>JAWNPJ010000001.1:17200000-18517500 GCA_035047585.1 Drosophila monieri
GTTTGGTTTTACTGATGGGCTTGAGTTCCCGAGCTGGCTATCCCTCGCTTTACAGGATACACCAGGTCACAACGGGCAGGAATCTGTAAGGCGTACGCCAGACCGATCCGACGCCCTTGCTATAACACCAGGATACCTGTCGTGTCCGGGAGTAACTCAACCCGACTATATCCTATAGCTGCCATATAACTCATTGATCAGAAATGCCATATCTCTGTTGTTTTTTAAGTTAGAAGACTGGGACTTTGTATGGATTCTACTTTCGGCAAACTAATTTATCTGCCGAGTTTTTAAGGATGGCCGACTATATAAGATCCGATTTTCTAATAATATAAGCTGCCATTTTGCAAGGGTTTCAACTTCGGCTCCGCCCGAAGTTAGCTTTCCATTCTTGTTTTTTCCTGTGTTTGTTTTTCTTTGTGTACATATTAATATTTTTTTTGTCTACATATTTATTTGTTATTGGGTTTCCTTTTTTTTTTTTTTATACCCTTGCAGAGGGTATTATAATTTTGGTCAAAAGTGTGCAACGCAGTGAAGGAGACATCTCCGACCCTATAAAGTATATTATTCTTGATCAGGATCACCTCTGAGTCGATTACGATGTCCGTCTGTCCGTCTGTCTGTCTGTTTCTACGCAAACTAGTCTCTCAGTTTTAAAGCTATGACTTCAAACTTTGCACACATCCTTCTTTCCTTTGCAGGCAGTATATAAGTCGGAACGGAGGGATCGGTAACTATTCCTTAGTGCCTTATAACTGATTGATCGGAAATGCCATAACTTCGTTGTTTTTTAAGTTAGAAGGATGGGATTTGTATGGATTTACTTTCGGAAACTAATTGATTGCCGAGTTTTATAAGGATCGGGACTTATAAGATCCGATTTTTTTAATAATTTTACTTTGCAAGGGTTTCAACTTCGGCTCCGCCGAAGTTAGCTTTCCATTCTTGTTTTTAGTTGTTTTTCTTTTGTTTTTTTTTTTATTTTTTGTCCGCCTTCTGCCGAGTTCGTCCGCTTCAGAATTGGCCTCGGCGGCCTCTTCTCCGGGCAGGACGCCTGCCTTTCTAACGTTGGCCTTGCTGGGGTTGGCCATACCCATGGCCCGCGAGTCCACGGCTCCGGGTCCTTCTCTCTCTCCTGGGGGTGCGGGGTGGGTGGCCTTGCCGGCTGCCACTTCCGACTCGGCCACACTCGTGGCCCCGTCATCCGCCTGATCCTCGCGTCGAGCTCCTCCTTTTTGGCCCACCTGATCCGCCGGGTGGCCCTGCTGCACTGGCACCTTCGGCCTGCCGCTCTTTTCAACATCGCGGCGCGATGCACTGCCCCTTCGGCTCTCCTCCGCCGGGCCGCTTCCTCAGCCATCGGCATGGCCAATTTTAGCCTGGCCCTCGCCAGCGCCAGTGCTACCTCCAACTCCTCCTTCTCCCGGGTCCTCCGTTGTCTTCGACGAAGCGCCGCCAGCTCCTCGCTCGGCTGTCGGATTTCCTCGACGGGGGTCGTGCCTACCGGGATCCACCGTCCTCCCGGTGCTCTCCCGGTCATGGCCCGCACGACCCCTCCTTGTAGCCCGGATCCTCCGGACATCCCATCCGGGCACTCCGACGAGCTCCACATCGCTCTCGTCCGACGACACTATGGGTGTTGTGCACGGTGACTCCATTGTAAAAAGAAAGGCCGGCCGGTGCCCATTCCCGCCTTTTTATAGGCCTACATTTCGGCCGCCTGGAATAGTTCCGTTCCGGACTAGCGGCTCCTATGCCCAGTTCCGTAATTCTGCTTTTCCGTTTCGTTGCACACATTATCCTCTTTATAATGGCACCTGTTTCCTTTGGGTTTCTCCTTTTTATTTTTGTTTTGTTTTTCTGTTTGATTATGCCTGCAGCGCCGACTCCTCTGCTTGGGCTTTTAGTTCGCTTATGTGTGCCCTCCTTTCTTTCTTTGTACCGCTGCGACGTAGCACAACAATAACTGGCGATATGAAATTCGCCACCGTGTATGGCCCGCCGTATCTTGGCGCTAATTTCGCCGCGAACCCTTCGGATGCTATTGATAGATGGTGCTCTTTTGCCCATACTATGTCACCAATTTTTGGGCTCCACTGCCGCCTCCTCAGATTGTAGTGCCTAGCTTGCTCCTGCGCCGCTCTCTCCATGTTCCTCCGTACCAGCTCAAACACTTCCTGTAGCTTCTTTGCATTCTCTGAGGGCGTGGTTTGTGATGCTCCCGTCCCCAATGCCTCTTCATCGTATAACGCCTTCGGCATTCTCGGCTCTCTGCCTTGGGTTATGAAACATGGCGAGTATCCCGTCGAGTCGGACACGCTTGAGTTCACTGCCAGCTTCAACTCAGGCCAGTGCTCGTCCCATGTCCTCTGATCCTCGCCTGCAAACTGGGCGATCACTGTCTTGACCGTTCTGTTCGCTCTTTCCGTTGGATTTTCCTGCGGCGTGGATTTTCCTGCGGTGAATTGATGCCGAACTCCGAGCTCCTCGAGAAAATTTTTGAAACTCCTACTGGTGAACTGGACCCCATTATCCGTTATCATCACCTTTGGCACTCCGTATCTAGCAATAATTCTTTCGCGGATTGCCTTCTGCAGCGCCTCAGTGGTTGCTTTTCGCATCGGAACCATCTCCATCCATTTTGAAAATCGATCAATCAAAACCAATAACATGGTGTTTCCATGCTTGGACCTTGGCAATGGTCCTACGAAATCTGCACATACCGTCGCCCATGGTTCCTCTGGAATCTGTGTCAGCATTTTTCCTGCAGCCTGCATTTGATTTGGTTTGTACTTCATGCACGTATCGCACTGTCTGACATACTTTCTTATGTCCCTTTGCATATCTGGCCAGAAGTACCTTGCTACTATTCGCGCAATGGTTTTTCTTCCTCCTAGATGTCCCGCTGTCGGTGCGTCGTCGTCGTCGGTAAATCAGGCCTGACTCTTCTATGTACTCTGGATATTTCTGTGGGTTTTCTCCTATTTTCCTCTTCAGTGCGCTTATCCACATGCATTCGACGTCATCGCTTGTTGTGGCACACCTCAGCTTTTCCATCATCGGCTGGCGGGATAGTGCATCTGCCACCACATTCAGCTTCCCTTTCCTGTAGCTGATAACATAATCGTATTGTTGCAGCTCAAATACCCATCTTGCAATCCTTCCCAGTGGGCTCTCTATATTATTTAGCCATTTTAGTGCCATATGGTCCGTGATCACGTCGAACTGGTACCCCTCCAGGTATGGTCTCATCTGCCGAATTGCCCATATTATGGCTAGGCATTCTTTCTCCGTCGCGGAGGAATTTTTTTCGCTCCTATCAGCGTCCGACTGGCGTAAGCGACCACTCGCTCGCCCTCATCCGTGTCCTGCGTCAGCACTGCACCCACGCCGTAGTCGCTAGCGTCTGTTTGCAACACAAATTTCTTTGAGAAATCCGGGCATGCCAGCACTGGATCCTCTGCCAATCGTGACTTTAAATTGTCAAACGCCTCTTGGTGTCTTCCCGTCCACTCCCACTTTGTCCCTTTTCGTAGGAGATCGTTTAATGGTTTCGCGACCCCTGCGAAGTCTGGGACGAATCGCCGATACCACGATGCCATACCAATGAACTGACGTACCCCCTTTATGTTTGTTGGGGGTTTCAATTCCATAATCGCCGCGACTTTTCCGGGATCCATGCCAATTCCCTGGCTTGTTATTCGGTGGAGACCCTGAAGAAGTGGCACTTTTCCGTGTTTATTCTTAAATTTGCCGCCTTCAGTCTTCGGAACACTTCCTTCAAGTTTGCCATATGCTCCTCCCTTGTGCGTCCGATCACGATGATGTCATCTTGATACGCAAACGCGTGCGGCGCCATATCCGGGCCTATAACCTGGTCCAAAGCCCTTTGGAAAGTTGCCGATGCTGAATGTAAGCCGAACGGCATCACCTTACACTGGTACAGACCTTTTCCTGGTACCGTAAAAGCCGTGTAAGATCGAGGCTGCTGAAAAACTTTGCTTCCCTTAGTTGCTCCAGTATGAAGTTTATTCGTGGCATCGGGTACGCATCTTTTACCGATTTTGCGTTTATTTGTCGGAAATCCACGCACATTCTCCATTGACCCGTTTTCTTCTTTACCATAACGATGGGTGAGCTATAAGCACTATTCGAAGGCTCGATGCATCCTTTTTCCAGCAGCTCTTCTACCTTCGCATTGATCTCCCCCTGTATTTTGGGGTTCTTCGGATAGTACCTTTGTTTTATGGGGATGTCGTCCTTCATCGTGATTCTGTGCTGCGTAACGTTCGAACAACCCTTTTGGTTCGTGAACGCTACTAGCTCCTCCTCAATGAATCTTTTGTCCCGCTCGCTCTCCCATTCCTCCGATGATCCTGTCACTGCTATCGACAGCCTATCCTCCAGGCATCCGCCCCATCGTTCTCTTCTCGGGATCGTGACTTGGTGGCCTGCGCATGTTATTGTTGTGCCAAATCCTGCGAGGAAATCCCATCCTAGCACCGCGCTGTCTCCCATGCCTGGCAACACCAACATATTTAGTTTGTTTTCATGTAAGCTTACTGTCGTCTGGAGTACCGTTCGAGTTTCCGTATGGCTCCCATTGGCCAACTTTATCAGTCTCCTTGTTGATTTTCGCTCTCCGGCGATTTCCAGATTCTCCGCTAGCTTCTCAGAAATGAAGCTAGCCGTTGCCCCGGTGTCTATCATGGCCTTAACTTCTGCTCCTCCCACCTTGACGACCGCCGACAATTGCTGATCGTCTCCTGATAGTCCTCCAACTAGTTTTGAGAGGCAGCACCTCGCGATCTCTGCCTTCCTCTCTACGGCTGAGATCGCTGCGCGTTTCCCGATCTTTGGCAGCACTCTGTGCTCCTTACCCCTATTGCTCCACACATTCTGCAGAACAAAATTCTGGGGTTCCTGCACCCACTCGCCCAATGGCCCATGCCTCCACACCTGTTGCATGCCTGCGCCGGGTTCTCGACATGTCCTTGTCTCGGCGTTGCTGCCCATTGCTGATTTGGCTGTTGCTGTTCGTGGCTTGTACCCCATTGCTGGTACGTTTGTTGCCTTGGGCCCCCAGCCCAGTGTATATTCGGTTGTTGCTGTCTGGGGCTTGCAACCCATTGCTGACTCGGCTGATGCTGTACCACTTGCCTCTGCCCTTCTGCCTGCCATTTCTGCCTCCATCCCTGTCCTGGGGGGCTCTGTCGCTCTGGCGGGTCCTGATGCGGTTCATCCTTCTGCCATTTATTTTCGGTCGCCGGCTGTTTGCGATCCCAGTGTGGTTCAATGGAGGCTTGCCTGTTAAACGCCTCTTCTTCTTGGGCTAACTCCTCAAACTCCTCGGCTAGGCCCATTACTTCTTCCAGCCTCATGAACATTTTTATGCGTGGTATGCAGTTCTCCACCAGTCTTTCTATTACCTCCTTCGTGGATTTCCCTAGTGGCTTCATTAGAGTCTGAAGGTCCACCATATACTCCTTGAAGGGTTCTCCTCGTTTCTGCTTCCGCTGCCGAACCTGGTCTGCCAATTTTTCAAAGTAACCTTTCGGCAGAAAAAAGGACTCGAAGCTCCTTCTGAACGCTTTCCAAGTTGGCCATTCCTCATCGTTCATTATGAACCACCTCTGTGCTCTGTCCTGGAGTAATTCCGGCATCGCCCGCGGGATCGTGTTTATGTCCAACCCGTACGTTCTGGCGGACCATGCCACTCGGTCCACGAATTCTAGTGGATCTCCTGTTCCGTCGAATCGGAATGACCACTCCCGGACTTGTCTGGCCACATTTGCGTAGTCCACTTGCACCGGGACCGGCTTCCGCACTTGTGCCTCCATGCTCCTTATACTTTTTATCTCTGGTACCGCCAGACTTTGAATGAGCTTCCCTGACTCACTCAATGATTTTTGTCTCGGCGTGGACCTCTGTGTGCTCCTTTCCTCAAATACACGTGTGAACGCTAACACCTCGTCGTCCTTAGTCTCGTCGACCCACTTTGCAACTAGTGCCCTCATGTTTTCAACAGTTCCTTCTGCTGGGAGACCTAGCTCTCTACACACTTCGCTCAATTCCTCCTTGCGAAGCGCGTATATCCAATTCTTCCTTCCCATCTTGAAGCTTGCGTTATTTCTAGCCTCGAAAACAGTCACGTAGTTTGGGCGCCAGGTGTAACGAACCTTTCTTGATTGATCGGGGCTCGCAACAAATGCCGCGGCTAGCTCAAAGAGTTTATGGATCGTTCCACCGAATTTATAGATTCGACGTGACTGCCCGAGCCCAGAAATAACACAGGATTGCTTCGTTCACAAAATGTACCCTTTATGTACTCGATATTTGTACAAAGTTAATAAAAGGGTGAATCTCACCGGCTGCTCGGCTCGGCCGATGGCCCGCTCGTCCTCCTCTCGGTCACCGGTCACCGTTTCGGGTTGGTGCCGATACACACGCCCCCAAAAGCTTTCGCCCAGCAGGACGTGTGGTCTCGGTGCCTGGCGCCGGTTCGACTCACGGTTTCCTCCGTTTGGACTCACGTGCTCCAGTTGCGGGGCCTATGTTACCCCACTCTTGCCGGTGACGTTGCTCCTGATGTCCCTCTCTTGCGTGTCGCCGCTGCTTGGTCGCCGTCGACGCTGCTTCCGTTGTCGCTGCACCTCTCGTCGCTGCTCCTCTCGTTGCTGCCGCTGCTCCCCTTCCGTGGGTGCGTGGATCGCTATTACCCTTGGCTCACTGGGACTGCCCTTTCGCCGTGGCCGGCACCTGATCCGTGTTGGCGGACCAATAGGCTCACCTCCCAGGCGTACGCCGAGCAGGATACGCTTCTTAGTGCCTGGCGGCCGGATCAGGGCACGAAGGGCCTACCTACCCCACAGGATACGCCCCCGGTTGCGTCTGCCACTCGCCTCCAAACACCGGCGTGCATACGCTCCGCAGGATTTATGGACGACCAGAGGTTTGGCTTCGCGCTTCCTTTGACTCCAGGCAATACGCTGTGCATACGCCCCAGCGCCTGGATCAGGAATCTCTTGATTTTACCGGGACGCTACTGTTTGGTTTTACTGATGGGCTTGAGTTCCCGAGCTGGCTATCCCTCGCTTTACAGGATCACACCAGGTCACAACGGGCAGGAATCTGTAAGGCGTACGCCAGACCAATCCGACGCCCTTGCTATAACACCAGGATACCTGTCGTGTCCGGGAGTAACTCAACCCGACTCTATTTACCCTTGGGCTTCAGTTCCGCCGCGGATCCTGGATCCTTTTCCCACTTGCTCCTTGATTTCTCCTCTTCCGATGACTCGCGTACAGCCGCTGGACTAACCCACAGGGGGTCCTTGAGCCAATGATCGTAGATCCTTGCGCAATCGCTTTAATTCTCGCACTTGAGACTGTCGGACTTACCCACGGGGGGTCCTTCAGCCTATACTCCTAATTCCTCCAAGGAAACTTTCTCACTTGATTGTTAGACTTACCCACGGGGGGTCTTTCACTCAACTCTGCCAGCTTCCCTAGAAGACTCGGTCCCGATTTACTCCAGGGGCCCTCCTTATATAGCTCCAGAGGCGCCCGTTAATCCTTGCAACTCTTTCTTCCTGCCGTTAATCCTTCGGCTTTCTATTCCCGCCGTTAATCCCACTTTCCAATTAGACCGGCGGCTCCCGTTCACCCCCTTTTCCCCCTTTGGCCACCGGCCTGCATCGTTATTATGCCGCGGCAGCGGCTTTCTTCCAGGCGCTCCCCCCGCGCTCCCCCTTTGGCCACCGGCCCGCATTGTTATTATGCCGGGCATTGGCTCTTTTACCGGCGCTTCCCCCGCGCTCCTCTTGGTCGCCCCAATCGCATTTCTCTCCTTCCGTGCTTTCTAAACACCTCGGCCACCGCGGCCGCTATGTTCCCCGCCCCCCGTCTCTTTCTCCTACATCCCGGCACGGCTGTCGCGCAGGCCCGACCGGAACCGTTACGTTCCACGTTGCCTCCGCTTTCTCCTGCATCTGCGCACGGCCGCGCGATCCCTTTCCCCGCTGCTGCCCCCTTCTTGCCACCCGTCTTGGCGTGTGGGAGATTTAATCTCCTCACAATAGTAATTGCATTTTCGATCATTCAGTTTATGACCGCTTTAGGATATAGTCGGCCGATCCTTATTAAATTGGCAGATCGAAAAAGTTTACCCAAAATGGAATCCACAGAAAGTCCCATCCTTCTAACTTAAAAAAACAATAAAGTGATGGCATTTCCGATCAATTTGTTATATGACAGCTATAGGATATAGTCGACCAATCCCGGCCGTTCTGACTTATACTGCCTGCAAAGGAAGGAAGGATATGTGCAAAATTTAAATATTACCATATATCGACGTAGGAGGTGATCCTGATCAAGAATATATATACTTTATAGGGTCGAAGATGTCTCCTTAACTGCGTTGCACACTTTGGACCAAAATTATAATGCCCTCTGAAAGGGTATGATAAAAGATATTATGTGAGCGATATTACGATTCCAAAAATTAATATATTTGATTTAATTATAAATTGGGCGTTAGAGGAAATATTTTGCATCATTGTACATTGAAAAAATGTACCGACAAACTTAAATACCAAATCGGGATCAAAAGTATCAATATGTATGTATATTGTTCACGCGGTTCCCTCTGCATACGTACAGCCCACCTCCCGCCCAACCGACCGGGGGGCGCTGCCGCATAACGTTCGGCTCGAATCGAGGGGATAGATCCGAGAGAGTATAAAGAGAAGGAGTAGAGTATTACAATGAAGAGTGTTGCACAGATAAGGCGTTTAGTATAAAGTATTTAAGATTGTTAGTAGAGCAAAGTGGCAAGATGTTGTAGAGACCATTGTAGTCCGAACATAATACCCTGAACGGATCGTGTTGGGCATATGTCGAGCTACAATGGCTAAGGAGTAGAGGACGACAGTTTCTAGTCCTTCTACTAGGAACATTAAAATTTAAGCGTGTTAGTAAATGCTGGCTGTCT
Organism: Drosophila monieri; assembly: GCA_035047585.1. Classification (NCBI taxonomy): domain Eukaryota; kingdom Metazoa; phylum Arthropoda; class Insecta; order Diptera; family Drosophilidae; genus Drosophila; species Drosophila monieri. Next base: position 17,208,995 of record JAWNPJ010000001.1, read on the forward strand.
ACATTTCCATTAATAAGATTAACTAGAAACATGACACCCAGCATCGTTCTACGGTTTGTTAATGATGGTAAGTTTATTAATAAAAGTCTACAATGATAAGATGGAAGGTGAAGACTTGCATTCAAATTAAGTCCCCTAAGTGCAAAGATAAGGAAGTTTTTTTGTACAGATTCTATGTGATCTTGGAGTACTCCGTATTGAGGACTCCAGACACACGATCCATACTCAAGAATCGGACGGACTAGTGAAGTATATAAAGTTTTTGTTAAGTACGGGTCATTGAATTCTTTTGACCATCTTTTAATAAGACCAATCACACCCATAGCTTTATTAACCATGGTGGATAAATGGTCGGTAAATTTAAGTTTCAAATCTAATAGGACACCCAGACCGTTAATCTGAGTTAATCGTTCTAAGGCATTCCCATAAAGAAAGTACGTAGCCTGGTGAGGACTAGATCGATAAAATGACATGAGCTTACATTTCGATCCATTAAGCTTTAGGTTATTTGCTAAACACCAATTTTGAAATTTATCCAAATCGGATTGAAGTCTAGATTGGGCGCTAGTGAATCTATACCGAAGACAAAGCTTAACGTCATCAGCGTACATAAGTACAAGTGAGTCAGTTAAGGCAAGGGGCAAGTCGTTAATAAATAATGTAAAGAGTAATGGTCCAAGATGGCTTCCTTGGGGCACCCCAGATGTGACGCGGACTAAACGCGAGGTAATATCTTTAAAGAAAACACGTTGGGTTCTTTCAGATAAGTAACTCGAAATCCAAATCAGGAGATCAGTTGGGAATCCCAAAAGACTGAGTTTACTTATAAGTACGAATGGTTAACAGAGTCAAATGCTTTACTGAAATCAGTGTAAATGACGTCTGTTTGTAAGCCATTCCGGAACCCATCCATGACAAAAAATGTTAGCTCCAACAAGTTGGTGGTGGTGGAGCGGCGCTTCATAAAGCCATGTTGACACGGGGATATTATTGAACTACATAGGTGTTGCAAATGTGGAGTGATAAGTTTTTCGAAAAGCTTTGGAATTGCTGACAATTTAGAAATGCCTCTATAATTGGCAGCATCGAATGAAGAGGAATAATGAGGGTTCCTTCCACATAAGGGGAAAAATCGAAGTCTCCAGCGATAGATTAAAGAGTTTAAGGAGCGGTTTGCACAGTGCCTCGGCGCAGTTCTTCAGAACGCATCCTGGTACTCCATCAGGGCCTGGCGAATACGACCTTAAGAAGATCCGATATCACACCACTTTGATCAAAAGATGGGCAAAATATCTGGTTGGCTGATTGAATCTTATAAGTGTAAGGCTGAGTTGGAATGGTGCTACATGAATAAGTTGTTTGAAAAAACTTTGCGAAGAGATCGGCCATTGCCAGATCAGTGTTCGCATATGAGTTCTCAAACGTAAGCAGAGGAGGAAAAGATACATGTTTGCGCTTAGTGTTTACGAAGTTATAAAACTGCTTCGGGTCCTGAGTAAACTGAATCCGGCAGCGGTGAATATAACTCCTATAACATTCGGCGTTATGCACGGTGAAATTGGACCGAGTCACTAAGTATCTTGATTAAGTAACTGTACAGCCAGATAATCTTTGTTTATTTAAAAGTCTATTCATTACGTTCTTTAAATTTAGCAGGTGCTTTGTATACCAAGGCGGATTAGTTGAAGCGGAAGGATTTTTCCACGGCACGCAAGCGTCGAAAAATATATTTAGGGTATTATAAAATATCTGTAAGGCAATGTTTATGTCATCGCATGCCAGTAGATCGGACCAATCAAATTCCAAAAGTCATTTATTTAGTTTTATAAAATCAGCCTTACGGAAGAAACGAATTTTATTACATTTACGTGTAGAATTAAGGTCAATTAAGGTATTGGTTTCGATAGAAACCTCAAGAGTGGGATGATATGGATCCTCAGGGTTAGAAAGGGGCAAAGTTCTGGAAAGAGTAATTCCATCAGGATCAGAAACGAAACACAAGTCCAACAGCCGACCTAAAGAATTTCTAACATGGTTAATTTGCCCGAGTGACATGTCGAACATACCCGCAGGGAAGTCGTGGTGCGAGTTAAGCAGTAAGGACGGAGAATTCTCAACATTAGACCACATGAGATCTGGTATATTGAAATCCCCTAGAGCTACCAGCTGGTCGTTGTCGGACAGACGTTCCGAAATAAGACGAATAGCGGACAAATGTTGCCAGTATGTAGGCGGTTCCGACGAAGGTGGTATGTAAGAACAGGTAACGTATAAAGAATGACCGGACAAAATGATTTTAATGCAAAGAATTCTATGTTACCAAACTCTTGTGATTGTACCTCTTCAGAAGCGAAATTGGAGTCTACAGAAAATAAGACTCCTCCTCCCCTTCGCAGTGTTCTATCACGTTTAAAAGTGGTGTACTTACTTGGAAAAACTTCGGAGCTTAAGATCTCCGGCTTTAACCAAGTTTCTGTAAAGACTATAATGTGATAATGTGAGATGCAAAGGAAGAACTATCAGAATACAGTATGGGTAGTTTACTACGTAACCCTCTAATATTCTGATAGTTTTAGTGTAGAAATTAGTTTTTTGAAGATGAGGTGGAAGGTTGGTCAGTGGCTCTAACCTGTGGTAGTTTCACTCCCACAGGTTTGGTAATTTTTTTCTTCATCGTACTTGGCTGATGTTCCTGGACGAAAATGTTCTCTGGCCAAAAGCTGGCGGAACAAATCGTCTTGAACATCTGCACAGGCACACGTATTTTGAAAGATGACGTGTGCCGGGTATAGGTGCATTTGAATTTTGTTATATCTGCCACCTTTATGTCGGCTTTTGTTTTGGCTTTAATGTAAGCCGAGATATCAATCTCCGAAGTATCAGGGGCAAGCCGTGAAACAAATATATGTTTCGATGGCGGGATCACCTGCAAGGGTTTTGGTGCCGCCGTTACTAATACGGCAGCATCAGTGCGTACCGGTGGTCCGGACGCTTGATTGCCCTGTTCGGTGACTCTTAAGGGGGTTTGTATTATTGGGTCTGGTGGTATCACTTGAAGCGATGCCACAGAGGACATATCGGACTATTGCTCATTTACCCCGAGATATTCGGAAGCTGAATTTTTCCCAGGTCCAGCCCTTGGAGTGGCCAGCTATATAAGCGGCTGCATGATTGTCGGCTGAGTGGGCTGATGATTATTCGCCACAAGCACATCACTAAAAGCGGATTTCTTACGCTTTGGAGACTCATTTAATAGTTGTAGACTACTAAACTGTGTATCGAGCGCACAGAGTTGGGCATTGATTTTACGAAAACCACTAACCAATTCGTTAAGTCCACTTTTAGTCTGTCTCATGAACGATCTCATTTCACCCTGAACAACACGACAACCGTCACAGCAAAAGTGGAGCCCAGACCTACGTAAAATGGCATCCGAAACTGAGGCCGTGAACCCGGCACACTTTGCGTGTAACACGTTTTCACAAAGCCAGCAGTGGATGGTAGGCTAGGATGAGGAGATTGTCTTATTACAAGACTTCAACGCACAGACAAGTTTAAATTCCATGGTTTTGATTAATTAATTTATTAATATTTTTGTTGGTTATATTATTGACGTACCTTGAACCACTGTGCCAGGGAAACGAAAAAGGGGGATCGAAGAGAGCGATTGGTGCGAGTTAATAAACAGTAAAGAATAGAGATAAGAATCTCTATTGAGCGACGATAGAAGCAACACCGTAAAAGATGAAGAAGCAGAGCAGAGCTATGTTTGGATTAAAATTAATAAAGTTATTATTTACCTCCAAATATACCACTGCACACACGAAACGATACGGATATTTGTAATGCAAAGGATTGTTTATTATAAATATTAATAAATATAGATAAACACCGGAGTTTTAAGTTTTGAAATCAAATATTAAATAGAAACGCAGTGCGCACAAAAAAAACACGTCCGTTCGCTTTAAGATAAGAGAAAGAATCTCTCTATTGTGGAGAGATAAACCAGACACAAAAATTAAAAAATACAAATCAACTCTTATAACTTATAGAACTGCTTCTGTCCCATATTTAACAACCACATTATTAGCAGATGGAAAGGTGGAAAAAAAACATCAAAATAAACATTTTGGGAAAATAACAAGAACGACTTTTTTATCGATGACCTCGAGACAGGAGGAAATTCAATAGAAGATGCTTATTTGGCTGGTTGGCACCATTAATAATTGTAGGAAAAATCTTTATGTACAAATTATGGACGGCAGGAATCAATTGGGATGATTGATTAATTAATGAACATATTAAGAAATGGGAAGATTATAAATTATGATTGGATTCGGTAGGATAAATAAGAATCATATGGATCAAATCTGAATGCGAATTATGTATTCAACTTCGTGGCTTTTCAGATGGTTCGAATGTTACCACAATAGTTAGTAAAAGTAGAGTAAATCAGATAATAAATAGAAAAACTATACCCAAACTAGAATTACGCCCAGCACACCTGCTCAGTAAATTGATGATGCGCATAATGGAAGCCATCAAAAATTATACCGTTGAATTATATTCTTGTATTAAGAATGCATTAAATAAGAAAATATGAATTTCGTGAATTGAAAAATGCTGAATGAAATAATATAAAATTCGATCAGACCTACATCAAAATTTAATTTTTAGGTGCGAAAGGGGACATAGCAAAATTTTGACAAAGACTTGTGTGGGTATGCAAAGATGTGTCTGAGTATCATAGGAGTCTATGGGCCAAATCTGATAGCTCTATCTCATATAGTCTTTGAAATTCACGTGTTAAAAAATAGAGCAAGCCAATATTGGAATCAGAACATTAATGTCTAAGTTAACACCTCAAATGTCAAATACTTAATAATACTACTAGCGACGTATTGGTTTGGTTACTTAGGTTAGGTTAAGTTAGACGACTGGTGGTTGCCTCCTGAGAGGCAGTCACCACAGACCGCACTCGGTTCCTTGTGATACCGTAGGCCGGATCTTGTTCCCATTGTTCGCAGAAAGGAATCGTGGTCTAGCAGTTTCCCCACCCTGAGGCTTTGGTAAATTTTCTATTTACCAGATCTATAAAAAAGATCTATCCTGTTTGGATCTATCTCTGAAGTCATTAAGATGTCGGTGAGGAATCACCTAGGTATTTAAGTCTGAAAGACTGCAAGGCTTGGTAGTGACTTAGAAGATGCTCAACGTTTTCTTCCTCTTCGTCCCTGCAGCTTCGGCAGTAGTCGTTGTGGGGTGAATTCATTCGCCAAGCATGTGTTTTCAATAGCCAGTGCCCCGTGATGACTCTTATAGCAGTGCCGATGCGGGATCTGTCCATCCTAAGTAATTGGGATGTTCTGTTCTTTCAGATTAAGCATGCCCAATAACTAAACCTAATAAGCGAAATAGTCCTCCCTGGTAGTCTACGGAGCTAGCAACCCTCCAGGCAGCAAGCAGAGCCCTGTTCAATAGGGCTAAAGCCGGGAGAGAGGAGGCACTGTGGACCGACTACTAGGTCTCTTTGGCCTCTTACAAAAAGGCCATCCATAAAGCGAAGCGATCCTCATGAAACTCCTGCTCGGACACCGAAAACACAGCCCAAGCTGCGAGGCTTAGAAAAATATTATTCCAATCAGCCACAAATTTAGGCTACCTCAAAAAATAAGATAGCACTTGGACCACTTCATGGCACTTCAAACTGGATATTGACCAGAAAACCCTACACTGGGCAATACCCAGTTTCATGCCCATAAATCGGCCGGTCCAGACGAAATAGTATAGGCAAAAATCCAACAAGCAGGAGACTTTGCCACAAGCTGGCTCCTAAATGTTTTTAACAGATTCCTTGCACTTTGCAAAATTCCGCAAATGTGGCTCAAATCGTAAATCGTCCAAAGCCATCGCACACGACCACAAAAGATTTCAGATCAATAAGTCTTTCATCCTTCCTGCTTAAGACGCTAGAAATACTCATAGGACTTCACCTAAGATCAACTCTCAACTCCACCCACATCTCAAACGCACAGCATGCTTACAAAAAGGGTAAGTCCACCGAGAATAGAGAAACCCTTTTCTCAGAAGGAATACGCCATAGTAGCCTTTCTAGACATAGAAGGAGCCTTCAACAACGCTCTCCCGAACACTATAACTAACACCCTAAGAACTCTTGGAGTAGATGACCGCCAGGTGGAACTCATTAATAAGCTGCTAACACACTAGGCACATCCCCTTAACAAGGGCCGTCAGCACAGACACATCGCAAGGCGCTGTCCTCTCTCCTCTCCTATGGAACATTGCAGTCATCTCGATTCTATGCAAGATGGAAGAGGCTGATGGATTGTGGCATACGCGGACGACGTCGCGATCTTATTTACAGGAAAATACCCACAGACGCTCTGCGACCTTATGGGCGAAAAATTGCAAGCCCTAGCCGAATGGACAAGCAGAAACGGCATGGGAGTCAATGCGCAGAAAACAGAGATAGTCCTCTTCAGCAGGAAATACAAACTCACACCCCTCATCCCCCCCATGACTAAATAACCAAATGCTCTTCTTCAGCAATAGCGCAAAATACCTAGGGCTAATTTTGGATAATACCCTAAACTGGAAGTCCAACGGTGAAGAAAGTTCAAAAAAGGCTGCTACACCACTTTTTACTTTAAAAAAGCCAAAGGAAACAAATGGGGCATGTTCCCTTATATTGTAAGTGGAATGGTGGCCACCCCTCTAAAAGAAGAACGTACTTAGGAAGCTGAAAAAAATCCGAGCAGCAGCACTATGTGTGAGTGGTGCACTACGATGGTAGGAAAACCAAGCAACGAAGCCTCCTTAACAAGGACCACTCAACCATTCTGCTTAACGACCCTCTCATTCCCAGCAGTACAGATTACTACATTCCCAGGGAGTATCCTTAAACACCTTTTCAAACCGTCATTCCTATTAAAGAGGAATGGGGAGACCAAATCCCAGGCCCAGAGAACGCACTTAGCTTCTATACTGATGGCACCAAACTGAACAATAGAGTAGGAGGAGGAATATACTCCGAATAACTAGGCATCAGAACCTCTTTTAGATTACCCAATCACTGCAGCATCAAGCCAAAGTGATAGACATAAGGGAAGCACCTAAACACCTAAACATACATGTTAAATCATAAGCATTTAATATTAAGTCACAAGAACACAAATATACACACAATAAAAACACAAGCACAATAAATATATAATAAATAAAATATTAGGTCATAGCCTACATAAAGAACGATGAACATTAAACAACGAAAACAACAAACTGAAACTCAGAAAGAACTGCTGACATTACAATTTAATGCAATCGACAAAATATTGCAGATTATTACACTTTAAAATTTTTAATTTATCATTTTTACGTTTTTTCTATATTTCCATTAATTTACCACCTAAGCAATATCCATGTATCAAATAACCTATAAATATTGAACTTTTATATTAATAAAGTCAGTCTCAGAAAAACCTATTCGGAACTCATTTATTTCTCCACGTCCAATTTGTTGAAATGCAAGTTGCGGCAACAAACCAGCAATCGGTTTATATACCCTTTAATTAAACTCCCGACGCGACCCCGACTTAGGACCCCGACGCTATCCTGAAAGCACAGGATCACCATTCGATCAATAGTCAAAAGGCACGAATAGTGATTTCTATCGTTCCACAATAAAAAATTCTGGAAGACTCCTGCTAAGGATAGGATCTTCAAAGCAGTGTGACGCTGTCCCTCTAATCGGTAGATTAAGGGCACCACACTTCCCTCAATCCATCAAATAAAGGGTTCAGTTTCTTCGACCAGTCTCGGTACCAAGTCGGAGCGCATCCAGCTACTAGCACTCTAGCAGCAAATAAAACACTCCCACCGGTCAGAAACGAAGAAGGAAAAGATGGAAAGAATATTGTACCTAAAATTATTATAGAGCCAGCCGTTGATGAGGCGATCGCTCAAGGCCTCCTAGATGCCCAGCAAAAAATTGGGCAGCAAATCGCAAGATGCATCCGGAATTATAAAAAGGATGGGCTGAATCGAAAACAAAAGGCATCATACTTTTAAACGAAACTATCCATTCTCGAAGAGGCTTGGGAAATATTAGTTAAAAATGTTGCGAAAATTCAAGGAATGGCCGGGACCGAAAGCTACATCAAGTATGCTGAGGACCTCCGTACCAGTTGCGAGAAAAATGTCGCCACTTTCGAAAGAAACCGTGACAAGCTAATGCAAGGCTAGAGTCGAAAGGAAAAGGATCAAGAACAACTAGAAAATCAAGTTCAACAGCAATCCCGTGTCGTTGTCCCCATGGATAAACGATTAGCCTGGTTACGTCGGCGACAATGTGAACTAATAGAGTCCGTAAACGGTGCCTTATGAGAGTTTAAGGCATCCCGGGGAGCCCCAGGAGTCCAAGACATACACTTGACAGTCTACGAAGAACATGAAAACCCAATAGACAGTGGATATAACAAGCATGCATATTAAAAGTTGCAAGCAGAGGTGCATAATGCAATTATGGCAAAGGTTAGCCCTACGACTAATAGCGTTGATGTGCAAATGCCCCGGATAATCATTCCAAAATTTGAAGGGGATGCAATGAAATGGAAACAATTCCACGATCCAGACATGCCAGAAGTAAAGAAAATGTAGAACCTCAAATCCGCTCTTTCTGGAAATGCGGAGAGATTAATACGCCACATCGAGCTAAGTGAGGACAACTACTTACATGCATGACGCATAATAGTTGGATCATATGATAATCCTCGGCTTATCGCGAATACAGTTATTCGTTGGTTACTTTATCAGAGCCCAATCTCTGACAGTGGCAAATCAATACAGGAGCTGTACATAACATCCCTAGAAACCCTTGCGTCATTAAAGGGACTAGGCATCAATGTATCAACGTGGGATGTCTTTTTGGTGGTGTTGCTTACCATTAAGCTGACATGACTAGTAGGGGCATGATATGACTCTATTTGAGCAGACAGTTGGCAACTCAGTATAGATCCAGCCCCTGAAAACGATGCTAGAATTCTTGGAATTCTGGAATTGTATGTTTTAATTAATTTTAATTGTTTTTAAACTGCCATCAAGCAATTACCATATCTTTTCAATACTCATTCAAAGTTGAAATCGCCAATGTTATATATTTATTTGTATGCTTCTATGACTTATTCCCAAATAAATTTTTATGGAACTTTTTATTTCTTATTTAGATTAGTAGAACATAAAATTTTTTAATTTTGGATTTAAGAAAAACCTGTGATTTTATTGAAATTACTATTATTAATGTTTTAGGTTACCCAGCCAGCAATATTTTTGTCAATTAAGGTATTTTACCATTAGAAACATAAATCACCGCTTAAAAAACTTAATTTTAAGGGATGTCATATCAACTTAAATTCATACCAAGCAAACATGTTAAATAGTTAAGTTACAAACCGAGCTAGATGAGACTGGCCAAATATTAGTATAAACAAGAATGGAAGCTAACTTCGGGCGGAGCCGAAGTTGATATACCCTTGCAGATATGTGGCAGCTTATATTATTAGATATATATCGGATCTTATATAGTCGGCCGATCCTTATAAAACTCGGCAGATCAAATTAGTTTGCCGAAAGTAGAATCCATACAAAGTCCCAGTCTTCTAACTTAAAAAACAACAGAGATATGGCATTTCCGATCAATCAGTTATATGGCAGCTATAGGATATAGTCGGCCGATCCCGGCCGTTCCGACTTATATACTGCCTGCAAAGGAAAGAAGGATGTGTGCAAAGTTTGAAGTCGATAGCTTCAAAACTGAGAGACTAGTTTGCGTAGAAACAGACAGACAGACGGACAGACGGACATGCTTATATCGACTCAGGAGGTGATCCTGATCAAGAATATATATACTTTATAGGGTCGGAGATTTCTCCTTCACTGCGTTGCACACTTTTGACCAAAATTATAATACCCTCTGCAAGGGTATAAAAATAGACTGTGGTGTACTCCAATAAAAAGAAAACGGATCATTTTTATTTATTATTCAAAATTTTCCATTTACTTTTAATTTATAAGCATTAATTTCTTAGGCGCTTTCAATTGTTAATCCCTTGTTGGTAATTTGGTCGGCAATATGTTATTCCTTTTCAATTTGGTTGAAGATACAATGAAAAGAAAAAATTGAACTGTGAAAAATATCTCATAAGGATCCTTCTCATAAGGATCAGTCAAGTATATCCCCGATATATGTCTAATAACATTAGCAGCTACTTAAATGCAAGGGTATATGAAATTTGGCTTCCTCCGTTCCTTTCATATTTTTAATAGATATCATTTTTTAAAGTTATTGGTACCAAGCTAGTTCCTTTAAGCTGGCGTGACGTCCCGTGCTCACCAAGAGCGAGGATCTGGATTGCGGCCTCCATCAAGGAGCTCAAACAAATCCTCACAATGCTACATAGATCCACATCCATGCAATCCACATCTTCCCACTACGGACTGCCGAGTGGCGAAGTTTAAAGAGATAGAGGGTCCAACCAATCAGGTGGTTCCGATCATCAATAAGGAAAGTTTACCTCTCATAGAGGCTGCTCATGGGGAGCTTGACTACAGGTTCAGCTCGGTGACCATAAAGCTATGCAAATTGAACTGGAACGACGGAATCAATCCAGCCGCTAATCAAGATACAGGCTTTTGATACCGAATATGGCTACAGTTCCGACGCATCGTTGCTTCGCAGGATGGCAGCGAATCGGTCATTAATGAAAACCTCTTCGATGTCGAAGAGGTTGAAATCACAATGGTAGAGCGGAAACTGTCAGATGTCCTTTCGGATTTTTCAGATAAACCTGCACCATTGTAAAGCAGCCTACGATGCGCTTCCAATCCATCTGGCTGAAGATGAACCCGATATAGACCTAGCTCACTCTAGCAGGGAGAGCGCTTCTGAACTAGCGACCAGGGATTACAAGCTACTAGTAGCTAACTCTGAAGGTAAAGTTGGAGCCTGCATCGTAGCTAAAAAGCACCTTTGCATATTCTTGTTCCATAATTACAGCGACGCAGACAACGCGATAGCTACCGTGGGGTTTCAGACAACTCCATTCCTATATGGCCTACGAGAGGCCGGAACTCACAGACGAGCTAGTGGAAAAGCTAGCACAAGACAGTGAAAGGCTCAGCATAGGCATCATAATAGGCTCAGTCTTAGCATAGGCGTAGAAACAGACAGACGGACAGACTGACATGTTTATATCGACTCAGGAGGTAAAGTGAATGATTTACTATGATAAATGATTATGATTTTGTGTTCCGAGCAAGACTTTATAGGAGACATCTCCGACCCTATATAGTATATATATTCTTGATCAGGATCACCTCCTGAGTCGATATAAGCATGTCCGTCTGTCCTTCTGTCTGTTTCTACGCAAACTAGTCTCTCAGTTTTAAAGCTATCGACTTTAAACTTCGCACACATCCTCTTTCCTTTGCAGGCAGTATATAAGTTGGAACGGCCGGGATCGGTCAACTATATCCTATAGCTGCCATATAACTGATTGATCGGAAATTCCATAACTTTGTTGTTTTTTAAGTTAGAAGGATGGGACTTTCTATGCATTTCACTTTGAACAAAATACTATATTAAAGTAATAAAGGAAAAAGGATTTGATGTGTTTCTCAGCAGCTTCACTCCGAACACTGCGGAAGATATAGAAAAACAGCATACCAAAATCAAGGAAAAAACAAGAATGGAAAGCTAACTTCGGGCGGAGCCGAAGTTGATATACCCTTGCAGATATGTGGCAGCTTATATTATTAGATATATATCGGATCTTATATAGTCGGCCGATCCTTATTAAACTCGGATCAAAATTAGTTTGCCGAAAGTAGAATCCATACAAAGTCCCAGTCTTCTAACTTAAAAAACAACAGAGATATGGCATTTCCGATCAATCAGTTATATGGCAGCTATAGGATATAGTTGGCCGATCCTTATGAAACTCAGCAGATCGAATAAGTCTGCTAAAAGAGGAGTCCACAGCAAGTCCCATCCTTCTAACTTTAAAAACAACAGAGATATGGCATTTCCGATCAATCAGTTATATGGCAGCTATAGGATATAGTCGGCCGATCCTTATGATATTTGGCAGATCGAATAAGTCTGCTAAAAGGGGAGTCCACAGCAAGTCCCATCTTTCTAACTTGAAAAACAACGAAGTTATGGCATTTCCGATCAATCAGTTATATGGCAGCTATAGGATATAGTTGACCGATCCCGGCCGTTCCGACTTATATACTGCCTGCAAAGGAAAGAAGGATGTGTGCAAAGTTTGAAGTCGATAGCTTTAAAACTGAGAGACTAGTTTGCGTAGAAACAGACAGACAGACGGACAGACGGACAGACGGACCGACGGACAGACGGACATGCTTATATCGACTCAGGAGGTGATCCTGATCAAGAATATATATACTTTATAGGGTCGGAGATGTCTCCTTCACTGCGTTGCACACTTTTGACCAAAATTATAATACCCTCTGCAAGGGTATAATGAAATGAAAAACCAAGTAGCCGACTTAGAATACCATAAACAGGAAAAAGAACAGAAAAAAAATACGAGACAGGAGACACAATTCATGTAAAAATTGACAAACGATTTGGTACCAATCTTAACCCACGCTACAGAAAAGAAAATAATAACAATACGATTGAAACCTAATCCTTCAAATTATTACACAAGAATAAAATTAGACACTAACTTTTAGATTATTTATATCAACTTTCCTGGGTCAGTGTACAGTCCTCGACTATTCCAACGTACAAGTGATTTCACTTAAAACTGAACGTGCGGCCAAACAAGAGGGAACATTTAAAATCATTCATAAATTCGACCTTAAAGAATACAATTTCCCAACTAAAATGGGACACTAAACATCCTCACCCCATCACATAATATATACACCTAGCTTAGGAACTAAATCAAATAAACATAAATCTTCTCAAATTAAGAACAAGCAATACACAAAAAAGAACAATAGAAATCTTAGAAACGGCATGGAAATGGTTTGCAGGAACACCTGACCATCATGACCACGAAATATTAAAAAATAAAATAGTCGATCAATTAGGAGAACTTAATCAACAATTAATATGAAATTAACTTTAAAGCGATACAACTAATCAAATAAGTAACGTACAAAATGCCATTCTAAAAATAACTAAAACTTCAAGTGAAATAATACGCGAAGAGGCAAATATTCCTAGATAGTGAATCGAAAGTGTTTCACATCTACGCAAATTTCTCCCAAGCCAAACTACTTTTGGCAAGTGTTTGGAAGAAATCCCTCTAATGAAAACAATACCTTTCATTTGGTACAATACCTTTCATTTGGATTGTCGCACACAGATAATTTTTTGTTCTTCGGCTATATATAGTGTCTTCACGCGTCTGCTACAAGAAGGGCATGCGTCTCGTCACCTAGCGGACTGCCGTCCGCTGTGATATAAAATCCAAGTAGTAAAAGAAGCAATTTCCATGTTGTATACTCCAAATATTGTAAACTCTTTTATATTCTCAGCAATCAAAACCAATATTATAAAGCAAAGTTTTAATAAAGAAAATAACTTGTTTATTAATTAGAAGAACTAATAGAATTTTTAAGTGTCAAACTCGCATTAAATAATAACGACCTCCTATATGTATCATTAGTATCCCCATTATAAGTAATGAAATCTGTAGAACAGTATAAGTCAAGGCAGTACAAAAGACCCAAGTAATAAACGACATAAAGTTTTAAAACTTGTAGAATGCAAGGAGGATCTATTTGCGATATCGAAACCATGCGAATCTCATAACGATAGAACAATTTGTGTTTAGGAAAAACTTGTATCAAACTTAAGACCATGAAGAAATCACTGTGGAAGACCCATACTTTTCAATTCTTAGCGGTAAAACTTAAAATAATGAAGACCTCTCCCTTTAATTAATCAAGGAACTAAATATAAACAACACAAAGATTATAAAAAAATGAAAAAAGAGAAGACAATTGAGGCATCCGTACATTCAGTCACTATTTTGGTCTGTAATGTATTTGATGATGTGGTCTCAATAGTCCATTTAATATTTTAAGTATTATGTTTATTTATTATTTCATTAATTGTAGGAGCAGCAAAGGTGCCGCTCCAACGCTTCGATTGTATCTGAATTTACATTATTCTTTTAATTCTAAGTAAGGCTAAGTCTCTTGCTGCGCTGCCCACAGACGGCGGCAGCAAGACGGCTATGTATGTGCTTATGTATATATGTATGCTATGCTCCCTTAAGCGGGAGCGCGAGGTATATGCACATGAGGTCCGTTCATGTTACAATTCTGCCGGCGCTAGCACTTTTTGTACATAGCGATCGGTTCATGATTTGACCATTTAAGTTTTGTTTATACTGCAACAAAGTGTTACAGTGTTTACCCTTTAAGTACTCTTGGTACAGTGGCTATTCAATATGTGTGCATACTACATCTCCCTCCTTTTGGAAAATAACGTAATATTATGAAGTTATTTTAATAATAATAATTTTTGTTTAATAATTTTGTATGTAGGTATTACTCCTACATACTCCTACTCCTACAAAAAAAAGAAAATGAAAATAATTTGTATGTTAGTTTTTTTTTTTTTTTTATTGTTTTTTTTATATATATATATATTAGCAAAAAAGAAATGAAATTACGAAAAATATTTGTATCTATGCATGGCCATACTAAATACAATTATGAAATAAACATTTTTAATCTATCCTTATGAACTGTTTGCTTTTTATTTTTATTATTTGATATTATAATGTTATCTCTGTCTCCTATTTCCGTTACTTTATATGGACCAGTATATTTTGGATCTAACTTATTACCTGTTTCGTTTTTTAGTAAAACTTTATCCCCCACTGATATATCTATATTTTTTACTGTCTGATCATATAGTTTTTTATTTCTATACTTATTTTCTTCTAACATAATTCTAGCTCTTTTATATGCTACTTCGAGTCTATATTTACTCTCTTTAGCATAGTCATCTATGTTATATATTGTTTCTATGTTATCTATACTATTGAACTCTTTTGGTAAATTATTTGTTTTACCAAATACTAATTCATATGGACAATAATTATGTGCCATTGAGGGGGTCGTGTTGAAACAAAAGACGAAATATTGAAGCCATACGTCCCAGTCGGTTTTATCAACCGATATGTAAGATCGTATGTATTCATTAAAGGTTCTATGACTTCTTTCGATTGTCCCAACTGTCTGGTGGTGGTGTGCGGTAGATGTTATGTTTTTGATTTTCAGATATTTGCACAAGTCATTTATAATTGAATTCTTGTATTCTGTTCCCATGTCCGTAATGAACGTCTTCATTGGACCGTACTTCAGAATAAACGATTCAAAAATTGCTTTAGCGACAGTATTTGCGTTTTTATTTGCAACTGGTATGGCAACTAGATATTTTGTTAAGTCACATATTAACGTGACTACATATTCATTGCCATTTTCGGATTTTGGTAATGGACCAATAGTGTCCACTATCACTCTGTCGAAAACATTTATAGGTGTATCAGTTATTGTTAATGGGGTCTTTGTATGCGATGTAATTTTCGCTTTCTGACATTTTTGACATTTTCTTACGTACTCAGTTATATCTTTAGACATACCTTTCCAGTAATAGTGTCTTTTTACTTTGGCCAAAGTTTTTGATATGCCAGTATGACCTCCTTGAATTGGATCATCATGAAATGTAGACAATATTGCTTCTTTTTCTTTTAAACTTTTTATTTGGGTCACCGGGTTGAGTAGCGCTACTCTTAAAGATTTTAATATTTTATTGCCCATATTTTTGAAAGTATCAATTGATATTTGATCAAAGATATTTTCCCACGGTGCCAGTTTTAGTTGGCCGATTTTATTTATACCGGCTTGCATTTCAAGCTCTTTGGAAGAATTGACCTAAGTCAATAATCCCATTAGTATATAAATCGCTAACATCATATCTTGCGATTATTTTCCTACCATGTTTAAATAAACATAGCATATTTTTAATCAGCAATGTCACTACTTTACGTACTTCGTCATTTTTGATGACTTCGTATACGTTGGGCTTAGAAGCTTTTCCAATAGATTGCTTAGGCAATTCTATTTCTTTATTTTCCGCGCGGAATTTTTGTCTACTTTGATATCTGGTAGTGACTTTCATTATATGTCTTGTAATATTCTGTAGCTCTTTAATGGTTATTCTTGATAACGCATCAGCTACATGATTATCTTTTCCCTTTAAATATTCGACTGTAAAATCATATTCTTCTAATTCGAGCCTCATACGTGTCAGTTTGGAACTGTATTTCATTTACCTGACTATGTGGGCTTCGATAATTTTTTATGATACTGGCTCATCATCTTTTAATCTCAGTTGACTGAGATTAATAGTGTGAACTGTTGCATCTTTTACTGCTGAACATTTAAAGGGTCTTGGGAGTTTTCCGATGTATTCTGGGCAACTCTGACATTGTTTTGGTAGTTATTGTTGTTGTTGTTGTGGCCTCGATTCGAGTTACCACGGCCTCTATAGTTTCCTCTATATTGACCGCGTCCTCCATTGTTATTTTGGTAGTTATTGTTGTAATAATTACCACGAAAGTTGCCACTATAATTTCCACGTCCGCGATTTGAGCCGCGATGTGGATAGTTCCTGTAGTATAGGACAGTGTTTGATTGTCCCGTTGCTTCTGTGCAACTATTTACAAATTTTGATACGGCATCGTTCATAGTATTGAAGGTTCCAGCTTGCATAATAAGTTTTACCTTATCGATTGTGCAATTTTTAGTCATTGCTTTGACTGCATGCTGGGTTGAATAACTTCTGGCTAACTCTAAAGGTAGTCCATCTGTTATATATGCACCTTCTAAGGCTTTCGTCATATGCTCAACCTCTTGTGTATACTGGTTAGCAGTTTTATTGCGCTGCTGTAGGTTCATCAGTTTTGCTGACAATACTTCTACAGTTTCGCCTTTGACGTTGCCTTTTAATCTGGAAATCACCTCAGAAATTGTTGATTCATTTCCGATTAGATTTCTGGCGACACCTTTTAGCTTTGTTTTTATTATGGAAACTGCTAATTGTTCGTGCTCGCCTTTTATAGAATCTATTATTTGTAATGCATCAATAAAACTTGTTAAATTTTCAGCTTTACCATCGAATACTGGTATAAGCTTGGATGCTGTATTAATAAATTCTATATTTGATTGTGCCATTGTATTAATGTTGCTTATGTTATACTCTATTATGCTTGAACTATCATCAGAATCTGTAGAGTTATCTAGATCTGGCATTAGTACAGCTGGAACAGTAAGATTATTTATATCTTGCTCTTCTATTTTCAGATTTAAATCTGTAAGTTCCTTTGGTTCTCTTTGGTCAGTGTCAGTTTCAACTGTTAAAGAGGTGTTAAGTATTGTCGGTATTGATATACCTAAATTGAACTTTTGTTTAATTGTTATTAAATTAGATCGTAGTCTGATCAAAAATTTTGATACTTGGGACCAATGATCTTGATTTAATTTTTGTCTCTGGCCATGTATTAGTATTCGTGCTTCATTAAAGCAGTTTACTAGAATTTCCACATGTTTTTGAATTGTGTTCTTTTGAATTGGCCTGTTTTGAGTAAGCGATTTATATGATTTGTCAAAATCGCTTTTTAATTTATTTAATTCGTCATATAATTCATTCCATTGCATTTTTGTTAATAATGGAGAATTATTTTCGGACTACTACCATAATAAGTGTTCGGCCTAGTGTTTCGTATTCTTCTAGAACTGATTTCACCTGGATACCTGGGATGGTGCTTAATACAATTGCTTTTTGTGTTTTCGAGCAATGTATCAATGGTGAATGTTCGAAATTAAATGTTTCAATTAGAAGATATTCTAATTGATTGATGCTTATGGGAGTCGTTGAGACTAATTGTTGAACATGTTCATCGAAATAAGCATCCCTTTCGTAAACCTTTCTAATAGCTTCTATTGTGGTCATTCTCAGTTTTTCTTAATTGTCCTTAGTGTAGCCATAATTTAGAAAAAAAATATAAATTTTTATTTTTATATTTATATAATTTTGTTTCTATTTTTATATATCTTTATTTATTTTCATTGTCTCTTTTTTTTTTTTTTTTTTTGAAGTGTTTATAATTTTGTTTTTATTTTTATATATCTTTATTTATTTTCATTGTCTCTTTTTTTGTTTTTGGAGTGTACAACAAAATTTTTTCTTTTATTATTATTAATATTATTTGCGCTCTTAAAAATTTTTTTTTTTTTTTTTTTGTTCTTTATTCTTAAATTTTGTCCAGCTCATTTGCCTGGCTCATATATTTTTTCTTTAGACATTTATTATGTAATTTATATAATTTGTAAAAACAATTTGCGCACATTATGACAACAATTATTATTAATAATGTGTGTATTAATTCTAAATTAATGTTATTTGGCTCTACTTTATTAATAACGTTTGCAGTGGAGTCCACCGACTTAACGTCAACTATTGCCATTTTTGAAATAATTGTATTTGGTATATAATTATATCTACCTGTTTCTTCTGAATATTTACTTATTGCATTACTTTGCATCTAATTTTTACAGGTTTCCTACCTATCGTTTTGTATAGCTTTACGGGCTACACTTCTAATTGGGCGGAAAGGGTTCCGCTCAATTTTACAAAAGGTCGTTTATAATTATAATGTAACGCAGTACATTAATAATGCAACGCAGTGCACCAAAAAAAAATTATTTCTTATTTGTTGTGCGCTCTTTGTAGCGCTGTCGGTTCACTTTTCCGGGTCTAGCTTGAAGCGCTAAACGGGGCCGGTGCTGGCTGCACAGGTCACTATATTTTCCAGGAGTCTGCGGCTGATGTCCTGGGCTGATGTCCTAAGAGTGGGTGGTGTCGGGCTTTCCTTTCCTATTTTTCTTTATGCAAGTGAACTTGCATGCTGGGGCTTCCAGTGGTCCAGGGCAGTCGTTCGGGCACTCTTCGTAGTACCTTGGTAATGGCTTGGGAGATGGTGGTTTAGTATTTGTATTTATGGTTTTTATTGTTTCCGAGTGAGTTGCGGTTGGGATGTCTTTCTTCTGAAGACTTTCTTTTAAAAAATCGAGCTCAGCAGTTAATTTTATTGCTGTCGCCCATGGAGGTGGATTATTTTTATATAATAGCCACTTAATGTGTGCTATTCTTTTATTTATTTTATTTTTCCGACCTCCGCGTCCCATATCCGCACTCTACTCACTCAGAATTTTCCATAAATATGTCCATGTATTGATTTGAGGTGCCATGTATGTATTTGATTTTCCTTTGTTTTTGTCGTTGCCGATCAGCTTTGCCCTTCCTGCAATCTCCTGATTGCACGTCACGGTCCTGCAATCTCCTGATTGCACGTCACGGTCGCCATGTAATGTATTTGATGATGTGGTCTCAATAGTCCATTTAATATTTTAAGTATTATGTTTATTTATTATTTCATTAATTGTAGGAGCAGCAAAGGTGCCGCTCCAACGCTTCGATTGTATCTGAATTTACATTATTCTTTTAATTCTAAGTAAGGCTAAGTCTCTCTGCTGCGCTGCCCACAGACGGCGGCAGCAAGACGGCTATGTATGTGCTTATGTATATATGTATGCTATGCTCCCTTAAGCGGGAGCGCGAGGTATATGCACATGAGGTCCGTTCATGTTACAATTCTGCCGGCGCTAGCACTTTTTGTACATAGCGATCGGTTCATGATTTGACCATTTAAGTTTTGTTTATACTGCAACAAAGTGTTACAGTGTTTACCCTTTAAGTACTCTTGGTACAGTGGCTATTCAATATGTGTGCATACTACAGGTCATAATGATACTAAGTCTGATCACAATGCTAGTCAGAAGATGCAAACTAAAAGAAGCTGCCCCAAAAACGACAAAAGCACCGGCGGATCCATCCCCACTTAAACCAATTCACTTCTATGTTGTGAACGCCCGCGTTTAAGGAAGAGTTAACATCTAAAATTTCAAATACTAAGTAATACTAAATTACTTAATAAAATGTTAAGTTCAGTCTCACGCGCAAAAGTTCTTAACAACAACTGCAATAGAGCTTACGCAACCACATTGAGTACATCGTGCACCGGACGCAATATAATGCCGTGGCACAAATAAGAGTCACACGGATCGAAAGACACGTACGCCATGTAAGCATGGATTATGCTTGCGCTTAAAGAAATAAATAAGGAGCAAAGACAGACTTCAGTTACAGCAACATCAGCTATCAATATCATCGAGGGTCGGCAAGAGCAGCAGCATCTGCTAATGCATAGATCAAGTTAATAAGCATATGAATCATATTTGTCAGTTCTAATTCGAAACTCAAATAAAAAAAACCTAAAAAGGTTAATTTATTTTTTTAAAGAATATTAATGTAATCTTTTAACCCCTCAAAAAACTTCTGCCGATTTTGCTGAAATTTATTTTTAGCAACCCGCAAAAAGTGAGAAGTAGCGTTCGATTATCTAAACTAGAAGTAATAATGGCCTTAATATTGCTGTCGTTATGTTGTCGACTGACAAATGCATCTCCGACAATCAGAGATCCAAAATATACTTATGAAGGAATTACCAAATCGTCGTCAATAAATTTAGATCCTATGGAAGATATAGAAGTTTTTTCATCCTCATGGAATTTTGTGATATTTTGCGACATCGAAGCATAATTTGATATGATTCAAAAAGGTAAAAGTTGAAGTACTAAAATAAGATTAGCTTGCGAAAAACTTTACTTCAGGATCAGTGCTACATGATTTTAGACAACACACTCAAAGAAATGAAAAGGTGAAAGAAAATATTAAGCTCTTTGGAGTAATAGATGAAGATATCTGCATAAATTAGAAGTAGGTAAAATTAAATATTTGTTTTAGGAAATTGGTGCAGCGAAACCGAACAAAAAGTCAGTCTTAGCTTCAAGCTTCTATTGGGTTGGCTAGTTTAAAAAAGCAGTTGGCTATTTAAGGTTGAAAAGAACACTAAGTTATGGATCCAAAGTGGCCGATAAGCCCCCCGTTATTTCAAAAAAATACAAAATTTGAAAACACAAAATTTCGAATTAAAAAATTTTAGTTTTTTTTCGTGTGTCGGGTCATATTTCTAGAATTTTAATAATAATAATCATTATTGTATTGTTGGTATATTATTTAGGAAATTTAAAAAACAACTATTGGTTTCAGCGTTACTGTCACCAATGCCAAATGCTTAAAGAAACAAAATTCCGTTTTTTTTTAATTATAAAAATTTGCGAATAAGGCATATGCAAACAAAAAAACAGTCCATTACAGTCCCAAAAAAAAATAAATAATATTAATTTTTCTTAACAGTTACCAATTTTTTAGAAACAAGAAGTACATTAAATAACGAAGTATAATTTGTGGCCCGTGCACGATGTTAAAAGTTAAATTGAGCGTGCCAAATAATACTTTAAGCAAAAAAAATATGTTAAAGGTAACAAGAATGGAAAGCTAACTTCGGTCTAGCTTTCGGATATGTTGCAGCTCATATTAATAGATATATGTATATCGGATTTTATATGGCCGATCCATATGAAATTTGGCAGAAGGAATTAATTTGGTCAAAGTGGAATGCATAGAAAGTCCCATCCTTCTAACTTAAAAAACAACAAAGTTATGGAATTTCCGATCAATCAATTATATGACAGCTATAGGATATAGTCGGCCGATCCTTATGAAACTTGGCAGTAATTAATATCAGTTTTATATAAATACTTATTATCGAATAAGTTTGCCAAAAGTAGAATCCATAGAAAGTCCCATTTTTCTAACTTTAAAAACAACAAAGTTATGGCATTTCCGATCAATCAGTTATATGGCAGCTATAGGATATAGTTGACCGATCCCGGCCGTTCCGACTTATATATTGCTTGTAAAGGAAAGAAGGATGTGTGCGAAGCTTGAAGTCGATAGCTCTAAAACTAGTTTACGTAGAAACAGGCAGACAGACGGACCGACGGACATACGGACATGCTTATATCGACTCAGGAGATGATCCTGATCAAGAATATATATAGTTTATAGGGTGGAGATGTCACTTTCACTGCGTTGCACACTTTTGACCAACATTATAATACCCTCTGCAAGGGTATGAAATTAAAGTGTACTAAATATTGAAGAAAATAAATTTTTAGTTACAAAAAAAAAAAAAATAAGAATACACATATATACAGTTCATGTTTACTGAGATTAGTTTATCTCAAACTATTTCTATCGTTTCTATAACCGAAACGAGAAATGTGGTTGTAAATTACTAAATCACTATGATAAAAAAAACAGTGCGTGCAAATTATAAATATCTAACCGAAGTTTTATAAAAATATATATTTTTATTTAAATTGATTTGGCATTTGATGTACAGTTGAACATAAGGCTAATTTACGACTGCCCAAGCTTGAGTTAATTGTCTTCCTTGTCGTCTCGGGATCGAAGCTTTCCAAGCTTCCCTAAGAACTTTCCCAAAGTTATTTCCGAAGATAATTCCGAAGTTAGAATCCGAATGATTTTGCTGCGATCAGCATGGAGAATTTGGCTAGCAATTGGAATGCCAAAAGGGGAATCGCGGTGGCATGATTCCAGCGGATGTTTAGTCTAATATTGTTTTGCTGGTGCCGACCGAATAGGGGGAGTATGTTTATGTTTATGATTGACTCAAGCTTGGCTTAGTAGTAGGTGCGAGTGTGGGAATAAGTATGATATGAAGAGCTCGTGGGAACTCAGTGCTCGTGGCAAGTGCAGAAATAATTGTTTATAATATTAATATAAAATATAGATTAAACTTCTAGTTAATTCTCCCCCTCCTAAGATGAATCGTCCCGTTTCATTACATTTGTGCGGTGAGGGAGGATATTCTATTATTAAGTTCTGTAAATGTTATTTCAATATTTCTTTCAGTTTCGTTTTCTGTTACAGTTTCAGTTGTGATTTCAGCTTTGGAAATTTCTATTTCTTTTTGGGTTTTGGTACATTTTATTTGAATTTGTTTAATTATTTTGGGTATGATTTTGCGTGATTTATATATGATTAAAAGGGTAAGTATAAAAATAAACAATATTAATTCCAGGCATATTTTTGTTTTTCCTAATTTTACAAATGGGTTAATAATGTTTATATTATCTAGACTTAATTCGTAATTATTAGAAAATATGTAATCCGTTATTATATAATTATTGTATTTGTATTGGGATATGTAATCTAACATTTTCTGTTTTTCGTTGATGTATTTTATATTATTAATAATTATGCTTTCATTAAATAAAATCAGAAATGCGCCATTTAATCTGATTTCATTTACAGTATTTTCTCCAGTGATGAGAATAGCGCCATCATCTAAGTTTTCCAATTGTTTATTTTTTTCTCGTATTTTTGAACAGTTTGCTTTTTTTCCATTTAAGAGATTTGTGAAACAAGAGCTCTCGTTTGAGAGTTTACAATAATTATTGAATATTTCTTTTTTAAAGTTTGTTATTTTATAAAATATTCCATTACAGTGTGCTGTCTTATCGTCTATTATTAATTTTCCGTTTATTTGGGCAATTGCCCTTGATGTATATAAGCTACAGATGTTATTTATTATTGGATATCTTATATATATTATAAGTAGGTCTTGGTTTTTTATTATTTTAAAAGTGGAGATGTCTAACAGATCTGTTAGTACAACTGGTTTATTTTCGTGTCTAAATATTTCTTTAATGTCTTGTTCATTTAATATTTTTGTGTTTAAAATGTTTATTTTTGCTAAAGTGATTGTATCGATTAAATTTTGAATATCAAGTGTGATTAATTGTAGTCGGTGTTGTCTTACTTTTGATTCTTTTTTTTTCCACAACGATTGTGTTAAGAATTCTTGTCATAAGCTGTACTTCTTGAAATATGCGTGAATATTGTAAATTGTTTGTTATTGTTTTCTGTCAATTCGTTAATTTTGTTTTCGATTCTTATTAAGTCGTCATGGTCCGGTGTACCTGAGAGCCATTTCCATGCTGTGCCCAATTCATTAATACCTCTTTTATTTCTGGATGGTAATAGTTGGGACATAAGGATTTTGATAATGTTTAGGTTTTGTGAAATATCCCATTCTAAGTCTGAGTTTTTGCTGCTATTAGTAATTTTATCTTACTAAGGCTTACATAAGGAACTAAGGTTCGTAATGTGGAATAGGTCCTCAAATGAATTGTACGTCATTACATCTTTTTCGTCTTTTAGCAATAAGTATTCATTGTTTGTGTAGTCAATAATTTCCGTGTGACAAATGGTAATTAGAATGGTGAGTACAAATGCGATTTCCATCGTCTGTAAAGTATGGATTATTTAATATTATCTTTATGGATAACTCTCTTTCTATTATTAATTATTACTTTATTGGGTAAATTTTTCTGAACGACTTGTTTTTTAAATCTGGGACCTAATTTGTTTCTTTCTCCGTGTATTTTTTCGTAAACTACTTCTCCTACATGATAATTTTTTTCTAATTTATTTTTGTTATGATAATCTAACATTTTAGATTGTGTTATCTGTAATTTTAGCGGTATGTCGCTGTGATCTATTTTGTTAAATAGGATATCATAGGGTTTTTGATTTGTTACTGAGTGGATTGTCATGTTGTAATTTTTTGCAGCTCTTATAATAATTTCAGAATAATCTAAGAGGCGGTATTCGTCTTTAATACAGCGAGCTATTTCAGTTAAGGTTGAATGGACTCTTTCAACTTGTCCGTTCGAAAGGCTATGTCTGGGGTCTGAATAATGAATGGATATACCTGAACGTTTTAGGAATGATTTAAATTGTGCCGATGTGAAACTCGGCTCGTTGTCAGTCATAATTGTTTTTACTAATGGGAATGTTTGAATTCCAATAGGAATTTGTATTGGATTTCTGTTATATTTATTTGTATTGCAAATTTCGCAATTTGTGATATATTCTTTTAATTTTTTGTATAAACTTGGCCAATAATACAGTCTGGAGATTTGTTTATAATTTTCATCTTTTTTTCATCTTTCAGCTTTATCATCATTATTAGTTATATCTTGAACAAAAATTTTTGTATATAGAAATTTATTTGTAAAATTGTTTTTTAATGGAATTTTTATTTCATATAATACTTCAGGGGTACAGTGAATTCCTGTGCTAATATTGGGTTGCAGATATTCTTTTAGAATTGTAACTAAATTTTCTGGTTGGTCGTTTTCGATGATATGGCGTCTATTTTCGAATACATTTATTTGTTCATGTATTGTAAAGTTTCCTTTTGCTATTAAAAGTTG
Organism: Drosophila monieri; assembly: GCA_035047585.1. Classification (NCBI taxonomy): domain Eukaryota; kingdom Metazoa; phylum Arthropoda; class Insecta; order Diptera; family Drosophilidae; genus Drosophila; species Drosophila monieri. The sequence continues at coordinate 17,234,396 of JAWNPJ010000001.1, forward strand.
TTGTTTGAATTGGTTAAGGGGCTTTTTTGTTTCACTTAAAATGTTATCGAAGCTACTTTCGGCTGAGTGTCGGTAATATCTGCATCTCCTTCGGAAATATTATTTATTTCGATTCGGGACAATGCGTCTGCTACTACATTGGTAGTACCAGGCTTATAAAGAATTTTTGGGCTGAAGCTTTCTATGTAATTAAACCATCTTTTTAATTCTACATTTGGGTTTTTATCTGAAATTGCGTACGAGAGTGGTTGATGGTCCGTATGAATTTCTAGTCCTGATACTCCGTATAAGTAATTTCTTAAGTTTTTTAATGCCCATACTATTGCCAAAAGTTCTTTTTTGTTAGTCGCGTAACTTCTTTCAGTTTTATTCAATGTTTTAGATATAAAAGTGATTGGATTTCCGTCTTGAGACAGTACTGCTCCTATAGCTAAATCTGAGGCGTCGGTCGTTAATGTAAATTGTTTCGAATAGTCTGGTTGGACTAATTCTATCTGGCAAATTTAGTGTTCTTTTAGTTCATTAAAGGCTTGAATAGCAGGTTCATCAAGAGTAATTGAGACATTTTTAGACATTCGTTTAGAAATTTTTCCATTGGAGCCTTCTAAAAATCTAGTTAATGGTTTGGCAATGGTTGCATAATTTTTTACGAATTTCCTATAGTATCCAGTAAGACCTAAGAAACTACGTAGCTCTCTGATGTTTTTAGAAATTGGATATTTTGAAATGGTTTCTATTTTTTCAGGATCAGTTTTAATAATATTTTGTGCTACAACATATCCAAGAAATGAAGTTTCTAGTTTAAAAAATTTTGATTTTTCTAATGAAATTTTCATGTTTGCTTTATGTAAAATGTTAATAACTGAGTTAAGATCATTAAAATGATGTTTTAGAGAGTGGGAAAAAATAATGATGTCGTCCATGTAAACATGGCAAAATTTCCCAACATGTTCCCTAAGTATATCGTCCATTGCTCTTTGGAAGATGCGAGGCGCGTTTGTTAGCCCAAATGGCATTCTTATGAATTCGAATTTTCCATTGTTAATGGAAAATTAAGTTTTTTCGACGTCTGATTCTTTCATGAGGATTTGGTGGAATCCTGATTCTAAGTCAATGGTACTAAAGTATTTTGCTTTTCCTAGGTTAGATAAAATAACTGACGGGTCCTGCATGGGATATCTGTCTGGAATGGTGCTGAGGTTCAATTTTCTAAAATCAATGCAAAGTCTGTGTTTGGGGGTGCCGTCCTCGTTAGTACCTTTTTTTGATACTACGATGACTGGTGAATTGTACGGACTTTTGCTGGGTCTAATAATTTGATCTTCGATCATGCGACTTATTTCATGGTTGACAAACTCGTTTACTGCTTGAGAGTAAGGATATTGCCTTGAGTAAATGGGTCTATCATTAACTGTGTCTATTTCACAGCGGACATCTGTTCGAAATGGTAGATTCGTGTTTATATCAGAATGTACCTTTTTAATAGTTTTTATAATTTTTTCAGTGTAGTTTGCTATTTCGGCGCTTTTTTTAACTGCGCTGTCTCTATTTTCGTATGCTAAATTGTTTATTTCATTTATGTCGGACTTGGCTTCGACGAAATGCTCGGGATCTGAATGTCCCAAACTATTTGTCAGATTCAGAGTTGTCAGAATTGTTGCTGACAGTGCTTTTGGAATCGAAGTGTTCCAAGCTATTTGTGTCGGTATGAACATCGACGGCGTGTTCGGGGTTTATGTACCCCAAACTTTCTGTTCCAACTGTGTTTTTCATTAGAAAACTTGTGGAATTTAAGTATTTATCTAATATAAATTTTTTTAGAGGAAGTAGTGTTTTTTCCTCTTTCATTTCTAATAAATTAAATTTTTCCTCATAATTTAACTTTTCAATTTTTCCTTTAAATTTTAATGTGTCATTGCTCATTCAATGACCGCTCCTATTTTTTTTAGTAAATTGTACCCTACTAATAAGTCTGCCTTCAATCCGTCTATTTCGTAAAATATGTGTTTTGTGTCAAAAATTGTTATGAAATGGTATATTTTAATTACTGAGTACCCGTTAACTGTCGAGACTCTTTTATGGATTGGCAATTCTGTTCCATTTTTGTAAATACCTTTTTTTATGTAGAAAGCTGTGGCTCCTGTATCTATTAAAATATTAAATTTTTTGCCTATTTTTTTATCAAATCGAAAAATGTGTGGAAGGCCTACTGTTCTCCTAAAAAATGGTTTTCTTCGATATTGTTTATGCGCATTTGTTTGATTTTAGGTTGAGCTGATGACTCAATTTGGGTGCGTTTGGCTGCCTGCTCTGGTTGTTGAAAAGGTTTCCTTTCCTGATTAAAGGAATTATTTTGGAAACTATTTCTGTTTTGGTATTGCCCACCATTAGGTGCTGCTTGATTATACGGGTTTTTATTTAGGATTTGGATGCTGGCGTCCAGTTCCATTGGTTCGCTCTTGTTTTGGAAAGTATTATTCCCTTGTGTCCAAACATTATTATTTGGATAATTATTGGGATAAAACCGAGCATTATTGTTTTGATAGTTATTTGCGTATTGATTGCTATTATTTTGGAAAGTATTAGTTTTGTTTTGAGAAACATTGTTATTAAAATGGTTGGGGTTGTGGTAATTCGAATTTTGTCTATTAAAATTCTGGTGGCTATCATTGGTTCTATTTAGGCGCAATTGATTGCCTTGATTATAACCATCAAATTTAGAATTAGAATCATTGGGAGTTCGTAAGTTGTCGTTAAAGCGACGCTGATGAGGTGCGCTGAAACGATAAGCGAACTGAGTCCTCATCTGGTTACTTTCCATTTCTTGCACTCTAGCTAAAGCGTTTGGCAAGTCTGGAGGACTGAGGGAAAAGAGCATACCGGAAATTGGGCCGTTCAGGCCAGTTATAAATACTCTTAAGGCATTTTGTCTGTCTCTGAGATTTGTTTCTGTAGTTATGGGATTATCTTTCCCATAAGTCATTATGGTTTTATTTATTAATAAGGTTAACTTTTTATTAACCAAATTATAAAAGTCCATAACTGAGAATTTTTTTGTGTAAGGACACTTAGTTCTTGTTCGATAATGTGAATTGGCCTCTTATCGCTGAAAACGAAATCTAGCCTGGCTAAAATTGCGTCAAAGTTTACAACAGTTCCATGATTTGTTAAAGCATCATTTGCATTGCCTGTTATTTTGTTTCTTAAAATAGTTAGGGCTACAAAGTAGCGTCGGCTTTTGCGGACGTAAAGTCCCATTACTGTTTCGGCGGCTTCCCGCCAGGCTACATCATTTTCTAAATTTCCAGAGAATGTGGGCATGGATTTGACGACTTCTAATGTTTCGTCGCATGGAATTTTGTATTTCGTAAGTTGTCGTTAAAGCGACGCTGATGAGGTGCGCTGAAACGATAAGCGTATTCAGTATTCAGTATTCGTATTCAGTCACTAGGTTTGATCTTGAGTCTAGAAGGGCTCGTAAGTTTTTAATTTCATCTTGTAACGGTGATACGTTACTGGCAATCAGTCGGACAATAAAGTCTGTTGTTAACGTTTGTTCGGGGGCTTGTTTGTTGATGTTAGCACTGTGGCTAGTAGACGGACCGTTTGTATCCGTCATTTTGAAGTTTAGTAAGGCATTTATTAGTTCGTAGTTCGTTTTTAAGTTCTTATTCATCTAGGATTTTTTAAAAAAAATGTTGAATTAATATATATGTACTAATACGAATATATATATCCGAATATAGGTTTTTCAAAAAAAATTTGTTCATTATCTAAATATATAATATTTATAAATTATAACGGTAAATCTATCCTCACGGTGTACTTTAAAATCCTGAAGAAGAGTCGATAGTTTTATCCAATGAGGTTTCTCAAATCGTCCGATTAGTCTTCCTTCCTTCCTTGTCTCGTAGGGTTGGTTGGTTGTTATTTAAATTTTTTTGTGCTTTTACGTTCGTTTTTTATTAATTTTTTAATATCAGGATTTTTTACTGATATCAAAATGATTTTGCACTATTGTAGTTTATTTGTATCAAAATGTTTTATTGATATTATTTTGTATTTTTTGTATTCACTTTATTATTTTTTGATTTTTAATTACATTAAAATATTTTATATCGGATTGATTTTGTTTTTTTGTAACCGTTTTATTTTCTGGTTTATTTTGCTGATTTTGTATTCATTTTCTTCTCTGCTTTTCTCTGAGTCACTGTGTCTTTATTATCACTGTGTTTTTTTATTTGAGTTTTTTATTTGATTAGTTTCTTTTCACTGGTACATTTTTTTGATTTTTTACAAAGAAGCCTTTTGTAAATTCAAATTCAATCTTTTCGGATTGAAATTCATTAACAGGAGTCACTGTGTCGTGTTGTATCTTTTGACACCTTTTTATTTGATTCTTGAAACTTGACACTTTTTATTTTTCTATTAATAATTTGCCTTATTTTTGCACTTTCTTATATATATTTTTTTCTTTCACTGGTACGTTTTTTTTTATTTTTTTACATAGAAGCCTTTTGTAAATTCAGGCCTATGATTTAATTTTAGGGCACTCGCGAATATCTTTTTAATATCGATATTTTAAAAAAAAAACGCGGGCCCCACGTTAGGCGCCAATTATAAATAAAGCACCGAAGTTTTATAAAAATATATATTTTTTTTATTTAAATTGATTTGGCATTTGATGTACAGTTGAACTTAAGGCTAATTTACGACTGCCCAAGCTTGAGTTAATTGTCTTCCTTGTCGTCTCGGGATCGAAGCTTTCCAAGCTTCCCTAAGAACTTTCCCAAAGTTAATTCCGAAGATAATTCCGAAGTTAGAATCCGAATGATTTTGCTGCGATCAGCATGGAGAATTTGGCTAGCAATTGGAATGCCAAAAAGGGGAATCGCGGTGGCATGATTCCAGCGGATGTTTAGTCTAATATTGTTTTGCTGGTGCCGACCGAATAGGGGGAGTTTGTTTATGTTTATGATTGACTCAAGCTTGGCTTGCCGTTTGTGTAGTAGGTGCGAGTGTGGGAATAAGTATGATATGAAGAGCTCGTGGGAACTCAGTGCTCGTGGCAAGTGCAGAAAAAATTGTTTATAATATTAATATAAAATATAGATTAAACTTCTAGTTAATTTGCACTCGCTTTCACGTTATAAATTTGATTATATTCAACAACTAACTTAAGCCTAGCTTATCTATTGCGGCGAAGGGGGGCGAATTCACGAGAGAGCGAAAGTGAGCTTTTCTTGCGCTCCCGCTCCGCCCTATGCTAACTTATACTAGACTTCAAACAATTAAATTTCTATCTTTAAATATATTGATCTATATTAATTCTACATTAATTCTACACCGGCCCCGTTGAAGGCCTCCATCAGGCTTCAACCACTGGCAGCCTCGGCAGCTTGTGGACTGCTCTCTTGAAGACCGCTCCTGAACTAGTCCTCACGACGGCGACCCTGACCCTTCCTTCCGCGCCGGCATGAGTCTCGACGACGCTGGCGGTGATCCACTGTTGGGACGGCTGGTGGTCCTCGGCGACCAGGACCAGATCGCCCTTCCTGACGTCCTCCTGCTCCCGCTGCCACTTCGACCGCACCTGTAGGCCCAAGACGTACTCCCGGGACCATCGCTGCCAAAACGTTTGCTTGATTAACGAGACAAGCCGCCATCGCCGCAAGCACGTTAGACCCTGTTGGTCCGGGGTCCGCGGTGCTGGTGGGGCGACGAACGGCCCTGTCTGTCAGCAGGTGCCCAGGAGTCAACGCCTCACCGTCGCTTGGGTCGTGACTGCCGTAAACTTCGCGCTGCCCACCGCTCGTAGGAGTACTTGCTTTGCAGACTTCACACCTGCGGCTTATCTTCCGGCTCCGTTAAAAACGATGGACCTGTAAACCAGATCGATTCTGCCGTTTCCTTTACGTCTCCACCACTTGACACCATATCTGCCGGGTTCTGTTTAGTTGGTACATGCTGCCACGTGCTATCCTCTGACCACTATTGAATCTCAGCAACTCTATTTGATACGAACGTTGACAACGACGATGGATGGGAACGAATCCAATGAAGACAAACTTCTGAATCTGACCAATATACACTTCGTTCGTTCGGTGCTTTGATAAGAGGTTTTATTTTGTGGCAGAGGTCTGCGAGAAGGTGAGCGGCACATAACTCAAGACGGGGGAGCGTCTTTGTCTCGAGCGGCGCTACTTTGGACTTTGCAGTCAACAATGAGACTTTAACACCTTCTGCAGATTTGCAACGAATATAGACACAGGCTCTCATCGATGCGACAGAGAAGGCATGAACTTCAATTGGTGACATCGGCTCACTTATCACAAATCTCGGTATTGAGATATCTTCTAGCTGTGACAAGGCAAGCTGAATTTTGTTCCACGCGGTTTCCAAATGCAGTGGAATCGACTCATCCCAATCTAGCTTATTAAGCTAAAGTTCCTGCAACAGGATCTTTCCTTTAATAAGGATTGGGCTTAATAAGCCAAGGGGGTCGAAGAGCTTTGATGTCACCGACAGAATATTCCACTTAGTCGCCCTTTCAACCATGGCTGACATATAAATTTCAAATTGAAACACGTCAGCTCTGAATCCGAAAGTGTTATTGGCTTAACCGTGCTCTCGGATGCAGTAACTTCAGGCGAGTTTGAAAACCACTTACTCAATTCAAACCCAGCGTTTTGAAGAACCTGAGATACTTCAGACTTAATTGTCTTTAGCTCCTCCACGCAACCAGCACCCGTTAACATGTCGTCGACGTAAAAGTCAGACCCAATAACTTTAGCAGCTCGAGGGAATGTATTTTTCGCGGATTCACTCATTCTCTTCAAACACCTTATGGCCAGGAATGGGGCTGGTGCAGTGCCATAAGTAACGGTGTTGAGCTTTCACAATTTCAAGGACTCAGATGGGTCTTTTCTCCACACTATTAACTGGTATCGTCGATCTGCTTCATTCACCATTACTTGACGATACATCTTTTTTATATCGGCTACCAGAGATTTTTTTAGCCGAAACCTAAGAAGAGTTGAGTAAAGCTCTTCCTGAATTGTTGGACCCACCATCAACAACTCATTTAACACTTCTGTGTGGATGTCTCAAAGAAGACAGGACGCATCAAAGAAGACTCGTAGTTTGGTCGTTGTACTTTGAGGCCGTAAGGCACACTGGTGGGGTATATAGTAGTGTGGAGAAGCAAGAACATCATTGCTTGCAGGGGACATATGGCTTAGGGACTCGTATTATTCCATAGATTCCCAATACACTTGCTTTAAGTTCGGATCTCGAGATAATCTTTTCTCGAACATCGATGTTCGAGATAAGCTATGTTCCTCACATAGCTCTTGTTCTGGCGACAACATCTTTTTAAAAGATGGAACTTCTTCCAACGACCAGAATTTTTCAAATTGTTGTCTATTGACTCTAATATTTCTTCTTGGCAATTCAGGCTAGAGACCGGCTGTTGAGGAGTTGAGGAATTTGCCATATATTTTCCCTATACTATCCTCCCAAGGAGAGTTTTTTGAAGTATGGGATGGTTCGGACCTTGCTTTATTTGACCAACGGACAAAAGCTCGAAAAATGACTCAGCTCCAATTAGAATATCTATCCGCTGAGGTTTATAAAATTATGGGTTGGCTAATGGCAAGTTCTTTTGTAGTGTCGAATCTTTCACGTTCACTGACTGGTCAGGGTGATAGCCTGAAATTGTTTTCAAGACCCAAAAGTAAAACGGAAACTCACTATTATTGATTCTCGACTTCACCACGGTGTGTATCTTTTTCTATACTTGTGAATTAGTTTGACCAATTCCAAGCAGGTTGATGCACGATTCCTCCCTACGGATCTGTAAGCGTTGAGAAAGATCTACAGTAATAAAATTCATTTGTGACTCTGAGTCAAGTAATGCTCGGGCCAATATGTGCTCGCCATTTTTTGTTCGAACGCCTACGATCGACGTTGCTAACAAAACCCTTAGAAGGGTCATCATTAGTTAACGCTGGAGGAGGATTTTCGGTAGGTGGTGTTAACGCTAAGTTATTTTCAGTCACTGTAAATCGGTGCAGAAGTTTATGGTGCGATCTTGCACAGATTTGACATCTAGTCGATTAGCACTTCGCTACCGTGTGGCCTTTTCGCAGACAATTTAAACAGAGGGAGGGACGGCACCGGGCCAAAAAATGGTCTTGAGCGTTACAATAACTGCAAGCTGGTTTGGAGTTGGCAGAGGAACAAGCCAACGAACTTCTATTAAGTTGCTTGCTAAACCCAGTTTTTTCCTGTTTTGGTTTGCCAGCCTCTTCAGCGGACAGGTGCTGGTACCTACGACTTAGTATTTGTTCGAAATCGGACCACAGTGGCAATTTGTCATAATTCAGTGACTCTTCCCATTTTTACTTTGTCACTGGATCCACTCTACTCAAAGTTTGCAATTTTAATATCATCTCCTTTGGATAATAGTGATCAATAAATTTTCGGAAGGCTGAACAGTTGACTTATTTGGTTCGCAAAGATGAGACATTCGTTATCATAAACTCTTTTTAGACTAGCGATAGCTTTGTCATAATTACACTCGGTGACCTGAATTGCCTTGATAGATCCTAAGGCTTCACCAGAGAGGCAAAACATTAAATGTTTAAATTTCTCGATAACTTTGTCAACTAATGTCTCGAAAAGACTTACAAAATTTTTGAGCTCCGAATAATTTCCACTGAATTTTGGTAATGCCAAACTGGGAAGTCGAGCTCGAGTTGGGGCTGCAGAAACTGCAGTAGCTGGACGGGAGTCTTCAGCTGTATTAAATGCATTACATAAGGACATAATCCTTGCTACGGTTGTTATGGCTAACTCTTCCAACTCGGCTCCGAAATCATCCAATTCATCCAATTGCTCGATCTGGTCTTGCAACTCATTTGCTTTAGAAATTGCCTCATCTAAAACCTAAAGCCTGCATTCAAGCTCGGTTTTGTATAGAGGAAGTGATCAAGCTTCCAAACGTTCCTCCAACCGGCGAATGCTTTTAACTTTAACATTTAATCTTCTTTTTAAATCAATAAGAGTCGTGGAATTAGGTTTCGATTTGTTATTCTCCATTTTATATAAAAACAAGAATGGAAAGCTAACTTCGGGCGGAGCCGAAGTTGATATACCCTTGCAGATATGTGGCAGTTTATATTATTAGATATATATCGGATCTTATATAGTCGGCCGATCCTTATAAAACTCGGCAGATCAAATTTGTTTGCCGAAAGTAGAATCCATACAAAGTCCTAGTCTTCTAACTTAAAAAACAACAGAGATATGGCATTTCCGATTAATCAGTTATATGGCAGCTATAGGATATAGTCGGCCGATCCTTATGAAATTTGGCAGATCGAATAAGTCTGCTAAAAGAGGAGTCCACAGCAAGTCCCATCCTTCTAACTTAAAAAACAACGAAGTTATGGCATTTCCGATCAATCAGTTATATGGCAGCTATAGGATATAGTTGACCGATCCCGGCCGTTCCGACTTATATACTGCCTGCAAAGGAAAGAAGGATGTGTGCAATGTTTGAAGTCGATAGCTTTAAAACTGAGAGACTAGTTTGCGTAGAAACAGACAGACAGACGGACAGACGGACAGACGGACCGACGGACAGACGGACAGACGGACAGACGGACATGCTTATATCGACTCAGGAGGTGATCCTGATCAAGAATATATATACTTTATAGGGTCGGAGATGTCTCCTTCACTGCGTTGCACACTTTTGACCAAAATTATAATACCCTCTGCAAGGGTATAACAAGAATGGAAAGCTTACTTCGGGCGGAGCCGAAGCTGATATACCCTTGCAGATATGTGGCAGCTTATATTATTAGATATATATCGGATCTTATATAGTCGGCTAATCCTTATAAAACTCGGCAGATCAAATTAGTTTGCCGAAAGTAGAATCCATACAAAGTTCCAGTCTTCTAACTTAAAAAACAACAAAGTTATGGCATTTCCGATCAATTAGTTATATGGCAGCTATAGGATATAGTCGGCCGATCCTTATGAAATTTAGCAGATCGAATAAGTCTGCTAAAAGAAGAGTCCACAGTAAGTCCCAACCCTATAACTTAAAAAACAACAGAGATATGGCATTTCCGATCAATCAGTTATATGGCAGCTATAGGATATAGTCGGCCGATCCTTATGAAATTTAGCAGATCGAAGAGGTCTGCTAAAAGAGGAGTCCACAGCAAGTCCCATCTTTTTAACTTGAAAAACAACGAAGGTATGGCATTTCCGATCAATCAGTTATATGGCAGCTATAGGATATAGTTGACCGATCCCGGCCGTTCCGACTTATATACTGCCTGCAAAGGAAAGAAGGATGTGTGCAAAGTTTGAAGTTGATAGCTTCAAAACTGAGAGACTAGTTTGCGTAGAAACAGACAGACAGACGGACAGACGGACATGCTTATATCGACTCAGGAGGTTATCCTGATCAAGAATATATATACTTTATAGGGTCGGAGATGTCTCCTTCACTGCGTTGCACACTTTTGACCAAAATTATAATACCCTCTGCAAGGGTATAAAAACCTCTTGACGAGATAAAATAAAGGTGGCGAACACGCATGCTACTCCCAAAATATCTGAAATCAATTTTAGTGACGAACAAATGCAATATATGTATAAACAAGAATGGAAAGCTGGCAGATCAAATAAGTCTGCTAAAAGAAGAGTCCACAGTAAGTCCCAACCCTATAACTTAAAAAACAACAGAGATATGGCATTTCCGATCAATCAGTTATATGGCAGCTATAGGATATAGTCGGCCGATCCTTATGAAATTTAGCAGATCGAAGAGGTCTGCTAAAAGAGGAGTCCACAGCAAGTCCCATCTTTTTAACTTGAAAAACAACGAAGGTATGCCATTTCCGATCAATCAGTTATATGGCAGCTATAGGATATAGTTGACCGATCCCGGCCGTTCCGACTTATATACTGCCTGCAAAGGAAAGAAGGATGTGTGCAAAGTTTGAAGTTGATAGCTTTAAAACTGAGAGACTAGTTTGCGTAGAAACAGACAGACAGACGGACAGACGGACATGCTTATATCGACTCAGGAGGTGATCCTGATCAAGAATATGTATTCTTTATAGGGTCGGAGATGTCTCCTTCACTGCGTTGCACACTTTTGACCAAAATTATAATACCCTCTGCAAGGGTATAAAAATCCGCCCCCATGGGCAACAGCAGTAAAATTAACTGCTGAGCTAGATTTTCTGAATAAAAGCCTCCAGCTTAGAAAGCTCCCAACCGCAACTCACTCAGCAAACATTCAATTAATAAAAAAAAAAATAATAAACCGCCATCCCCAAAGACGATGCCAAAGTACACCGATGAGTGCCCGAACGACTGCCCAGGACCGCTAGATGCCCCAGCGTGCAAGTTCACTTGCATTAAAAAGCAAAAGCCCAGGACATAAGAAGCTCCGAGGACTCGAGGGAAGTCTTGTGACCTGTGCAGCCAGCACCGGCCCCGTCGGGCGCATCATGCCCGACCAAGGATATAGGAACAGACAGCGCTACAAAGAGCGCACAACAAACAAGAAATAATTTTTGTTTAATGCACTGCGTTGCATTAATAATGTACGGCGTTACATTATAGTTGTAAACGACTTTATGTAAAATTATGCGGATCCTTTTCAGCCCAATTAGAAGTGTAGCCCGTAAAGCTATACAGAACGATAGGTAGGAAAACCTGTAAAATTAAATGCAAAGTAATGCAATAAGTAAATATTCTAAAGAAACAGGCAGTTATAATTACATTCCAAATACACTTATTTCAAAAATGGCAATAGTTGACGTTAAGTCGGTGGACTCCACTGCCAACGTTATTAATAAAGTAGAGTCAAACAATATCAACTTAGAATTAATACACACATTACTTATAATAATTGTTGTCATAATGTGCGTAAATTGTTTTTATAAATTATATAAATTACATAATAAATGTCTGAAGAAAAAATATTTGAGCCAGGCAAATGAGCTGGACAAAATTAAAAAAAACATGAATGGAAAGCTAACTTCGGGCAAAGCCGAAGTTGATATACCCTTGCAGATATGTGGCAGCTTATATTATTAGATATATATCGGATCTTATATAGTCGGCCGATCCTTATAAAACTAGGCAGATCAAATTAGATTGCCGAAAGTAGAATCCATACAAAGTCCCAGTCTTCTAACTTAAAAACCAACAGAGATATGGCATTTAAGATCAATCAGTTATATGGCAGCTATAGGATATATTTGACCGGCCGTTCCGACTTATATACTGCCTGCAAAGGAAAGAAGGATGTGTGCAAAGTTTGAAGTCGATAGCTTTAAAACTGAGAGACTAGTTTGCGTAGAAACAGACAGACAGACGGACAGACGGACATGCTTATATCGACTCAGGAGGTGATCCTGATCAAGAATATATATACTTTATAGGGTCGGAGATGTCTCCTTCACTGAGTTGCACACTTTTGACCCAAAATAATAATACCCTCTACAAGGGTATAAACCAAAATTATAATACCCTCTGCAAGGGTATAAAGATCTACACGATCTGACAATTACCGAGGTAATATCATTACCGGCACACGGAGAAAAGGAGTTAGATTCAGACACCAGTATAACAGATACAAAACACAACATAATGACAGACGAAAAATTCACTGCGGAAATCGACAATATGCGAAAGCTTCTAGAAGCGGCATATATTGACGAAGGTTTGTGAGGAGATTAAATCTCCCACACGCCAAGACGGGTGGCAAGAAGGGGGCAGCAGCGGGGAAAGGGATCGCGTGGCCGTGCGCAGATGCAGGAGAAAGCGGAGACAACGTGGAACGTAACGGTTCCGGTCGGGCCTGCGCGACAGCCGTGCGCGGATGTAGGAGAAAGAGACGGGGGCGGGGAACATAGCGGCCGCGGTGGCCGAGGTGTTTAGAAAGCACGGAAGGAGAGAAATGCGATTGGGGCGACCAAGAGGAGCGCGGGGGAAGCGCCGGTAAAAGAGCCAATGCCTGGCATAATAACAATGCGGGCCGGTGGCCAAAGGGGGAGCGCGGGGGGCGCGCCTGGAAGAAAGCCGCTGCCGCGGCATAATAACGATGCAGGCCGGTGGCCAAAGGGGGAAAAGAGGGTGTGAACAGGAGCCACCGGTGCGTCTAATTGGAAAGTGGGATTAACGGTGGGAATAGAAAGCCGAAGGATTAACGGCAGGAAGAAAGAGTTGCAAGGATTGACGGGCGCCTCTGGAGCTATATAAGGAGGGCCCCTGGAGTAAATCGGGACCGATTCTAGGGAAGCCGGCAGAGTTGAGTGAAAGACCCCCGTGGGTAAGTCTAACATTCAAGTAAGAAAGTTTCCTTGGTGGAATCAGGAGTATAGGCTGAAGGACCCCCCGTGGGTAAGTCCGACAGTCTCAAGTGCGAGAATTAAAGCGAGTGCGCAAGGATATACGATCATTGGCTCAAGGACCCCCTGTGGGTAAGTCCGGCGGCTGTACGCGAGTCATCGGAAAGGATAAATCAAGGAGCAAGCGGGAAAAGGATCCAGGATCCGCGGCGGAACTGAAGCCCAAGGGTAAATAGAGTCGGGTTGAGTTACTCCCGGACACGACAGGTATCCTGGTGTTACAGCAAGGGCGTCGGATCGGTCTGGCGTACGCCTTACAGATTCCTGCCCGTTGTGACCAGGTGTGATCCTGTAAAGCGAGGGATAGCCAGCTCGGGAACTCAAGCCCATCAGTGAAACCAAACAGGAACGTCCCGGTAAAATCAAGAGATTCCTGATCCAGGCGCTGAGGCGTATGCACAGCGTATTGCCTGGAGTCAAAGGAAGCGCGAAGCAAAACCTCTGGTCGTCCATAAATCCTGCGGAGCGTATGCACGCCGGTGTTTGGAGGCGAGTGGCAGAAGCAACCGGGGACGTATCCTGTGGGGTAGGTAGGCCCTTCGTGCCCTGATCCGGCCGCCAGGCACTAAGAAGCATATCCTGCCCGGCGTACGCCTGGGAGGTGAGCCTATTGGTCCGCCAACACGGATCAGGTGCCGGCCACGGCGAAAGGGCAGTCCCAGTGAGCCAAGGATGATAGCGATCCACGCACCCACGGAAGGGGAGCAGCGGCAGCAACGAGAGGAGCAACGTCCTGCTGGGCGAAAGCTTTTGGGGGCGTGTGTATCGGCACCAACCCGGAACGGTGACTGGTGACCGAGAGGAGGACGAGCGGTCGATCGGCCGAGCCGAGCAGCCGGTGAGATTCACCCTTTTATTAACTTTGTACAAATATCGATTAAATAAAGGGTACATTTTGTGAACGAAGCAATCCTGTGTTATTTCTGGGCTCGGGCAGTCACGTCGAATCTATAAATTCGGTGGAACGATCCATAAACTCTTTGAGCTAGCCGCGGCATTTGTTGCGAGCCCCGATCAATCAAGAAAGGTTCGTTACACCTGGCGCCCAAACTACGTGACTGTTTTCGAGGCTAGAAATAACGCAAGCTTCAAGATGGGAAGGAAGAATTGGATATACGCGCTTCGCAAGGAGGAATTGAGCGAAGTGTGTAGAGAGCTAGGTCTCCCAGCAGAAGGAACTGTTGAAAACATGAGGGCACTAGTTGCAAAGTGGGTCGACGAGACTAAGGACGACGAGGTGTTAGCGTTCACACGTGTATTTGAGGAAAGGAGCACACAGAGGTCCACGCCGAGACAAAAATCATTGAGTGAGTCAGGGAAGCTCATTCAAAGTCTGGCGGTACCAGAGATGAAAAGCATAAGGAGCATGGAGCCACAAGTGCGGAAGCCGGTCCCGGTGCAGGTGGACTACGCAAAAGTGGCCAGACAAGTCCGGGAGTGGTCATTCCGATTCGACGGAACGGGAGATCCACTAGAATTCGTGGAACGAGTGGCATGGTCCGCCAGGACGTACGGGTTAGACATAAACACGATCCCGCGGGTGATGCCGGAATTACTCCAGGACAGAGCACAGAGATGGTTCATAATTAACGATGAGGAATGGCCAACTTGGAAAGCGTTCAGAAGGAGCTTCGAGTCCTTCTTTCTGCCGAAAGGTTACTTTGAAAAATTGGCAGACCAGGTTCGGCAGCGGAAGCAGAAACGAGGAGAACCCTTCAAGAAGTATATGACGGGCCTTCAGACTCTAATGAAGCCACTAGGGAAATCCACGAAGGAGGTAATAGAAAGACTGGTGGAGAACTGCATACCACGCATAAAAATGTTCATGAGGCTGGAAGAAGTAATGGGCCTAGCCGAGGAGTTTGAGGAGTTAGCCCAAGAAGAAGAGGCGTTTAACAGGCAAGCCTTCATTGAACCACACTGGGATCGCAAACAGCCGGCGACCGAAAATAAATGGCAGAAGGATGAACCGCATCAGGACCCGCCAGAGCGACAGAGCCCCCCAGGACAGGGATGGAGGCAGAAATGGCAGGCAGAAGGGCAGAGGCAAGTGGTACAGCATCAGCAGAGTCAGCAATGGGTTGCAAGCCCCAGACAGCAACAACCGAATCAACACTGGGATGGGGGCCCAAGGCAACAAACGTACCAGCAATGGGGTACAAGCCAATGGGCAGCAACGCCGAGACAAGGACATGTCGAGAACCCGGCGCAGGCATGCAACAGGTGTGGAGGCATGGGCCATTGGGCGAGTGGGTGCAGGAACCCCAGAATTTTGTTCTGCAGAATGTGTGGAGCAATAGGGGTAAGGAGCACAGAGTGCTGCCAAAGATCGGGAAACGCGCAGCGATCTCAGCCCTAGAGAGGAAGGCTGAGATCGCGAGGTGCTGCCTCTCAAAACTAGTTGGAGGACTATCAGGAGACGATCAGCAATTGTCGGCGGTCGTCAAGGTCGGAGGAGCAGAAGTTAAGGCCATGATAGACACCGGGGCAACGGCTAGCTTCATTTCTGAGAAGCTAGCGGAGAACCTGGAAATCGCCGGAGAGCGAAAGTCAACAAGGAGACTGATAAAGTTGGCCAATGGGAGCCATACGGAAACTCGAACGGTACTCCAGACGACAGTAATCTTTGGCAACATGGAAAACAAACTAAATATGTTGGTGTTGCCAGGCATGGGAGACAGCGCGGTGCTAGGATGGGATTTCCTCGCAGGATTTGGCACAACAATAACATGCGCAGGCCACCAAGTCACGATCCCGAGAAGAGAACGATGGGGCGGATGCCTGGAGGATAGGCTGTCGATAGCAGTGACAGGATCATCGGAGGAATGGGAGAGCGAGCGGGACAAAAGATTCATTGTGGAGGAGCTAGTAGCGTTCACAAACCAAAAGGGTTGTTCGAACGTTACGCAGCACAGAATCACGATGAAGGACGACATCCCCATAAAACAAAGGTACTATCCGAAGAACCCCAAAATACAGGGGGAGATCAATGCGAAGGTAGAAGAGCTGCTGGAAAAAGGATGCATCGAGCCTTCGAATAGTGCTTATAGCTCACCCATCGTTATGGTAAAGAAGAAAACGGGTCAATGGAGAATGTGCGTGGATTTCCGACAAATAAACGCAAAATCGGTAAAAGATGCGTACCCGATGCCACGAATAAACTTCATCCTGGAGCAACTAAGGGAAGCAAAGTTTTTCAGCAGCCTCGATCTTAAAGACTGGAGGAGGGAAGCAGAAAGTACACGGCTTTTACGGTACCAGGAAAAGGTCTGTACCAGTGGAAGGTGATGCCGTTCGGCTTACATTCAGCATCGGCAACTTTCCAAAGGGCTTTGGACCAGGTTATAGGCCCGGATATGGCGCCGCACGCGTTTGCGTATCAAGATGACATCATCGTGATCGGACGCACAAGGGAGGAGCATATGGCAAACTTGAAGGAAGTGTTCCGAAGACTGAAGGCGGCAAATTTAAGAATAAACACGTAAAAGTGCCACTTCTTCAGGCCACCGAATAACAAGCCAGGGAATTGGCATGGATCCCGGAAAAGTCGCGGCGATTATGGAATTGAAACCCCCAACAAACATAAAGGGGGTACGTCAGTTCATTGGTATGGCATCGTGGTATCGGCGATTCGTCCCAGACTTCGCAGGGGTCGCGAAACCATTAAACGATCTCCTACGAAAAGGGACAAAGTGGGAGTGGACGGGAAGACACCAAGAGGCGTTTGACAATTTAAAGTCACGATTGGCAGAGGATCCAGTGCTGGCATGCCCGGATTTCTCAAAGAAATTTGTGTTGCAAACAGACGCTAGCGACTACGGCGTGGGTGCAGTGCTGACGCAGGACACGGATGAGGGCGAGCGAGTGGTCGCTTACGCCAGTCGGACGCTGATAGGAGCGAAAAAAAAATTCCTCCGCGACGGAGAAAGAATGCCTAGCCATAATATGGGCAATTCGGCAGATGAGACCATACCTGGAGGGGTACCAGTTCGACGTGATCACGGACCATATGGCACTAAAATGGCTAAATAATATAGAGAGCCCACTGGGAAGGATTGCAAGATGGGTATTTGAGCTGCAACAATACGATTATGTTATCAGCTACAGGAAAGGGAAGCTGAATGTGGTGGCAGATGCACTATCCCGCCAGCCGATGATGGAAAAGCTGAGGTGTGCCACAACAAGCGATGACGTCGAATGCATGTGGATAAGCACACTGAAGAGGAAAATAGGAGAAAACCCACAGAAATATCCAGAGTACATAGAAGAGTCAGGCCTGATTTACCGACGACGACGACGCACCGACAGCGGGACATCTAGGAGGAAGAAAAACAATTGCGCGAATAGTAGCAAGGTACTTCTGGCCAGATATGCAAAGGGACATAAGAAAGTATGTCAGACAGTGCGATACGTGCATGAAGTACAAACCAAATCAAATGCAGGCTGCAGGAAAAATGCTGACACAGATTCCAGAGGAACCATGGGCGACGGTATGTGCAGATTTCGTAGGACCATTGCCAAGGTCCAAGCATGGAAACACCATGTTATTGGTTTTGATTGATCTATTTTCAAAATGGATGGAGATGGTTCCGATGCGAAAAGCAACCACTGAGGCGCTGCAGAAGGCAATCCGCGAAAGAATTATTGCTAGATACGGAGTGCCAAAGGTGATGATAACGGATAATGGGGTCCAGTTCACCAGTAGGAGTTTCAAAAATTTTCTCGAGGAGCTCGGAGTTCGGCATCAATTCACCGCACCGTACACGCCGCAGGAAAATCCAACGGAAAGGGCGAACAGAACGGTCAAGACAGTGATCGCCCAGTTTGCAGGCGAGGATCAGAGGACATGGGACGAGCACTGGCCTGAGTTGAAGCTGGCAGTGAACTCAAGCGTGTCCGACTCGACGGGATACTCGCCATGTTTCATAACCCAAGGCAGAGAGCCGAGAATGCCGAAGGCGTTATACGATGAAGAGGCATTGGGGACGGGAGCATCACAAACCACGCCCTCAGAGAATGCAAAGAAGCTACAGGAAGTGTTTGAGCTGGTACGGAGGAACATGGAGAGAGCGGCGCAGGAGCAAGCTAGGCACTACAATCTGAGGAGGCGGCAGTGGAGCCCAAAAATTGGTGACATAGTATGGGCAAAGAGCACCATCTATCAAAAGCATCTGAAGGGTTCGCGGCGAAATTAGCGCCAAGATACGGCGGGCCATACACGGTGGCGAATTTCATATCGCCAGTAATTGTTGTGCTACGTCGCAGCGGTACAAAGAAAGAAAGAAGGGCACACATAAGTGAGCTAAAAGCCCAAAAAGAGGAGTCGGCGCCACAGGCGTAAACAAAGAAGTAAACACAAAAAAAAAAATATATATAAAAAGAAAAATAAACAAAAAAAAATGGATTTTTAAAAAGAAAAACAAAAATGGAATATAGAAAGAAAAACAAATGGAAAAAAAAGGAATATAAAAAGATCAAAAAAGGGAAGATAAAAAAAAAAAAAAATATATATATATATATATAGAAAGAGGAAAAAATTTAATATTATACACAAAAAAAAAAAAAAAAAAAAAATAAATAATAATAATAATACATACAAAAAAAAAAAAAAATAAACATACAAAAAAAATAATAAACAAATATGTACATAAAAAAAAGACAAACAGAAACAAAAAAAAAAAAAAACATAAAAAGATATGTACACGAAAACATTTAGAGTCATAATGAAGAGGAACAACCTGTCCGTTTTCCGAAGAAGGGGGGAGGTGGATAAGGTTATCCACGCAAGGAAAAAATTTTATACCCAAACCCAAAGATGAGGAAGCTGGAACCACGTCACTTCTGTCGTTCCCGAAGAAGGGGGGAAGTGTGAGGAGATTAAATCTCCCACATGCCAAGACGGGTGGCAAGAAGGGGGCAGCAGCGGGGAAAGGGATCGCGCGGCCGTGCGCAGATGCAGGAGAAAGCGGAGACAACGTGGAACGTAACGGTTCCGGTCGGGCCTGCGCGACAGCCGTGCGCGGATGTAGGAGAAAGAGACGGGGGGCGGGGAACATAGCGGCCGCGGTGGCCGAGGTGTTTAGAAAGCACGGAAGGAGAGAAATGCGATTGGGGCGACCAAGAGGAGCGCGGGGGAAGCGCCGGTAAAAGAGCCAATGCCTGGCATAATAACAATGCGGGCCGGTGGCCAAAGGGGGAGCGCGGGGGGCGCGCCTGGAAGAAAGCCGCTGCCGCGGCATAATAACGATGCAGGCCGGTGGCCAAAGGGGGAAAAGAGGGTGTGAACAGGAGCCACCGGTGCGTCTAATTGGAAAGTGGGATTAACGGTGGGAATAGAAAGCCGAAGGATTAACGGCAGGAAGAAAGAGTTGCAAGGATTGACGGGCGCCTCTGGAGCTATATAAGGAGGGCCCCTGGAGTAAATCGGGACCGATTCTAGGGAAGCCGGCAGAGTTGAGTGAAAGACCCCCGTGGGTAAGTCTAACATTCAAGTAAGAAAGTTTCCTTGGTGGAATCAGGAGTATAGGCTGAAGGACCCCCCGTGGGTAAGTCCGACAGTCTCAAGTGCGAGAATTAAAGCGAGTGCGCAAGGATATACGATCATTGGCTCAAGGACCCCCTGTGGGTAAGTCCGGCGGCTGTACGCGAGTCATCGGAAAGGATAAATCAAGGAGCAAGCGGGAAAAGGATCCAGGATCCGCGGCGGAACTGAAGCCCAAGGGTAAATAGAGTCGGGTTGAGTTACTCCCGGACACGACAGGTATCCTGGTGTTACAGCAAGGGCGTCGGATCGGTCTGGCGTACGCCTTACAGATTCCTGCCCGTTGTGACCAGGTGTGATCCTGTAAAGCGAGGGATAGCCAGCTCGGGAACTCAAGCCCATCAGTGAAACCAAACAGGAACGTCCCGGTAAAATCAAGAGATTCCTGATCCAGGCGCTGAGGCGTATGCACAGCGTATTGCCTGGAGTCAAAGGAAGCGCGAAGCAAAACTTCTGGTCGTCCATAAATCCTGCGGAGCGTATGCACGCCGGTGTTTGGAGGCGAGTGGCAGAAGCAACCGGGGACGTATCCTGTGGGGTAGGTAGGCCCTTCGTGCCCTGATCCGGCCGCCAGGCACTAAGAAGCATATCCTGCCCGGCGTACGCCTGGGAGGTGAGCCTATTGGTCCGCCAACACGGATCAGGTGCCGGCCACGGCGAAAGGGCAGTCCCAGTGAGCCAAGGGTGATAACGATCCACGCACCCACGGAAGGGGAGCAGCGGCAGCAACGAGAGGAGCAGCGACGAGAGGAGCAGCGACGAGAGGAGCAGCGACAACGGAAGCAGCATCGACGGCGACCAAGCAGCGGCGACACGCAAGAGAGGGACATCAGGAGCAGCGTCACCGGCACGAGAGGGGCAACATAGGCCCCGCAACTGGAGCACGTGAGTCCAAACGGAGGAAACCGTGAGCCGAACCGGCGCCAGGCACCGAGACCACACGTCCTGCTGGGCGAAAGCTTTTGGGGGCGTGTGTATCGGCACCAACCCGGAACGGTGACCGGTGACCGAGGGGAGGACGAGCGGTCGATCGGCCGAGCCGAGCAGCCGGTGAGATTCACCCTTTTATGAACTTTGTACAAATATCGAGTAAATAAAGGGTACATTTTGTGAACGAAGCAATCCTGTGTTATTTCTGGGCTCGGGCAGTCACGTCGAATCTATAAATTCGGTGGAACGATCCATAAACTCTTTGAGCTAGCCGCGGCATTTGTTGCGAGCCCCGATCAATCAAGAACGGCTCGTTACAGGTTTACCATTCGAACATGCTGACAAGTTTTGTACTAAGGAAGCTATAAACACAATGATTAAAAATTGTGAGCACGGCAAACTTAAAACTATCTTAAAAGCAGGCAATTTCAGTAAAATTAATGATGCTGTAAGTAAAAATATACATTGCAGCACAGAAATAACATAATGGAATTTATGTCGCAAATACCATTGCAACCTCTAAAAACACGTTCGTCCGATTTTTAAATACCACTAATACTGATCAATTAGTCCAAATAAATAAACTCAAACATGAAGCATTTTCGAACTATAATGTAGTTCAAACAAATAAAGAGTCCAGAAAGAAAATAGTTTTATCTCAATTATCCAAAAACTTTCCTCCACAATTCCAAACTCAACAGAAAAGTCTATGTGGCCAGTATACTGATATATTTGGACTTGAAACCGAGCCAATATCCACAAATAATTTCTACAAACAAAAAATGAGATTAAATGATGAAACACCAGTATATATAAGTAGGTCCAGTAGAAGAAATTCAATACCAAGTGCAAAAATTAATAAACCACGGGATAGAAGAGCCGTAAGTCTCAGAATATAATAGTCCAATTCTTCTAGTACCCAAAAAAGCCCTTCCAAACAGCGAAAAGAAAAAATGGAGATTAGTTAATGACTATCGCCAAAATAATAAACATTTACTATCCAACAAATTTCCACTTCCAAGAATTGATGACATATTGGATCAACTAGGCAATATATTTTTCATGCCTTGACCTAATGTCGGGATTTCATCAAATTGAGCTTCAAGAAATATAACGTCCTTTTCAACAACAATGGCGCCTATCGTTTCATGCGGTTACCATTTGGTCTAAAAATTGCTCCCAACTCTTTCCAGAGAATGATGACCATAGCATTCTCGGGACTGGAGGCGTCACAAGCATTCCTTTATATGAATGATTCGATAGATATTGGTTGATCCGAAAATCATATGATTAAAAACTTAACCGATGTTTTAAACAAATGCAGGAAATATAATCATAAACTACATCCAGAAATCCCAGCTCATGAAGTGGACTGTATTACAATACCCCGATTTAAAAAAAAATGTTGTATAACCACAGATGCTAGTAAACAGGCGAGTGGTGCCGTTTTGACATAAATCACAATGGTCACAAACTACCAGTTGCATATGCATCTAGTTCATTTACAAAGGGTGAAAGAAAAAAGAACACAACCAAGCAAGAATTAATATCAATTTATTGGGCAATAACCTATTTCAGACCATATACTTATGGAATTATAATATATAGATTAATATATTAATGTATATTATTATATATTAAAATATAAATATAAAATATATATTAATATATTAATATATATATATTATATATTATTAATATATTAATCTATATATTAATCACATTGGTGACCCCCGACCAAATGTTAAGTTACCGAGCATTTTCGAGAGCTTTAGTTAATGTTCAGAATCCACCCCTTAACAAACCACAAGTTCTGTTTGATTTATATATAAACGCAACCTATTTATTTTTCGATTTGATGGGTTTTGATGATGTACAAAATATGGGACCTGTGCATAGGGTTGAAGACCGATCTAAGAAGTAAAAGACGTGAGAGCGCGGCTTAACTCGGATGCTGCGGAGCGACCGAGAGATACCGCGAGACAACGATAGCGCATGATGCCAGATGCAGGTGGCCGAATGCACGAGACCGGGCGACGCGAATAGGAATATATAAATTAAAGAGAGTAACTGTTTTGGGAGCTTGCAAACTGTACTCAGCTCTCGACTTTATTTATGTCGTCTCTCTATAATGATTTGGTTTTCACTCTTTACCCAGCTTCTATTTGAGAGCTTGCAATCTATACTAGGCTTTCCGATCGTAAAGAGTATTATTAAATTCTCATGACTTCACAGCTTTAACTTTAGTATGAAATTAGAGACCGAAGAAGGCTTCTAGAACATTGGAAAAAATTTTATTATATTTTTGGCTAAAGCTTGTACCATCGGCGAATCGGGCGAGTCGGGCGGGGAGAAGAACACTCCCTTTCTCAAATTACCCCAAACCAAAGTGGACCAGCATATGCCGAGGGATGCATGCCTGGTAGGGTGCGCGGACGTTAATGTGCGGACTTTGGGGGACCGGCCGACCCCTCAGTTTCAATCAGGCTTATCATGATAAGCGGGCTATGTCATGATGGACGAACACCTTCTCGCCTACTCGTGGGTCCAAAATATGTACACTAAATATAACAACAAACAAAACAAAAAAAGTTGAGAACGGAACTCCCTAAGAAAGTCCGAAATTGGGATCATGGATCCGTCGAGCTCTAAGGCAGATAGAGGCCAAGAAGATGCTGGGATGGCAAAGTTATCCACTGAGGGACAACGTCCGGAGGCGAGCTGCGCCAGTGTAGGGGGGATGCCAAGGCGGAAGGTGGTGAATGAGCTGCATAGGCGCTTAATGGGGGAGATGCTCAAAGCGAAGGACCTCCACCAGACTACGAAGATGCAGGTCGGTACCAAGGTAGCATCAAGGTGATAGCGTGCCAAGATGCGAGATCTGTAAGCCTCTACAAGCGCATGATTGCGTCGCTGGGAGAGGTTTACCCAGGAGCCAGTTTGGAGGCGGTAGACTGGGACAAGATCCCCGCACATGCCACCATAGTGAGGAGGCATCCGCCGCCCTCCTCCTTCATCTCGCAGAGAGTGGAGCTGACGTGGCCCTCATTCAGAAACCCTGGATCCATGGAGACAGGATTCTTGGTTTGGGAGCGTCGGAGTTCAGGCTTCGCACAGACGATGTAATAGGTAAAAACCGAGCTTGCATTCTCGCAAAAAAGAACCTTAACATTTTCTTGCTACCGAATTTCAGCAACGAAGATCATGTAGCCGCAGCGATAGAAGGCCCAGGCGGCCCTCTTAGAATATGTTCGGCGTATATGGGTCACGATCATATAGTACCTCGTCCTCACTAGCTACTCAGGCGACTAGTGGAAGACAGCGAAAAAAGAGAGATCCACCTACTAATAGAATGCGACGCCAACGCTCACCACCTTCATTGGGGAAGCAGTGATACAAACGAGAGGGGTGAGTCAATCTGCAATTTTATCCTCAGATCTAAGCTTCTAGTGGGTAACAAAGGTTGAGAACCCACTTTCGTCGTCAAAAACAGGAGAGATGTTCTTGACATTACCTTTTTCTCGTACTCCCTGGCTGACGTAGTCACCAGCTGGAGAGTCCTAGACAAGCACTCCTGTTCAGACCACTTCTACGTTAAGATAGTTTTGAAAACATTGAAAAGAATTTTGAAAACTCCACTAAGCGAGCAGTACGCAATCCTAGGAAGGTAAACATGGTGCTTTACAAAAAGATACTATATAGATCCTTAGGGAACCACCTTCAGAGAATATCGAGACTTACGAGGGGCTTAACGCCATGGTAGAAAAGCTTACTGTGGCAAGTGCCAAGGTGTACCATAGGGCCTGCCCCAAAAGAAGAATATGTAGCAGCAGATCGAAGAAGCCTCCAAGGTGGACATCGGCGTTAGTTCCCTTTAAAAAAAATGCACGTAGGGCCTTTAAGCACGCGTACCGCACCAACACGGACAAGGCGTAAGAGGCCTATAAAGCTGAACTCAGGCGGTATAACAAGGAATAGCGAAAAGGATATAGGGTTGCCTGGGCCAGTTGCTGCACCAACATCCAGGAGACATGATAGGCCGCCCGCTTAAGAAAGATCCTCTTGATTACAGCCCACAACGTAGGTATTATAAAGAACCAGGATGGGCGGTGGACGACATCAAGCCAGGAATCCCTTGAGACCTTTATCAACGCACACTTCCCAGGTTGCTCAATGAAAGGAACCAGCCAGATGATGCGCAGCCAGGGCTATCAGGGCTCACTCAATTACCTCCTAAGTAATAGTAATCTTAAATGGGAAATAGACAGTTTCAAACCCTTCAAATCTCCGGGACCGGGCGGCATTTTACCGGCTCAGCTATCAATGGCCGGTATTAACCTTAGGCAATGGATCAAGAAGATCTTCAGCACAGTCTTCACCACTGGTATGGTGCCAGAGGCGTGGCTGTATACGAAGGTTGTATTTATTCCCAAGGCGGGCAAACCCTGCCACTGCACCCCCAAGGACTACAGACCTATATGTCGCTCATGCTTGCTCCTTAAGACTATGGAGAGACTCCTTAGTTTCCACCTCCAACCAACCATTAACCCAGATGATATCTCAGCCTCACAGCATGCCTACAGAAAGGGCCGATCGACAGAGACAGCATTGCACGAAATTACTATGATCGCCGAACGAGCGATCAATCTTATGGAATATGCACTAAAGGCATTTATGGACATAGAAAAGGCCTTCAACAACATCCTGCCATGCTCTATATTCGATGCACTGACGGGACTTGGAATAGACGACCGATCGGTTCACCTAATGCGAGGAATAACCTAATAATCACACCGTCCAAGACAGAGCTCGTTCTGTTTACTAGGATGTAGAAAATACCGAATCTTAGGTTTCCGAAGGCTACTGAAGCTTTCCCCCCTCCTGGGGGAAACTCTAACTTTTAGTTGGAGTGCGAAGTACCTAGGCATCACATGAGACGGGAAACTGGGCTGGAAACTGAACACCGCAAATAGCGCCGCAGATAAAGCGGCAATACCACTCTAAACCTGCCGCAAGGCGGTAGGTCTGATGGGGGATGTCCCCGAAGATAGTCAGATGGTTATATACGGCAATCATCAGACCAATTTTATTTTATGGAGTTGTGGCCTGGTGGCCTGCCTTGGATAACCTCTTATGCAGGGAAAGGTTCAGGAGGATGCAGCGCATCGCGCAGCGCGGAAGTCTGTATACCAGGCAGTCTACGCACTACGCCTAGCGTCGCCCTAGACTTCATCCCTGACCTACTACCAGTGGAACTGATGGGGGTACAGATAGCCACACTAGCGGCAATAAGACTGCGGGAAGCGAATCTATGGAGCAGGAATAGTTTTGGTCATACCAGACTGGACCTGCACCACTTCATGCCAGAGGGGGGTACAGATTCCTGCTTCCCATCCCCGTTGACCAACCCTCCATAAATTACAAAATTGTCATCGCTTCGAGGGAGGAATGGGATGCACGGACCCCGGGACCAGAGGGCTCATACACATCTATATATCTACACAGATGAATCGAAACTTAACGGCCAGGTGGGAGGCGGCTTCTTTTGTGATCATCTATGCCTAAAGGAGTCCTTCAGGCTCCCCGACCACAGCAGTGTTTTTAAGGCTGGAGAAAAAGCCATCAGGGAAGCACGTGAATCCCCAGCACATCCGGGCAATCGGGGTACAATATTTATCTTCTCGGACAGTCAGGCAGCACTCAAGGCACTTGACGGATTCTCATCCAACTCCAGGACAGTCAATGACTGTCGCAGATCTCTTAACGGGATGGCTGAACAGCATGACATCTACCTCATATGGGTAGCCGGTCGTAGGGATCACGAGGGATACTGCGCCGCAGATCTAGCTAGGGCAGGGACTACCAACCCTCTCCTTCCGGAGAAAGAACTAGTAGGCATTCCTTTAGCTACTTGCAGGCTAGAGTGCAGGGTGTTTTTCGACCTGGCAGACACTATAAAATGGCCTGTAGAACCTCGCGTTTGATCTGGCCCACTCGGTCTCGGAAAAGATCGGCGAGACTTATCGCTTTCAACAGACCAGACTGTAGCCTAGCGGTAAAGGCTATTGATAGGCTGATAGGCCTATAGATACTGGATGATAGGCGAACACGCAACTCGGCTTTTATTGCCCCACAACGACTACTGCAGGAGCTGCAGGGATGAGGAGGAGGAGGTGTCGGTCATGCACCTCTTATTTCACTGCCCGGCACTCGGTCGCAGCAGACTAAAACTATTTGAGTCTGCTGAACTGCCGAACCTCAGCGATTTCACAGAAATCTCTCCACGCGGACTGGTAGCCTTCATCAGGAAAGCAGGTTGGGACCATGGACCGCCACAAGAAGGTTAGGCATGAATGCACCCCGGGTAGACAGGAAGGGAGGGACACTTCGGTGAATCCCTTGCTTCAGCGGTAAAACAAGGAGCCCTAGCGGTTCAAGTGGAAGCGAGTGGGTGTTCTATGACCCCCCAGCATCGCCGCCTTAACCTAGCCTAACCTGATAATAATTAAAAACAATTCGAAGACTAGAATTACGCCAAAAAGAAATACTTGGATCGTAAATCTGTCAGCAGCCCAGCTCACATATGATCAAAGCTTAGACGGGAAGAAGAAATTTTCCAAGGGGAACTCCCCACAAAAAGCTTTTGTGGTAGAAAGAAAATATGAAAGGAGAATGGTAGAATGGATTAAAAAATTAATTTTAAAATTTTTATTATATAACACATACAAATTTCAAAACACACTCATATATATTTTCCCTTTCTTATCAAAAATTTCCATAGTTAAGTTCGGCAAATTTTAGGACCTTCCAATAATTTACTTACAGCTCTCTATTTCCACGGTGCAATTTTGAGAATCTAATGGGTAATAATGTAAGTCCATCATGCATGCAAGGGTAGTTGTAAATCTCATTCCATAGGTAACAGAACCATCACCACCTAAGCGCACAAGCTTGTTTCTTTCAGTGACAACATGTAGGAAACTATATACAAAAAAATAAATTGATAATCAAACATTTTTTATTATTATTACCTGTTTTTGTCATTTGCGAAAAAAGTATCAGGAACCCAAATTTTCTCCGTGAAATCTCCAGATAATGTAAGAACATCACTCAGTCCAGCTTCTTCATCATTGACATCATTGTTTTGTTCAAAGATGTTAAAGGCCAAACGCTCATCGCGCCAATACTGATTAAGGTACATTGTAATTGTATAATCCTAATGGCAAAGAAAGCTTTCAATAGTTTTGTGATTTTTAAAATTAATTACAATTTTGCCAGGACTTGTCCCAGTACCTCAACGGTTAATATGATGGGAAATTAATATGATATGAAAATAGGAGACTCACAGTCTTCCTAGTCTATTTTTTCTATTTTGTGTGGCTAAGGTATGGTCTAACGTAAAAAAGTAACTAACCTAAAGTAACTAAGGTAAAAAACTAACCTCTAAAGTAGGTTAGTCAGAGAAACCGCCAGGTTAGTTGGCTGCAAATAGTTTGTTCAAATAAATAGCCTGTTTCGTCACCCATTTAGTTTTGATCATTGTCATCACCCTCTTTATCGGTGTTTCGTAGCGCTCTCTGTCCTCTTCCGTTTCATATAGCTGCTGTCTCATCACCTGTTTCTGTATAATCGAGTGGTCACCGGTCATCCGTTAGTGCTTTAGTTAGTGATTTCCCGCTTTTACTGTGGTCACACGGTCGCTCCGCACCGGAAACAGATCATTTTTATCAAAAAGTTTGTTAAAAGTCGTTTAGTTTAGGAAAAATTTGGGTGTAAGTGACAATAAATATTTATTCACTGAATTGGGGATGATGGGGACATTGGAGCCCCCAATATTTTTCTTTTATATATATTTAGCTCTTGAATACGCGTGGACTGACAACTCTACCAAACCGATCTGATTTCTGATCTGAAGTCATTTAAGAAATACGATTTTACCAGCATTTCCCAAATAAACAATTTGTCTAGTTTATCCATTTCGTTTTGTGTATAATTTATTGAACAACAATTTTGCAAAAATTGGGGATATTTGTTACGTGAGATAATGAGCAATATGAAATATAAGCAACTTTTATTTTACAAATTTTTTACAGAATTTCCATATGCTTATGTTTAAAAAAAGAAGGTTTATTCAAAACTTATAACTAAACATAGAACATTTCGAAGTTAAAGTTTTGTGGGGTCAGTCAAGGAGAGAAGGTATCCGAGTGGTCGAAACACAGGGAAAGCGGAAAAACGAAAGTAGAAGCACCGTGGAACGTAACGGTTTTCAGGCAACGTGGCCGCTGCAACAGCAAAGGTGTAGGACTGGAGAGAATCGAGAGGGTATGAAAGACAACCCGCCAACCGAATCGTAGCATGATGCTGTAAATTAGGATTAACGGAGGGAACCAAATCAAGGAGGATTAACGGTCGACCCTGGTGCTATATACGGAGAACCATTTGAGTGACCCAGGATGAGTCTTTTGGGAAGCTGAGAATGTTAAGTTTGAGGACAACATTTTGGAAAGTCCGAAAAAAAACCAAGAGTTTCCTTAAAAGAGCTGAAAGGGGTAAGCTGAATGACCGCCGTTGAAGAGTCCGACTGCCTTAGAGTCGAGTGTGAGGATAAAACAAGTGAGAAGGGGTCCGTGGCGCAACTGAAGGCCAGGGTAAGCGAGTCGGGTTAGGCCATTACCCAAACACAGCATGAAGCCTGGTCTCGAAGCATACAAACGGACCTGTGAAGCATACGCCTTACCACATCCTAACTGCAAGGAACCGGAACGGCGCGGAAATGACGCAGCAGTAAAGAGAGAGAGCGAGAACAGCAGTGGACGGAAAATCAAAAGCAAGCACCACTGGTCAACCCATATCAGGCATGCCACAGGTTCGGAGACATGTGCCATTGGGAAAGTGGGTGCAGGAACCTCAGGATACTATTCTGCAGGATGTGCGGCGCGATAGAAGTAAGGAGCACAGAATGCTGCCAGCGTGCGGGAAACGTGCAGTGGTCCCAGCGACAGAGAGGAGAGCAGAGATTGCAAGGTGCTGCCTTTCAAAACTAGTAGGAAGATTGTTAGGTGAAGGCACCGGCAAGCTTTATCTTGGATAAGTGAGCAGGCAGCTCACCATGAAGAACGACCTCCCGCTAAAACAGAGGCATTATCTTAAAAGCCCCAAAATACAAGGGGAAATAAACGCGAAGGTGGAAGAGCTGCTGGAGAAGGGATGCATCGAGCCGTCAAGTAGCGCGAATAGCTCACCTATTGTTACGGTGAAAAAGAAGACTGGTCAGAGGAGGATGTGTAGGGTTCCGACAGATAAACACAAAATCGATAAAGGATTCATATCCAAAACAACGAATAAATTTTATTTTGGAGCAGCGATATCGTTATCGGACATACAAGGGAGAAGCATATGGAGAATATAAAGGAGGTATTCCGGAAATTGAAGGCGGAGAACTTGCAGATTAATGCGAATATGTTACATTTCTTCAGGGAAGAGCTGCTATACCTGTGCCTGCGATTAAAAAGCTTGGGCATAAGCCTAGATCTAGAAAAGATCGCCGCGATCACTCAGCAACAACCGCCAGTCAATGTAAAGAAAGTACGCCACCGGATGGCGTCATGGTATCAGCGTTTCGTCCCAGACTTTGCAGAATTTGCGATGCCGTTGAATGATCTTCTGTAGAAAGAAACGAAATGAGAATGGTCGGTCAGACACCAGGAGGCGTTTGAAACGCTCAAGTCATGGCTAGTTGAGGGTCCAGTGCTGGCATGCCCAGATGTTGCAAAGAGATACATGATGCAAACGGACGCCAGTGAATTAAGGAGCTGTGCCTTTAAGCTAAATACAAAATAATTTCGTTTGGGCGCGACAAAATAAAGAACTTTTTGAAAAACTTAAAAGGTTGCCTTTTTGCGTTTATTCGTTCCATTATTTTGTCAAACAAACATAAAAGCATACATAAGTTCAAACATAAAAGTTAAACAGTTGGACGAAAAGGGTTCTTTGTGCGAAACTAAATAAATAAACAAAAACAAAAAATTTGCACCGCTTTTGGACCTGTTGAAAAAAGTTCTAAAAAATACCCTAAATCAAAATAAAAAAAAAATGAAAAATAATAATTCAAATGAATGCTTCCTCCATGCTCTAAAGTCATTTACAACATTTGGTGTCGAATTTAAAGCCACAAGCGTTACAAGTTAAATGACTTGATATTTGGTCATTAATATTTTTCAATGTCGTTCCAAATAACTACACGAAACTCTTTACTTTAAAAACGTTATAATAATGTTTATTTTGCGTGCAGATAAAATAGAGAGAAACAAAGCCAATTTGTGGTGCGTATGCAATGATATGAGAGACAGGAGAAAGTGCACGCATTAGTACATAGGCTTAGTAAAAGCTCACTAACTTAATGCTTCAGATAAGGCCCGTTGAAACCGAGCGGCCGAGAACAGTCAGTTTGCGACCAATAATATCGTTAATATCAATAAAGATAAGATAAACTAAACTTACTATATTTTAGTGACAAATCTATGCATCTATGCAGGACCCCATTTGGGTCCTGCCTTTCAACTTCATCCTTAAGGGGCAATAGGCAAAGCTTAGACACTGCGCGCTTGGTGGTTGCAAATGCGTTCTAGTCACCGCCACTCAAGACACTCCATCTCGACCAGGGACTAGATCCCAAATTTTCGCTAACGACCACTTCATAGGGAAAGTTTATCGTCCTTGACTAGCACCACATCGTTAATTTCCAAGGCAGGGTCGGATGTAAGCCATTTAGAGAACTGCTAAAGGAAGCTTAAATACTCCTTCCTTCATCGGCCCCGGTCTCGTTGAAGCTGACTGACATCTGAAGGTCTGCAGGATCTTTTAAATGAGACAATAAAGGCCGTGAGTGTATGACAGCAGAGTTCACAGCTCCACAAATCCAAGAGCTTGCTGTTGTGACATCCGCTTCACAGAATTCATCAAAATGCGAAGATCGAGAAGGAATTAAATGCCACTCGATGGATTCAATCGCGCAAAATTTCAGCAACGCTCGTTGATGCTTATCGCTTATGAAAAGTAGGAGCAGTTCCTTAAGCTCGTTTTAAGCTCCAACAAAATTGGTTGCATTATCACACCAATTGTGCTGCGGCTTTCAGCGGGTGCATATAAACTGTTTTAAAGCTTGCAACTTCTGACTTATAATAAAATGTGCCGCAAAAATCCACACCATTAACTAAAAAGACCTGGCAACCACTGACTCTTTGCTCCGGGAGATGAGCCTTAATGTGCTCCAGAAACCGGGGCTTGGTGCAGGACAACTGACCTAACTTGGCCAAGTAGTAGAGGATGAGGCAAGTATGCTGTATGACAAAATCTCCCCTCCATTTTGAAGCGCCCCAAAAATGCACAAGCTATACTAGTGGCAATAATAGCTGGGTTTCAGCCTTGTTCTCGCTAGCAGTGATACCCTTGAAGCGAACTCGCTATGAGATTTTGTGCACATTAGCAAATACCCGCCGCAGTGCTGGAAAAAAATTAACGCACTTGGAACCAGCTGTCACGTTAACGTACGGAGATTTGATTATCAGAATTCTTGCCCTCAGCTCCATAGTGGGTCTTTCAAAACCGCTTCGGAACCGCTATTGGCCAGTGATCTTGAGGTCCAAGAAGAGGAAAGCAGGACCATGAGACCATATGTTATCATCAATGAACTCCTTAGAAAGAGCACCACGCGTCAGGATGTCCGCCGGGATAAAAGACCTAGGCACATATCGCCATTCCATCGTGCTGGTGAACTCCATGATTGTCGAAACACTATTGGCGACGAAAACAGTAAAGCGAGCGGGTTCCTCCTGAATTAAAGACAGATCATCACACCGAAACGGCGTTGTTGGCCACTGCAATATTCTACTTTTCCACTAGCTTATTTTTGTTGGAAAAATTCAGTTTTTGTCGAAATTACCTTTAATTCAGAAAAATCGTCGGGCTTGGGTAGTCTATGGTAGGGAAGGACATGCAGGTACCAAGGTCCTTATTCATTCTGTGCTACAGTGACAATTCTGGGAAGTCGAAAATTGTTTTGACCCATTGTTTCGGCGTCCAAGGAGAAGCTTGATTGCGCGGCTCATTATACCCTTGCAGAGGGTATTATAATTTTGGTCAAAAGTGTGCAACGCAGTGAAGGAGACATCTCCGACCCTATAAAGTATATATATTCTTGATCAGGATCACCTCCTGAGTCGATATAAGCATGTCCGTCTGTCCGTCTGTCCGTCTGTCTGTCTGTTTCTACGCAAACTAGTCTCTCAGTTTTGAAGCTATCGACTTCAAACTTTGCACACATCCTTCTTTCCTTTGCAGGCAGTATATAAGTCGGAACGGCCGGGATCGGTCAACTATATCCTATAGCTGCCATATAACTGATTGATCGGAAATGCCATAACTTCGTTGTTTTTTAAGTTAGAAAGATGGGACTTGCTGTGGACTTCTCTTTTAGCAAACTTATTCGATTTGCTAAATTTCATAAGGATCGGCCGACTATATCCTATAGCTGCCATATAACTGATTAATTGGAAATGCCATAACTTTGTTGTTTTTTAAGTTAGAAAGATGGGACTTGCTGTGGACTCCTCTTTTAGCAGACTTATTCGATCTGCCAAATTTCATAAGGATCGGCCGACTATATCTTATATCTGCCATATAACTGATTGATCGGAAATGCCATATCTCTGTTGTTTTTAACGTTATAAGGTTGGGACTTGCTGTGGACTCCTCTTTTAGCAGACTTATTCGATCTGCCAAATTTCATAAGGATCGGCCGACTATATCCTATAGCTGCCATATAACGATTGATCGGAAATGTCATATCTCTGTTGTTTTTAACGTTATAAGGTTGGGACTTTGTATGGATTCTACTTTCGGCAAACTAATTTGATCTTCCGAGTTTAATAAGGATCGGCCGACTATAAAAGATCCGATATATATCTAATAATATAAGCTGCCACATATCTGCAAGGGTATATCAACTTCGGCTGCGCCCGAAGTTAGCTTTCCATTCTTGTTTTTTTTTAACCCTTTTCTCGGTTGGAGACAGGTGCGTTTTTCATGAGTTTTGTGAGAAGATTAAATTTCCCACACGCCAAGACAGGTGGCAAAAAGAAGGCAGCAGCGGGGAAAGGGGTTCGCGCTGCCGTGCATGGATGCAGAAGAAAGCGGAGACAACGTGGAACGTAACGGTTCCGGACGGGCCTCAGTGACGGCCGTGCGCGGCTGCAGGAGAAAGGGGAGACAGAGTGGAACGTAACGGTTCCGGACGGGCCGGCGCAACGGCCGTGCGCGGATGTAGGAGAAAAAGAGGTGGGGGCGGGAAAACATAGCGGCCGCGGTGGCCGAGGCGTTTAGAAAGTACGGAAGGAGAGATATGTGATTGGAGCGACCAAAAGGGGAGCGCGGGGGAAGCGCCGGTAAAACAGCCAATGCCCGGCACAATTACAATGCGGGCCGGTGGCCAAAGGGGGAGCACGGGGGAAGTGCCGCCAGAAGAGCCAATGCCCGGCATAATAACAATGCAGGCCGGTGGCCAAAGGGGGAGCGCCTGGAAGAATGCCGCTGCCACGGCATAATAAAGATGCGGGCCGGTAGCCAAAGGAGAAAAAGGGGGTGAGAACGGAAGCCGCCGGTGCGACTAATTGGAAAGTGGGATTAACGGCGGGAATAGAAAGCTGAAGGATTAACGGCAGGAAGAAAGAGCTGCAAGGATTATCGTGCGCCTATGGAGCTTTATAAGGAGGGCCCCTGGAGTAAATCGGGACCGAGTCTTCTAGGGAAGCTGAAAGAGTTGAGTGAGACCCCCCGTGGGTAAGTCTAACATTCAAGCGAGAAAGTTTCCTTGAAGGAATTAGGAGTATAGGCTGAAGGACCCCCCGTGGTTAAGTCCGACAGTCTCAAGTGGGAAAATTAAAGCGAGTGCGCAAGGATCTATGATCATTGGCTCAAGGACCCCCTGTGGGTAAATCCGGCGGCTGTACGCTAGACATCGGAAGAGGATAAATCGAGGAGCAAGTGGGAAAAGGATCCAGGATCCGCGGCGGAACTGAAGCCCAAGGGTAAACAGAGTCGGGTTGGGTTACTCCCGGACACGACAGGTATCCTGGTGTTATACGCCTTACCCATTCCTGCCCGTTGTGACCAGGTGTGATCCTGTAAAGCGAGGGATAGCCAGCTCGGGAACTCAAGCCCAGCAATAAAACCAAACAGGAACGTCCCGGTAAAGTCAAGAGATTCCTGATCCAGGCGCTGGAGCGTATGCACAGCATATGGCCTGGAGTCAAAGGAAGCGCGACGCCAAACCTCTGGTCATCCATAGATCCTGCGGAGCGTATGCACGCCGGTGTTTGGAGGCGAGTGGCAGACGCAACCGGGGGCGTATCCTGTTTGGTAGATAGGCCCTTCGTGCCCTGATGCAGCCGCCAGGGAGGTGAGCCGATTGGTCCGCCAACTCGGATTAGGTGCCGGCCACGGCGAAAGGGCAGTCCCAGTGAGCCAAGGGTAACAGCGATCCACGCACCCACAGAAGAGGAGCAGCGACAACAGGAGCAGCGACAACGAGAGCAGCGACAACGAGAGCAGCGACAACGAGAGCAGCGACAATGGGAGCAGCGTCGACGACGAGAGCAACGACGACGACCAAGCAGCGGCGACACGCAAGAGAGGGACGTCGGGAGCAGCGTCACCGGCACGAGAGGGGCAACATAGGCCCCGCAACTGGAGCACGTGAGTCCAAACGGAGGAAACCGTGAGCCGAACCGGCGCCAGGCACCGAGTCCTGCTGGGCGAAAGCTTTGGGGGGGCGTGTGTATTGGCACCAACCCGGAACGGTGACCGGTGACCGAGGGGAGGACGAGCGGTCGATCGGCCGAGCCGAGCAGCAGGTGAGATTCACCCTTTTGTAAACGTTGTTTCCAACCTGTGCAAATATCGTATAAATAAAGGGGACATTTGTGAAACGAAGCACCCTTTGTTATTTCTGGGCTCGGGCAGTCACGTCGAATCTATAAATTCGGTGGAACGATCCATAAACTCTTTGAGCTAGCCGCGTCATTTGTTGCGAGCACCGATCAGCAAGAACCGTTCGTTACACCTGGCGCCCAACGTGGGGCCCGCTGTCGAGGCTAGAAGTTGGCGTTCACGCGTGGATTTGAGGAAAAGGGCACACAGAGGTCCACGCCGAGGCAAAGGAGCATGGAGCCACAAGTGCGGAAGCCGGTCCCGGTGCAGGTGGACTACGCAAAAGTGGCCAGACAAGTCCGGGAGTGGTCATTCCGATTCGACGGAACGGGAGATCCACTAGAATTCGTGGAACGAGTGGCATGGTCCGCCAGGACGTACGGGTTAGACATAAACACGATCCCGCGGGTGATGCCGGAATTACTCCAGGACAGAGCACAGAGATGGTTCATAATTAACGATGAGGAATGGCCAACTTGGAAAGCGTTCAGAAGGTGCTTCGAGTCCTTTTTTCTGCCGAGAGGTTACTTTGAAAAATTGGCAGACCAGGTTCGGCAACGGAAACAGCAACGAGGAGAACCTTTCAAGGATTATATGGTGGACCTTCAGACTCTAATGAAGCCACTAGGGAAATCCACGAAGGTGGTAATAGAAAGGCTGGTGGAGATCTGCATGCTACGGATGAAAATTTTTATGAGGCCATATGCATGCGCGTCGCTGGAAGAAGTAATGGGCCTAGCCGAGGAGTTCGAGGAATTAGCCCAAAAAGAGAGGCGTTTAACAGGCAAGCCTCCATTGAACCACGCTGGGATCACAAACAGCCGGCGATCGAAAATAAATGGCAGAGGGATGAACCGCATTAGGACCCGCCAGAGCGACAGAGCCCCCCAGGACAAGGATGGAGGCAGAAATGGCAGGCAGAAGGACAGAGGCAAATGGTACAGCAACAGCCGAGTCAGCAATGGGTTGCAAGCCCCAGACAGCTAAAACCGAATCTACACTGGGGTGGGGGCCCAAGGCAACAAACAAACGTACCAGCAATGGGCTACAAGCCCCGAACAGCAACAGCCGAATCAGCAATGGGCAGCAACGCCAAGGCAAGGACGTGTCGAGAACCCGGCGCAGGCATGCAACAGGTGTGGAGGCATGGGCCATTGGGCAAATGGGTGTAGGAACCCCAGAATTGTGTTCTGCAGAATGTGCGGCACAATCTGGGTAAGGAGCACAGAGTGCTGCCAAAGATCGGGAAACGCGCAGCGATCTCAGCCCTAGAGAGAAAGGCTGAGATCGCGAGGTGCTGCCTCTCAAAACTAGTTGGAGGATTATCAGGAGACGATCAGCCATTGTCGGCGGTCGTCAAGGTCGGAGGAGAAGAAGTTAAGGCCATGATAGACACCGCGGCATTTGTTGCGAGCACCGATCAGCAAGAAAAGTTCGTTACACCTGGCCATGAGGGGCAACGGCTAGCTTCATTTCAGAGAAGCTAGCGGAGAACCCGGAAACCGCCGGAGAGCGGACATCAACAAGGAGACTGATAAAGTTGGCCAATGGAAGCCACACGGAAAATCGAACGGAACTCCAGACGACGGTAAGCTTTGGCAACATGGAAAACGAACTGAATATGTTGGTGTTGCCAGGCATGGGAGACAGCGCGGTGCTAGGATGGGATTTCCTCGCAGGATTTGGCACAACAATAACATGCGCAGGCCACCAAGTCACGAGTCCGAGAAGAGAACGATGGGGCGGATGCCTGGAGGATAGGCTGTCAGTAGCAGTGACTGGATCCTCGGAGGAATGGGAGAGCGAGCGGGACAAAAGATTCATTGAGGAGGAGCTAGTAGCGTTCACAAACCAAAAGGGTTGTGGCAGCACAGAATCACTATGAAGGACGACATCCCCATAAAACAAAGGTACTATCCGAAGAACCCCAAAATACAGGGGGAGATCAATGTGCGTGGATTTCCGACAAAAAAACGCAAAATCGGTAAAGGATGCGTACCCGATGCCACGAATAAGCTTCATACTGGACCAACTAAGGGAAGCAAAATTTTTCAGCAGCCTCGATCTTAAGGACGGCTATTGGCAAATCCCACTGGAGCATGGAAGCAGGAAGTAAACGGCCTTTACAGTACCAGGAAAAGGTCTGTACCAGTGAAAGGTGATGCCGTTCGGTTTACATTCAGCATCGACAACTTTCCAAAGGGCTTTGGAACAGGTCATAGGCCCGGATATGATGCCACACGCATTTGCGTATCAAGATGACATCATCGTGATCGGACGCACAAGGGAGGAGCATATGGGGAACTTGAAGGAAGTGTTCCGAAGACTATAGGCGGCAAACTTAAGAATAAACACGGACAAGTGTCATTTCTTCAGGGAAGAGCTGCTGTACCTGAGCCACAAGTCAGGGAATTGGCATGGATCCCGGAAAGGTTGCAGGAATTACGGAATCGAAACCCCCAACAAACGTAAAGGGGGTACGTCAGTTCATTGGTATGGCATCGTGGTATCGGCGATTCGTCCCAGACTTCGCAGGGGTCCCGAAACCATTAAACGATCTCCTACGAAAAGGGACAAAGTGGGAATGGACGGTCAGACATCAAGAGGCGTTTGAGAAGCTAAAGTCACGATTGGCAGAGGATCCAGTGCTGGCATGCCCGGATTTATTAAAGAAATTTGTGCTGCAAACAGACGCTATCGACTACGGCGTGTGTGCAGTGCTGACGCAGGACACGGGTGAGGGCGAGCGAGTGGTCGCTTACGCCAGTCTAACGCTGATAGGAGCGGAAAACAATTACTCGGCGACGGATAAAAAAGAATGCCTAGCCATAATATGGGCAATTCGGCAAATGAGACCATACCTGGAGGGGTACCAGTTCGTCGTGATCACGGACCATATGGCACTAAAATGGCTAAATAATATAGAGTGCCCACTGGGAAGGATTGCAAGATGGGTATTTGAGCTGCAACAATACGAATATGTTATCAGTTACAGGAAAGATAAGCTGAATGTGGTTGCAGATGCACTATCCCGCCAGCCAATGATGGAGAAGCTGAGGAGTGCTACAACAAGCTGTTGAATGCATATGCATATGGACAAGCGCATTGAAGAGGAAAATAGGAGAAAACTCACAGAAATATACAGAATACATAGAAGAGGCAGGCCTGATTTACCGACATGTTCCACACAAAGCCGGAAGCGAAGAAGTGGCATCATGGAAGTTGTGTGTGCCGATTAATATGACACAGCAGGTGCTAAGGGAGAACCACGACGCACCGACAGCGGGACATCTAGGCGGAAAAAAAACAATTGCGCGAATAGTAGCACGGTACTTCTGGCCAGGGATGCAAAGGGACATAAGGAAGTATGTCATACAGTGCAAAACGTGCATGCGGTACAAACCATATCAAATGCAGGCTGCAGGGAAAATGCTGACACTGATCCCAGAGGAACCATGGGCGACGGTATGTGCAGATTTGGTAGGACCATTGCCAAGGTCCAAGCATGGAAACACCATGTTGTTGGTTTTGATTGATCGATTCTCAAAATGGACGGAGATGGTTCCGATGCGGACAGCAACCACTGAGGCGCTGCAGAAGGCAATCCGCGAAAGGATTATCGCCAGGTACGGGGTGCCAAACGTGATGATAACGGATAATGGGGTCCAGTTCACCAGTAGGAGTTTCAAAAAATTTCTCGAGGAGCTCGGAGTTCGGCATCATTTTACCGCACCATACACGCCGCAGGAGAATCCAACGGAAAGGGCGAACCGAACGGTCAAGACAATGATCGCCCAGTTTGCGAGGATAAGAGGACATGGGACGAGCATTGGCCTGAGTTGATGCTGGCAGTAAACTCAAGCGTGTCCGACTCCACGGGATACTCGCCATGCTTCGTAACCCAAGGCAGAGAGCCGAGAATGCCGAAGGCGTTATACGATAAAGAGGCATTGGGGACGGGAGCATCACAAACCACGCCCTCAGAGAATGCAAAGAAGCTACAATAAGTGTTTGAGCTGGTGCGAAGGAACATGGAGCGGCGCAGGAGCAAGCTAGGCACTAAAATCTGAGGAGGCGGCAGTGGAGCCCAAAAATTGGCGACATAGTATGGGCAAAAGAGCACCATCTATCAAAAGCATCTGAAGGGTTCGCGGCAAAATTAGCGCCAAGATATGGTGGGCCGTACACGGTGGCGAATTTCATATCGCCAGTGATTGTTGTGCTACGTCGCGTCGGCACAAAGAAAGAAAGGAGGGCACACATAAGTGAGCTTAAAGCCCAAGCAGAGGAGTTGGCGCCGCAGGCGTAAACAAACAGGGAAACAAAACAAAAACAAAAAAAACAAAAAAAAAAAAAAAAAAAAACGAAAAACCCAAAGGAAATAGGTGTCAACAAAAAGAGGAGAATTTGTGCAAACGAAAAAAAAGGAATGTGTAGGAGAGGCAAAACGGAATTATGGAACTGGACATAGGAGCCGCTATTCCAGAACGGAACTATTCCAGGCGGCCGAAATTTATGCCTATAAAAAGGCGGGGATGGGCACCGGCCGGCCTATCTTTTTTACAAAGGAGATGGAGTCGTCGTGCACAACACCCATCGTTTCATCGGACGAGAACGACGTGGAGCTCGTCGGCATGCCCGGATAGGATGTCCGGCGGATCCCGGCCACGAGGAGGGTCGTGAGGGCCATGACCGGGAGAGGACCTGGGGGACGGTGGATCCCGGTGGGCACGACCACCGTCGAGGAACGGATCCACCAGCCGAGCGAAGACCTGGCAGCGCTTCGCCATAGGCAACGGAGGATCAGGGAGCAGGAGGATTCAGAGGCAGCTCTGGCGCTGGCGAGGGCCAGGCTAAAGTTGGCCACGTCGATGGCCAAGGAAGCGGCCCGGCGGAGGAGATCCGAGGGGGCAGGGCATCGCACAGCGATTCTGAGGAGAGCGGCGGGCCGGAGATGCCAACGCAGCAGGGCCACCCGGCGGATCCGGTGGGCCAAAAAGGCGAGGATCGACGCAAGGATCAGGCGGATGACGGGGCCACGAGTGTGGACGAGTCGGAAGTGGCAGCCGGCAAGGCCACCCACCCCGCACCCCCAGGAGAAAGAGGAGGACCCGGAGCCGTGCACTCGCGGGACATGGGTATGGCCGACCCCGGCGGCAAGACCGGCGCTAGAGAGGCAGGCATCCTGCCCGGATAAGTGGCCGCTGAGGCCAATTCTCAAAAGGACAGAATCGGCAGGAGGCGGAGGAGCAGTCCCGCAAGAGGCCTGGCCGCCGGAGCTGCGCCTCAAAGTGGAGGAGGAAGAGAGGCGACGGCGGAAGAAGACAGGCCGGTGGAGTGTGGCAGGTCGGCGGCGAATGTTTTCGAGTGCGCGGGGGCTCGAACGGGGTCCGCGTCACCCGCAAATAGCGGGCAAACCCAAACAAAAAAACAGAAAAAAAAAACACACAAACAAAAAAGAAATATGAAAAGTTGGAAATAAATATGATATAAATAAATGCGAGGAGTTATAATAAAAAAAAAACACACGAACGGGGAAAGGGGGAAAACGAAAAAAAAAACACACAAACAAAAAAAAAATATAAAAAGAAAAAAAAAAAAAATGAAAGTAACAAAAAAAAAAGGAGGAAAAAAATAGGAAGATGAAAAGAAAAAAAATGTAATTAAAAAAAAATATATATATATATAGAGAAAGTTTCCTTTCTCTAAGTGTAATATTATACACAAAAGAAAAAATATATAGAGGGGAAATAATAATACGTACACCAAAAAAAACACAAAAAAAAAATAATAATTCATAAAAAAAAACAAACAAAAAAAAACAAGGGAAAACAAACCCCAAAAGGAGCAAATAATAATAGTACACAGGAAAAAAAATGATGAACATACCTATATACAAGGAAACACTGAGACTTTTCTTGGTGTACAGAAAGATAAGGATGTTAAAGGTGAACTTAAAAAAAAAAAAAAAGAAAACACGTTAAAAGTCATCAAGACAAAAAAAAGGAAAAAATTATTAATATCGTTAAAATCGAAGCCGAAAGAAAGGGGCACAATGAAGGGGAACGACCTGTCCGTTTCCCGAAGAAGGGGGAGGTGGATAAGTTTATCCACGCAGAACAAATAGGAGTCAAAACAAACACACGGGACGGAGAATAATATAAAAAAAAACAGAGATGAAGAAGCTGGAACCACGTCACTTCTGTCGTTCCCGAAGAAGGGGGGAAGTGTGAGGAGATTCAATCTCCCACACGCCAAGACAGGTGGCAAGAAGGGGGCAGCAGCGGGGAAAGGGGTTCGCGCGGCCGTGCATGGATGCAGGAGAAAGCGGAGACAACGTGGAACATAACGGTTCCGGACGGGCCTCTGTGACGGCCGTGTGCGGATGCAGGAGAAAGCGGAGACAACGTGGAACGTAACGGTTCCGGACGGGCCGGCGCGACGGCCGTGCGCGGATGTAGGAGAAAAAGAGGTGGGGGCGGGAAAACATAGCGGCTGCGGTGGCCGAGGTGTTTAGAAAGTACGGAAGGAGAGAAATGCGATTGGAGCGACCAAAAGGGGAGCGCGGGGGAAGCGCCGGTAAAACAGCCAATGCCCGGCATAATAACAATGCGGGCCGGTGGCCAAAGGGGGAGCACGGGGGAAGTGCCGGTAGAAGAGCCAACGCCCGGCATAATAACAATGCGGGCCGATGGCCAAAGGGGGAGCGCCTGGAAGAAAGCCGCTGCCACGGCATAATAACGATGCAGGCCGGTGGCCAAAGGGGGGAAAAGGGGGTGTGAACGGGAGCCGCCGGTGCGACTAATTGGAAAGTGGGATTAACGGCGGGAATAGAAAGCTGAAGGATTAACGGCAGGAAGAAAGAGTTGCAAGGATTAACGGGCGCCTCTGGAGCTATATAAGGAGGGCCCCTGGAGTAAATCGGGACCGAGTCTTCTAGGGAAGCTGGCAGAGTTGAGTGAAAGACGTGGGTAAGTCTAACATTCAAGCGAGAAAGTTTCCTTGGAGGAATTAGGAGTATTGGCTGAAGGACCCCCCGTGGGTAAGTCCGACAGTCTCAAGTGCGAGAATTAAAGCGAGTGCGCAAGGATCTACGATCATTGGCTCAAGGACCCCCTGTGGGTAAGTCCGGCGGCTGTACGCGAGTCATCAGAAGAGGATAAATCAAGGAGCAAGTAGGAAAAGGATCCAGGATCCGTGGCGGAACTGAAGCCCAAGGGTAAATAGAGTCAGGTTGGGTTACTCCCGGACACGACAGGTATCCTGGTGTTATAGCAAGGGCGTCGGATCGGTCTGGCGTACGCCTTACAGATTCCTGCCCGTTGTGACCAGGTGTGATCCTGTAAAGCGAGGGATAGCCAGCTCGGGAACTCAAGCCCATCAATAAAACTATACAGGAACGTCCCGGTAAAGTCAAGAGATTCCTGATCCAGGCGCTGGGGCGTATGCACAGCGTATTGCCTGGAGTCAAAGGAAGCGCGACGCCAAACCTCTGGTCGTCCATAAATCCTGCGGAGCGTACGCACGCCGGTGTTTGGAGGCGAGTGGCAGACGCAACCGGGGGCGTATCCTGTGGGGTAGGTAGGCCCTTCGTGCCCTGATCTGGCCGTCTGGCACTAAGAAGCGTATCCTGCCCGGCGTACGCCTGGAAGGTGAGCCTATTGGTCCGCCAACACGGATCAGGTGCCGGCCACGGCGAAAGGGCAATCCCAGTGAGCCAAGGGTAACAGCGATCCACGCACCCACGGAAGAGGAGCAGCGACAGCGACGAGAGGAGCAGCGACGAGAGGAGCAGCGACAACAGGAGCGGCGACAACGAGAGCAGCGACAAAGGAAGCAGCGGCGACACGCAAGAGAGGGACATCAGGAGCAGCGTCACCGGCACGAGAGGGGCAACATAGGCCCCGCAACTGGAGCACGTTAGTCCAAATGGAGAAAACCGTGAGCCGAACCGGCGCCAGGCACCGAGACCTCACGTCCTGCTGGGCGAAAGCTTTGGGGGGCGTGTGTATCAGCACCAACCCGGAACGGTGACCGAGGGGAAGATGAGCGGTCGATCGGCCGAGCCGAGCAGCCGGTGAGATTCACCCTTTTGTAAACGTTGTATCCAACCTGTGCAAATATCGTATAAATAAAGGGGACATT
The DNA here is from genome assembly GCA_035047585.1 of Drosophila monieri. Classification (NCBI taxonomy): domain Eukaryota; kingdom Metazoa; phylum Arthropoda; class Insecta; order Diptera; family Drosophilidae; genus Drosophila; species Drosophila monieri. The sequence continues at coordinate 17,278,448 of JAWNPJ010000001.1, forward strand.
TGTGAAACGAAGCACCCTGTGTTATTTCTGGGCTCGGGCAGTCACGTCGAATCTATAAATTCCGTGGAACGATCCATAAACTCTTTGAGCTAGCCGCGGCATTTGTTGCGAGCACCGATCAGCAAGAACAGTTCGTTACAGTTTTCCAGCTAAGGGCAATTTCGATGACCTTAATGATTCATACTCTCAGGCCTTGATAAGATTACATGCTCTGGTCAGGAAGTTTCTTCGTCAGCCAGATATGCGAGCTCAGTATTCTGCTTTTGTAAAGGAATACCTGAAGCTAGGACACTCGTCTTTTGTTGCGATACTGTAAGTATTTCTTACTTCATAATTGCGATTTGACAGAAAAAAGCTCAAACAAATCAGGGTAGCGCTTATGGATCTGCTGCCACGACCTCGGAATACTCAGTCAATGACATTTTAATGGACGGGAATGTCGTTCTAGCCTGTGACTGCTGATGTTTCGCTCTTATCCTGAGGTATTAACTGGGAACATTTTCAAAATGTAGCGTTTTGTAAGAATGTCTTCTGCTGACAGCTATACCGGCAGTGTATTTTCTAGCGTGAATCTCCCCAGGATGAGCTCCAGTCGTATAAATTGGTCAAGGTCACCTACGAAAGGAAGCCTTCATCATAATTAGTCGTAAAACCATTAACTTTCTGAAGATAAAGTTACAGATTTTTCTATGCGCTTCGAGACATTGCAATGCGGTTTCTACGTACCCATGATCTTATCTGTAGAATAAATGTAGAATTTTAAGTTGAAGTCTAGTGTAAGGTAGCATAGAGCGGAGCGGGAGCGCAAGAAAAGCTTACTTGTGCTCTCGTGAGTTCGCCCCGCTTCGCCGCAATAGATAAGCTAGGCTTAAGTAAGTTGTTAATATATATTCGGATTGATACATTGAAAGCGAGTGCACGCATTTTTTCGCCTATCGTATTGCTTTTTTAATAATTTACAGCCACCCTCTTCTTTTCGGTTAATAATAATAACGAGATAAAATAATCTCAGTGAACATTTTGGCGCCCCCGGGTGGACTGCTATTGGGTGGATTATTTAATTAAAAAGCAACAAAAAAAAAAAGTGACAGTGACAAAATACATATATATGTATATCTAAACAAAAACATGAGTTGCTCGCGAGGATCGGCCGACTATATCCTATAGCTGCCTTATAACTGATTGATCGGAAATGTCATATCTCTGTTGTTTTTAAAGTTAAAAGACTGGGACTTTGTATGGATTGTATGGATTGATCTGCCGATTTTTATAAGGATCGGCCGACTATATAAGATCCGATATATATCTAATAATATAAGCTGCCACATATCTGCAAGGATATATATACTTCGGCTCCGCCCGAAGTTAGCTTTCCATTCTTGTTTATACATATATTGCATTTGTTCGTCACTAAAATTGATTTCAGATATTTTGGGAGTAGCATGCGTGTTCGCCACCTTTATTTTATCTCGTCAAGAGGTTTTTATACCCTTGCAAAGGGTATTATAATTTTGGTCAAAAGTGTGCAACGCAGTGAAGGAGACATCTCCGACCCTATAAAGTATATATATTCTTGATCAGGATCACCTCCTGAGTCGATATAAGCATGTCCGTCTGTCCGTCTGTCCGTCTGTCCGTCTGTCTGTCTGTTTCTACGCAAACTAGTCTCCCAGTTTTAAAGCTATCGACTTCAAACTTTGCACACATCCTTCTTTCCTTTGCAGGCAGTATATAAGTTGGAACGGCCGGGATCGGTCAACTATATCCTATAGCTGCCATATAACTGATTGATCGGAAATGGCATACCTTCGTTGTTTTTCAAGTTAAAAAGATGGGACTTGCTGTGGACTCCTCTTTTAGCAGACCTCTTCGATCTGCTAAATTTCATAAGGATCGGCCGACTATATCCTATAGCTGCCATATAACTGATTGATCGGAAATGCCATATCTCTGTTGTTTTTTAAGTTATAGGGTTGGGACTTACTGTGGACTCTTCTTTTAGCAGACTTATTTGATCTGCCAAATTTCATAAGGATCGGCCGACTATATCCTATAGCTGCCATATAACTGATTGATCGGAAATGCCATAACTTTGTTGTTTTTTAAGTTAGAAGACTGGAACTTTGTATGGATTCTACTTTCGGCAAACTAATTTGATCTGCCGAGTTTTATAAGGATTGGCCGACTATATAAGATCCGATATATATCTAATAATATAAGCTGCCACATATCTGCAAGGGTATATCAACTTCGGCTCCGCCCGAAGTAAGCTTTCTATTCTTGTTTTTATATAAAATGGAGAATAACAAATCGAAACCTAATTCCACGACTCTTATTGATTTAAAAAGAAGATTAAATGTTAAAGTTAAAAGCATTCGCCGGTTGGAGGAACGTTTGGAAGCTTGATCACTTCCTCTAGACAAAACCGAGCTTGCATGCAGGCTTTAGGTTTTTGATGAGGCAATTTCTAAAGCAAATGAGTTGCAAGACCAGATCGAGCAATTGGATGAATTTGATGATTTCGGAGCCGAGTTGGAAGAGTTAGCCATAACAACCGTAGCAAGGATTATGTCCTTATGTAATGCCTTTAATACAGCTGAAGACTCCCGTCCAGCTACTGCAGTTTCTGCAGCCCCAACTCGAGCTCGACTTCCCAGTTTGGCATTACCAAAATTCAGTGGAAATTATTCGGAGCTCAAAAATTTTGTAAGTCTTTTCGAGACATTAGTTGACAAAGTTATCGAGAAATTTAAACATTTAATGTTTTGCCTCTCTGGTGAAGCCTTAGGATCTATCAAGGCAATTCAGGTCACCGAGTGTAATTATGACAAAGCTATCGCTAGTCTAAAAAGAGTTTATGATAACGAATGTCTCATCTTTGCGAACCAAATAAGTCAACTGTTCAGCCTTCCGAAAATTTATTGATCACTATTATCCAAAGGAGATGATATTAAAATTGCAAACTTTGAGTAGAGTGGATCCAGTGACAAAGTAAAAATGGGAAGAGTCACTGAATTATGACGAATTGCCACTGTGGTCCGATTTCGAACAAATACTAAGTCGTAGGTACCAGCACCTGTCCGCTGAAGAGGCTGGCAAACCAAAACAGGAAAAAACTGGGTTTAGCAAGCAACTTAATAGAAGTTCGTTGGCTTGTTCCTCTGCCAACTCCAAACCAGCTTGCAGTTATTGTAACGCTCAAGACCATTTTTTGGCCCGGTGCCGTCCCTCCCTCTGTTTAAATTGTCTGCGAAAAGGCCACACGGTAGCGAAGTGCTAATCGACTAGATGTCAAATCTGTGCAAGATCGCACCATAAACTTCTGCACCGATTTACAGTGACTGAAAATAACTTAGCGTTAACACCACCTACCGAAAATCCTCCTCCAGCGTTAACTAATGATGACCCTTCTAAGGGTTTTGTTAGCAACGTCGATCGTAGGCGTTCGAACAAAAAATGGCGAGCACATATTGGCCCGAGCATTACTTGACTCAGGGTCACAAATGAATTTCATTACTGTAGATCTTTCTTAACGCTTACAGATCCGTAGGGAGGAATCGTGCATCAACCTGCTTGGAATTGGTCAAACTAATTCACAAGTAAAGAAAAAGATACACACCGTGGTGAAGTCGAGAATCAATAATAGTGAGTTTCCGTTTTACTTTTGGGTCTTGAAAACAATTTCAGGCTATCACCCTGACCAGTCAGTGAACGTGAAAGATTCGACACTACAAAAGAACTTGCCATTAGCCAACCCATAATTTTATAAACCTCAGCGGATAGATATTCTAATTGGAGCTGAGTCATTTTTCGAGCTTTTGTCCGTTGGTCAAATAAAGCAAGGTCCGAACCATCCCATACTTCAAAAAACTCTCCTTGGGAGGATAGTATCGGGAAAATATATGGCAAATTCCTCAACTCCTCAACAGCCGGTCTCTAGCCTGAATTGCCAAGAAGAAATATTAGAGTCAATAGACAACAATTTGAAAAAATTCTGGTCGTTGGAAGAAGTTCCATCTTCTAAAAAGATGTTGTCGCCAGAACAAGAGCTATGTGAGGAACATAGCTTATCTCGAACATCGATGTTCGAGAAAAGATTATCTCGAGATCCGAACTTAAAGCAAGTGTATTGGGAATCTATGGAATAATACGAATCCCTAAGCCATATGTCCCCTGCAAGCAATGATGTTCTTGCTTCTCCACACTACTATATACCCCACCAGTGTGCCTTACGGCCTCAAAGTACAACGACCAAACTACGAGTCTTCTTTGATGCGTCCTGTCTTCTTTGAGACATCCACACAGAAGTGTTAAATGAGTTGTTGATGGTGGGTCCAACAATTCAGGAAGAGCTTTACTTAGGTTTCGGCTAAAAAAATTTCTGGTAGCCGATATAAAAAAGATGTATCGTCAAGTAATGGTGAATGAAGCAGATCGACGATACCAGTTAATAGTGTGGAGAAAAGACCTATCTGAGTCCTTGAAATTGTGAAAGCTCAACACCGTTACTTATGGCACTGCACCAGCCCCATTCCTGGCCATAAGGTGTTTGAAGAGAATGAGTGAATCCGCGAAAAATACATTCCCTCGAGCTGCTAAAGTTATTGGGTCTGACTTTTACGTCGACGACATGTTAACGGGTGCTGGTTGCGTGGAGGAGCTAAAGATAATTAAGTCTGAAGTAACTCAGGTTCTTCAAAACGCTGGGTTTGAATTGAGTAAGTGGTTTTCAAACTCGCCTGAAGTTACTGCATCCGAGAGCACGGTTAAGCCAATAACACTTTCGGATTCAGAGCTGACGTGTTTCAATTTGAAATTTATATGTCAGCCATGGTTGATAGGGCGACTAAGTGGAATATTCTGTCGGTGACATCAACGCTCTTCGACCCCCTTGGCTTATTAAGCCCAATCCTTATTAAAGGAAAGATCCTGTTGCAGGAACTTTGGCTTAATAAGCTAAATTGGGATGAGTCCATTCCACTGCATTTAGAAACTGCGTGGAACAAAATTCAGCTTGCCTTGTCACAGCTAGAAGATATCTCAATACCGAGATTTGTGATGAGTGAGCCGATGTCACCAATTGAAATTCATGCCTTCTCTGACGCATCGATGAGAGCCTATGGAGCCTGCGTCTATATTCGTTGCAAATCTGAAGAAGGTATTAAAGTCTCATTGTTGACTGCAATGTCCAAAGTAGCGCCGCTCGAGACAAAGACGCTCCCCCGTCTTGAGTCATGTGCCGCTCACCTTCTCGCAGACCTCTGCCGCAAAATAAAACCTCTTATCAAAGCACCGATCGAACGAAGTGTATATTGGTCAGATTCAGAAGTTTGTCTTCATTGGATTCGTTCCCATCCATCGTCGTTGTCAACGTTCGTATCAAATAGAGTTGCTGAAATTCAAGAGTAGTCAGAGGATAGCACGTGGCAGCATGTACCAACTAAACAGAAGCCGGCAGATATTGTGTCTAGAGGCGGAGACGTAAAGGAAACGGCAGAATCGATCTGCTTTACAGATCCATCGTTTTTAACGGGGCCGGAAGATAAGTGGCCAATGAGTCCCCGGTATGATCCGTGACCAGAGATTTTGCAGATGGAAGCCAAGAAGAATGCGGTCGGACTGACCGCAATGGTCTCATATTTGTTGGAAGTGATATAAGGATTTTCCTTTCACTTAAAACTGCTGCGAGTGTTCGTTTACATGGTCCGCTTTATAAAGAAGTGTAAAAAATGAGAAGTTACTTCTGATAGTGTACCTTCACCTGTCGAATATCAAGAAGCTTTTAACAAAATTGTCCAGAAAGTCCAAGAGCACGAGTATCAAGAGGAAATTATAAATATTCGAAAAAATCTGGTTGTTTGCCCAAGCCTACAGAAACTAAATCCGTTTGTCCATGAAGCCCCTCAAGCTGGGCTTACCTTTTCGTTGTTGCGGGTCGGGGGGCGACTAGCTAATGCTCCTATTTCGTACGATGCCAAGTTTCCAGTATTGTTGACGAAGAGCTCTCAATTTGTTCAGAGCTACGTCCGATACTTGCACGAGTCGAATTTTCATGTGGGTCCACGAGCACTGGTGAGTCTCTTGCGACATCGCGTTTGGATAGTAAACGCGCAGGAAGTCTGCAGTCAGATAGTACGGTCATGCATACGCTGTTTTAAATGCAAGCCTCATCTGATGACTCAAATCATGGGAGATTTACCCTTAGATCGTGTCCGTGGTCTCCGCCCATTCTCCATATGTGGCGTGGATTTCTGTGGCCCTATTGAGACGACATTGAAAATTCGTGGTAGGCCACCATACAAGTCCTACATTTTTTCGTTGTTGCGGGTCGGGGGGCGACTAGCTAATGCTCCTATTTCGTACGATGCCAAGCAGTACATACTAGCAGTAGGAATTGTACATTCCTACAAAGCAGTACATTTAGACGTAATTTCCGATTTGTCAACTGATTCCTTTTTATTGGCATTTCAAAGGTTCGTTGGGCACCGAGGATGTCCGCAGATCGTGCACTGCGACAACGCGACGAACTCCGTAGGAGAGAGTCGCCACTTCGCAGCACTGCGGCACCAAATAGAAGACGAAGCGGACGAGCTGCGGCAATACGCTTCAAGAAAAGGATGGGTATTTTCATTCATACCGCCGCGGGCTCCGCACATGGGCGGTCTATGGAAGGCAGGTGTGAAGTCTGCAAAGCACCTACTCCTACGAGCGGTAGGCAGCGCGAAGTTGACCGCAGAGGAGCTGCAGACCGTCCTCGTTGGAGTCGAGGTCGTCCTGAACTCGAGGCCCTTGGGCGCCCTCAATCAGGACCCAAGCGACGGCGAGGCGTTGACTCCCGGGCACCTGTTGACAGGCTCATCGCCCCACCAGCACCGCAGACCCCGGACCAGCAGGGTCTAACGTGCTTGCGGCGATGGCGGCTTGTCTCGTCAATCAAGCAAACGTTTTGGCAGCGATGGTCCCGGGAGTACGTCTTGGGCCTACAGGTGCGGTCGAAGTGGCAGCGGGAGCAGGACGTCAAGAAGGGCGATCTGGTCCTGGTGGCCGAGGACCACCAGCCACCCCAACAGTGGATCACCACCAGGGTCGTCGAGACTCACGCAGGCACGGACGGAAGGGTCAGGGTCGCCGTCGTAAGGACTAATTCGGGAGCGGTATTCAAGAGAGCAGTCCACAAGCTGGCGAGGCTTTTTTTCGCCTATCGTAGTGTTTTTTTAATAATTTACAGCCACCCTCTTCTTTTCGGTTAATAATAGTAACGAGATAAAATAATCTCAGTGAACATTATCTTTGGTGGGAAGTGATTGAAGAGGCTTTCAATATGAGGTAAAAAGTTGCTGAAATCTGGCTGCAGAGGTTTTTATTGGAAAGGTCTTTAATTTAGGCGCCTTTCGTTTAAAATAACTCTATTAGTGTAATTTAAATGTCGCACTATACTGTGCTCGAGATGAGTCCTCCAGGTTCAACGTCATTGTCTAACATGGTTACTAGCATAGATAACTAGCTATCTAGACTAACTAACTAACTAGCCTTTGGCTAACTAGCCTTGTTAGTTATGGAATGGCGTTATATTCCTACAGCCTTCAATCCAGCAGAATTATTATATCGGGGCGCTCTTCTATCTGAGCGTCCAAAAAATTTATTTAAATAACAATACAGACTGTGGCGTCCGTGTCCTTCGTTTCTTGAAAAGGTTTAGGAAGACTGACCAGCTGCTAAAACATCTGATAAGCCCAGTTTGGTCTGATCTCAAAAACTCTTTTTTGGATTTCAATAGTCGACATTCAAAACTAAAGTTCAGGTGTTTCCCGGGCAGGAAGAGCTTTGCTCAGCACGAGAACCTTATTCCTCTCGCTCATTACGCGCTCTCTCCCGAGCGCTTCATCGCCTTGGCCACAAATTTCGGCTATGGGGTATGAAAACCTAGACGAAGCGGCGACAGTCGAAAATGGAATAGAGTGGGTCCTTCAAATACAGCCGGCATCAGGTGCCAACACAGCCAAATCATTGAACTTCGTTGGAGCGAAAAATCAATTGCGTGAAATGAAGGGACTTTTCCTTAGCGTTGAGTATCAGAAAGCAATGATGGTGTTACGCTATTAAGAGTTTTTAATAGCGACCGAATAAACACACGATTTTCTGTTTTAATTTCAATGTTTATTTCTGGGGTTCAATTTAACCAAAAACCCAGCTGCTCAAAACAAATGCCGAAAAAAAAAGCACTAAGCTAAGCTTTGGCGCAGAATCTCTACCAAAGCTCCCAAAAGCGCATGCGCTACAAAATAACAACAAAGTGCATGCGAAGATGGGAGACAGAAAGACACAAATCAATGCCGCTGCAGCTAAACAAAATTATCAATATTCCAATCGATTTTGTTGTGACTGCTTAGCCCAACAGATGGATTTTGGAGTCCATTTATTTGTCCCCGATGAATTAAGTTTTGAGGCTTATTTAAAAACACAAAAATACCATTTTAACAATGTAGTAAGCTTAGCCGATGAGTGACATACTCTGCTTTATGCTGCGGCTATTAATTAGAAGCCGCTCGTCGCTATACCGGAGAATCCAGCTGATCTTGACGTCCTGATACCTGGTCTTTTTCTGCATGGAAGACCCGTATCCAGCTTCCCTGAGGCTGACTTTACAAGGCTTAATATCAGCCTATTGGAAGCTCATCGTATTCATTCAGCAAATCTTTTGGGCTAAGTAGAAGAAAGAGTACCTAACCCTGTTGAAGCAGCAATTTAAATTACGCAATTGGGGTCAAACCATATATTTCCGTGCATTATAGTGGTCATCATAGCATCTGGCGTTGGTGGTATATCTCTTGCTTAATTTACCTCTCCCACTTTTCTTGTCGTGGCGCGTTTCGCTGATAACGCTCAGTAATTGAGCAATGAAAAGAAGTAAAGGAGGTGCTCGAATTAAAATAAATCTTAAAATAATTGTAGATAAGATAAATCCGGATTACGCACAAGCTAGAACTTTATAACGATTACCATGTCCCTTAATGCACCAGATAAGCTTTTGCTCATCTAAAATCTTCGCTGAACATAAGTTTGTATGTGACTAAGCACATGCCATTTCCCACCATCTTCTGCATTAGTTCATGTTATCTTTTCGGATAAGATTCCCACTACTACTTTATTGTCTGTCTGGTAACCTTTTGTATAAGTATTTGTCAAAATTTGGATATATCCGAAATATGTGAGAGAGTATAGGGAAATATATTAAAATGTCAATGCATCGATATTGTTTAAATAAAAATAAATATTTTGCTATTTTCGGCGAATATCGCTATTTTTGTTATATTTTTTGATATTTTATTGTTTGTCACTCTTGAACTGGAGCAATCTTGGCAGACGCCCCAATTGAGGCAAAGTGAAAAGGGTAAGTGATAAATTTAAAAGTGAGTTAATAAAAAAATTTCAAATACAAAGAAGTTAAGAGTAAAAAACAATGATCTCGGATGCAAATAAATTGTTTTGCGATTTTGACCCCGATAAAAGAACGTTATGTAAAATATCAGATAAATGTACGCAGTAGCCGCAACAGCAGCCTACGCACGGATCCTTTGCTCCATGCGAGCTGTGACACCATATACCTATAGCACCGCCACCGGAAAATAGCAAGGCAGCAGACAGCTTCCGCTCACCATTAACAATAAGCCAATGGTTTACCAGTTTACCTGATATCAGATGTAGTACAATCTCCAGTAGCAGCATCAGCCAAAAGATAATATGTCGGAGCTGCGGCAATAGTTACAACAACAGCATCTGCCGACGTCTCAATAATCGTAATAGCAGGATTAGTATTCGCTAATGCCACTTTCTGTGCTGGGACCCTTGTTGCCAACTCTCAACTGAAATCTGGACTATACGTTCAGTTTTGAGGACAATAAAAAAAGCTTACCGTCGCAGTTTTTATTTAAATTACCCACTTTTAAAGAGTATGTGACTGACTACCAACGCTACACTCGACGGCTCAAATCCTAGCAATTGCCAAATCCGAGCGCAAATCGTCACCGCCCAGAGTGGAAACAATAAACATGAGACTGAGATTGTTATCAATCGTTTCAACGGTAGCTATACACTATAGCTTTCCGATGTGAAAAATGTTGACCTTGAAAGACGCACAGACGGGCATGCTTCTTTTCCAACAACTACAACTAGTTTTAACAATAGAATACAAGTACAACAACAACAATACAATAACCTTATTAAGAATATATATATTTTAAAGGGTTTGAGATGAGAATCGGAATCCTTCAATGCATTACAAACATCTGGAAGGTCAGGTAAGTCGAATCGGTACTACATAATATCAGTATTAATAATAGTATAAGAATTGTATTCTATATTTGCATCATACTATGTAGTATAATATAATAACACACCAGTACCAGCCACCCATGAAACATGCATGAATCACCCATGCGTCCTCCCCCATGAATCCGCCCTGAAATGTAGAACAAGCTGCCATGAATTTTGTTCTGAAATTTTTGAAAATGTCCTCTCGGCCGTGAATTCAGTTTCAGTCATGAATCAGCCCATAATCAGTCCTGATTCCGAATCAGGATTCAGGAGTGAAAATCATCTCGAAATCAGCCCTGATTCAGGCCAGATTTTCAGATCTGAATCAGCCCTCAAAAAGAATCATGAATCCGGGCCGAAAATCATGACTAAATCAGGCCATCAAAAAATCATCAAAATTTGTGAAACCACATCTTTAATCTTCCAATTTGAGAATTACTATTTTTAATGTATTCCTTAACAGTTGATGTTAATTTATTTTCACCATTTGTAAACTAATTCATTTAAATTAAAATGTTAAGTTACATTATAAATATTGAAAAGCTATGTACATGTATGAATTATTTACCATCCTTTGAATTGAAGCTTTGTGCTTTTGTAAAAATATTCTTAACCGGCACGTGTTTATATAGTATATTGGTATTGTTCCACGTGCCGAATAAGAATATTTTTCATATGTAATTTTTTATACATATATTGCATTTATTCGTCACCAAAATTGATATCAGATATTTTGGGAGGAGCATGCGTGTTCGCCACCGTTATTTTACCTCGTCAAGAGGTTTTTTTTTTATATGATATCAGATATTTTGGGCGTTGCATGAACGTTTGTCACCTTACTCAGAAACCATCAAGAATTTTGTTTTTTCAATTTCAAATTACCCTTGGTGTTTCGTAAATACCAGGAGTTTACAAAAAAACTTAATAAAAACAAAATTTATTGAGTAAAAAAAACAAAATAACAAAGATAGATGTATTCTCGAACTCGGCTCGAACCCGGTACCCTTTACACATAAGCCGAGAACTCTACCGCTGGCCTCCCCCTGTCAAGGGTTCACGCGAAAATTTTCTAAAATTCGGTTGTTGCTCCGTGCTACTTTAAAAATCTTCCAAGCCCACGAGCGCTCTCTGGTGGTGAAAACAAGAAACTGCAAATTGCTTGGGATATTTTTTTCGGAGTGCGCCATCAGCTGTTTGTGAATTGTTTGGGAGGGTGCGGTCGCGGCTAGTGACCAGTTCCTAAAAAAAACTTTTTATTTAAATTAATAAAACTATTTCTATTTATTGTTTTATTTTTTATGTTCGCAAACTTCAAAAAGCCAATCGGTAACCGAATAGTTTATGTATTGCTAAGAATATGCACCTTAGCTTCGCAGCCAGCACCATGGGTAGCTCTACTTGAGGAACTATATCTTGAGTAAGCGACTTTTCCCAGTTATGAGTGATATATCAAAAAGTTGCGTTCTCTCATGGGCTATCTCTACATGCAATATGAATCAAATCGTTAGAGCCAATTAAAAATTTTTTTTTTTCTTAAAAAAAAAATTTCGTTTCAGTGTATTTTTTTTTCTTACAATATAGACATTTAATCTTAAAGAAAGCGAAAAAGGTATTAAAAAAAACCTTTCTAACAAAATATAGCATGTGTTAGCATATATAAATATAGCATATAGTTAGGTGCATTGGTTGTAAAGTTACGCGTTTCTTACATTTAAGAGTCTTTTTAATTTTTTAAGGTAACTATGAGTAATTTAAAAAAATTGTACAGCAAACGTTGCTTAGATTTTGGTAACTAACATACACAAATTTTTTCAAAATTTAAAAAAACAACATAAGGCAAAAGCGGACGGGACATTTTTTCGGAGTAAAATTTTAAAAACATTTTCATTTGGGAAATTCTTTAAAAATCGTTTTTCCTGAATAACTTTTGAAAGATATATCGGATAGGGATGGCTGATGCACCAATCGACGCGTATTTTGGATTTTGTCTGGTGACACCAATGTCCCCACTATCTTTAATTTAGTGAATCGAAAGTGTTTTACATTTACGCAAAATTTCTCCCAAGCCAAACTACTTTTGGCCAATGTTTGGATTAAATCCCTCTAATAAAAACAATACCTTTCATTTGGTAAATCACTCATTTAGATTGAACGCACACAGAAAATTTTTAATTCTTCGGCTTCACGCGCCTGCTACAAGCAGGTCATGCATGTCGCCACCTCTGTGGCGTAAGTAAGCTTACTCTCAGAGTAAGCTCTTTTGCTATTAAGAACTTATGGGAATGTGACTGGACTTAACGTTTTATTAACTAACTTAGTATTAGTTAGTATTTGACATTTTAGGTGTTAACTTTTCTTTTAACCCCCCTTAAACGCGGGCGTCCTCGTTTGCAACGTAGAAGAGAACTGGGTTTGGTGAGGATGGATCCGCAGGTGCTTTTGTTGTTTTTGGGGCAGCTGCTTTTAGTTTGCACTTTCTAACAAGCATTGTGATCAGACTTATGATCATTATGAGCAGGATAGTGGCTGACGTATAATTCACGGATGCCAATTCACGATTGCCTTCTCTTCATTAATTTTGTTCAGGATCTTGGTGTTATTTGTATTTATTGATTAATTAAAGGGAGAGGTCTTCATTATTTTGTTTTTTTTTAAGTTTTTTTCTCCCACAGTGATTTCTTCATGGTCTTAAGTTTGATACAAGGCTCACGCAAGTGTCGTTGCTTAAGTCTAACAGTTTTTCCTAAACACAAATTGTTCTATCGTTATGCGATTCACATGGTTTCGATATCGCTTACATTCTAACAAGTCTTCGAATTTTATGTCATTTATTACTTGAGCCTTTTTTAATGCTTGGACTAATAGAGAATTACAGGTTTCATTACTTGTTATTGGGATACTTATGATATACAGAAGGTCGTTATTATTTGATGTAAGTTTGACTTTTGAAAATTCTAATAGTTCTTCAATATTAATGAATAGGTTATGTTCTTTATTATATATTTGTTCTTTAATATTCGTTTCAATTGTTGAGAATATAAAAGAGCTTACAATATTTGCCAACCATTTCTATGCCGATCCTAAGATTTCTATTATTCTTTTTTGTCTATTGTTCATTCTTAATTTGAGAAGGTTTTGTTTTATTTGAGATAATTCGTAAAACAAGTAAGGGTGTAGATGATGCGATGGAGTGAGGTTGTTTAGTACCTGTTAAAGTTGGTCAAATGTGTTGTGGTATTCTTTTATGTCGAATGTATGGATGATTTTAAATGTTCGCTCTTGTTTGGCCGCACGTCCAGTTTCAAGTGAAATCACCTGTAAGTTGGAATAGTCGAGGACTGTGGACAGACCCAGGCAAGTTGGTATGAATAGTCTGAAAGTTAGTTTCTAATGTTATTCTTGTGTATTACTTTCCCGGATTGAGTTTTAATTGTAGTGTTATTATTTTCCGTTACTTTTTCTTTTCAATAGCGTGGGGTAAGTTTGCTACCTAGTCTTTTGTCGATTTTAACATGAATTATATCTCCTGTCTCGTATTGTTTTGGCTGTTCTTTATCCTGGTTGATATTCTAAATCGGCTACTTGTTATACCCTTGCAAAGGGTATTATAATTTTTGTCAAAAATGTGCAACGCAGTGAAGGTGACATCTCCGACCCTATAATGTATATATATTCTTGATCAAGATCACCCCCTGAGTCGATATAAGCATGTCCGTCTGTCCGACTGCCCGTCTGTCAGTTTCTACGCAAACTAGTCTCTCAGTTTTAAAGCTATCGACTTCAACTTTGCACACATCCTTCTTTCTTTTGCAGGCAGTATAAAAGTCGGAACGGGATCGGTCAACTATATCCTATAGCTGCAGTATAACTGATTGATCGGAAAAGCCATAACTTTGTTGTTTTTAAAGTTAGAAGGATGGAACTTGCTATGGATCCTTTTTTGGCAGACTTATTCGATCTGCCAAATTTCATAAGGATCGGTTGACTATATCCTATATCTGCCATATAGCTGATTGACCGGAAATGCCATTATTTTGTTGTTTTTTATGTTAGAAGGATGGGACTTTATATGCGTCCCTTTTTTGGCAAATTAATTCGATCTGCCAAATTTCATAAGGATTGGCCAACTATATAAGATCCGATATATATCTAATAAAATAAGCTGCCACTTAACTGAAAGGGTATATCAACTTCGGCTTCGCCCGAAGTTAGCTTTCCATTCTTGTTTTCTGTAATGTAAATGTCAATGTGGATGATTTCTCTTGGGTACTTAGGGATAGGAGTTGGTTAGATTGCCCCTTTTGGTGGGTGTCTTTCGGATTTGGATTCTTTACAGATTTGACAGGATTGGACTATTGTTTGGATTTTTCTTTGAGCTTGCGGGAAGAAATATTTCTTAAATATCCGTATTTTGTTTTCTTTCGCGTCCCTGTGTGCCCTTTTATGCTCTAATATAGTGATCTGGTTCTGGGTTGTTTCTGAGGTTACATCTTCAACCTGAATACTTGTAACCCTAACTTTCTAAGACTTGAAGTGAGTAGGGTAAATAACTTGAATTTTGGCCTTTATTTCTACTGAAGTGTAGATACCATTGATAATTCTGGAATCTAGTCGGACGCCTATGTTTTCCTGTTCCGTGTAAGAATTATTTTTTATTATATGACGATGGAAAGTTGGAAATGGAATTTCGAGATTTTACGAATCAGTGTTTTCTTTTAATAAAAAAATTTGGTTTTTAAATACGTTGATCGGGGCTTCTACTGAAAATATTAGGTTATGTGAAGAACTTTCGTCGCTGTGAATTGTCTTAATGTATGAGTCTTAATGGGCGTCTGCTACCACATTAGCTACACCGGGCTTGTATTTAATCTCGGGGCTATATTCACCGACAATATCTCTCCAGCGTTTAAGCTTGGCATTGTGACTATTTGAACTATTCGAACAGGTCAGGGGTTGGTGGTCTGTATAAATTGTCACTTTCGAATATCCGCGCAGATAATGTCTTAAGCTTTGGAGGGCCCATACGATAGCTAACATTTTCCTTTCATTAGATGCGTAGTTTTCTTCCGTTTTTGAGAGGGTACGGGATATGAATGTTATTGGTCTGTGATTCTGTTCTAAGACGGCACTGGCAAAATTTGATGCGCCTGGAGTCAGTTGGAATTCCTTCGTGAAGTCTGGATACGCTAATGTTACATCTCTAGAGATAAGCGTGTTTTTAAGTTTTTCACATGCACCCTCTGTTTCTTTGTCTAAGTTAATGACTATTCTGCATGACTTGTATTTGGATGCACGTCCTTCTTCTCCTCTTAGGAAGACAGTTAGAGGTTTGGCTTTCTTCGCGTAATCCTTAATAAATCTCCTATAATAGCTTTTCATTCCTAAAAATGATCGAATTTCTTTTAGTGTTTTTGGTATTGCGAAGTTTTTAATTGCCTTGATTTTTTCGATGTTGGTTTTAACTCCATCCTCTGAGATCGTATATCCCAGAAAGTCGAGCTCTTTCTTGAAAAAGTGGCATTTGTCAATTTGAATATCATATTGGCTTTTTGTAGGGTTAGAAATACTTTGTTTAGGTTTTCGGCATGATCGTTTTCTGTTTTGCTGAAAGCGATGATGTCGTCGACGTACACATAACAGATTTTCCCTATGTGTTCCCGTAAAATGTCATCTAATGCTCTTTGGAATATGACTGGTGAATTTTTTAATCCAAATGCTAATCTGGTAAATTCATATTTCCCTCCATTCACTGCGAATGCAGTTTTTCCATGTCTGACTCTTTAAGTGGTATTTGGTGAAATCCACTTTTTAAGTCTAGTACTGAGAAAAATCTATTGTTTCCTAATTGTGCGATTATTTTGCCTATTTCGGGGATGGGGTATGGATCGGATATTGTGACCTCGTTGAGCTTCCTATAATCAATAACTAACCTGTATTTTTTTTGTCATTAGGGTCAGTTTTTTTCGGGACTACCCAAACTCAGAGGATGAGGGTCTGAGAGTCTAATAATGCCATCTTGTAGCATTTCTTGAATTTGATGTTCTACTTCTAGTCTAAGCGATGCTGGATATGGGTAGTCTTTTCCGTATACTGGGGTGTCGGAGGAAGTTATAATTTCTCCTACAACTCTGGTTGTGTAAGTTAGTTTAGTTTCGAGGTCAGCGAAAGGATTTTTATGGGTGTCGGTAAAACTTTTAGTTTATTCTTTTTGAGTTCTGTTTATGGCTTGAGCTGCTAGTTGGTGAATTTTAATATTCCTATTTTTTTCCAGTATCAGAAAATCGTTTTTAAAGTCTATTATTGCTCCTAGTTTCTTCATAGAGTTACCTAGAATTCCATGAAAGGTTTTCAGTGTATCTAATAGAAAGAATTTTATGGGGTGTCCGATATGTTGGGAAGTTTAACTTTGTATGTTGTGTTATTTCATTGTTCCCTTCTACTGAGTTTACTGTAAATTTGTTACTTTGTGTTTGAATGTAATTTTGATTTGAGCCCGTGTCGATTAAAAATTTCAGAGTTTTGCCGTTCCCAATAGTTACCTTGAAATAGGGTAAGGAGGAACGGTTTATACTAAAAAGAACGTTTATTCCCTACGAAATTGTTATCATGGGGTCTATTCATATAGTTAATGTGACGTGAACGAATGGATTGACCTACATCCATGGGCGTTGGCTTTGGTTGGGGTCTGGGAGGTGGGTTAGGGTTGGAGGAGGCTTGTGCTCCTGATTTATTTGTATGGGTTTGGTTGGGTGGATTGGGTCGGGTTAGTGTTGTTTTGAATGTCTTTGATGGGATTGCTGGTTTCTGTACTTGGTTTGGATAGTAGTACAGATTTGGTTGAAAATTGTGTTTGGCCGTTCGGGGTAGCGCTTGAGGCGGATAACCCCTAGTGGGTACTATATTATTTCTTCCGGAGTATACGGTTTTTGAGGTTTGGCCATTTCTAGTGCTCTGATTTTTTATTAGGTTGCAAAGATGTAATGCATGGCCTAAGTCGTGAGGTTCTTTAATATCCAAAAGTTGGGAAAAACTGCCGTTTAGGCCTCTTACAAATGTTTCCAGTGCTTTCTCTCTATACAGTGCTGTTAAGGCCTGTTTAGTTTCCTGAGATGCTTCGAGATTCCCAATTTGATTCAAAATCAGAGAAAGTTTTTGATATACAGCTTGATAGAATTCGACCATCGAGTTGCTGCCTTGGTTAAGAGCATACAACTGATATTCGAGCGTCTTTAGATCTCGCCTATCAGCAAAGTGTGCTGTCAAACACTTTGATATTGCCTCCCAATCCAAAGGTGTGTTATAGGATTCTAGGACAGCATCTTCGTGTCCGACGATTTTGTTCCTAATTATGCCGTAATATTTTGGGGACCCTTTTTTACTGTCATACATATTTAGAACCCTTTCTACACTTTTTTTCCAAGACGAGTATTAGGTCTTGTTTCCAGAGAAGTCTCTTAGCGTTCGTACTATGTCTGGTAATTTATCTAGCTCGCCAATATTATGGGCTAGTTCCCTTTTAATTATTTGGTCTGAAAAATTAGAAAAGTCCTTGTTTGGGTTAAGGATTTCCTTAACCAACCCAGCTAAGTTCTCTTGAAGTATATCGTTAATTTTCTCCTCCACGTCTTTTTCCGTAAGTAGTTTCGCACTCGTCCTTACAGATGATGAAGGTCCTGCAAGATTTCCCATCCTATCTACCAAGTCTTGTTCCGTCATTTTAATGGAGTTTTTAATAGATGATCGCTAATGGGTCTTATAGGGGTTAATAAGTCGGATATTGAACGAATTGTTGTCAAATTATTTCTTAAAATTCTAGCTTTAAATCCTTATTAGAGTTTTGTTTGATTGGGGTTTATGTTTTTAATTTGTTGGAATTTTTTCTAAATTTTTATTAATATCCTTCTTAAAATTCTAAATTTCTCTCTTTTTCTTTTTTTAATTCTTGGTAAGGTTTTCCTCTTAATTTCGGTTTGAGTTATTAATTCTTTTGTTTTTTCGTATTTTCAAAAGTCACTATTTTCCACTAGGTACAATTCCCTTAGGAGTGCGTTGTAGCTTTTTTTAACGGCACTTGTACACTTCCGAATCGCGATATTTGGCGTTTTCTTTATAATCGAAAACGTCGGGATTTTTTTACCGATCTGAACGAGACTTGTATCCTTTCGCGGTTTGTCGCTAGGTCCCTGCTCGGGCGCCAGTTAAAAAGATTGTATTCGTAATCTTTAAAAAAAAGAATTAATATTTTAAGTTTCGTTTATTTGAGTGTCGAATGAGAACTGACAATTATGATTCTTAGAACTTATAACTAAACCAATATGTTGCTCCGTCGCTGTCGCGATCTCGGTCGCGGTTGCTGCTGCTGCTGGCGTCCCTCGATGTCATTGGTAGCTGGTTTTGCTGCTGTAACTAAAGTCCATGTCTTTGCTCCTAATTGGTCAATACAAGTGCATTATGTTGTTGGTAGATTCACTTACCATTGGGTTCAGTGAGCTTGTTAAATATTTTGTTGTTTTCTTTCTTTTGGCTTTCCCACGATCGCAAGCATAATCAATGCTTACTCAGCACACGTGTCTTTCGATCCGTCTGACCCCTATTGGTGTCACGGCATCATATTACATCCGGTGCGCGGTGCACTCAATGTTATTGCGTAAGCTTTGTTGCTATTAAGAAATTATGGGCGTGTGACTGGACTTTTTATACCCTTGCAGAGGGTATTATAATTTTGGTCAAAAGTGTGCAACGCAGTGAAGGAGACATCTCCGACCCTATAAAGTATATATATTCTTGATCAGGATCACCTCCTGAGTCGATATAAGCATGTCCGTCTGTCCGTCTGTCCGTCTGTCCGTCTGTCTGTCTGTTTCTACGCAAACTAGTCTCTCAGTTTTAAAGCTATCGACTTCAAACTTTGCACACATCCTTCTTTCCTTTGCAGGCAGTATATAAGTCGGAACGGCCGGGATCGGCCGACTATATCCTATAGCTGCCATATAACTGATTGATCGGAAATGCCATATCTCTGTTGTTTTTAAAGTTATAAGGTTGGGACTTGCTGTGGACTCTTCTTTTAGCAGACTTATTCGATCTGCCAAATTTCATAAGGATCGGCCGACTATATCCTATAGCTGCCATATAACTGATTGATCGGAAATGCCATAACTTTGTTGTTTTTAAAGTTAGAAGGATGGGACTTGCTGTGGACTCCTCTTTTAGCAGACTTATTCGATCTGCCAAATTTCATAAGGATCGGCCGACTATATCCTATAGCTGCCATATAACTGATTGATCGGAAATGCCATATCTCTGTTGTTTTTTAAGTTAGAAGACTGGGACTTTGTATGGATTCTACTTTCGGCAAACTAATTTGATCTGCCGAGTTTACTAAGGATCGGCCGACTATATAAGATCCGATATATATCTAATAATATAAGCTGCCACATATCTGCAAGGGTATATCAACTTCGGCTCCGCCCGAAGTTAGCTTTCCATTCTTGTTATTAACTAATTTAGTATTAGTGAGTATTTGACATTTTAGGTGTATGCTTATACTTATATAATAAATCTAACATTTGTATATAAAACAAAGAGCCAAACCCCATCACAGGAGGTGGCTCACAAAAACCGACGTGTTGTGATTAAGCTTCTCTCAACTATCTTAATTCAGTTATTATGAATCATCTGCTTCTATACTTACTGTGTAAGTATTTGTTACTTAGTAACTATGTAAATAGGTATTACCATGAAATGGTAATTACCGGTGTTACTGGCCGCAATTCGGAAACCAATTTCGTCTCCATTTGTCAGACATGTTAATTAGTAATTTTCTTTAACATTCTTTGTCGGGTCAGGCAGCAGCCACAGCTATCACTAATATACAACTAATACAACAATTATAGTTTCTCAGTTATATTTGTCCTATTTATCTTATCGCTATGTTAGTCGCAAGCCGACTCTTCTCGGCCGCTTTATCTTTAGCATTAAGTTAATGAGCTTTCGCTCTGCCTATGTTCTAAGGCGGGCTCACTCGTACTCTTTATATCAGTGCATACGCATCATATAATCGGAGCTTTCTCACTCCCTGCCATATGCGAATAAACAAAAATTTATAACGTTGTGAAAAATAAACAATTTCCCCTTTTTGTGTTATTTGGAAAAAGGGAAAAGGTCATTAAAAAGGCTTAATGACCAAACATTGGTGACCCCGACGTGATCTAATTAATAAAATTAACAACTTCACGAACATTAAATATAATTAGTGCAAATATACCCGATTAAGTTTTTGTGCGGTGTATTAACATATGTATGTACATTTTGAACATAAACGGCAAACAGTGCATCAGTGAAACAATTATTTTGTATTTATACACAAATCATTTAACAATATAAATAAATACATAGGCATAAAATACAATTGTTATCCGGTCCGCCAACATACATACATACATATATACGTTCCACTTGCAAGTGCATTCGCCTCACACAAGCGTTCATATATATATACATTCCACAACTCAGTGTACGGTTCTGAGCGCACAGTGGGATAAATCGTGTTCGCTGCGCTCAAATATAATTAAATATAATAAAATAAACAAGAGCTATAATCTTGGCGCCAAAATTAATTTGTGCGCCGTTTACTTCAATTGAGCGTATTTCAATTATAGTGGCGATGAACTCCAGCGGCGCCGTCACAGGAGAACCCACTCCATCTCGGAGTGCGATTTTAAAATGCAAGGCAAAGGGTATCCTCCAGGATTTGAAGAGGATCCAAGGCGCCCTGCAGCCAATGTCAAAGGTGGAAGACGCCATGCTCCATGTGCGTCACGGCCAGTTGGTCGCCATGTACGATGATTTTAAGGCCATCCACGGGGAGCTTGAAGAGTTAGATATTTCTGAGATAAGCAGCGACTTGCGATGGACAGTGTCTGAGCTTGTAGCTACGATGCATGCCGAAATCGAGCACGAGACGTCGTTGCGCTCTGCTCGAATTGCTGCCCATTCCACCCTGGCCAGCGGAGTTTCCAGTATTCAGGTGGACTCAGCGCTCAGTCGGAGTTTTCAAGCCTTGCCTCCTCTTCCTCTTCCTACTTTTAGCGGAGGATATTCGGAGTGGGCTGAGTTTCACTCGGCTTTCTCAACGATCGTGGGCTGCACTCCTCACATAAGTAAGGTGGAAAAGCTGCAGAGGTTGCGATCTTGTCTTCGGGACTCAGCCTTAGAAGCAGTTCGCTCCTTGGAAATCTCCGAGGAGAATTATGATGTTGCGTTGCGTGTTCTGGAACAATAATAATAGATCGTCCTTTATCGTCACTAATTCACCTTCCCCCGCTTGTAGATTATGTGGTGGGTGGTCCCACGTAGTGTCTGAATGCCCCAGATTTTTGTTAATGGACCCTGAGAGCCGCCTTGGTGAGGCTAGGCGACTCGGTCTGTGTCGGAAATGTCTCCAACCTGGTCATCACCTGCGTGAGTGCCTCGCTGCTAATTGTCGCAGTTGTGGGAGGAGGCATCACAGCCTGCTGCATTTTTTGGAAGTACAGTCATCCAGTAGCCAGCCTTCGGTTGTATCATCTACGTCAGCCACAACCGAGGGCGCCGAGCCAATAAGCGCTTCACCATCCGCGGCTAATGCACTAGTTGCCCAAGGTCGCAGCAGTGAGGTAGCCTTACTGGCTACAGCGAACATTCTCGTTCGGAGTCGCACTGGAGTTTTTGTTCCATGCCGAGCTCTTTTGGATTCAGGATCGCAAGTGCACGTGATAACTTCCCGACTGGCTAGTCAGCTGCAGCTTCCTAGACGCAAATCTTACATGGCAGTGTCTGGAATTGGCAACACTGGCTTCGCGACAGATGAATTATCCGTCGATGTGCTCCTTCGGTCCCGTTGCTCCGAATATTCGGCCTTTGTCAACGCTGTCATCGCCCCCAGCATCACGGATCTCCAGCCTAGTTTCAGCTTGGACGTCTCCAGCTGGAATATTCCGGCCAACCTCACTTTAGCCGATCCAAAGTTTTTCTGGCCACAACGTATCGATTTGCTTATCGGAGCCAGTCTATTTTATGAATTATTTTGTGCTGGGCAAATCCAGCTTTCAGCTGGCCTACCGTTGTCGCAGAAAACAAGGCTTGGATGGGTTGTATGTGGAGGCGGTTCACACGTGGAGAGAATGTCAATCGCGCCCACAGCTCATATTATGAAGTGGCCGTTGGGGAGAAGTATGGATCTAGCCCCCGGCCTGGATGGAGTGTCTCAAATGGCCGATAATAGAACCGAATCTGGAACTACCAAGCGGAACTGACTAAGTTTTCGCTAACTGCCCCTTTAGGATGAAGTTGAAGGACAGGCCTCAACTGGGGGGGGAATATCGGGTCAGGCAGCAGCCACAGCTATCACTAATATACAACTAATACAACAATTATAGTTTCTCAGTTATATTTGTCCTATTTATCTTATCGCTATTGTTGGTCGCAAGCCGACTCTTCTCGGCCGCTTTATCTTTAGCATTAAGTTAATGAGCTTTCGCTCTGCCTATGTTCTAAGGCGGGCTCACTCGTACTCTTTATATCAGTGCATACGCATCATATAATCGGAGCTTTCTCACTCCCTGCCATATGCGAATAAACAAAAATTTATAACGTTGTGAAAATAAACAATTTCCCCTTTTTGTGTTATTTGGAAAAAAGGGAAAAGGTCATTAAAAAGGCTTAATGACCAAACATTCTTTAAAGTCACCAGTTTGGCTTCAAGCGCTCACATTACACATCTGAGCAATGGCTCCTCTTGGATCGAAAAATGCTGGAGAAATGTGTAAATTGTCAAATGTAATAATACATTTGACAGTGAGCGACTTTATTAGAGTGTATTCGTTTATCTGAGAGTAGATGGATAGATTATGAGAAAAATAAAGAATAACTGTGCAAAATGATGAGGAGAGGAAGGCTAGATCGAGAAGAGGAAGGGAATTTTTTGGGGCGTTGCTTGATGAGTTTCTGCATCCTCCGGATCCCCTTGCAGTGAGTCTGACATTTGGCTATACGTCATAACCCATCTACGGGGTGACGCAAGGGAGCATCTGTTACCACGGCGTGTTCTCCTTTCCTGTAGAGTTGAATGGGTACTGCTGCAGTTCCAACATGGCGACGTGTCCGGCGGGATGTCGATGGAGTTTCGCCAGGCGAGTTGATCTGTAATTACGTCAAATTTATATCGCTCGAGATAGCGTAGTTTGCGTAAGGCGCAAACAATGGCCAGGAACTCCTGCTCGATCGGAGTTACGGCACGCAAAACAGGGACAGTGGGCAACTTTGTCTTCAGTGCTTCAAAGGCCTTTCTTTTATTGCGGCTATTATTTCGGGGTCCGTCCTGAACCCATCGGTGCTGATTAGATGGCCTAAGTATACTACTGAGACTGAGATGGAAAAAAACTGTTTCTCGATTGAGTCACAGGTTTGCGACTTACAGTCGGCGGAAGACTTCCCGAGGCTTCCAGCGGACTCCTGTATTTTCCACTTGGCGCAGTGAAGCATTTCTCTCCCTCTGGCTGCGACAGTAGACCGCTAAGTCTACGTCGCTAAGAGGGTCGTTCTTCTGATCAGCGCCCTCTGACGCCCTCCGGTTGAGGGTGTGGACATTCCTAGGCGCGCTTCCCATGGGCTTCTATGTTAAAATGTCGTGGATGTTTCCGGTGACGCAACGCAATGTGTGCTTCGTCGTATGCTCTATCGTTGGCTTCATCGTATGCTTCGTCGCATGCTTTCACTCCTGGTGTTGCTGTACGCAACTCCGGTTGAGTTTTCCACGTGATCTCCTGCGTCGTTGACTTATGTGCATCGAGTAGCGCTGCAATAACCTAGTCTACTTTCTACTTTCTTTTCTTCGTCGGTAGTGCATCTATCTGTTGGCGCGGCTGTCTCTTCTGGTTGCGTCATATATTAGTTTTTTCACGTATGCGGGTGCTCCCGCGGGGAAGTCCCGTTGTATTTCCCACGTATTTTTTGCCTATCGGAAAGATTTTGTTGGCCGCTGTCTGCATCGTTGGCTTATACTGGCGTCGTCGCTACGGGCGTGAGAGCCGGACTCATGGACCCGCCTTTCCCCGCATGTACCCAGTAGAATTTCCGGCTAAGTCCTGTCTTGCGCAAAGATGGCATTAAAAACGCAAAGAGGAAAAGGTTCTGACCAACAAAGAACCCCTGGTATTAGGGGCATACGACCTCAGACGAATTTACTACACCCTTGGGTTTCATTTTTCTTTTGGATTTCTATTTCTATGCCGGAGGACCCAGCCTCCGCTAAGGTACTAGCAGCATTCCGGTCAACCCTAGAAACTAAGGCGTCTGTTTAAACCATCTAGCAGACCGCGATCATAGAGATCCTCAACTTGGATAAGGTCTAGACCCGTACGAAAACATGAAGGCGATATTTTCCCCAATCGACGCTGAAATTCCAGGGGACTCACAACCCATGCTGCGCAAGAGTTTTTGGGGCACCCTGATTGCTACGCTGCGTGTGCAGTGCAACAAAGGAGACAAACTTTTGGAATCCAGCCAAATCCGTTTCCGTTGTTTACCGTATCCGAAAGAAGGTTGACCCTATTAGGTGTTTTATTTGTATGGACTTAGTAAACACATATGTTCCGTATCAAAATATCAGGATGAAGCTAGGAAAAATGATTAAACATACTACCTAATGAGCTACACGTTCATTGATCTACAAAGAAAGATGACCGCAATACAAAATGTAAAAACTGCGGAGAAAACCATACTGCAAACTTTGGGGAATACAAGGATCTTGCAACATACAGAAAACGAGATCACGGCATTAAAAACAACTCCAGACATTGTATTCGATAAGGCTGCGAGATCCTGATTCGACCCTCTAAACACATCCAATGGCAGCTTCTACTCCAATGTTCTACAATGTGGGATAAGAAATCCACTTCAGCTTCATATGCAAAACGCTCAATATCCGCCAGGACATTCCCAGGGCAAAATGGAAACTATGATGTTTTCCCTCCAAAAAAATATGATGGTAATTCCATGTTGCTTATGAAAACGACTATGCAAACATTTGTTCAAAATCAGAACATGGTCATACAGTTGCTCGTACCACAAAACTCGAAATAATTGATGTAGATTCTAGGAATATCAAAGTGGAATGGTATCAACTGTGATGGCGTTAACTAGAATTGACCCAATTCCTGTACGAAAACCACATAAATGTCATGCTTATGGTTTCCACCAACTCACAAATAAATAAAACTTTCAAATAAGGGGCTATAAATTCTACCGCACAGATCAATTACTGCCGTATACTACCCGTCTCGTTATACAATCATGAAAGGAAAATCTAACGTTTTATAGCTGCTGAAGACAACAATGCGAAACATACGCACTGAGGAGTACGCTTTGTGACTCACAAAGGGTATAAACTGATTGATCGGACAAAACTTTGGTGTTTTTTAAGTTAGAAGAATGTGACTTTCTATGGGATTCACTTTGGGAAACTTATTCGATCTGCCAAAAAGGTTCGGACGACTATATCCTATAGCTGTCATATAACTGATTGATCGGAATTGCCATAACTTTGTCGTTTTTTAAGTTAGAAGGATGGGACTTTCTATGGATTCTTTTTTCGGCAAACTTATCATATCTGCCAAATTTTATAAAGATCGGCCGACTATAATATAAGCTGCAACGAAGATAGCTTTCCTTTCTTGTTTTTTATTAGTTTGTTTTGGTAAATTTTAATCGTTTGTGAAAGTGTTACTCGTATGTGTAGGGCGGGTGCTATTGGTAAAAGAACCAATCATTGCAAGATCATATGCAAAGTCCAGCGGCCATACCTTAGGGACGTATGGGTAGAAGTTAAGGGCTTGCACTTCTTGTGATCTTGGACTAAGCTGGACGGCTGGGGGAGGTTCTTTTCACGTATCCATATGACACATCATCAAAATATATTTAATTACATTATCTAGATAATAATTCAAAAAATACGTATAATTACATAATCAAATCCAAAAGAAGCAAATATTTCTCTAAAATTTTAACAGTTTCAGAGGAGAGCGAAAATGATTCGTATCAGTTGTAGGGTAATTAGCTGTTCATTAGGCCCTATTCTTAACTTACCCGACCTTGGCGAAATCTACGACGATTGATCCGTCCCATATTAGCAATCCCATTCTACGTTCGTATTTACGTATCGTTGTTCCAGCAGGGCTATTAGAAGTTTTGGCGACAGATATGGATAGTGCCTTCATGGAATTCAAAATACTCAAAGATATACTCAAATACTCAAATTTCTCATAAAATTGTTAATTTTGGGATCTTCTGGATTTCTATTTCAATATTCAAATATATTTTTATTGTATACTAAAATCTAATTCATTATTCATAACATTATTCATGTTCATAACTATGAAAGTATATATACGATATATTTCGGCACTCGTATTGTGACATATCCACTTGTGTATAATAAATAAGTTGCTTGTTTGCCACTTTCATAAGAACTAACATATGCACCTGTGTATATTACATGCTTATTTGACACTTTCAAAAGATTTATGTTAACATATTCACCTGTGTATAATACATTAGTTGCTCATTTGACACCTTCATAAGAACCTCGCACTTCCATTGCGAGTGATTCCTCTCATCCAATGTAAAAAATCCACATCCGAAATATATAATCCCACGACCAAGTAATGTAAACAAAATGCAGTGAAGCTAAGATTTGTATATACACGAATTCAGTCTTAAACTGAGATCCATTAAATAAAGAAGCTAAAACAAAACTTCTTAGCGCGAGTCTCTATCAATAGTACTTGGAAGTGTCCCACTCGACACTTATCCCACGTGGATTAAAAGTCGAGGAAAGAATAGAGTCTGGTGATTCTTTATTTTAATGTGTCTCGATGGATCGCTTATCTCCAACTAACTAACTATCCTACTGTACCCTTGGTTCACGCTTCTGAAAAAAACCTCTTGTCTTTCGTACGGTGCCCGGGCTGACCGTTGGAGCTTATCAGCAACTAAGACCGCTAGCATCGGTAAAAAGCCTTAAATCATACGATTCGTAGCGATGATGCTCTATTGACAAGAGCAGCATCTGCGTACACTTCGAAATGGCTCTACTATATTAAATTAAATTACCCAAAATAAACACTAAACAATAATAATAATGGCAAAAGCCATTAACGCTGCACCCAAGCTCGTGTTGTTAAACGACACCAACCTTGCCTAAGCTCGTCGACAATTATTCGTCATATTTTCATGTAATGTGGAACGGAATAAAAATCGAAATATCCGCAATAAAATTCCAAATTCTAAACAGGTAATCCAATTAACCAAACAAAATTTCCACAAAGGAACGCACAATACCAAATATCACCCAGAGAAAATAACTCAGACGAACAAAGTGAAAATAACCCAGAATCAAATGAAAATTTTCAGTTAGCACCCTCGAACAGCACCAATACATATTTATTATATACAAAGATTAAAGATACAAATGCCTACATAAGTAGGACCCACAATAAATATGATCAACAAAAATATATTTGGCTTCCTATTCAGAATACCAAATGTGAAGTTTAGACTTCAAATGGTTCTTCTTATCCCCTTATCAATTTTATTATGGTACTCAGAAATATAATTTTTAAAACATGTCAAACATTTTACCTACATAATTTTCACAATGGTTACGATATACCATACCAAAAAACCAAATATTTTGTATTCGAAGGGCAACTGAACTATAAAATCAGATCAGGATCAATCAGTCAATACCCACAAAAAAAATACATGTTACGCTATTAATGTTTTTTAATAGCGGCCGAAAAAAATACACGATTTGTTAGTTTAATTTCAATTTTATTTGAGGGTTCAATTTTAACCCCAAAAAACCAGCAAGCGCATGCGAAACTGGGAGAAACACAACAAAATAGAAACTGCTGATAATCCGCCGCTGCTCCTCCGTTTCAGCGTCTTTTATACCATTTTAACATTTCGCCTTTGGCTGCTTGGCCCAACAATACATTTACAATTATTTTGATTGGATCATCTCAATCAGGAAGAAACTTTTTTTTTTAAATGGTTAAGTTTTTTATTGAATCTTCTCTTAATTATGAGACTAACAAATAATTTTACGTATCTTTAAAATTAAAACATTAAAATTTAACTAAGAGTAAACTAACCCACCTCTAGCCAGGTGGCTAGGGAGCAACAATATCTTGGTAAATAACTTTTCCTTCTGTTCTGCGACTTCTTCACTTCTTTGACTGTTAGAATGTTTAAGTCGCGATGTATGTTTTCGTTGCAAACGTACCACGGTGCCCTGGTGATTGTTCTCAAGATCTTCGACTGAGCTCGCTGGACTATGTCAATATTGCTATTGCTGACATTCCCCCATAACTGGGAGCCGTACATCCATATAGGTTTTAGAACCGAGTTATACAGCAGGACCATGTGAGTCTTCTGTTGAGGTGAACTCCTAGAAATGACTTATTAGACTTTTATACCCTTGCATAGGGTATAGTTTTGGTCAAAAGTGTGCAACGCAGTGAAGAAGATATCTCTGACCCTATAAAATATATTTATATATATATATAAGTTAACACCTAAAATGTCAAATACTAAATTAAGTTAACACCTAAAATGTCAAATACTAAATTAGTTAATAAAACGTTAAGTCCAGTCACATGCCCATAAGTTCTTAAAAGCAACAGAGCTTACGCAACCACATTGAGTGCACCGTGCACCGGACGCAATATGATGCCGTGGCACCAATAAGGGTCACACGGATCGAAAGACACGTGCGCTGAGTAAGCATTGATTATGCTTGCGAGCTGAGTAAGCATTGATTATGCTTGCGATCGTGGGAAAGCCAAAAGAAAGAAAACACCAAAATATTTGGCAAGCTCACTGAACCCACTGGCAAGTACATCTACCAACAACATAATGTACTTGCATTGACCAATTAGGAGCAAAGACATGGACTTCAGTTACAGCAACAACACCAGCTACCAATGACATCGAGGGACGCCAGCAGCAGCAGCAACCGGGACTGCGATCGCGGCAGCGACGGAGCGACACATAGGTTTAGTTATAAATTATAAGAATCATAATTGTCAGTTCTAATTCGACACTCAAATAAACTAAACATAAAAGATTAATTCTTTTTTTAAAAGAATATTAATATAATCTTTTTAACTGGCGCCCGAGCAGGGACCTGGCGAAAAACCGCGAAAGGATACAAGTTCCGAGTCTCGTTCAGATCGGTAAAAAAATCCCGACGTTTGGCTTTATTTCCGTTTATAAAGAAAACGCCAAACAACGCGATTCGGAAGTGTACAAGTGCCGTTAAAAAAAGCTACAACGCACTCCATACGGAATTGTACCTAGTGGAAAAGCCAGGCTCCAATTTCATCGCCGTGATCCCTTCAGTACCCGTTCAGAGGGAACGTGATCCAGGAATAGAGGAGGCTCCGTAGTAGACCCACACACAGGAGGAATCGTTGTTGCGTGGGACAAAAAGGAATCAGCCGAACCTATCGTCACGATAGCACGCCGAAATGATTTTAATGTAAGCTAGTTAAGAAATATTTAGAAAAAAATTATAAAAAAGGAAACAAGCAAAATTTATAAGAAACTTTGATCCTCAAATACGAAAAAAATTAATAACTCGAGCTGAAATTAAGAGGAAAACCTTACCAAGAATTAAAAAAAATTATAATTTTAAGAAAGATATTAATAATAATTTTGAAAAAACAATTCCAACAAAACTCACAAATTAAAAACATAAACCCCTATTAAACAAAACTCTAATGAGGATTTGAAGCTAGAATTTTAAGAAAAAAATTTGACAATTCGTTCGATATCCGACTTATTAACCCCTTAAAACCCATTTACGATCATCCATTAACACTCCATTAAAATGACGGAACAAGACTTGGTAGATAGGATGGGAAATCTTACAGGACCTTCATCATCTGTAAGGGCAAGTGCAAAACTACTTACGGAAAAAGACGTGGAGGAGAAAATTAAAGATATACTTCAAGAAAACTTAGCTGGGCTGGTTAAGGAAATCCTTAATCCAAACAAAGACTTTTCTAATTTTTCAGACCAAATAATTAAAAGGGAATTAGCCCATAATATTGGCGAGCTAGATAAATTACCAGACATAGTACGAACGCTTAGGGATTTTTCTGGAAACAAGATCGAATACTCGTCTTGGAAAAAAAGCGTAGAAAGGGTTCTCAAAATTTATGACAGTAAAAAAGGGTCCCCAAAATACTACGGCATAATTTTAGCAATTAGAAACAAAATCATCGGACAAGCAGATGCTGTCCTAGAATCCTATAATACACCTTTGGATTGGGAGGCAATATCGAAGTGTTTGACAGCACACTTTGCTGATAGGCGGGATCTAAAAACACTCGAATATCAGTTGTATGCACTTAACCAAGGCAGCAATTCGATAGTCGAATTCTATCAAGCTGTATATCAACAACTTTCCTTGATTTTGAATCAAATTGGGAATCTCGAAGCATCTCAGGAAACTATTCAGGCCTTAACAGCACTGTATAGAGAGAAAGCACTGGATACATTTGTAAGAGGCCTAAACGGCAGTCTTTCCCAACTTCTGGCTATTAAAGAACCTCACGACTTAGGCCATGCATTACATCTTTGCAACCTAATAGAAAATCAGAACACTAGGAATGGCCAAACCCCAAGAACCATATATTCCGGAAGAAATAATGTGGTACCCACTAGAGGTTATCCGCCTCAAGCGCTACCCCGAACGACCAAACACAATTTTCAACCAAATCTGTACTACTATCCAAACCAAGTACAGAAACCAGCAATCCCACCAAGGACATTCGAAACAACACTAACCCGACATAACCCACCCAACCAAACCCATACAAATCAATCAGGAGCACAAGCCTCCTTCAACCCTAACCCACCTCCCAGACCCCAACCAAAGCCAACACCCATGGATGTAGACCAATCCATTCGATCACGTCATGTTAACTATATGAATAGACCCCATGATAACAATTTCGTAGGGAAACGACCATTAAGCAACGCAAACGTTCA
Source organism: Drosophila monieri (assembly GCA_035047585.1). Lineage (NCBI taxonomy): Eukaryota > Metazoa > Arthropoda > Insecta > Diptera > Drosophilidae > Drosophila > Drosophila monieri. The sequence goes on from JAWNPJ010000001.1 coordinate 17,309,861, forward strand.
AAACTCTAATAAGATGCAACGCCAATTCAACATACAATCAGAGGTGGACGAAGAACAAGAATATTTTCAGGCAGCGGAAGAGAATGGAATAAATGAATTAGAGGAAGAAGCTTCATGGCAAGCGGAATCCGAACAACAAGAATCCATTGATATGTCAGAATTATATATTTTAGAATAAACCGTTCCTCCTTACCCTACTTCAAAGTAACTATGGGGAACGGCAAAACTCTGAAATTTTTAATCGACACGGGCTCAAATCAAAATTATATTCAAGCACAACTAGTACCAAACCCAAAACCCAATAGTAACAGTTTTACAGTAAACTCAGTAGGAGGAAACAATGAAATAACACAACATACAATAGTTAAACTTCCCAACATATCGGAAACCCCACTAAAATTTTTTCTATTAGATACACTGAAAACATTTCATGGAATTTTAGGCAATGACTCTATGAAGAAACTAGGAGCAATAATAGACGTTAAAAAAGATGTTCTGATATTAGAAAAAAATAGGAAAATTAAAATCCATCAACTAGCAGCTCAAGCCGTAAACAAGATCGGCCCAATAGACGAGCATATGACAGAAACTCAAAAAGAAATAATTAAAAGTTTCACCGACACCCATAAAAACCTTTTCGCTGACCCCGAAACCAAACTAACTTACACAACCAGAGTCGTAGGAGAAATTAGAACTTCCTCCGATACCCCAGTTTACGGAAAACACTACCCATATCCAGCATCGCTTAGACAAGAAGTAGAAAAGCAAATCCAAGAAATGCTACAAGATGGCATTATTAGACCCTCACGGTCACCCTATAATGCACCAGTTTGGGTAGTCCCGAAGAAAACAGACCCTAATGAAAAACAAAAATACAGGTTAGTTATTGATTATAGGAAGCTCAACGAGGTCACAATATCCGATCGATACCCCATCCCCGAAATAGGCGAAATAATCGCACAATTAGGAAACAATAGATTTTTCTCAGTACTAGACCTAAAAAGTGGATTTCACCAAATACCACTTAAAGAGTCAGACATGGAAAAAACTGCATTCGCAGTGAATGGAGGGAAATATGAATTTACCAGATTACCATTCGGATTAAAAAATTCACCAGCCATATTCCAAAGAGCATTAGACGACATTTTAAGGGAACACATAGGGAAAATCTGCTATGTGTACGTCGACGACATCATCGTTTTCAGCAAAACAGAAAACGATCATGCCGAAAACCTAAACAAAGTGTTCCTAACCCTACAAAAAGCCAATATGAGGATTCAAATTGACAAATGCCACTTTTTCAAGAAAGAGGTAGACTTTCTGGGATATACGATCTCAGAGGATGGAGTTAAAACCAACATCGAAAAAATCAAGGCAATTAAAAACTTCCCAATACCAAAAACACTAAAAGAACTTCGATCATTTTTAGGAATGACAAGCTATTATAGGAGATTTATTAAGGATTATGCGAAGATAGCCAAACCTCTAACTGTTCTCCTCAGAGGAGAAGAGGGACGGGTATCCAAATACAAGTCAAGCAGAATAGCCATTAACTTAAACAAAGATGCAGCGGGTGCATTCGAAAAACTTAAAAACACGCTTATATCTAGAGATGTAACATTAGCGTATCCAGACTTCACGAAGGAATTCCAACTGACTACAGACGCATCAAATTTTGCCATAGGTGCCGTGTTAGAACAGAATCACAGACCAATAACATTCATATCCCGTACCCTCTCAAAAACGGAAGAAAACTACGCAACGAACGAAAGGGAAATGTTAGCTATCGTATGGGCCCTCCAAAGCTTAAGACATTATCTGTACGGATATCCGAAAGTGACAATTTATACCGACCACCAACCCCTGACGTTTTCAAATAGCGCAAATAATCACAATGCCAAGCTTAAACGCTGGAGAGATATTATCGGTGAATATAGCCCCGAGATTAAATACAAGCCCGGTGTAGCTAATGTGGTAGCAGACGCCCTATCCAGAGCTCGACCAGAAATTAATTCAATACATTCAGACTCTACAATTCACAGCGACGAAAGTTCTTCACATAACCTAATATTTTCAGTAGAAGCCCCGATAAACGTATTTAAAAACCAACTTTTTTTATTAAAAGAAAACACTGATTCATATAATCTCGAAACTCCATTCCCAAATTTCTATCGTCATATAATAAAAAAGAATTCTTACACGGAACAAGAAATCATAAATATACTCCGCGTCCGACTAGATCCCAGAATTATCAACGGTATCTACACTTCAGAAGAAATAATGGCCAAAATTCAAGCTATTTACCCTACACACTTCAAGTCTTACAAAGTTAGGTTTACTAGTAATCAGGTTGAAGATGTAACCTCAGAAACAACCCAGAACCAGATCATTATATTAGAGCATAAAAGGGCACACAGGGACGCGAAAGAAAACAAAATACAGATATTTAAGAAATATTTCTTCCCGCAAGCTCAAAGAAAAATTCATGCAATAGTCCAATCTTGTCAAACCTGTAGAGAATCAAAATACGAAAGACACCCACCAAAAGGGGCAATCCAACCAACTCCCATCCCTAAGTACCCAGGAGAAATCATCCACATAGACATTTACATTACAGAAAAACATAATATTTTAACTGGTCTCGACAAGTTCTCTAAATACGCCCAAATCAAGATATTAAAGTCAAGAGCCTCCGAGGATATCAAAACTCCTCTGAGAGAAATGCTGATAGCTTTCGGTATGCCCAAGTGGGTAGTAATGGATAACGAACGCGCCTTAAACTCTGCTGCGATTCGATTCCTTTTAGAAGATCAACTTAAAATAGCAGTCCATACAACAGCCCCATACGCTTCAACAAGCAACGGCCAAGTAGAACGATTTCACTCAACTCTTTCTGAAATCATGAGATGCATTAAAAAAGATAACGGAAGTATAACATTCGAAGACTTAATTTTTAAATCAGTCGAAGAATACAATAGGTCTATTCATTCAGTAATAAAGGAAAAGCCAGTTGAGGTGTTTTTCAGAAGCCCCACTCCGAACACTACGGAAGATATAGAAAAACAGCGTACCGAAATCAGGGAGAAAATAAAGAAAAAACAAGTAGCCGACTTAGAATACCATAACCAGGATAAAGAACAGCCAAAACAATACGAGACAGGAGATATAATTCATGTAAAAATTGACAAAAGACTAGGTAGCAAACTTACCCCACGCTATAGAAAAGAAACAGTAAAGGAAAATAATAACACTACAATTGAAACTCAATCCGGGAAAGTAATACACAAGAATAACATTAGAAACTAACTTTCAGACTATTCATACCAACTTGCCTGGGTCTGTCCACAGTTCTCGACTATTCCAACTCACAGGTGATTTCACTTGAAACTGGACGTGCGGCCAAACAAGAGGGAACATTTAAAATCATCCATACATTTGACATAAAAGAATACCACAACACATTTGACCAACTTCAACAGGGACTAAACAACCTCACTCCATCACATCATCTGCACCCTTACTTGTCTTATGAATTATCTCAAATAAAACAAAACCTTCTCAAATTAAGAACGAACAATAGGCAAAAAAGAGCAATAGAAATCTTAGGATCGGCATGGAAATGGTTGGCAGGATCACCGGACCACCATGACCACGAAATATTAAAAAACAAAATAAACGGACAATTAGAAAATAATAACAAACAAGTTATAATAAATAAACTTTTAAGCGAGAAAATTAATCAAATAAGTAACGTAACGAATGCTATTCTAAAAGTAACTAAAAATTCAAATGAAATAATTAACGAAGAGGCAAATATTCTTAGATATAAAATTCAAATAATAAAAGAAGAAATCTCCAATATACTACATGCTATAACTTGGGCCAAAACAAATATTGTAAATTTTTTTTATATTCTCAACAATTGAAACGAATATTATAGAAACAATCTTTAATAAAGAACATAACCTATTCATTAATATTGAAGAACTATTAGAATTTTCAAAAGTCAAACTTGCATCAAATAATAACGACCTTCTGTATATCATAAGTATCCCAATAATAAGTAATGAAACCTGTAGAACTCTATTAGTCAAAGCAGTAAAAAAGGCTCAAGTAATAAATGACATAAAATTCGAAAACTTGTTAGAATGTAAGAAAGAACTATTTGCGATATCGAAACCATGTGAATCGCATAACGATAGAACAATTTGTGTCAAGGAAAAACTCTTAGACTTAAGCAACGACACTTGTGTGAGCGCTCTATTAAACTTAAGACCACCGGAATGCAAGGCAATCAATAGTCAACACGTGCCCGATTTTGAGGAATTACTACCGGGTACACTGATGCTGAACGACTTTAATGGAATGGTGTCATTAGACGGAAAGAACCTTAATCTCCAAGGATCATTCATCATCCAGTACAGAAACTCCACAGTACAAATCGGCGAAAACATCTACAGAACAGAAGAAGTCACTGTAGTGGAGCCAGAACCCCCGCTTTTCCAACTCTCAGAAGCAAACCCTAAAATTAAGGAAGTCCTCTCCCTTCAACTAATCAAGGAACTAAATATAAATAACACCAAGATCCTGAACAAAATTAAGGAAGAGAAGGCAATCGAGGTATCCGTGAATTATACGTCAGCCACTATCCTGCTCATAATGATCATAAGTCTGATCACAATGCTAGTTAGAAAGTGCAAACTAAAAGAAGCTGCCCCAAAAACAACAAAAGCACCGGCGGATTCATCCTCACCAAACCCAGTTCTCTTCTACGTTGCGAACGAGGACGCCCGCGTTTAAGGGGGGAAGAGTTAACACCTAAAATGTCAAATACTAAATTAAGTTAACACCTAAAATGTCAAATACTAAATTAGTTAATAAAACGTTAAGTCCAGTCACATGCCCATAAGTTCTTAAAAGCAACAGAGCTTACGCAACCACATTGAGTGCACCGTGCACCGGACGCAATATGATGCCGTGGCACCAATAAGGGTCACACGGATCGAAAGACACGTGCGCTGAGTAAGCATTGATTATGCTTGCGAGCTGAGTAAGCATTGATTATGCTTGCGATCGTGGGAAAGCCAAAAGAAAGAAAACACCAAAATATTTGGCAAGCTCACTGAACCCACTGGCAAGTACATCTACCAACAACATAATGTACTTGCATTGACCAATTAGGAGCAAAGACATGGACTTCAGTTACAGCAACAACACCAGCTACCAATGACATCGAGGGACGCCAGCAGCAGCAGCAACCGGGACTGCGATCGCGGCAGCGACGGAGCGACACATAGGTTTAGTTATAAATTATAAGAATCATAATTGTCAGTTCTAATTCGACACTCAAATAAACTAAACATAAAAGATTAATTCTTTTTTTAAAAGAATATTAATATAATCTTTTTAACTATATATATTATATATATATATATATATATATATTTATATTATAGGATTATTCTTATAATATAGGATTACCTCCTGAGTCGATATAAGCATGTTCGTTTATCCGTCTGTCTGTCTGAAAACTAGTCTCTCAGTTTTAAAACTATCGACTTCAAACTATGCACACATCTTTCTTTTCTTTGCAGGCAGTATATAAGTTGACTATATCCGATAGCTGTCACAAAGATATAATAAGCTGATCTTTGTATATAATAACAAAGATTTGGCATTTCCGTTCAATCAGTTATAGGTCCGAAATGCCATATCTTTGTTGCTTTTTAAGTTAGAAGGATGGGACTTTATATGCGGATTTACTTTATATGTCTGCTGCTGCTATAAAGTGGTATCTTAGCGAGTTAAGAAACTGCATAAACTCTTCTTCAGCTATTGTGAAGCGAGGGGGCAGTATACGACTGCTAGTTTAATTTGGTTGCCAGTATTTAGTTGAATATTTGATGTGGTCTGTAGGTAGTTTTTAGCAAATTTGTTATGATAGTGGTGCTTAATACGGCTTCTGTTTAGAATTCCAGTCCCACCATGTGCTTTGCCATCTGGAAAATTTGTGTCGTAGAATGTATAGCCGCGTAGTTGAAAATTGTTTTTAGTTGTATGGTGTGTTTCTAAAAGCAGCATTACATCGATATGATTGTCGAGTAGGAATTGAGCTAGCTTAAGTTATGCTGTGAAACGCCGTTAGTGTTCCACGTAGATATCCGTAGGGAAGTCATTATTTGGATTGTTGTTATTCTGTAAGGCTTTGTTGTAGGCTGCATACCATAGCTTCAAAGTTGCTTTTTGGTTGTTCCGTCGAGTGATGCTGCTGAGAATCCTCTTCTTAGTATACTGATTGCAAAAATTAATTTTTTGAGGCAGGGGTAGCCAGTCCCGATTTTAAAGCGCTTGCGTATGTCACATTTTTGTCAGAGTTTATGGGTCCTAGTAAGGATCTAGCTGCAGTCGTGAAGAAGACTTCAGGGTTGGATCTGGAGGCTACAAACTTTTTAATTTGGGTGCGGGCAGTAATTCCTTTTTGGTGGATGCGACTTTTCAGCTCCTTGTAGACTGGGCAACCTCTATAGTTAGTAGTGTGATTGCCACCGCAGTTGCCGCACTTTTTCGAGTTGAAGTCATCTTTGCTCGCTGGGCAGTGTGCGGAGTCATGAAGCTTTCCACACACCGGGCGCAGATTACAGTATGACCTTGTATGGCCATATTCTTGGTAGTTCGCACATTGCACCGGGTCATTGCTTTTTTGTGGTTCCTATACTGTTATTCTGCGGTGCAGTAGGAACTGAAGATTGTATATAGGGTGCTCTTCGTATTTCTTCAGGGGCTTGATTTCTGGTTTGAGCACCACCTTAAGGAGCGGCTGCGGTTTTCTATCCCTGTTAAGGATATTGAAGACTGCCTTAGCGCTGTATCTCTTCTCTTGTAGCGCCTTTGTTATTTCTGCCTTTGTTATCTCTGCGAGCGTTACGCCCGACTCTATGCCCTTAAGTACGACTTGCTGGCCCTTGCTGCTTTTTAGCTGATACGTGTAAAAGTTATTTTTAGTCTCTGTGAGATATTTGCTCTGTAATTATCTTCAGACTTCATTTGAACTTTTGTTTCCTGAATGTTGCCCCTTACAAGGGATATTATGTGGAAGCTGTCCTTGCCAATAAGCTCAAAAATTTTGTTGACAAGAGCATTGGAACTATTTTCTCGTATATAAATAGGAGGAGGCTTTGGCTTCCTTTTCTCGACTTCAGTAGATACGGCCGTCTCAACCTCATACGCGACTGCTAAGATTTTAAATCGGTTCGAGTTCGAGGGCGTTTCTATTGAAGCTACGCTAGCATTGACACGGGCTATTTTGCGTGAGAGTTTACGGGGCTCAGCTTCCATTTTATTTGGATGTAGCGATTCATACCATTCTGCACAGCAGGCTTACATATTCATTGTTTTTGTTCTGTTTTAAGGGCAGCGAAGCGTCAGGCGTTTATGCGCTGCTAGCTGATGATGTCGTTAAGCGCGCTGTCGATACAGTTGCGGCTATTGTTGGTGTTGCGGTTGACGTTGTTAACCAGATTGTAGTGCTAGTTACTGCTAATGAGCGTAGGCTGATGAACGTAGGCATACCTGCTTTGGGGGATGTTTAGCGCTCTTCGGCTGCTGAGACATCGATGGTATCGAGGGAGAGCAAGATCGCCCTCTTTACGTTTAAGAGTTCGGTCAAGTTTGGGGTAATTGACCGTGGTTGATCAGAGCTTGCATTATTTTCGGTTTCTTTAAAAGAGAAGTACGCTTTGTTTCTTTGTACTGAGAGCTGTCCCTCGTGTTGCTCACGTTGACGTTGTGGGCGAATATCGTTAAGACTTATTGTAGTCAAGGTTGAGTTAATTAGAGTTTTGGTAGTTAAGTTTTATATTAATTGATTGTCTATTCAATATAAACACTCGCGATTTCATCGCAGAAAGTGTCTTTTCGCGTTATTGTAGATTTGTTAAATCAGTCACTGCACTGTTATGATTTTATTGTATTTTTTTATTCTCTTTTCTTTTTGACGGCGTCTTCTTGCCCACAGGAAGAAGCTTCAAAGTTAAAAAGTTTATTAAATAAATTACAAAATTTAAAATATCCAGAAGAAGACAACTTCACATTTACAAATACAATACTAAATACAACACTACATAATTAAATACAAAAAAAACTTTTTAATTTATTCAAAACAGTAGCCACTAGCTAAAGCTCGCGAAATTGAAGTAGAAACCCAAATGCAGGAAATTCTTAATCAGGGACTAATTAAAGAATTCAATTCGCCATATAATAGCAGAAACAAACAGATGTGTCTGACAAAATCAAATACAGGGCAGTAATTAATTATTAAAAGCTTAATAAAATGACTATTCCTGATATATACCCAATATTTTTAATATACCCAATTATTTTCTTGCTCATTAAATAACTCCTGATGGTATCAAACCAAATCCTCTCAAGGTCAAAGCTATAGTTTTAATTGTATTCCAAATTAGACCCCATTATTTTCTTGCTCATTTAATAACTCCTGATGGTATCAAACCAAATCCTCTCAATGTCAAAGCCATAGTTTTAATTGTATTCCAAATTACGCTGACATAGCAAAACCCATGTTTAATTTCCTGACAAAACGAGCAAAAATAGATAGATACACAAAGCCCTGACTATATAGAGGCGTTCTATAAACTTAAAAATTTCATAATTACTGAACCTATACTACAACCACCCGATTTCAAATACAATTTGTTTTAACTACAAACGCTGGTAACTTAGCCATTTTAGGCCGTCCTTTCTCAAAACGGTCATCCAATATATTTTAACATAATAAAAATAATAAAAAAAAATATATATAAATTAACATAAATTAAATTACAGTGCTATTGAAAAAGAATTAATCATCTTAGTGTGGGCTGTTAAAACAATTCGACATTATTTACTAAGATGAGATTTTCAAATCGCCAGTGACCAAATGCAAAGTTACAAAGATGAAAAGCCAAGTTACACGAATGCCAATGTAAAATAGAACATATTATGGGAAAAGAAAATTCAGTTTCAGATGCATTATCAAGAATTAGAATTGAAGAAAATCGTTATAGTTTAGTTACCAAACATAGTGCAGAAGAGGACAAAAGCAAATTTTTTCCCTTAACAGAAAAGCCATTCAATTTTTTTGAAGACCAAATAATTTGTATTTTATCGGATAAATAAAATGTTGATAAGTAAACTATTTGTGGAAACTCTATTACCATCATCCAATGCGATTTAATGTATTTTGAAAAGTTCAAACAAATTGTACTTGACTATTTTCATTATAGAAACATCACCCTGTATATTAAGAGTGATTTAGATTTTTAAATAATTCAAATAGCATATAAAGAAATTATTAATACCACCTACACTAAAGTAATTAGCGGTCTGAACCTATTAAACAATATCTCTTCATACGCTGAATTCAATGAAATTATTATTCATTCTTTACATGAACTTCTACACCCAGATATATAGAAAATTACCAAATGTTTTAAAGAATTCAGTTTGTTCCAAATTGCCAATTATTTATTTCAAAAATATTAAATGAATGTAACATAATATTGGTGTCACCAGAAGGAATATTTTTATATACACAGATTCTATTTGTATATACACAGATTCCAAAATACTCGTCGATTGGTACCTCAACCATCCCGATCCAACATATATTTCAAAAGATATTCAGGAAAAACGATTTTTAAGCAACGTTTTTTCTACGATTTATTTAAATTACTATTGGTTACCTTAAAAATTAAAAAGACTCTTAAATGTAAGAACTTTTTAGCGTAACTTTTAAGCCAATGAAACTAACTTCATATGCTATATTTAGTTAGAAAGGTATTTTTAATATCTTTTTCGCTTTCTTTTTTAAAGTTTTAAGTTTTCGATTGCCGATTGGCTTTTTGAAGTTTGCGAACATAAAAAATAAAACAATAAATAGAAATAATGAATTTAGTTTTATTAATTTAAATAAAAAGTTTTTTTTAGGAACTGGTCACTAGCCGCGACCGCACCCTCCCAAACAATTCACAAACAGCTGATGGCGCTTTGCCTGGCGGCGACCGCACTCTCCCAAACAATTCACAAACAGCTGATGGCGCTACTCCGAAAAAAATATCCCAAGCAATTTGCAGTTTCTTGTTTTCACCACCAGAGAGCGCTCGTGGGCTTGGAAGATTTTTAAAGTAGCACGGAGCAACAACCGAATTTTAGAAAATTTTCGCGCGAAACCTTGACAGGGGGAGGCCAGCGGTAGAGTTCTCGGCTTATGTGTAAAGGGTACCGGGTTCGAGCCGAGTTCGAGAATACATCTATCTTTGTTATTTTGTTTTTTTACTCAATAAATTTTGTTTTTATTAAGTTTTTTTGTAAACTCCTGGTATTTACGAAACACCAAGGGTAATTTGAAATTGAAAAAACAAAATTCTTGATGGTTTCTGAGTGCAACGCCTTAAATATATGATATCATATAAAACAACATCTTGACGAGGTAAATAACGGTGGCGAACCCGCATGCCACGTCCAAAATATATGTGACGAGTAAATGCAATATATGTATAATTAATTATACATTAAAAATATTTTTTATTCGGCACGTGGAACAATAACAATAGACGAAATAAACACGTGCCGGGTAAGAATATTTTTAATGTATAATTTTTTATACATATGTCGGAGATCCCTCCAAAGTTTCCATGTTTCCAGCAAGATTGCACAGCAAGTTCTGCTCGTTGCAAGAGACGCTTCCCAACTGAACTGCGTAACACAGAGTTTTCTCTAATTTCATCATTTCTGCAAAGTCTATTGCCCTCTCTGTTTCTTGCATTCAGTCCGCGCTCTACGATCAGACCATGCTCAGCAGCAGAGTGTGTCCCTTTTTCTCAGCTACTGTGCATTTTAAAACTACTAGCGACAATGTGTCGCCACACCAAAGCTGTACGCACATGTACCATGGGCAAACTAACCATTCTACGACATGTACAATGGGCAAACTAACCATTCTACGACACGGCCTTCCTGACACCTCACACGTCCTCGTGTGTTTAGTTTTCAATGCCACGAGACTCAATTTCTCTTCAAACTTTTCTTTATTCTTAAACAGATATTTTTTTCTTTTTACTTCATGTATTGGACAAAAGCTTTCAAAATAAAAATCACTTACATAAATATCAAATCTTCTGTATTCATTACATTTCTTCAATTAAACATAATCTTATTAATTCATTTTGTTATTCTTTAATAAAATTATTCTCTTTTGTAAAATAAAACCTTTGTGCATTTCCTTTGGCACATTTTAACAATTGTGTAATTCCTTTTACACGTCTTACGATATAACATTAGTGTAGTACCTTTAACACTTTTTAACATTTGTGTAGTTCCTTTAACACATTAAAATAACATTAGTGTAGTTCCTTTTACACTTTTTAACATTTGTGTAGTTCCTTTAACACATTAAAATAACATTAGTGTAGTTCCTTTAACACTTTACAATAACATGAAATTCTTTTTCGGAATATCTCTATACGTTAATTTATGCCCCCCCCCCCCCCCCCCCCTTTTTTTTATGAATCTGTTTCTTCATTGTCAGACGCATTTTCCATCATGCCGTCTCTGTCTTCGTGTATTAGCTGATTATTTGGCAAAGCTCTTAAGAATTCATGGGAATATTTGTAAGTTCGCTTACTTGTTAAGGACTTTAACAGATATCTATCTCCATCTAGTATTTTGACAATCTCAAACGGCCCTTTAAATTTAGGGTCAAGCTTAGTTTGATGACGCTCCTCGTTCTTAAGCAGAACATGATCGCCTAAACTATGTTTAACAATTTTCGTCTTATTACCATCAAACCTGCGCTTATCATATCGTGCGCCGACTTCCATATTTTGTTTCGCTTCTTTTCTTAGATTTTCTCTGTCTATTTTGTCATCAACTTCCTCATCTATTGGTAGTAAGCCAAAAGGTCTAGCTTCTTTACCAATTAACAATTCTAATGGGCTAAACTTAGTTACTCTATTCGCCGTACAATTCATTGCCAATTGCACCTCGGCCAACGCATCCTGCCACGACCTCTGACCGGTTTCCACAGCCGTCAACATACTTTTGAGTGTGCTCATTACTCGCTCGACCTGACCGTTGGCCCTACTCGCACCGGTGGCAATTAAATGCAAATTAATTTTTTGAGAAGAACAAAACTCACGAAAATCTGAACTTGCAAAACAACGACCTTGATCCGCTATAATACGGGTAGGCAAGCCAAATAAAGAGACAACTGATCTTACGGCCTTAACACAACTTTCCGTATCTATTTTCAAAGTGTGGTAAAAATAAACAAATTTTGTAAATGCGTCTATTAAGACAATAACATATTCTTTTAAGTCGTTTTTACCACTCAATTTTCCTGTTATGTCAATATGTACAGTGTGCCACGGAATATATATTTTAGGAATAGAATGTAACTCTGCCTGCACTTTACCTACAGGTGGCTTCGACAATTTACAAGTGATACAGTTTTCTACGAACCGACGCACATATTTTGACATGTTTTCAAACCAATAATAGCTATAAACCTTATCCAATGTCTTTTCCCAACCCAAATGCATTATTGATTCGTGGACATGATTGATAATTGCCCACCGAAATGACCTTGGAATTACCGGTAGACATTTAGTTTTACCATTTCGCTGTATTTTTCTATGCAAAATACCTTTACGTAATTCATAGGTTTTATCTAAATTATCTGGTAATTCATTATTTCTTAATTTAGTTGACATTTCTAAAATCTCACTATCACGCTGTTGTTCCGAAATTAACCAATTGTCGGTTACCTCAGTCAGATTTATTCGCTTCTCAGGTATTCTATTCTGACCACTATTTTCCACAGGTATTTTATTTTGATCATTATTTTTCTCAGGCACTGGATTCCGAGATAGACAATCTACGTGCGCCATTCGCTCACCCTTTCTGTACTCTAAGTCGAACTCAAACGATTGCAAAAATCCCCACCACCTATGTACCCTCGGGGTTAAATAAAGTTTTGTGCGACTGGCCTTCAAAGAATTGCAATCTGTATATACGACAAATTTACGTCCCTGCAAGTAATGGCGGAAATATCGGACACTGTTAACAACCGCTAGCGTTTCTAATTTATAAGAATGGTATTTAGACTCGGCAGGAGACGTACATTTACTATAATACTCGACGACATGGGGTTTTTTGTCAATTTTGTGCAATAATATAGCTCCATAGCCGATTGAACTGGCGTCAGTGTGCAACTCTATTGCGTATTGCGGGTCGAATATGATCAAAACGGGTGCCTGTGTCAACACTGATATGATTTTAGTTCGTATTTGCTCGTGTTCTGGTTGCCAGACGAAAGTTGCAATCTTCTTTGACGTTAGGTGATACAAAGGCTTAAGCGTTTCCGAAAATTTTGGAACGAGCTGTCTGAAATATGAAGCCAATCCAATAAATTGTCGTAACTGCGACACAGATTGTGGAGGCGGTAAATCAATTAATGCTTTTATTTTACGTGCGTTTGGCCTAATTTCCCCGTTGCTTATTTCGAACCCCAGATACTCTATACGAGTTTTAAGAAAGGAGCACTTAGTTACATTAAACGAAAATCCGGCCTTACTTAGTGTTTCTAGCACAGTACGCAACCGTTCCAACGCCTCTTCTTTGGTTTCGGCTATAACCAACACATCATCAATATAAACGATAGCAAATGTGTGTGCTAGGGTTCCTAATGCCCTTATTATGGCCCTCTGGAACACAGAAGGTGCATTTTTCAAGCCAAAAGGCATGGTCAAAAACTCGTACTGCCCTTCTGGCGTTACAAACGCTGTTCGCTCAATTGAATTTTCATGTACTGGAATTTGGTAAAAGCCACTAGCCATATCTAAGCTCGAAAAATATTTGGCACCGCGAAGCCTGGCAATCTGGTCTGCGATAAGGGGCAACGGATACCTATCAGCAACGGTGTTCTTATTTAATATCCTATAGTCCACACAAAGACGATCAGTGCCGTTTTTCTTCTTTACCAACATCATAGGGCTAGCGAAAGGTGAGAAACTTGGACGAATAACATTAGCTTTCAATAATTCATCAATTTTACAACGCACATGGTTTTTCTCTTCCTCACTCAGCCTGTAAGGACGTCGTTGCACCGTCTTTAGTGGATCTATTAAATTAATTTCTAACTGCCCTGTCGAGACTCGAGTTTTTGGGATACCGCTGATAAACCAATCAGAGTAACACTTTAGGATATTTGTTAAGGCCATTTTATCGGATTCGACTAAATCAATATCAGCATTTAAAATATCTTTGTAATCAGTTACAGTCAAAACATCTACCCTTTTTGATTTATAAATTTGGAATTTTTCGGCTTCTATTGTTACTCCAAAGCCCTGGCTAAGGATTTCACGACCAACCAACACATCGTATTTCAGATACTTATCCGTAATTACGTGTAACAAAATTTCAAAGCAGTATTGTTCAATATTTATATTACATAATACTTGCTGAGTACTACAAATGGAATCATTACTTATACCATTAAGTTTTACAATGTTATTTATTCTTTTTCCCTTAAATTTATCCACGACGCTTTCCTTCACTAAGGAGCATTCAGCACCCGAATCAAAACAAAATGGAATAGACTCACCGGATGCCCTTATTATTCCAGTCGGTGGAGCTACTGTGCAGATATCTACCCGCTTCTCATACGTTCGGCCTTTTGGACAAGCAGTTGAAAAATGTCCCATTTCGTCGCACTTAAAGCATTTGACACTTGACCGATCCTTCAGTCCAGTCATGTTGCTACCGCTGTGGATTTTTCCTTTGCTCTGGCCCTTTTCCAAGCGAGCACGGCATTCGGCGTATTTATGGCCAACCTTTCCACAGTAATTACATTTCATCGGTGTCGGAAACTTGTACTTCTTGCGCTCCGAGCCAGTTGAATCGTCGTCTATACTGCGCTTTTTGAAAGAGTGTGCGTGTAACTGTTGTTGTAGCTCATTGCGAGTTTTCACGTTGTTTGTAAAAACCCAGTGTGTCAACTTGTTGTCTATTTGCGCCATGTGAGCCAGAGTCACAGATACCGCTATTTCTTCCAAATCCTTGGTTTTCCATTTTGACATAAGTAGCGTCACAATGCGGCTACCGTATTCAGCGAGGCCCTCCTCCGGCTTTGGTCGACCATTCAAAACACTTAATAGCGTGGCGGCAGAAGTCTCAATTCCAACAAAGCGTTGTATAAACAGCTCCTTGAACTGCGCCCAAGTGATGCCGGCAAAGCAAATTTGGGAAAGCCACTGTGATGCGCCGCCTTCTAGTGCCTTGCTTAGGGCGATCACCAGATTGCTACCCTCGAGCACGTTATCCGCAAAAATTAGGTCCACTGTTGAACACCAAGAGGAAGCATCTGCTCCAGCACTGTCAGGATTGAATTTTGGGAGAGTTACATATGACGCTTTTCCATCGGTTGGCGGTGCCCTTGGTGTCTGCATGTTTTTGATGATTTCCAGTAGGTTGCGGTTTTGCAGCTCCAACGCCGACAAATACGGATCAGTGGCACGATCAGTAGGCAAAGCAGATCCCACTTCTGATGTCGGAGATCCCTCCAAAGTTTCCATGTTTTCAGCAAGATTGCACAGCAAGTTCTGCTCGTTGCAAGAGACGCTTCCCAACTGAACTGCGTAACACAGAGTTTTCTCTAATTTCATCATTTCTGCAAAGTCTATTGCCCTCTCTGTTTCTTGCATTCAGTCCGCGCTCTACGATCAGACCATGCTCAGCAGCAGAGTGTGTCCCTTTTTCTCAGCTACTGTGCATTTTAAAACTACTAGCGACAATGTGTCGCCACACCAAAGCTGTACGCACATGTACCATGGGCAAACTAACCATTCTACGACATGTACAATGGGCAAACTAACCATTCTACGACACATATATTGCATTTATTCGTCACCAAAAATTTATATCAGATATTGAACATAATTGGTACATCCGTTAAATTCGTTCTTGGTTCCCTCGGTGAAAATGATCGGATAGAAATAAACAGCAAATTTGATTCAATTGCAGAAAATTCTATGACGTCATCCAATTTGTGATTAAAGGAATGCAGTGACTTTCTCAGTATGAAAATAAGAATGGAAAGCTAACTTCGGGCGAAGTTGATATACCCTTGCAGATATGTGGCAGCTTATATTATTAGATATATATCGGATCTTATGTAGTCGGCCAATCCTTATAAAACTCGGCAGATCAAATGAGTTTGCCGAAAGTAGAATCCATAGCAAGTCCCATCCTTCTAACTTAAAAAACAACAGAGATATGGCATTTCCGATCAATCAGTTATATGGCAGCTATAGGATATAGTCGGCCGATCCTTATGATATTTGGCAGATCGAATAAGTCTACCAAAAGAGGAATCCATAGCAAGTCCCATCCTTCTAACTTTAAAAACAACAGGGATATGGCATTTCCGATCAATCAGTTATATGGCAGCTATAGGATATAGTCGGCCGATCCTTATGATATTTGGCAGATCGAATAAGTCTACCAAAAGAGGAATCCATAGCAAGTCCCATCCTTCTACCTTTAAAAACAACAAAGTTATGGCATTTCCGATTAATCAGTTATATGGCAGCTATAGGATATAGTTGACCGATCCCAGCCGTTCCGACTTATATACTGCCTGTTAAGGAACGAAGGATGTGTGCAAAGTTTGAAGTCGATAGCTTCAAAACTGAGAGACTAGTTTGCGTAGAAACAGACAGACAGACGGACAGACGGACATGCTTATATCGACTCAGGAGGTGATCCTGATCAAGAATATATATACTTTATAGGGTCGGAGATGTCTCCTTCACTGCGTTGCACACTTTTGACCAAAATTATAATACCCTCTGCAAGGGTATAAAAACAACAAGGTTATGGCATTTCCGATCAATCAGTTATATGACAGCTATAGGATATAGTCGGCCGATCCTTATGATATTTGGCAGATCGAATAAGTCTACCAAAAGAGGAATCCATAGCAAGTCCCATCCCTCTAACTTTAAAAACAACAAAGTTATGGCATTTCGGATCAATCAGTTATATGGCAGCTATAGGATATAGTTGACCGATCCCGGCCGTTCCGACGTATATACTGCCTGCAAAGGAAAGAAGGATGTGTGCAAAGTTTGAAGTCGATAGCTTCAAAACTGAGAGACTAGTTTGCGTAGAAACAGACAGACAGACGGACAGACGGACATGCTTATATCGACTCAGGAGGTGATCCTGATCAAGAATATATATACTTTATAGGGTCGGAGATGTCTCCTTCACTGCGTTGCACACTTTTGACCAAAATTATAATACCCTCTGCAAGGGTATAAAAACAACAAAGTTATGGCATTTCCGATCAATCAGTTATATGACAGCTATAGGATACAGTCGGCCGATCCTTATGAAACTCGGCAGATGAAATTAGTTTGCCGAAAGTAGAATCCATACAAAGTCCCAGTCTTCTAACTTAAAAAACAACAGAGATATGGCATTTCCGATCAATCAGTTATATGGCAGCTATAGGATATAGTCGGCCGATCCTTATGATATTTGGCAGATCGAATAAGTCTACCAAAAGAGGAATCCATAGCAAGTCCCATCCTTCTAACTTTAAAAACAACAGAGATATGGCATTTCCGATCAATCAGTTATATGACAGTTATAGGATATAGTCGGCCGCTCCTTATGATATTTGGCAGATCGAATAAGTCTACCAAAAGAGGAATCCATAGCAAGTCCTATCCCTCTAAATGTAAAAACAACAAAGTTATGGCATTTCCGATCAATCAGTTATATGGCAGCTATAGGATATAGTTGACCGATCCCGGCCGTTCCGACTTATATACTGCCTGCAAAGGAAAGAAGGATGTGTGCAAAGTTTGAAGTCGATAGCTTCAAAACTGAGAGACTAGTTTGCGTAGAAACAGACAGACAGACGGACAGACGGACATGCTTATATCGACTCAGGAGGTGATCCTGATCAAAAATATATATACTTTATAGGGTCGGAGATGTCTCCTTCACTGCGTTGCACACTTTTGACCAAAATTATAATACCATCTGCAAGGGTATAAAAACAACAAGGTTATGTCATTTCCGATCAATCAGTTATATGACAGCTATAGGATATAGTCGGCTGATCCTTATGAAACTCGGCAGATGAAATAAGTTTGCCGAAAGTAGAATCCATACAAAGTAACAGTCTTCTAACTTAAAAAACAACAGAGATATGGCATTTCCGATCAATCAGTTATATGGCAGCTATAGGATATAGTCGGCCGACCCTTATGATATTTGGCAGATCGAATAAGTCTACCGAAAGTAGAATCCATAGCAAGTCCCATCCTTCTAACTTTAAAAACAACAGAGATATGGCATTTCCGATCAATCAGTTATATGGCAGCTATAGGATATAGTCGGCCGATCCTTATGATATTTGGCAGATCGAATAAGTCTACCAAAAGAAGAATCCATAGCAAGTCCCATCCTTCTAACTTTAAAAACAACAGAGATATGGCATTTCCGATCAATCAGTTATATGGCAGCTATAGGATATAGTCGGCCGATCCTTATGATATTTGGCAGATCGAATAAGTCGACCGAAAGTAGAATCCATAGCAAGTCCCATCTTTCTAACTTTAAAAACAACAGAGATATGGCATTTCCGATCAATCAGTTATATGGCAGCTATAGGATATAGTCAGCCGATCCTTATGATATTTGGCAGATCGAATAAGTCTACCAAAAGAGGAATCCATAGCAAGTCCCACCTTCTAACTTTAAAAACAACAAAGTTATGGCATTTCCGATTAATCAGTTATATGGCAGCTATAGGATATAGTTGACCGATCCCGGCCGTTCCGACTTATATACTGCCTGCAAAGGAAAGAAGGATGTGTGCAAAGTTTGAAGTCGATAGCTTCAAAACTGAGAGACTAGTTTGCGTAGAAACAGACAGACAGACGGACAGACGGACATGCTTATATCGACTCAGGAGGTGATCCTGATCAAGAATATATATACTTTATAGGGTCGGAGATGTCTCCTTCACTGCGTTGCACACTTTTGACCAAAATTATAATACCCTCTGCAAGGGTATAAAAACAACAAGGTTATGGCATTTCCGATCAATCAGTTATATGACAGCTATAGGATATAGTCGGCCGATCCTTATGATATTTGGTAGATCGAATAAGTTTACCAAAAGAGGAATCCGTAGCAAGTCCCATCCTTCTAACTTTAAAAACAACAGAGATATGGCATTTCCGATCAATCAGTTATATGGCAGCTATAGGATATAGTCAGCCGATCCTTATGATATTTGGCAGATCGCATAAGTCTACCAAAAGAGGAATCCATAGCAAGTCCCATCCCTCTAACTTTAAAAACAACAAAGTTATGGCATTTCCGATCAATCAGTTATATGGCAGCTATAGGATATAGTTGACCGATCCCGGCCGTTCCGACTTATATACTGCCTGCAAAGGAAAGAAGGATGTGTGCAAAGTTTGAAGTCGATAGCTTCAAAACTGAGAGACTAGTTTGCGTAGAAACAGACAGACAGACGGACAGACGGACATGCTTATATCGACTCAGGAGGTGATCCTGATCAAGAATATATATACTTTATAGGGTCGGAGATGTCTCCTTCGCTGCGTTGCACACTTTTGACCAAAATTATAATACCCTCTGCAAGAATATAAAAAAAACGGAAAAATAGATAGAGAAAAGTATAAAAGTGCAAAAGTAAAGTAATGATGATTTTTCTCAAAATAAAAAAAAAAGAAAAAGGAAAAATAGATAGAAAAAATTAAAAATATTAAAATGAAGTAGTAAAGATTTTTCTCAAAACATAAAAAAAGGAAATAGGAAAAATAAAGACAATGCTAATGAAATTGAAAAATTAAAAAAGTTGCATAATGAAACAAAGAATTAAATCTGTGTTGTGATAAAGATAATGAAGCAATTACCCACTGCGGCGGTTTGCTACCATGGCATATACGCGATTGCTAAAATACTGCTTCATATAAAACAAGAATGGAAAGCTAACTTCGGGCGGAGCCGAAGTTGATATACCCTTGCAGATATGTGGCAGCTTATATTATTAGATATATATCGGATCTTATATAGTCGGCCGATCCTTATTAAACTCGGCAGATCAAATTAGTTTGCCGAAAGTAGAATCCATACAAAGTCCCAGTCTTCTAACTTAAAAAACAACGAAGTTATGGCATTTCCGATCAATCAGTTATATGGCAGCTATAGGATATAGTCGGCCGATCCTTATGATATTTGGCTGATCGAATAAGTCTACCAAAAGAGGAATCCATAGCAAGTCCCATCCTTCTACCTTTAAAAACAACAAAGTTATGGCATTTCCGATTAATCAGTTATATGGCAGCTATAGGATATAGTTGACCGATCCTTATGATACTTGGCAGATCGAATAAGTCTACCAAAAGAGGAATCCATAGCAAGTCCCATCCTTCTAACTTTAAAAACAACAGAGATATGGCATTTCCGATCAATCAGTTATATGGCAGCTATAGGATATAGTCGGCCGATCCTTATGATATTTGGCGGATCGAATAAGTCTACCAAAAGAGGAATCTATAGCAAGTCCCATCCTTCTAACTTTAAAAACAACAGAGATATGGCATTTCCGATCAATCAGTTATATGGCAGCTATAGGATATAGTCAGCCGATCCTTATGATACTTGGCAGATGAAATTAGTTTGCCGAAAGTAGAATCCATACAATGTCCCAGTCTTCTAACTTAAAAAACAACAGAGATATGGCATTTCCGATCAATAAGTTATATGGCAGCTATAGGATATAGTCGGCCGATCCTTATGATATTTGGCGGATCGAATAAGTCTACCAAAAGAGGAATCTATAGCAAGTCCCATCCTTCTAACTTTAAAAACAACAGAGATATGGCATTTCCGATCAATCAGTTATATGGCAGCTATAGGATATAGTTGACCGATCCTTATGAAACTCGGCAGGTGAAATAAGTTTGCCGAAAGTAGAATACATACAATGTCCCAGTCTTCTAACTTAAAAAACAACAGAGATATGGCATTTCCTATCAATCAGTTATATGACAGCTATAGGATATAGTTAACCGATCCCGGCCGTTCCGACTTATATACTGCCTGCAAAGGAAAGAAGGATGTGTGCAAAGTTTGAAGTCGATAGCTTCAAAACTGAGAGACTAGTTTGCGTAGAAACAGACAGACAGACGGACAGACGGACATGCTTATATCGACTCAGGAGGTGATCCTGATCAAGAATATATATACTTTATAGGGTCGGAGATGTATCCTTCACTGCGTTGCACACTTTTGACCAAAATTATAATACCCTCTGCAAGGGTATAAAAACAACAAGGTTATGGCATTTCCGATCATTCAGTTATATGACAGCTATAGGATATAGTCGGCCGATCCTTATGAAACTCGGCAGATGAAATTAGTTTGCCGAAAGTAGAATCCATACAATGTCCCAGTCTTCTAACTTAAAAAACAACAGAGATATGGCATTTCCGATCAATAAGTTATATGGCAGCTATAGGATATAGTCGGCCGATCCTTATGATATTTGGCGGATCGAATAAGTCTACCAAAAGAGGAATCTATAGCAAGTCCCATCCTTCTAACTTTAAAAACAACAGAGATATGGCATTTCCGATCAATCAGTTATATGGCAGCTATAGGATATAGTCAGCCGATCCTTATGATACTTGGCAGATCGAATAAGTCTACCAAAAGAGGAATCCATAGCAAGTCCCATCCTTCTAACTTTAAAAACAACAGAGATATGGCATTTCCGATCAATCAGTTATATGGCAGCTATAGGATATAGTTGACCGATCCTTATGAAACTCGGCAGGTGAAATAAGTTTGCCGAAAGTAGAATACATACAATGTCCCAGTCTTCTAACTTAAAAAACAACAGAGATATGGCATTTCCTATCAATCAGTTATATGACAGCTATAGGATATAGTTAACCGATCCCGGCCGTTCCGACTTATATACTGCCTGCAAAGGAAAGAAGGATGTGTGCAAAGTTTGAAGTCGATAGCTTCAAAACTGAGAGACTAGTTTGCGTAGAAACAGACAGACAGACGGACAGACGGACATGCTTATATCGACTCAGGAGGTGATCCTGATCAAGAATATATATACTTTATAGGGTCGGAGATGTCTCCTTCACTGCGTTGCACACTTTTGACCAAAATTATAATACCCTCTGCAAGGGTATAAAAACAACAAGGTTATGGCATTTCCGATCAATCAGTTATATGACAGCTATAGGATATAGTCGGCCGATCCTTATGATATTTGGCAGATCGAATAAGTCTACCAAAAGAGGAATCCATAGCAAGTCCCATCCTTCTACCTTTAAAAACAACAAAGTTATGGCATTTCCGATTAATCAGTTATATGGCAGCTATAGGATATAGTTGACCGATCCCGGCCGTTCCGACTTATATACTGCCTGCAAAGGAAAGAAGGATGTGTGCAAAGTTTGAAGTCGATAGCTTCAAAACTGAGAGACTAGTTTGCTTAGAAACAGACAGACAGACGGACAGACGGACATGCTTATATCGACTCAGGAGGTGATCCTGATCAAGAATATATATACTTTATAGGGTCGGAGATGTCTCCTTCACTGCGTTGCACACTTTTGACCAAACTTATAATACCCTCTGCAAGGGTATAAAAACAACAAGGTTATGGCATTTCCGATCATTCAGTTATATGACAGCTATAGGATATAGTCGGCCGATCCTTATGAAACTCGGCAGATGAAATAAGTTTGCCGAAAGTAGAATCCATACAATGTCCCAGTCTTCTAACTTAAAAAACAACAGAGATATGGCATTTCCGATCAATCAGTTATATGGCAGCTATAGGATATAGTCGGCCGATCCTTATGATATTTGGCAGATCGAATAAGTCTACCAAAAGAGAATTCCATAGCAAGTCCCATCCTTCTAACTTTAAAAACAACAGAGATATGGCATTTCCGATCAATCAGTTATATGGCAGCTATAGGATATAGTCGGCCGATCCTTATGATACTTGGCAGATCGAATAAGTCTACCAAAAGAGGAATCCATAGCAAGTCCCATCCTTCTAACTTTAAAAACAACAGAGATATGGCATTTCCGATCAATCAGTTATATGGCAGCTATAGGATATAGTTGACCGATCCCGACCGTTCCGACTTATATACTGCCTGCAAAGGAAAGAAGGATGTGTGCAAAGTTTGAAGTCGATAGCTTCAAAACTGAGAGACTAGTTTGCGTAGAAACAGACAGACAGACGGACATGCTTATATCGACTCAGGAGGTGATCCTGATCAAGAATATATATACTTTATAGGGTCGGAGATGTCTCCTTCACTGCGTTGCACACTTTTGACCAAAATTATAATACCCTCTGCAAGGGTATAAAAGCAACAAGGTTATGGCATTTCCGATCAATCAGTTATATGACAGCTATAGGATATAGTCATTCGATCCTTATGCAACTCGGCAAATGAAATTAGTTTGCCGAAAGTAGAATCCATACAAAGTCCCAGTCTTCTAACTTAAAAAACAACAGAGATATGGCATTTCCGATCAATCAGTTATATGGCAGCTATCCATACAAAGTCCCAGTCTTCTAACTTAAAAAACAACAGAGTATGGCATTTCCGATCAATCAGTTATATGGCAGCTATAGGATATAGTCGGCCGATTATGATATTTGGCAGATCGAATAAGTCTACCGAAAGTAGAATCCATAGCAAGTCCCATCCTTCTAACTTTAAAAACAACAAAGTTATGGCATTTCCGATTAATCAGTTATATGGCAGCTATAGGATATAGTTGACCGATCCCGGCCGTTCCGACTTATATACTGCCTGCAAAGGAAAGAAGGATGTGTGCAAAGTTTGAAGTCGATAGCTTCAAAACTGAGAGACTAGTTTGCGTAGAAACAGACAGACAGACGGACAGATGGACAAGAATATATATACTTTATAGGGTCGGAGATGTCTCCTTCACTGCGTTGCACACTTTTGACCAAAATTATAATACCCTATGCAAGGGTATAAAAATAAGAGAACCACCGCGAAGACATTCGCGAGTGGCAAGAATTATAAACCAAAAATTAATATAAAAAGGGTTTGTGTTGTGTTATAAAAACAAAGAAACGCAATTACGCACTGCAGCGGTTTATCACTGGCATATCCGCGAGTGTTAAAATATTGCCGTTCATAAAGAAATAAAGAGTACCACCGTGAGCATATTCGCGAATGGCAAGACGTATAAATCAAAAATAAAGATAAAAAATGGTGTGTGGCAACCTACTGGAAACGCAAAGTGGTGTGGAATGCACCCAAAAAAAGCTGCCCAGGAGGTTGTGTGTGCATCCGTACCTGAGTAGGCCGACGAGCCAAAACGGAACAATACGGACCACCGCGCCCAGAAAAGAACACAAAAAAAAACCAAAACCTCAAAAGTTGCAACACAAAAGAAAAACTAAAAGTATGCAAAACAAAAGAAAAGCTAAAAATATGCAACAGAAAGAATTAAAAGAATATAACAAAATATGCAACAAAATAGCACCCGTAATACACGTTCACTTTACATCCTATTATAATTAAATAATATTGTATTCTGTTATTCCTCATATTTTAAATTTCTTTTTTTTTCTCATTATCAGAAGAATTTAAAGAAGACGAACACGAACACTACAATGTTGATACACTTACGCTTGTAAAGGGTGAGTAAAGCGCTTCCTCCCTTTCCCCTCAAGTCAAATAAAGATTGAAAATTTTTTTTCGTTATAAACAAAATCATTAAAATTACAAATACTAAACTATATTACAAAAATTCAAAGAATTGAATTACTTACTTACTTACTATTTTTATACGACTTTACACGTCGTTCTCTTGTGGCCCCTTGGGACAGTTTCTATAATATTTCCGAATAAATTATTTTCCCCTCCCTCTTGAAATGGAAGAAATCAAATCCATCTTGCAAAAATTCGACGAGAGCCTTAAGACCCTCTTAGACCAGGTTATAGGAGTTAAAAAAGATATTAAGAGAGTCGGGACGAGGGTAGCCACGCTGGAGCAAGATCACGAACAACGTAATCCTAAGGTAACCCAACCCGTTCCTTTGGTTCGTCCGCGCACCGAATACGATCTAAAAGAAACGTCTACTCTGCCAGATTGTGTGAAGGAACTTCAGACTTTTGAGGGGGAGCCCGGGAAATATGTGTCCTGGGTTAACAGGGCGTAAGCCATTGTTAATGACTATGAGATCATTATAGGCAAGCCCTTGTATAGGACCATCATTCTTTATATTAGGCAAAAAATAAGAGGTGACGCCGATTTGGCGCTTTCTTCTTACAATGTAGAAGACGATAATTGGTCGGAAATTAAGCGGGTTCCCTCGCTTCATTACGCCGACAAGCGAGACGTCCGAACCCTCGAATATTAACTTAGCCAATTGACACAAGCAGGTAGAACTCTGGAACAATTCTATAACGAGGTCAATAATCACTTTTCCTTGATTCTGAATAAATTAAAACAATCAGAGCATACGCTTAACGTGGCCAGCGCCCTAATTGAGATGTATAGGGACAAGGCGCTGGATGTTTTTGTAAGGGGGCTCAACGGCGATGCCTCTAAGTTACTGATTATCCGGGGCCCGAAAAATTTGGCTGAGGCATATTCCTTTTGCCTAGAGATGCAGAACGTATCGGTCAGGGGAAATGCACGTACAGAACACACGAATAGATTCACCCCATTCCTTCAACCTCGTTACTCAACAAGCGCATCACGCTATGCGCCTCCAATAGCATCCCCACGGTATTCGTCTTCGTTCCAACCACCAATAAGGGCACCAGTGGGCATGAACTTTAACGATAGCTCATCCGGTAACTCGCGAGGTTTTAATAGATTCCAAGGAACACGACCAGCCATTAAGATGGAGTCAAACCGGTCTATCAGTCCGGCTTTGGCGTACGTCGTGGAAACGAGTCTGATGATAGGTCCCTAAATACTTCGCCCGGTTCGAGTCCCCAACGATTGTACCACATGACGGCGGTTTCGTCTAGCGGGGTAACAATGCCTGAAAACGACACGCAAAATTCCGCTTGTCAGACTGCTTACGAAGACGAAGCGGTGAGCGCCCACGAAATAAGCCTCGAGTATGATGTCCCATACCATAAGGCCGACAACGAGAACGCTAACGACTAGGCAAATTTTATGACGGACGCCTATTCAGTGTGCCATACATAGAATACAACACGAGGAATGGCAACAAGTTAAGGATTCTTATCGACACCGGCGCGAGTAAGAACTTTGTTAGCCAAAAAAACTCCGCCGGCTCCACCCCATTACCTACTCCCTTTTACGTAGAATCTGCTGCTGGCAATGTTAAAATCACGCGTTACTTAGTAGGACGACTCTTTGAGCCCATCGGCAATAACTCGATTACCACCTTCTACGTCCTCCCCGGCCTGAATTCCTTCGACGGTATCATCGGTGACGATACTCTCAAGGAAGCGAAAGCCCTAATTGATCGGAAAAACGATCTCCTGGTAATATCTCCTGGTATCAAACTACCCCTCCTGGCAAGATATTCCTCCAATGTCCATGCTCTGATTGATGGCGATCATGATGCCGACACCAAACGAGCGCTGGACAATCTACTTAAAGAATTTGCATCAATTTTTGAACCACTTTCGTCAGGGGAAGCGATAAATACAACTGTTAAGGCCGAAATACGTACTAGTACCCAAGACCCCATTTTCACTCGGAGTTACTTATACCCCACGAACATGAGGGGGGAGGTTGAAAGGCAAGTACAGGATCTCTTAGACGGAGGAATAATAAGACCATCTGTCAGCCCATAAAACTCTCCGCTTGGGATTCTCCCAAAAAAACCGAAACCAAATGGTGAAAAACAGTATCGCATGGTCATTGACTTCAAGCGCCTGAATGCGGTTACGATATCCGATACTTACCCCATACCGGATATAAATTCTACTCTGACTAGCCTTGGGAAAGCCAAATATTTCACGACGATTGATCTAACGTCTGGCTTCCACCAAATCCACATGAAGGAAAAAGACATTCCTAAGACCGCTTTCTCCACCCTCAATGGGAAATACGAATTCCTTCGTCTACCATTTGGCCTAAAAAACGGCCCGGCAATCTTCCAGCGGATGATTGGCGATGTTTTACGAGAACACATCGGAAAGATCTGCTACGTCTACATCGACGATATTATTGTTTTCGGCGAAGACTATCAGAGACATTGGAGCAATTTGCGTGCGGTCTTCCAAAATCTTCGGAAGGCCAAACTCCATGTAAACTTGGAGAAAACACGTTTCCTCTCCACGCAAGTCGAGTTCTTATGCTACATTGTTACGCAGGACGGCATTAAAGCAAACGCCCAGAAGGTGAAAGCAATAACCGATATGAAGCCCCCTGCTAACATGAAAGAATTTAAAAGTTTTCTTGGAATGACCTCATATAATAGGAAATTCGTTCATTGCGAAAGTTGCAAAGCCATTGACGAATTTGACACGAGGAGAGTTCGCTAAAATTAAAGCATCACAATCTAGGAAAGTCCCGATCGAGCTAGATGACGTGGCTTTACAGGCCTTTAATGATCTTAAGGCGATTCTTGCCTCCTCTGAAGTCCTAGCTTTCCCCGATTTTAATAAACCATTCCATCTGACCACTGACGCGTCGGACTATGCCATAGGTGCTGTTCTGTCCCAAGACGAGCAGGATCGACCAATGGCGTATATTTCTCGTTCACTGACAGAAACCGTAGAAAGTTACGCTACCATAGAAAAAGAAATGCTCGCGACAGTATGGGCATTAGATAATCTTAGATCTTATCTCTATGGCGCAGGGTCAATCAAAGTATACACCGATCACCAACCACTTACGTTCGCGTTGGGCAATCGCAACTTCAATGCGAAACTCAAGCGATGGAAGTCGCGAATTGAAGAATATGGCTGCACACTTTTGTATAAGCCCGGTAGATCTAACGTCGTCGCTGACGCTCTTTCGCGTATCACGACGGAAGTACACTACCTCGGGTCAACTACTAAGTACTCGGGTCAACTACCTCGGGTTTATCTAAGTTGTATCGACAAATTTACAAAATTCGCCAAACTCTTTCCCCTACAATCACCTCCTCGAAACACTACTAGAGGCCTTTCATTACTTTACGGTGCCTAGAATGATAGTGTCGGACAACGAAAGGGGTTTCCTTTGCCCAACGGTACTAAAATACCTCCGAACATTGGAGATCGAATTATATTATACTCCTACTCAAAAGAGCGAAGTCAACGGCCAGGTGGAAAGATTTCATTCAACCTTCTTGGAAATTTACCGGTGTTTGAAATACGAACACCCAAATTTCACGAGTGCGCAGTTAGCACTGATCGCTGTAGACAGATATAACAATTCTGTCCATTCAGTGACATACAAAAAGCCCGTCGACTTATTTTTAAACCGCGTATCGCGCATCAATTATCAGGGATTATCGAACTTCAAGGAAAAAACGCTTGAAGATGTTAGGGGCCTGATCGAGCGAAACCAGACTATGGCCAATATAGGACACAATAAAAATAGGACTGAACCTAGACAGTACGAGTCGGGGGACAAGGTTTTCGTCGCTAATAAGCAAATTAAAACTAAAGAAAAACAACGTTTCAGACCAGAGGAGGTCCAAGAGAATTGCGGAGTGACGATAAAAACTAGATCAGGGAAAATTTTACATAAATCAGACTTGAGGAATTGAAGAGCGCTTTATGAACCTTTCTATTTAAAAAAAAAACACACACACAAAACATTTCTCTATTTTAACACTCACAAAAAAACATTATACGTAGAACAAAAATATTATAAGTATGAATAGTATATACCCAAGCTTTTCTTCCCTTCTCGATCACGATGCTCCACAAGTCTCACAATCATCGGCCTCACATCAGCCGCGCGCATATTCAAGTACGACGCACCCGTCGTTCCCCTGCAACAAGGAGCAGTATGGCGGATCAACTGAGTGTTCAAACTAGTACACGTCATCAACCTATCAAGGATGATGCAGCGGCAACCCTGACGGACCAACGTGTTAACACAATAACGAGGCGTTACCTGGAACAAGCATCGGAGGGAATAAACAGCCTGATAAGGCCATCATCACGCAGAGCTCGAGCAATAAACTGGCTGGGTTCAGCTTGGAAATGGATTGCAGGATCACCAGACGCGGAGGACTGGAATGCGATACTCAACTCGGAAAAGATGATCGCCGAAAACGGTGACACTCAAATTCGGATCAACGCACGACTCTTCGACGCCAGCAATAAATCAATTCAACAACTGAATGATGTGGTAGCGAGAGTCAATGCGATAGACGGCGACCTTCATGCAGTTACGGCAACGCTACACAAGGCAATCATCCTGGCTGACCAAGTAGCGGAAGTCACAAGGGCATGCCAACTTGGCAAAACTGGAGTTGCGAATACGAACCTCCTGGATCATAAAGAAATTGAAACTATACTCACGGAGGTCAACGACCTCCCATATCAAAACGCTGTGGAGGCAGTTTAATTTTCCCGGCCAACCGTACTCTCCAATGGCACGACATTACTGTACATCTTAGCCCTGCCCAAGGTATCTAATAGGAGACACGAACTTGTTCACCTGTATCCAACGGTATCAGGCTGGTAACAAATAGTGCTGGAACACCAGAAGCTCGCACTAAACGGAGAAGAGACATATGCAGTAGTGGGCAGCTGTTCCTCCATCGGCAACATCACAGTCTGCCCAGAAAAGGATTTAAAGGCTCTAGAGGAAAACTCATGCATTCCACGGCTTCTCAATCACAGTCTTCATCACAGGGAAATCATCACAGTCCGGGACAAAAAATTCACCGCCTATTCCGCAAATCACCCAATGGCCTTACCACCAGTGCTGACCAACATAACAGTAACTGGCTATCGACCTTCACTTGGATACGTCGATGACGTCAACGCCCACAACATACAGCTGATGTCTGGCGTTTCACGAGGCGTAACCTTTTCCTTTGTCTTGGAGGCTTCACTAACAATAGTAATCTTCTCGATACTGTTCATCATCTGGAGGAAGTTGACCTCCACCAAAGGAATACCAACCACGAGGGTTATAATCGAGGACCTGGAAAACCCAAAGAGGATGTCGACAACAGCTCACCATTCTGCCGATTGATATGCGGGACGCTGACTTTTAGAGGGGGAGGAGTTATCACCCGGCACATTCGAGCCCCCCTTGCTCAGCACTATTCGCCCCCTACTACTACTACGCCTTGAACTCGACCCCAGACTCTTAAACCCGAATCCACAGCATAAGCAATACTCGATATTCAAGTGTTGTGGGCTCAACTACACCCGGATGTGTCGCAAGAGTGCAACTATGTCACAAGTGCGCAACTATGCACGCTGACTAGAATGTTGCGAGAAAGCTGACACACACCCTGAGTGTCAGTGTCACCCAGAGTGTTTTTACGCTGACTCTTGATACCGGATAGCTGACACCACACCCGCTGACACCACACATAGAGTTGGAGTGGGAGATCGGCCGATATCGAACTGACGACCGGAGGCTCACAACTCTGGGAAGTCAGTCTATTTTGGACCACCAAACCACCTAGCTGAACCTACTCCAAATATTCCTAAAAATACTTCCCAATTGTTATATTAAAAACTACTTTTTCATTCACTAATTAAGAATTTTCCAAATCAATTGTTAATTTAAGTGACTTAAAACAATAAATTGTATTTCCATCATTATCAAACCATGAACCGACCACTCATCATCAGGTGATCAATGGATGGACACCTTAACTTATATTATGGCTTTTTGGCACTCCGTTGCTTTATTAGACTTTCTTTTATAATTCTAGAATTATTTTTCTTAAAATTTTTTTTCTGTTGATAGTAGTCTCTTCAGATCCATATTATAAATGTTCGGAAGTGTCATATGATCGTGACGCCATAATAAAGCCGTTTCGTAGCCATTTTCTATTATTTTTGCACCCTCTAGGAATATTTATCGGGCATTATCACATCGTTTGTTTCAATAGGATTCTCCGGGACATTAATGCCGAAGTATTCCGCAGTAATATATATTTATAAGTTATATATATATATATATATAAGTTCGTACACTCAGAGAAAAATCAAAAATTTCGTATATAAGCCAAGTACGAACACACTTGGAAGTCCGTCAAGAACGATTTTACATAAATCAAGAACAAAAATTCTTTATTTAAGTTCGATTTTTATTCCTAAAGTTCGATTTTGAGAACGAAAATTCTCAATTTAAGCGTGAAAATTTTAATGATTCAATAATACATCCAAAGAGTTCCTTTGAGGTATGACCAACACTCGGAGAAGGCAGGCGCTCCAGACACAATTCTAGAAGCGATGAACTTGGCAACGGCGATCTTGGCAGCAGCCGTAATAAAAGGGCTATTGGCTTTGTCAGCGTCAATAGCAAAATAACCGTCTACATCCGGAGACATGGGAGTCTTCATAAATAATGTGGCGAGAGTAACGGGAAACTCTTTCCGGGATTGCGCCGGGCGGAGGCGCACTTTTCGATTGCTGTATCAGACTCGTCGACAGTTGAAATATAAGCATCGGGAGTACGGGGAAGGGCGATTGCAGGATCGGGAGCCTTCACCGCTGGAACAGCAGCCACCTTGGCAACTGCAGACCTCCCCCATTGGAAGGGTGCAGGTTATATTCCAGAATGGAGTCAGACCTGGACACTGACTTAGTCGCCAGCGGTGACAATAAACAAAATCCCAGGTCAGATGAGGGATTCGGAAGAGCAGCTTCAGGAAAGCCATCGCAGACGACTGCCAGGTGCGATGTGGAAATAGCGACCTCTGGGGGAGCGGTGGATAGCGGGGGCATTGATGAGATGCAATTGGCCACGTCCTGGTTATCTTGATCGTTGTTCAGGTCCAGCGGGGAATCCTGACTGCATGAGCGACGATTTTCCATGGTCATTGACGCAGCACTGGGACCATTGGTGCCGTCGAGACGAGTGGAGTGTGCAGCTAGCGTCATGGAGTGCTTGGCCATTCCCACCTGGATGTAAACACGCACATCAGCGGCAACTTGGGAGAACTTTCCAAATAGTTCACTCTGCATTTCACGGGACTTCAGCCGCTCCAACTCATCCTTTAGCGTGGTGAATTTATCACGCAACAACATTTCGAAATGCTCCAGTACCATGATGGCGATATCTTCCTTCTGCACTGCAGCCTCGACTCTATGATGCAGGGCTTCCATCTCCTGGTAGGTCACCTCTGCTCTTCGCAGCAAAAGCCTTTCCCTGCTTGTTGGAACCGAGGCACAAGCTACGTCTCCAGAGCCCATTATGCAAGTTATCGTGCAAGGTGCAAAGTGCAAGGCAATGGAAACAACAGCAACAAGTTTTCCGTTGCACTTTAATGATCACAATATGAAACCGGGGCGCGATCACGTCGGGGTCACCAAATGTAACGCTACCAGGTTTTTGGTAGCGGCCGAATTAAACTCTCGATTTAATGATTCAATTTCAATTTTATTTTCGGGGTTCAGTTTAACCCCGAACAAGCCGCTCCAATCAAATGCCGAAAAACAAGTTCACTAAGAGCTTGCGTAGAAGCTCTACATAAGCTCCCAAAGTGCAAGAGCTTTAAAAGAACAACAAAGCGCATGCGAAGCTGGGAGAGTGTGAGAATACAGAACTACTGATAACGGGTAATTAGCGGACCACTGCGGCTAGTTACACCGAGAGAAACTATTTAGCGATAATAATAATAATTGATGCTGGCACAAGTCCCAGCACAGTATATAAAACGGAAGGACCGGGATCGGTCATCTATATCCTATAGATGCCATGTAACTGATTGATCCGAAATGCCATATTTGTGTTGTTTTTTAAGTTAGAAGGATGGGAATTTATATGCATTCCACTTTGGGAAAACTAATTCAATCTGCCGAATTTCAAAACGATCCTATAGCTGTCATAAAACTGATTGATCGGAAATGCCTTAACTTTGTTATTTTTTAAGGGTTTAAGGACTTTGTATGGGATTCCCTTTGGACAAAATAATTCTATCTGCCAAATTTCATAAGAATCGGTCGACTATATAACTAATGGAATCCAATTTCCATTGCTAGCAGCTTTGTTGGATCTTAACTTGATATTTCGTATACGGGACAACTTCCTTGTGATTTCCGATCCAACTGAGTGTAAGGTTTTCAGGGCCCAATTTTTTAGCGAACTCTTCATTTATTAAAGAGGCGGAGGATCTTTCGTCTATAATTGCAACTACTTGAAAAATAGTTTGATTCTGTCCAACTATGTGTATTGCAAATTGAATAATATTGACGGATTATTCCTTATAGCGAATTTCGACCAATGTATATTCTCGACCTGAATTTTCGTTGGCTGGGTTTTTATCAGTAACAGTAGGGACTTCTCTATCTTGGTGTAGCATACTGTTATGATAAGACTTAGAATCTTTGTGATTTCAGTTACTCTTTTTCTTGGTTATTTGTTAATCATGGTTATTTGTAAATTAAGACGCTTATAGGCACATATCAGCACGATCGCTTATTATACCCTTGCAGAGGGTATAATACCCTTGCTCCGCCCGAAGTTAGCTTTCCATTCTTGTTTTTGCTTTCATTAGCACGCTTCCTTAGTTGTGACTAATATATTACTAAAACTAACCGATATGTCAACGTGGAAAAATCAATTAGCAGTTCCAACAAATATAAAATTAAGATGCTCCTGTGCGCTCCATCATTCCCAACAAAGCCATTGAAAATAACACTTTATTGTGTTCGTCGAATAACAAGATCATGAAATTGGGTCGCTTTCAACAACAACAGAAAATATCTATCAAAATTATTTTTTAAACGTTAGATTTAACATGCCAAATAACAATTTCAACAACTTAAAGATATGATAAAACTAAAAAATTTATCATTACAGTCCACAAAATATTGAAGAAAATAAATTTTTTACTGTAACACAAAAATTAACATACAAATTAATAATTCTGCCAGTTCCAGCGTACTGGGTACGGCTTCCAAGGATGCAGAAAACCGGGATCCCTGTTGCACCTTTTCACGCGTGCGGTGGCGAAGGCCAGCGGCAGTCGGCGTGTAATTATTTGAGGAGACTCGACAGACTCTCGATTAATAGTACTTGGAACTTTCCCACTTGACACTTATCCCACGTGGATTAAAAGGTCGAGGAAGGTATATGGTCGGATGATTCTTTATTTTATAGCACAAAAAATTATTTATAATAAAAACTATCCGTATATTCATCATATGATTCGAAGCGTGATGCTCTATTGTTGGCGCTGATGCGATATTGAGCCGCATCTACATATACTTCAAAATGGCTCTACTATAAGGAGTCAGTAAATAATAGTCGATTGCCTATTGCTAACTTACACATATAGTCCACTAAACATTGTTATCTAGACTTAATATAAGTAACATGACATAAACATGATATAAGTAATTGCTTATTTAAAATAGAATCTGTAATGAATATATACAAATAAGATTACGACAATTCATTTTTTTGGCCATGTGCAGAATGTTGCACAAGCATTGAACACAAAAAATAAATAGAGTAGTAAAGATAGATTTTTAAGGGATCAGACCCATAGAAAGAATTAAGCATATACAATTGATGATACAATTCACATGATTTTCATGTAAGTTTATTTGAGTCTTGTTTTAAATAAAATCAGTTTGAAAAAAGATCTCATAAAAAAAAATATTTCCATATGAGCTCCTCTTAAACCATTGTGATCCCGAAGCCAGGAAAAGATACAACTTTTGCAACGTCACACTGAAATATTTAATTATTCGTATGCCGAATAATTATTCGAATTATTCGTATATATTTTTTTTTTTTTTTTTTTTTTTTTTTCCTATTGCTCCGCTTGGGAGCTTAGGGCATCCACAAGTGCATTCATCCACCGGACCCTATTCTGCCAAATCCCAGGTGACAGAGAGAACGAACGCGCGGCGTAGTGCTGCTCGGCGCTGGGCTAAGCTTGGGGCGTCCCATTCTTCTTCTTCCTTACGGGTTTCACTCCAAAGCCATCCTTATGCTGTCTCGCTCTGACCAATCCATCCATTTTCCATTTCTTTTATCTGTTGCTGGAGAGCGGAGGGTCGTCATCGGGTTGTGGGGGTGATTGTTTTTCTGATCTTGTGTTTGTTTCTTAATCTTATTTTTCGGTCGATCCGGTGATTAGCCGAGTGCAACCTATCTCAGAAGTGGGGTGGCTGCCACCTAACGACATCTGGGAATGCCGGTTTTCGGTTTTTCGTGCATATAATTATAAATAGTAAGAATCCGATAAGAACTTTCACTATTTACATCATATGCGCGAGCGCCGCAAACTTGCAGGGCCATGCACTTGACATGAGTGGGGCTTGAACCCACGACCTCACGCTTAGCGAGCTAGTACACTAACCACTAGGCTATGAGGCCCCCTATTCGTATATATACGATAATTTAATTATCGACATATAACAGACCAGATCACTTAATTAGTTTTTTATAAAAGCCATTGAAGCCATCTATGGCCATCTGTCATTTTCCTTGACGTCTGGACTTACAGCGGACCATTATAAAATTAAGCTTTAACTTCCTTCATTTGTACATAAGTTGCTTAAATAGTATCTTGCAAGACGAGCCTATGTGGTGTAAGGAGATTAAATATCCCCACACGCCAAGACAGGTCACAGTGGCAGGCAAAGCCAGAGAAGATGGATTTGAAGGGTGTCAGTCAAGGAGGGGAGGTATCCGAGTGGTCAAATCAGAGGGAAAAACGAAAGTAAAAGCACCGTGCAACGAAACGGTCTTGAGAGGTGCAGCGTGGCCGCTGCAGCAGCAAAGGTCCAGGATTGGGAAGGATCGAGAGGGTATGAAAGGCAGTCCGAACGTAATACCCTATACGGATCATGTTGGGCATATGTCGAGCTACAACGGCTAAGGAGTAGAGGACGAAGTTTCTAGTCCTTCTACCAGTAACATTAAAATTGTATCTTTTAATAAAACCAAGCACACCCATAGCTTTATTAACTATGGTGGATATATGGTCGGTAAATTTAAGTTTCACATCTAATAGGACACCCACATCGTTAACCTGAGTTAATCGTTCTAAGGCATTCCCATAGAGAAAGTACGTAGCCTGGTGAGGTCTAGATCGATAAAATGACATGAGTTTACATTTCGATCCATTGAGCTTTAGGTTATTTGCTAAACACAAATTTCGAAATTTATCCAAATCGAATTGAAGTCTAAATTGGGCGCTAGTGAATCTATACTGAATACAAAGCTTAACGTCATCAGCGTACAAAAGTACAAGTGAATCAGGTAAGGCAAGGGGCAAGTCGTTAATAAATAATGTAAAGAGTAATGGTCCAAGATGGCTTCCTTGGGGCACCCCAGATGTGACGCGGACTAAGTGCGAGGTAACATCTATAATGATAACACGTTGGGTTCCTCCAGATAAGTAGCTCGAAATTCAAATCAGGAGATCAGTTGGGAATCCCAAAAGACTGAGTTTACTTATAAGAAGCGAATGGTCAATAGAGTCAAATGCTTTACTGAAGTCAGTGTAAATGACGTCTGTTTGTAAGCCATTCCGGAACCCATCCATGACAAAAGATGTTAGCTCCAACAAGTTGGTGGTGGTGGAGCGCCGCTTCATAAAGCCATGTTGGCACGGGGATATTATTGAACTACATAGGTGTTGCAAATGTGGAGTGATAAGTTTTTCGAAAAGCTTTGGAATTGCTGACAATTTAGAAATGCCTCTATAATTGGCAGCATCGGATTTTTCCTTTTTTATGAAGAGGAATAATGTAGGATTCCTTCCACATAAGGGGAAAAATTGAAGTCTTCAGCGATAGATTAAAGAGTTGAAGGAGCGGCTTGCACAGTGCCTCGGCGCAGTTCTTCAGAACACATCCTGGCAGTCCTTTGGGGCCTGGCGAATACACGGGCTTGACCTTAAGAAGATCCAAGGCGTATTAGTTGAAGCGGACGGATATTTCAACGGCATGCAAGCGTCGCAGAATATATTCAAGGTGTAATAAAATCTATGTACGGGAATGTTTATATCATCGCATGCCAGTAGATCGGACCAATAAAATTCCAAAAGTAGTTTAGTTTTATAAAATCAGCCTTACGGAAAAAACGAACTTTATGTGATTTAAGTGTAGACTTAAGGTCAATTAATGTATTGGATTCGATTAAAACCTCCAGAGTGTTATGATATGGATCCTCAGGGTTAGAAAGGGGCAAAGTTCTGGAAAGTGTAATTCCATCAGGATCAGAAACGAAACACATGTCCAACAGCCGACCTAAAGAATTTCTAACGTGGTTCATTTGCCCGGCAAACTCCACAATACACAGCAAAAGTGGATACCAGACCTACGTGAAATGGCATCCGAAACTGAGTTCGTGAACCTGGCACACTTTGCGTGTAAAACGTTTTCACAGAGCCAGCAGTGGATGGTAGGCTGGGATGAGGAGATTGTCTTATTACAGGACTTCAACGCGCAGACAAGTTTAAATTCCATAATTATTATTCTTAATTTATTAATATTTTTTGTTTATATTATTGACGTACCTTGAACCACTGTGCCAGGGAAACGAAAAAGGGGGATTAAAGAGAGTGATTAGTGTGGGTTAGTAAACAGCAAAGAATAGAGATAAGAATCCCTATTAAGCGACGATAGAAGTAACACCGTAAAAGATGAAGAAGCAGAGCAGAGCTATGTTTGGACGAAAATTAATAAAATTATTATTTTACCTCCAAATATACCTTTGCACACACGAAACGATACGGATACTTGTAATGCAAAATATTGTTTATTGAACATATTAATAAATATAGATAAACACCGGAGTTTAAAGTTATGAAATCAAATATTTAGTTAAAATCCAGTGCGCACAAAAAAAACACGTCCGTTCCCTTTAAGATAAGAGAAAGAAGTCGAAGCCCTTCGAATTGTCATGGCCTTTACTCCACCTGCCACCGCGCATACAAGAGTAAGGTTCCCGTATGAGGGCTATCCAGCCTCACAACCAAGTATTTGGGCAATTTCAGTCTCAGAAGAAACTGTGCGAGAAGGTAGATTGCGTTGATTTTTCGGGATTAAGCACTACTTTTACACCCTTGCTGAGGGTATTATAATTTTGGCTAGAAGTTTGCAATGCAATATTCTTTGTCAGTAGACCGTTGTTGACCGTCTGTCTGTCTGTCTGTTTCTTCGCGAACTGGTCTCTTAGTTTTAAATCAACTTGAAACTTTGCACACATCCCTCTTTTATTCGCACGCAGGATACAGGTCGGAATGGCCGGGATATATTGACAATATCCTATAGTGGCCATATCAACTTGCTCAAAAATGTATATTCTATATGTCGGAGATGTCTCTATCACTACGTTGCACTCTTTTGACCAAAATTATAATACCCTCTGCAAGAATATAACAAGAAATGAAAGTTAACTTCAGGCGGAGATGAAGTTGATATACCCTTGCAGTTAATTAGCCTTTTTCTATTGTTATATATATATCGAATATAGTGGTCAGATCTTTAAGAAAATTTACTATTTCATTCATTTTCTACAAAAAAAAAAATGTTGGAAAAAATCCTAAAACTTTGATCTTCAAAAATATCAAGAAGTGATCCTGACTAAGACTATATATACATTATAGGGTCGGAGATATCTCATTCAGAGCGTTGAACACTTTGGACCAAAATTATATTGAATTATAAAGGCCATGTAATTGTGTTGACCACCATTGTTTTTAGTACATATCCATAGAAAGTTCCACCGTTCTAACTTAAAAAACAACAAAATTATGACATTTCTGATCTATCAGTTATATGACAGCTATAAAACATAATTGGGTGATCCTTATGAAATTCGGCCGATCGGACTTGTTTGCCAAAAGTAGAATGCATAAAAACTCCCATACTTCTAACTTAAAAAACAACAAAGTTATGGCATTTCCGATCAATCAGTTATATGACCGATCCCGGCCGTTCCGACGTTGCAGCAAAGAAAAGAAGGATGTGTGCAAAGTTTGAAGTCGTTAACTTTAAAACTGAGAGACTACTTTGCGTAGAAAGAGACAGACAGACGGACATACGGATATGCTTATATCAACTCAGGAGGTGATCCTGATCAAGAATATATATATTGAAATATATATATTGGAGATGTATCCTTCACTGTATTGCACACTTTTGACCAAAATTTTTAATACCCTCTGCAAGGGTTTTTTCGGCAAATGGTTTTTTCGGTAAAATCAATTTATTTCATTCAAAATAGTCTCTTTCTGCTTCAATGCAGCTTATATCCGGTATGACCACCAGTATGCTGGTGCAAGGATTTATTTTTGAACGGCCTCTGAGTCTGAAAAATTCTTATCTTTCATGGAATTACCATATCAGGTGAACCATATCAAGGGAGTGGTTAATGGTTAAAATGTGATGTTATGATGTCCTTTGAATATTGGATTCCGAAAAAGTTTTGGTAGTCAGTCAATTTGTGCGGAAAAACTGTGCACATACCTTTAGCATGCTCGGGCCTACTCGGTCAAAATGCGATAAAACGATGTTTTTGAGATGTTCAATTCCATTTCCATAAATTTTAATGATGAATTTTAATCACAAATATTTTTTTATCACAAATAAGCACATTTATGTCCTTACGACCACTTTAAAAACGTTGGAGCCACTAGTAATTAATAACCATTAATAACAACTATAGCTTGATAATCATATATAGGTTTTCGATATTCACACAAGCTTACACATTGCCAAAATATTATTCGGTTTGTATAAGGAAAGCTTTTAAGAATTTCTTTTGCCAATTCCTCATACAATATACAGACTTATCATACAGAATACTTTACTTTCCTCATACAGAAAATACAGACTTCCTCAGACAATATAATTTCTAATTAAAAAATTGCAGAAAGTCTCCTCTTTACAAAAGTAATAAAAATCCAAAAATATGTTTTAAACAACGGCTAAATTGAGAAAATAAGCAAGTCCCTATTTGGTTTACTACCAAAAATGGATATTAAAAGTAAGATAGGAATTATGATTGTAAACACACGAGCATCCGGCCGTATGCTGACTTAGCCCAGACATAAACGTAAGCATCCGTGACTCTACCGAGCTAATCACTTTTTATATATACATGTATTTTACATATACACTTTTAAGCTTAAAATCGAAATTAATAGGACAACAGGCGACACTTTCCTTTTTCTGAAATTCGTAACTTAACAACTCAATTTTTACTTTAATTATTTCTTTTAATGTTATGTCCATAAGGTAGAGGTCTGTGCGTTCATTTTGAAGTGTGGCTGCGAACTGCCCATAAATTTACAGAGTTGCCCATAATGTTAGTGATTACTACGTCTGGTAAAGTTAGTATAAGAGAAGAGAGTGTAGGTTTTTTAAGTATACATATATGACACATCTTCTCCTTTAATTAAAAACTATGTTAGTGTTTTGGTTTCCTAAGATCCTTTGGCTGGAAACGATCGACGGCTTGGCGATTTCGAGTGCTTTGGCGGACAGGTATTCCCGACGAGCGTCGTGCTGATTGAATTTGCCTTGGTTGTTAAGTTACCTCTCCTGGAATATCAGGAACAGGTTGCTGAATATATGCAGGAATCTCGGCTGACGGTTCGCCTCGGCTCTGAGTGTGGAGACTGACGACAAGATTCGGGACTTTAGGTACAAACCAGAACTCTGTGGATTTTTCATCGCAATGGTTAGCTGAGGACCTGGGTTTAAGCTGATTTACATGGCGCTTGACATAGCCATTTATTGACATAGCCATACGAACTACGTACAGCATCTTCCCGATTGAACGATCAATTATTCCTTCGATCCACTTTTCTCCCTTCGAAAAACTCCGCGTGAAAACTGGCTGATTAACGGAGTATTTGGTATCTGCTTGTTTATTTATTGCAGGCTTCTCAAATAGTTGACTCTATATGGTTCGTATTGATCGACCGTGTATCAATTCGGCTGGAGTTGTTCTTTGTGCATTAGGAGTAAACCTGTACGATTCAAGGTATTTAGTGACTGCCTCACGAACTGATAACCCATCCGATAAATTTTTCTTCACGGAAAATTTGTAAGTCTGGACAAAGCGTGGCAGAACGCTTGAACCATTTGACGCTGGATGGAACGGTGCTGTAGTAATGTGCTATATTCCATGTTGCTTGCAAAATACGAAGGCGTCGGCAGTAAATTGGGACCCATTGTCACTAACTATTGTCTTTGGATATCCTACAATTGCGAAAATTGATGATAGTGCCGCAACTGTATTGCTGGTTGTTGTAGACGACATTTTAACAGAAAATAGAATTTGAGAAAAGGCGTCTACGCAGATTAGCCACAGAAAGGGCCAGTGAAATCAATGTGAATACGCTCCCAAGCTGATGTTGCTACAGGCCAACCGTGGTACTCTTTCGGTGGTGCTGGATTATTGCATTTGCAGTAACGCAAGAGTTACAAGATCTTTTATATCTTGATCAATGGTAGGTCACCAAACATGTTGCCTGGCTTACTGTTTCATGCGGACGATGACCCAATGCCCTTCATTCAGGAGTTTCAGAATATGGCCGCGAAGTTCAGATGGAATTATTACACGTTTCGTATCTGTGTACAAGCAAAGAAGTTATTGGTTAGTGGTAATCGCAAACCTCCGATTGAAAAGTGACAATAAAGCTTGCTGGCTCGGTTGAAGTTTTTCAGTCCATCCTACCGTAACGAAATGCATGACTTGTCTGAGAATTTCGTCGGTGCTAAGTGCTTGCGAATTGTGTCAGCATCAATAGGCGGTGTCCATTCCAGTATAGTGTTGCAGGCTTCTTCTTCTTTGTCAAACTCTGGATCCATACCTACTGGAAGACGTGATAGAGCATCGGCGTTGCCATGCGCTGCTGTGGTACGATATCTTATATCGAAGATGTAGGCCATGAGAATGATGGCCCTGCGTTGTTTGATGTCATCAGATGTCATCAGAAGATGCTTGCCTGGATTGAAAATTGTTACAAGCGGTTTGTGATCTGTAATCAAAATAAATCTTCTTCCATATAAATATTGGTGAAATCGATTCACTCCGAATATTATGGAAAGTCCTTCTTTTTCGATCTGGCTGTATTTTACTTGGTGCTTATCTAAAGTTTTTGAAGCGAAAACTTTTGGTCGTTCGGATCCATCGTTCTGAAGATGAGAAAGCACTACTCCGATACCAAAGGATGAAGCATCAGTGGCTAGTATCAGTGGTAATTTTTTATCAAAATTTTTATTATCAAGCTAGTTCAGTTGTGTTTATAATGTGATACTTCAAGTCTGTGAATGTTTGATGCTGTGGCGGCCCAAATATGTATGCTACATTTTTTCTGCGAAGTTGGTTCAAGGGTGCTGCCAACTGCGAATAATTTGGGATAAAATTGCAATAATAGTTTACTTTACCCATAAACGCTTCCAATTGTTGCAAATTCTCAGGAGGCTTCAGTAGTTTTACAGCTTCTAGTCCTGAAGTATCTGGAAGATTCTTTCGTTTGCGGATATTCTTCTTCCCAAATATTCGATTTCATTCTTGAGGAAAAATCATTTCTCCATTTTGCATCTAATACCGTTGTCCTAAAGAATACCAAGAACTTGATCAAGTTTTTTTCAAATTTTCTGCCTTAATCGGTGCTGAGATGATGATGTCATCAAGATAGTTTCCGCACCCTTCTATTCCTTTCAGGAGTTGTTCTAGCTATCTTTGAAAGATCGCCGGAGCGCTGACTATTCCATATGGAAGACGTTGATATTGAAAAAGCACAGCGGTGTGTTCACGACCATAATATGTTTGGACGCATCATCAAATTCCATTTGTAGATAGGCCTATTTAAGGTCTATTTTGCTGAACTGCTTTCCATGATGGATGATGTAGAATAGAGCCTCTTTTGTGGGCAATGGGTACTGCTTTTTTTTTTTTTTTTTTTTATATAAATGTGGAAATTTTATTCTAAGGATTAGCGCACTGCTACCCAATTGGCAGCTTAATCTAATGAGTATTTACAATTTTATACAATAATGTGTCTAAGTGTTACTTAGGGCAAGAAGTGAATACATGTTATGGATTTAGGATGTTAATTGAATGCAGATAGCAAATTTACTAAGTCAAGATCCGGTCTGGTAGGTCTTGAGGGTGATGTCGTTTTAGTCTTCTTCTTGCTTGATTCCTTGGATCTGCGCTAATAGCAGCGGTGCCAAGTTTTTTGGCTAGGCTGTTGGGGTGCTCATTTCAGATCAATGACTTTTTTGTTCCTTTCATTTTTCATTAAGCCTTTTACACTGTACACTGCTTCAATTATTTCTATTTCGTTTGCTTCGTTTTTACCTTGCTTTTTAACTTGGTCTTGATTTCGCCAATTACTTTTGTCTTGCTTTGACATACATACGACGGTTATATGTCCCTTTCTATCACACTTGTAGCATACGGCATCGCGAAACTTGCACTTTCTCTTGAATAAGAATGACCACAGCCAGAGCATGATTTTCATGCGTTTTTGTTTGATTTCCTTACTGGCGATTCGTTTTGACAACTATTAATTGCATTAAGGGGTGCATGATTACATTTTCTTTTAGCGTTGCTACGGTTTTTGTTGTTATCTCGTAAGTTTCTGCTATTATGAGCACATCTTCAAGAGTTGGTTGCATCTTTTAAAGAGCAGATGCGCGAACTACATCATATGGCGTATGAACTATGATTTGATCGCGAATCATTTCATCTACATAGTTTGACAAAAAACCTTCTGCGTTTCACACAAACATGCATTCACGAGAGATCCCGCGCATGTCGGCTACCCACTCTCTATGTGATTGTGAATGTTTCATTTCTCTTTTGAAGAACTCGTAACGAGCTGCAACAATATGACGTTTGGTTCTGAAATGCTCCGTGATCTTGTCTGTGAGTTGCTTGAATGTAAATGTATTCAAAATGCTACTTTCCAAAAGATTTTTTAGAAGTTCAATTTTGTTACATCGCACCACGAAAGGAAGTAAGCTTTTTGTTTCAGATCTGCACTGACCGAATATGCATTAAAATGGTGTGATAATTGTTCGAGATATAATTCCCAGCTTTGTAAATCTTTGTCAAATATGTGAATCGGAGGGCATATAGATTCACCCGCTCGTACCGAATCACTCACACTTGCTGCGGCATTTTTGCTTAGTATTTCTTGCATTCCTAAATAAATTCCTAGGAATTTATTCCAAAGACAAGCTAGAATTGCTTGTAATAAGATAGTATCTGTCGGCATCTTGATGAAAATCAACGATTACGTGATACGCTTTTCTTTTAACCTCGTCGCCAAAATGTTATGCCCATAAGGTAGAGGTCTGTGCGTTCATTTTGAAGTGTGGCTGCGAACTGCCTTTATTAAAATGTCTATATCTATTTGTGAATTTACAGAGTTGCCAATAATGTTAGTGATTACAATGTCTGGTAACGTTTGTATAAGAAAAGAGAGTGTAGGTTTTTTAAGTATATATATATGACAATTAACAATTATAAAT
Source organism: Drosophila monieri (assembly GCA_035047585.1). Lineage (NCBI taxonomy): Eukaryota > Metazoa > Arthropoda > Insecta > Diptera > Drosophilidae > Drosophila > Drosophila monieri. The sequence goes on from JAWNPJ010000001.1 coordinate 17,354,632, forward strand.
AAACGCCTTTATAATATAATAACAAATTTAGGGAGGAGTAACTCCATCGATGAGGCCATCGATTCGACAGTTGATAATGTTATTCATTTTAATTTATGTTTTATAACAATTTATTCAAATTTATGAGTTATTAATCGAGTGGGAATAGCGCATTCCTTTCTGATGCACGGCGCAGGAAACTTGGTCCTTTTTGCCGACGTTGAATTGTTTATACCAGTAAATAAAAAACGACCAGTCTTCCAATTCGATGTCGAAAATATATTTTTGATATTATTCCAGATGTCGTTTTAAACTCCAGGTATGATTGTGAGGCAAGGGGACCGACCGGCTAGCTTTGCGGCTTTGTTGGCTAACTCGTTTTCGTAATAATTTTATTAATATTTTTTTACTATATGCCTCCCCGGCCAGGATGTTTTTAGTTCGGATCATTGGAAATGCGCCATTGCAGCGCCTAATGCCAGCGTGACAAGGAAGTGGGATTTTTTTTAAGTTTGATGGAGCGCAACAGCCATAGATAAGAAGCCAAAGTGTGTGGTGGTGGTGGATGAATAAATGCTTTGATGTTATGAATTTAATAATATTAAGTCGGTTGTTAAGTTAAGTCCTTATATCATTACAGTGTTTTTTAAATGTGACTTACTTATCAAATTTCAGGCCAAAAATCTTTAAAAAAAGGAAAGTGTTCTATGCCTTTGTTATTGTACCATAATTGTGGTATTGTAGCATATACAACGTTGTTTTTTTACAAATGTGAAAAAGCTTTTATTTACAGAAACGATTGCACCGAAAGTATTTCCTCAGACTTGCATTTCGTTCGATTTCTTTGAACTTATTGTTTATTGTAGTACCATTCTTAAATTTGCTTAATTATGCAGCCAATGCGCATAAATTAAAAGTTTAATTTGTTTATGTCCAAGAATGATGTTATTTAAAGACTGGAATGCGATCATGAACAATAATACTGAGCGGGGCGAACCTTGTGGAATACCATTATGTAGGGTATAAAATTTAGATAGAGTTGTTGCTTACTCTTACTCGGATTGATCGGTTGATCATGAAAGCCTTCGTTAAATTTAAGGTCTTTTGACCTACCCCCCACCGGGAAATTCGATCCAATACTGTGTGCACCCCCACGAGATCGGATTACCCTACAAAATCAGTTGCCAGTATGGGAACATGATTTTTGCTAGAAAGGGCGATGGGGAGATGTAGAAGAGAATCAAGAATGCTATGCTCTATGTTTTGTAGTAAGCCTTTAGCCTTTTGGCTAAAATTTTTTCTAAGGTCTTACCTAGACAGGGCAATTCATTATATTCATTGCATAGGGAAGTAGTTCTAAAATATTTTATTCCGTAAGATGGTTTATTAGGTTTTAAAATTGGGATAAAAATTGTCGACTTCCTAAAATGGGGGTGTTTTAAATTTTTAATTGACGTTACTTAGCTTTAAGAGGGAACTGTTTCAGAATTGGGAATGCTATTAGGTGTATACCAGGTTCTCCCTTTCGCATAGCTTAGTAGGAATATATTCCTGGACAGAATTTCTTCTTTGCGTGTCTTGTAATTGTAGAAGAAGTAGTCCTACCAAAAGTTGACAGAGGCGCCACCAATGTATAAATATTTATATTTTAGAAGGGAGGTTATAGGTCATTAGAACGACTACACTCGGTTTAGACACACCATCGTATGATTTCGTAAAATTGTACACTTCCATTACTTTTTGTGATTTGAGTTCGATGACGATTTATTTTTCCGGAATGTTGCAGAGGTACTGTTTATGCCCCAACAGTCCCCATTTTAAAATTAAGGGCCTCATGGAGCTTTCATTTTATTTTGCATATACCAGTGACATCTGTAGTATTTTTAAACTTATTCGCATCGGCTTGGGTTTTTATTACCATGAGTAAATTACCATCCTTAAGGTCCGAAATTGATACAATGTTCTTGGATATCATTTTTAAGGAACTGTTTTGCTGTACACAAACATGAGAATTGAGTTAATTTCTTTGTGGTATTAATGAAAGCGAAGTATTTTAGTTATAGAATTGAAAACTGCAGTTGGTGGAAGATCAGAGAATGCAATATCAAGTTTTTGGAGTTGGCTTATTTTTTTTCGATGGGGTGCTGATGGTAAGCGGTGCAAACCGTTTGTTGCCCAGGTTGGGAGGCCCTAGAGCTATGTCAAGTCTTCAAGATTTTTATTCGTTGAATGATTTTTGTGAGCAGGAAATTAAAAAGCAATATTATTTCAAAAGCCAGGTAAAGAATATGATAGATAAGAACCACGTGGGTCTAATAAGAATAGAGACCGATTGGGAACCGCTTCAAGAAGATAAGAGACGCCCAAATTGCATTGCTAAATCTTTTTTTGCTTATATATCGCGACATATGTATATCGTTATCATTCAAAACGTAATCGGGGCTTTTCGAGGATAAGCTGTTCTATTTGAAGGTTAGTCCGTTTTTTTGCATACGGTCTATGGGTGATTTGGAAAGTTGAAATGTGAGCTGAAGTGTCGATGATCGCGATTTACCTCAATGTGTGAGCTTATGTATTTCTTGTATTGAAGCAATTTTTTTTTTTTTTTAATTCAGACCAATCATCTAGTCTGCGTTTACTGTGAGTAGGTTGATAAGAATGGGCGAATAATCAAACACGATCCGAGAGCCATACGGCGGTAGCCAGATGTGGCAGAATATTTGTAGTAATTGCGAAGTTGATTAAATTAGGTTGTTTGTTAAGGTCTGTCAGACAGTGTGTTGGTCTGCCTTGGGAAATGTAGCCGAACTTGCAGTTGGTTTTTTTTGGTGGAGTTTCCACAGATCTGGATAAAGTTTCGTGTATACGAAACTGGCCGACACCAAAGACTTTGGGGGGACAACACAAAGAAAAGTAATATCGTCTCGTAAGTAATTTGAAACAGTTGGGTGATTCAACGGCATTCCAATATCGGTTTTGTTGATGCATACCTTTATAATCTAATGTTGCCCTGGTGCCCACACAACTCAAAGAAAAAGAATGTAACCAAATTCATCAGCAATGGAAGGTATTTCGGGGCGGATGGACTCCATGTAAGTGTCTCTAACTTAAATCTAATGATTTTTAATATATGCTTTCAAAATTCGCAAAAAGCCCAGAAAACAAACTAGAATCTAATAATATGACCCCCATCGAAAAGGATGCCATTAGTGTAGGAATTAGTTTAGGAAAAAGAAAACTTTTTTTGATTAGTTGATTCACGTAGTTTGTTAAGATGTTTCTAGAAGTTTGTCATCGCCAGTACCCGCGAACTTTACAACAACTTTAAAAAAAAAAAATAAACCCTATTATAACGTTGAACATGGAAGAGTAGTAGTCTTAGAATTCTGGTGTATATGGGTAATCAATAGCAATTGATTGGCTTTTGGGGATCTTCACTATATAATCTGCAATATAGAAGGTCCTAGGTTGGGTGGGTAAAGACAGTCGGAGATAAACAACATCTAGAATTCCGTAATGTACGTTTTTCTATATTTCTATCGCTGATCTCCTCTCTTTTGATCTTAAAGTCGACCACGTGAATATTCACAACTCCACCGTTGTAATGGATCATATTTCAAATTGTGTACATTTCTGTTTAGGAGATCCACAAACAACTTTACAAAGAAACCCCCACTACCTACCGAACGAACACGGTACTATAGGATCAGTGGTGTAGCGTGCCATCTCGGCGTCTGGGGCGGGAGACCCACTTTGCCGCCCTCGTTCTATATGTGGTAGGAGCCTAATTAAAATTAAATTTCACAGGCAATGTGGTACCTTTTATTGAAGGAAAAATAGTATGACCCGTTTTACAAGCGGGTCTACAATTCTACAGACCTTATGAGCAGCGGAGTTTGAAATAACTTAGTCAAAATCAATATTAGCAGTTAATTGTTCTTCAATCGTTCCGCTCCATCTGAAACTCGTCCTTGTAGATGTCTTCTAATACATGGGAAAGATCACACTTGAATCACACTGTCCAAAAGTTTCGCTGGCATCAAAAATCCGAACTTGTCCGATATTTCTCGAATTTTCTGGAATCGAGTCGTCATTTCTTGAATGATCTTGTCGAATGATGCGAACTCCTCTCGACGGATTTCCTGCTCGTGAGACGAAGCTGCATCTTTAGAAGATTCATCGCCATGCGTTTTTTCCTGTGAATTCTTCTCGTTTTAAGTTCGATTTTTTTGTTTTGACTCGCTTGAACACTTTTTGAGTTCGAGTTTTTCGCATAGAGTCATAGCAAAGTCAATTGCTTCTTGCACGAAACGGCCTCTACTTTCCACAGAGATGGTTTTCAAAGCGCAGAGTTTCTGCGCACACTTATCCACACTTTGTCCTCGTTGCTGAAGGTAAATCTGTGCGTCATCTACTTCAGGTAGCACTGCAGCCCAAAAGCCAAGAAAAATTAGGAAGTTAAATGACTGCATGGCTGTCAGGGAGAGACTGGCTCCGGATCTTGTTTCGGAAGATTGAGATAAATCTGTTAATTGTTCCAATACCTCAAGAACGACCTCAATATTTGAGTACTTATTTTTAAGCATCTTGACAGCTACATGTCTTGCGCTCCAGCGCGTTTCAGTGACTCGTTTCACTTTACCTGTGACGGCAACCAAAGCGTTTCATCGAACAGTTGATGAAGAAAAGAAGGCAAATAACTTCTGCAGAGTTGAGTTCCAAAATCGTTGCGGAATCCACTGATTCAGAAGCATCGTGTACCCCAGCCAAGTTTAGTGAGTGGTTTGTGCATGCAACGAATAGAGCTTTCGGATTCAGTGCTTTAATCCGGGCTTGAACTCCATTGTGGATCCCTGACATTGTGGCAGCATTGTCATCAGATTTTGTATGTCCAGTTCGCCTAATGTTATCTTCGCGAATATATCGTTGCTTAGATCTTCTGTATCATTTCCTTTTGGTTTGAAGAAGACAATGAAAGATTCTACCAGGGCGACTTTTTCTCCTTCGATATTTACGTATCGCATAACTTGGCTCATTTGGTCATCGTGGGAGACGTCTGGTGTACTGTCGAAGATTACGCAATAAAATTGATGCGTAATGGTGGATCGAACTTGTTGTCCCAGTAAGCTTATAAATTCATTCTGGGTTTCTAGAGATAGATACGAAACTGAGGCTTTTGCTCCCAGTTTTACCTTTGTCAGGTGTTCCATTAGAAGAAGGTCATATTTAGCTAGGAGGTGCACTAACTGCAGAAAGCTCCGCGATTGCCACTTTCATCTTCTCGAATGTCTTCTCGATGTTCTCTGAAGGCCAGATTATGTTTGGCTAAGAACTGGATAATATTCAGCAACCTGTACATTACATCTCTCCACTTCTTCTCCTCACTTTTGAAAACTTCTTGCTGTTTCTTATCGATCGTTGCTTTACAGCTCAAGCGAACTTCCAACTTCTTCCATTTCAAGGCTCTGTTCATGGCCCAGGCTATTTTCATGGTCTCCGATTCTTGGATTTAGCTTTCACTATTTGTTAAATCCCTCTTCAGATGCGAAATTCGAGTCGGAATTGCCAAACAGCTTGCAAGCCAAATAATACAAGGATTGCTTCAAAGGCGAGTACACCATCCATGTTCGGAGAACCTTTTCGCCGTTAGATAGTGATTTGTACAACCACTCTTTAGTAAGTTTTCGGATACCGCCTTTCATTGAAGTCCCTGAACGAACAACATCGGCAAATTTGGAATCGATGTGCTGTACTGAGTCAGATCCGCGACGTACTAGAAGCGTTCTGACTTCCTCGGTCATAGGAATAGGTCAGCAAGCTACATCGTCGAGATTCACATCTTTGTTTTCGGCAGAAGTAGAAAGAACTATTTAAATTATATCTTCTTTGGCAACATTCACTTTTTTTGCAGGCTTATGACTAGATGCTTGAGGTACTTTTGGTGAATCGACTTCGTCTGGACCCTGTTCTGTGGTGGGACCAGAACGACTTCCAACTGCGACGGCAGACACGTCTTCTTCTTATGCCTGTAAAAGGAATCATACCGATGACTTTCGTTCCGTATCCGAAACTCTCGCGATTTCAACCATACACTGACAAGTGTCACTAGATGAGAATAAATATTCGCAACGAGCCACACTGTTACTCGACTCGAAAATTTTTCGCAACCAGTCACAGAGTGACAGGTGTAACTCGTTGCGAATAAAGGACATTTTGCCACCCCCGCCTCAAATTCTATCGCAGAACAGAAAAAATAAATACTTCTCTTAAAAATAAGCCACAGAAAAATAAATCTCAGCCAAAATATTTACGTACAGCTTAAAAATTTCTATACAAAATTATTATATACCTTCCTAATAGATACCGGTTCCGATATAGCATTCTCAAAACAAATTCAGATAAGTATAAAGAAATAGATACAAAAAAAATAGTTGGAATGGTTGGAATAGGCGAAGGTGCTACGCATTACATAGTTCTATAAATATAGAACTTCAAGCAGGAAAATTTTGAAATCTATTCATTTAAATATTACGTTCGATAAATATAGAACTTCCAGCAGGAAAATTTGTAAAGTCATTGGGAATGGACTTCGTTAAAAGATTCAATTGCCAAATAGTCTGCCACGTTGATCAAGACAGGTTTGTGATTACATTAATGCCCGAAACCATTAATGAACAAATCCATATTCAGAGTCGTGAAACAGATCCATCTAAGCACTCCCTATCAAAAATCAATGTATGGAGGATGACATAATTACCACAATAGCCACCTCTATAGAAAAATCCAAAAACAATTTTGTCTGAATATTAAATACAAACAAGAATAGTCGTTGTTGGTGGTGCAAGGAGACAAGTGTGACAAGTAAAAGAATGTGGGGGTGTCCGGGAGGTCAATAACCTTAGCAGGCTCTCAATGAAGAAAACGACTGACTTTTAGCGACATGGGCCAAAAGTCATCATTGAAAACGGCTGAAAAATGTTGATCTGGCTCTCCGAATTTAAAATTTTCTATTTTGAGGACATTAATGTCGGTATCTATTTTTAAGTTCCCTAGCAACGGGTAAATCACTGAGGTCCAAGAGCAGCTTATCAGCGAAAAATATGCATAGTGCCTTCGGTTGGGTTCCGTACTTTAAGTTAGAAAGAACTTGGAGCTGAGCACAACTCGGTGCTTATGCCATTGCACCTGTTAAGTAGGTTGATACACTAGGGGCCCGGCCAGATGTTGCCTTTTTATTCCCAGCACTGGTAGAATTAATAGGGGGTGGCACAACTTGAGACCCCTCTAAAGAAGCCATAAGTCCATACGAACTTTTCAGAATAAGATCCAATTTAGCATTAACCTTTTGATTAAGCTTATCTATTTTCGAGTACGAGTCATTTCCAATAACGCAGCATCACATTGGCACATTAAGTTAGGAATGATTATAAGTAGGTTAATAGCCTAAGGGGGCAAATCTACACAGGCGGTATTGTAGGCACGGCGGCTAAACGACGAGCACCGAACGGCCTCATACCCACGAAGCTGCGTACCAATAACTTCACCACGGAATTCACAAACGTGGGGCGACATGAGCAGAATTATAAAATATTCGAACGCAAAGAAAGCCAGATGCAGTCTCCAGAAAAGAAGAGTCAAAGTAAATAATTGATTACTAGCGTTTTGAACTATAAACTGTAAAAAGCCACAAAAGTAAAAACTGCAGCAAGCAATATCGACATTTTCAAGAAACTTGACTCACTTGTGTAAGAAAAATTTAATTCGACAATAGCAATAAAACAGCTATAGGATATAGTCGACTTATATACTGCCTGCAAAGAAAATAAGGATGTGTGCAAAGTTCAAAGTCGATAGCTTTAAAACTGAGAGACTAGCTTGCGTTGAAACAGACAGACGGACGGCCGGACTGACGGACATGCTTGCATCGACTCAGGTGGTGATCCTGATCAAGAACATACATATATAGGGATAGGGATTATAGGGTCGGAGATTTCTCCTTCACTGCGTTGCACACTTCTGACCAAAATTATAATACCCTCTGCAAGGGTGTAAAAATGCCTTTATCGAACCTAAACTATTACAGTATCCAGACTTAAGACTTTTGTAACAAAGAATTTTGGATCACAATGAATGCCTACAAAAAAGCAACCGGATCAGTACTAACAAAATCACACGATGGCATAGACCTTCTGATAGCAATATTCAAGATAGGCGAAAGTAGCAAATCAACAATAGAACAGGAATTAACAGCGATACTGTTATGTCCATATGAGAGAGATATGTGCGTTCATATTGAAGTGCGGCTCCGAACTGCCCTTAAATTTTTTGATTTTTTAAATTTAATTTTTATTAATTTAAATTGAAAATATAAGTATTTTTCCATTGAATATACATATATGTATTACTTAATATACATATACACTTTCGTCGACAATACTTCCTGCCATCGTCTAGCGGTTTTTCCACGTCCACGTAATTAACGAATTCTGCTCAAAAACTCGAATGCCTCGACTAACTCGAATGCATCGAATAACTAATGCTCGAATTGAAAACATTTTAAACGGACCTACCCCCCACTAAAACACCTATTTTCAATAATAAAAATTACAATTGACAAGCAATTGCAATGCAATTAGGCCTAGAACAATATAATTTTACAGATTTATAACCTAAGGAATATCGAGACTTGGTGTTGACTAAATAACTTATTTTAATTATGTAATAGCTGGAAAAAATCCTTTCACTGAAACTGTAATTGAAGGGGACCACTTGATCTGAACACCTCCAGATTCATAGAGAGAAGAACAAGTACTCTTCCGACCGCCAGACATCACCCATAGACTTTCTTCTTTCCTTTTAATCGCTCCTTGACACTTTGTAATTTCATTCCGCTGTTAAGTGCCTGGAAGCGACTGTTAGCTTAACAGTTCAGAAAGGCCGCTACCGGTAATACCCTAACTAACAGAGAGCAGACCGTACACCCATAGACCGTATACACAAAAACGAATCAACCTTCAAATAAAACAGATTATCCTCGAAAAGCCCCGATTACGTTGAGAATGGTACAAGCAAGCGGTAAACAAGCAAAAAGCAAAATACAAGCGGTAAATAGACTGACATAAATAGTCTCACAGATATTGGCGAATCTTGTGGTATGCAATTTTCTCATGGGTTATGGGTCTAATACTTTTCCCAGCTCAAACAATTTTTCATTTACTTTTACAATTTAAAATAAACTTTATTATTTTTAGTCCGACTTTCCATGTTGAGTATAATTTATAAGAGTGTTGTAGTTTGAATAAGATAAGAGAAAAGATCTTGCTTTTTGGAAAGTGGTTTTTTCCATTTAGGTCGTCTTAATTATTTCATTCACTTAGACGTACAATTTGAGCAGGAGTTATCGTTAGATCTACATGTGTTAATGCATTATGGGCTGAAAAATATGTCGATGAGTTATTGTTTAGAATTGTAACTTGCGATCGTTGAATGAATTTTAGTTGGATGTTTCCTCTTTTATTGTTCGAGTGGGACCCCCAGATGGTATGCCAGCTATTAAATGCCTGAAATAATGATAGGTAGGTTCGTTATTTGTATAGTCCAATTGAGAATGGATAATTCGGTGCGACACACGCTGAGAAGATAATGATTTTTTATTTCGATTGTATTTCTATTGCAATGGATTTTGCAAGTCATGCAAGTTATTTTTAAAAACTATTTATTTGCGTTCTATGGTTTTGTGAGTAAGGATTGCTACTTCCCCAAATTTGTTTAGTAGCTTCGTTGGTAGTCATTGATTAGAATGTGTATATTAGTTTTTTGAGGGTTAAAAATGACGGTTAAACTTGAGGTTCCTCAGAGTAGCATGCTAACATCCTTCCCCCTAACACAAGCCAAGATCAATAAAAGTTAATATACTTATAGTAGGCCGAAAATTTCATCTTCTGTGTTATTGACACCGCTGTACAATTCCGTGGTGTCATCATAGTTGATAAGTTTTCGTTGGGTAGTTTTTAGCTCTTTTGCAGGAGTTGTCGTTATTGCGCAGCTGTGGAGATGTACATCCCAAACAGTCTTGTCCTGCCAATAAGGATAATCCATCAGCAAAAATCCGGACACCGAATTGAACCTCAACGCCATTTATAGAGGTTGTCCTGTCTACAAAGAACTCAAGCATCGTCTTAATTAAAAGATAGCTCGCCACGTATAGCCTGACGTTTCAACAATCAACTATAGTAGCTTCCAACTGTAAGCACTGCCGGAGCAAAAAAAAAACAGCTTTGAAGACTATTTATCTTGCTATTTTTCTATTTACGGTATCTAAGCTATTTATCTTGCAACAAATCTCATTTCTGGTCATGCAAGCAGACAATTATGTAATATGTTATCGACAAGAATCACATCTACGTAATGATAGAAACGCAGCTCACAAACAAATATAATTTAATTCTAAGAGGCTATACATTCTACCGAACAAATCATCCCAACGGCAAAGCACACGGTGGGATAGGAATTTTTGTAACCACATTTATAAGTCAAATCTATAAGAATACTATTCATGGTACTATTATAGTGGTAATCATGTCGCTGTATACGGCCCCTCTCGGTGCGCTATATCTGAAGGTGAATTTATGAAATTTTTTACTCACTAGGAGGTCATGTCATATTAGCAGGAGACTACAATGCACACACACTGAAGATCTAATCTGGGGAAACGCTATAATCAGCTCTAATCAATCTACTCACAATATTCGCAGACCAACCATCCATATGATGAATTTAAAATAAACAATTAGCTGATATACACATGGGTAACTGGTTAGTAGGCAGGATGTTGGGGTACTCGTATAGGGCCGAACGTTTTTTTTCCGGCTACTGGCTCGTCAGTAATGAGGAGTGAAGTTTTTATATTGCCATTGTGGGGCTCAAAAGGTAGGGAAATCCCAGAAATCATTTTATAACAGCATTCATCAAGGATAGTCGGAAATGCCGAATCCGAAAGGTAGGGTACAGAGCGTAGCGACGAAAAGTTCAATATAATGGTCCCGCTCTAACACGTTGATGCGCTCTTTCTGGCATACACATGCGAGAGCGCGGAGAGACAGATACAAACGGAGGTCAGGAATTGTCCCGTTAGTGGAAGTTTTGGAGATTTCCACGGATGCGTAGCAACGAATTTAAGCTTATTGTCATAAATTGCGTTGCTACCGGAAGAGAGAAACTCTAATAACCCATTGCGTAAATTGAACAAAAGCAGCAACCACGTGCCAAAGTCACTTACCAAATTTTCAATATCGTTTACATCAGGATCAGTTGGGAATATTAGCATTGCTGAAAGGTAAATATAGTGGATAGAGAGTGAACAGCTCAGTGAGACATATTTGCGTTATAGTGAGGAAGCAACCTGTGATTAACACCGGCCGGTTAGCCTCGCGCACGTCGCGTAGCGTGTTGGCGCTTTTTCATTAATGTAGCAAGTCGTCACTGGCAGAATCAAAGGCAACCGGTCGGGAAGGAAGATAGCGATGTAAAAAGGAGTGGAAAGAGATAGTGCGAAAGAGGCCGAATACACGTGGCAACCTAACCTCGAACTGATGACGTAACAGAGCCATAAGCAGGGACGGCTAAAGCAGCAGTTTATCAAAGCAGCCAAACTTAGGACTCACTTATCCTTGCGCCGGTGTGGCATGAACTCGTAAACCACTGTATCTCGCCGGCTTTCCGATTCTATTCTTTCACTCCGCACGCTTCGCAGCGACCCGAATTCAGCAAAAGATCCCGAGAAAAGCAAGCACGAACCAGGATGAGAGAAGTATTAAGGCGATTGTTCCCAGTGAAATTAAGAATTAAGATTTTTCATTTAAGACATTTATTTAGGGTAATTTCTACTTCTATTTAGTTTTTTAAATGTAACTGCACATGCACCACACAACCGCCACATGCCTTCACTTGCAACGCTAGACGCGACATTTTTACAGGAATCTGCATCTTCGTTAGGCCCAACAAATACGAATACGAATCGCCGGAAACGAGCGTAAGTCCGTAAAAAGAAAATGTATATATTTAGATATGTATAAGTGAATGCGGTGACAATTGGTACATATGACGGATAGGCTAAAGTAACGTAAGATAAGATGCTATTTGTAGCATTATTTTTGAGTTCTTTAATTTTGAGTTTCCTTATTCTGACATGGCGCAATAGGCGTATGAAGTGTATATTGAATTAATTAAAGATAATGTATATTGTAATGGGGATGCAGTTTTTAGGTAACTCCGAAATCGTTTGAGTCTGTAGAGTACATTATTCTAGGGATACCCAATAGATTCGCACCGAGGTATCAAGGCAGGGAGGGTAAAGACTAGGGGAGCGTAAAACATCTCAGCACCCTGATCAAGCGAGTGTTTTCCTAATCCTCAATACAACCCGTTGTCCATCCGTTTCCAACAGGTCTCAGTTCAAATATTTGCCCGATCATTAACGAACAGTGAAGTGCACTTAAATAATTATTAGAGTAGAGTGGTATTATGTAGGAAACTAGGAAGAACCCACACCGTTCCGACGAGCTTAGAACCGAGCAAGAAGTGCACGCCTCCGAAATCTCCTACGCACCGTGGGTAAAGAAGATCCGTCGATCCCAGGGTGAATACCGGCAGTGAGCCCCTTCGCAACCAGGTTTTCCTTAACGATGTGGTAATGCGAAAAGGAACAGCAGCGTACGACTACTTGCTTTTACTAACTGTACACTACATATAATAATTTTGGCGCCCAACGTCGGGGGCTCGAGGAATTTTTTTACATTTTAGAATATAATCCATTACTACCATTACTTGATTGGACGCCCAAAGCGGACGTTGAAGCAAGGAGTCTAGGTAGGAGTAGGCCCCGAAAGAGAGTTGTGAGACTCACGGTGTTGCTCGATTGTTTCAGAGGTTTTAAGTAGTTAGTTTCAATTTAGCGTTCAGGAACAAGTTGAAAGTCTGACAGGAGGTATTTGAATGTCTGCGCATAGGAATTGCGGCCGCGATTCGAGTATTTACGGATCGGGACGACCACGCGACACCAGTTACTGAAGCGACTTTCTTAACATGTAAATGAGATTTAGCTGAAGATTTAATTGTGGAATTGATGAGGTGATTTAGGAATCTGTATCTAGGAATAGCGTCCTTATTTCGAGATAATCGGAATGGTCGACCAGATCAAGCCGACACTTCATACCGGATAATTTCTTGCAGTCTAGCGGTGGAAGCATGGAACATTTGTTCGTGGAGTTACATCCTTCGGAGATACTTCGATAGAATGGTACCGGATCAAAGAAGCCATACTTCAGCCACTAAATCAGCATTAACTTTGATGAATTTTATTAAATGAAGCAGGTATCAGGGAATTAGCAGTAGGAGTTATAATTTAAACAACAGTCCAAAGCACCCTAAGAAAAGAACACTTTTTGTAGTTATTACAAACAAGATGTCAGTTAGACATATTAATTCGAATCTGGCAGCAGCCACAAATGAGGATATGACGGCGTGTGCAATATGTACGATGCCTATAGGATCAAAGGAGCTTAAAGCGAGTACGCGTTGCGGTCACATGTTCCATAATCAATGTATTAGAGAATGCTTGATGCAAGCGAGTCAGTGCCCCGTGTGTTACACCGAATGCACGGCTCAACAACTTTCATTATCGCGCAACAATTTGTTTGCCGAGTTATCAGCTGCAGAATGCGTAGCCCATACAGCACCATCCGGCAGTAACAACAATTTGGTAGATGTAGATTCAAATCCAAGCAGTAATCCTGCTAGGACAAGATCACGTAGAGGTAGGCCAATAGTACCAAGGAAAGGAGCTATCCAGCGCACAGGGATGACGCTCAGGTCGAACCGACAGAGTCATGAGACAGAACGCCTGGAGCAAAGCCTTGGCACGGAGTCAGTAGTAGATACGTCTAGAATAGAAAATATGGAAGAGATAGGCAAAATAGTTCAAGCAGCTATGCAAACACAGCAGCAACTATTGAAGCAAGACCTCACGCAGCTTATTCAGGCGCAATTTTCAACCATGCAAATGGGGAACCAACCCCACAGTCCCAACAGACGCAGGTCTGAGAACCACACACAGGGCGGAAGTGGAAATCCAGCTATATCATCTGAGGAGAACAGCCACCTATACGGTCATCAAGTAGGCAGATCCTTTTCGGCAGTCCAGCCCGAGAAAGTACCAAGTATCATTCAGAGTTGGCACATTAAGTTCGATGGTACGAAGGAAGGATTGCAAGCCGAAGAATTTCTTTATCGAGTAGAAGCCTTAGCAAAGCAGAATCTCAGCGGAGATAGACAGCTTTTGTGTGATCATTTACACCTATTCTTTATAGGGAAAGCAGGTGAATGGTACTGGAATTTCCATAGTTCATACCAGCGTTTCGATTGAAGAGACTTTTGCAGGGAATTTAGGAATAAGATCAGGCACAATGAGTCGGATATGGACATCTGGGAGCTGATTAATAGCAGACGGCAGGCCGAAAAAGAACCCTTCGAGGAATACCAATTCCAAGTAGAAAAACTCGTAGCCCGATTGAATACCCCCATTACAGAAGAGTCATTGGTAAAGCTTCTTATTAGACACTCAAAGCCATCAATCCGATATGAACTAATGCACTTGCACGTGCCCACCTTAACACATTTAAGGGCGGAAATTCGCACCCATGAGCAGTTTTGCAGACAGATGCGATCCCAAACTGGGAAAAACAGCTGTCATCAGCGCCCAATAGTCTCGCAACTAGAACCAAACTTTGAAGATGAAAATTGCAGTGAAGTTGCAGCCGTGCAACGAAAGCAATTGAAGTGTTGGAACTGCGACAAGCCCGGACATCGCTTCGACGACTGTCTCGACGCTCGCAGTATCTTTTGCTATGGATGCGGCGCCAAAGACACTTATAAGCCCCGATGTCAAAAAATGTAACCCGTCGGAAAACCAGAGAGGGGATGCGACGAATCACGTCAAGGCGTCGCATCCAAGACAATAAAATCCGATAACAGTACTCAGACAGAATTTACGTTAAGTCCTTTTACACGGGAGTACGAACGTAACAAAACCTTACCGGATAGAGCAAAACTGTTCAAGCCCTATTCGCGAAGCAAATTATAAGGCAGCAAGAGAGCGTATCCTCGGAAAAGTCAACTCTTGTGCGAAAGAGGCGAGACGATCGAAAACGAGAATACAAAGATTTTGGAAGGAAGTTCAGACTTGTCGACAGAAGTTAGTTTCGGCGATATTTTTGAACTCAGATAACAGGCTGTACACAGAGATTGAAATAGAGAAGAACTGATACGTAGCGTTACTGGACTCAGGCGCGTCCATTAGTTGTATGGCGGCAGGGCAGCCAAGGAATTAGCAACTCAATCGAAAATGCGCAAGTGTTCAGGCAGGATTAGAACAGCTAACGATGCACAGTGCAACACAGAACGGAAATAGCGTACCGGGGTCTCAAGAAATCAATCGAGTTTTTCATAATACCAGATCTTAATCAAGATGTCTATTTAAGCTATTATTTAAGTCTATTTAAGTCTATTTAATAAAATCTAAAATTTATTAAGATTTTTGGCGAGAGCTCGGATTACTAGATCAAATAATGGTACAAAAACAGTCAGTATCTGAACTAACGGATGATAGACATCAAACAGCGTGTGAAGTACCCAAAACTCACACACTGTCGACCAATCAGAAACAAAGGCTAGATTCAGTCATAGCGAAATTACCTTCCTATGAAAGAAATGGTTTGGGGAGAACACAGGTCCTGGAGCATAGCATTGATGTTGGCCATGCAAAGCCCGTTAAGCAGCTACATTGGCCGATCTCACCAGCAAAGGAAGATTTAATGTTGAGAGAAGTAGAGAACATGTTGGCATTGGGAATTATAGAGGAGTCGAAGAGTCCATGGAGCAGCAGTTGCGTCCTGGTTAGAAAGGGACCCAAGGTTCGTCTATGTTTAGATTCCAGAGAAGTGAACAAGCTCACCATCAAGGATGCTTATCCACTACCTCATGTGGACGGCATTCTTAGTCGCTTGCCACCAGCTCGCTACATCACTGGATTAGATATGAAACACGCGTTTTGGCAGATACCGTTAGAAGAGAAGTCACGGCAATACACAGCCTTCACTATCCCTAATAGACCATTGTACCATTACAAGGTAATGCCTTTCGGACTCTGCAACGCGGCTCAAACTCTGTGCAAATTGATGGATATAGTGATACCACCAACGTTGCGCACGAGAGTCTTCGTATATTTGGACGATTTGCTAGTTTTCTCAGAAGAATTCGAGTCGCACATGACATTGCTCGAAGATATCGCAAGCCACCTGCGTAAGGCAAACCTAACGATAAATATAGCTAAGTCAAAGTTTTGCATGACTGAGATTAGATATTTAGGATATATCATTGGGCACGGCCAAGTGAAGGTTGACCCAGAGAAAGTCAGTGCGGTGGAGAGCTTTCCAGTTCCCAACTCCATAAAACAGCTGAGACGATTCCTTGGTTTATCAGGATGGTACAGGCGGTTTGTGGACCACTACGCCACAATTGCAACCCCACTGATAGATCTCCTTAAAAAGAACAAAACCCTCGCATGGAGTAAGAAAGCCGACGAGGCGTTCAAGACGCTCAAGCAGAAGTTGACATCGTCACCAATTCTGCGGACACCTGATTTTCAGAAACAGTTCATTTTATTAAGTGACGCCAGCCTGTATGGACTATGGAATGATTATAAGTAGGTTAATAGCCTCAGGGGGCAAATCTACACAGGCGGTATTGTAGGCACGGCGGCTAAACGACGAGCACCGAACGGCCTCATACCCACGAAGCTGCGTACCAATAACTTCACCACGGAATTCACAAACGTGGGGCGACATGAGCAGAATTATAAAATATTCGAACGCAAAGAAAGCCAGATGCAGTCTCCAGAAAAGAAGAGTCAAAGTAAATAATTGATTACTAGCGTTTTGAACTATAAACTGTAAAAAGCCACAAAAGTAAAAACTGCAGCAAGCAATATCGACATTTTCAAGAAACTTGACTCACTTGTGTAAGAAAAATTTAATTCGACAATAGCAATAAAACAGCTATAGGATATAGTCGACTTATATACTGCATGCAAAGAAAATAAGGATGTGTGCAAAGTTCAAAGTCGATAGCTTTAAAACTGAGAGACTAGCTTGCGTTGAAACAGACAGACGGACGGCCGGACTGACGGACATGCTTGCATCGACTCAGGTGGTGATCCTGATCAAGAACATACATATATAGGGATAGGGATTATAGGGTCGGAGATTTCTCCTTCACTGCGTTGCACACTTCTGACCAAAATTATAATACCCTCTGCAAGGGTGTAAAAATGCCTTTATCGAACCTAAACTATTACAGTATCCAGACTTAAGACTTTTGTAACAAAGAATTTTGGATCACAATGAATGCCTACAAAAAAGCAACCGGATCAGTACTAACAAAATCACACGATGGCATAGACCTTCTGATAGCAATATTCAAGATAGGCGAAAGTAGCAAATCAACAATAGAACAGGAATTAACAGCGATACTGTTATGTCCATATGAGAGAGATATGTGCGTTCATATTGAAGTGCGGCTCCGAACTGCCCTTACATTTTTTGATTTTTTAAATTTAATTTTTATTAATTTAAATTGAAAATATAAGTATTTTTCCATTGAATATACATATATGTATTACTTAATATACACATACACTTTCGTCGACAATACTTCCTGCCATCGTCTAGCGGTTTTTGCACGTCCACGTAATTAACGAATTCTGCTCAAAAACTCGAATGCCTCGACTAACTCGAATGCATCGAATAACTAATGCTCGAATTGAAAACATTTTAAACGGACCTACCCCCCACTAAAACACCTATTTTCAATAATAAAAATTACAATAGACAAGCAATTGCAATGCAATTAGGCCTAGAACAATATAATTTTACAGATTTATAACCTAAGGAATATCGAGACTTGGTGTTGACTAAATAACTTATTTTAATTATATAATAGCTGGAAAAAATCCTTTCACTGAAACTGTAATTGAAGGGGACCACTTGATCTGAACACCTCCAGATTCATAGAGAGAAGAACAAGTACTCTTCCGACCGCCAGACATCACCCATAGACTTTCTTCTTTCCTTTTTAATCGCTCCTTGACACTTTGTAATTTCATTCCGCTGTTAAGTGCCTGGAAGCGACTGTTAGCTTAACAGTTCAGAAAGGCCGCTACCGGTAATACCCTAACTAACAGAGAGCAGACCGTACACCCATAGACCGTATACACAAAAACGAATCAACCTTCAAATAAAACTGATTATCCTCGAAAAGCCCCGATTACGTTGAGAATGGTACAAGCAAGCGGTAAACAAGCAAAAAGCAAAATACAAGCGGTAAATAGACTGACATAAATAGTCTCACAGATATTGGCGAATCTTGTGGTATGCAATTTTCTCATGGGTTATGGGTCTAATACTTTTCCCAGCACAAACAATTTTTCATTTACTCTTACAATTTAAAATAAACTTTATTATTTTTAGTCCGACTTTCCATGTTGAGTATAATTTATAAGAGTGTTGTAGTTTGAATAAGATAAGAGAAAAGATCTTGCTTTTTGGAAAGTGGTTTTTTCCATTTAGGTCGTCTTAATTATTTCATTCACTTAGACGTACAATTTGAGCAGGAGTTATCGTTAGATCTACATGTGTTAATGCATTATGGGCTGAAAAATATGTCGATGAGTTATTGTTTAGAATTGTAACTTGCGATCGTTGAATGAATTTTAGTTGGATGTTTCCTCTTTTATTGTTCGAGTGGGACCCCCAGATGGTATGCCAGCTATTAAATGCCTGAAATAATGATAGGTAGGTTCGTTATTTGTATAGTCCAATTGAGAATGGATAATTCGGTGCGACACACGCTGAGAAGATAATGATTTTTTATTTCGATTGTATTTCTATTGCAATGGATTTTGCAAGTCATGCAAGTTATTTTTAAAAACTATTTATTTGCGTTCTATGGTTTTGTGAGTAAGGATTGCTACTTCCCCAAATTTGTTTAGTAGCTTCGTTGGTAGTCATTGATTAGAATGTGTATATTAGTTTTTTGAGGGTTAAAAATGACGGTTAAACTTGAGGTTCCTCAGAGTAGCATGCTAACATCCTTCCCCTAACACAAGCCAAGATCAATAAAAGTTAATATACTTATAGTAGGCCGAAAATTTCATCTTCTGTGTTATTGACACCGCTGTACAATTCCGTGGTGTCATCATAGTTGATAAGTTTTCGTTGGGTAGTTTTTAGCTCTTTTGCAGGAGTTGTCGTTATTGCGCAGCTGTGGAGATGTACATCCCAAACAGTCTTGTCCTGCCAATAAGGATAATCCATCAGCAAAAATCCGGACACCGAATTGAACCTCAACGCCATTTATAGAGGTTGTCCTGTCTACAAAGAACTCAAGCATCGTCTTAATTAAAAGATAGCTCGCCACGTATAGCCTGACGTTTCAACAATCAATTATAGTAGCTTCCAACTGTAAGCACTGCCGGAGCAAAAAAAAAAACAGCTTTGAAGACTATTTATCTTGCTATTTTTCTATTTACGGTATCTAAGCTATTTATCTTGCAACAAATCTCATTTCTGGTCATGCAAGCAGACAATTATGTAATATGTTATCGACAAGAATCACATCTACGTAATGATAGAAACGCAGCTCACAAACAAATATAATTTAATTCTAAGAGGCCGAACAAATCATCCCAACGGCAAAGCACACGGTGGGATAGGAATTTTGGTAACCACATTTATAAGTCAAATCTATAAGAATACTATTCATGGTACTATTATAGTGGTAATCATGTCGCTGTATACGGCCCCTCTCGGTGCGCTATATCTGAAGGTGAATTTATGAAATTTTTTACTCACTAGGAGGTCATGTCATATTAGCAGGAGACTACAATGCACACACACTGAAGATCTAATCTGGGGAAACGCTATAATCAGCTCTAATCAATCTACTCACAATATTCGCAGACCAACCATCCATATGATGAATTTAAAATAAACAATTAGCTGATATACACATGGGTAACTGGTTAGTAGGCAGGATGTTGGGGTACTCGTATAGGGCCGAACGTTTTTTTTCCGGCTACTGGCTCGTCAGTAATGAGGAGTGAAGTTTTTATATTGCCATATCTCGAAACCTACCCCAGCTTATTATAATAAATTACGAACAAGAAGAATTAAATTAAATACAAAACCGGTGAGAAGAATTTTCGGAAAATTACAATTTTAGGATATTAGCACGGCACGGGGTCGATCGGATGGAATCTGTTGCTGGTATCACGGTTTCTCTTTGCCTATTTAACCTTGGCCATAATTCCCTCACAAATTTAATGGTTTGGCCCTTGTAAGGTATTATGGAGGGGATAGGATACTGGAGATCAAATGAATTTTTTTTTAAAACATTATAATAATTTGTTCTAACGATAAATAATTACAAACTAACAATTGTTTTATTTGGAATAAAAATATACTGATTTATCTGTATATATGCAAGAAAATTTAATTTGATTCGCGTTTATTTGCTCTGTTAAGTGCTTTTTGCTTCTCTTAAAGTACTGAGCCCTTCCATACGGGACTTTTATGACCGAAATAACGTCCACTTGTTATACCCTTGCAGAGAGTAATATAATTTTGGTCAAAAGTGTGCAACGCTGTGAAGGAGACATCTCCGACCCTATAAATTATATATGCTCTTGATCAGGATCACCTCCTGAGTCGACATTATCATGTCCGTCTGTCTTTCTGTTTCTACGCAAACTAGTCTCTCGGTTTTAAAGCAATCGACTTGAAACACATCCTTACTTTATTTAAAGGCAGTATATAAGTCGGAAAAACCGGAATTGGTAGACTATATCCTATTCCTGTTATATAACTTTACAATCGGAAATGACACTACCTTGGTATTTTTAAAGATGCTTCCAACATTTTTAATGTTGAAGTTAAAATTCTTATAAAAATCCAACTAAAAAAGCCAACTATATTCTATCCGACAGACCTAATAGTATAAGCTGCTACTTAACTGCAAGGTTATATCAACTTCGGCTCCGCCCGAAGTTAGCTTTCCTTTCTTGTTTTAAATATGTTTGGGGCTGTTTCAAACATTTTATTAGAAAATTTATTTGATAGTGTTATTCTTATAAGAAGCGGACGATCCGATACATATCTAATAATATGAGCTCCTTACCGATCGCCTTGGCGCTTGCCGTCTATGGTGCTTCTCTTGAATGCCAATTGGGTTTCATCTCCCTGATTGGTCCCTTCCCTTCGCCACTCTCAGCACCTGCCGTGTTTCCCTGATCTGCCGCACGTTCCAACCGAGCATGCCGACGATCTATATGTCACTGTCGTCACATAAGACCTCGGGTGTGTATGCGCTCTGTGGCGACATCCTCAAATTTCTGTTCGAGAAGGCCACACACCGTCTTCCTCAGCCCTTTTTTGCCAGACTTTATTTTCCGGCTGGAATTATCCCGTTGTTACTCCGGCCTTTCTCCTTTGAGGTTTATTTCGTTTTTTCACCTTTTTGAATATTTTATTTTTTTTTTTTGTTTTGGCCTTTTTCCCTTGAATATTTATTGCTAAATTTTATGTATTTTCTTATGCCTATGCATACTTTTCTGCTTGGGCTTTGACCTTACTCAGGTGTGCCCTCTTCTCCTTTCAATCACTGTATGGATACAAGCTTGTACGGGCCGTCGTATCGCGGCTCTAGTTTTGCCGAGAATCCGTCCGCTGCATGCTTCTCCACTTCAGTTCGAACGCCTCTTACAGCTTCGCCGCGTTTTCCGGAGGCGTGACTAGTCCACATCCTGTCCACAGTGCGTTTTCGAGATATATTTCCTTCGGCGTCCTTGGCTCTCTGCCTTGTGTTACAAAGCACGGCGATCATCTTGATCATCTTGTCCGCGCTCGGTAGGACTGATGCGCACGCCGAGCTCCTCGAGGAACTGCTTAAAGTTTTTACTGGTGAACTGGACACTATCGTCCGTCACCATTAACTTTGGTATGCCGCACCGAGCGACAATTCTCTCGCGGATTGCTGTATGTAGCGCCTCGGTCGTTGCTTTTCATAGCGGTACCATTTCTGTCTACTTCGAGAATCGGTCGATCATTACTGTTCATGCTGAGTTGTCGCTGGTCGGAGGGATGGAAATGGGAAGACATAAATATGAATATCGATGACCACTCGACTGATCGATAACTCCGACTGTGCTATCACTGAATTTTTTTACCATCGCTGGATTGACAGCAGGTTTTGGATGTTTTTCTTTTGCCACTTGATTCGTTTTTCTACATTTTTTTACCGAAAATCATTTTATGTACCGAAATCAGTAAAATAAACCAAAGTGAATAAATCCTAATCCTTTTAATTTAACTAAATAATAGTTGCTTTTAATTCCTGGGCAAATCATTTCTACTGCTTGCCTCATTCCTGGCAGAACATTCCTAATCCGGCTGCCTTTAATTCCTGGGCAACTCATTGCTACTGTTCGTCTCATTCCTGGCAAAACATTGCTACTGTTCGCCTCATTCCTGGCAAAACATTGGTCCTTCGAGCCGGATACCAACAACACAAAAGTTTCACGGCATTAACAACAAAATTATTTTTTGTTGAGACATATAACAACCGAAAAACATTTACCCACCGAATCTACGTATTCCTAACCAGTATTATTCCTTCCTACTACCTCTGCTAATTAAAGTTCTACCAAGGTATGCACAGTTATTTTGTGCATAATTTTCGGTTCCTAAAATTTTTTCCTACCAATATATTATTATATTATATTACTATTATATACAACCAATTCATTCCTACTATACCTATTATATTATTTAACTTCTGCTGCAAATAAATAAGTGATGTACCATTAATGGCTAAATAAAAATATTTACCCTCATCTTCTGCATATATATATTGTTCCCGAGGGCTGCTGTAAAAGTTCTCATTCTCATTTTCAAAAAATTATTCCTATATATATAAGTGCCGAGGATCGCCTACTACTACGGCCTGATATTACTCCATTTAACGCGTTAAAAGAAAGGAAATAAATAAAATAACCCAAAACCTTTGTACGTATAAAAAAAAAAATAAATAAAAAAATAATTATAATTATATTATTTGGTTTTTTGATAAGTAGACTTGGACGGATATTTTTTATTATTTTCAAAGCAGCAGTCTTCTTCCTTCACGTATTTCGAATACCATTAATTCCTATCGTGTTTGTAGGGGAGTTCGTATCCTCTGAACTTATCCAAAGGCTCCCATATTATGTCCTCTGGACGAGACACAAAACCAAAAAGTTTTGCACCCGTCAAAATTATAAGAAGGAGTACATCCTCATCTCCAGTTCCTCCTTCGCATCCGTTAGCATGATCTGCGAACACCAGATCCAAGAGCGAGTCCCTGACGCCAACGCTACCAAAAACGCAGAGCATCTCACGAACCCCAATAGGAACCCGATCCGTTACTCACAGTTTCTGCAAACACGATGGCTCTTGCGATGTTCATTTCCGTGTGCGATAAACTAAGCCATTTCGAGGCCAAGATCAATGAACCAGCGGCTTCTGAGTCCACTCAATACGCCCTCCAGGTCCGACGTGACCACGTAAAGAATCTTTGGGAGAAGATTAAGAGCGAGTACAACAAATGTTCCCAAGTTCTCCAGCAGGAAGCCTCCGGCAGTGGCAGGCAATAGAAGCCAAGTATGACTACTGCTATTCCGTTTATGAACGCTGTGTAGCCCAGCTAACAGAGATTATCGAAAGAATGTCCGTTCCAACTCTTCCGAGGGCATCAAGTATTGCCCAACCGTCCAAGTCTAGCGGATGCCGACTTCCGCCCTGTGACACTGAAGTTTTCAGGGGGGATTACTTACGGTGGCCAACGTTCCGCGACCTTTTCATTGCTATCTACGTCAACAATCCGAGGTTGATGCCAGTGGAAAAGTTGTTCCATTTAAAGGCCAAAACAGAGGGAGAAGCTAAGGCTATAGTAGCAAAATCTCCACTCACGCATGACGGGTTTGAATCGGCTTGGACCGCGCTTTGTGACCGTTTTGAAAACAAGCGTCTTCTGGTCAACAGCCAATTAAAAATCCTGTTTAATCTTCCCGTAGTGGTTGTTGAGTCCGGTGCAGCTTTAAAGGAGCTGCAAAGTACCATCCAAGGCTGTCTCACGGCGCTAGGACACTCCAAAATTTCAATAGATAATTGGGATTGTCTTCTCGTATTTCTGTGCTCCTCCAAGTTTCCGAAATTGACCCTTTCTTTGTGGGAACAATCCTTGTCCAATAAGTGCGAGATACCCGCATGGCATGCACCCTGGAAGTCATAGAGGATGTTAAACCCAGCTCCAACACTAAGATGGTTATTTCCCAACCGCCTTCCAAAGACACAGGCTCAAAAAGGATCAACTCCTATGAGACCAACGTGACGCAAGGACCAAAAAACTGTGACCTTTGCTCAAAAGAGAACCACCCAGTGCGGGTATGTCCTCGGTTCTTCCAAATGCCCGTCAGTGAACGATCCGCATATATAAGGAGGAATAAATTGTGCTTAAACTGTTTCGCTGGGGGACACCAACTTAAAGAGTGTACGAGAAATTACAATTGTTTCACATGTAAAGGGCGCCACAATACGCTCCTGCACAGAGCTGACCTTCCTCAGTTGGCTCCAATTCAATCCAATAATAATCCTACTACTTCAACTATACAGTCCACTACGCCTACCAATGTGCTAAGTTATCTAGCGGCAGCCACACAAGGTGTGCAATGATACATGTCTGTCACTTAGGAGTGACATATACTGCCAGGGCCTTACTTGATTCCGGGTCTGAGGCTACTTTTATCTCGGAACTTCTTTTTACAATTTTGAAGCTTCCGTACCAATCCGTACAAGCTAGAGTTTCCGGCTTAAATCAAGCAGTAGCTGCCCAATCAACTAAGATGTGCCATTTTCAAATTGGGTCGCCAATAAAACCTAGACTACACATTGAGGCAGAAGCATTTGTCGTGCCACTTCTATCCGGAAAGTTGCCTTCAAACTCCATACCAAAGGAGCAGTTAAAGGACCTTCCCAGTTTTACATGGGCTGATCCTTCGTTTTTCGAGAGCTCACAAATTGATTTGCTGATTGGGGCGGATATTCTTCCGACTATTCTGCTGAGTGGCTCGAAGACAAAGATTTTTGGCACTCTGTTAGGTCAGGAAACAGTATTTGGCTGGATGAGTGGGCCAGTCTCCAAGACCGTGCCAAAATCCATTTCGAACTTTTCCACAAAGGTCTCGATAAGCTCTGAAGCTAAACTCGAGAAACTTCTCACAAAGTTTTGGGAGGTTGAGGATCTTCCAGAGAAGCCGGTAAAAGAGTCGGATTCTTTCTGTGAGAAGAACTTTGTGCAAACAACAAGGAGAGATGACATCGGGAGATATGTCGTCACCCTACCATTCCGAAGTGGTGATCGGATTAATCTAGGGCATTCAAGATCCATAGCACTGGCTCAATTCCTGAAGAACGAAAGCCGTTTGAGGAAGAATCCAACTCTAAAAGAAGAATATGAGGCAGTAATCAGGGATTACTTAGATCAGCGGCATATGTCTCCAATCGTTCCAGACTCCAGTGGGAAGAATTTCTACCTGCCTCATCACGCCGTTTTTAAGCCAGATAGCACTACTACCAAGGTTCGTGTAGTATTCAATGCATCCTGCCCTACTTCCAAGGGAAAGAGCCTGAATGATATCTTTCAACCAGGGCCTGTGTTATCCGATTTGTCCGATTTGACTTTCCAGATCTTACGCTGGCGGTTCTTTCGCTTCGTTTTCAATGCCGACATTACGAAGATGTACCGGCAAATTCTCGTTGCTCCAGAGCACACTCCATTCCAAAGAATCCTGTTTCGTGATGCAAATGACCAAATCTGTGACTATGAACTCAAAACAGTCACATTTGGAGTAAATTGTGCTCCGTTCCTTGCAATAAGAGTATTGCATGATGCATTTTTCTTCGTCCCATCCGACATTACTCCAAAGGCAGTCCTCAGTAAACGGGAGGTACTGTCACAAACTGCAAGACTTTTTGACCCGGCAGGATGGCTGGCACCTTTCGTGATCCGAGCAAAAATCTTTAAGCAGGAGATTTGGCTCCAGCAGCTGGGTTAGGACGATACACTCCCTGCTGAGCTCATGGGAAAATGGAACGAATTTCTTATGAGCTATCCTATTATAAACCAAATCCGAATTCCAAGATGGGTGAAATTTGGCCCACAATCCAAAGTTCAATATCACGGCTTCTGCGATGCATCGCAGTAAGCATATGGAGCCGCAATCTATGTCCGAATCGAGCACGATAAGGAGGTTTCCATTTCTCTTTTGACCGCTAAAACTCGCGTGGCTCCAGTAAAGACCATGTCCATACCACGCCTGGAATTATGCGGTGCAGTTCTTCTGGCTGAGTTATCCCAATCGGTTGTTCCACAACTCTCTCCTGATAACTTCGACACATTCTACTCCACGATAGTGCTGGCGTGGTTAAGCAAACCGCCATGTACCTGGACATGTTTTTTGGCAAATAGAATTGCCAAGATTACACAGTCCATAGATGCTGGGAAGTGGTCTCACGTGCGGTCTGAATTCAATCCAGATGACTTGGCTAGTAGAGGCGTGGCTCCACAGGATCTAGTCTCAAGTAACTTATGGTGGAATGGCCCACAATGGCTACAACTTCCCAAGGAACAATGGCCTACTCCAATAGAATCCGTACCTGAGACAGAACTTGAGCAGCGTCCTATTATATGCAACTTGGCTAAGTTGCCACCATCGAAGGATTACATAGATCGTTTTTCAGACCTAAGTCGGGCCCTCCGGGTGACCGTGTATGTCCTGCGGTTCCTAAAGCGTTGCAAAGTACTATCTACGGTCTTGCCAACTGAAATCAGTACCGCCGAAGTCCGAGAGGCACAGGAGTGTCTTCACGTTCTGACCCAACGGCAAGGGTATCCAAAAGAATACAGTTGCTTGTTAAAAAAGCAACAGATCCCATCATCCAGCCCTCTCAAAAACCTGAACCCATCATCCAGCCCTTCTTAGACCACAGAGGGGTACTGCGAGCATCGGGCAGGCTTGTTGCGTCTGACACGCTTTCCTACGATGAGAAACATCCGATTATAATACCATACTCCAGCCCATGGGCCCGTCTACTGGTTCGATTTACTCACCGCATATCCTTGCATGGTGAAAGTCAGCTCCTAATGTATTGGATTCCAAAGCTTAAAACTTTGCCAAAAGCTACTATTAGTGCATGCAAAGTGTGCTTGATTTACCGAAAGCGGTTGCAGACCCAACTCATGGGGGAGCTGCCCGCTGAACGGACCACTTTCTCACGTCCGTTTACACACACTGGAGTAGATTTTGCCGGGCCCTTTGAAATTAAAAATTATACGGGCCGTGCATGCCTTATCACAAAGGGCTACGTGTGTGTATTTGTCTGCTTCAGCACAAAGGCAATCCACCTTGAAGCTACGTCAGACTTGACAAGTGAGAAATTCCTGGCGGCTTTTGCGCGTTTGGCTGGTAGAAGAGGCTGCCCACAGAAATTATATTCAGACAACGGTAAGACATTTGTGGGTGCCTCAGCCATTATCACGCGGGATTTCCTACAAGCAACGAGAGATACGGTCACTGCACAATACAGCCACCAAAACCTCTCCTGGTACTTCAATCCGCCAAGTGCGCCACATATGGGAGGACTGTGGGAAGCAGGAGTGAAGAGCTTTAAGGCACTTTTCTACAAGTCTGCTTCCTCAGTCAAATATGCGTTTGAAAAACTTTCGACATTGTTAATAAAAATCAAGCCTTGTCTCAATTCACGGCCCATTTCTCCTATGTTCGAGGATCCTACTGACTTATTAGCCTTGACTCCCGGGCATTTTTTGATCGGTGGCCCACTGCTAGCTCTGGCCGAACCAGAAATTAAAGCTAACGCAGTATCCATCATCAACCGTTGGCAACGTCTAAAGGGTCTCCATCAACAATTTTGTGTCCGATGGAAGGAAGAATACCTAAAGGAGCTGCACAAACGGAATAAATGGCAGTCATCAGTCATCATCATAAAAGAAGACAACCTGCCCACGAACGAATGGCGCCTCGGCCGAATTCAGAAGGTTTGCCCAGGTGCAGACGACAAGGTCCGAGTGGTGGATGTTCTTACGTCAAGAGGCGTAATACGTCGGCCAATCGCGAAATTAATACTTCTTCCACTCCTAAAGTAACTCCTACCCTATTCTTCTTCAATGTTCGTTTGTCCATGTTCATGTCTATTCATATGTTCTGGATACCACTAATTCTGCTTCTCTTTCCTTATCGAACAGAAAAAATGGCACCGCGTCCGAAGGCCCAGAAGCCAAATTATCCGCCGCAAGGAACAGCTTCCTATCGATACCGAGTGTGCAGAGGAGTTCATGCACTGCGGAAGTGCAATAAGTACTGCAGCAACTGCTTAGCCCATGAGCATTCCGGGCGCTCTTGCCGCAGTGCGGGAGTTCCCTCCACGTTCCCGTTCCTCACGTAGACGATCGCCATCCAGTTCGCCGGATAGATAGCCATCCAGATCTGGGGTGATCGTCCCATCCACTGGGGCGGTCTGATTCAGGGATTGAGCCGTTGAGCTCCGCCAGGTCAAGCTCTCCTGCTGCGCTTCAGGAGGATCAGCGTGGCGCCTATACCACCACGCTGTCTACCCTCCTGCAACATAAGGCCACGAGTGTCCTGCCTACGACTGAGGTGGTTATCAATACCGGGGTCAAGAAGTTTGAACTGAAGGCCTTGATCGACCCTTGCTGTCCTACCAGTAGGATCAATGCATCCTTGGCAAGGTCTTTGGGCCTCTCCGTCACAAGCGTTGGGACCGATGGTGTGTGCACAGCAAGGCTCCAGTCGATCAAGGGGCCGTTGGACGAGGAAGTCATCTTTCACGTTGATTCCCAGCTGCAGCAAAGATCGCCTACACGGGAAGTCGATCCGACGGCATACGAAGCTTTGGCAAACCTCGCACTGGCGGATGAACGCTGGTTTAGGCCGAGTACCATATTCTTGGTATTAGGGGCTGAAGTGTATCCTCACATCATCCGTTCGGGATTCATTGCCGGTCAACGAGGATCCCCTGTCGCCCAAAATACCGCCTTTGGATGGATTTTGTCGGGCCCGTGCAGCCATTGACAAAAAAAGCCCAAATTTACAACTGCGTTGCAAGGGGGCCGGGATGTTCATGCTGAGTTGTCGCTGGTCGGAGTGATGGAAATGGGAAGACATAAATATGAATATCGATGACCACTCGACTGATCGATAACTCCGACTGTGCCATCACTGAAGCTTTTTACCATCGCTGGGATGACAGCAGGTTTTGGCTGTTTTTCTTTTGCCACTTGATTCGTTTTTCTACATTTTTTTAGAAAATCATTTTATGTACCGAAATCAGTGAAATAAACCAAAGTGAATAAATCCTAATCCTTTTAATTTAACTAAATAATAGTTGCTTTTAATTCCTGGGCAAATCATTTCTACTGCTTGCCTCATTCCTGGCAGAACATTCCTAATCCGGTTGCCTTTATTTCCTGGGCAACTCATTGCTACTGTTCGCCTCATTCCTGGCAAAACATTGCTACTGTTCGCCTCATTCCTGGCAAAATAGCATTGTGTTCCCATGTTTTGATCGTGACAATGGTCCTACAAAATCTGCACGAACTGTCACCTATGGCTATTCTGGGATCTGTGTCAGCATTTTCGCCGCGGCCTGCATCTGAATCTGTTTGTACCCTCTGCATGTTTCGCACTTCCTGAAATATTTCCGTATGTCCATCTGCATCCCTGGCAAAAATTACCTTGCTACTGCATTAGTACATATGCTACACATAGTACCTAGGTGTTCTGGCGTCGGTGCATCGTAGTTCTCTTTCACGACCTACTTTCTCATGTCTGCCGGTATGCATAATTTCCACAACACCACTTATTCACTTTCGAGACTTGTCAGTATATCATTCCTGCTTCATCGGTTTAATCCCGAGTAATTTTGTGCGTTAATCGTTATCTTCTCTTTCAGCGCGCCTTTTGGCACTCCTTAGCTTCTCCACTACTGGCTGGCGGGGAACTGTGTCTGCTACATATTAAACTTACCCTTCCGTTAGCTGATTACGTAGTCGTTCTGTTGCAGTTCGAAAACTCATCACGCAATTTTTTCAAGCGGGCTCCCTATGTTGTTCAGCCATTTCAGCGCTATGTGGTCCGTGATCATGTCGAACTGATATCCCTCCAGGCAAGGTCTCATCTGCCTAATTGCCTATACTATAGCTAGGCAATGCTGCCGAGCGATGAATTAACAATGTAAAAAGCAAAAAGAATATAACTTTGAGCTTCAATAAATTAAATCACAGAACATTTCTAGCAAAAGTCATATACATAAGTCCGTACAGATAACTTGATGTATAAATTAGTCTATATGTGCGGGGAATGTTCGGATCCGTATCCGTATATCCGTATACCAATTAATTATTAATGCTTAAATTAATATAAATCAAAATTTAAACTCAAATGTTAAATTAATAATATCGCAAATTCTATAACATATTTTTCTAATATATGTAGAGTTTATTAATTAATGACAAAGGTGTATTATTATATCTGACAAAGGTGTATGTATATTCAGCTTATTTTAATTTTTCTTCGACGCGACAGACTCGGACTTTTTCGTCTTCTTTTATTTTTTGACTTGCTTCACCGACTTCCTTCACTGCTGGTCCACGACTCTCCTCGAACTTGCTCGACTCTTAAATAGATGCCGATGCAACCTCATCATACCAAAGGGTGCATTCGAGCCAGCACGATGTTACTACTTTACATTCGGCCACACTGATCATCATCTGACCCAGATGACAAAATTTCTTCGTTTTCTGCTACACATCTCCACAGCTTCATATTATCACAACTGGTTGATGTGGTATTAGGACCTTCAGCATCTGCAGCTTTTCTCACGTCGTATCTTCCGTTTGTTACCTCGTAAGGACCTAAAAACGAACTGGCTAGTTTGCGCCCTGCAACGAACTGCGTCCTCTTGATGGCTACCAAATCAACAACTCTGTACACGTGCTCTGCTTTTCGCCTCTGACGTCAACGCTGTTCCTCTGTCGCTCACTATAGGTCTGGATAATCAAAACACTTTGGACCACTCGACCAGCTTCCGGATGACATCCTCGTGTCAAGTTGATTTTGTCGGGAAAGCCATACAAACTTGGAGAATGCGTCAACCACTGCTAGGATGTATTTGTACTGCTTCGCTAACGCATCCATCAGGCCCAAATGACCTATGTGCAGTGTTTGCAGCGGCGCGTCGCCATTCTCAATACAGTTCGAGACACCTTCTTGTTTTCCCAGCTTCTTTCTGAAAATGATACATTTAAGTTTGATACACAGTTTGATATCAACTTAATCACCTTCTGCTCCAGATGAGGGATAAAAAACTGCTGCTGAATCGTCTTTATAACAGATAAATGTCTCATTTTATGTGTGCTTTGAATAACTTCGCGCTCCATAAGCTTGGGAACCACTAGCACCTCGTTCCCATCAACATCTTTAAGCAATAAACCTTCTTTCAGCTTGAAATTTTCATAAGGCCGGATTTAAAGGATCTCCATGATTACTAGGATAGATTCGTCATTTTACTGTCCCTGCTTGAGACGAACAGATAGTTCAGTTGCCATACACATACAGTCTTGAGGGAATCGACTAACAAAATCCACGTGCTTCATTCGATTTCCAGTTGGTGCTCTCGCTTCAAACAAAATCTTGCATATACAGCAACCAGGAGCAGACTTCTCTCGGCGGGTCCTGCTTATTTTCTGTTGATCCAAATGCAGCACAATCAGTTATCAACTTGAAGTTAATTCTGAGTCAATAATGACGATACTTTTTTAAGGCTAGATATGCAGCTTTAACTTCTAGATAGTAGGTATAACGTGTCGACTCAGCTTCCGATGTTTGTTGCATCATTGGTAAATCGGGTACAAACCGCCATCCAGCTGCGGTAGTAACACCACTTCGAATCCATGTGTCGTCGCGTCCGTATGTAGTTCTGTTGGCGCTCCCCTCGTGTAAATATGCAAAATAGGCTCAATGTCCAAAGCTTGCTTCAACTGCACCGACTGTATTTCTGGAGGACTCATTATGAATGTGGCATCTTTTTTTAACAAGTTCGTAAGCGGGCGTGCAATATTGGCGTATTCTGGTATAAATTTCCTGAAATATCCGGTTAGATCTAGAAACGACTGAGCTTCTCTGATGTTTTTTGAGACTCCAACATGACTAACAGCTGCAGTTTTTTCCATTCCCGGTCTGATACGTCCAGCTTCAATGATATGCCCCAGAAAATGTATTCGTGTCTGCCTGAAAGCACTTTTTCCACTCCTCTGGCGTCTCGGCGTAGATAATAATATCATCCAACTGCATAATATCGATATTGATTAGTGTTACGCTATTAATAGTTTTTAATAGAAGCCGAATAAAACACGATTTTTCTGGTTTAATATGCATTTTTATTTCGAGGGTTCAATTTAACCCAAAACCCAGCTGCTCAAAACAAATGCCGAAAACCAAGAGACAAAAGCTTGCGCAGAAGCTTTACACAAGCTCCCGAAGTGCATGAGCTACAAAGAACAACAAAGCGCATGCGAAACTGGGAGACAGACAGACAAGAAAAGGCTGATAACAATCGCGAGTGAGGAGATTAAATCTCCCACACGCCAAGACAGGTGGCAAGAAGGGGGCAGCAGCGGGGAAAGGGATCGCGCGGCCGTGCGCAGATGCAGGAGAAAGCGGAGACAACGTGGAACGTAACGGTTCCGGTCGGGCCTGCGCGACAGCCGTGCGCGGATGTAGGAGAAAGAGACGGGGGGCGGGGAACATAGCGGCCGCGGTGGCCGAGGTGTTTACAAAGCACGGAAGGAGAGAAATGCGATGGGAGCGACCAAAAGGGGAGCGCGGGGGAAGCGCCGGTAAAAGAGCCAATGCCCGGCATAATAACAATGCGGGCCGGTGGCCAAAGGGGGAAAAGGGGGTGTGAACGGGAGCCACCGGTGCGTCTAATTGGAAAGTGGGATTAACGGCGGGAATAGAAAGCCGAAGGATTAACGGCAGGAAGAAAGAGTTGCAAGGATTAACGGGCGCCTCTGGAGCTATATAAGGAGGGCCCCTGGAGTAAATCGGGACCGAGTCTTCTAGGGAAGCTGGCAGAGTTGAGTGAAAGACCCCCCGTGGGTAAGTCTAACATTCAAGTGAGAAAGTTTCCTTGAAGGAATTAGAAGTATAAGCTGAAGGACCCCCCGTGGGTAAGTCCGACAGTCTCAAGTGCGAGAATTAAAGCTAGTGCGCAAGGATCTATGATCATTGGCTCAAGGACCCCCCTGTGGGTAAGTCCGGCGGCTATACGCGAGTCATCGGAGAAGGATAAATCAAGGAGCAAGTGGGAAAAGGCTCCAGGATCCGCGGCGGAACTGAAGCCCAAGGGTAAATAGAGTCGGGTTGAGTTACTCCCGGACACGACAGGTATCCTGGTGTTATAGCAAGGTCGTCGGATTGGTCTGGCGTACGCCTTACAGATTCCTGCCCGTTGTGACCAGGTGTGATCCTGTAAAGCGAGGGATAGCCAGCTCGGGAACTCAAGCCCATCAGTAAAACCAAACAGGAACGTCCCGGTAATTAAAGAGATTCCTGATCCAGGCGCTGGAGCGTTTGCACAGCGTATTGCCTGGAGTCAAAGGAAGCGCGACGCCAAACCTCTGGTCGTGAATAAATCCTGCGTAGCGTTTGCACGCCGGTGTTTGGAGGTGAGTGGCAGACGCAACCGGGGGCGTATCCTGTGGGGTAGGTAGGCCCTTCGTGCCCTGATCCGGCCGCCAGGCACTAAGAAGCGTAGCCTGCCAGGCGTACGCCTGGGAGGTGAGCCTATTGGTACGCCAACACGGGTCAGGTGCCGGCCACGGCGAAAGGGCAATCCCAGTGAGCCAAGGATAACAGCGATCCACACACACACGGACGAGAGGAGCAGCGACGAGAGGAGCAGCGACAACGGAAGCAGCGTCGACGACGACGACGACCAAGCAGCGGCGACACGCAAGAGAGGGACATCAGGAGCAGCGTCACTGGCACGAGAGGGGCAACATAGGCCCCGCAACTGGAGCACGTGAGTCCAAACGGAAGAAACCGTGAGCCGAACCGGCGCCAGGCACCGAGACCACACGTCCTGCTGGGCGAAAGCTTTGGGGGGCGTGTGTATCGGCACCAACCCGGAACGGTGACCGGTGACCGAGGGGAGGACGAGCGGTCGATCGGCCGATCCGAGCAGCCGGTGAGATTCACCCTTTTATAAACTTTGTGCAAATATCGAGTAAATAAAGGGTACATTTTGTGAACGAAGCAATCCTGTGTTATTTCTGGGCTCGGGCAGTCACGTCAAATCTATAAATTCGGTGGAACGATCCATAAACTCTTTGAGCTAGCCGCGGCATTTGTTGCGAGCACCGATCAATCAAGAAAGGTTCGTTACACGCTGCAGATAAATATATTACAATTATGCCAAATGTTTTCTTCAGGTGGCTGCTTGGCCCAACATCCTCCCCCCGTTGAAGGGTGGCCCTTCAATAACAATTTTGGAAGGGGCAGCAGTCACATCATTGCAATGATTATCCTGTCACGTAGCTCTAAGAATCCACTTCACATCCTCCAGTATAGGTTACACCAGTCTCCTTTCTTGCACAGAACGCCGACGATTCCCGTGATAGTCCGCGATAGACCGCGTCCAGAAATAACCCAGCCAAATCGAGTATTCTGAGCAATGGGGAACCCGTGACCTAACTGGATTTGGCCAGCTGACAACAAGTCAAAGAATAAGCTGGCCCCAATCAGCAGGTCCACTCGCAGCGCTCTGTGGAATTTGGGGTCAGCCAGATCCATGTTTCCAGGAATATTCCACCTCGAATCGTCTATGTTGAGGTTGGGCTGATAGTTCGTAATGTGAGAAGCTACAACAGCCTCAATTTTTACAGAGTATGTGCTATGGCGGGACTTCACCCACACACTAACAGAGACTCCATCCGTCTCTAAATCACCGCCGCCGAGGCCGGCTACCGTGGTAGCACATTCAAAGAGGCAAAGCTGAAGTTGACTTGCCAGCCGCGACGAGATGAGATTCACTTGTGAACCGGAATCCAATAACACTCGGCAAGGCAGGAGGGCTCCAGATCGACCACTAACAAGTACATTGGCGGTTGGTAAAAATACTGGCTCAGCATTGCGATACTGGGTCACGACAGTGCTGATTGAGCGGGTGGGTTCGCGACGGAAACTGCATTGATGCGAGCTGAGATTCGTGCATGTGAAGCATTGGTAGAACTGGAAAAATGCCCGTGATGGTGCATCAGTAAATGATAACGGCGATTGAACGCTGGGCAGCGGGAAGCTGAGCATCTACGAGCGAAATGGCCATCCTCTAGGCACACAAAACAGCTAGTTAGCCGCCGCATTTCGTCGTACCGTTCCTCAATTGGCAAAGCAATGAATCTAGGACAAGCTGGCAAGGGGTGAGCCACAACACCGCACAGGGTGCACAAGGCAGGACTAGTAACAACCATGCACGAAGATCGGTTGGTATGCGATCCACATCGGCTCGTCCGGTTTGCTGGTGACTGCGTAGGCAACGAAAACTCCACGCTTTCAAGCGTCCGGCACCTTTGCTCCAAGCATTGAGCCAGAGATTTCCAAGTTGAGCCAGAGATTTCCAATCACGGCTGCCTGCGAGAGAATCTTCCCACTTGGCCTTTGTGGCAGGATCCAGCTTTTGGAAGATGATCTGGATGAGCAGGCATCCTTGAATTTTGGCTGGTGTTCCGGAGCTCATGAGGGCCCGCATATCACCATTGAAACGGTCGGATAACTCCCGAAGCGTTGTAACGGATCCTGGCTCAACCACCCTTAGCTGCAAGATCTCGTTGATGTGAGAATATTGAATATTAAACGGCGATTACTAAAACTGTTGGGCAAAAGATCAAGGGCAACATCATAATTAGCGTCAGTTATCTCCAACGCTCTCACAGTCTCCAAGGCTGACTCCCGCAGACATGAAATAAGCCACCTTAACTTCTCCATCTTGGTCAAGTGAGGATGGCTGTCGATCGTCGTCTTAAACAGGGCGCAGAAATCAGGCCACTTGGCGTAGCCGCCGCTAAATGTGGGCATCGGCAACGGGGGCAATGAGGGAGCAGGCCTGAATGGAGGGGGTGAAATACCAGCACCACTAGTACCATCCATCTAATGGAGCGCTTGGCAACCTCTATCTGGATGTCAACATGCACGTCCGTGGCCAGCTGGGAGAATTTTCAATATAGATCACTTCCGATCTGATCACAACAACCAAATGCGGGATGTAATCACGTCGGGGTTACCAAATTTGACGCTATTAATAGTTTTTAATAGCGGCCGAATAACACACGATTTTTCTGGTTTAATATCAATGTTTATTTCGAAGGTTCAATTTAACCCAAAACCCAGCTGCTCGAAACAATTGCCGAAAACCAAGTGACAAAAGCTTGCGCAGAAGCTTTACACTAGCTCCCAAAGTGCATGCGCTACAAATAACAACAAAGCGCATGCGAAACTGGGAGACAGACAGACAAGAAAAGGCTGATACCAATCGCTGCAGATAAATACATTACAATTATGACAAATTTTTTCTTCTGGTGGCTGCTTGGCCCAACAATTAGATCTTGAAAAATGTGCTACACAAATCTTATAAACGCTGCTGGTGAATTTTTGAATCCAAATGGTGCTCTGTTGAGCTCAAAGAGTCGTTCTCTGGTCACGAAGGCTGTATACTGCCTTCTTTCTTCTGCGATTGGCACATGAACAAACCCATTTTCTGAGTCCATGATTGGGAACCACTTTGCTGCCTGTAGTTTCTCCAGCACCTCATCCATCAATGGTATCGGAAAGAAATCTGTCAAAACCATACTATTTAGCTGTCTGTACCATCCTTCTTTCGGACTACGACGACACGACTTGCTACGTTAGATGACGATTTTCAAACGATTTCCAAAAAACGAGTCTTCTTGATGAAATCATTACCCAATAATGGGTCATGACTCATGTCTGTGTTGCGAACTACCAAGAAATCATGCTCTGTTTTGATTTCATCGACGTTAACTTGGGCGAAAAAATATCCTACCGGCTAAGTTTCTTTATTTCCCAATTATTTGGGCATGTGCAACAAGTATTCCTATAGCTGAACGCCTCTCAACCTTCTACGCTCTCAACGCATCTGCACTACTCAAGGGTCGAGGAAACTCATCCATCAACGACTCCATCAGCTTTGCTTGGCCTCTCATTTTGTTTCTGGCTTGTACAAAACTTCTGCGACTCCGAAAGTTCGTACGCCTAGGCATTTCTTTCGACATATATATACTTTATAGGGTCGGAGATGTCTCCTTCACTGCGTTGCACACTTTTGACCAAAATTATAATACCCTCTGCAAGGGTATAAAAACAACAAGGTTATGGCATTTCCGATCAATCAGTTATATGACAGCTATAGGATATAGTCGGCCGATCCTTATGAAACTCGGCAGATAACTGATTGATCGGAAATGCCATATTTCTGTTGTTTTTTAAGTTAGAAGACTGGGACTTTGTATGGATTCTACTTTCGGCAAACTAATTTGATCTGCCGAGTTTTATAAAGATCGGCCGACTATATAAGATCCGATATATATCTAATAATATAAGCTTCCACATATCTGCAAGGGTATATCAACTTCGGCTCCGCCCGAAGTTAGCTTTAGTCTCTCAGTTTTGAAGCTATCGACTTCAAACTTTGCACACATCCTTCTTTCCTTTGCAGGCAGTATATAAGTAGGAACGGCCGGGATCGGTCAACTATATCCTATAGCTGCCATATAACTGATTGATCGGAATTGCCATAACTTTGTTGTTTTTAAAGTTAGAAGGATGGGACTTGCTATGGATTCCTCTTTTGGTAGACTTATTCGATCTGCCAAATATCATAAGGATCGGCTGACTATATCCTATAGCTGCCATATAACTGATTGATCGGAAATGCCATATCTCTGTTGTTTTTAAAGTAAGAAGGATGGGACTTGCTATGGATTTTTTTTTTGGTAGACTTATTCGATCTGCCAAATTTCATAAGGATCGGCCAACTATATATGTAGCTGTAAAACTGAGAGACTAGTTTGCGTAGAAACAGACAGACAGACGGACAGACGGACATGCTTATATCGACTCAGGAGGTGATCCTGATCAAGAATATATATACTTTATAGGGTCGGAGATGTCTCCTTCACTGCGTTGCACACTTTTGACCAAAATTATAATACCCTCTGCAAGGGTATAACAAAAATGGAAAGCTTTAAAGTTAGAAGGATGGGACTTGCTGTGGACTCTTCTTTTAGCAAACTTATTCGATCTGCCAAATTTCATAAGGATCAGCCGACTATATCCTATAGTTGCCATATAACTGATTGATCGGAAATGCCATATCTCTGTTGTTTTTTAAGTTAGAAGACTGGGACTTTGTATGGATTCTACTTTCGGCAAACTAATTTCATCTGCCGAGTTTCATAAGGATCGGCAGACTATATCCTATAGCTGCCATATAACTGATTGATCGGAAATGCCATAAACTTGTTGTTTTTATACCCTTGCAGAGGGTATTATAATTTTGGTCAAAAGTGTGCAACGCAGTGAAGGAGACATCTCCGACCCTATAAAGTATATATATTCTTGATCAGGATCACCTCCTGAGTCGATATAAGCATGTCCGTCTGTCCGTCTGTCTGTCTGTTTCTACGCAAACTCGTCTCTCAGTTTTGAAGCTATCGACTTCAAACTTTGCACACATCCTTCTTTCCTTTGCAGGCAGTATATAAGTAGGAACGGCCGGGATCGGTCAACTATATCCTATAGCTGCCATATAACTGATTGATCGGAAATGCCATAACTTTGTTGTTTTTAAAGTTAGAAGGATAGGACTTGCTATGGATTCCTCTTTTGGTAGACTTATTCGATCTGCCAAATATCATAAGGATCGGCTGACTATATCCTATAGCTGCCATATAACTGATTGATCGGAAATGCAATATCTCTGTTGTTTTTAAAGTAAGAAGGATGGGACTTGCTGTGGACTCTTCTTTTAGCAGACTTATTCGATCTGCCAAAATTCATAAGGATCGGCCGACTATATCCTATAGCTGCCATATAACTGATTGATCGGAAATGTCATATCTCTGTTGTTTTTAAAGTTAGAAGGATGGGACTTGCTGTGGACTCTTCTTTTAGCTGACTTATTCGATCTGCCGAAATTCATAAGGATCGGCCGACTATATAAGATCCGATATATATCTAATAATATAAACTGCCACATATCTGCAAGGGTATATCAACTTCGGCTCCGCCCGAAGTTAGCTTTCCATTCTTGTTATACCCTTGCAGAGGGTATTATAATTTTAGTCAAAAGTGTGCAACGCAGTGAAGGAGACATCTCCGACCCTATAAAGTATATATATTCTTGATCAGGATCACCTCCTGAGTCGATATAAGCATGTCCGTCTGTCCGTCTGTCCGTCTGTCCGT
Source organism: Drosophila monieri (assembly GCA_035047585.1). Classification (NCBI taxonomy): domain Eukaryota; kingdom Metazoa; phylum Arthropoda; class Insecta; order Diptera; family Drosophilidae; genus Drosophila; species Drosophila monieri. Next base: position 17,394,395 of record JAWNPJ010000001.1, read on the forward strand.
CTGTCTGTCTGTTTCTACGCAAACTAGTCTCTCAGTTTTAAAGCTATCGACTTCAAACTTTGCACACATCCTTCTTTCCTTTGCAGGCAGTATATAAGTCGGAACGGCCGGGATCGGTCAACTATATCCTATAGCTGCCATATAACTGATTGATCGGAAATGCCATAACTTCGTTGTTTTTTAAGTTAGAAGGATGGGACTTGCTGTGGACTCCTCTTTTAGCAGACTTATTCGATCTGCCAAATTTCATAAGGATCGGTCAACTATATCCTATAGCTGCCATATAACTGATTGATCGGAAATGCCATATCTCTGTTGTTTTTTAAGTTAGAAGACTGGGACTTTGTATGTATTCTACTTTCGGCAAACTAATTTGATCTGCCGAGTTTTATAAAGATCGGCCGACTATATAAGATCCGATATATATCTAATAATATAAGCTTCCACATATCTGCAAGGGTATATCAACTTCGGCTCCGCCCGAAGTTTGCTTTCCATTCTTGTTATACCCTTGCAGAGGGTATTATAATTTTGGTCAAAAGTGTGCAACGCAGTGAAGGAGACATCTCCGACCCTATAAAGTATACATATTCTTGATCAGGATCACCTCCTGAGTCGATATAAGCATGTCCGTCTGTCCGTCTGTCTGTCTGTTTCTACGCAAACTCGTCTCTCAGTTTTGAAGCTATCGACTTCAAACTTTGCACACATCCTTCTTTCCTTTGCAGGCAGTATATAAGTAGGAACGGCCGGGATCGGTCAACTATATCCTATAGCTGCCATATAACTGATTGATCGGAAATGCCATAACTTTGTTGTTTTTAAAGTTAGAAGGATGGGACTTGATATGGATTCCTCTTTTGGTAGACTTATTCGATCTGCCAAATGTCATAAGGATCAGCCGACTATATCCTATAGCTGCCATATAACTGATTGATCGGATATGCCATATATCTGTTGTTTTTTAAGTTAGAAGCCATAACTTTGTTGTTTTTAAAGTTAGAAGGATGGGACTTGATATGGATTCCTCTTTTGGTAGACTTATTCGATCTGCCAAATATCATAAGGCTCGGCCGACTATATCCTATAGCTGCCATATAACTGATTGATCGGAAATGCCATATCTCTGTTGTTTTTTAAGTTAGAACACTGGGACTTTGTATGGATAGCTGCCATATAACTGATTGGTCGGAAATGCCATATCTCTGTTGTTTTTTAAGTTAGAAGACTGGGACTTTGTATGGATTCTACTTTCGGCAAACTAATTTCATCTGCCGAGTTTCATAAGGATCGGCAGACTATATCCTATAGCTGTCATATAACTGATTGATCGGAAATGCCATAACCTTGTTGTTTTTATACCCTTGCAGAGGGTATTATAATTTTGGTCAAAAGTGTGCAACGCAGTGAAAGAGACATCTCCGACCCTATAAAGTATATATATTCTTGATCAGGATCACCTCCTGAGTCGATATAAGCATGTCCGTCTGTTCGTCTGTCTGTCTGTTTCTACGCAAACTAGTCTCTCAGTTTTAAAGCTATCGACTTCAAACTTTGCACACATCCTTGTTTCCTTTGCAGGCAGTATATAAGTCGGAACGGCCGGGATCGGTCAACTATATCCTATAGCTGCCATATAACTGATTGATCGGAAATGCCACAACTTTGTTGTTTTTAAAGTTAGAAGGATGGGACTTGATATGGATTCCTCTTTTGGTAGACTTATTCGATCTGCCAAATGTCATAAGGATCAGCCGACTATATCCTATAGCTGCCATATAACTGATTGATCGGAAATGCCATATATCTGTTGTTTTTTAAGTTAGAAGCCATAACTTTGTTGTTTTTAAAGTTAGAAGGATGGGACTTGCTGTGGACTCTTCTTTTAGCAAACTTATTCGATCTGCCAAATTTCATAAGGATCGGCCGACTATATCCTATAGCTGCCATATAACTGATTGATCGGAAATGCCATATCTCTGTTGTTTTTTAAGTTAGAAGACTGGGACTTTGTATGGATTCTACTTTCGGCAAACTAATTTGATCTGCCGAGTTTTATAAAGATCGGCCGACTATATAAGATCCGATATATATCTAATAATATAAGCTTCCACATATCTGCAAGGGTATATCAACTTCGGCTCCGCCCGAAGTTAGCTTTCCATTCTTGTTATACCCTTGCAGAGGGTATTATAATTTTGGTCAAAAGTGTGCAACGCAGTGAAGGAGACATCTCCGACCCTATAAAGTATATATATTCTTGATCAGGATCACCTCCTGAGTCGATATAAGCATGTCCGTCTGTCCGTCTGTCTGTCTGTTTCTACGCAAACTAGTCTCTCAGTTTTAAAGCTATCGACTTCAAACTTTGCACACATCCTTCTTTCCTTTGCAGGCAGTATATAAGTCGGAACGGCCGGGATCGGTCAACTATATCCTATAGCTGCCATATAACTGATTGATCGGAAATGCCATATCTCTGTTGTTTTTTAAGTTAGAAGACTGGAACTTTGTATGGATTCTACTTTCGGCAAACTAATTTCATCTGCCGAGTTTCATAAGAATCGGCAGACTATATCCTATAGCTGCCATATAACTGATTGATCGGAAATGCCATAAACTTGTTGTTTTTATACCCTTGCAGAGGGTATTATAATTTTGGTCAAAAGTGTGCAACGCAGTGAAGGAGACATCTCCGACCCTATAAAGTATATATATTCTTGATCAGGATCACCTCCTGAGTCGATATAAGCATGTCCGTCTGTCCGTCTGTCTGTCTGTTTCTACGCAAACTAGTCTCTCAGTTTTGAAGCTATCGACTTCAAACTTTGCACACATCCTTCTTTCCTTTGCAGGCAGTATATAAGTAGGAACGGCCGGGATCGGTCAACTATATCCTATAGCTGCCATATAACTGATTGATCGGAAATGCCATAACTTTGTTGTTTTTAAAGTTAGAAGGATGGGACTTGCTATGGATTCCTCTTTTGGTAGACTTATTCGATCTGCCAAATATCATAAGGATCGGCCGACTATATCCTATAGCTGCCATATAACTGATTGATCGGAAATGCCATATCTCTGTGGTTTTTAAAGTTAGAAGGATGGGACTTGCTATGGATTCCTCTTTTGGTAGACTTATTCGATCTGCCAAATATCATAAGGATCGGCCGACTATATCCTATAGCTGCCATATAACTGATTGATCGGAAATGCCATATCTCTCTTGTTTTTTAAGTTAGAAGTCTGGGACTTTGTATGGATTCTACTTTCGGCAAACTAATTTGATCTGCCGAGTTTTATAAAGATCGGCCGACTATATAAGATCCGATATATATCTAATAATATAAGCTTCCACATATCTGCAAGGGTATATCAACTTCGGCTCCGCCCGAAGTTAGCTTTCCATTCTTGTTATACCCTTGCAGAGGGTATTATAATTTTGGTCAAAAGTGTGCAACGCAGTGAAGGAGACATCTCCGACCCTATAAAGTATATATATTCTTGATCAGGATCACCTCCTGAGTCGATATAAGCATGTCCGTCTGTCTGTCTGTTTCTACGCAAACTAGTCTCTCAGTTTTAAAGCTATCGACTTCAAACTTTGCACACATCCTTCTTTCCTTTGCAGGCAGTATATAAGTCGGAACGGCCGGGATCGGTCAACTATATCCTATAGCTGCCATATAACTGATTGATCGGAAATGCCATAACTTTGTTGTTTTTAAAGTTAGAAGGATGGGACTTGCTATGGATTCCTCTTTTGGTAGACTTATTCGATCTGCCAAATATCATAAGGCTCGGCCGACTATATCCTATAGCTGCCATATAACTGATTGATCGGAAATGCCATATCTCTGTTGTTTTTTAAGTTAGAACACTGGGACTTTGTATGGATAGCTGCCATATAACTGATTGGTCGGAAATGCCATATCTCTGTTGTTTTTTAAGTTAGAAGACTGGGACTTTGTATGGATTCTACTTTCGGCAAACTAATTTCATCTGCCGAGTTTCATAAGGATCGGCAGACTATATCCTATAGCTGTCATATAACTGATTGATCGGAAATGCCATAACCTTGTTGTTTTTATACCCTTGCAGAGGGTATTATAATTTTGGTCAAAAGTGTGCAACGCAGTGAAAGAGACATCTCCGACCCTATAAAGTATATATATTCTTGATCAGGATCACCTCCTGAGTCGATATAAGCATGTCCGTCTGTTCGTCTGTCTGTCTGTTTCTACGCAAACTAGTCTCTCAGTTTTAAAGCTATCGACTTCAAACTTTGCACACATCCTTGTTTCCTTTGCAGGCAGTATATAAGTCGGAACGGCCGGGATCGGTCAACTATATCCTATAGCTGCCATATAACTGATTGATCGGAAATGCCACAACTTTGTTGTTTTTAAAGTTAGAAGGATGGGACTTGATATGGATTCCTCTTTTGGTAGACTTATTCGATCTGCCAAATGTCATAAGGATCAGCCGACTATATCCTATAGCTGCCATATAACTGATTGATCGGAAATGCCATATATCTGTTGTTTTTTAAGTTAGAAGCCATAACTTTGTTGTTTTTAAAGTTAGAAGGATGGGACTTGCTGTGGACTCTTCTTTTAGCAAACTTATTCGATCTGCCAAATTTCATAAGGATCGGCCGACTATATCCTATAGCTGCCATATAACTGATTGATCGGAAATGCCATATCTCTGTTGTTTTTTAAGTTAGAAGACTGGGACTTTGTATGGATTCTACTTTCGGCAAACTAATTTGATCTGCCGAGTTTTATAAAGATCGGCCGACTATATAAGATCCGATATATATCTAATAATATAAGCTTCCACATATCTGCAAGGGTATATCAACTTCGGCTCCGCCCGAAGTTAGCTTTCCATTCTTGTTATACCCTTGCAGAGGGTATTATAATTTTGGTCAAAAGTGTGCAACGCAGTGAAGGAGACATCTCCGACCCTATAAAGTATATATATTCTTGATCAGGATCACCTCCTGAGTCGATATAAGCATGTCCGTCTGTCCGTCTGTCTGTCTGTTTCTACGCAAACTAGTCTCTCAGTTTTAAAGCTATCGACTTCAAACTTTGCACACATCCTTCTTTCCTTTGCAGGCAGTATATAAGTCGGAACGGCCGGGATCGGTCAACTATATCCTATAGCTGCCATATAACTGATTGATCGGAAATGCCATATCTCTGTTGTTTTTTAAGTTAGAAGACTGGAACTTTGTATGGATTCTACTTTCGGCAAACTAATTTCATCTGCCGAGTTTCATAAGAATCGGCAGACTATATCCTATAGCTGCCATATAACTGATTGATCGGAAATGCCATATCTCTGTTGTTTTTAAAGTAAGAAGGATGGGACTTGCTATGGATTCCTCTTCTGGTTAACTTATTCGATCTGCCAAATATCATAAGGATCGGCCGACTATATCCTATAGCTGCCATATAACTGATTGATCGGAAATGCCATATCTCTGTTGTTTTTAAAGTTAGAAGGATGGGACTTGCTATGGATTCCTCTTTTGGTAGACTTATTCGATCTGCCAAATATCATAAGGATCGGCCGACTATATCCTATAGCTGCCATATAACTGATTGATCGGAAATGCCATATCTCTGTTGTTTTTTAAGTTAGAAGACTGGGACTTTGTATGGATTCTACTTTCGGCAAACTTATTCCATCTGCCGAGTTTCATAAGGATCGGCCGACTATATCCTATAGCTGTCATATAACTGATTGATCGGAAATGCCATAACCTTGTTGTTTTTATACCCTTGCAGAGGGTATTATAAGTTTGGTCAAAAGTGTGCCACGCAGTGAAGGAGACATCTCCGACCCTATAAAGTATATATATTCTTGATCAGGATCACCTCCTGAGTCGATATAAGCATGTCCGTCTGTCCGTCTGTCCGTCTGTCTGTCTGTTTCTACGCAAACTAGTCTCTCAGTTTTGAAGCTATCGACTTCAAACTTTGCACACATCCTTCTTTCCTTTGCAGGAAGTATATAAGTCGGAACGGCCGGGAACGGTCAACTATATCCTATAGCTGCCATATAACTGATTGATCGGAAATGCCATATCTCTGTTGTTTTTAAAGTTAGAAGGATGGGACTTGCTATGGATTCCTCTTTTGGTAGACTTATTCGATCTGCCAAATATCATAAGGATCGGCCGACTATATCCTATAGCTGCCATATAACTGATTGATCGGAAATGCCATATCTCTGTTGTTTTTTAAGTTAGAAGACTGGGACTTTGTATGGATTCTACTTTCCGCAAACTTATTTCATCTGCCGAGTTTCATAAGGATCGGCCGACTATATCCTATAGCTGTCATATAACTGATTGATCGGAAATGCCATAACCTTGTTGTTTTTATACCCTTGCAGAGGGTATTATAATTTTGGTCAAAAAAGTGCAACGCAGTGAAGGAGACATCTCCGACCCTATAAAGTATATATATTCTTGATCAGGATCACCTCCTGAGTCGATATAAGCATGTCCGTCTGTCCGTCTGTCCGTCTGTCTGTCTGTTTCTACGCAAACTAGTCTCTCAGTTTTGAAGCTATCGACTTCAAACTTTGCACACATCCTTCTTTCCTTTGCAGGCAGTCTATAAGTCGGAACGGCCGGGAACGGTCAACTATATCCTATAGCTGCCATATAACTGATTGATCGGAAATGCCATAACTTTGTTGTTTTTTAAGTTAGAAAGATGGGACTTGCTATGGATTCCTCTTTTGGTAGACTTATTCGATCTGCCAAATATCATAAGGATCGGCCGACCCTAACCTATAGCTGCCATATAACTGATTGATCGGAAATGCCATATCTCTGTTGTTTTTTAAGTTAGAACACTGGGACTTTGTATGGATAGCTGCCATATAACTGATTGATCGGAAATGCCATATCTCTGTTTTTTTTAAGTTAGAACACTGGGACTTTGTATGGATAGCTGCCATATAACTGATTGGTCGGAAATGCCATATCTCTGTTGTTTTTTAAGTTAGGATCGGCCGACTATATCCTATAGCTGCCATATAACTGATTGATCGGAAATGCCATAACCTTGTTGTTTTTATACCCTTGCAGAGGGTATTATAATTTTGGTCAAAAGTGTGCAACGCAGTGAAGGAGACATCTCCGACCCTATAAAGTATATATATTCTTGATCAGGATCACCTCCTGAGTCGATATAAGCATGTCCGTCTGTCCGTCTGTCCGTCTGTCTGTCTGTTTCTACGCAAACTAGTCTCTCAGTTTTAAAGCTATCGACTTCAAACTTTGCACACATCCTTCTTTCCTTTGCAGGAAGTATATAAGTCGGAACGGCCGGGATCGGTCAACTATATCCTATAGCTGCCATATAACTGATTGATCGGAAATGCCATAACTTTGTTGTTTTTACAGTTAGAATAATGGGACTTGCTATGGATTTCTCTTTTGGTAGACTTATTCGATCTGCCAAATATTATAAGGATCGGCCGACTATATCCTATAGCTGCCATATAACTGATTGATCGGAAATGCCATATCTCTGTTGTTTTTAAAGTAAGAAGGATGGGACTTGCTATGGATTCCTCTTCTGGTTAACTTATTCGATCTGCCAAATATCATAAGGATCGGCCGACTATATCCTATAGCTGCCATATAACTGATTGATCGGAAATGCCATATCTCTGTTGTTTTTTAAGTTAGAAGACTGGGACTTTGTATGGATTCTACTTTCGGCAAACTAATTTCATCTCTCGAGTTTCATAAGGATCGGCCGACTATATCCTATAGCTGTCATATAACTGATTGATCGGAAATGCCATAACCTTGTTGTTTTTATACCCTTGCAGAGGGTATTATAATTTTGGTCAAAAGTGTGCAACGCAGTGAAGGAGACATCTCCGACCCTATAAAGTATATATATTCTTGATCAGGATCACCTCCTGAGTCGATATAAGCATGTCCTTCTGTCCGTCTGTCTGTCTTTTTCTACGCAAACTATCTCTCAGTTTTGAAGCTATCGACTTCAAACTTTGCACACATCCTTCTTTCCTTTGCAGGCAGTATATAAGTCGGAACGGCCGGGATCGGTCAACTATATCCTATAGCTGCCATATAACTGATTGATCGGAAATGCCATAACTTTGTTGTTTTTAAAGTTAGAAGGATGGGATATGCTATGGATTCTTCTTTTGGTAGACTTATTTGATCTGCCAAATATCATAAGGATCGGCCGACTATATCCTATAGCTGCCATATAACTGATTGATCGGAAATGCCATATCTCTGTTGTTTTTTAAGTTAGAAGACTGGGACTTTGTATGGATTCTACTTTCGGCAAACTAATTTGATCTGCCGAGTTTTATAAAGATCGGCCGACTATATAAGATCCGATATATATCTAATAATATAAGCTTCCACATATCTGCAAGGGTATATCAACTTCGGCTCCGCCCGAAGTTAGCTTTCCATTCTTGTTATACCCTTGCAGAGGGTATTATAATTTTGGTCAAAAGTGTGCAACGCAGTGAAGGAGACATCTCCGACCCTATAAAGTATATATATTCTTGATCAGGATCACCTCCTGAGTCGATATAAGCATGTCCGTCTGTCCGTCTGTCTGTCTGTTTCTACGCAAACTAGTCTCTCAGTTTTAAAGCTATCGACTTCAAACTTTGCACACATCCTTCTTTCCTTTGCAGGCAGTATATAAGTCGGAACGGCCGGGATCGGTCAACTATATCCTATAGCTGCCATATAACTGATTGATCGGAAATGCCACAACTTTTTTGTTTTTAAAGTTAGAAGGATGGGACTTGATATGGATTCCTCTTTTGGTAGACTTATTCGATCTGCCAAATATCATAAGGATCGGCCGACTATATCCTATAGCTGCCATATAACTGATTGATCGGAAATGCCATATCTCTGTTGTTTTTTAAGTTAGAAGACTGGGACTTTGTGTGGATTCTACTTTCGGCAAACTTATTTCATCTGCCGAGTTTCATAAGGATCGGCGGACTATATCCTATAGCTGTCATATAACTGATTGATCGGAAATGCCATAACCTTGTTGTTTTTATACCCTTGCAGAGGGTATTATAAGTTTGGTCAAAAGTGTGCAACGCAGTGAAGGAGACATCTCCGACCCTATAAAGTATATATATTCTTGATCAGGATCACCTCCTGAGTCGATATAAGAATGTCCGTCTGTCTGTCTGTTTCTACGCAAACTAGTCTCTCAGTTTTGAAGCTATCATCTTCAAACTTTGCACACATCCTTCTTTCCTTTGCAGGCAGTATAAATGTCGGAACGGCCGGGATCGGTCAACTATATCCTATAGCTGCCATATAACTGATTGATCGGAAATGCCATAACTTTGTTGTTTTTAAAGTTAGAAGGATGGGACTTGCTATGGATTCCTCTTTTGGTAGACTTATTCGATCTGCCAAATATCATAAGGCTCGGCCGACTGTATCCTATAGCTGCCATATAACTGATTGATCGGAAATGCCATATCTCTGTTGTTTTTTAAGTTAGAACACTGGGACTTTGTATGGATAGCTGCCATATAACTGATTGGTCGGAAATGCCATATCTCTGTTGTTTTTTAAGTTAGAAGACTGGGACTTTGTATGGATTCTACTTTCGGCAAAGTAATTTTATCTGCCGAGTTTCATAAGGATCGGCAGACTATATCCTATAGCTTTCATATAACTGATTGATCGGAAATGCCATAAACTTGTTGTTTTTATACCCTTGCAGAGGGTATTATAATTTTGGTCAAAAGTGTGCAACGCAGTGAAGGAGACATCTCCGACCCTATAAAGTATATATATTCTTGATCAGGATCACCTCCTGAGTCGATATAAGCATGTCCGTCTGTCTGTCTGTTTCTACGCAAACTAGTCTCTCAGTTTTGAAGCTATCGACTTCAAACTTTGCACAAATCCTTCTTTCCTTTGCAGGCAGTATATAAGTAGGAACGGCCGGGATCGGTCAACTATATCCTATAGCTGCCATATAACTGATTGATCGGAAATGCCATAACTTTGTTGTTTTTAAAGTTAGAATAATGGGACTTGCTATGGGTTCCTCTTTTGGTAGACTTATTCGATCTGCCAAATATCATAAGGATCGGCCGACTATATCCTATAGCTGCTATATAACTGATTGATCGGAAATGCCATATCTCTGTTGTTTTTTAAGTTAGAAGACTGGGACTTTGTATGGATTCTACTTTTGGCAAACTTATTCCATCTGCCGAGTTTCATAAGGATCGGCCGACTATATCCTATAGCTGCCATATAACTGATTGATCGGAAATGCCATATCTCTGTTGTTTTTAAAGTAAGAAGGATGGGACTTGCTATGGATTCCTCTTCTGGTTAACTTATTCGATCTGCCAAATATCATAAGGATCGGCCGACTATATCCTATAGCTGCCATATAACTGATTGATCGGAAATGCCATATCTCTGTTGTTTTTAAAGTTAGAAGGATGGGACTTGCTATGGATTCCTCTTTTGGTAGACTTATTCGATCTGCCAAATATCATAAGGATCGGCCGACTATATCCTATAGCTGCCATATAACTGATTGATCGGAAATGCCATATCTCTGTTGTTTTTTAAGTTAGAAGACTGGGACTTTGTATGGATTCTACTTTCGGCAAACTTATTCCATCTGCCGAGTTTCATAAGGATCGGCCGACTATATCCTATAGCTGTCATATAACTGATTGATCGGAAATGCCATAACCTTGTTGTTTTTATACCCTTGCAGAGGGTATTATAAGTTTGGTCAAAAGTGTGCAACGCAGTGAAGGAGACATCTCCGACCCTATAAAGTATATATATTCTTGATCAGGATCACCTCCTGAGTCGATATAAGCATGTCCGTCTGTCCGTCTGTCCGTCTGTCTGTCTGTTTCTACGCAAACTAGTCTCTCAGTTTTAAAGCTATCGACTTCAAACTTTGCACACATCATTCTTTCCTTTGCAGGAAGTATATAAGTCGGAACGGCCGGGATCGGTCAACTATATCCTATAGCTGCCATATAACTGATTGATCGGAAATGCCATAACTTTGTTGTTTTTAAAGTTAGAAGGATGGGACTTGCTGTGGACTCCTCTTTTAGCAGACTTATTCGATCTGCCAAATTTCATAAGGATCGGCCGACTATATCCTATAGCTGCCATATAACTGATTGATCCGAAATGCCATATCTCTGTTGTTTTTATAGCTGCCATATAACTGATTGATCGGAAATGCAATAACTTTGTTGTTTTTAAAGTTAGAAGACTGGGACTTTGTGTGGATTCTACTTTCGGCAAACTAATTTCATCTGCCGAGTTTCATAAGGATCGGTCAACTATATCCTATAGCTGCCATATAACTGATTGATCCGAAATGCCATAACTTCGTTGTTTTTTAAGTTAGAAGGATGGGACTTGCTGTGGACTCCTCTTTTAGCAGACTTATTCGATCTGCCAAATATCATAAGGATCGGCCGACTATATCCTATAGCTGCCATATAACTGATTGATCGGAAATGCCATATCTCTGTTGTTTTTTAAGTTAGAAGACTGGGACTTTGTGTGGATTCTACTTTCGGCAAACTAATTTCATCTGCCGAGTTTCATAAGGATCGGCCGACTATATCCTATAGCTGTCATATAACTGATTGATCGGAAATGCCATAACCTTGTTGTTTTTATACCCTTGCAGAGGGTATTATAAGTTTGGTCAAAAGTGTGCAACGCAGTGAAGGAGACATTTCCGACCCTATAAAGTATATATATTCTTATCTCTGTTGTTTTTTAAGTTAGAAGACTGGGACTTTGTATGGATTCTACTTTCGGCAAACTTATTTCATCTGCCGAATTTCATAAGGATCGGCAGACTATATCCTATAGCTGCCATATAACTGATTGATCGGAAATGCCATAAACTTGTTGTTTTTATACCCTTGCAGAGGGTATTATAATTTTGGTCAAAAGTGTGCAACGCAGTGAAGGAGACATCTCCGACCCTATAAAGTATATATATTCTTGATCAGGATCACCTCCTGAGTCGATATAAGCATGTCCGTCTGTCCGTCTGTCTGTCTGTTTCTACGCAAACTAGTCTCTCAGTTTTGAAGCTATCGACATCAAACTTTGCACACATCCTTCTTTCCTTTGCAGACTATATCCTATAGCTGTCATATAACTGATTGATCGGAAATGCCATAACCTTGTTGTTTTTATACCCTTGCAGAGGGTATTATAAGTTTGGTCAAAAGTGTGCAACGCAGTGAAGGAGACATCTCCGACCCTATAAAGTATATATATTCTTGATCAGGATCACCTCATGAGTCGATATAAGCATGTCCTTCTGTCCGTCTGTCTGTCTGTTTCTACGCAAACTAGTCTCTCAGTTTTGAAGCTATCGACTTCAAACTTTGCACACATCCTTCTTTCCTTTGCAGGCAGTATATAAGTAGGAACGGGATCGGTCAACTATATCCTATAGCTGCCATATAACTGATTGATCGGAAATGCCTTATCTTTGTTGTTTTTAAAGTTACAACGATGGGATTTGCTATGGATTCTTCTTTTGGAAGACTTATTCGATCTGCCAAATATCATAAGGATCGGCCGACTATATCCTATAGCTGCCATATAACTGATTGATCGGAAATGCCATATCTCTGTTGTTTTTTAAGTTAGAAGACTGGGACTTTGTATGGATTCTACTTTCGGCAAACTAATTTGATCTGCCGAGTTTTATAAAGATCGGCCGACTTTATCCTATAGCTGTCATATAACTGATTGATCGGAAATGCCATATCTCTGTAATCTCCATATCTCTTATTTCCGACCCTATAAAGTATATATATTCTTATCTCTGTTGTTTTTTAAGTTAGAAGACTGGGACTTTGTATGGATTCTACTTTCGGCAAACTTATTTCATCTGCCGAGTTTCATAAGGATCGGCAGACTATATCCTATAGCTGCCATATAACTGATTGATCGGAAATGCCATAAACTTGTTGTTTTTATACCCTTGCAGAGGGTATTATAATTTTGGTCAAAAGTGTGCTACGCAGTGAAGGAGACATCTCCGACCCTATAAAGTATATATATTCTTGGTCAGGATCACCTCCTGAGTCGATATAAGCATGTCCGTCTGTCCGTCTGTCTGTCTGTTTCTACGCAAACTAGTCTCTCAGTTTTGAAGCTATCGACATCAAACTTTGCACACATCCTTCTTTCCTTTGCAGACTATATCCTATAGCTGTCATATAACTGATTGATCGGAAATGCCATAACCTTGTTGTTTTTATACCCTTGCAGAGGGTATTATAAGTTTGGTCAAAAGTGTGCAACGCAGTGAAGGAGACATCTCCGACCCTATAAAGTATATATATTCTTGATCAGGATCACCTCATGAGTCGATATAAGCATGTCCTTCTGTCCGTCTGTCTGTCTGTTTCTACGCAAACTAGTCTCTCAGTTTTGAAGCTATCGACTTCAAACTTTGCACACATCCTTCTTTCCTTTGCAGGCAGTATATAAGTAGGAACGGCCGGGATCGGTCAACTATATCCTATAGCTGCCATATAACTGATTGATCGGAAATGCCATAACTTTGTTGTTTTTAAAGTTAGAAGGATGGGATATGCTATGGATTCTTCTTTTGGTAGACTTATTCGATCTGCCAAATATCATAAGGATCGGCCGACTATATCCTATAGCTGCCATATAACTGATTGATCGGAAATGCCATATCTCTGTTGTTTTTTAAGTTAGAAGACTGGGACTTTGTATGGATTCTACTTTCGGCAAACTAATTTGATCTGCCGAGTTTTATAAAGATCGGCCGACTATATAAGATCCGATATATATCTAATAATATAAGCTTCCACATATCTGCAAGGGTATATCAACTTCGGCTCCGCCCGAAGTTAGCTTCCCATTCTTGTTATACCCTTGCAGAGGGTATTATAATTTTGGTCAAAAGTGTGCAACGCAGTGAAGGAGACATCTCCGACCCTATAAAGTATATATATTCTTGATCAGGATCACCTCCTGAGTCGATATAAGCATGTCCGTCTGTCCGTCTGTCTGTCTGTTTCTACGCAAACTAGTCTCTCAGTTTTAAAGCTATCGACTTCAAACTTTGCACACATCCTTCTTTCCTTTGCAGGCAGTATATAAGTCGGAACGGCCGGGATCGGTCAACTATATCCTATAGCTGCCATATAACTGATTGATCGGAAATGCCACAACTTTTTTGTTTTTAAAGTTAGAAGGATGGGACTTGATATGGATTCCTCTTTTGGTAGACTTATTCGATCTGCCAAATATCATAAGGATCGGCCGACTATATCCTATAGCTGCCATATAACTGATTGATCGGAAATGCCATATCTCTGTTGTTTTTTAAGTTAGAAGACTGGGACTTTGTGTGGATTCTACTTTCGGCAAACTTATTTCATCTGCCGAGTTTCATAAGGATCGGCGGACTATATCCTATAGCTGTCATATAACTGATTGATCGGAAATGCCATAACCTTGTTGTTTTTATACCCTTGCAGAGGGTATTATAAGTTTGGTCAAAAGTGTGCAACGCAGTGAAGGAGACATCTCCGACCCTATAAAGTATATATATTCTTGATCAGGATCACCTCCTGAGTCGATATAAGCATGTCCGTCTGTCTGTCTGTTTCTACGCAAACTAGTCTCTCAGTTTTGAAGCTATCAACTTCAAACTTTGCACACATCCTTCTTTCCTTTGCAGGCAGTATATAAGTAGGAACGGCCGGGATCGGTCAACTATATCCTATAGCTGCCATATAACTGATTGATCGGAAATGCCATAACTTTGTTGTTTTTAAAGTTAGAAGGATGGGACTTGCTATGGATTCCTCTTTTGGTAGACTTATTCGATCTGCCAAATATCATAAGGCTCGGCCGACTGTATCCTATAGCTGCCATATAACTGATTGATCGGAAATGCCATATCTCTGTTGTTTTTTAAGTTAGAACACTGGGACTTTGTATGGATAGCTGCCATATAACTGATTGGTCGGAAATGCCATATCTCTGTTGTTTTTTAAGTTAGAAGACTGGGACTTTGTATGGATTCTACTTTCGGCAAAGTAATTTCATCTGCCGAGTTTCATAAGGATCGGCAGACTATATCCTATAGCTTTCATATAACTGATTGATCGGAAATGCCATAAACTTGTTGTTTTTATACCCTTGCAGAGGGTATTATAATTTTGGTCAAAAGTGTGCAACGCAGTGAAGGAGACATCTCCGACCCTATAAAGTATATATATTCTTGATCAGGATCACCTCCTGAGTCGATATAAGCATGTCCGTCTGTCTGTCTGTTTCTACGCAAACTAGACTCTCAGTTTTGAAGCTATCGACTTCAAACTTTGCACAAATCCTTCTTTCCTTTGCAGGCAGTATATAAGTAGGAACGGCCGGGATCGGTCAACTATATCCTATAGCTGTCATATAACTGAATGAACGGAAATGCCATAACTTTGTTGTTTTGAAAGTTAGAATGATGGGACTTGCTATGGATTCCTCTTTTGGTAGACTTATTCGATATGCCAAATTTCATAAGGATCGGCCGACTATATCCTATAGCTGCCATATAACTGATTGATCGGAAATGCCATATCTCTGTTGTTTTTTAAGTTAGAAGACTGGGACTTTGTATGGATTCTACTTTCGGCAAACTTATTCCATCTGCCGAGTTTCATAAGGATCGGCCGACTATATCCTATAGCTGCCATATAACTGATTGATCGGAAATGCCATATCTCTGTTGTTTTTAAAGTAAGAAGGATGGGACTTGCTATGGATTCCTCTTCTGGTTAACTTATTCGATCTGCCAAATATCATAAGGATCGGCCGACTATATCCTATAGCTGCCATATAACTGATTGATCGGAAATGCCATATCTCTGTTGTTTTTAAAGTTAGAAGGATGGGACTTGCTATGGATTCCTCTTTTGGTAGACTTATTCGATCTGCCAAATATCATAAGGATCGGCCGACTATATCCTATAGCTGCCATATAACTGATTGATCGGAAATGCCATATCTCTGTTGTTTTTTAAGTTAGAAGACTGGGACTTTGTATGGATTCTACTTTCGGCAAACTTATTCCATCTGCCGAGTTTCATAAGGATCGGCCGACTATATCCTATAGCTGTCATATAACTGATTGATCGGAAATGCCATAACCTTGTTGTTTTTATACCCTTGCAGAGGGTATTATAAGTTTGGTCAAAAGTGTGCAACGCAGTGAAGGAGACATCTCCGACCCTATAAAGTATATATATTCTTGATCAGGATCACCTCCTGAGTCGATATAAGCATGTCCGTCTGTCCGTCTGTCCGTCTGTCTGTCTGTTTCTACGCAAACTAGTCTCTCAGTTTTGAAGCTATCAACTTCAAACTTTGCACACATCCTTCTTTCCTTTGCAGGCAGTATATAAGTAGGAACGGCCGGGATCGGTCAACTATATCCTATAGCTGCCATATAACTGATTGATCGGAAATGCCATAACTTTGTTGTTTTTAAAGTTAGAAGGATGGGACTTGCTATGGATTCCTCTTTTGGTAGACTTATTCGATCTGCCAAATATCATAAGGCTCGGCCGACTGTATCCTATAGCTGCCATATAACTGATTGATCGGAAATGCCATATCTCTGTTGTTTTTTAAGTTAGAACACTGGGACTTTGTATGGATAGCTGCCATATAACTGATTGGTCGGAAATGCCATATCTCTGTTGTTTTTTAAGTTAGAAGACTGGGACTTTGTATGGATTCTACTTTCGGCAAAGTAATTTCATCTGCCGAGTTTCATAAGGATCGGCAGACTATATCCTATAGCTTTCATATAACTGATTGATCGGAAATGCCATAAACTTGTTGTTTTTATACCCTTGCAGAGGGTATTATAATTTTGGTCAAAAGTGTGCAACGCAGTGAAGGAGACATCTCCGACCCTATAAAGTATATATATTCTTGATCAGGATCACCTCCTGAGTCGATATAAGCATGTCCGTCTGTCTGTCTGTTTCTACGCAAACTAGACTCTCAGTTTTGAAGCTATCGACTTCAAACTTTGCACAAATCCTTCTTTCCTTTGCAGGCAGTATATAAGTAGGAACGGCCGGGATCGGTCAACTATATCCTATAGCTGCCATATAACTGATTGATCGGAAATGCCATAACTTTGTTGTTTTTAAAGTTAGAAGGATGGGACTTGCTATGGATTCCTCTTTTGGTAGACTTATTCGATATGCCAAATATCATAAGGATCGGCCGACTATATCCTATAGCTGCCATATAACTGATTGATCGGAAATGCCATATCTCTGTTGTTTTTTAAGTTAGAAGACTGGGACTTTGTATGGATTCTACTTTCGGCAAACTTATTCCATCTGCCGAGTTTCATAAGGATCGGCCGACTATATCCTATAGCTGCCATATAACTGATTGATCGGAAATGCCATATCTCTGTTGTTTTTAAAGTAAGAAGGATGGGACTTGCTATGGATTCCTCTTCTGGTTAACTTATTCGATCTGCCAAATATCATAAGGATCGGCCGACTATATCCTATAGCTGCCATATAACTGATTGATCGGAAATGCCATATCTCTGTTGTTTTTAAAGTTAGAAGGATGGGACTTGCTATGGATTCCTCTTTTGGTAGACTTATTCGATCTGCCAAATATCATAAGGATCGGCCGACTATATCCTATAGCTGCCATATAACTGATTGATCGGAAATGCCATATCTCTGTTGTTTTTTAAGTTAGAAGACTGGGACTTTGTATGGATTCTACTTTCGGCAAACTTATTCCATCTGCCGAGTTTCATAAGGATCGGCCGACTATATCCTATAGCTGTCATATAACTGATTGATCGGAAATGCCATAACCTTGTTGTTTTTATACCCTTGCAGAGGGTATTATAAGTTTGGTCAAAAGTGTGCAACGCAGTGAAGGAGACATCTCCGACCCTATAAAGTATATATATTCTTGATCAGGATCACCTCCTGAGTCGATATAAGCATGTCCGTCTGTCCGTCTGTCCGTCTGTCTGTCTGTTTCTACGCAAACTAGTCTCTCAGTTTTAAAGCTATCGACTTCAAACTTTGCACACATCCTTCTTTCCTTTGCAGGAAGTATATAAGTCGGAACGGCCGGGATCGGTCAACTATATCCTATAGCTGCCATATAACTGATTGATCGGAAATGCCATAACTTTGTTGTTTTTAAAGTTAGAAGGATGGGACTTGCTGTGGACTCCTCTTTTAGCAGACTTATTCGATCTGCCAAATTTCATAAGGATCGGCCGACTATATCCTATAGCTGCCATATAACTGATTGATCCGAAATGCCATATCTCTGTTGTTTTTTATAGCTGCCATATAACTGATTGATCGGAAATGCAATAACTTTGTTGTTTTTAAAGTTAGAAGACTGGGACTTTGTGTGGATTCTACTTTCGGCAAACTAATTTCATCTGCCGAGTTTCATAAGGATCGGTCAACTATATCCTATAGCTGCCATATAACTGATTGATCCGAAATGCCATAACTTCGTTGTTTTTTAAGTTAGAAGGATGGGACTTGCTGTGGACTCCTCTTTTAGCAGACTTATTCGATCTGCCAAATATCATAAGGATCGGCCGACTATATCCTATAGCTGCCATATAACTGATTGATCGGAAATGCCATATCTCTGTTGTTTTTTAAGTTAGAAGACTGGGACTTTGTGTGGATTCTACTTTCGGCAAACTAATTTCATCTGCCGAGTTTCATAAGGATCGGCCGACTATATCCTATAGCTGTCATATAACTGATTGATCGGAAATGCCATAACCTTGTTGTTTTTATACCCTTGCAGAGGGTATTATAAGTTTGGTCAAAAGTGTGCAACGCAGTGAAGGAGACATTTCCGACCCTATAAAGTATATATATTCTTATCTCTGTTGTTTTTTAAGTTAGAAGACTGGGACTTTGTATGGATTCTACTTTCGGCAAACTTATTTCATCTGCCGAGTTTCATAAGGATCGGCAGACTATATCCTATAGCTGCCATATAACTGATTGATCGGAAATGCCATAAACTTGTTGTTTTTATACCCTTGCAGAGGGTATTATAATTTTGGTCAAAAGTGTGCAACGCAGTGAAGGAGACATCTCCGACCCTATAAAGTATATATATTCTTGATCAGGATCACCTCCTGAGTCGATATAAGCATGTCCGTCTGTCCGTCTGTCTGTCTGTTTCTACGCAAACTAGTCTCTCAGTTTTGAAGCTATCGACATCAAACTTTGCACACATCCTTCTTTCCTTTGCAGGCAGTATATAAGTAGGAACGGCCGGGATCGGTCAACTATATCCTATAGCTGCCATATAACTGATTGATCCGAAATGCCATATCTTCGTTGTTTTTTAAGTTAGAAGACTGGGACTTTGTGTGGATTCTACTTTCAGCAAACTAATTTCATCTGCCGAGTTTCATAAGGATCGGCCGACTATATCCTATAGCTGTCATATAACTGATTGATCGGAAATGCCATAACCTTGTTGTTTTTATACCCTTGCAGGAGGGTATTCTAAGTTTGGTCAAACTAGTG
This sequence comes from Drosophila monieri, assembly GCA_035047585.1. NCBI lineage: Eukaryota > Metazoa > Arthropoda > Insecta > Diptera > Drosophilidae > Drosophila > Drosophila monieri. The sequence continues at coordinate 17,414,081 of JAWNPJ010000001.1, forward strand.
TGCCAAATCGCAGTGAAGGAGACATCTCCGACCCTATAAAGTATATATATTCTTATCTCTGTTGTTTTTTAAGTTAGAAGACTGGGACTTTGTATGGATTCTACTTTCGGCAAACTAATTCCATCTGCCGAGTTTCATAAGGATCGGCCGACTATATCCTATAGCTGTCATATAACTGATTGATCGGAAATGCCATAACCTTGTTGTTTTTATACCCTTGCAGAGGGTATTATAATTTTGGTCAAAAGTGTGCAACGCAGTGAAGGAGACATCTCCGACCCTATAAAGTATATATATTCTTGATCAGGATCACCTCCTGAGTCGATATAAGCATGTCCGTCTGTCCGTCTGTCTGTCTGTTTCTACGCAAACTAGTCTCTCAGTTTTAAAGCTATCGACTTCAAACTTTGCACACATCCTTCTTTCCTTTGCAGGCAGTATATAAGTCGGAACGGCCGGGATCGGTCAACTATATCCTATAGCTGCCATATAACTGATTGATCGGAAATGCCATAACTTTGTTGTTTTTTAAAGTTAGAAGGATGGGACTTGCTGTGGACTCCTCTTTTGGCAGACTTATTCGATCTGCCAAATTTCATAAGGATCGGCCGACTATATCCTATAGCTGCCATATAACTGATTGATCCGAAATGCCATAACTTCGTTGTTTTTTAAGTTAGAAGGATGGGACTTGCTGTGGACTCCTCTTTTAGCAGACTTATTCGATCTGCCAAATATCATAAGGATCGGCCGACTATATCCTATAGCTGCCATATAACTGATTGATCGGAAATGCCATATCTCTGTTGTTTTTTAAGTTAGAAGACTGGGACTTTGTGTGGATTCTACTTTCGGCAATCTAATTTCATCCGCCGAGTTTCATAAGGATCGGCCGACTATATCCTATAGCTGTCATATAACTGATTGATCGGAAATGCCATAACCTTGTTGTTTTTATACCCTTGCAGAGGGTATTATAAGTTTGGTCAAAAGTGTGCAACGCAGTGAAGGAGACATCTCCGACCCTATAAAGTATATATATTCTTATCTCTGTTGTTTTTTAAGTTAGAAGACTGGGACTTTGTATGGATTCTACTTTCGGCAAACTTATTTCATCTGCCGAGTTTCATAAGGATCGGCCGACTATATCCTATAGCTGCCATATAACTGATTGATCGGAAATGCCATAAACTTGTTGTTTTTATACCCTTGCAGAGGGTATTATAATTTTGGTCAAAAGTGTGCAACGCAGTGAAGAAGACATCTCCGACCCTATAAAGTATATATATTCTTGATCAGGATCACCTCCTGAGTCGATATAAGCATGTCCGTCTGTCCGTCTGTCTGTCTGTTTCTACGCAAACTAGTCTCTCAGTTTTGAAGCTATCGACTTCAAACTTTGCCACATCCTTCTTTCCTTTGCAGGGAGTATATGAAAAGGAACGGCCGGGATCGGTCAACTATATCCTATAGCTGCCATATAACTGATTGATCGGAAATGCCATAACTTTGTTGTTTTTAAAGTTAGAATAATGGGACTTGCTATGGATTCCTCTTTTGGTAGACTTATTCGATCTGCCAAATATCATAAGGATCGGCTGACTATATCCTATAGCTGCCATATAACTGATTGATCGGAAATGCCATATCTCTGTTGTTTTTTAAGTTAGAAGACTGGGACTTTGTGTGGATTCTACTTTCGGCAAACTAATCTAAAAAGTGTGCAACGCAGTGAAGGAGACATCTCCGACCCTATAAAGTATATATATTCTTGATCAGGATCACCTCCTGAGTCGATATAAGCATGTCCGTCTGTCCGTCTGTCTGTCTGTTTCTACGCAAACTAGTCTCTCAGTTTTAAAGCTATCGACTTCAAACTTTGCACACATCCTTCTTTCCTTTGCAGGCAGTATATAAGTAGGAACGGCCGGGATCGGTCAACTATATCCTATAGCTGCCATATAACTGATTGATCGGAAATGCCATAACTTTGTTGTTTTTAAAGTTAGAATAATGGGACTTGCTATGGATTCCTCTTTTGGTAGACTTATTCGATCTGCCGAATATCATAATGATCGGCCGACTATATCCTATAGCTGCCATATAACTGATTGATCGGAAATGCCATATCTCTGTTGTTTTTTAAGTTAGAACACTGGGACTTTGTATGGCGATAGCTGCCATATAACTGATTGATCGGAAATGCCATATCTCTGTTGTTTTTTAAGTTAGAACACTGGGACTTTGTATGGATAGCTGCCATATAACTGATTGATCGGAAATGCCATATCTCTGTTGTTTTTTAAGTTAGAAGACTGGGACTTTGTATGGATTCTACTTTCGGCAAACTAATTTCATCTGCCGAGTTTCATAAGGATCGGCAGACTATATCCTATAGCTTTCATATAACTGATTGATCGGAAATGCCATAAACTTGTTGTTTTTATACCCTTGCAGAGGGTATTATAATTTTGGTCAAAAGTGTGCAACGCAGTGAAGGAGACATCTCCGACCCTATAAAGTATATATATTCTTGATCAGGATCACCTCCTGAGTCGATATAAGCATGTCCGTCTGTCTGTCTGTTTCTACGCAAACTAGTCTCTCAGTTTTGAAGCTATCGACTTCAAACTTTGCACAAATCCTTCTTTCCTTTGCAGGCAGTATATAAGTAGGAACGGCCGGGATCGGTCAACTATATCCTATAGCTGCCATATAACTGATTGATCGGAAATGCCATAACTTTGTTGTTTTTAAAGTTAGAATGATGGGACTTGCTATGGGTTCCTCTTTTGGTAGACTTATTCGATCTGCCAAATATTATAAGGATTGGCCGACTATATCCTATAGCTGCCATATAACTGATTGATCGGAAATGCCATATCTCTGTTGTTTTTTAAGTTAGAAGGATGGGACTTGCTATGGATTCACTCTTCTGGTTAACTTATTCGATCTGCCAAATATCATAAGGATCGGCCGACTATATCCTATAGCTGCCATATAACTGATTGATCGGAAATGCCATATCTCTGTTGTTTTTAAAGTTAGAAGGATGGGACTTGCTATGGATTCCTCTTTTGGTAGACTTATTCGATCTGCCAAATATCATAAGGATCGGCCGACTATATCCTATAGCTGCCATATAACTGATTGATCGGAAATGCCATATCTCTGTTGTTTTTTAAGTTAGAAGACTGGGACTTTGTATGGATTCTACTTTCGGCAAACTTATTCCATCTGCCGAGTTTCATAAGGATCGGCCGACTATATCCTATAGCTGTCATATAACTGATTGATCGGAAATGCCATAACCTTGTTGTTTTTATACCCTTGCAGAGGGTATTATAATTTTGGTCAAAAGTGTGCAACGCAGTGAAGGAGACATCTCCGACCCTATAAAGTATATATATTCTTGATCAGGATCACCTCCTGAGTCGATATAAGCATGTCCGTCTGTCCGTCTGTCTGTCTGTTTCTACGCAAACTAGTCTCTCAGTTTTGAAGCTATCGACTTCAAACTTTGCACACATCCTTCTTTCCTTTGCAGGCAGTATATAAAAAGGAACGGCCGGGATCGGTCAACTATATCCTATAGCTGCCATATAACTGATTGATCGGAAATGCCATAACTTTGTTGTTTTTAAAGTTAGAATAATGGGACTTGCTATGGATTCCTCTTTTGGTAGACTTATTCGATCTGCCAAATATCATAAGGATCGGCTGACTATATCCTATAGCTGCCATATAACTGATTGATCGGAAATGCCATAACTTTGTTGTTTTTTAAGTTAGAAGGATGGGACTTGCTGCGGACTCTTCTTTTAGCAGACTTATTCGATCTGCCAAATATCATAAGGATCGGCCGACTATATCCTATAGCTGCCATATAACTGATTGATCCGAAATGCCATAACTTCGTTGTTTTTTAAGTTAGAAGGATGGGACTTGCTGTGGACTCTTCTTTTAGCAGACTTATTCGATCTGCCAAATATCATAAGGATCGGCCGACTATATCCTATAGCTGCCATATAACTGATTGATCGGAAATGCCATATCTCTGTTGTTTTTTAAGTTAGAAGACTGGGACTTTGTGTGGATTCTACTTTCGGCAAACTAATTTCATCTGCCGAGTTTCATAAGGATCGGCCGACTATATCCTATAGCTGTCATATAACTGATTGATCGGAAATGCCATAACCTTGTTGTTTTGGTATACCCTTGCAGAGGGTATATAACTTTGTTGTTTTTAAAGTTAGAAGGATGGGACTTGCTGTGGACTCCTCTTTTAGCAGACTTATTCGATCTGCCAAATTTCATAAGGATCGGCCGACTATATCCTATAGCTGCCATATAACTGATTGATCGGAAATGCCATATCTCTGTTGTTTTTTAAGTTAGAAGACTGGGACTTTGTGTGGATTCTACTTTCGGCAAACTAATTTCATCTGCCGAGTTTCATAAGGATCGGCCGACTATATCCTATAGCTGTCATATAACTGATTGATCGGAAATGCCATAACTTTGTTGTTTTTATACCCTTGCAGAGGGTATTATAAGTTTGGTCAAAAGTGTGCAACGCAGTGAAGGAGACATTTCCGACCCTATAAAGTATATATATTCTTATCTCTGTTGTTTTTTAAGTTAGAAGACTGGGACTTTGTATGGATTCTACTTTCGGCAAACTTATTTCATCTGCCGAGTTTCATAAGGATCGGCCGACTATATCCTATAGCTGCCATATAACTGATTGATCGGAAATGCCATAACCTTGTTGTTTTTATACCCTTGCAGAGGGTATTATAATTTTGGTCAAAAGTGTGCAACGCAGTGAAGGAGACATCTCCGACCCTATAAAGTATATATATTCTTGATCAGGATCACCTCCTGAGTCGATATAAGCATGTCCGTCTGTCCGTCTGTCTGTCTGTTTCTACGCAAACTAGTCTCTCAGTTTTGAAGCTATCGACTTCAAACTTTGCACACATCCTTCTTTCCTTTGCAGGCAGTATATAAGTCGGAACGGCCGGGATCGGTCAACTATATCCTATAGCTGCCATATAACTGATTGATCGGAAATGCCATAACTTTGTTGTTTTTAAAGTTAGAAGGATGGGACTTGCTGTGGACTCCTCTTTTAGCAGACTTATTCGATCTGCCAAATTTCATAAGGATCGGCCGACTATATCCTATAGCTGCCATATAACTGATTGATCGGAAATGCCATATCTCTGTTGTTTTTTATAGCTGTCATATAACTGATTGATCGGAAATGCAATAACTTTGTTGTTTTTAAAGTTAGAAGACTGGGACTTTGTATGGTTTCTACTTTCGGCAAACTAATTTTATCTGCCGAGTTTCATAAGGATCGGTTAACTATATCCTATAGCTGCCATATAACTGATTGATCGGAAATGCCATAACTTCGTTGTTTTTTAAGTTAGAAGGATGGGACTTGCTGTGGACTCCTCTTTTAGCAGACTTATTCGATCTGCCAAATATCATAAGGATCGGCCGACTATATCCTATAGCTGCCATATAACTGATTGATCGGAAATGCCATATCTCTGTTGTTTTTTAAGTTAGAAGACTGGGACTTTGTATGGATTCTACTTTCGGCAAACTAATTTCATCTGCCGAGTTTCATAAGGATCGGCCGACTATATCCTATAGCTGTCATATAACTGATTGATCGGAAATGCCATAACCTTGTTGTTTTTATACCCTTGCAGAGGGTATTATAAGTTTGGTCAAAAGTGTGCAACGCAGTGAAGGAGACATTTCCGACCCTATAAAGTATATATATTCTTATCTCTGTTGTTTTTTAAGTTAGAAGACTGGGACTTTGTATGGATTCTACTTTCGGCAAACTTATTTCATCTGCCGAGTTTCATAAGGATCGGCAGACTATATCCTATAGCTGCCATATAACTGATTGATCGGAAATGCCATAAACTTGTTGTTTTTATACCCTTGCAGAGGGTATTATAATTTTGGTCAAAAGTGTGCAACGCAGTGAAGGAGACATCTCCGACCCTATAAAGTATATATATTCTTGATCAGGATCACCTCCTGAGTCGATATAAGCATGTCCGTCTGTCCGTCTGTCTGTCTGTTTCTACGCAAACTAGTCTCTCAGTTTTGAAGCTATCGACTTCAAACTTTGCACACATCCTTCTTTCCTTTGCAGGCAGTATATAAGTCGGAACGGCCGGGATCGGTCAACTATATCCTATAGCTGCCATATAACTGATTGATCGGAAATGCCATAACTTTGTTGTTTTTAAAGTTAGAAGGATGGGACTTGCTGTGGACTCCTCTTTTAGCAGACTTATTCGATCTGCCAAATTTCATAAGGATCGGCCGACTATATCCTATAGCTGCCATATAACTGATTGATCCGAAATGCCATAACTTCGTTGTTTTTTAAGTTAGAAGGATGGGACTTGCTATGGACTCCCCTTTTGGCAGACTTATTTGATCTGCCAAATATCATAAGGATCGGCCGACTATATCCTATAGCTGCCATATAACTGATTGATCGGAAATGCCATATCTCTGTTGTTTTTTAAGTTAGAATACTGGGACTTTGTATGGATTCTACTTTCGGCAAACTAATTTCATCTGCCGAGTTTCATAAGGATCGGCCGACTATATCCTATAGCTGTCATATAACTGATTGATCGGAAATGCCATAACCTTGTTGTTTTTATACCCTTGCAGAGGGTATTATAATTTTGGTCAAAAGTGTGCAACGCAGTGAAGGAGACATTTCCGACCCTATAAAGTATATATATTCTTATCAAAATCTGTTGTTTTTTAAGTTAGAAGACTGGGACTTTGTATGGATTCTACTTTCGGCAAACTTATTTCATCTGCCGAGTTTCATAAGGATCGGCAGACTATATCCTATAGCTGCCATATAACTGATTGATCGGAAATGCCATAAACTTGTTGTTTTTATACCCTTGCAGAGGGTATTATAATTTTGGTCAAAAGTGTGCAACGCAGTGAAGGAGACATCTCCGACCCTATAAAGTATATATATTCTTGATCAGGATCACCTCCTGAGTCGATATAAGCATGTCCGTCTGTCCGTCTGTCTGTCTGTTTCTACGCAAACTAGTCTCTCAGTTTTGAAGCTATCGACTTCAAACTTTGCACACATCCTTCTTTCCTTTGCAGGCAGTATATAAGTCGGAACGGCCGGGATCGGTCAACTATATCCTATAGCTGCCATATAACTGATTGATCGGAAATGCCATAACTTTGTTGTTTTTAAAGTTAGAAGGATGGGACTTGCTGTGGACTCCTCTTTTAGCAGACTTATTCGATCTGCCAAATTTCATAAGGATCGGCCGACTATATCCTATAGCTGCCATATAACTGATTGATCGGAAATGCCATAACTTCGTTGTTTTTTAAGTTAGAAGGATGGGACTTGCTGTGGATTCCTCTTTTAGCAGACTTATTCGATCTGCCAAATATCATAAGGATCGGCCGACTATATCCTATAGCTGCCATATAACTGATTGATCGGAAATGCCATATCTCTGTTGTTTTTTAAGTTAGAAGACTGGGACTTTGTATGGATTCTACTTTCGGCAAACTAATTTCATCTGCCGAGTTTCATAAGGATCGGCCGACTATATCCTATAGCTGTCATATAACTGATTGATCGGAAATGCCATAACCTTGTTGTTTTTATACCCTTGCAGGAGGGTATTATAAGTTTGGTCAAAAGTGTGCGAACGCAGTGAAGGAGACATTTCCGACCCTATAAAGTATATATATTCTTATCTCTGTTGTTTTTTAAGTTAGACGACTGGGACTTTGTATGGATTCTACTTTCGGCAAACTTATTTCATCTGCCGAGTTTCATAAGGATCGGCAGACTATATCCTATAGCTGCCATATAACTGATTGATCGGAAATGCCATAAACTTGTTGTTTTTATACCCTTGCAGAGGGTATTATAATTTTGGTCAAAAGTGTGCAACGCAGTGAAGGAGACATCTCCGACCCTATAAAGTATATATATTCTTGATCAGGATCACCTCCTGAGTCGATATAAGCATGTCCGTCTGTCCGTCTGTCTGTCTGTTTCTACGCAAACTAGTCTCTCAGTTTTAAAGCTATCGACTTCAAACTTTGCACACATCCTTCTTTCCTTTGCAGGCAGTATATAAGTCGGAACGGCCGGGATCGGTCAACTATATCCTATAGCTGCCATATAACTGATTGATCGGAAATGCCATAACTTTGTTGTTTTTAAAGTTAGAAGGATGGGACTTGCTGTGGACTCCTCTTTTAGCAGACTTATTCGATCTGCCAAATTTCATAAGGATCGGCCGACTATATCCTATAGCTGCCATATAACTGATTGATCGGAAATGCCATATCTCTGTTGTTTTTTATAGCTGCCATATAACTGATTGATCGGAAATGCAATAACTTTGTTGTTTTTAAAGTTAGAAGACTGGGACTTTGTGTGGATTCTACTTTCGGCAAACTAATTTCATCTGCCGAGTTTCATAAGGATCGGCAGACTATATCCTATAGCTGCCATATAACTGATTGATCGGAAATGCCATAACTTCGTTGTTTTTTAAGTTAGAAGGATGGGACTTGCTGTGGACTCCTCTTTTAGCAGACTTATTCGATCTGCCAAATATCATAAGGATCGGCCGACTATATCCTATAGCTGCCATATAACTGATTGATCGGAAATGCCATATCTCTGTTGTTTTTTAAGTTAGAATACTGGGACTTTGTGTGGATTCTACTTTCGGCAAACTAATTTCATCTGCCGAGTTTCATAAGGATCGGCCGACTATATCCTATAGCTGTCATATAACTGATTGATCGGAAATGCCATAACCTTGTTGTTTTTATACCCTTGCAGAGGGTATTATAAGTTTGGTCAAAAGTGTGCAACGCAGTGAAGGAGACATTTCCGACCCTATAAAGTATATATATTCTTATCTCTGTTGTTTTTTAAGTTAGAAGACTGGGACTTTGTATGGATTCTACTTTCGGCAAACTTATTTCATCTGCCGAGTTTCATAAGGATCGGCAGACTATATCCTATAGCTGCCATATAACTGATTGATCGGAAATGCCATAAACTTGTTGTTTTTATACCCTTGCAGAGGGTATTATAATTTTGGTCAAAAGTGTGCAACGCAGTGAAGGAGACATCTCCGACCCTATAAAGTATATATATTCTTGATCAGGATCACCTCCTGAGTCGATATAAGCATGTCCGTCTGTCCGTCTGTCTGTCTGTTTCTACGCAAACTAGTCTCTCAGTTTTGAAGCTATCGACTTCAAACTTTGCACACATCCTTCTTTCCTTTGCAGGCAGTATATAAGTCGGAACGGCCGGGATCGGTCAACTATATCCTATAGCTGCCATATAACTGATTGATCGGAAATGCCATAACTTTGTTGTTTTTAAAGTTAGAAGGATGGGACTTGCTGTGGACTCCTCTTTTAGCAGACTTATTCGATCTGCCAAATTTCATAAGGATCGGCCGACTATATCCTATAGCTGCCATATAACTGATTGATCGGAAATGCCATAACTTTGTTGTTTTTTAAGTTAGACGACTGGGACTTTGTATGGATTCTACTTTCGGCAAACTAATTTGATCTGCCGAGTTTCATAAGGATCGGCCGACTATATCCTATAGCTGCCATATAACTGATTGATCGGAAATGCCATAACCTTGTTGTTTTTATACCCTTGCAGAGGGTATTATAAGTTTGGTCAAAAGTGTGCAACGCAGTGAAGGAGACATCTCCGACCCTATAAAGTATATATATTCTTATCTCTGTTGTTTTTTAAGTTAGAAGACTGGGACTTTGTATGGATTCTACTTTCGGCAAACTTATTTCATCTGCCGAGTTTCATAAGGATCGGCAGACTATATCCTATAGCTGCCATATAACTGATTGATCGGAAATGCCATAAACTTGTTGTTTTTATACCCTTGCAGAGGGTATTATAATTTTGGTCAAAAGTGTGCAACGCAGTGAAGGAGACATCTCCGACCCTATAAAGTATATATATTCTTGATCAGGATCACCTCCTGAGTCGATATAAGCATGTCCGTCTGTCCGTCTGTCTGTCTGTTTCTACGCAAACTAGTCTCTCAGTTTTGAAGCTATCGACTTCAAACTTTGCACACATCCTTCTTTCCTTTGCAGGCAGTATATAAGACGGAACGGCCGGGATCGGTCAACTATATCCTATAGCTGCCATATAACTGATTGATCGGAAATGCCATAACTTTGTTGTTTTTAAAGTTAGAATAATGGGACTTGCTATGGATTCCTCTTTTGGTAGACTTATTCGATCTGCCAAATATCATAAGGATCGGCCGACTATATCCTATAGCTGCCATATAACTGATTGATCGGAAATGCCATAACTTTGTTGTTTTTTAAGTTAGAAGGATGGGACTTGCTGTGGACTCTTCTTTTAGCAGACTTATTCGATCCGCCAAATATCATAAGGATCGGCCGACTATATCCTATAGCTGCCATATAACTGATTGATCGGAAATGCCATAACTTTGTTGTTTTTAAAGTTAGAAGGATGGGACTTGCTGTGGACTCCTCTTTTAGCAGACTTATTCGATCTGCCAAATTTCATAAGGATCGGCCGACTATATCCTATAGCTGCCATATAACTGATTGATCGGAAATGCCATATCTCTGTTGTTTTTTAAGTTAGAAGACTGGGACTTTGTATGGATTCTACTTTCGGCAAACTAATTTGATCTGCCGAGTTTCATAAGGATCGGCCGACTATATCCTATAGCTGTCATATAACTGATTGATCGGAAATGCCATAACCTTGTTGTTTTTATACCCTTGCAGAGGGTATTATAAGTTTGGTCAAAAGTGTGCAACGCAGTGAAGGAGACATCTCCGACCCTATAAAGTATATATATTCTTATCTCTGTTGTTTTTTAAGTTAGAAGACTGGGACTTTGTATGGATTCTACTTTCGGCAAACTTATTTCATCTGCCGAGTTTCATAAGGATCGGCAGACTATATCCTATAGCTGCCATATAACTGATTGATCGGAAATGCCATAACCTTGTTGTTTTTATACCCTTGCAGAGGGTATTATAATTTTGGTCAAAAGTGTGCAACGCAGTGAAGGAGACATCTCCGACCCTATAAAGTATATATATTCTTGATCAGGATCACCTCCTGAGTCGATATAAGCATGTCCGTCTGTCCGTCTGTCTGTCTGTTTCTACGCAAACTAGTCTCTCAGTTTTGAAGCTATCGACTTCAAACTTTGCACACATCCTTCTTTCCTTTGCAGGCAGTATATAAGTCGGAACGGCCGGGATCGGTCAACTATATCCTATAGCTGCCATATAACTGATTGATCGGAAATGCCATAACTTTGTTGTTTTTAAAGTTAGAAGAATGGGACTTGCTATGGATTCCTCTTTTGGTAGACTTATTCGATCTGCCAAATATCATAAGGATCGGCCGACTATATCCTACAGCTGCCATATTACTTTTATATCGGAAATGCCATAACTTTGTTGTTTTTTAAGTGAGTAGGATGGGATTTTCTACGGATTCTACTTTTGGCATACTTATTCGATCTGCCAAATATCATAAGGATCGGCCGACTATATCCTATAGCTGCCATATAACTGATTGATCGGAAATGCCATAACTTTGTTGTTTTTTAAGTTAGAAGGATGGGACTTGCTGTGGACTCTTCTTTTAGCAGACTTATTCGATCTGCCAAATATCATAAGGATCGGCCGACTATATCCTATAGCTGCCATATAACTGATTGATCGGAAATGCCATATCTCTGTTGTTTTTTAAGTTAGAAGACTGGGACTTTGTGTGGATTCTACTTTCGGCAAACTAATTTAATCTGCCGAGTTTCATAAGGATCGGCCGACTATATCCTATAGCTGTCATATAACTGATTGATCGGAAATGCCATAACCTTGTTGTTTTTATACCCTTGCAGAGGGTATATAACTTTGTTGTTTTTAAAGTTAGAAGGATGGGACTTGCTGTGGATTCCTCTTTTGGCAGACTTATTCGATCTGCCAAATTTCATAAGGATCGGCCGACTATATCCTATAGCTGCCATATAACTGATTGATCGGAAATGCCATAACTTTGTTGTTTTTATACCCTTGCAGAGGGTATTATAATTTTGGTCAAAAGTGTGCAACGCAGTGAAGGAGACATCTCCGACCCTATAAAGTATATATATTCTTGATCAGGATCACCTCCTGAGTCGATATAAGCATGTCCGTCTGTCCGTCTGTCCGTCTGTCTGTCTGTTTCTACGCAAACTAGTCTCTCAGTTTTAAAGCTATCGACTTCAAACTTTGCACACATCCTTCTTTCCTTTGCAGGCAGTATATAAGTCGGAACGGCCGGGATCGGTCAACTATATCCTATAGCTGCCATATAACTGATTGATCGGAAATGCCATAACTTTGTTGTTTTTAAAGTTAGAAGGATGGGACTTGCTATGGACTCCTCTTTTGGCAGACTTATTCGATCTGCAAAATTTCATAAGGATCGGCCGACTATATCCTATAGCTGCCATATAACTGATTGATCCGAAATGCCATATCTCTGTTTTTTTTTAAGTTAGACGATTGGGACTTTGTGTGGATTCTACTTTCGGCAAACTAATTTGATCTGCCGAGTTTCATAAGGATCGGCCGACTATATCCTATAGCTGTCATATAACTGATTGATCGGAAATGCCATAACTTTGTTGTTTTTATACCCTTGCAGAGGGTATTATAAGTTTGGTCAAAAGTGTGCAACGCAGTGAAGGAGACATCTCCGACCCTATAAAGTATATATATTCTTATCTCTGTTGTTTTTTAAGTTAGAAGACTGGGACTTTGTATGGATTCTACTTTCGGCAAACTTATTTCATCTGCCGAGTTTCATAAGGATCGGCAGACTATATCCTATAGCTGCCATATAACTGATTGATCGGAAATGCCATAACCTTGTTGTTTTTATACCCTTGCAGAGGGTATTATAATTTTGGTCAAAAGTGTGCAACGCAGTGAAGGAGACATCTCCGACCCTATAAAGTATATATATTCTTGATCAGGATCACCTCCTGAGTCGATATAAGCATGTCCGTCTGTCCGTCTGTCTGTCTGTTTCTACGCAAACTAGTCTCTCAGTTTTAAAGCTATCGACTTCAAACTTTGCACACATCCTTCTTTCCTTTGCAGGCAGTATATAAGTCGGAACGGCCGGGATCGGTCAACTATATCCTATAGCTGCCATATAACTGATTGATCGGAAATGCCATAACTTTGTTGTTTTTAAAGTTAGAAGAATGGGACTTGCTATGGATTCCTCTTTTGGTAGACTTATTCGATCTGCCAAATATCATAAGGATCGGCCGACTATATCCTATAGCTGCCATATAACTGATTGATCGGAAATGCCATAACTTTGTTGTTTTTTAAGTGAGTAGGATGGGACTTGCTTTGGATTCTACTTTTGGCAAACTTATTCGATCTGTCAAAATTTATAAGGATCGGCCGACTATATCCTACAGCTGCCATATAACTTTCTGATCGGAAATGCCATATCTTTGTTGTTTTTTAAGTAAGTTGGATGGGACTTTCTACGGATTCTTCTTTTGGCAAACTTATTCGATCTGTCAAAATTTATAAGTATCGGCCGACTATATCCTATAGCTGCCATATAACTGATTGATCGGAAATGCCATATCTCTGTTGTTTTTTAAGTTAGAAGACTGGGACTTTGTATGGATTCTACTTTCGGCAAACTAATTTGATCTGCCGAGTTTCATAAGGATCGGCCGACTATATCCTATAGCTGTCATATAACTGATTGATCGGAAATGCCATAACCTTGTTGTTTTTATACCCTTGCAGAGGGTATTATAACTTTGTTGTTTGTAAAGTTAGAAGGATGGGACTTGCTGTGGTCTCCTCTTTAGTAGACTTATTCGATCTGTCAAATTTCATAAGGATCGGCCGACTATCTCCTATAGCTGCCATATAACTGATTGATCGGAAATGCCATATCTCTGTTGTTTTTTATAGCTGCCATATAACTGATTGATCGGAAATGCAATAACTTTGTTGTTTTTTAAGTTAGACGACTGGGACTTTGTATGGATTCTACTTTCGGCAAACTAATTTGATCTGCCGAGTTTCATAAGGATCGGTCAACTATATCCTATAGCTGCCATATAACTGATTGATCGGAAATGCCATAACTTTGTTGTTTTTTAAGTTAGAAGGATGGGACTTGCTATGGATTCCTCTTTTAGCAGACTTATTCGATCTGCAAAATTTCATAAGGATCAGCCGACTATATCCTATAGCTGCCATATAACTGATTGATCGGAAATGCCATATCTCTGTTGTTTTTTAAGTTAGAAGACTGGGACTTTGTGTGGATTCTACTTTCGGCAAACTAATTTCATCTGCCGAGTTTCATAAGGATCGGCCGACTATATCCTATAGCTGTCATATAACTGATTGATCGGAAATGCCATAACCTTGTTGTTTTTATACCCTTGCAGAGGGTATTATAAGTTTGGTCAAAAGTGTGCAACGCAGTGAAGGAGACATTTCCGACCCTATAAAGTATATATATTCTTATCTCTGTTGTTTTTTAAGTTAGAAGACTGGGACTTTGTATGGATTCTACTTTCGGCAAACTAATTTGATCTGCCGAGTTTCATAAGGATCGGCTGACTATATCCTATAGCTGCCATATAACTGATTGATCGGAAATGCCATAACTTTGTTGTTTTTATACCCTTGCAGAGGGTATTATAATTTTGGTCAAAAGTGTGCAACGCAGTGAAGGAGACATCTCCGACCCTATAAAGTATATATATTCTTGATCAGGATCACCTCCTGAGTCGATATAAGCATGTCCGTCTGTCCGTCTGTCTGTCTGTTTCTACGCAAACTAGTCTCTCAGTTTTAAAGCTATCGACTTCAAACTTTGCACACATCCTTCTTTCCTTTGCAGGCAGTATATAAGTCGGAACGGCCGGGATCGGTCAACTATATCCTATAGCTGCCATATAACTGATTGATCGGAAATGCCATAACTTTGTTGTTTTTAAAGTTAGAAGGATGGGACTTGCTATGGACTCCTCTTTTGGAAGTCTTTTTGATTGCCAAATTTCATAAGGATCGGCCGACTATATCCTATAGCTGCCATATAACTGATTGATCGGAAATGCCATATCTCTGTTGTTTTTTAAGTTAGAAGGATGGGACTTGCTTTGGTTTCTCTTTTTTGGAATATTTTTTTTTGGAAAAATTTAAGGTATAGCTGCCATATAACTGATTGATCGGAAATGCCATATCTCTGTTGTTTTTAAAGTTAGAAGACTGGGACTTTGTATGGATTCTACTTTCGGCAAACTAATTTCATCTGCCGAGTTTCATAAGGATCGGCCGACTATATCCTATAGCTGCCATATAACTGATTGATCGGAAATGCCATAAACTTGTTGTTTTTATACCCTTGCAGAGGGTATTATAATTTTGGTCAAAAGTGTGCAACGCAGTGAAGGAGACATCTCCGACCCTATAAAGTATATATATTCTTGATCAGGATCACCTCCTGAGTCGATATAAGCATGTCCGTCTGTCCGTCTGTCTGTCTGTTTCTACGCAAACTAGTCTCTCAGTTTTAAAGCTATCGACTTCAAACTTTGCACACATCCTTCTTTTCTTTGCAGGCAGTATATAAGTCGGAACGGCCGGGATCGGTCAACTATATCCTATAGCTGCCATATAACTGATTGATCGGAAATGCCATAACTTTGTTGTTTTTAAAGTTAGAAGGATGGGACTTGCTATGGACTCCTCTTTTGGCAGACTTATTCGATCTGCCAAATTTCATAAGGATCGGCCGACTATATCCTATAGCTGCCATATAACTGATTGATCGGAAATGCCATATCTCTGTTGTTTTTTAAGTTAGAAGACTGGGACTTTGTATGGATTCTACTTTCGGCAAACTAATTTGATCTGCCGAGTTTCATAAGGATCGGCCGACTATATCCTATAGCTGTCATATAACTGATTGATCGGAAATGCCATAACCTTGTTGTTTTTATACCCTTGCAGAGGGTATATAACTTTGTTGTTTTTAAAGTTAGAAGGATGGGACTTGCTGTGGACTCCTCTTTTAGCAGACTTATTCGATCTGCCAAATTTCATAAGGATCGGCCGACTATATCCTATAGCTGCCATATAACTGATTGATCGGAAATGCCATATCTCTGTTGTTTTTTATAGCTGCCATATAACTGATTGATCGGAAATGCAATAACTTTGTTGTTTTTAAAGTTAGAAGACTGGGACTTTGTGTGAATTCTACTTTCGGCAAACTAATTTCATCTGCCGAGTTTCATAAGGATCGGTCAACTATATCCTTTAGCTGCCATATAACTGATTGATCCGAACTACCATAACATTGTTGTTTTTTAAGTTAGAAGGATGGGACTTGCTGTGGACTCCTCTTTTAGCAGACTTATTCGATCTGCCAAATATCATAAGGATCGGCCGACTATATCCTATAGCTGCCATATAACTGATTGATCGGAAATGCCATATCTCTGTTGTTTTTTAAGTTAGAAGACTGGGACTTTGTGTGGATTCTACTTTCGGCAAACTAATTTCATCTGCCGAGTTTCATAAGGATCGGCCGACTATATCCTATAGCTGTCATATAACTGATTGATCGGAAATGCCATAACCTTGTTGTTTTTATACCCTTGCAGAGGGTATTATAAGTTTGGTCAAAAGTGTGCAACGCAGTGAAGGAGACATTTCCGACCCTATAAAGTATATATATTCTTATCTCTGTTGTTTTTTTAAGTTAGAAGACTGGGACTTTGTATGGATTCTACTTTCGGCAAACTTATTTCATCTGCCGAGTTTCATAAGGATCGGCCGACTATATCCTATAGCTGCCATATAACTGATTGATCGGAAATGCCATAACCTTGTTGTTTTTATACCCTTGCAGAGGGTATTATAATTTTGGTCAAAAGTGTGCAACGCAGTGAAGGAGACATCTCCGACCCTATAAAGTATATATATTCTTGATCAGGATCACCTCCTGAGTCGATATAAGCATGTCCGTCTGTCCGTCTGTCCGTCTGTCTGTCTGTTTCTACGCAAACTAGTCTCTCAGTTTTAAAGCTATCGACTTCAAACTTTGCACACATCCTTCTTTCCTTTGCAGGCAGTATATAAGTCGGAACGGCCGGGATCGGTCAACTATATCCTATAGCTGCCATATAACTGATTGATCGGAAATGCCATAACTTTGTTGTTTTTAAAGTTAGAAGGATGGGACTTGCTGTGGACTCCTCTTTTAGCAGACTTATTCGATCTGCCAAATTTCATAAGGATCGGCCGACTATATCCTATAGCTGCCATATAACTGATTGATCGGAAATGCCATATCTCTGTTGTTTTTTATAGCTGCCATATAACTGATTGATCGGAAATGCAATAACTTTGTTGTTTTTAAAGTCAGAAGACTGGGACTTTCTGTGGATTCTACTTTCGGCAAACTAATTTCATCTGCCGAGTTTCATAAGGATCGGTCAACTATATCCTATAGCTGCCATATAACTGATTGATCGGAAATGCCATAACTTCGTTGTTTTTTAAGTTAGAAGGATGGGACTTTGTGTGGATTCTACTTTCGGCAAACTAATTTGATCTGCCGAGTTTCATAAGGATCGGCCGACTATATCCTATAGCTGTCATATAACTGATTGATCGGAAATGCCATAACCTTGTTGTTTTTATACCCTTGCAGAGGGTATTATAACTTTGTTGTTTTTAAAGTTAGAAGGATGGGACTTGCTGTGGACTCCTCTTTTAGCAGACTTATTCGATCTGCCAAATATCATAAGGATCGGCCGACTATATCCTATAGCTGCCATATAACTGATTGATCGGAAATGCCATATCTCTGTTGTTTTTTAAGTTAGACGACTGGGACTTTGTGTGGATTCTACTTTCGGCAAACTAATTTGATCTGCCGAGTTTCATAAGGATCGGCCGACTATATCCTATAGCTGTCATATAACTGATTGATCGGAAATGCCATAACTTTGTTGTTTTTATACCCTTGCAGAGGGTATTATAAGTTTGGTCAAAAGTGTGCAACGCAGTGAAGGAGACATCTCCGACCCTATAAAGTATATATATTCTTATCTCTGTTGTTTTTTAAGTTAGAAGACTGGGACTTTGTATGGATTCTACTTTCGGCAAACTTATTTCATCTGCCGAGTTTCATTAGGATCGGCCGACTATATCCTATAGCTGCCATATAACTGATTGATCGGAAATGCCATAACCTTGTTGTTTTTATACCCTTGCAGAGGGTATTATAATTTTGGTCAAAAGTGTGCAACGCAGTGAAGGAGACATCTCCGACCCTATAAAGTATATATATTCTTGATCAGGATCACCTCCTGAGTCGATATAAGCATGTCCGTCTGTCCGTCTGTCTGTCTGTTTCTACGCAAACTAGTCTCTCAGTTTTGAAGCTATCGACTTCAAACTTTGCACACATCCTTCGTTCTTTAACAGGCAGTATATAAGTCGGAACGGCCGGGATCGGTCAACTATATCCTATAGCTGCCATATGACTGATTGATCGGAAATGCCATAACTTTGTTGTTTTTAAAGTTAGAAGGATGGGACTTGCTGTGGACTCCTCTTTTAGCAGACTTATTCGATCTGCCAAATTTCATAAGGATCGGCCGACTATATCCTATAGCTGCCATATAACTGATTGATCCGAAATGCCATAACTTCGTTGTTTTTTAAGTTAGAAGACTGGGACTTTGTGTGGATTCTACTTTCAGCAAACTAATTTCATCTGCCGAGTTTCATAAGGATCGGCCGACTATATCCTATAGCTGTCATATAACTGATTGATCGGAAATGCCATAACCTTGTTGTTTTTATACCCTTGCAGAGGGTATTATAAGTTTGGTCAAAAGTGTGCAACGCAGTGAAGGAGACATCTCCGACCCTATAAAGTATATATATTCTTATCTCTGTTGTTTTTTAAGTTAGAAGACTGGGACTTTGTATGGATTCTACTTTCGGCAAACTTATTTCATCTGCCGAGTTTCATAAGGATCGGCCGACTATATCCTATAGCTGCCATATAACTGATTGATCGGAAATGCCATAAACTTGTTGTTTTTATACCCTTGCAGAGGGTATTATAATTTTGGTCAAAAGTGTGCAACGCAGTGAAGGAGACATCTCCGACCCTATAAAGTATATATATTCTTGATCAGGATCACCTCCTGAGTCGATATAAGCATGTCCGTCTGTCCGTCTGTCTGTCTGTTTCTACGCAAACTAGTCTCTCAGTTTTGAAGCTATCGACTTCAAACTTTGCACACATCCTTCTTTCCTTTGCAGGCAGTATATAAGTCGGAACGGCCGGGATCGGTCAACTATATCCTATAGCTGCCATATAACTGATTGATCGGAAATGCCATAACTTTGTTGTTTTTTAAGTTAGAAGAATGGGACTTGCTATGGACTCTTTTGGCAGACTTATTCGATCTGCCAAATTTCATAAGGATCGGCCGACTATATCCTATAGCTGCCATATAACTGATTGATCGGAAATGCCATATCTCTGTTGTTTTTAAAGTTAGAAGGATGGGACTTGCTATGGATTCTTCTTTTGGCAGACTTATTCGATCTGCCAAATTTCATAAGGATCGGCCGACTATATCCTATAGCTGCCATATAACTGATTGATCGGAAATGCCATATCTCTGTTGTTTTTAAAGTTAGAAGGATGGGACTTGCTATGGATTCCTCTTTTGGTAGACTTATTCGATCTGCCAAATATCATAAGGATCGGCCGACTATATCCTATAGCTGCCATATAACTGATTGATCGGAAATGCCATATCTCTGTTGTTTTTTAAGTTAGAAGACTGGGACTTTGTATGGATTCTACTTTCGGCAAACTAATTTCATCTGCCGAGTTTCATAAGGATCGGCCGACTATATCCTATAGCTGTCATATAACTGATTGATCGGAAATGCCATAACCTTGTTGTTTTTATACCCTTGCAGAGGGTATTATAATTTTGGTCAAAAGTGTGCAACGCAGTGAAGGAGACATCTCCGACCCTATAAAGTATATATATTCTTGATCAGGATCACCTCCTGAGTCGATATAAGCATGTCCGTCTGTCCGTCTGTCTGTCTGTTTCTACGCAAACTAGTCTCTCAGTTTTGAAGCTATCGACTTCAAACTTTGCACACATCCTTCTTTCCTTTGCAGGCAGTATATAAGTCGGAACGGCCGGGATCGGTCAACTATATCCTATAGCTGCCATATAACTGATTGATCGGAAATGCCATAACTTTGTTGTTTTTTAAGTTAGAAGGATGGGACTTGCTATGGATTCCTCTTTTGGTAGACTTATTCGATCTGCCAAATATCATAAGGATCGGCCGACTATATCCTATAGCTGCCATATAACTGATTGATCGGAAATGCCATATCTCTGTTGTTTTTTAAGTTAGAAGACTGGGACTTTGTGTGGATTCTACTTTCGGCAAACTAATCTAAAAAGTGTGCAACGCAGTGAAGGAAACATCTCCGACCCTATAAAGTATATATATTCTTGATCAGGATCACCTCCTGAGTCGATATAAGCATGTCCGTCTGTCCGTCTGTCTGTCTGTTTCTACGCAAACTAGTCTCTCAGTTTTAAAGCTATCGACTTCAAACTTTGCACACATCCTTCTTTCCTTTGCAGGCAGTATATAAGTCGGAACGGCCGGGATCGGTCAACTATATCCTATAGCTGCCATATAACTGATTGATCGGAAATGCCATAACTTTGTTGTTTTTAAAGTTAGAAGGATGGGACTTGCTATGGATTCCTCTTTTGGCAGACTTATTCGATCTGCCAAATATCATAAGGATCGGCCGACTATATCCTATAGCTGCCATATAACTGATTGATCGGAAATGCCGTATCTCTGTTCTTTTTTAAGTAAGAAGAATGGGACTTTGTATGGATAGCTGCCATATAACTTATTGATCGGAAATGCCATATCTCTGTTTTTTTTTAAGTGATCTGGCCGACTTTATATCGTATAGCTGCCATATAACTGATTGATCGGAAATGCCATATCTCTGTTGTTTTTTAAGTTAGAAGACTGGGACTTTCTATGGATTCTACTTTCGGCAAACTAATTTCATCTGCCGAGTTTCATAAGGATCGGCCGACTATATCCTATAGCTGTCATATAACTGATTGATCGGAAATGCCATAACCTTGTTGTTTTTATACCCTTGCAGAGGGTATTATAATTTTGGTCAAAAGTGTGCAACGCAGTGAAGGAGACATCTCCGACCCTATAAAGTATATATATTCTTGATCAGGATCACCTCCTGAGTCGATATAAGCATGTCTGTCTGTCCGTCTGTCCGTCTGTCTGTCTGTTTCTACGCAAACTAGTCTCTCAGTTTTAAAGCTATCGACTTCAAACTTTGCACACATCCTTCTTTCCTTTGCAGGCAGTATATAAGTCGGAACGGCCGGGATCGGTCAACTATATCCTATAGCTGCCATATAACTGATTGATCGGAAATGCCATAACTTTGTTGTTTTTTAAGTTAGAAGGATGGGACTTGCTGTGGACTCCTCTTTTAGCAGACTTATTCGATCTGCCAAATTTCATAAGGATCGGCCGACTATATCCTATAGCTGCCATATAACTGATTGATCGGAAATGCCATATCTCTGTTGTTTTTTAAGTTAGAAGACTGGGACTTTGTATGGATTCTACTTTCGGCAAACTAATTTGATCTGCCGAGTTTTATAAGGATCGGCCGACTATATAAGATCCGATATATATCTAATAATATAAACTGCCACATATCTGCAAGGGTATATCAACTTCGGCTCCGCCCGAAGTTAGCTTTCCATTCTTGTTTTTAAGTTAGAAAGATGGGACTTTCTATGGATTCTACTTTGGTCAAAATTTTCCCATCTGCTGAATTTCATAAGGATCGGTCGACTTTCTCCTGTCATATTATCGGTCGATAATATAGCTGTCATATAATTGATTGATCAAAATGCCTATCTTTGATTTTCTTTTTTTTATACCCTTGCAGAGGGTATTATAATTTTGGTCAAAAGTGTGCAACGCAGTGAAGGAGACATCTCCGACCCTATAAAGTATATATATTCTTGATCAGGATCACCTCCTGAGTCGATATAAGCATGTCCGTCTGTCCGTCTGTCTGTCTGTTTCTACGCAAACTAGTCTCTCAGTTTTAAAGCTATCGACTTCAAACTTTGCACACATCCTTCTTTCCTTTGCAGGCAGTATATAAGTCGGAACGGCCGGGATCGGTCAACTATATCCTATAGCTGCCATATAACTGATTGATCGGAAATGCCATATCTCTGTTGTTTTTAAAGTTAGAATAATGGGACTTGCTATGGATTCCTCTTTTGGTAGACTTATTCGATCTGCCAAATTTCATAAGGATCGGCCGACTATATCCTATAGCTGCCATATAACTGATTGATCGGAAATGCCATATCTCTGTTGCTTTTAAAGTTAGAAGGATGGGACTTGCTATGGATTTATCTTTTGGCAGATTTATTCGATCTGCCAAATTTCATAAGGATCGGCCGACTATATCCTAAAGCTGCCATATAACTGATTGATCGGAAATGCCATATCTCTGTTGTTTTTAAAGTTAGAAGGATGGGACTTGCTATGGATTCCTCTTTTGGCAGACTTATTCGATCTGTCAAATATCATAAGGATCGGCCGACTTTATCCTACAGCGTCCATGTAACTTTTTGATCGGAAATGCCATATCTCTGTTGTTTTTTAAGTTAGAAGACTGGGACTTTGTATGGATTCTACTTTCGGCAAACTAATTTCATCTGCCGAGTTTCATAAGGATCGGCCGACTATATCCTATAGCTGTCATATAACTGATTGATCGGAAATGCCATAACCTTGTTGTTTTTATACCCTTGCAGAGGGTATTATAATTTTGGTCAAAAGTGTGCAACGCAGTGAAGGAGACATCTCCGACCCTATAAAGTATATATATTCTTGATCAGGATCACCTCCTGAGTCGATATAAGCATTTCCGTCTGTCCGTCTGTCTGTCTGTTTCTACGCAAACTAGACTCTCAGTTTTGAAGCTATCGACTTCAAACTGTGCACACATCCTTCTTTCCTTTGCAGGCAGTATATAAGTCGGAACGGCCGGGATCGGTCAACTATATCCTATAGCTGCCATATAACTGATTGATCGGAAATGCCATAACTTTGTTGTTTTTAAAGTTAGAAGGATGGGACTTGCTGTGGACTCCTCTTTTAGCAGACTTATTCGATCTGCCAAATTTCATAAGGATCGGCCGACTATATCCTATAGCTGCCATATAACTGATTGATCCGAAATGCCATATCTCTGTTGTTTTTTAAGTTAGAAGACTGGGACTTTGTATGGATTCTACTTTCGGCAAACAAATTTGATCTGCCGAGTTTTATAAGGATCGGCCGACTATATAAGATCCGATATATATCTAATAATATAAACTGCCACATATCTGCAAGGGTATATCAACTTCGGCTCCGCCCGAAGCTAGCTTTCCATTCTTGTTTTTAAGTTAGAAAGATGGGACTTTCTATGGATTCTACTTTGGTCAAAATTTTCCCATCTGCTGAATTTCAAAAGGATCGGTCGACTTTCTCCTGTCATATTATCGGTCGATAAATATAGCTGTCATATAATTGATGACAAAATCCTATCTTTGATTTTCTCTTTTTTTATACCCTTGCAGAGGGTATTATAATTTTGGTCAAAAGTGTGCAACGCAGTGAAGGAGACATCTCCGACCCTATAAAGTATATATATTCTTGATCAGGATCACCTCCTGAGTCGATATAAGCATGTCCGTCTGTCCGTCTGTCTGTCTGTTTCTACGCAAACTAGTCTCTCAGTTTTAAAGCTATCGACTTCAAACTTTGCACACATCCTTCTTTCCTTTGCAGGCAGTGTATAAGTCGGAACGGCCGGGATCGGGCAACTATATCCTATAGCTGCCATATAACTGATTGATCGGAAATGCCATAACTTTGTTGTTTTTAAAGTTAGAAGGATGGGACTTGCTATGGATTCCTCTTTTGGTAGACTTATTCGATCTGCCAAATATCATAATGATCGGCCGACTATATCCTATAGCTGCCATATAACTGATTGATCGGAAATGCCATATCTCTGTTGTTTTTAAAGTCAGAAGGATGGGACTTGCTATGGATTTTTGTTTTGGTGGACTTATTCGATCTGCCAAATATCATAAGGATCGGCCGACTATATCCTATAGCTGCCATATAACTGATTGATCGGAAATGCCATATCTCTGTTGTTTTTAAAGTTAGAAGGATGGGATTAGAAGGAAAGTTTGGTAGACTTATTCGATCTGCCAAATATCATAATGCTCGGCCGACTATATCCTATAGCTGCCATATAACTGATTGATCGGAAATGCCATATCTCTGTTGTTTTTAAAGTTAGAAGGATGGGACTTGCTACGGATTCCTCTTTTGGTAGACTTATTCGATCTGCCAAATATCATAAGGATCGGCCGACTATATCCTATAGCTGCCATATAAATGATTGATCGGAAATGCCATATCTCTGTTGTTTTTTAAGTTAGAAGGATGGGACTTGCTGTGGATTCCTCTTTTGGCAGACTTATTCGATCTGCCAAATTTCATAAGGATCGGCCGACTATATCCTATAGCTGCCATATAACTGATTGATCGGAAATGCCATATCTCTGTTGTATGGCAGATTGATCGGAAATGCCATATCTCTGTTGTTTTTAAAGTTAGAAGGATGGGACTTGCTATGGATTCCTCTTTTGGTAGACTTATTCGATCTGTCAAATATCATAAGGATCGGCCGACTATATCCTATAGCTGCCATATAACTGATTGATCGGAAATGCCATATCTCTGTTGTTTTTTAAGTTAGAAGACTGGGACTTTGTATGGATTCTACTTTCGGCAAACTAATTTCATCTGCCGAGTTTCATAAGGATCGGCCGACTATATCCTATAGCTGTCATATAACTGATTGATCGGAAATGCCATAACCTTGTTGTTTTTATACCCTTGCAGAGGGTATTATAATTTTGGTCAAAAGTGTGCAACGCAGTGAAGGAGACATCTCCGACCCTATAAAGTATATATATTCTTGATCAGGATCACCTCCTGAGTCGATATAAGCATTTCCGTCTGTCCGTCTGTCTGTCTGTTTCTACGCAAACTAGACTCTCAGTTTTGAAGCTATCGACTTCAAACTTTGCACACATCCTTCTTTCTTTTGCAGGCAGTATATAAGTAGAAACGGCCGGGATCGGTCAACTATATCCTATAGCTGCCATATAACTGATTGATCGGAAATGCCATAACTTTGTTGTTTTTAAAGTTAGAAGGATGGGACTTGCTATGGATTCCTCTTTTGGTAGACTTATTCGATCTGCCAAATATCATAATGCTCGGCCGACTATATCCTATAGCTGCCATATAACTGATTGATCGGAAATGCCATATCTCTGTTGTTTTTAAAGTCAGAAGGATGGGACTTGCTATGGATTTTTGTTTTGGTGGACTTATTCGATCTGCCAAATATCATAAGGATCGGCCGACTATATCCTATAGCTGCCATATAACTGATTGATCGGAAATGCCATATCTCTGTTGTTTTTAAAGTTAGAAGGATGGGACTTGCTATGGATTCCGCTTTTGGTAGACTTATTCGATCTGTCAAATATCATAAGGATCGGCCGACTATATCCTATAGCTGCCATATAACTGATTGATCGGAAATGCCATATCTCTGTTGTTTTTTAAGTTAGAAGGATGGGACTTGCTACGGATTCCTCTTTTGGTAGACTTATTCGATCTGCCAAATATCAAAAGGATCGGCCGACTATATCCTATAGCTGCCATATAACTGATTGATCGGAAATGCCATATCTATGTTGTTTTTAAAGTTAGAAGGATCGGACTTGCTATGGATTCCTCTTTTGGTAGACTTATTCGATCTGCCAAATATCATAAGGATCGGCCGACTATATCGTATAGCTGCCATATAACTGATTGATCGGAAATGCCATATCTCTGTTGTTTTTAAAGTTAGAAGGATGGGACTTGCTACGGATCCCTCTTTTGGTAGACTTATTCGATCTGCCAAATATCAAAAGGATCGGCCGACTATATCCTATAGCTGCCATATAACTGATTGATCGGAAATGCCATATCTCTGTTGTTTTTAAAGTTAGAAGGATGGGACTTGCTGTGGACTCCTCTTTTAGCAGACTTATTCGATCTGCCAAATTTCATAAGGATCGGCCGACTATATCCTATAGCTGCCATATAACTGATTGATCCGAAATGCCATATCTCTGTTGTTTTTTAAGTTAGAAGACTGGGACTTTGTATGGATTCTACTTTCGGCAAACAAATTTGATCTGCCGAGTTTTATAAGGATCGGCCGACTATATAAGATCCGATATATATCTAATAATATAAACTGCCACATATCTGCAAGGGTATATCAACTTCGGCTCCGCCCGAAGCTAGCTTTCCATTCTTGTTTTTAAGTTAGAAAGATGGGACTTTCTATGGATTCTACTTTGGTCAAAATTTTCCCATCTGCTGAATTTCAAAAGGATCGGTCGACTTTCTCCTGTCATATTATCGGTCGATAAATATAGCTGTCATATAATTGATGAAAAATTATCTTTGATTTTCTCTTTTTTTATACCCTTGCAGAGGGTATTATAATTTTGGTCAAAAGTGTGCAACGCAGTGAAGGAGACATCTCCGACACTATAATGTATATATATTCTTGATCAGGATCACCTCCTGAGTCGATATAAGCATGTCCGTCTGTCCGTCTGTCTGTCTGTTTCTACGCAAACTAGTCTCTCAGTTTTAAAGCTATCGACTTCAAACTTTGCACACATCCTTCTTTCCTTTGCAGGCAGTGTATAAGTCGGAACGGCCGGGATCGGGCAACTATATCCTATAGCTGCCATATAACTGATTGATCGGAAATGCCATAACTTTGTTGTTTTTAAAGTTAGAAGGATGGGACTTGCTATGGATTCCTCTTTTGGTAGACTTATTCGATCTGCCAAATATCATAATGCTCGGCCGACTATATCCTATAGCTGCCATATAACTGATTGATCGGAAATGCCATATCTCTGTTGTTTTTAAAGTCAGAAGGATGGGACTTGCTATGGATTTTTGTTTTGGTGGACTTATTCGATCTGCCAAATATCATAAGGATCGGCCGACTATATCCTATAGCTGCCATATAACTGATTGATCGGAAATGCCATATCTCTGTTGTTTTTAAAGTTAGAAGGATGGTTAGAAGGAAAGTTTGGTAGACTTATTCGATCTGCCAAATATCATAATGCTCGGCCGACTATATCCTATAGCTGCCATATAACTGATTGATCGGAAATGCCATATCTCTGTTGTTTTTAAAGTTAGAAGGATGGGACTTGCTACGGATTCCTCTTTTGGTAGACTTATTCGATCTGCCAAATATCAAAAGGATCGGCCGACTATATCCTATAGCTGCCATATAACTGATTGATCGGAAATGCCATATCTCTGTTGTTTTTAAAGTTAGAAGGATGGGACTTGCTATGGATTCCTCTTTTGGTAGACTTATTCGATCTGCCAAATATCATAAGGATCGGCCGACTATATCCTATAGCTGCCATATAACTGATTGATCGGAAATGCCATATCTCTGTTGTATGGCAGATTGATCGGAAATGCCATATCTCTGTTGTTTTTAAAGTTAGAAGGATGGGACTTGCTATGGATTCCTCTTTTGGTAGACTTATTCGATCTGTCAAATATCATAAGGATCGGCTGACTATATCCTATAGCTGCCATATAACTGATTGATCGGAAATGCCATATCTCTGTTGTTTTTCAAGTTAGAAGACTGGGACTTTGTATGGATTCTACTTTCGGCAAACTAATTTCATCTGCCGAGTTTCATAAGGATCGGCCGACTATATCCTATAGCTGTCATATAACTGATTGATCGGAAATGCCATAACCTTGTTGTTTTTATACCCTTGCAGAGGGTATTATAAGTTTGGTCAAAAGTGTGCAACGCAGTGAAGGAGACATCTCCGACCCTATAAAGTATATATATTCTTGATCAGGATCACCTCCTGAGTCGATATAAGCATTTCCGTCTGTCCGTCTGTCTGTCTGTTTCTACGCAAACTAGACTCTCAGTTTTGAAGCTATCGACTTCAAACTTTGCACACATCCTTCTCTCCTTTGCAGGCAGTATATAAGTAGGAACGGCCGGGATCGGTCAACTATATCCTATAGCTGCCATATAACTGATTGATCGGAAATTCCATAACTTTGTTGTTTTTAAAGTTAGAAGGATGGGACTTGCTATGGATTCCTCTTTTGGTAGACTTATTCGATCTGCCAAATATCATAATGCTCGGCCGACTATATCCTATAGCTGCCATATAACTGATTGATCGGAAATGCCATATCTCTGTTGTTTTTTAAGTTAGAAGACTGGGACTTTGTGTGGATTCTACTTTCGGCAAACTAATTTCATCTGCCGAGTTTCATAAGGATCGGCCGACTATATCCTATAGCTGTAATATAACTGATTGATCGGAAATGCCATAACCTTGTTGTTTTTATACCCTTGCAGAGGGTATTATAAGTTTGGTCAAAAGTGTGCAACGCAGTGAAGGAGACATCTCCGACCCTATAAAGTATATATATTCTTATCTCTGTTGTTTTTTAAGTTAGAAGACTGGGACTTTGTATGGATTCTACTTTCGGCAAACTAATTTCATCTGCCGAGTTTCATAAGGATCGGCCGACTATATAAGATCCGATATATATCTAATAATATAAGCTGCCACATATCTGCAAGGGTATATCAACTTCGGCTCCGCCCGAAGTTTGCTTTCCATTCTTGTTATACCCTTGCAGAGGGTATTATAATTTTGGTCAAAAGTGTGCAACGCAGTGAAGGAGACATCTCCGACCCTATAAAGTATATATATTCTTGATCAGGATCACCTCCTGAGTCGATATAAGCATGTCCGTCTGTCCGTCTGTCTGTCTGTTTCTACGCAAACTAGTCTCTCAGTTTTAAAGCTATCGACTTCAAACTTTGCACACATCCTTCTTTCCTTTGCAGGCAGTATATAAGTCGGAACGGCCGGGATCGGTCAACTATATCCTATAGCTGCCATATAACTGATTGATCGGAAATGCCATATCTCTGTTGTTTTTAAAGTTAGAAGGATGGGACTTGCTATGGATTCCTCTTTTGGTAGACTTATTCGATCTGTCAAATATCATAAGGATCGGCTGACTATATCCTATAGCTGCCATATAACTGATTGATCGGAAATGCCATATCTCTGTTGTTTTTTAAGTTAGAAGACTGGGACTTTGTATGGATTCTACTTTCGGCAAAGTAATTTCATCTGCCGAGTTTCATAAGGATCGGCCGACTATATCCTATAGCTGTCATATAACTGATTGATCGGAAATGCCATAACCTTGTTGTTTTTATACCCTTGCAGAGGGTATTATACTTTTGGTCAAAAGTGTGCAACGCAGTGAAGGAGACATCTCCGACCCTATAAAGTATATATATTCTTGATCAGGATCACCTCCTGAGTCGATATAAGCATGTCTGTCTGTCCGTCTGTCCGTCTGTCTGTCTGTTTCTACGCAAACTCGTCTCTCAGTTTTAAAGCTATCGACTTCAAACTTTGCACACATCCTTCTTTCCTTTGCAGGCAGTATATAAGTCGGAACGGCCGGGATCAATCAACTATATCCTATAGCTGCCATATAACTGATTGATCGGAAATGCCATAACTTTGTTGTTTTTAAAGTTAGAAGGATGGGACTTGCTGTGGACTCCTCTTTTAGCAGACTTATTCGATCTGCCAAATTTCATAAGGATCGGCCGACTATATCCTATAGCTGCCATATAACTGATTGATCCGAAATGCCATATCTCTGTTGTTTTTTAAGTTAGAAGACTGGGACTTTGTATGGATTCTACTTTCGGCAAACAAATTTGATCTGCCGAGTTTTATAAGGATCGGCCGACTATATAAGATCCGATATATATCTAATAATATAAACTGCCACATATCTGCAAGGGTATATCAACTTCGGCTCCGCCCGAAGTTAGCTTTCCATTCTTGTTTTTTAAGTTAGAAAGATGAGACTTTCTATGGATTCTACTTTGGGCAAAATTTTCCCATCTGCTGAATTTCATAAGGATCGGTCGACTTTCTCCTGTCATATTATCGGTCGATAAATATAGCTGTCATATAATTGATGAAAAATTATCTTTGATTTTCTCTTTTTTTATACCCTTGCAGAGGGTATTATAATTTTGGTCAAAAGTGTGCAACGCAGTGAAGGAGACATCTCCGACACTATAAAGTATATATATTCTTGATCAGGATCACCTCCTGAGTCGATATAAGCATGTCCGTCTGTCCGTCTGTCTGTCTGTTTCTACGCAAACTAGTCTCTCAGTTTTAAAGCTATCGACTTCAAACTTTGCACACATCCTTCTTTCCTTTGCAGGCAGTGTATAAGTCGGAACGGCCGGGATCGGGCAACTATATCCTATAGCTGCCATATAACTGATTGATCGGAAATGCCATATCTCTGTTGTTTTTAAAGTTAGAATAATGGGACTTGCTATGGATTCCTCTTTTGGTAGACTTATTCGATCTGCCAAATATCATAATGCTCGGCCGACTATATCCTATAGCTGCCATATAACTGATTGATCGGAAATGCCATATCTCTGTTGTTTTTAAAGTTAGAAGGATGGGACTTGCTACGGATTCCTCTTTTGGTAGACTTATTCGATCTGCCAAATATCAAAAGGATCGGCCGACTATATCCTATAGCTGCCATATAACTGATTGATCGGAAATGCCATATCTCTGTTGTTTTTAAAGTTAGAAGGATGGGACTTGCTATGGATTCCTCTTTTGGTAGACTTATTCGATCTGTCAAATATCATAAGGATCGGCCGACTATATCCTATAGCTGCCATATAACTGATTGATCGGAAATGCCATATCTCTGTTGTTTTTTAAGTTAGAAGACTGGGACTTTGTATGGATTCTACTTTCGGCAAACTAATTTCATCTGCCGAGTTTCATAAGGATCGGCCGACTATATCCTATAGCTGTCATATAACTGATTGATCGGAAATGCCATAACCTTGTTGTTTTTATACCCTTGCAGAGGGTATTATAAGTTTGGTCAAAAGTGTGCAACGCAGTGAAGGAGACATCTCCGACCCTATAAAGTATATATATTCTTGATCAGGATCACCTCCTGAGTCGATATAAGCATTTCCGTCTGTCCGTCTGTCTGTCTGTTTCTACGCAAACTAGACTCTCAGTTTTGAAGCTATCGACTTCAAACTTTGCACACATCCTTCTTTCCTTTGCAGGCAGTATATAAGTAGAAACGGCCGGGATCGGTCAACTATATCCTATAGCTGCCATATAACTGATTGATCGGAAATGCCATATCTCTGTTGTTTTTAAAGTCAGAAGGACGGGACTTGCTATGGATTTTTGTTTTGGTGGACTTATTCGATCTGCCAAATATCATAAGGATCGGCCGACTATATCCTATAGCTGCCATATAACTGATTGATCGGAAATGCCATATCTCTGTTGTTTTTAAAGTTAGAAGGATGGGACTTGCTATGGATTCCTCTTTTGGTAGACTTATTCGATCTGTCAAATATCATAAGGATCGGCCGACTATATCCTATAGCTGCCATATAACTGATTGATCGGAAATGCCATATCTCTGTTGTTTTTTAAGTTAGAAGGATGGGACTTGCTACGGATTCCTCTTTTGGTAGACTTATTCGATCTGCCAAATATCAAAAGGATGGGCCGACTATATCCTATAGCTGCCATATAACTGATTGATCGGAAATGCCATATCTATGTTGTTTTTAAAGTTAGAAGGATAGGACTTGCTATGGATTCCTCTTTTGGTAGACTTATTCGATCTGCCAAATATCATAAGGATCGGCCGACTATATCGTATAGCTGCCATATAACTGATTGATCGGAAATGCCATATCTCTGTTGTTTTTAAAGTTAGAAGGATGGGACTTGCTACGGATCCCTCTTTTGGTAGACTTATTCGATCTGCCAAATATCAAAAGGATCGGCCGACTATATCCTATAGCTGCCATATAACTGATTGATCGGAAATGCCATATCTCTGTTGTTTTTAAAGTTAGAAGGATGGGACTTGCTATGGATTCCTCTTTTGGTAGACTTATTCGATCTGCCAAATATCATAAGGATCGGCCGACTATATCTTATAGCTGCCATATAACTTATTGATCGGAAATGCCATATCTCTGTTGTTTTTAAAGTCAGAAGGATGGGACTTGCTATGGATTTTTGTTTTGGTGGACTTATTCGATCTGCCAAATATCATAAGGATCGGCCGACTATATCCTATAGCTGCCATATAACTGATTGATCGGAAATGCCATATCTCTGTTGTTTTTAAAGTTAGAAGGATGGGACTTGCTATGGATTCCTCTTTTGGTAGACTTATTCGATCTGTCAAATATCATAAGGATCGGCTGACTATATCCTATAGCTGCCATATAACTGATTGATCGGAAATGCCATATCTCTGTTGTTTTTCAAGTTAGAAGACTGGGACTTTGTATGGATTCTACTTTCGGCAAACTAATTTCATCTGCCGAGTTTCATAAGGATCGGCCGACTATATCCTATAGCTGTCATATAACTGATTGATCGGAAATGCCATAACCTTGTTGTTTTTATACCCTTGCAGAGGGTATTATAAGTTTGGTCAAAAGTGTGCAACGCAGTGAAGGAGACATCTCCGACCCTATAAAGTATATATATTCTTGATCAGGATCACCTCCTGAGTCGATATAAGCATTTCCGTCTGTCCGTCTGTCTGTCTGTTTCTACGCAAACTAGACTCTCAGTTTTGAAGCTATCGACTTCAAACTTTGCACACATCCTTCTTTCCTTTGCAGGCAGTATATAAGTAGGAACGGCCGGGATCGGTCAACTATATCCTATAGCTGCCATATAACTGATTGATCGGAAATGCCATAACTTTGTTGTTTTTAAAGTTAGAAGGATGGGACTTGCTATGGATTCCTCTTTTGGTAGACTTATTCGATCTGCCAAATATCATAATGCTCGGCCGACTATATCCTATAGCTGCCATATAACTGATTGATCGGAAATGCCATATCTCTGTTGTTTTTTAAGTTAGAAGACTGGGACTTTGTATGGATTCTACTTTCGGCAAACTAATTTCATCTGCCGAGTTTCATAAGGATCGGCCGACTATATAAGATCCGATATATATCTAATAATATAAGCTGCCACATATCTGCAAGGGCATATCAACTTCGGCTCCGCCCGAAGTTTGCTTTCCATTCTTGTTATACCCTTGCAGAGGGTATTATAATTTTGGTCAAAAGTGTGCAACGCAGTGAAGGAGACATCTCCGACCCTATAAATTATATATATTCTTGATCAGGATCACCTCCTGAGTCGATATAAGCATGTCCGTCTGTCCGTCTGTCTGTCTGTTTCTACGCAAACTAGTCTCTCAGTTTTAAAGCTATCGACTTCAAACTTTGCACACATCCTTCTTTCCTTTGCAGGCAGTATATAAGTAGGAACGGCCGGGATCGGTCAACTATATCCTATAGCTGCCATATAACTGATTGATCGGAAATGCCATAACTTTGTTGTTTTTAAAGTTAGAAGGATGGGAGTTGCTATGGATTCCTCTTTTGGTAGACTTATTCGATCTGTCAAATATCATAATGCTCGGCCGACTATATCCTATAGCTGCCATATAACTGATTGATCGGAAATGCCATATCTCTGTTGTTTTTTAAGTTAGAACACTGGGACTTTGTATGGATAGCTGCCATATAACTGATTGATCGGAAATGCCATATCTCTGTTGTTTTTTAAGTTAGAACACTGGGACTTTGTATGGATAGCTGCCATATAACTGATTGGTCGGAAATGCCATATCTCTGTTGTTTTTTAAGTTAGAAGACTGGGACTTTGTATGGATTCTACTTTCGGCAAACTAATTTCATCTGCCGAGTTTCATAAGGATCGGCCGACTATATCCTATAGCTGTCATATAACTGATTGATCGGAAATGCCATAACCTTGTTGTTTTTATACCCTTGCAGAGGGTATTATACTTTTGGTCAAAAGTGTGCAACGCAGTGAAGGAGACATCTCCGACCCTATAAAGTATATATATTCTTGATCAGGATCACCTCCTGAGTCGATATAAGCATGTCCGTCTGTCCGTCTGTCCGTCTGTCTGTCTGTTTCTACGCAAACTAGTCTCTCAGTTTTAAAGCTATCGACTTCAAACTTTGCACACATTCTTCTTTCCTTTGCAGGCAGTATATAAGTCGGGACGGCCGGGATCGGTCAACTATATCCTATAGCTGCCATATAACTGATTGATCGGAAATGCCATAACTTTGTTGTTTTTAAAGTTAGAAGGATGGGACTTGCTGTGGACTCCTCTTTTGGCAGACTTATTCGATCTGCCAAATTTCATAAGGATCGGCCGACTATATCCTATAGCTGCCAAATAACTGATTGATCCGAAATGCCATAACTTCGTTGTTTTTTAAGTTAGAAGGATGGGACTTGCTGTGGACTCCTCTTTTAGCAGACTTATTCGATCTGCCAAATATCATAAGGATCGGCCGACTATATCCTATAGCTGCCATATAACTGATTGATCGGAAATGCCATATCTCTGTTGTTTTTTAAGTTAGAAGACTGGGACTTTGTATGGATTCTACTTTCGGCAAACTAATTTGATCTGCCGAGTTTTATAAGGATCGGCCGACTATATAAGATCCGATATATATCTAATAATATAAACTGCCACATATCTGCAAGGGTATATCAACTTCGGCTCCGCCCGAAGTTAGCTTTCCATTCTTGTTTTTAAGTTAGAAAGATGGGACTTTCTATGGATTCTACTTTGGTCAAAATTTTCCCATCTGCTGAATTTCATAAGGATCGGTCGACTTTCTCCTGTCATATTATCGGTCGATAAATATAGCTGTCATATAATTGATGAAAAATTATCTTTGATTTCTCTTTTTTATACCCTTGCAGAGGGTATTATAATTTTGGTCAAAAGTGTGCAACGCAGTGAAGGAGACATCTCCGACCCTATAAAGTATATATATTCTTGATCAGGATCACCTCCTGAGTCGATATAAGCATGTCCGTCTGTCCGTCTGTCTGTCTGTTTCTACGCAAACTAGTCTCTCAGTTTTGAAGATATCGACTTCAAACTTTGCACACATCCTTCTTTCCTTTGCAGGCAGTATATAAGTAGGAACGGCCGGGATCGGTCAACTATATCCTATAGCTGCCATATAACTGATTGATCGGAAATGCCATACCTTTGTTGTTTTTAAAGTTAGAAGGATGGGACTCGCTATGGATTCCTCTTTTGGTAGACTTTTTCGATCTGCCAAATTTAATAATGCTCGGGTGACTATATCCTATAGCTGCCATATAACTGATTGATCGGAAATGCCATATCTCTGTTGTTTTTAAAGTCAGAAGGATGGGACTTGCTATGGATTTTTGTTTTGGTGGACTTATTCGATCTGCCAAATATCATAAGGATCGGCCGACTACATCCAATAGCTGCCATATAACTGATTGATCGGAAATGCCATAACTTAGTTGTTTTTAAAGTTAGAAGGATGGGACTTGCTATGGATTCCTCTTTTGGTAGACTTATTCGATCTGCCAAATATCATAAGGATCGGCCGACTACATCCAATAGCTGCCATATAACTGATTGATCGGAAATGCCATAACTTAGTTGTTTTTAAAGTTAGAAGGATGGGACTTGCTATGGATTCTTTTTTTGGTAGACTTATTCGATCTGCCAAATATCATAAGGATCGGCCGACTATATCCTATAGCTGCCATATAACTGATTGATCGGAAATGCCATATCTCTGTTGTTTTTAAAGTTAGAAGGATGGGACTTGCTATGGATTCCTCTTTTGTAGACTTATTCGATCTGCCAAATATCATAAGGATCGGCCGACTATATCCGATAGCTGCCATATAACTGATTGATCGGAAATGCCATATCTCTGTTGTTTTTAAAGTTAGAAGGATGGGACTTGCTATGGATTCCTCTTTTGGTAGGCTTATTCGATCTGCCAAATATCATAAGGATCGGCCGACTATATCCTATAGCTGCCATATAACTGATTGATCGGAAATGCCATATCTCTGTTGTTTTTTAAGTTAGAAGACTGGGACTTTGTATGGATTCTACTTTCGGCAAACTAATTTCATCTGCCGAGTTTCATAAGGATCGGCCGACTATATCCTATAGCTGCCATATAACTGATTGATCGGAAATGCCATATCTCTGTTGTTTTTAAAGTTAGAAGGATGGGACTTGCTATGGATTCCTCTTTTGGTAGACTTATTCGATCTGCCAAATATCATAATGCTCGGCCGACTATATCCTATAGCTGCCATATAACTGATTGATCGGAAATGCCATATCTCTGTTGTTTTTTAAGTTAGAAGACTGGGACTTTGTATGGATTCTACTTTCGGCAAACTAATTTCATCTGCCGAGTTTCATAAGGATCGGCCGACTATATAAGATCCGAATATATATCTAATAATATAAGCTGCCACATATCTGCAAGGGCATATCAACTTCGGCTCCGCCCGAAGTTTGCTTTCCATTCTTGTTATACCCTTGCAGAGGGTATTATAATTTTGGTCAAAAGTGTGCAACGCAGTGAAGGAGACATCTCCGACCCTATAAATTATATATATTCTTGATCAGGATCACCTCCTGAGTCGATATAAGCATGTCCGTCTGTCCGTCTGTCTGTCTGTTTCTACGCAAACTAGTCTCTCAGTTTTAAAGCTATCGACTTCAAACTTTGCACACATCCTTCTTTCCTTTGCAGGCAGTATATAAGTAGGAACGGCCGGGATCGGTCAACTATATCCTATAGCTGCCATATAACTGATTGATCGGAAATGCCATAACTTTGTTGTTTTTAAAGTTAGAAGGATGGGAGTTGCTATGGATTCCTCTTTTGGTAGACTTATTCGATCTGTCAAATATCATAATGCTCGGCCGACTATATCCTATAGCTGCCATATAACTGATTGATCGGAAATGCCATATCTCTGTTGTTTTTTAAGTTAGAACACTGGGACTTTGTATGGATAGCTGCCATATAACTGATTGATCGGAAATGCCATATCTCTGTTGTTTTTTAAGTTAGAACACTGGGACTTTGTATGGATAGCTGCCATATAACTGATTGGTCGGAAATGCCATATCTCTGTTGTTTTTTAAGTTAGAAGACTGGGACTTTGTATGGATTCTACTTTCGGCAAACTAATTTCATCTGCCGAGTTTCATAAGGATCGGCCGACTATATCCTATAGCTGTCATATAACTGATTGATCGGAAATGCCATAACCTTGTTGTTTTTATACCCTTGCAGAGGGTATTATACTTTTGGTCAAAAGTGTGCAACGCAGTGAAGGAGACATCTCCGACCCTATAAAGTATATATATTCTTGATCAGGATCACCTCCTGAGTCGATATAAGCATGTCCGTCTGTCCGTCTGTCCGTCTGTCTGTCTGTTTCTACGCAAACTAGTCTCTCAGTTTTAAAGCTATCGACTTCAAACTTTGCACACATTCTTCTTTCCTTTGCAGGCAGTATATAAGTCGGGACGGCCGGGATCGGTCAACTATATCCTATAGCTGCCATATAACTGATTGATCGGAAATGCCATAACTTTGTTGTTTTTAAAGTTAGAAGGATGGGACTTGCTGTGGACTCCTCTTTTGGCAGACTTATTCGATCTGCCAAATTTCATAAGGATCGGCCGACTATATCCTATAGCTGCCAAATAACTGATTGATCCGAAATGCCATAACTTCGTTGTTTTTTAAGTTAGAAGGATGGGACTTGCTGTGGACTCCTCTTTTAGCAGACTTATTCGATCTGCCAAATATCATAAGGATCGGCCGACTATATCCTATAGCTGCCATATAACTGATTGATCGGAAATGCCATATCTCTGTTGTTTTTTAAGTTAGAAGACTGGGACTTTGTATGGATTCTACTTTCGGCAAACTAATTTGATCTGCCGAGTTTTATAAGGATCGGCCGACTATATAAGATCCGATATATATCTAATAATATAAACTGCCACATATCTGCAAGGGTATATCAACTTCGGCTCCGCCCGAAGTTAGCTTTCCATTCTTGTTTTTAAGTTAGAAAGATGGGACTTTCTATGGATTCTACTTTGGTCAAAATTTTCCCATCTGCTGAATTTCATAAGGATCGGTCGACTTTCTCCTGTCATATTATCGGTCGATAAATATAGCTGTCATATAATTGATGAAAAATTATCTTTGATTTCTCTTTTTTTATACCCTTGCAGAGGGTATTATAATTTTGGTCAAAAGTGTGCAACGCAGTGAAGGAGACATCTCCGACCCTATAAAGTATATATATTCTTGATCAGGATCACCTCC
This sequence comes from Drosophila monieri, assembly GCA_035047585.1. NCBI lineage: Eukaryota > Metazoa > Arthropoda > Insecta > Diptera > Drosophilidae > Drosophila > Drosophila monieri. Next base: position 17,452,941 of record JAWNPJ010000001.1, read on the forward strand.
TGAGTCGATATAAGCATGTCCGTCTGTCCGTCTGTCTGTCTGTTTCTACGCAAACTAGTCTCTCAGTTTTGAAGATATCGACTTCAAACTTTGCACACATCCTTCTTTCCTTTGCAGGCAGTATATAAGTAGGAACGGCCGGGATCGGTCAACTATATCCTATAGCTGCCATATAACTGATTGATCGGAAATGCCATAACTTTGTTGTTTTTAAAGTTAGAAGGATGGGACTTGCTATGGATTCCTCTTTTGGTAGACTTATTCGATCTGCCAAATATCATAATGCTCGGCCGACTATATCCTATAGCTGCCATATAACTGATTGATCGGAAATGCCATATCTCTGTTGTTTTTAAAGTCAGAAGGATGGGACTTGCTATGGATTTTTGTTTTGGTGGACTTATTCGATCTGCCAAATATCATAAGGATCGGCCGACTACATCCAATAGCTGCCATATAACTGATTGATCGGAAATGCCATAACTTAGTTGTTTTTAAAGTTAGAAGGATGGGACTTGCTATGGATTCCTCTTTTGGTAGACTTATTCGATCTGCCAAATATCATAAGGATCGGCCGACTACATCCAATAGCTGCCATATAACTGATTGATCGGAAATGCCATAACTTAGTTGTTTTTAAAGTTAGAAGGATGGGACTTGCTATGGATTCTTTTTTTGGTAGACTTATTCGATCTGCCAAATATCATAAGGATCGGCCGACTATATCCTATAGCTGCCATATAACTGATTGATCGGAAATGCCATATCTCTGTTGTTTTTAAAGTTAGAAGGATGGGACTTGCTATGGATTCCTCTTTTGTAGACTTATTCGATCTGCCAAATATCATAAGGATCGGCCGACTATATCCGATAGCTGCCATATAACTGATTGATCGGAAATGCCATATCTCTGTTGTTTTTAAAGTTAGAAGGATGGGACTTGCTATGGATTCCTCTTTTGGTAGACTTATTCGATCTGCCAAATATCATAAGGATCGGCCGACTATATCCTATAGCTGCCATATAACTGATTGATCGGAAATGCCATATCTCTGTTGTTTTTTAAGTTAGAAGACTGGGACTTTGTATGGATTCTACTTTCGGCAAACTAATTTCATCTGCCGAGTTTCATAAGGATCGGCCGACTATATCCTATAGCTGCCATATAACTGATTGATCGGAAATGCCATATCTCTGTTGTTTTTAAAGTTAGAAGGATGGGACTTGCTATGGATTCCTCTTTTGGTAGACTTATTCGATCTGCCAAATATCATAAGGATCGGCCGACTATATCCGATAGCTGCCATATAACTGATTGATCGGAAATGCCATATCTCTGTTGTTTTTAAAGTTAGAAGGATGGGACTTGCTATGGATTCCTCTTTTGGTAGACTTATTCGATCTGCCAAATATCATAATGATCGGCCGACTATATCCTATAGCTGCCATATAACTGATTGATCGGAAATGCCATATCTCTGTTGTTTTTAAAGTTAGAAGGATGGGACTTGCTATGGATTCCTCTTTTGTAGACTTATTCGATCTGCCAAATATCATAAGGATCGGCCGACTATATCCAATAGCTGCCATATAACTGATTGATCGGAAATGCCATATCTCTGTTGTTTTTAAAGTTAGAAAGATGGGACTTGCTATGGATTCCTTTTTTGGTAGACTTATTTGATCTGCCAAATATCATAAGGATCGGCCGACTATATCCTATAGCTGCCATATAACTGATTGATCGGAAATGCCATATCTCTGTTGTTTTTTAAGTTAGAAGACTGGGACTTTGTATGGATTCTACTTTCGGCAAACTAATTTCATCTGCCGAGTTTCATAAGGATCGGCCGACTATATCCTATAGCTGCCATATAACTGATTGATCGGAAATGCCATAACCTTGTTGTTTTTAAAGTTAGAAGGATGGGACTTGCTATGGATTCCTCTTTTGGTAGACTTATTCGATCTGCCAAATATCATAAGGATCGGCCGACCCTATCCTATAGCTGCCATATAACTGATTGATCGGAAATGCCATATCTCTGTTGTTTTTAAAGTTAGAAGGATGGGACTTGCTATGGATTCCTCTTTTGGTAGACTTATTCGATCTGCCAAATATCATAAGGATCGGCCGACTATATCCTATAGCTGCCATATAACTGATTGATCGGAAATGCCATATCTCTGTTGTTTTTAAAGTTAGAAGGATGGGACTTGCTATGGATTCCTCTTTTGTAGACTTATTCGATCTGCCAAATATCATAATGATCGGCCGACTATATCCTATAGCTGCCATATAACTGATTGATCGGAAATGCCATATCTCTGTTGTTTTTAAAGTTAGAAGGATGGGACTTGCTATGGATTCCTTTTTTGGTAGACTTATTTGATCTGCCAAATATCATAAGGATCGGCCGACTATATCCGATAGCTGCCATATAACTGATTGATCGGAAATGCCATATCTCTGTTGTTTTTAAAGTTAGAAGGATGGGACTTGCTATGGATTCCTCTTTTGGTAGGCTTATTCGATCTGCCAAATATCATAAGGATCGGCCGACTATATCCTATAGCTGCCATATAACTGATTGATCGGAAATGCCATATCTCTGTTGTTTTTTAAGTTAGACGACTGGGACTTTGAATGGATTCTACCTTCGGCAAACTTATTTGATCTGCCGAGTTTCATAAGGATCGGCCGACTATATCCTATAGCTGCCATATAACTGATTGATCGGAAATGCCATAACTTTGTTGTTTTTAAAGTTAAAAGGATGGGACTTGCTATGGATTCCTCTTTTGGTAGACTTATTCGATCTGCAAAATTTCATAAGGATCGGCCGACTATATCCTATAGCTGCCATATAACTGATTGATCGGAAATGCCATATCTCTGTTGTTTTTAAAGTTAGAAGGATGGGACTTGCTATGGATTCCTCTTTTGTAGACTTATTCGATCTGCCAAATATCATAAGGATCGGCCGACTATATCCGATAGCTGCCATATAACTGATTGATCGGAAATGCCATATCTCTGTTGTTTTTAAAGTTAGAAGGATGGGACTTGCTATGGATTCCTCTTTTGGTAGGCTTATTCGATCTGCCAAATATCATAAGGATCGGCCGACTATATCCTATAGCTGCCATATAACTGATTGATCGGAAATGCCATATCTCTGTTGTTTTTTAAGTTAGAAGACTGGGACTTTGTATGGATTCTACTTTCGGCAAACTAATTTCATCTGCCGAGTTTCATAAGGATCGGCCGACTATATCCTATAGCTGCCATATAACTGATTGATCGGAAATGCCATATCTCTGTTGTTTTTAAAGTTAGAAGGATGGGACTTGCTATGGATTCCTCTTTTGGTAGACTTATTTGATCTGCCAAATATCATAAGGATCGGCCGACTATATCCGATAGCTGCCATATAACTGATTGATCGGAAATGCCATATCTCTGTTGTTTTTAAAGTTAGAAGGATGGGACTTGCTATGGATTCCTCTTTTGGTAGACTTATTCGATCTGTCAAATATCATAAGGATCGGCCGACTATATCCTATAGCTGCCATATAACTGATTGATCGGAAATGCCATATCTCTGTTGTTTTTAAAGTTAGAAGGATGGGACTTGCTATGGATTCCTCTTTTGTAGACTTATTCGATCTGCCAAATATCATAAGGATCGGCCGACTATATCCAATAGCTGCCATATAACTGATTGATCGGAAATGCCATATCTCTGTTGTTTTTAAAGTTAGAAAGATGGGACTTGCTATGGATTCCTTTTTTGGTAGACTTATTTGATCTGCCAAATATCATAAGGATCGGCCGACTATATCCTATAGCTGCCATATAACTGATTGATCGGAAATGCCATATCTCTGTTGTTTTTTAAGTTAGAAGACTGGGACTTTGTATGGATTCTACTTTCGGCAAACTAATTTCATGGAACGCTGTCATATAACTGATTGATCGGAAATGCCATAACCTTGTTGTTTTTATACCCTTGCAGAGGGTATTATAATTTTCGTCAAAAGTGTGCAACGCAGTGAAGGAGACATCTCCGACCCTATAAAATATATATATTCTTGATCAGGATCACCTCCTGAGTCGATATAAGCATGTCCGTCTGTCCGTCTGTCTGTCTGTTTCTACGCAAACTAGTCTCTCAGTTTTGAAGCTATCGACTTCAAACTTTGCACACATCCTTCTTTCCTAATATACACATCGTATATTAGTCGGAACGGCCGGGATCGGTCAACTATATCCTATAGCTGCCAAATAACTGATTGATCCGAAATGCCATAACTTCGTTGTTTTTTAAGTTAGAAGGATGGGACTTGCTGTGGACTCCTCTTTTAGCAGACTTATTCGATCTGCCAAATATCATAAGGATCGGCCGACTATATCCTATAGCTGCCATATAACTGATTGATCGGAAATGCCATATCTCTGTTGTTTTTTAAGTTAGAAGACTGGGACTTTGTATGGATTCTACTTTCGGCAAACTAATTTGATCTGCCGAGTTTTATAAGGATCGGCCGACTATATAAGATCCGATATATATCTAATAATATAAACTGCCACATATCTGCAAGGGTATATCAACTTCGGCTCCGCCCGAAGTTAGCTTTCCATTCTTGTTTTTAAGTTAGAAAGATGGGACTTTCTATGGATTCTACTTTGGTCAAAATTTTCCCATCTGCTGAATTTCATAAGGATCGGTCGACTTTCTCCTGTCATATTATCGGTCGATAAATATAGCTGTCATATAATTGATGAAAAATTATCTTTGATTTTCTCTTTTTTTATACCCTTGCAGAGGGTATTATAATTTTGGTCAAAAGTGTGCAACGCAGTGAAGGAGACATCTCCGACACTATAATGTATATATATTCTTGATCAGGATCACCTCCTGAGTCGATATAAGCATGTCCGTCTGTCCGTCTGTCTGTCTGTTTCTACGCAAACTAGTCTCTCAGTTTTGAAGATATCGACTTCAAACTTTGCACACATCCTTCTTTCCTTTGCAGGCAGTATATAAGTAGGAACGGCCGGGATCGGTCAACTATATCCTATAGCTGCCATATAACTGATTGATCGGAAATGCCATAACTTTGTTGTTTTTAAAGTTAGAAGGATGGGACTTGCTATGGATTCCTCTTTTGGTAGACTTATTCGATCTGCCAAATATCATAATGCTCGGCCGACTATATCCTATAGCTGCCATATAACTGATTGATCGGAAATGCCATATCTCTGTTGTTTTTAAAGTCAGAAGGATGGGACTTGCTATGGATTTTTGTTTTGGTGGACTTATTCGATCTGCCAAATATCATAAGGATCGGCCGACTACATCCAATAGCTGCCATATAACTGATTGATCGGAAATGCCATAACTTAGTTGTTTTTAAAGTTAGAAGGATGGGACTTGCTATGGATTCCTCTTTTGGTAGACTTATTCGATCTGCCAAATATCATAAGGATCGGCCGACTACATCCAATAGCTGCCATATAACTGATTGATCGGAAATGCCATATCTCTGTTGTTTTTAAAGTTAGAAGGATGGGACTTGCTATGGATTCCTCTTTTGGTAGACTTATTCGATCTGCCAAATATCATAATGCTCGGCCGACTATATCCTATAGCTGCCATATAACTGATTGATCGGAAATGCCATATCTCTGTTGTTTTTAAAGTCAGAAGGATGGGACTTGCTATGGATTTTTGTTTTGGTGGACTTATTCGATCTGCCAAATATCATAAGGATCGGCCGACTACATCCAATAGCTGCCATATAACTGATTGATCGGAAATGCCATATCTCTGTTGTTTTTAAAGTCAGAAGGATGGGACTTGCTATGGATTTTTGTTTTGGTGGACTTATTCGATCTGCCAAATATCATAAGGATCGGCCGACTACATCCAATAGCTGCCATATAACTGATTGATCGGAAATGCCATAACTTAGTTGTTTTTAAAGTTAGAAGGATGGGACTTGCTATGGATTCCTCTTTTGGTAGACTTATTCGATCTGCCAAATATCATAAGGATCGGCCGACTACATCCAATAGCTGCCATATAACTGATTGATCGGAAATGCCATAACTTAGTTGTTTTTAAAGTTAGAAGGATGGGACTTGCTATGGATTCCTCTTTTGGTAGACTTATTCGATCTGCCAAATATCATAAGGATCGGCCGACTACATCCAATAGCTGCCATATAACTGATTGATCGGAAATGCCATATCTCTGTTGTTTTTAAAGTTAGAAGGATGGGACTTGCTATGGATTCCTCTTTTGGTAGACTTATTCGATCTGCCAAATATCATAAGATCGGCCGACTACATCCAATAGCTGCCATATAACTGATTGATCGGAAATGCCATATCTCTGTTGTTTTTAAAGTTAGAAGGATGGGACTTGCTATGGATTCCTCTTTTGGTAGACTTATTCGATCTGCCAAATATCATAAGGATCGGCCGACTATATCCTATAGCTGCCATATAACTGATTGATCGGAAATGCTATATCTCTGTTGTTTTTTAAGTTAGAAGACTGGGACTTTGTATGGATTCTACTTTCGGCAAACTAATTTCATCTGCCGAGTTTCATAAGGATCGGCCGACTATATCCTATAGCTGCCATATAACTGATTGATCGGAAATGCCATATCTCTGTTGTTTTTAAAGTTAGAAGAATGGGACTTGCTATGGATTCCTCTTTTGGTAAACTTATTCGATCTGCCAAATATCATAAGGATCGGCCGACAATATCCGATAGCTGCCATATAACTGATTGATCGGAAATGCCATATCTCTGTTGTTTTTAAAGTTAGAAGGATGGGACTTGCTATGGATTCCTCTTTTGGAAGGCTTATTCGATCTGCCAAATATCATAAGGATCGGCCGACTATATCCTATAGCTGCCATATAACTGATTGATCGGAAATGCCATATCTCTGTTGTTTTTAAAGTTAGAAGGATGGGACTTGCTATGGATTCCTCTTTTGTAGACTTATTCGATCTGCCAAATATCATAAGGATCGGCCGACTATATCCGATAGCTGCCATATAACTGATTGATCGGAAATGCCATATCTCTGTTGTTTTTAAAGTTAGAAGGATGGGACTTGCTATGGATTCCTCTTTTGGTAGGCTTATTCGATCTGCCAAATATCATAAGGATCGGCCGACTATATCCTATAGCTGCCATATAACTGATTGATCGGAAATGCCATATCTCTGTTGTTTTTTAAGTTAGAAGACTGGGACTTTGTATGGATTCTACTTTCGGCAAACTAATTTCATCTGCCGAGTTTCATAAGGATCGGCCGACTATATCCTATAGCTGCCATATAACTGATTGATCGGAAATGCCATATCTCTGTTGTTTTTAAAGTTAGAAGGATGGGACTTGCTATGGATTCCTCTTTTGGTAGACTTATTCGATCTGCCAAATATCATAAGGATCGGCCGACTATATCCGATAGCTGCCATATAACTGATTGATCGGAAATGCCATATCTCTATTGTTTTTAAAGTTAGAAGGATGGGACTTGCTATGGATTCCTCTTTTGGTAGACTTATTCGATCTGCCAAATATCATAATGATCGGCCGACTATATCCTATAGCTGCCATATAACTGATTGATCGGAAATGCCATATCTCTGTTGTTTTTAAAGTTAGAAGGATGGGACTTGCTATGGATTCCTCTTTTGTAGACTTATTCGATCTGCCAAATATCATAAGGATCGGCCGACTATATCCAATAGCTGCCATATAACTGATTGATCGGAAATGCCATATCTCTGTTGTTTTTAAAGTTAGAAAGATGGGACTTGCTATGGATTCCTCTTTTGGTAGACTTATTCGATCTGCCAAATATCATAAGGATCGGCCGACTATATCCGATAGCTGCCATATAACTGATTGATCGGAAATGCCATATCTCTGTTGTTTTTAAAGTTAGAAGGATGGGACTTGCTATGGAGTCCTCTTTTGGTAGACTTATTCGATCTGCCAAATATCATAATGATCGGCCGACTATATCCTATAGCTGCCATATAACTGATTGATCGGAAATGCCATATCTCTGTTGTTTTTAAAGTTAGAAGGATGGGACTTGCTATGGATTCCTCTTTTGTAGACTTATTCGATCTGCCAAATATCATAAGGATCGGCCGACTACATCCAATAGCTGCCATATAACTGATTGATCGGAAATGCCATAACTTAGTTGTTTTTAAAGTTAGAAGGATGGGACTTGCTATGGATTCCTCTTTTGGTAGACTTATTCGATCTGCCAAATATCATAAGGATCGGCCGACTACATCCAATAGCTGCCATATAACTGATTGATCGGAAATGCCATAACTTAGTTGTTTTTAAAGTTAGAAGGATGGGACTTGCTATGGATTCCTCTTTTGGTAGACTTATTCGATCTGCCAAATATCATAAGGATCGGCCGACTACATCCAATAGCTGCCATATAACTGATTGATCGGAAATGCCATATCTCTGTTGTTTTTAAAGTTAGAAGGATGGGACTTGCTATGGATTCCTCTTTTGGTAGACTTATTCGATCTGCCAAATATCATAAGGATCGGCCGACTACATCCAATAGCTGCCATATAACTGATTGATCGGAAATGCCATATCTCTGTTGTTTTTAAAGTTAGAAGGATGGGACTTGCTATGGATTCCTCTTTTGGTAGACTTATTCGATCTGCCAAATATCATAAGGATCGGCCGACTATATCCTATAGCTGCCATATAACTGATTGATCGGAAATGCTATATCTCTGTTGTTTTTTAAGTTAGAAGACTGGGACTTTGTATGGATTCTACTTTCGGCAAACTAATTTCATCTGCCGAGTTTCATAAGGATCGGCCGACTATATCCTATAGCTGCCATATAACTGATTGATCGGAAATGCCATATCTCTGTTGTTTTTAAAGTTAGAAGGATGGGACTTGCTATGGATTCCTCTTTTGGTAGACTTATTCGATCTGCCAAATATCATAATGATCGGCCGACTATATCCTATAGCTGCCATATAACTGATTGATCGGAAATGCCATATCTCTGTTGTTTTTAAAGTTAGAAGGATGGGACTTGCTATGGATTCCTCTTTTGTAGACTTATTCGATCTGCCAAATATCATAAGGATCGGCCGACTACATCCAATAGCTGCCATATAACTGATTGATCGGAAATGCCATAACTTAGTTGTTTTTAAAGTTAGAAGGATGGGACTTGCTATGGATTCCTCTTTTGGTAGACTTATTCGATCTGCCAAATATCATAAGGATCGGCCGACTACATCCAATAGCTGCCATATAACTGATTGATCGGAAATGCCATAACTTAGTTGTTTTTAAAGTTAGAAGGATGGGACTTGCTATGGATTCCTCTTTTGGTAGACTTATTCGATCTGCCAAATATCATAAGGATCGGCCGACTACATCCAATAGCTGCCATATAACTGATTGATCGGAAATGCCATATCTCTGTTGTTTTTAAAGTTAGAAGGATGGGACTTGCTATGGATTCCTCTTTTGGTAGACTTATTCGATCTGCCAAATATCATAAGGATCGGCCGACTACATCCAATAGCTGCCATATAACTGATTGATCGGAAATGCCATATCTCTGTTGTTTTTAAAGTTAGAAGGATGGGACTTGCTATGGATTCCTCTTTTGGTAGACTTATTCGATCTGCCAAATATCATAAGGATCGGCCGACTATATCCTATAGCTGCCATATAACTGATTGATCGGAAATGCTATATCTCTGTTGTTTTTTAAGTTAGAAGACTGGGACTTTGTATGGATTCTACTTTCGGCAAACTAATTTCATCTGCCGAGTTTCATAAGGATCGGCCGACTATATCCTATAGCTGCCATATAACTGATTGATCGGAAATGCCATATCTCTGTTGTTTTTAAAGTTAGAAGGATGGGACTTGCTATGGATTCCTCTTTTGGTAGACTTATTCGATCTGCCAAATATCATAAGGATCGGCCGACAATATCCGATAGCTGCCATATAACTGATTGATCGGAAATGCCATATCTCTGTTGTTTTTAAAGTTAGAAGGATGGGACTTGCTATGGATTCCTCTTTTGGTAGGCTTATTCGATCTGCCAAATATCATAAGGATCGGCCGACTATATCCTATAGCTGCCATATAACTGATTGATCGGAAATGCCATATCTCTGTTGTTTTTAAAGTTAGAAGGATGGGACTTGCTATGGATTCCTCTTTTGTAGACTTATTCGATCTGCCAAATATCATAAGGATCGGCCGACTATATCCGATAGCTGCCATATAACTGATTGATCGGAAATGCCATATCTCTGTTGTTTTTAAAGTTAGAAGGATGGGACTTGCTATGGATTCCTCTTTTGGTAGGCTTATTCGATCTGCCAAATATCATAAGGATCGGCCGACTATATCCTATAGCTGCCATATAACTGATTGATCGGAAATGCCATATCTCTGTTGTTTTTTAAGTTAGAAGACTGGGACTTTGTATGGATTCTACTTTCGGCAAACTAATTTCATCTGCCGAGTTTCATAAGGATCGGCCGACTATATCCTATAGCTGCCATATAACTGATTGATCGGAAATGCCATATCTCTGTTGTTTTTAAAGTTAGAAGGATGGGACTTGCTATGGATTCCTCTTTTGGTAGACTTATTCGATCTGCCAAATATCATAAGGATCGGCCGACTATATCCGATAGCTGCCATATAACTGATTGATCGGAAATGCCATATCTCTGTTGTTTTTAAAGTTAGAAGGATGGGACTAGCTATGGATTCCTCTTTTGGTAGACTTATTCGATCTGCCAAATATCATAATGATCGGCCGACTATATCCTATAGCTGCCATATAACTGATTGATCGGAAATGCCATATCTCTGTTGTTTTTAAAGTTAGAAGGATGGGACTTGCTATGGATTCCTCTTTTGTAGACTTATTCGATCTGCCAAATATCATAAGGATCGGCCGACTATATCCAATAGCTGCCATATAACTGATTGATCGGAAATGCCATATCTCTGTTGTTTTTAAAGTTAGAAAGATGGGACTTGCTATGGATTCCTTTTTTGGTAGACTTATTTGATCTGCCAAATATCATAAGGATCGGCCGACTATATCCTATATCTGCCATATAACTGATTGATCGGAAATGCCATAACTCTGTTGTTTTTAAGTTAGAAGACTGGGACTTTGTATGGATTCTACTTTCGGCAAACTAATTTCATCTGCCGAGTTTCATAAGGATCGGCCGACTATATCCCATAGCTGTCATATAACTGATTGATCGGAAATGCCATAACCTTGTTGTTTTTATACCCTTGCAGAGGGTATTATAATTTTCGTCAAAAGTGTGCAACGCAGTGAAGGAGACATCTCCGACCCTATAAAATATATATATTCTTGATCAGGATCACCTCCTGAGTCGATATAAGCATGTCCGTCTGTCCGTCTGTCTGTCTGTTTCTACGCAAACTAGTCTCTCAGTTTTGAAGCTATCGACTTCAAACTTTGCACACATCCTTCTTTCCTAATATACACATCGTATATTAGTCGGAACGGCCGGGATCGGTCAACTATATCCTATAGCTGCCATATAACTGATTGATCGGAAATGCCATAACTTTGTTGTTTTTAAAGTTAGAAGGATGGGACTTGCTATGGATTCCTCTTTAGGTAGACTTATTCGATCTGCCAAATATCATAAGGATCGGCCGACTATATCCTATAGCTGCCATATAACTGATTGATCGGAAATGCCATATCTCTGTTGTTTTTAAGTTAGAAGACTGGGACTTTGTATGGATTCTACTTTCGGCAAACTAATTTGATCTGCCGAGTTTTATAAGGATCGGCCGACTATATAAGATCCGATATATATCTAATAATATAAGCTGCCACATATCTGCAAGGGTATATCAACTTCGGCTCCGCCCGAAGTTAGCTTTCCATTCTTGTTTTTTTTTTTTTTTTTTTTTATTATCTTGAAAAAGATTTTTACACTTGTTTTGGGCAAAAAAAAAAATTTTTTGTTAAGACCCATAATTAACTTTCACTCTACTTATCTTTTCGGGCGCCATTTAAGGTGTCCATCCATTGGACATCCATTGATGAATAGTCGGTTCATGGTTTGATAATGATGGAAATACAATTTATTGCTTAAGTCACTTAAATTAACAATTGATTTGGCAAATTCTTAATTAGTGAATGAAAAAGTAGTTTTTAATATAACAATTGGGAAGTATTTTTAGGAATATTTGGAGTAGGTTCGTTCAGCTTGGTGGTCCAAAATAGACTGACTTCCCAGAGTTGTGACCCTCCGGTCGTCAGATCAATATCGGCCGATCTCCCACTCCAACTCTATGTGTGGTGTCAGCGGGTGTGGTGTCAGCTATCCGGTGTCAAGAGTCAGCGTAACACTCAGGGTGTGTGTCTGCTTTCTCGCAACATTCTAGTCAGCGTGCATAGTTGCGCACTTGTGACATAGTTGCACTCTTGCGACACATCCGGGTGTAGTTGAGCCCACAACACTTGAATATCGAGTATTGCTTATGCTGTGGATTCGGGTTTAAGAGTCTGGGGTCGAGTTCAAGGCGTAGTAGTAATAGGGGGCGAATAGTGCTGAGCAAGGGGGGGCTCGAATGTGCCGTGTGATAACTTATATAATAAAGGATATACAGTTAAGGTATCGGAAGAGGAAGTAATGAACGTCTAGGTCCAGTGCCAGTGATTTCCGATATAAAAGAAATGTTTTTACAAGTTTTTACAATCGAATAAATCAGACCAAGATGCAGTTAGATTCCTATGGAGAGATTTAAATTCAAGTCTGGGACACATTGAAGTCTATAAAATGCAGGTACTAATCTTTGGGGCTGCATGTTCACCATGCTGCGTAAAAAACTTAAATTTAAACGCTACACGCAATAAAGAGCCTATATTAAAGGCAAATCAAGCATAACCACTATGTTGATGATTTTTTTTTTTTTAACCTTAGAGGCTTTGCGATGAATTCGCCACAAATCCAAAACATGTTAAAGAGGCATAAGGATCAGTCACCCAAGTGATTAGCCAAGCGATGTTGGCCGATCTAATGATAATTAGAGGTCTTTATGCAAGACATATGGCGTTCTGGAATAAATTTGAATGACCTAATTGGAGAACCTTGAAATACATATTTTAAATAATGGCTTAAGAAACTAAGGAAAGTAAACCATGTGTTGCTTATTGACGAAAGTTATCTACTGACAACATAAAAGCATTTTTAGCAGACAAGACAAAATGCGCCCCTCCGAAACTCCTTTCGATTCCAAGATTAGAACTCCAAGCCGCAGTTTTAGGTACTTGCTTAAAAAACTCTATAATAAATTGTCACGACATTAAAGTAGATATAATCGACATCAAAGTCAATATAAACAATTTTTTGTACACCAAATATCTCAGATATTAGAGACCACAAAGGAAAGTCGGTGGTTGTGGGTACCGATATTACTAAATCCAGCTGACAAAGGCACCAGGACGACAATATCTCAGACGTTTCACTGTTTCTAAAAGAGGACGAGAACACATGGCCATTCGATGGAGCATATACTTCATCCGCCATACGGTGCTCAAAAAGAAAAACGAAAAATCGTTTTAAATTACTTTGTAAATTACCTAAGATAAAAGCGAGCCATTGGATAGGACATAGGAAGATATATAAAAATGAACCAGACATCCCACAAAGTAATTACATAAATAAGAGCGGCAGTTGCACTATTTAAAATTGAGCAATCGCAAATTCGATGACGAAATAAACTATTTGGAAATGAACGCTTTAATATCCAAAAGTAGCTCGATTTACTCGTTGACACCCACTATAAACAAAAATGGCCAACTGCTATTTTAAGCAACTCGCCAGCCAATATAAATGCAAAAAGAGCACATGTTAACCAATTTTATCATCAACTTTTACCATTAGAATGAGTTGGTAATAAGCGAAATTCGCCATAAATTGTGGTTACGATTGCATGTAAAAAGCACCAAATCAAAAATTCAGTATTGAAAAGTAAATGGGAAAAGCCTGATCTTACAATAATGCTTAAAATCGGCCCTTTACATATACTGGTCTCGTCTATTTAAGGGTCTGTTAAGGGTCTACCTTAACAGTCACAGTATAGAAATAGTTATTCTTAATTTGGACGCATTGTCAACCAGAACATAATTTTACGTTCTCATAATTGTCAAATCGTATTAAATTCACTTCAAGCTAATTGTTAAATAAATCGAAAGAAAGGAAACCTACCGGGGAGGAAGATAACATACCTATGCAGTCATTTGGAATATTCCTCAGGTGATGGGGCATATTGCCCTCATGAAGGACGAAGTCCTTAACTGGCGCCCGAGCATGTCCTTCAAGTATATGGAGCCCGATAAGTGAAGTTATAAAATTGTATCGTAATGAAATGAAACGAAAGAGCGATGGTGCGGGAATAGTTGTGTGGCGGCAAACCACTGTGGCGGTTTGCCGACGGCAAATCCGCGAGTGCATCAAAATTGGTAAAAATTGCGATTAAGCTAAGCCCAAATAAAAACAAGAATGGAAAGCTAACTTCGGGCGGAGCCGACGTTGATATACCCTTGCAGATATGTGGCAGCTTATATTATTAGATATATATCGGATCTTATATAGTCGGCCGATCCTTATAAAACTCGGCAGATCAAATTAGTTTGCCGAAAGTAGAATCCATACAAAGTCCCAGTCTTCTAACTTAAAAAACAACAGAGATATGACATTTCCGATCAATCAGTTATATGGCAGCTATAGGATATAGTTGGCCGATCCTTATGAAATTTGGCAGATCGAAAAAATCTTCTAAAAGAGGAGTTCACAGTCGCATCCTTCTAACTTAAAAAACAACGAAGTTATGGCATTTCCGATCAATCAGTTATATGGCAGCTATAGGATATAGTTGACCGATCCCGGCCGTTCCGACTTATATACTGCCTGCAAAGGAAAGAAGGATGTGTGCAAAGTTTGAAGTCGATAGCTTCAAAACTTGCAACGTCCTGTTTCTGATCGGGAGCACGCACTGTCTTTTGCCGGCCTAGCTCAGGGCCAGAGGGAGGGTTCTTGTGCTTCCCCAAATCAGGGGTTACCAAATAAAAGAATTCGACAGTGCTATAGGAAAAGGAATGGCCAAAGATGTGGGGGGAGAAAGAATAAGGATACTAGCTCAGAGAACTCAGGTGTAATAGTTCCCTCCTTTACCCGCCCTGCCTTGTCGCACCAATATCATTGGGCAACCCATGTTGCGTTAGCTTGTCTCTGGAAACCCCTAACGGAAATATTTAGACGCGATTCATCATATCTTCATTCATTTAATATAATCAATATAAGTAATTCAACGTTTGGGTTCATTATCCTAATAGTATGAAATTATAATTCTAATTCGGCATTATTAATTAAAGTGATTAACCTAATATTAATTGATAGCAATTTACGTTGATTTGAGTTTTAAGAAATGAGAAATATAATCTACTTTACTTAAACGATAAGACTTCACTCCATCCTGAATATTCATATATATATATATATTTCATTATATTTCATTATAAAACATATTTTCCAAAGTTCTGCGGCTATGCCGTACTTACAGCTCGTCCCTCGAGGTCAGCAGGCCTGTCGACTTCCGATGCAGCTGTCTCTATATTCTTACTTAAAGTTTACTACATAACAATGTAAATGTATATATATATATATGTATTAAAGGATATTGTAATTAATTAATTCATAAAGGAAAAATTCAGAAAACTTAATCAAACTAGGAATTAACAAAATTGATTCAAAATTATATTCATTTTTATAGGGGCTACAGTGGCCGACCAGTTTCGCACACCACACGGTGTGTATAACAATTTATTCGCTTCTATTTATTCGTTTATTCCCATGTGGAATAACGGATCTGTGGCCGCAGCTTGGCAGAGAGCAGGGCTCCAATACTCGAGAACTACTTTTAACCCTTAGGAGGGGATGAAAAAAGGGGGGTTTTGATCTCCTGGAATCCTCGTGGTCCTTATGCAATTCCAGGAATGAGCGGGGAAAATTTCCTCCAAACGATCTTCTGTGGCTCTATTTCTTTTTATATATCACTTCATCTACATATATTTTATATATGTATGTTTTCGGCTCGGCCAAAATATCAGGCCACCATGGCTCTGTGAAATACACTACCATTAAAACCTTCACAATAAATTGCAGTTTTTCTTCTCACCTGATATGGCCAAGCCACATGGAGATATTTAAACGGCATCTCCCAATTGCCCTTGACACTCTCACTTATTTTATTGTAACTCGCTTTATAAGGGGTTCACTTGTAATTTTAGTTTTGGATTGTGGCACACGTGTAGTTATATAACACCACGTGATTTTAGAAATTAGCGATTTAGACAAGAAATCTGTTCCATCCGCAAGAGTCAAAGAATTGATTGAAAGTGAAGCGGTGCTTCTCTTTGCTGCGAAAAAAAAAACCTATATGCAGACGCATGTTCCAGGGAGCTTTAACGGGTTTAATTATTTGCGTGTGCAAGAAAGGGATGGCAAGCATGTATTTTTGGAGACCACTGCCATCTGGACAATGGGACGGATTTGGGAATGGTGATCTCAAAATTTGTTCGTGAAAATCACCCTCACACCCACAGGTTGGAACGAAAAATTTATTTTTAGGCTCAAAGCTGAAAAAAGGGTGATCCTTACCAAATGTCTTTAGCATGAAAGGTCCCTAATTCTTTTCCTGACAAGTCTTCTAGTAAATACAGTGATTGTCCGCACTTCTTCTTCACTCGGGCTTTTACTCCAACTGGTGCTAACTTAGCATTGAAATTATCTGCGGCATTGCTAAGCTTAAAGGTTCTTTTTGTCACGATCTGTCCAATTTCAAATGTTCTGTTATGGCTTCGCAAATCATAGGTACGTTTATTGGTCTGATAGGCTTTCTGCATATGTTTTTGAATGTCACCTCGAATATTGGAAAAGTTGTCTAGTCGATTGAGGGTAGTGGATCCCTCATTCATTAATCCCAATTTTGCTAACAGTTGGTAATCATTACCATGAATAATCATGTTTTGTCCAAAAACAGCTAAATATGGGGGCATTCCAATAGACTGGTGTAGATTATTTCGCAAGGCGCTATTAATACTACTCAAGAACTTATCCCATTCCCTCTGATCAGACTGAATGTAAGATCTTAACGCCGCGTTAATAGATCTATTGACTCGTTCCGCAGCGTTGGACTGAGGTGCGTTGGCTGCTGTGCACAGGTGGTTGACTCCGTAGCGCTTTAAAAATGCTGAGAAATCGTTTCCCTTAAATTGTCTACCATTGTCAGTAACCACTACCTGTGGAACTCCAAAACAATCGAAAATATCCTCTTTAAGGATTTTAACTACTATGTCACAAGTAAATTTCTTTACAGCCTTTAAGAAGGTGAATTTTGAGAAGTGATCTAAAATTATGAGTATTCCTATATGTCCTCTTTTACTTCTAGGAAAAGGACCAATAAAGTCAAGATATAGTCTCTGAAAAGGTCTTTCGCTTTTAGTTTGCTGTCCCATTGGAATTTTCAATTTCTGTGTGGGATGTTTGCACGTTTGACATAACTCACATTGGCGAATATAATCGCGAACATTTATAACCATTCCTGGCCATGAGAAAGTTCTACGTATTCTCTCTAAGCACTTTGCCATGCCACAATGTGAAGCGGATGGTTGATCATGAGCTGCTCTAATAACTTGTGTTCTCAATTCTTTTGGGACTACTAATTTCCAGTTCTGATCGTCTTTATCCAGATCACCTCTAGAAAAGTTACAACGATGGTACAGCAAGTTGTCAACTACCTGATAGTCGGGCATGTTATTTGCAACAATTTTGTCGATAAGTTCCTTATATTCCGAAGATTGGAACGCATCGGAAAAAATATCTATCTCAGGCCATACTTCGATATTTACATTGGCAACGTTCACTTCTCCTTCCGACGATCGAGAGATGGCATCGGCTACAACATTTTCACTTCCCTTTCGATGCTCTATGGTCAACTGGTATCCTTGCAGTTTCATGGCCCATCTTTCTAGTCTACCTCTCAAGTCGTTCTTTTTCATTAACCAGCTTAAACTAGCATGATCTGTGATTACCTTGAAGGGGTGTCCTTCAATGTACATTCTGAATCTTTCAATGGCTAAAACTACCGCTAAACACTCTAATTCGGTTACCGAATAATTTCGTTGAGCCTTGTTGAGCTTTTTGGACATGTAACTGATTGGTCGTTCGAATCCGTCTTCGTCACACTGTGCCAATAAGCCTCCTACTCCATAGATGGATGCATCACACTGAATTATGAAAGGTTTGTCGTAATTGGGACTAATTAATACTGGGGATGAGCATAATTTGTCTTTAATGGCTTGGAAAGAGTTTTGTGCTTCTTCATTCCATGTTAACGTTTTTCCTTTCAATAATTCGGTGAGTGGAAAAACTATGGTCGAATACTGTGGTATGAACCTCTGATACCAACCGGTCATGCCCAGGAACCGTCGCAATTGTTTTTGCGTGGCAGGGACAGGATAGTCTGATATGGCACGGACTTTGTCGTTGTTCGGTTGAAGCGTGCCCTCTCCTACAACGTATCCTAAATATTCCACTCTAGATAAGCCGAATTGACTTTTAGCTATGTTGATGGTCAACCCTGCCTTGCGTAAATGGGAAGCAACTATGGTTAAGTGAGACAGGTGTTCATCTAAAGTTGAAGATAACACCAATAAGTCGTCTAGGTACACCATCACGTGGGACTTTAATTGATATGGTATAACCTGATCCATTAATCGGCACATCGTTTGGGGTGCGTTACACAACCCAAAAGGCATGCGCTTAAAGGTTTTTGGTCGAGATTTTTCTTCTAAGGCAATTTGCCAAAACGCATCTTTTAAATCGATCTTTGACACGCATCGAACCGCAGGCAGTCTACTCAATAAACCTTCTAAGTGTGGCATAGGATATGTATCCTTTGCGGTAACACTATTCAATTTTCTTGAATCCAAACAAAACCTTATCTTTCCTGGTTTTACTAATAGGACAATCGGGGAAGACCATTCCGATGGAGGTGCTTCTTCGATAATGTCTAACTCTAACATTCGGTCAATTTCGCTACATAAAAGTTTCTCTTTGGCTGGCGATATAGGATAATATCGCTGCTTGATGGGAAGAGTATCCTTTGTGTCGATTACGTGTTCTATTAACTTTGTTAAACCCAATCCGTCACATTCAGCTGTAGGAAATAACTTAATGACGGTCTGTAACTTGCGGTTTTCGGCGTTTGATAAAGATAGTTTATCGCTACTCATTTCTATCGCAAGCACCTCGGGAAGATTGGGTTGATAGTTTATAGAAATTCCGAATTGATTCCAAAAGTCAACTCCACATATAATTTCTAACGATATAGAAGGAACAATTAAAAACTCAAAATCGTTTTGAAAGTTATTATATTCCAAGGGTATTACTATTGAACCAGCAATTTCTTGACGTTTCCCGTCTGCTGTACATACTCTTCCTCTTTGTTTTTGATATTGCTTTGCATCTACGATTGTTTTAGCTAAGTTTCCGCCTATAATGCTTTTGTTTGCGCCACTATCTAATAATGCATAATAAGATTGATCGAAAAGGTGAAGTTTAACAAATGGACGATTATCTTGACTATGTTGTGTAAGGCTCGAGATGGTATACGTTGGGGACTTCTTCAAACTGTTCCAAAATTCGCGCATTCGCCTTGTGGAGCGGGAAGTATCGTATTTAATTGAAAACAATTCCGATCTCTTTAACTCGTATTCTTTAAGTCTAATGTGGTATGGCTTTCTGATTTTGGGATTAATTTCTAAGTCTAACAGATCTGGTTGGATTTGATTTGAAAGTAGGATTTGATTTTCGTTTGAATTTAGTTGCGGACATCCCTCTTGTGTGAATTGCGGATGTCCTGTGGACCGTTTCCCGAATTCGGATTACATTTAATACATTTTGGGCGATAGGTATCTAAAGCTCCACATCCGTAGCAAAACACACGCCGAGGTTTAAGACAATCTAAATATCGGTGACCTGGATCGTCACAATTCCAGCACTTCATGGAAGTTGTCTTTAGTGCAAACACCTTCTGGTTATCTGTCTCTAAGTCCGAAACTTCATCTTGTTCGTCCTCTAAAGAAGCGGCATTAATTGTACGTCTAAAATTGTTTTGTAAATTCCCTTGCTTATACTTATTGTTGCCAAAGAATGCCTCATGTTTGTGACACTCTCGTCTCAACGCTGATAATGATGGGGTATCTACATGTAAAAGTTCATGATATAACTCTGGTCTTAGATTGTTTCTAACTTCTGCTACGATTTCTTCATCAGACAATGGTTCTCGTAAGGCATCAGTAATTGCAACCATGGCATCTAAGAATTCATCGAAACTTTCGTTTCGGCCCTGTTTCCGTCTACGTAAGGTATCTTTAATGTCTCTTTCTGTACGTTGATCTTTATACCTCTCTCTTAATCGAGTGCATAAATCAAACCATGTGGTTTCCTCATTAGACCTATGACAACGCCAATAAAAGTTCAAAGCTGGTCCAGCAAAAAGTAAATGTCCAAATTTGTACAGCAATACAAAATTTCCATTTAAGCTTTGGGATGTTAAACAGTTAACTCTATAAATAAAGTCTTCTACCGATATATCACTAAGCAAGCCTGTAAATTTGATATGCCAATTCGAAATAATACCAGCAGTTTTATCCGAGAAATCTCTAACATGTTCTTGAACTACCGGCGAATTATTATTACGTCTGTTAAAGTGATTATATCGTGTTCCACTGTCTAAACTTATACGAGGTTGGGTTACGGGTGCAGGAAAATCCCATTCTAATTGCTGTTCTTCTGGGTTTTCTCGCGGGATCCCGTTCAAAGACAAGCTATTAAGGGTTGTACGAACTTCTTCGGACAAGGTTGCTGCCATGTTTATACGAAATGCCTCCATAGAATTTGCTATCAATTGTTGAATTCTTTCTTCACTAATACCATTGGCATCAGCATTAGCCTGAGTATTTGTTGCATCCTGACGCGATGTAGCTCCTAGACTCGTTCGGGGGTTTACATTTGCATTTGGTCTTTGGTGCGATCGGGTATTAGGTCTGTTTCTAGGAATTGTTCCGGTGGTTGTGCTATTGTTTCCAACCACTCTAGTTGTTCTAGAGTGGGGAACGGTTGCTTCTGCATTAGTCGAGTTCTGACTTTCAATTTGAGCTCGCTGACACACACTTCGACAGATCGGACAAGTTTCATTATTATCTAACCACGATAATATGCATTGGCGATGGAATTTGTGTTTACATGCAGTCTCCACATATTCTCCTTGAATATTGTTATCATTGCATATAGTACAACTTATCGTAGTATCTCTCTCATTGGATATTCTTGCTACCAAGTTTTCTAGACTGCGCCTTACTGCCATTATATATGTTTATTTTTTTGTTTTTCTTTTTCTTTGTTTATGTTAAATCTGTATGTTAGTGATTTATTTATTTATTTTGTTGGGGTCTTACTCCGAGACAAGCTAACTTAACTATTCAGCTACGGTATCCCACCTTTCTTTCGTTTGGGTCTATTGAACTATTGTGGAAACTGTGAATTAAAAGAGAGTCTTGCCAAGTATGCTCAGCGAAACTAATCTTCAATTTTAATTGTCTTCCGTAATTAATTATAGGAAATACATTCAGTTGGTAACGAACCAATATAGACTCAGAACGAAAAGTCCAAGACTGATATTGTAAAGCCTGTTGATATACAAGAAATAAGATATATTTAATAATCGTGAGTCTTGGCCACTTAATTGGCTATAACCAAACTGTGTCATCCAAAGATCTCTTGGTTTAAATTCTGAACTTTTGGCCATAAACGGATTTTTTTATTGGGAACAGGTGAAATTTTAAAGATCTATTTGCAGATCGTGCTTCACTTATGGTCATTTTGTACTGTCTTGTGACCACGTTTATCACTTTGCCCACGTTGTCTCCAACGTGGCTCCAACGTTGGGCGCCAGTTTATCTGTAACGTCCTGTTTCTGATCGGGAGCACGCACTGTCTTTTGCCGGCCTAGCTCAGGGCCAGAGGGAGGGTTCTTGTGCTTCCCCAAATCAGGGTTACCAAATAAAAGAATTCGACAGTGCTATAGGAAAAGGAATGGCCAAAGATGTGGGGGAGAAAGAATAAGGATACTAGCTCAGAGAACTCAGGTGTAATAGTTCCCTCCTTTACCCGCCCTGCCTTGTCGCACCAATATCATTGGGCAACCCATGTTGCGTTAGCTTGTCTCTGGAAACCCCTAACGGAAATATTTAGACGCGATTCATCATATCTTCATTCATTTAATATAATCAATATAGTAATTCAACGTTTGGGTTCATTATTCTAATAGTATTAAATTATAATTCTAATTCGGCATTATTATTTAAAGTGATTAACCTAATATTAATTGATAGCAATTTACGTTGATTTGAGTTTTAAGAAATGAGAAATATAATCTACTTTACTTAAACGATAAGACTTCACTCCATCCTGAATATTCATATATATATATATATTTCATTATATTTCATTATAAAACATATTTTCCAAAGTTCTGCGGCTATGCCGTACTTACAGCTCGTCCCTCGAGGTCAGCAGGCCTGTCGACTTCCGATGCAGCTGTCTCTATATTCTTACTTAAAGTTTATTACATAACAATGTAAATGTATATATATATATATGTATTAAAGGATATTGTAATTAATTAATTCATAAAGGAAAAATTCAGAAAACTTAATCAAACTAGGAATTAACAAAATTGATTTAAAATTATATTCATTTTTATAGGGGCTACAGTGGCCGACCAGTTTCGCACACCACACGGTGTGTATAACAATTTATTCGCTTCTATTTATTCGTTTATTCCCATGTGGAATAACGGATCTGTGGCCGCAGCTTGGCAGAGAGCAGGGCTCCAATACTCGAGAACTACTTTTAACCCTTAGGAGGGAATGAAAAAAGGGGGGTTTTGATCTCCTGGAATCCTCGTGGTCCTTATGCAATTCCAGGAATGAGCGGGGAAAATTTCCTCCAAACGATCTTCTGTGGCTCTATTTCTTTTTATATATCACTTCATCTACATATATTTTATATATGTATGTTTTCGGCTCGGCCAAAATATCAGGCCACCATGGCTCTGTGAAATACACTACCATTAAAACCTTCACAATAAATTGCAGTTTTTCTTCTCACCTGATATGGCCAAGCCACATGGAGATATTTAAACGGCAACTCCCAATTGCCCTTGACACTCTCACTTATTTTATTGTAACTCGCTTTATAAGGGGTTCACTTGTAATTTTAGTTTTGGATTGTGGCACACGTGTAGTTATATAACACCACGTGATTTTAGAAATTAGCGATTTAGACAAGAAATCTGTTCCATCCGCAAGAGTCAAAGAATTGATTGAAAGTGAAGCGGTGCTTCTCTTTGCTGCGAAAAAAACCTATATGCAGACGCATGTTCCAGGGAGCTTTAACGGGTTTAATTATTTGCGTGTGCAAGAAAGGGATGGCAAGCATGTATTTTTGGAGACCACTGCCATCTGGACAATGGGACGGATTTGGGAATGGTGATCTCAAAATTTGTTCGTGAAAATCACCCTCACAAACTGAGAGACTAGTTTGCGTAGAAACAGACAGACAGACGGACAGACGGACATGCTTATATCGACTCAGGAGGTGATCCTGATCAAGAATATATATACTTTATAGGGTCGGAGATGTCTCCTTCACTGCGTTGCACACTTTTGACCAAAATTATAATACCCTCTGCAAGGGTATAAAATGGAAAAAGAGCATAAAACCGCGACAAATAATAAAACTAAATAAAAAAGCTTAAATGAAATTTTTCCTTTCACTAAGAGTCACCTAACTAATATCTTTTTTCTTTTTATCTGAATCTCAACATACTGGTACGAACACCTTACAATCAACATAATCGCGGGTAAGTGAATCGTTTTTTAACTTATTTTCCGCAATACGCTTTATGAACACTTTATGAAAAGCCACTTATGAAAAGCCATTAAATTTTCATGAAAAACCTGTAATAAAAACCTCAAACTGTAATCATAGATTCAACAAAGTGATCCTGAGTGGACATAGAATTTTTTCCTCACACAAAAAACCGTAAACCTCAAGCGCTCTAACCTTTTTTGCACCTTTGAAATAAACCTTTGCAAGGAAGTCTGATCCTCCTATCAAGTCAAACTCCTTATCTTTTATATCTCACGGATTTTTTATTCTCTACGATTCGTTGCCATCGGTATATTTTCGGTGATTCCCTGTATTATTCGTATTGAAGAGCTTTTAAACAGACATCAGTTTTTTTTGTCATTTTAAATATTTTACCGTTGACGACTCTTGTTTCCCCGCTTCCGCATCCAATATAAAAATAAAAAACAATGGAGGAGATCAAGGAAACTCTGGGTAAATTCGACGCGAGCTTTAAGGCCCTCCTCGAGCAGGTAATGGGGGTAAAAGAGGACGTCCGGAAAATCGGTGGTAGGGTTTTTACCCTAACCGCGCAATGAATACTAATTAAAAGAAACGGCAATCTTGCCCGGCTGCGTGAAAGAATTGAACACGGTTGAAAAGGGAATTCGGGAAGTATGTGTCCTGGACCAACAGGGCACAGGCCATCCTCAACGATTATGATATCGTTGTAGGCAAGCCCTTGTATCGATCCATAGTCCGGCACATTAGGTGCCGGGGTGAAGATGATTTGGCGCTGTGTGCATACAGCGTCCCGGACGATGACTGGACGGAAATCAAGCGATGCCGATAAAAGGGATGTTCGTACCTTAGAGTACCAACTGAGTAAGTCGACTCAAGGGTCAAAAGCCCTGGAGGAATTTGACCTAGAGGTAAACAGTAACTTTTCTCTGGTATTAAACAAATTGAAGGAAGGTGATCGCGATCCCGACGTGGCCAAGGCTCTAATCGAAACATATAGGGACAAGGCCTTGGACGTATTCGTGAGGGGAACTCTCCTGGCTCGAATCCCTTTAGTAAGGCACAGAAACTTTACCATACTTCTGATGCCCCTTCATGCACCATATCTACGAATATCAACCCCGAACCGAATCCAGAGGAGCCTGCCCAGCAGATCGAATTTGGGTACTCGGTGAATGAGGATTTACCGGAGGTTAATGGTAACGCCACTCTTGAAGCAGGTGCTGGGGGCCCAAATTGTACGTCCTTTTTATTTTTACGCCTCTCTAGCTTACCATTCAGATATATACCGGCAATTGCTCATATAATTTTATCAGTCCAAAAATTTCTGCCAGTAGCATCTCTATCCCCACTCCCTTTTTGGCCCAAACTGCATCGGACAAAATTAAAATTATGCATCAACTAGTAGGCAAATTTTTTTAAATCCTCGGGCATCGACTCTCCTATAACGTTCTATGTTCTCCCTGGCAGAGAAAGTTTCGATGGAATCATCGGCGATGATACTCTCGAAGAAATGAAGCCCACATAGACAGAGAAAACGGCCTTCTCATCCTGTCTCCCGGAATCAAGTTGCCTCTTTTAGCAAAGTTGTCTTCAACCATCAACGCGTTAATTGATGGCGAACATTCCCAGCCTGTCAAGGCCGCATTAGAAGAGTTGGTCGGAGAGTATGCCTCTATATTCCAACCATTTTCATCGGGCAAAGCTGTGGACGGGACCGTCAGGGCCGAGATTCGCACCAGAGCTCAAGACCCGATCTTCTCACGTAGCTACCACTACCCTGCTAATATGAGAGAAGAAGTCAGAAAACAAATAAAGGAACTCCTAGACGCCGGAATAATCAGGCCGTCAGCGAGCCCTTACAACTCTCCGCTCTGGGTTGTGCCGAAAAAACCCAAACCGAATGGGGAAAAAAAGTACCGCTTGGTGATTGACTTCAAGAGCCTGAATGCGGTTACTATATCGGACCTATCCCATACCTGACATAACCTTCACTTTGGCTACTATTGGGAGGGCCAAATACTTTACCATCAGATTCTCATGAAGGACAGCGACATCGCGAAGACCTTAAATGGCAAATACGAATTCCTTCGTCTTCCCTTCGGTCTTAAAAACGCCCCGCAATTTTCCAACGGATGATTGACGATGTGCTAAGGGAACACATCGGAAAAATTGCTACGTCTACATCGACGATATCATAGTTTTCAGTGCCGACTATCAAAGTCATTGGCAGAATCTGAGGGCGGTATTTAATAACCTAAAAAATGCCAAACTCCAAGCAAACCTAGAAAAGACGCCATTCCTCTCCCCAAATGTCGAATTCCTGGGATACATTGTCATACAAGACGGCATCAAGGCCGAGGGGAAAAGGGTTTAAGCCATAACCAATATAAAACCACCCAATAATTTAAAGGAATTAAAGAGTTTCATGGGGATGACTTCGTATTATGGGAAGTTCATCAGGGACTAAGCTATAAGGGGAGACTAAGGGGAGAGCTCGCACGGGTGAAGGCTTCGCAGTCGAGGAACCTTCGATCCTATCTTTACGGCGCTGGGTCTATTCAGGTGTTCACGGACCACCAACCACTTACTTTCGCCCTAAGCAATAGGAACTTTAATGCGAATTTAAAACAATGGAAGGCACATATTAAGGAGTACGGAGCCAACCTGACCTACAAACCCGGCAAATCCAATGTCGTCGCCGATGCTCTTTCACGCATTGAGACGCAGATAAACGCCTTGAGGACGCCTCCCACCTAATACCACACGTGGAGGCGTCGATAAATGCGTTTAGAAACCAGCTCATATTTGACCAGGATCGCGCGGAATATGCATTCGATTGCCCACATGAAGAGTATTCCAGGCATCAAATTCCCATTAGTAGCGACATTTTGGTAAAAATCGCTGAAATACTCACGAAATATCTGAAACCCACAAAAATTAACATGGTAAAGATTCCTGAGACCTATTTGCCGTTCTTCCAGATTTCTTGTTTGGAAAAAAATGTACAAAATTCAAATAACGCAACGACTAGTGAGGGACCTGTAAGTCAGATTTGAGGAATTAAAGTTCGGAAAATAGGACGAAAAACGTTTCAAAAGGCCTGGTTTCACAACGACACTATACAAGAAACACCTCGCTTTATACACAGCTTAAAGACATACAATACTTAAAAAAAGTTAAGAAATAAGTCCAAACACTATGTAACGAATTGAACACACACCTTGTTAGCGATAACAAGACTACAAAAAAAAACTAATGAACGACTTACGGGCGGTAGCAGAACTACAAACACCGAATTCGAAAATATTGTCTGTCGGGTCAGGCAGCAGCCACAGCTAGATTATATCACTAAAATATCTCTAATCGTCACAGTCACAGAAGAAGCCGAAAGCAACGAACAAGATTTTTTAAAGCTCGTAAAATTTGTGATTAAATAAATATTAAAATTTCCAAAAAGCGTGCTATAAACCCTTGTTTTGAACTTTACCATATTCTGGGCTGCAACATCCTTTAAAAAATCTTACTTAAACCGTCAATTTTATGATCTTCGGCTTTTTGCCGCGTATGTATCTATTCATACATAAAAGAAGAAGTTTCGCTGCAGTATCGGAAGCCCACATACACACGTCGAAATTGAATATAAGCGATTAGTCACCGCTAAAAGTCAAAGTATACATACAAGACATACCACACTTGCTGCGTAAATCCAACTCAGTTCTTGTCTTATAAGGCTGAAAACAGGCATTACTAGCTACAACAAATACATTTTCCGCAAGAAGGATACATTTTTTTCGAGGTGTGAACACCCAGAACACAAAAGGATAGAAGTGCGTCTCCTGCAGTAAACAGCCACCTGATCCAAACTCGCTGACTGACGCCGACACAGCCATTGCCCACGGAGCCGTTGCGCAAGGAGCCGTTCCGCAGGACCCAACCAACATCGCACCGACAGCCGGACGCTCAACCGGTGCTGTGAAAAAACAGGACAACCAACTACCGTTTCCTTTACATGCTTAACGTGCCAATGAAACTATTTTGATGCAAAATAGTCTAATGCTTCAAATGCTGGAGAAAAAGCGACAATCTGATTGAACAAAAAAAAAAGTTACATGGAACCAAAGTACAATATATTAGCTAAAAAAAGTGGAGCCGTACCACTAACATCATCCTTTGGGCCTACAAATACCCAGCTGTCAGCAAGTCAAATACTGTCACCCGATCCACCGACATTCAACGGCAATCCGGATGACTGGCCTGCGTTTCTCAGTGCATATGAAAATAGCACCATTATCGCTGGGTTTTCAAATGTTGAAAACATGCTACGACTCCAAAAATGTCTTAAAGGAAAGGCACTCGAACTAGTGAGAGATAAGCTTCTGCTTCCAGTTATGGTCCCCGACGTCATAAACACGCTCAAGACATTTTTCGGACGTCCCGATCAGATACTAAGCAGATTAATAGAAAAGGCGAGAAAGATCTCTATCAATAAGGAACGACTTGACACTCTCATAGATTACACCTTAGCAGTACGGAATATTTGTTCCACCATGGAGGCTTGTCAGCTAAGTGACCACCTAAACAATCCCATGCTGTTAAGAGAGATAATAGAAAAAATTGCCCAGGTATTACAAATTGACTTGGGCTATGCACCCAAAAGACCCAAGCGCTGCGTTGATCATGTCCTTCAGCGACTGGCTCTATACAATCGCCGAAGCAGCATCCACAGTGACACCATCAATTGACTCCGGGTCCAGCAACGTACACACCCACGTCTATTATAGCATGGACGCCCGAGATAGCTCGGAGTACAATCCACCAACTTAAATCGCTTTGCAAAAGGGATTCACCCATTGCATCGCTTGCAACACCACACTCCATCTTATCACTGAATGCGAGGTATTTCAATAGCTCCCTTACGAAAAGAAACAGGAAATGGTAAATGAATACAAGCTTTTTCTTCAAATGCCTGAAGATCCATGGGCGCAGGTGCTTTTCAACTAAGCTGTGTAACATCGGAGGATGCGAATCAAGACATCACCCTTTGCTGCATAAAGGCCGTGCGAATCCTAACATCGTCTCTTTGCACCGAACTGATTCACCCGGAGGCCAACAATATTTTCGTATCGTCCCAATTAAAATGAACACTGCCAACTCCTATATTGTCACATTTGCATTTTTAGATGAAGGCCCATCGGTCACACTTATAGACAAAAATCTCTTCAAAAGATAAAACATCCAAGGTACTCCGGATCCGATCTGCATGCAGTGGACGAATTAAACGACAAGGAGAGAGAACGAATCCGTTTACTTCAATATAAAAGTCTCTAGCATAGACACCAACAAAACATATTGGCTAAACAACATACACACAGTGAAAAATTTAGGATTACCAAAGCAAACACTGGACATTAGGAGTTAACCAATAAATACACTCATCTGCAACGATTACCGTTTGTATCATATACTGACGCAGAACCAATGTTGCTGATTGGAACAGACAATTGGAAGTTAGCCGTTCCCCGAAAAATAAAAGAAGGAAGGTGGAATGATCCCATTGTATCGAAATGCATGCTAGGTTGAGGTGTCCAAGGATCCGAAAAAGCCAATTAACATTTTTCTATGCACCACTGTCAATGCAACTGGACTGAAATTGATAAGGCCTTTAAAGAAAGCTTCAATGTAGAACCCGTAAGGCCAAGGACACTTCGCTCGATGTGTTCGACGATGAAGAAGCTTTCAAAATCATGCAGGAAACGTGCGTAAAAATCAACGGACGGTACGAAATCAGCATGCTTTGGCGTCGTAAAGATACTGTACTTCCGGAAAGCTACACAAATGCACTAACACACCTTAATTGTTTGAAAGCTAAAATTGAAAAAGAACCATATCTACGTGTAAAAATTCAGGAGGAACAATCTCCTAGAAAAAGGCTATGCCATCGAGCTAAAAAGTAAAGAAGTTTACCATATTCATATTTGGTACCTTCCGGTTTTCATAGCTCATAGCCTCAACAAACATAGTAAGATTCGACTGATCTAGGATGCCGCAGCTAAATCTCATGGCGCCTCCTTAAACGACTTCATGCTTGGGTTAGGTTAGGTTAGGCCGACGATGCTGAGGGATCATAGAAGACCCCCCCGCTTCCACTTGAGCCGCAGGGCTCCTTGTGCTACCGCAGGGCAAAGGATTCACCGAAGTGCCCCCCGCCTTCCTATCTACATGGGGTTCATATATGTCTATACTTCCTGTGGCGGCCGCTGGTCCCAACCTGCTTTGATGAAGGCTACCAGTCCGCGTGGAGAGATCTCTGAGACATCGCTGAGGTCCAATAGTTCTGCGGACCCGTAGTATTTAAGTCTGCTGCGAACGAGTGCCGGGCAGTGGCATAGGGAATGCGTGACTGATTCTACCTCCTCTTAATCCCTGCAGCTCCTGCAGTAGTCGTTGTGGGGCACTGCAAGCCGAGCCGCGTGTTCGCTTATCATCCAGTGCCCAGGAATAGCCTTTACCGCTAGGCTACAGTCTGTTCTGCTGAGAGCGGTAAGTCTCGCCGATCTTTTCTAAAAGCATGTCGGCCAGATCAGACGTGATGTTCTACAGGTCTGGAGATTGCTCCATTTCCTAGTGGCTGCACTTTAGCTTGCAAGTAGCCAAAGGGATGCCTACAAGTTCTATCTCAGGAAGGAGACGGTTGGTAGTCGCTGCCCTAGCTAGTTTATCTGCGGAGCAGTTTCCCTCGTGATCCCTATGACCGGGAACCCAAAGAGGTAAATGTCATGCTGTTCAGCAATCTGAGAGAGATCTGCGAGTTGGACGAGAATCCATCAAGTGTCTTGAGCACTGCCTGACTATCCGCGAAGATACATATTGTACCCCGATTGCCCGTAAGTGCTGGGGATTCAAGTGATTCCCTGATGGCTATTACTTCAGCCTGGAAAACACTGCAGTGGTCAGGGAGTCTGAAGGACTCCTTTAGGCACAGATGCTCACAGAAGAAACCGCCTCCCATCTGGCCGTTAAGTTTTGATACATCTCTGTAGATATGAAGGGAGCCCTCTGGTCCCGGTGTCCGGGCATCCCATTCCTCCCCCGAGGGGATGAGGGTATTTTGTTCTTCCTAGTAAACAGAACGAGCTTTGTCTTGGACGGGTTGACTCTTAGCCCGTTCCTACGCTCCCAGGCCGACAGATCTGCTAGCTTTTTCATCATTAGGTCACATACCGTCTGTTGCGATAGCAACGGCGTCCGCGTACGCAATGAACTTACAGCCGCCACCCTCTAGGAATCGCAGTAGAGTAGTGGTGAGACTACACCTCCTTGCGGGGTGCCCCTCTTGACCTACCTTCGAATAGACGAGCCCCCAAGAGTCGCCTTGACACTCCTGTTGACCAGGATCTGCCGATTTAGGTGAACCGATCGGTCGTCTATTCCAAGTCCCGTCTGTGCATCGATTATTGAGCATGGCAGAATGTTGTTCTATGTCCAGAAATGCAATTAGTGCATATTCCTTAAGGTTGATCGCCCGCTCGGCGATCAAAGCGATCTCGTGCAGGGCTGTCTCTGTCAATGCCTTCCTGTGCCTTCCTGTAGGCATGCTGTGCGTTTGAGATGTCATCTGGGTTAATGGTTAGTTGGAGATGGAGACTTAGGAGTCTCTCCATAGTCTTAAGAAGGAAGGATGAGAGACTTATTGGTCTGTAGTC
Organism: Drosophila monieri; assembly: GCA_035047585.1. NCBI lineage: Eukaryota > Metazoa > Arthropoda > Insecta > Diptera > Drosophilidae > Drosophila > Drosophila monieri. The sequence goes on from JAWNPJ010000001.1 coordinate 17,484,777, forward strand.
CTTGGGGGTGCAGTGGGAGGGTTTGCCCGCCTTGGGTAAAAATACAATCCTCGTACACAGCCACGCCTCTGGCACCATACCAGTAGTGAAGACTGTGCTGAAGATCTTCTTGATCCATTGCCTTAGGTTAATTCCGGCCATAGATAGTTCAGACGGTAAAATGCCGTCCGGGCCCGGAGATTTTAAGGGCTTGAAACTGTCTATTACCAATTTAAGATTCCTATCACTTAGGAGGTAATTGAGTGAGCCCTGGTAGACCTCGCTGCGCATCACCTGGCTTGTTCCTTCCATTGAGCAACCTGGGAAGTGTGCGTTGATAAGGGTCTCAAGGGATTCCTGGCTTGATGTCGTCCACCGCCCATCCGGGTTCTTAATCCGGGTACGTTGGTCGCTGTAGTAGAGAGAATCTTTCTTAGGCGATCGGCCTCTGATGTCTCCTGGATGTTGGTGCAGAAACTGGCCCAGGCTACCCTTTTTGCCTTACGCAATTCATTGTTATACAGCCTGAGTTAAGCTTTATAGGCCCCCCATGCCTCGTCCGTGTTGGTGCGGTACGCGAGGTTAAAGACCCTATTTGCATATTTCTTGAAGGGAGCTAACTCCGAGGTCCTCTATGGAGGCTTCTTCGATCTGCTGCTACCTATTCTTCTTTTGCGCAAGGCCCTTTGGTACGCCTTGGCACAAGCCACAGTATGCTTTTCTACCATGGCATTAAGTCCCCCGTAGGTCTTGATAATCTGTGAAGGTGGTTCCCTTAAAAATCTATCTAGTATCTTTTTATAGAGCTCCAAGCTTGCCTTTCTAGGATTGCGTACTGCTTGCTTAGTGAAGTTTTTGTGAAGTGGTTTGAAAAGGAGTGCTTATCTAGGACTCTCCAGCTGGTGATTGCATCAGCCAGGGAGTGCGAGAATAGGGTTATGTCGAGAACCTCTCTGCTGTTTTTGACGACAAAGTTAGGTTCTGAACCTCTGTTGCCCACTAAAAGCTTAGAGATGAGGAAAAAATCGAAGATTGACTTACCCCTCTCATTTGTGTGAGTGCTTCCCCACTGAAGGTGATGAGCTCTGGCCTCGCATTCTATTAATAGGTTGATTTTCTGTCTTTCGCTATCTTCCACAAGCTGCCTAAGTAGCATGTGCGGGGGAGGTCCTATGTGGTCGCGACCCATATACGCCGAACACATTCTGAGAGGGCCGCCTGGGCCTTCTATCGCTGCGGCTACATTATCTTCGTTGCTGAAATTTAGTAGCAAGTAGTTAAGGTTCTTTTTTGCGAGTATGCATGCTCGCTTTTTACCTGTTACATCGGCTGTGCAAAGCCCAAACTCCGACGCCCACAAACCGAGAATCCTGTCTCCATGGATCCAGGGTTCTTGGATGAGGGCCACGTCAGCTCCACTCTCTGCGAGATGGAGCAGGAGGGCGGCGGATGCCTCCTTACTGTGATGAAGATTTATCTGCAGGAGTGTCAGGGACATCCTTTAGATTCTCCACCACAGTAACCTTTGCCTCGGTATCGGAGCCTAGCAGTGAGTCCTTCTCCATTGCGACGCCTCCAAGAGCCCTTGCCAAGTCACTCTCCTCCGAGGTGTACCCTTCCAGAATGTCCTCCTCCACATCCGACATTCCTTCTGGGCGGACCTCTTCGGTCGGTTCCTCCAAGTCTGGCTCCTGCGCGTCTATCTCCAAGTCGATGCCTCCTGACTTGCCTTCGCATCCGACTTGTAGATCCTCACGGCTACGTGCTCGAACCCGTACTTAATACGGCCACCAGCACCCTCCAGGATCCTCGCAGTCTCCTCATTTAAAGTGAGGACAACCTGCCTTCTTAGTCCCACTGCTTCCTTCACCTTGGCGACTCTCCAGTCCGCCGTGTGGGAGTGTGGGATTGCACATCTTGAGCATCGCCAGTATGGTTGCAGGGTCCGCCGGCTTCTCTGTCAGCCATACGCGGGCCCTCGGTTTGCTGGGGATCTTGTCCCAGTCAACCGCTTCCAGACTGGCTCCTGGGTAAATCTCTCCAAGCGACGCATTCATGCGCTTGTAGAGGCTTACAGACCTCGCATCTTGGCACGCTATCACCTTGATGCTACCTTGGAACCATCCTGCGTCTTCGCAGTCCGGTGGAGGTCCTCCGCTTTTGAGCATCTCCTCCATAAAGCGCCTATGCATTCACCACCCTCCGCCAAAGCTCCATGGGGATCAGGTCATCCTTGGAGCCGTTGTCAACGACCCCAATGATGGTCCTACCCTTCGTTACTTCAGCGAAGAATGTGTTACTCGGTTGTGCCTGCACATTTTTCTTCTTCGCTAGGGGCGCCGGTGCGAGAGGAGCTCGATCATGGGATCTTGCCCCCCGTTTTGGGGGCCCCGTTTTGGGGGTAAGTGCCTTTTTTGTATTGTTTATTATTTGAATTCATATTTTGGACCCACGAGTAGGCGGAAAGGGGTTCGTCCATCATGACATAGCTAGCTTATCATGACAAGCCTGATTGAAACTGAGGGGTCAGCCTCTCCCCCAGAGTCCGCATATTAACGTCCGTGCACCCCACCAGGCCTGCATCTCTCGGCATATGCTGGTCCACCTTGGTTTGGGGTAATGTGAGGAAAGGAGTGTTCTTCTCCCCGCCCGACTACGATTCGCCAGCGCCCTCTGCAGAGACATGACCTTACCGGGACCTGTTACCAGCCGCCCTCACGTGGAGTGTATAGTCGCACTACCACCGGTGTACACAGTTACGGCACATGAATACTCATGCGTTTCTCCCCCTGTAGTAGCCGTTGGCTGACGGGCGACTTCATGCTTACTGGTTCGGATCTTCTACATCCACTGTTCGACGTTTTGATGGTATGCAGAGTTGGCAAGATAGCGGTCTGCGTTGATATAACAGAAATTTTCCTCCAGATAAGGATAAAGGAATGTGACATACATGCACAGCGTTTCCTGTGGATCGACGATCAAACGCAAAGCCCAAAGTTTTACGTAATGCGAGCAATGACGTTCGGAATATCTTGTACTCCTTGTATAGCTCATTACGTCCGGGATAAAAATGCGGAGGACTATAAGATGCAGTATTCAAGAGCCTACGAAGCCATCACCCATGCTCATTACGTCGACGATTATATAGACAGTCAAAACGACGAGGAGGAAGCTATCGATGTCGAAGCGGGTCAAACAAATACATTCAGCTGGCGGCTTCCACATCAGACACTGGACTTCCAACTCATACGAAGTTATAAACGCATTAAATGAAGAGTCGACCACAACACATCCCACAAAGGACCTAGGAGACGCTGAGAAAATCTTGGGTATGTTTTGGGATCCGACGAGTGATACATTTAAATATGTTTTCAGATTCGCAAAACTAAAAAGGAGCGTACTAAGTCCCACTAAATGGAAAGCTCTTCAGGTTCTGATGTCAATTTATGATCCTATAGGAATTTTTGTCCCGTTACACTATCGGACTTAAAATTATTCTACAAGAAACATGGCGATCAGGGATTGGATGGGACGATGAATTACCAGAACCTTAGCAAAGTTGTTGGACAGAATGGCTTAAAATACTTTCACAGGCTAAGTCCGTACATATTCCGCGACATTACTCACTATTTTTATATACCGCCGATAGCATCGAACTACATACCTTCGTCGATGCGAGCGTGCTACCTTCGTGTGATCAAAGAATATGGCATCACGACTAATCTAGTCATTGCCAAAAGTAAAGTCGCTCCCTTGAAACCGCTCTCGATACAACGAATTGATCATAAAACACAACTCACACGTAACTTGAACATTGGCGAATGCAACTTTAGGACAGACTCCAAGACCATCCTGTCATGGCTGACATAGATCCACGGAAGTTCCGCGCCTTCGTGATGCATCGAATTGGTGAAATTATAGAATCATTTTCAATCAATTATAATCAATCAATTATAGCACCGGAAAACAATAATAACGAGCTCAAGGTACAGGTAGCTTCAGTAACCAAAGTACAGACCAGTGCTTCTAAAACTAAACATTGAACTGTTCTCAAACTTGAAACGTCTTTACCGTGCCACAGCGACTCTCATCATGTATGTAAATAACCTAAAAGCGAAATGTCAAGGAGAAATCATCATCAAAACGTTGTCCGATGAAATAGTTATCTAAGGAAAGAACCTACTTTATAGAGTACCTCCAAAGAAACAACAACATCCAAAGGATAAGCCCGCTTATTGGGTTGAACATCTACCTAGACGATTGTGGCATAATTCGCAGCTAAGGAAGGTCAAAATCTATAAGCCCGAACGATGACCAAATAGTACTACCAAAGCGCCACCCAGTCACGCATTTCCTTGTCAAGCACTTCCACGACAGCAACCACCGTTGGCTGCATGAGGGAACTATAAACATAATTAGGAGTCAGTTTTTTCAGCCAGAATCGCAAGCTTTCAAAGACCCTTCACCTATACTGGAGTGGACTTCTTTGGGCCTATTGCTGTCAACGTAGGCCGACACAAGGAGAAAAGGTGGGGCGTGATATTTACATGCCTTACTATACGCGCCGTACATATAGAGATAGCGTATAGCCTCGACACAAGCTCATGTGTAATGTGCCTCTCAAACTTTATGGCCCGACAAGAAACACCGAGAGATATATATTCGGATAATGGTACAAATTTCAAGGCAACTAAGAAAGTTGTTAAGAAAGAGCTGAAGAATGTAGACTTCCATAACCTGACCGTCAAGTACGACGAGATTAAATGGAACTTCAATGCTCCAGGTGCTCCACACATGGGAGGAACTTGGGAGCGCTTAATACGATCAATCAAAGTTGTATTGAAAAGCATCGCTCATAATTGCAACTTTAACGTCGAAAGCCTAAGAAACGCCCTGACGAATGCTGAGTACGTGATCAACTCCCTAACATTTGTATCCCTGGACGCAAAAGGTAATGATGCCCACACTCTAAATCATTTATTGTTAGGGTCTGCAGATGGATATAAGCCAGTCGTCACCAAGGACTTGGATGCCAGGAAATGATGCATCGCGATGGCACCAGGCCAATGAGGCAGCAGATCTTTTCTGGAAACGATGGGTCAAAGAGTATATTCCCATTATTACTCGTCGCGCCAAGTGATTCCCAAAGCGGCTACCATTAGCAATCGAAGATGTTGTCATACCCGTGGATGAGAGCTTTCCCAGGAACCTTTGGCCGAAAGGACGTATAATCGCTGTAGCCACAGCCAAGGACGGACAGGTACGTTCGGCTACAGTGAAGACCCAATAAGGAACTCTGGTGCCGCCAGCAACCAAAATAGCAGTGTTGGACGTGAAGAATGGATAAACCCCGGCAGGCGTTTATAGGGGGGAGAATGTTAGCGCCAACATGACTACAACAAAAAAAACTAACGAACGACTTACGGGCGGTAGCAGAACTATAAACACCGAATTCGAATATATCGTCTTTATGTCATCCCTAAACGTCACAGTCACAGAAGAAGCCGAAAGCGACGAACAAGTTTTTTTAAAGCTCGTAAAATTTGTGATAAAATATATATTAAAATATCCAAAAAGCGTGCTATAAACCCTTGTTTTGAACTTTACCATATTCTGGGCTGCAACATCTTTTAAAAAATCTTACTTAAACCGTCAATTTTGTGATCTTCGGCTTTTTGCCGCGTATGTATCTATTCATACATGAAAGAAGAAGTTTCGCTGCAGTATCGCAAGACCACATACACACGTCGAAATTGAATATAAGCGATTAGTCACCGCTAAAAGACAAAATATACATACAAGACATATCATACTTGCTGCGTAAATCCAGCTCAGTTCCTGTCTAATAAGGCTGAAAACAGTCATTACTAGCTACAACAAATACATTTTCCGCAAGAAGACAAGAAGTTACCTATCAAACACCATGGTATTTCGATGGAATCCTCGACGGTGATACTCTCAAAGAAATGAGGCTTTCAGGCTAACAGGCCTTCTCATCCTGTCTTCCGGAATCAAGTTGCCTCTTTTAGGCAAAAAAGTTATCTTCAACCATCAACGCGTTAATTGATGGCGAACATTCCCAGCCTGTCAAGGACGCATCAGAAGAGTTGGTCGGAGAGTATGCCTCTATATTCCAACCATTTTCATCGGGCAAAGCTGTGGACGGGACCGTCAGGGCCGAGATTCGCACCAGAGCTCAAGACCCGATCTTCTCACGTAGCTACCACTACCCTGCTAATATGAGAGAAGAAGTCAGAAAACAAATAAAGGAACTCCTAGACGCCGGAATAATCAGGCCGTCAGCGAGCCCTTACAACTCTCCGCTCTGGGTTGTGCCGAAAAAACCCAAACCGAATGGGGAAAAAAAGTACCGCTTGGTGCGGTACTATATCGGACCTATCCCATACCTGACATAACCTTCACTTTGGCTACTATTGGGAGGGCCAAATACTTTACCATCAGATTCTCATGAAGGACAGCGACATCGCGAAGACCTTAAATGGCAAATACGAATTCCTTCGTCTTCCCTTCGGTCTTAAAAACGCCCCGCAATTTTCCAACGGATGATTGACGATGTGCTAAGGGAACACATCGGAAAAATTTGCTACGCCTACATCGACGATATCATAGTTTTGAGTGCCGACTATCAAAGTCATTGGCTGAATCTGAGGGCGGTATTTAATAACCTAAAAAATGCCAAACTCCAAGCAAACCTAGAAAAGACGCCATTCCTCTCCCCAAATGTCGAATTCCTGGGATACATTGTCATACAAGACGGCATCAAGGCCGAGGAGAAAAGGGTTTAAGCCATAACCAATATAAAACCACCCAATAATTTAAAGGAATTAAAGAGTTTCATGGGGATGACTTCGTATTATGGGAAGTTCATCAGGGACTAAGCTATAAGGGGAGACTAAGGGGAGAGCTCGCACGGGTGAAGGCTTCGCAGTCGAGGAACCTTCGATCCTATCTTTACGGCGCTGGGTCTATTCAGGTGTTCACGGACCACCAACCACTTACTTTCGCCCTAAGCAATAGGAACTTTATTGCGAATTTAAAACAATGGAAGGCACATATTAAAGAGTACGGAGCCAACCTGACCTACAAACCCGGCAAATCCAATGTCATCGCCGATGCTCTTTCACGCATTGAGACGCAGATAAACGCCTTGAGGACGCCTCCCACCTAATACCACACGTGGAGGCGTCGATAAATGCGTTTAGAAACCAGCTCATATTTGACCAGGATCGCGCGGAATATGCATTCGATTGCCCACATGAAGAGTATTCCAGGCATCAAATTCCCATTAGTAGCGACATTTTGGTAAAAATCGCTGAAATACTCACGAAATATCTGAAACCCACAAAAATTAACATGGTAAAGATTCCTGAGACCTATTTGCCGTTCTTCCAGATTTCTTGTTTGGAAAAAAATGTACAAAATTCAAATAACGCAACGACTAGTGAGGGACCTGTAAGTCAGATTTGAGGAATTAAAGTGCGGAAAAAAGGACGAAAAACGTTTCAAAAGGCCTGGTTTCACAACGACACTATACAAGAAACACCTCGCTTTATACACAGCTTAAAGACATACAATACTTAAAAAAAGTTAAGAAATAAGTCCAAACACTATGTAACGAATTGAACACACTCCTTGTTAGCGATAACAAGACTACAAAAAAAAAACTAATGAACGACTTACGGGCGGTAGCAGAACTACAAACACCGAATTCGAAAATATTGTCTGTCGGGTCAGGCAGCAGCCACAGATAGATTATATCACTAAAATATCTCTAATCGTCACAGTCACAGAAGAAGCCGAAAGCAACGAACAAGATTTTTTAAAGCTCGTAAAATTTGTGATTAAATAAATATTAAAATTTCCAAAAAGCGTGCTATAAACCCTTGTTTTGAACTTTACCATATTCTGGGCTGCAACATCCTTTAAAAATCTTACTTAAACCGTCAATTTTATGATCTTCGGCTTTTTGCCGCGTATGTATCTATTCATACATAAAAGAAGAAGTTTCGCTGCAGTATCGGAAGCCCACATACACACGTCGAAATTGAATATAAGCGATTAGTCACCGCTAAAAGTCAAAGTATACATACAAGACATACCACACTTGCTGCGTAAATCCAACTCAGTTCTTGTCTTATAAGGCTGAAAACAGGCATTACTAGCTACAACAAATACATTTTCCGCAAGAAGGATACATTTTTTTCGAGGTGTGAACACCCAGAACACAAAAGGATAGAAGTGCGTCTCCTGCAGTAAACAGCCACCTGATCCAAACTCGCTGACTGACGCCGACACAGCCATTGCCCACGGAGCCGTTGCGCAAGGAGCCGTTCCGCAGGACCCAACCAACATCGCACCGACAGCCGGACGCTCAACCGGTGCTGTGAAAAAACAGGACAACCAACTACCGTTTCCTTTACATGCTTAACGTGCCAATGAAACTATTTTGATGCAAAATAGTCTAATGCTTCAAATGCTGGAGAAAAAGCGACAATCTGATTGAACAAAAAAAAAGTTACATGGAACCAAAGTACAATATATTAGCTAAAAAAAGTGGAGCCGTACCACTAACATCATCCTTTGGGCCTACAAATACCCAGCTGTCAGCAAGTCAAATACTGTCACCCGATCCACCGACATTCAACGGCAATCCGGATGACTGGCCTGCGTTTCTCAGTGCATTTGAAAATAGCACCATTATCGCTGGGTTTTCAAATGTTGAAAACATGCTACGACTCCAAAAATGCCTCAAAGGAAAGGCACTCGAACTAGTAGATAAGCTTCTGCTTCCAGTTATGGTCTCCAACGTCATAAACACGTTCAATACATTTTTCGGACGTCCCGATCAGATACTAAGCAGATTAATAGAAAAGGCGAGAAAGATCTCTATCAATAAGGAACGACTTGACACTCTCATAGATTACACCTTAGCAGTACGGAATATTTGTTCCACCATGGAGGCTTGTCAGCTAAGTGACCACCTAAACAATCCCATGCTGTTAAGAGAGATAATAGAAAAAATTTCCCAGCAATTACAAACTGACTTGGGCTATGCACCCAAAAGACCCAAGCGCTGCGTTGATCATGTCCTTCAGCGACTGGCTCTATACAATCGCCGAAGCAGCATCCACAGTGACACCATCAATTTACTCCGGGTCCAGCAACGTACACACCCACGTCTATTATAGCATGGACGCCCGAGATAGCTCGGAATACAATCCACCAACTTAAATCGCTTTGCAAAAGGGATTCACCCATTGCATCGCTTGCAACAGCACACTCCATCCTATCACTGAATGCGAGGTATTTCAATAGCTCCCTTACGAAAAGAAACAGGAAATGGTAAATGAATACAAGCTTTTCTTCAAATGCCTGAAGATCCATGGACGCAGGTGCTTTTCAACTAAGCTGTGTAATATCGGAGGATGCGAATCAAGACATCACCCTTTGCTGCATAAAGGCCGTGCGAATCCTAACATCGTCTCTTTGCACCGAACTGATTCACCTGGAGGCCAACAATATTTTCGTATCGTCCCAATTAAAATGAACACTGCCAACTCCTATATTGTCACATTTGCATTTTTAGATGAAGGCCCATCGGTCACACTTATAGACAAAAATCTCTTCAAAAGATAAAACATCCAAGGTACTCCGGATCCGATCTGCATGCAGTGGACGAATTGAACGACAAGGAGGGAGAACGGATCCGTTTACTTCAATATAAAAGTCTCTAGCATAGACACCAACAAAACATATTGGCTAAACAACATACACACAGTGAAAAATTTAGGATTACCAAAGCAAACACTGGACATTAGGAGTTAACCAATAAATACACTCATCTGCAACGATTACCGTTTGTATCATATACTGACGCAGAACCAATGTTGCTGATTGGAACAGACAATTGGAAGTTAGCCGTTCCCCGAAAAATAAAAGAAGGAAGGTGGAATGATCCCATTGTATCGAAATGCATGCTAGGTTGAGGTGTCCAAGGATCCGAAAAAGACAATTAACATTTTTCTATGCACCACTGTCAATGCAACTGGACTGAAATTGATAAGGACTTTAAAGAAAGCTTCAATGTAGAACCCGTAAGGCCAAGGACACTTCGCTCGATGTGTTCGACGATGAAGAAGCTTTCAAAATCATGCAGGAAACGTGCGTAAAAATCAACGGACGGTACGAAATCAGCTTGCTTTGGCGTCGTAAAAATACTGTACTTCCGGAAAGCTACACAAATGCACTAACACACCTTAATTGTTTGAAAGCTAAAATTGAAAAAGAACCATATCTACGTGTAAAAATTCAGGAGGAACAATCTCCTAGAAAAAGGCTATGCCATCGAGCTAAAAAATAAAGAAGTTTACCATATTCATATTTGGTACCTTCCGGTTTTCATAGCTCATAGCCTCAACAAACCTAGTAAGGCCGTTGGTCCCAACCTGCTTTGATGAAGGCTACCAGTCCGCGTGGAGAGGTCTCTGAGACATCGCTGAGGTCCGATAGTTCTGCGGACCCGTAGTATTTAAGTCTGCTGCGAACGAGTGCCGGGCAGTGGCATAGGGAATGCGTGACCGATTCTACCTCCTCTTAATCCCTGCAGCTCCTGCAGTAGTCGTTGTGGGGCACTGCAAGCCGAGCCGCGTGTTCGCTTATCAGCCAGTGCCCAGGAATAGCCTTTACCGCTAGGCTACAGTCTGTTCTGCTGAGAGCGGTAAGTCTCGCCGATCTTTTCTAAAAGCATGTCGGCCAGATCAGACGTGATGTTCTACAGGTCTGGAGATTGCTCCATTTCCTAGTGGCTGCACTTTAGCTTGCAAGTAGCCAAAGGGATGCCTACAAGTTCTATCTCTGGAAGGAGACGGTTGGTAGTCGCTGCCCTGCGGAGCAGTTTCCCTCGTGATCCCTATGACCGGGAACCCAAAGAGGTAAATGTCATGCTGTTCAGCCATCTGAGAGAGATCTGCGACAGTCATTGACTGTCCTGGAGTTGGACGAGAGTCCATCAAGTGTCTTGAGCACTGCCTGACTATCCGCGAAGATACATATTGTACCCCGATTGCCCGTAAGTGTTGGGGATTCAAGTGATTCCCTGATGGCTATTACTTCAGCCTGGAAAACACTGCAGTGGTCAGGGAGTCTGAAGGACTCCTTTAGGCACAGATGCTCACAGAAGAAACCGCCTCCCATCCGGCCGTTAAGTTTTGATACATCTGTGTAGATATGAAGGGAGCCCTCTGGTCCCGGTGTCCGGGCATTCTTCTCTGGAAGGGATGACGATTTTGTGGTTTAAGGTGGGTTGGTCGACGGGGACGCAGTAGTTCGTACCCCCCTCTGGAATGAAGTGATGCATGTCCAGTCTGGTGTGACCAAAACTATTCCTGTTCCATAGATTCGCTTCACACAGTCTTATTGCCGCATGTGTGGCTATCTTAGCCCCCACCTGCTCCACAGGTAGTAGGTCAAGGATGAAGTCTAGGGCATTACTAGGCATAGACTGCCTCTAATACAGACATCCGCCATGCGCTGCGCCCTCCAGAACCTTTGCCTCCATAAGGAGTTGTCGAGGGCTGGATGATGAGGAGGAAGAGTCGGTCACGCACCTCCTATGCCACTGCCCTGCACTCGGGCGCAGCAGACCTAAGCACTTTGGGTCCGTAGAACTTTCGGTCATCAGCGATCACTCAGAGATCTTTCCACGAGGACTTGTAGCCTTCATCAAGAAAGCAGGCTGTGACCATGGGCCGCCACAAGGATAGGCATGTATGCACCTCTGGTAGATAGGAAGGGAGGGGCACTTCGGTGATTCCCTTGTAGTGATTTTGAAGCTTTTCTTTGTACTTTTTAGTCTTATCGTTTAATACATCCCTTGGACACGAATATGCATTTATTCATCACCAGGAGCAATGTTTATAAATTCTGGCAATTTCGACTGGCTGACATGCTTAGAGAGTAGCGTATAAGTAGTGGGGATATGGCGCTACCCTGTGGGACTACTGGATGGATTTTTTTGGAGTTGGATTCGATGCCATCCAAAACTACAGTGAACGATATCTGTTCCAAAAAGATTCGCACCAGAAGCCACAATTGAGGTGGTAGAAGTGTTTTTAATTTTAATAGCAACTCAGCGTGCCTATTGAAGGCTTGATGCCTATTGATACTCTATTGAAGGCTTCATATTCCTTGCCCGCAAATCCTTCCAGAATGAAATTACCCACACTTTTCAGTTGTTTAGGCGTTCCGTGTGATTTTCAGAAACCAAACTAAAATGGAGGTATGCTGTTCTTGATTTCTCTGATGTTACACTGAAGGTATTTGGCTTCTAGGTCTTGAGCTTATAGGTCAAAGTTTTTTGAGCTTTAACCAGCTTTATGGATTATGCCTTATAATGGATCATCATGTTCATTCTCGCATTCTTCCATTGCTTTGAAAAGTATTCCAGCCTCTACACGGCATTAAAAATGAGCCCCAAGAAGAGAACAACTTTAAAAGGCAGCGCCTTTAATGTGTAGCTGTCTAGTCTATAACCTTCTGTAGCTTTCTTGCCCTTTAGATACATAATATGGGTCGAAGCTTCCTCAACCATTATTGCTCGTATTGGACGACGCATTTTCCTAGGGTGGTCTATTCCTTCCTGAACCCCATTTTGAGTGGAAGCTGGAGAAAACTCAAACTCGTGGAAGCGATTTTGCAGGCGTCAGCAAACGCGCGCTCACTTGGCGATTTGTTCCAAGATCCATCATCCCTCTTAATGGGAAATTTCGGGGACATGTGTTAATTAAATATCGTCGCTATGTTTTATAGTAAATACTTGTTGATTCATCCGATAAGATGCCTTCCAGTACTGGAAGGTATACAGGTTCCAGTACTATTGTTTGGAAGGAAGGTTCCAGTACTATTATTTGTGCTGAGTCAGTAGTTTTTTCAATCGATTGGAAATCGACCGACATATTCTGTTGACATCTGGGTCCCTCGTTCAATAAAATTGTCTGAGTTTTATTCAGAAAGATGGCGTTTGCATCCAAAGTTGAGCCCAGATCTTTACGAAATAATGCCAAATTTTCTCTAGATGAGAGTAGCCGGCCTTTTTATCGTCTTTGCCGTACAGTTATATTTTGCTAATAGAGGAAAATTATTCAAAGAGAGTTGATATTGCACCTTTTTTAGTAAATGGGGCTTGAATAGTGACCATTTAAATCTTATTAAGTACGAGTTCCTGTTTTATTCGAATCGTAGCACCCCTTTTAGGACTATTGTTAGGGTGATCTGCTTTATTAAAGTTGCCAGGTATAAAGTTTTTCTAATGGATTGAAGCCATGTCTCTGTGATTAGCATCATGTTTAGATTTTGTTCTTGAAGGAATTGTTTCAATTCTTCCATGTGCGCAGTAATTCCGTGATCATTCCATAATCCAAGGCATAGAGTAATGTGAAGTATGTAGAGGTTCATACTTTAGAATTAATAAATACTAAACATAGTTAACTAGGGAACGGTTAGTGTCTTGCAGTTCCTTAAACATGGCATGCTTTTAAAGCCCCTCCGTACTATTACATCATTGCTGAAGAGGTTCTATCGTTGCTTGCTTGTTGAATTGGGTATTTGGGTGCTTGAGACTGTCGGAAGGGCTGTCTGCTATTTTGGCGTAGTTTGAGGAGTTTGTTCCTGAATACTCATTGATGCTTCTTCTTTGGTACTGGTAAGGCTCATTTTGCTTGTAATGGAGCATACTGAGCTCCAATAGTCGTATTAGTGACTGCATAAGTACTACATCCAGTAGTTGATGGGATGAGATACTTAGTTAGTGTACTTAGTTAGTGTCAATCCAGTTGCTAACTTCTTCATACTTAAATTTACAAAGATGAGATTAAGTAGTTTCTCCATATTTCTCTATAGTCTATTCTCCAAGCGTCCTTTTGCTTTGATCTTGGTGCTGTCAAGGTGGTCAATACTATTATTTCCTTTAGTGCCTAATAAAGGTGCCATTAATAGTGCCTATTAAACTTCCTATTATAGACTTTAGTGTCCTGCATTAAGTATGCCACACAAGATTGTCGTGAAAAATTTGTTTTGCAGACCCAGGACACAAACCAGATTTATCAGTACAGCTGATTAGCACGTGCTGCCGATTGTGCAAGAGCCACCACCTCACATTATGAACTAGTCTGCACTTTGTTAAAATGTTGTATTTTAGTTACTGCAGAATTGACACTTCTCCTGAATTTTCACGTCAAACACGAGTTTAAATACTACTATTGTGAACTTGTCCTTTTTTATTGTTCACAAATAAACGAAATTTTTTCCGACACATGCTCAGCACATGCGTCCCGTTCGAAACCTCCCCCCGGTTTACATGTCCTACCATAAGAGCAATACATATAAAATCAGCCGAAAATCTTTCATCTGATGCGTGCATCATGGTTATCACAGATATCTGTTTGATCTGTTGATCAATGATCTGTTTGATTGGGAATACATTAAAGCCAATTTAGCTACAAAGGATAAGAATTCGAAAATTAACTCCACGGTCAACCCTAGTTTAGGTGGAAGCTTGGCCAGTTCAGGAGGGTTGTCCAATCGACAAAACGTGTCTTAGCAGTTACGTTAAAAGGTCAAGTCTATAGAATCGATAACTTGCAATGTTAAGTGAAAGAAGCAGAAAATATTAGAAGCATTAGATCAATCAAGGACCCAAAACCACTTACTCCTAATCCCTTCTTACTGGTAATCTGGGACAAAAACGTTCAGAGAAGATAATGAAAAATGGGTTTCGTAACCGAACTACTAAAATCAGAAGATGGTCATGTGTGGATCGTTAAGTTTCTGACATCGAACGGTTCACTTAAACTACCTATATCGAAACATATCCAGTCAAACATATCTTGAAATATCCAGTCAAACTTTCCAGTCAAGCTTTCATCAAAAAGGGTCATTCAGTGTTGAAAGCTTCCGGTAAGGGTATCATTACTTTAAATCTGACGACTGGAGGGTCACAACTCTGGGAAGTCAGTCTATTTTGAACCACCAAACGACCAAGCTGAACCTACTTCAAATATTCCTAAAAATACTTCCCAATTGTTATATTAAAAACTACTTTTCCATTCACTATTTAAAAACTTACCAAATCAATTGTTAATTTAAGTGACTTAAACAATAAATTGTATTTCCATCATTATCGAACCATGAACCGACTACTCATCATCAGGTGATCAATGGATGGACACCTTAACTTATATTTTTGATCAGGATCACCTCCTGAGTCGATTTAAGCATGTCCGTCGCTCCGTCTGTTTCTACGCAAACTAGTCTCTCAGTTTTAAAGCTATCGACTTCAAACTATGCACACATCCTTTTTTCCTTTGCAGGCCGTACATAAGTCGGAACTATATCTTATAGCTGTCATATAACTGATTGATCGGAAATGCCATAACTTTGTTGTTTTTAAATTTAGAAGGATGGGACTTGCTATGGATTCCTCTTTTGGCAGACTTATTCGATCTGCCAAGTTTTATAAGGATCGGCCAACTATATAAGATCCGATATATATCTATTAAAATAAGCTATCAGTTAAGTTAAGCAAGGGTATATCACCTTCGGCTTTGCCCGATTTTAGCTTTCCATTCTTTTTATTTTATTATTCCGTTTCCGAAACGCATACACTTTGTACAGGTGCACTGACTCTCGACTCGGATCGTATCAGGTGGAATTATGGACATATGGAAGTATAAAGGGAGTTTTATATTTGCATCTATCACCCTGTCAGCCTTCACTGATATAAATTCAATAAAAACAGCCAACTCTACGCAAAACACAGCGATCCCATAATGCACGTATGTACAACGTTCGATACGTATCTAGGAGCTACTTGGATTACCTGCCATAGCACAGTGTTATAATACGACAATAGAAAGATTGTAAACCCGACAACACCATTCTGATATTTTCACGTCATTGTGTAATTAATAATGTAATCGATTTCGGAGCGATTTTTTCATTTGTAGACATACATTTTCAATATACTAGTTATTATTTATCGTCTTAACTTCATTTTAAGCTGAATGCAAAAAAAAAATAATAAAATTTAAAATGATCAAATGAAAAAAAAATTTTATTTTCTAATTCTATTATTTAAGTACACATTTCCTTTCGTGGAATTTTACCAGTACAAAACTTTGTCTTCTCAATTATTGGATAATTAGAAAGAGTTTAACATTGCTTTAGCTCAAAATCCGGTTCTAGTTGCCTAGTTGCCTTCTTGGATTTACTTCTGCCATACTTCTTGCCTTCTTGGATTAACTTCTGCCACATTCTACCATTAATGAACTTTATACCTGCCAAATTTAACTTAAATGCTACTTAAATTCTCAAACACTATCTAAATGGTCTTCCACCATGCGCAAATGACACCTTAACAAAGGGCATTCATCACAAACATCCACAAGAAATGTGAACCTTAATTAAGATACGTAATACGTATCTCATTTTATGAATACCATTTAACCAAAATATCGTAATACATGAATATCAAGCATCCAGCGGGCACTCCACTTCGCTTGGAACATAACTTTCTGCCATATTTCTTCAATCTTTATGACAATACGTATATGTTCCCTTATTATGCAACGATTTATGGATTTATGTCTTTCTACATTGAACAACATATGTCTTGAAGCCTAGAAGTCAAATCTCTTTACCGATTAGCAAATCTTGATTGGCTTTGGTTACACGACTAACTGTGCAATTCAACGTAAGTTGTATATCTCCTAATTTCTTGCAACTAAGTTTACCGGTAATATCGATATGCACTGTATGCCACCGGTAATATCGATATGCGCTTTATGCCACTGTCTGTTTACTTTTGATAGGGGGTGCAAAATATCTTAACTGTCTTCCATGTGATGTAGCTGTCGACATACTTCCTAACATATTTATTCATCTTAGCGATCCAATAATATTAATAGTTCAAATCAAGCGTTTTTTTCTAAACAAAGTGCCTTAATCACCGAAGGAACCACCAAATTGAACTATTATTAATTTCAATAATTTCAGAGTCATTTAGTCCTTATTTCTTTCGATTAGTGCTTGCGATGAAAGCAACGAATCTATCGCAAGGATCTTTCGTGAACTAGGCCTCAGTTCTCCAGCTTTTGCTGGAGTGTGAAATTTTTGCACCACTGAGTCTATCAATCATTAATAGGTAGCAAACGATACCTGTCAGACATTGTTTTTGTGTTTAATTCACTATAGTCAACACAAAGGCGATATTTTCCTGCGTGCTTGAATCAACATCACCAATAGGAACCAACATCACCAACATTCAGAATTATGAAGTACAGTATAAACAAAAACACAAACAGACAAACATACATGTAGACAAACAGATGAAACTAGAAAAATAGGCCTAGTTGGGAAATGTAGTAAGAATCTTATTTCATCAATAACGAATTTTCGGCTATATAAAGTGCTTCGTGTCGCATACTAAGACAGGCGGTTCATTTCCTCTCATCAGGATGATTGACGTTATTTGAATGGGAACTATGATAAAAATAGTTATCTTTTGATTACCTTCTTATTACTAACTTAAATAAAGCTCTATAAGAAATAGCCAATTTCTGAATGCATTAGAACCAAATACAGTAAACCGATCGGATGTAATTAAATGGAAATTAGAAATCAAATTCGGATAAATAGACACCGAAAAAGAATCCGAAGATTTTACAGAACAAATACAAATACAAAAAGTCCGACCCTAAGAATAAAATTTTGTTCTTGTAGCTGTGAAATGGCACTGGTGACAAACGAATAAGAATGAATCATGTGTGGCAAAGCTTAGATGAAAGAACCATATAAGCTTTTATCTAAGAATTCGGAATTCGCAATGTAAGCATAATGAATATTATTATTATTATTATGAATACTATTATTATTACTATTTCTATAAATACCTACCATGTTAACTTCTGATATTGCGTCAAAGCTTGCTATGGTTAAGTCCATTCCCACATGAAGAGGCTCTCTACCAAAATTGGGCCTGAGGCGTATATCGTAACCTTGAAGTATCGTTGAAATTGTTTGGGTAACATTTTCAAGACGACTAGAAAGCATATCTTTCCGTTTACATCTGTAAAAAATTAACGAATGAAATAAATTAATAATACATAAAATTCACCTGTAAAAAAGATTTTACAATTTTTATACCCTTGCAGAGGGTATTATAATTTTGGTCAAAAGTGTGCAACGCAGTGAAGGAGACATCTCCGACCCTATAAAGTATATATATTCTTGATCAGGATCACCTCCTGAGTGGATATAAGCATGTCTGTCAGTCCGTCTGTCTGTTTCTACGCAAAGTAGTCACTCAGTTGTAAAGCTATCGACTTTAAACTTTAAACACATCCTTCTTTCCTTTGCAGGAAATATATAAGTCGGATCGGCCGGGATCGGTCAACTATATCCTATATAGCTGCCATATAACTGATTGATCGGAAATGCCATAACTTTGTTGTTTTTTAAGTAAGAAGGATGGGGCTCGCTATGGATTCTACTTTCGGCAAACTAATTCGATCTGCCAAGTTTCAAAGGATCGGCCGACTACATCCTATAGCTGCCATATAACTGAGTGATCGGAAATGCCGTAACTTTGTTGTTTTTTATTCGATCTGCCAAGTTTCATAAGGATCGGCCGACTATATCCTATAGCTGCCATATAACTGATTGATCGGAAATGCCGTAACTTTGTTGTTTTTTAAGTTAGAATAATGGGACTAGCCATGCATTCTACATTATCTTAGGTTAGGTTACGGCGGCGATGCTGGGGGAACATATAAGACCTCCCCAGCTTCCACTTGAGCCGCTAGGGCTCCTTGTGCTACCGCAGGGCAAAGGATTCACCGAAGTGCCCCCTGCCTTCCTATCTACCTGGGGTGCATATATGTCTATCCTTCCTGTGGCGGCCGCTGGTCCCAATCTGTTCTGCAGAACCGTAGTATTTAAGTCTGCTGCGAACGAGTGCCGGGCAGTGGCATAGGGAATGCGTGACTGATTCTACCTCCTCTTAATCCCTGCAGCTCCTGCAGTAGTCGTTGTGGGGCACTGCAAGCCGAGCCGCGTGTTCGCTTATCAGCCAGTGCCCAGTAATAGCCTTTACCGCTAGGCTGCAGTCTGTTCTGCTGAGAGCGTTAAGTCTCGCCGATCTTTTCTAAAAGCATGTCGGCCAGATCAGACGTGATGTTCTACAGGTCTGGAGATTGCTCCATTTCCTAGTGGCTGCACTTTAGCTTGCAAGTAGCCAAAGGGATGCCTACAAGTTCTATCTCTGGAAGGAGACGGTTGGTAGTCGCTGCCCTAGCTAATTTATCTGCGGAGCAGTTTCCCTCGTGATCCCTATGACCGGGAACCCAAAGAGGTAAATGTAATGCTGTTCAGCCATCTGAGAGAGATCTGCGACAGATTCCCTGATGGCTATTACGTCAGCCTGGAAAACACTGCAGTGGTCAGGGAGTCTGAAGGACTCCTTTAGTCTCAGATGCTCACAAAAGAAACCGCCTCCCACCTGGCCGTTAAGTTTTGATCCATCTGTATAGATATGAAGGGAGCCCTCTGGTCCCGGTGTCAGGGCATCCCATTCCTCCCTCGAGGGGATGATGATTTTGTAATTAGTGGTGGGTTTTTCGACGGGCACGCAGTAGTCTGTGCCCCCCTCTGGCATAAAGTGATGCAGGTCCAGTCTGGTATGACCAAAATTATTCTTGCTCCATAGTTTCGCCTCTCGCATTCTTATTGCCGCCAGAGTGGCTATCTTTAGCCCCATCAGTTCCAACGGTAGTCAAGGATGAGATCTAGGGCGTCGCTACGCTTGGTGCGTAGACTGCCTGTTATGCAGACTTCCGCCATGCGCTGCGTCCTCCTGAACCTATCCCTGCATAAGGAGTTGTCCAGGGCAGGCCACCAGACCACAACTCCATAAAATAGGATTGGTCTGATGATAGCCGTATATAACCATCCAACTATCTTTGGGGACATTCCCCATTTCAGGCCTACCGCCTTGCGGCAGGTATAGAGTGCTATTGCCGCTTTCTTAGTCCTCTCTGCGGTGTTCAGCTTCCAGTCCAGTTTCCTGTCTAACGTAATGCCCAGGTACTTCGCACTACTGCTAAGAGTTAGAGTTTCCCCTAGGAGCTTCGGAAGCTTAAGATTCGGTATTTTGTACTTCCTGGTAAACAGCACTAGCTCTGTCTTGGACGGATTGACTCCCAGCCCTTTCCTTTGCGCCCAGGCCGACAGAACTTCAAGTTTCCCGGTCATTAGGTCGTATAGCGTTTGTGGGAATTTCCCTACGAAAGCAATAGCAACATCGTCCACGTACGCAATGATCTTGCAGTCGCCACCCTCTAAGGATCGCTGTAGGTTGTTAACCGCCACGTTCCAGAGTAGTGGTGAGAGTACACCTCCTTGCGGGGTGCCCCTCTTGACGTATCTTCGAATAGTCGAACCTCCAAGTGTCGCCGTATTAGGTGAACTGATCCCTGATTCAGGTCGTCCCTGATTTCGTGCAGGGCTGTTTCTGTTGATCGGCCCCTCTTATAAGCATGATGTGAGCATGAGATGTTACCTGGGTTAATGGTTAGTTGGAAATGGAGACTGAGGAGTCTTTCCATATTCTTAAGGAGGAAGGATGAGAGACTTATAGGTCTGAAATCCTTAGGGGTGCAGTGGGATGGTTTGCCCGCCTTGGGTATGAAAACAACCTTCGTGCACAGCCACGCCTCTGGTACCATACCAGTAGTGAAGACTTTGCTGAAGATCTTCTTGATCCATTTTCTTAGGTTAATACCGGCCTTAGATAGCTGAGCCGGTAGAATGCCGTCTCGGCACGGAGATTTGAAGGGTTTAAAACTGTCTATTGCCCATCTAAGATTCCTGTCACTAAGGAGGTAGTTGAGGGAGCCCTGGCTGCGCATCACCTGGGTTGTTCCTTCCGCTGAGCAACCCGGGAAGTGTGCGTTGATAAGGGTCTCCAGGGATTCCTGGCTTGAAGTTGTCCACTGCCCATCCGTATCCTTAATATAACCTACGGGCGGCCTTAGGCGGGCGGCCTTGGGCGGGTGGCCTCTGATGTCTCCTGGATGTTGGTGCAGAAACTGGCCCAATCAACCCTCTTTGCCTTTTGCAGTTCCTTGTTATACCGCCTGAGTTCAGCTTTATAGGCCTCCCACGCCTTGTCTGTGTTGGTGCGGTATGCGTGGTTAAAGGCCCTACGTCCATTTTTCTTGAATGGAACTAACGACGAGGTCCACCATTGAGGCTTCTTCGATCTGCTGTTACCTATTCTTCTTTTGGGGCAGGCCCTATGATATGCTTTAGCGCTTGCCACCGTAAGCTTATCTACCATGGCGTTGAGCCCCCCGTAAGTCTCGATAATCTCTGCAGGTGGTTCCCCAATGGATCTATCTAGAATCTTTTTATAGAGCTCCCAGTTTGCCTTCCTAGGATTGCGTACTGCTTGCTTAGAGAAGTTTTCGAAATTTACAGCTATCTCAATGTAGCGGTGGTCTAAAAAGGAGTGTTTTTCTAGGACTCTCCAGCTGGTGATTGCATCAGCCAGAGAGTGCGAGAATAAGGTAATGTCAAGAACCTCTCTCCTGTTCTTGACGACGAACGTGGGTTTTGAACCTCTGTTACCCACTAGAAGCTTAGACCTGAGGATAAAATCGAAGATTGACTCGCCCCTTTCGATTGTGTCAGTGCTTCCCCACTGACTGTGATGAGCGTTGGCATCGCATCCTAATAATAGGTCGTATTTCCTTCTCTCGCTGTCATCCACAAGCCGCCTGAGTAGCAGATGTGGTGGAGGTCTTATGTGGTCGTGATCCATATACGCCGAGCATATTCTTAGAAGGCCGCCTGGGCCTTCTATCGATGCGGCTACATGATCTTCGTTGCTGAAATTTGGTAGCAAGAAAATGTTAAGGCTCTTTTTTGCGAGTAAGCATGCTTGCTTTTTACCTGTTACATCGGCTGTGCATAGCCTGAAATCCGACGCCCCCAAGCCGAGAATCCTGTCTCCATGGATCCAGTGTTCTTGGATGAGGGCCACGTCAGCTCCACTCTCTGCGAGATGGAGCAGGAGGGCGGCGGATGCCTCCTTACTGTGATGGAGATTTATCTGCAGGAGTGTCAGGGACATCCTTTAGATTCTCCACCACTGTAACCTCTGCCTCGGTGTCGGAGCCTAGCAGTGAGTCCTCCTCCATACCGACACCTCCAAGAGCCCTTGCCAAGTCACTCTCCTCCGAGGTGTACCCTTCCAGAATGTCCTCCTCCACATCCGACATTCCTTCTGGGCGGACCTCTTCGGTCGGTTCCTCCAAGTCTGGCTCCTGCGCGTCTATCTCCAAGTCGATGCCTCCTGACTTGCCTTCGCATCCGACTTGTAGATCCTCACGGCTACGTGCTCGAACCCGTACTTAATACGGCCACCAGCACCCTCCAGGATCCTCGCAGTCTCCTCATTTAAAGTGAGGACAACCTGCCTTCTTAGTCCCACTGCTTCCTTCACCTTGGCGACTCTCCAGTCCGCCGTGTGGGAGTGTGGGATTGCACATCTTGAGCATCGCCAGTATGGTTGCAGGGTCCGCCGGCTTCTCTGTCAGCCATACGCGGGCCCTCGGTTTGCTGGGGATCTTGTCCCAGTCAACCGCTTCCAGACTGGCTCCTGGGTAAATCTCTCCAAGCGACGCATTCATGCGCTTGTAGAGGCTTACAGACCTCGCATCTTGGCACGCTATCACCTTGATGCTACCTTGGAACCATCCTGCGTCTTCGCAGTCCGGTGGAGGTCCTCCGCTCTTGAGCATCTCCCATGCAGTCCATGAAGCGCCCATGCAGCTCGTTCACCACCCTCCGCCAAAGCTCCTTGGTGATCCGGCCATCCTTGGAGTCGTTGTCAACGACCCCAATGATGGTCCTACCCTTCGTTACCTCAGCGAAGGATCGGTTACTAGGTTGTGTCTGCACCTTTTTCTTCTTCGCTAGGGGCGCTCCACCGACAGTCGACCTCTGCCTATTCGCACTTTGTGCGCTATCTTTGGCAGAGTCGCCTACTCCTGTCGGCTTCTTCGGATCCAATCTCACTCCCGCTTTTGCTGGCTGACAGTCAGGCAAGATTCCTCTCGCCCACTTTATGATCTCAGCCTGATCGGGGTTGGATTCCGCCGATGGGTCCTGGGATCCTGGGATCCCACACCGTTCGGTGGTCCCATAGTGGGCCCCGTTTTGGGGGTAGGTGCCTTGGCAACACCGGCGCTGCTCGCCTCTGGACGTTGTCCCTCAATGGGGAGCTTCGCCATCCCAGCATCTCTTTGGCCTCTGTCTGCCTTGGAGATTGACGGATCCATGATCCCATTTTTTGACTTTCTTGGGGAGTTCCGTTCTCCACTGTTTTTGTTTTTGTTGTTAAAGTTAATATTCATATTTTGGACCCACGAGTAGGCGGGAAGTGGTTCGTCCATCATGACATAGCCCGCTTATCATGACAAGCCTAATTGAAACTGTGGGGTCAGCCGGTCCCCCAGAGTCCGCATATTAACATCCGTGCACACCCCCGGACATGCATCCCTCGGCATATGCTGTTCCACCTTGGATTGGGGTAATTTGAGGAAGGCAGTGTTCTTCTCCCCGCCCGACTACGATTCGCCAGCGTCCTCGGCAGAGACATGACCTTACCGGGACCTGTTACCAGCCGCCCTCACGTGGAGAGTATAGTCGCACTACCAGCGGTGTACGCAGTTACGGCACATGAATACTCATGCGTTTCTCCCCCTGTAGTACCCGTTGGCTGACGGCCAACACAATTTATCTTAATCTATACACAATCTATATATTTTTACAAGTATATAACTAATTTCTACAAATATATACAATTTATGTGAATTAATTTAAAAAATAAGTTAATAATAATTTATTATTTATTAATAATAATTTTAATAAATATAACTCTTAATAACTGTATTGTAAAAAAATTCCATCATGATGACTGTAGACTGTTTTGTATGTAACAGCTACAGCATACCTCAGCATTTGCGTTAAATGTTTTGTTGTTGCACTATTATTGATTGGATTAAGATTAATTTCATTTAAAGCCTCTTCCAGCTTATCAGAGCTTCTATATCTGCATATATTAAAATCTCCTAATCTTTATTATTATTTTCTAATCTGCGTATTCTTTCTACATCCGCCATAACTTCACTTCGAAAGTTTGTTATAGGAAACGCGGGATTCCTATAAACAAAAATAAAAGATGTATTAAGAAACTTAAAAGCAATAGATTGATATATGGTTCTGGAGTTTAAAGACTTATTTGCCTCAAACAAAAACACAACATTTTCAGAAATGTTTTGCTTTGCATAAATAATTACTCCATTTTTTCCAAAACCATTTAATCGATTGCTATCAATTCCCCTTATAATATCGAAATCTCGCAATGAGAAATCTTCGTTGGGAAGAGTCCAAGATTCGACAAAACAAAGAAAACTTGCAGAACAAATAATAGGGTCTGTTACGTTATTAATGTTTTTTAATAGCGGCCGAAAAAATACATGATTTGCTATGTTTCAATTCAATTTTATTTGAGGGTTCAATTTTAACCCCAAAAACCAGCCGCTCAATTCAAATGCCGAAATACAAGTACCCGTAAAGCTAAGCAATAAACCTCAAACCATGCAGCTGTACATAACTCCGAGGTTAAGAGGCGAGGCGGGGAAACGCACACAGGCACAAGATGAGCTAGTGTGCAGCAGTTTAAAAAGCTCTCAAAAGCGCATGCGCTACAAATACCAGGAAAGCGCATGCGAAACTGGGAGAAACAAAACAAAAATAGAAACTGCTGATAATCCGCCGCTGCTCCTCCGTTTCAGCATCTTTTATATCATTTTAACATTTTGCCTTTGGCTGCTTGGCCCAACATCCTCCCCCCGTTGAAGGCTGGCCCTTCGACAGAACCCTTATGGGGCAGCAGACACAGCCTTGACACCGCACGCTTAGCCGTTCCAACAGCAGTCCTTAATATGGCTACACGGTTCACTCCGTCACGTCCAGGAATCAGCTCCATTACCCTGGCTAGGGGCCACTTCATTGGGAGATTCTCACCCTTCACCAGGACTATGTCATCGACAGACACTACGGGACCAGGGGAGCGCCATTTGGAACGCTGCTGCAACAGAGTAAGATACTCCTTCCACCGTGCCCAGAAGACTTGCTGTAAGAAGGAGACTCTCTGCCACCCATCTAAATGGTTGAAGTTTAGGGCAGTAAGTTCGATGAATATTGAAGGCGGACCACAAAAAAATGAGCCGGAGTTAGCACATCGAGGTCAGCAGGATTTTCTGAAATCGGCACAAGTGGTCTGGAATTGACGATTGAGGCTATGTGGCATAACAAAGTCGTCAATTCCTCGAAACTAAGAACTGCGAGACCAACTGCACGGTATAGGTGATGTTTTGCCGTCTTTGCCGTGCTGCTTCCCACAGACCGCCAAAATGAGGAGAGCGTGGAGGAATAAACCGCCACTCAATAGCTTCAGCCAGGCAAAATTCGTGCAGGGAAGTCTAGTGATCCTGACTGTGGAATCTTCGTTTCAACTCGATGAGCTCATTTCTGGCACCCACAAAATTGGTAGCATTATCCGACCATATCTGCCTGGGTTTACGTCGCGCACAAATAAACCGTTTGAGCGCACTCAGAAACGAAGCTCTGGAAAGGTCCTTGACTAACTCCAAATGGATCGCCTTCGTACTGAAGCAGATAAACACGCAAACGTAGCATTTGATAGGGCCTTTATTCCGAGATTCTACCTTGTAGAAAAACGGCAAAAATCCACACCTGTTACGTCAAAGCTTTGAAGTCCTTCAACCCTCTCGGTCGGAAGATCAGCCATAATGTGTTCCAGAAGCCGAGGCTTAGCGCGAAAACAGCGTATGCATTTGTTTAACACCCTTGAAAAGGGTCTTCCTCCCCCCAATGGGCCAGTATTGGGAACGGATTTTCGCAACTCACGCCCGAGGGCCAGAGTGCAAGTTCGTAGAGTGCAAGTTCGATAGGTTCCTCCTTGGAGATCCTGGACACAAATGCCTTCGTGACGGATGCGGTGCAAAATTTGTAGATGTACGCGAACACCCTCTGTAAGGCGGGAAACGAGTTGGCAAACCTTGACAATGATGCGATGTTCTTTGGTGGAGCCGTAGCCAATAAGGTCTCGATGGTTGGCCTCTCGACGACAATACTAACGGGCCACTCATCCTTAGAGGCACGAAAAAATGGAGGGCCATGGGACCAAAGCTGGGAATTCAATAGCTCTGTGGGAAAAGCACCTCTGGACAGTAAAGCGGCTGGGTTGAACGCAGTAGGAACATAACGCCATTTCATTGCCTTGGTGAGTTCCTGTATGGAAGAGACGCGATTAGACACAAACACGTTATATCGAGCAGGTTAGTCTTGAATCCAGGACAGGGCAACCGAGGAGTCAGACCAACAATAATAATCTCCGTTATAGGTCCCAAGGTCAGCAACTTCAGCCATCAGCCTTGCTAGCAATTCAGCACCAGATAATTCCAGTTTCGGTATTGTCTGAGTCTTAATGGGTGCCACTTGACCCTTTGAGCATAACAGTCGACAATCAGACCCTGACAAAACATATATGCAAGCTCCATACGCATCCATGCTAGCGTCACAAAATCCGTGGATCTCCAACATTCCTTGGCAGGGAATGACTAACCAAGGAAACTTGATTCGCTGAGTTTGATCAAAACTGGCACAGAATTTCAGCTATTCGGAGAGAAGGGATTGGGGAAGGCTTTCATCCCATGACAAATTTTCCCTATACAGCTTC
This sequence comes from Drosophila monieri, assembly GCA_035047585.1. Classification (NCBI taxonomy): domain Eukaryota; kingdom Metazoa; phylum Arthropoda; class Insecta; order Diptera; family Drosophilidae; genus Drosophila; species Drosophila monieri. The sequence continues at coordinate 17,511,661 of JAWNPJ010000001.1, forward strand.
TGCAATAAAATCTTTGCCCTGGTGACGACAGGACCTACCAGGCCCATAGGGTCATAAAACCGAGCGACGGACGATAGGATAGATCTCCGGGTTGGTTTGGCGGTTGGCTGAAGGGCTTCAAAGGAAAACAACAGAAGGTCAGTAGAAGGGTTCCAAGCTAATCCAAGAGTTTTCGTGAACGGACTGCCATCGTCGAATTTAAATGTGATTCCCTTTCACCTTCGGGCACTCCTTCCAAAACCTCTGGGATATTGGAGCACCATTTCCTCAATTGAAACTGACCCTTGTTCAAAAGGCTCGATGTCTGGGCTATTATTTCAACAGCTTCGGTCTTCATTGGGGCACCAGATATGAGGTCGTCCACACTAAAATCCTCGAGGATAACACGAGAGCCAACGGAAAAACCGGCACCTTCATCCTTAGCCAGCTGATGCATTGCGCGAACAGAGAGAAAAGATGCTGGCTTTGTGCCATACGTCACGGTATCGAGTTAAAAAACCATCACGTCATCATGGATAGAATCTCTCCAGAGAATGCACTGCAGCAAGCTATCATCTGGGTCGACTCTTACGCAGCGATACATCTTGCAAATGTCTCCTGTTAAAGCAACCAGGTGAGACCGAAACCGAAGCAAGGTATGGAAAAGATTAGGTTGAATTACGGGGCCTGACATCAGGACATCATTAAGGGAATATCCCGAGGATGTAACAGCCGAACCGTCGAAAACCACTCTCAGCTTGGTAGTGGAGCTGTCTTCCTTCAATACGCAGTGATGGGGTAGGTAATACTGGCACTTACCTCGCAATTCCTGAGGCACCAGAGACATGTGACCCAGATCCAAGTACTCCTTGATAAACGAAGAATATTGGGCTCTTAAATTTGGGTGACGATACAGCTTGCGCTCAAGTGAATGGAACCGACGCAAGGCCTGTGAGTATAATTCTCCCAACAGCTCCACGCTGTGCTTGATTGGAAGACGAACCGAATAAGCACCTGATTCAAGACGGACGTGGTGCATGGCGAAGTGGGCATCGCAATCAAGCTCCTCCTTAGTAGCATGAACGATCGGCGCAGCGCAGGCCTCCACTTCCCAGAATTGGCGGAGCAGATAATCGAGGCGATCGTCGAAATTGTTTGCAGAGTCAGCAGGAATCACCTTACATGAAGCGGCTAAACGACGCATCCCTGTGCCGCCACCTCTAGAAACTACCCATCCAAATCGCATCTTTTGCAAAAGAGGCAGACCGTCTCCTAGCTGGATTTGCCCGACTGAGAGCAGATCAAGAAACAGGCTTGCTCCAATAAGCAAATCCACACGCTGCGCTTTATGGAAGCTCGGATCTGCCAGAAACACATTGGCAGGAAGCTTCCAGTCGGAGATGTCCATGTTTAAACCATGTTGACGCTCTGTGATGTGAGACGCCACAACTGCCTCAATGTACACAGAATACGTGGATATTCGAGACTTAAGGCAAACATTAACCGATGCTCCATCCGTAGTGAATTCAGCGTCTCCAAGACCAGTCACAGCTACAGAGCATTTGGATCGATGAAGCTGAAGTTGGCTGGCCAGGCGTGATGTGATGAGATGAACTTGGGAGCCGGAGTCAAGTAGAGCCCGACAAGGAAGGAAGGCTCCTGATCGGCAACGGACGAGAATGTTGGCAGTTGGCAAGAAACTACTTCAGCGCAGCGATCCAGGGTCACAAACGTGGTAGCTGGCGGAGCCTGAGAGGTTGTAACCACAGCTTCATTGGCAGGATCCAAACCGGAAGCGGGAACGGAGACCGTGCTGGATAACTGTTCGCAAGGATGCAACAGAGCATGATGTCGGCGATTACACGTTGGGCAGCGGTTGGATGAGCATCCTCGGGCTAAGTGCTCAGACTTGAGGCAAACAAAGCAAAGGGAAAGACGCCGGACCTCATCGTATCGTTCCTCAACTGGCAAGGCTAGGAATCTCGGGCAAGAAGGCACAGCATGTGCCAGACTGCCGCACACGGCACACGACGCAGGGGGAGTATGCAAGGAGGAGCATGCAAGATCGATTATTAAACGGCCTACGTCTGCCCACCTGACTCGCTGGCAGATGCGGAGCGAGGGCCAAATCCACAGTCTCAAGGGTACGGCACCTTTGTTCCAAAAACCGAGCCATGGATTCCCACGTTGGTAGACTGTCATCATGGCTTCCTGTGAGAGAATCTTTCCACTTGGCTTCTGTGGCAGGATCCAGCTTTTGAAAGATGATCTGGATGAGGAGGCATCCTTGAATTTCGGCTGGTGTTCCGGAACTCATGAGGGCCCGCATATGACCGTTGAAACGGTCGGATAACTCCCGAAGCGTTGCAACGGATCCTGGCTCAACCACCCTTAGCTGCAGGATCTCGTTGATGTGAGCCTGGAAGATTAAACGTCGATTACTAAATCTGTTTCGCAAAAGATCCAGGGCAACATCATAATTAGCGTCGGTAATCTCCAACGCTCGCACAGTCTCTAAGGCTGAATCCCACAGACATGAAATAAGCCACCTTAGCTTCTCCATCTTGGTCAGGTGAGGATGGCTGTCAATTGTCGTTCTAAACAGGGCGCAAAAATCAGGCCACTCGGCGTAGCCACCACTAAACGTTGGCATCGGCAACGGGGGCAAAGAGGGAGCAGGCTTATAAGGAGTGGGTACAATACCAGCACCACTGACACCATCCAATAGTGTAGAGTGCGCAGCAACTCTAATGGAGCACTTGGCAACCTCTATCTGGATGTCAACATGCACGTCCGTGGCCAGCTGAGAGAATTTCCAATATAGATCGCTTCCGATCTCACTATAATTGAGCTCCTCCAGTTCCTCCTGCAGCGTAGTGAATCGCTCGCGGAGACGCTTTTCCATGGACTCGAGGGTCAGAATGGTTGAGTCGTCGGACTGCATCGCTTCCTTAACCTTCTGATGCAGGACCTCCATTTCCTGACACGTAACCTCGACTTGCCTCCGGAGCATCCTCTCCCTGCTTGAAACGGCACATCCAGCGGCTTCAGCTCCAGACTCCATTATGCAATCACGTAAATCGTATAAAAAACAACAAAAGAAAACCAACAGGTTCCGCGGCACTTATTAGCGCTGATCACAAAAACCAAATACGGGATGTAATCACGTCGGGGTCACCAAATGTTACGCTATTAATGTTTTTTAGAAAGAATACGCGATTTGCTATGTTCCAATTCAATTTTATTTGAGGGTTCAATTTTAACCCCAAAAACCAGCCGCTCAATTCAAATGCCGAAATAAAAGTACCCGTAAAGCTAAGCAATAATCCTCAAACCATGCAGCTGTACATAACTCCGAGGGTAAGAGGCGAGGCGGGGAAACGCACACAGGCACAAGATGAGCTAGTGTGCAGCAGTTTACAAAGCTCTCAAAAGCGCATGCGCTACAAATACCAGGAAAGCGCATGCGAAACTGGGAGAAACAAAACAAAAATAGAAACTGCTGATAATCCGCCGCTGCTCCTCCGTTTCAGCGTCTTTTATATCATTTTAACATTTCGCCTTTGGCTGCTTGGCCCAACAGGGTCATTGAAAATTTCTTCGCGATGGCTTCGAAGAGACTCAACATTATGGTAATATAGGGAGATTGCTTCGTTTCTGTTAACCACATGCTTGTAATGCGTAGTCGAGAACTTTTCCTATCTTAAATTTTGAAGTTCGGCTTGGACATTTGGAGCTCCAAATCTTGTTGGAGGAACAAAGTCGCCTAGAAAGAAAAGTCCCGATGCGCTAGTGGCTCTACTGCATCCAACATATAGCGAAGCTCGCTTAATGCCTCTTTTAAGATGCACAGCGACTTTGATATATGTTGCTCCTTGGCTTTTATGGATGGTAATATCCTCTGCAGGAACAATTGGGAATTGTTTTCTGTCAACAGAAGCATGCTCTGATCTTCCACACTGAAAAACTCGAGAGGCTTTTACTATTGGAGTCCATTCGGGATCTGGACTGTTTCGAACTTTTGATCTGGCGATAGCACCAACCATGGGCACGAAAAAATAAATCCAAAGTCGCGTTAATAAATTTGAGCCATTAACTACACAAGGGTCAATTTGCTTTAGCTGACCAGTTGCTCCATTTACAAGTCCGGCACTTGTGTCTATATTGACGGTAACCATATATATCGCATTTGTTTTGAGATGAAGAACATACGGTTAACCCTGAGTTTCAGATGTTTTTATATTTTGAGCATATCTTAACGTATTTTATCTATTTCGTGCAGATATGTTCGCAGTTTTCACTGTATCAACTGCAGTGGAAACCAACTCTTCCGTCCCAATTTGCGCTAATTTTATGGAATTGAAATGGTTTACTTCTTCGTTGAAGAAAATAAATGAATGACATCATCAGGAACTTCGCTGGGGGAAACAACTCTTTGTTTTAGGAGCTCTATGTCTGCAATTGTCATACAAGCCTCAGATAAATTATTTAAGGCTTGTGCAAATGCATGATCGCCTCTTTGACGCATTATTTCTGTGAGCTCAAAATACTTGAAGTTGCTCCATAGGCTATTTCCTGCTAAAACGCTATAAGAATTATTCGTCCTATCCGAAAATATCCAACTGTCTCCAACTGGGAAAAGCTGCTTTAAGTCTCCAAAAACTATAATTAATTTTCCTCCAAAACATAAGTCTGGGCATCGGAAAATGTGACGAAGACGTTGATCCAAAAATGAAAGCATTTTTGAGCCAACCATGGAAATTTCATCTTCAAGAACTCTTTCTAACTCCATATCATCAAACACATCATAGTTCCTTTTCATGAGCTTAATAGATTCATGATTAGTTCTGAATGTGTTTTCAACGTCGTTGGAAAGAAGTTCAGCTTCTTCATTTCGCCAAGAATAGAAGAGCATTAAATGCTCTCGGAAATAATCAGATGGTGAAGAGTTAATGCTAAAGCGAACCCATCTAAGAATCAGGGGATGCTTGCGTTTCTTAACGCAACCAGACCCGTCCATCAGTGGATAGCTTTGCTCAGCAACTTCGTCTTCTCCATCTAGCTCCAAATCATTTGCTTCATCATAGTCCTCACTATGATTAGCGGCAGATCGTGTATTGCGCTTGAGAAATTTATACCAAGCTGTGAAATGTGCTAAACAAAGTCTAAACTTTGTCTGCCAAACTTCCAATTGCTCATGCCTTTGCACATATCGGTCAAGTATATTACGCTCATAAATATCCAACGAGTTGTTTGGTAGTCGCTCTAGTTCTTCATTTGAGCGAGCCAATCTAACTCGGTCTGGATGGCAAGTGTTTATTAAAATTGTACCTTCACTTGCCTCCAACATATGCAGGTCCAAAATATTGTATGCTGCTTCTTGGGCTGATATTTCTGTAGCGTTAATAAACTTGTTCCCTAGGTGCTGCAATTTTCTTTTAATAGTTATATTTCCATGGCTTATTTCGGCCATAGCTTCACGGAGCAAATGCGATACGCCTCTGTTTGATTTGTTTATATAGTTAATGATATAACTACAACAGGCGTAGGCATCTAGAATAAATTGAATATCCATATTAGCTCTGTGTAAGCCTAAAATATCACTATTATAAGCATTGAGCAGTCGGTCGGAAAATTGTCTGCGAAGAAAAATTTGTGGCTTTTTCAAGCTAGAACGTAAGGCTAATTTGTAGGCTTCAAAATTAGTTTCAAGGTGGGACAGAAAATGTTCAAAATTATTAAATAAAGCTGCGTCTTCATTAGGAATGGTTCTTAGAGGTTCCTTGATTTTTTTTTACAAAGTTTTATGTGCTTCAACATTAACTTCGTTTTCTTCTATCGGATACAAAATAAGCTTTTCAGGCTTATGAGGGTATGGCATATTAAATCGGCAAAACTCCTGTCCGCGTAACTCTTTTAAGCAAGATGAACTGTGCTTGTGACGTTGATACTGAATTACTTCTTGTAGTTCAGGATCGTCTCCTTTTGTGGTAATAAACCTATCGATAAAGTTTATTACTTGCTCGGTATTTTCGGCGTCGTTGAGCTTGGGAGCACCAGAAAGCCAGTACATGCCATGACAATGCGGAGAATGCGGAATAAAAATGGGAAAGATTGAATTCCCCAAATATATCGGTTTTGAACAATTTTATTAAATGTCGCATTCTGTAGTCGAAGTATCGAGAGCACGTCACTGGATCGGATCGGATTAACCGAGCCTTTTCGGAGCTGGAAAGAGCTGCCGCTTCATCTCGCAGATTCCCAGCGGTAACTGTTCCGGACTTTTTGCGTAAAGAAATGGAAATTGAATTTTGTATACGCTGCATTTCGTAAAACTTATACATGAATAAAACTTTAGGAACCACAGCACAACGACGGTCGTAAAAACGGATTTGGGATCTGGCTTTTTTCGCATAGGTTGTATTTCCTTTAAATATTTCTCCGCAAGAAATAGTTGGAAATGAAAGTTCCTCTGCATCTTCGTCAAGCGTTAGTCTTCTTGGGCGACGGCCTTCTCCCGGTGCCAGTGCAATGCGATGAATTCCAATATCATTATTTTCCAATAATGTTTCATGGCATCCGGGACTTAAATTTTCTTCGAGCTCTACATAATTTTGGGATAGGTGTTGCTGCTGAAGATCAGATTCATCCGCAATAAAAGGAATTTTATTATTTCCTTGAAGTTGTGTTAGCCATGACTCGTTAAGTGAGATGTTGTGCTTTCTGTAGAGCTCGGTATTCACTAAGTACCGTACAGCTTCAAGGACCCGAGCGGGTTGAATAGTTTCAGTCATGAAATTGTGAGCGTTCTCTTGCCTCCTTTTTAAATGTACTTGGATGACATGAGTAGAGTCGAAAGTGCGCGGCAGCGCAGTCACAATGTCAGGAACTGAAATTGGAACGTTCACTACTGCCCCTCTGATACCGAATTGCCTTTCATAGCCGAAGGAAATAATCCTCATGAAAGGGATTCTCGGTGAAATAAGGCGCTCTTCGAGGCAGATGAGTCCATTTAAGCACTCGGGGATTTCTGGGAAGTCGACAGCGACTGTGCCAGAAAGGCACAGTGTTGGGAGTTTGCCTGAAGAGATGGCACGACGACAGGTGTTGCAAAAATTATATTTGCCGGACGGACTGAGAAATTTTCTCGACAAATAGAAAGCGTTGCCAACGTTTAGGAGAGGAAATTTAGAGGAGATAGCCATGATGCATAATCCACCTACCTGCGAACGGAACCATGTTCCTCCACAGCAAACACAAATTTCCGTTGGTCCTTCCTTTATGTTCCTGTGATGCAGATCCCTCGCCAATGTTCGAATCCTATGACGCTGTAGTTCTCATTCCTGTTCCATCTCATCCTCCGAAAGTTAAGTTCTTGCGTCCATATTCCGTTGTGACTGCCTTTGGGAGGCATCCAATCGATTTTTATCCATCCTAAAGTTTAATAGTCGATCTTCTGTCATTTGTCGAATTTGTTGTTCCCGAATCCTCCGCTGTTGTCGTGTTTCACGCCGTTGCGATTAGTTTATCCGTTGCTCCTGTGATTTTGCGATGGGATTTCTCCTGGTTGCTCTCCTGTTATTGGCGTCCCTTTCCCTTTCTCGCTGCCTGTCTTCCGGATTCCTTCGTCGTTGCCGTTGCTCTTCGGTGTTTCTTTCTTGTTCCCTTGCATGTTCCTCTAAATCCTCGCGATGAACAGCGCGCGCTGCGGCATCCCGAATCCGTTCAGGAATTCGGTAGTCCGGATCGGTCCTCCGAGCGGCATGGTCACCAGTATTTTGCAACTGCTCTTGTCGCCGCACCTCGGGGTCCTCTTGGCGGGTCGCGCATGCCTCTGTAACGTGCAACGGGGTTTTGGGCAGTAGGAGGACCTGTGCTCGCGGGCACGCTGAAAGGGTCCGCTCTAGCTCGTCGGCTTGGGGGGTGGAGGTCTTGCTGGGACAGGTCCTTCTTCAGTTGCAACGCAGGATCATAATAATTTAGCGGTATAAGAAAGGTTGCGTGCTGCGACAGAGAGAAGTGTAAAATCTCCGCTAGAGATCTAAGCCGGTGTTTACGATCATCGAATTGAAAAGGAAAAAAAAGAAAATTTGGAACAGGACAGAAATTTGATTCGAGAAAATTCATGAAGGATCACTGCTGTTGGTGTGTCCTTTTCCATTTCCCCAACCCTACCTTGGCCACAGGCAGAAGAGGGTGACTCTCGTGGCCCCTTTTCCCCGCTACACCCAAGGATTCATTTGCGAAGTCAGTCGGTTAAATTTACAGTGACATTTTATTCATAATCTTGGATTTACAGCTCTTAATTAACATAGCTAAATTAATCCTAGTGTTTTAACAATGTAGTAGAGAAAATGACTAATCCTAATGAAAACCCTAACCTACTTGTTTATTTAGCTTGATTATTAATATAATTTTACTTTTCTAATAATTTAGTGCTGCATGTGTATTCATAGTTTTAGGAAATTAATTTATTCAAATTTTTCTTTTCTTTCAACTTTTTCTTTTCTTTCAAATTTTTCTTTGTTTCTGTCTAAGGTTGTGTGTACAGTGGGGAAAAAAAGGGGAAAACCAAAAAAATATAAATTCATGATAAATCAAATTTTGCGCATGGCTAATAAATTTTCAATTAAATTTCTTCTTCTTTTAATTCACAATGGAAAATCTCCGACTTACATGCTTTCCTCGGCGAAAAGGTCGACCCCTTGGCGTTGGTGGCTGTTGGCGTGGATTAGGGCTTAAGATTGTTTTATGTATTATTTTTTTTTAGAAATTTTCCAATAGTATTTTTATTTTATTTTTTCATTCAAAATTTTTCGCTCTCTTCTTCTTTGCTTTTAATCGAGATAAAATAAAAAAACTAAAAATTTAATCACATTTCATTTATATCTTTCTTTTTTTTTTTTTTTTTTTAATTCAAAATTCTGACTAATACCACTGTGCTTCTCTTTGTTTTCCCTTTTACTCCAATCGATGGCAAACAAAACTTCACTTATTGTTTCCGCTCTTCTTTCCTCTCTTTTTTTATTCCCGTCACACACTTACTTCTGGTCATTTCTGCACTTCTTTTTTTTCTTTTCTCTTTCTCTTCTTCCTTCGTACACTCGATCTCAATTATTCCAAAATAAAAAATAAAAAAAATGGAAAATAATAAAATTTCACTTATTGATGATAACGGCTTAAATTGTATTAACCATTTTGTTGGATTTTTTCTTTCTTTTATTTTCTACATATTCTCCTTCTTTGCTTTAAACTTCACATTTTCAACTTTCATTTTTCTCAATTTTCTTTTAATTTTTCAGTCTCTCTTAGCCATTTTTCTTTGATTTCAGCTTTTCTGTCTCTTCGACACGTGGTTTCTTTCCGTTTTCAGTCTCTTCTTTTCTTTTCACTAAAACTCCATTTGCTTTCAACTTTCCGCTTCTTCTTTGCTCGAACACGTGGTTTCTGCCGTTCCTTAGTCCGAGCTTCCCACGGAGTTTTCAGATTCTCTTCCCTCCGTTCTTCTATGACTGGGCTTTGCGGTCTCACATTGTTGCTTCTCTCCTTCGCTCTCCCGCTATAAGTGCGGGACTCCGGGAGGCTTTCCAAAGATGGGGCCCGCTTTTCCAAAGTTTCCCCCGAGAGGTTCTCTTCGGGGCTGCGGGAAAACGAGAGCCCCGTTCGTCGGGTTCTTCTCACCAACTTCCTCGTGCCCTTCCTTCGGCGCTGATCACGTGCTCCACGTGGTGTACTTTGGATCCAGGCACAGGCTGTACGTTGAATCTATATTTTTTTTCTTCTCACACGCGGCTTGTGGCGTTCTCGCGGTTTCGTTTCTTTCGGGGAGGCGAAGCCGAACTTGTGTGACCGCGTGCCACTTGCAATCCGCGCAAAACCAAAAAAAATGTTTACGAGTTTTCGCTCTTCTAGGCACGTCCGACTTGCGGTAGATCCGAATTTCGAAAGAAGGTCTGCTCTCTCACGCGCCATTTCCAGGCCCTTTAGACTGACTAGTCTTGATCTACTTTTGGATCAGCTGGCCGATGTTTTGCCTAAGTGGTAACTCTCGCAAAAATAATGGGATATTTTGTTTTGTTTATTTTTTTTGCGGGTCTTTTTCCTTTTTTTTCTTTATGCGTACGTCGCTTCAGGCGCCGTTACAAATTCCCCTCCCACAATCAGACTAGGGTATTCCAATTTAGACCCTAGGCTGATACCGACTGAAGGGACGTTATTGACGTATGTCCTTGGCATGGTAGATTCCTATCCTTTGGCCTTGTAAATCCTCTAGTTCGTAGTAGGACTTTCCGATCTTCTTCCTTACTCGAGCTTTGATAAACGCCGGACCTAGCTTTGCATTGAACCCAGTTTTAAAACAGCTTTGTTTAAAGTTACGACGAAAGACTTCCTGCCCTTCGCTGAAAGCTACTTCCCGGGAGCGCAAGTTGTAGCGATTTTCGTTGCGCTCGTGCGCCTTCTGCATCTGTTTGGTGGCTTCTTCTCGGATAAGCTCGAACGAATCCTGTCGGTTATACACCACAGACCGGTCGTCCAGCATGTTTAGCTTCCTTAACAAGGAATACGTACTGCCGGAAGTCACCATCTTTATGCGTACGTCGCTTCAGGCGCCGTTACAAATTCCCCCTCCCACAATCAGACTAGGGTATTCCAATTTAGACCCTAGGCTGATACCGACTGAAGGGACGTTATTGACGTATGTCCTTGGCATGGTAGATTCCTATCCTTTGGCCTTGTAAATCCTCTAGTTCGTAGTAGGACTTTCCGATCTTCTTCCTTACTCGAGCTTTGATAAACGCCGGACCTAGCTTTGCATTGAACCCAGTTTTAAAACAGCTTTGTTTAAAGTTACGACGAAAGACTTCCTGCCCTTCGCTGAAAGCTACTTCCCGGGAGCGCAAGTTGTAGCGATTTTCGTTGCGCTCGTGCGCCTTCTGCATCTGTTTGGTGGCTTCTTCTCGGATAAGCTCGAACGAATCCTGTCGGTTATACACCACAGACCGGTCGTCCAGCATGTTTAGCTTCCTTAACAAGGAATACGTACTGCCGGAAGTCACCATCTGTTGGCCGAATGCCATGTAATATGGAGTAGTTCCTATGCTAGAATGGATGGAAGAGCGCAAAGCACAGCAAATTTTGCTTAAACCTTCATCCCAGTTCTTTTGATCGGGACACACATTAGCTCTTATTCCCACGATGATGGACCTATTCACGCGCTCGGATGCGTTGGCTTGGGGCGAATGAACGGCTGTTAAGGTGTGAGAAATTCCGAATTGGCGAAGAAGTTTCTGGAACGCTACTGATCAAAATTGGGAACCGTTGTCCGACACAATAGTTTCGGGGACGCCGAAAGTCATAAAAAGTTCACCTTCTAGATATTTAATCACGATATCTGCGTTTATCTTTTTCACGGGTTTTAGAAAGACGAATTTAGAAAAATGATCCAAGACGATAAATATCCCGATGTTTCCATCTCTTGGGCGGGGATACGGGCCAAGGAAATCGACAAAAAGTCGCTGGAAGAATCTTGTCGTTTCAACAGCTTTTCCTAGTGGTGGCCTCATCACATGGTTCACAAAGCTTTAATAACTTTGCATGTCTCACAAGCATTGATATAAGTTTTTACGTCAGGCACTAAGCGAGGCCAGAAGTAATATCTTCTCAAACGTTCCAACGTCTTATGTATTCCGCAGTGGGAGACTAAAGGACTGTCATGTGCTTGAGCAAGAACTTCTGGTACCATCTCTCGTGGTATCCACAGTTTCCAAGCGTAGGTATCGTGAACCTGTTCTCCAGTCAGATGACACATCTTTCTGTACACGTATCCATCTTCTACTTTGAGATCGGGTAAGTTTGTTTTATTCGCCGACACCCTGGCTACAAGATCCTTGTATTCAGTTGACGAGAAGTGTTCCGATTTTAAATCGACTAACAAACCTTCTTGTAAGTCTATAGCTGTGACCTCATCCTCATCCATGCGTGACAGAGAGTCTGGAACAATGTGTAGCGACCCTTTTCTATGTTCGATGCTAAACTGAAACCTTTGTAAAGCTATAGCCCATCTCCCTAGCCGTGAACTTAAGTCCCTATTTGACATCAGCCATTTGAGAGAGGCGTGGTCGGTAACTATTTTGAAGGGGTGTCCCTCGACATAGGCTCTGTACTGTTTGAGAGCTACGATAGCGGCCAGGCACTCCTGCTCAGTCACGGTGTAGTTTCGTTGGGCTTTATTCAACTTTTTCGAAACGAATGCCACTGGTCTCTCATCCCCCTCGTCCGACTCCTGAACTAGCACCACTCCAACGCCAGTTTTGCTAGCGTCGCAATGAATGGCGAACGGCTTGTTGAAATCCGGGTTGCATAATACAGGCGCCTCGCAAAGCCGTCGTTTTATTACTTCGAAAGCTTTTAGTGCTTCCGGAGTCAGGCTGAATCTTCGCTTCGTTGTCATTAAATCGGTTAGGGGAGCAGTCAGCGCTGCAAAGTTTGACACAAACTTCCTGTACCAGCCACATAGGCCCATGAAACTTCGCAAAGCGCGCAAGGTTTTGGGAATAGGAAAGTCTGTGATGGCTTTGACTTTCTCGGGATCAGTTCGTATTCCCCCATCCCCAATGATGTGCCCCAGGTGACTCTTCTCTTGACTCTTCTCTTGCAAAAATGACTCTTAGATACATTGATTGTCAGCCCTGCTCGTTTTAAATGATGTGCTATCTCCATTAATACTTCTAAGTGACTCTCAAAACTCGGTGAGACCACTAACAGGTCATCCAGGTAAATAAATACTCTATCCTTCAGATGCGCAGGGACAACCTTGTCCATAAGTCGGGACATGGTGCTTGTTGCGTTGCATAATCCGAAAGGCATAACCGTGAACTGATACAATGGTCGTCCTGGGACGGTGAAAGCAGTCTTGTCACGGGATTCGACATCGAGCGGGACCTGCCAATAAGCATCTTTCAAGTCCAAACTCGTGATGTATTCGGCTTTCGGTAGCCTACTCAATATCCCACTGATTTGAGGAAGTGGGTAAGCATCCTTTATCGTGTGACTGTTGACCTTACGACAGTCTAAACAAAGTCTCACTTTACCTGGCTTTGTGACCATAACTATCGGTGAAGACCAGGCGCTTTCTGACTCTTCGATCACTCCTAGCCGTAGCATGCGATCGATCTCCACATACATATTTTTCTCCACGGCCGGAGAAACAGGGAAGTGCCTTTGCTTAATAGGCTTGGCATCCCCTACATCGATGGTGTGCTTTATTAAGTGAGTCTTCCCTAAGCCTTCTTGTGTAAACGAGGGGAAACAGTTAATAGCAATGTTGAGTTGTAAATTTTGGTCTTCAGTCAAGTCATGGTGATCCTCTCTCAGATTGACACTATCGCTGTTGCTAGACTCTTTTGTGTCAACCTCGCCTACCTGCAAACTCCTAGGCAAAAGATCGTATGCCTTCCAAAAATCGATTCCTAGGTATAGATCTTGTTTGAGCGACGGGACTATGTACAACTCTATCGGTTTGCGGATGTTGTTGTATTCCACGATGGTTGCCGGTTTTCCAGTTATCCGTTGTGATCTTCCATCCGCGGTTTTGGCATTGACGTTCACCGACTTGTAAATGTTCTTCATCTCCATTACTTCCGCTGCTAGATTATCCCCGATACAACTTATCGAAGCTCCAGAATCAAGAAGTCCGTAAATGGTGCGATCTAATAGTTGAATTGGCAAAAACGGGCGAAGATCTCTTGTACTAGAAGGAACGGAACATATATGTCTCAATCCGCTCTTACACTTTTCGATGTTCTTCCAATATGTTTTAATTCTTCTCGAACTACGATCCTTTCTCAAATTAATGGGAGGCTCATGTAACCTCACTAGCTTTTTCATCTTAGGTAAATTTTGTCTTCTCTGGTGTAGCAATAAACTGTCATTGCTTTGCGTCGCGTCCGGTGTGGGTTTAGGAATAGCTCTTGGCTCTTTCCTGTTTACTCTGTCATTGTCGACTGGTTGTGGGCGGCATTCGATGTCCTCGGTCTGTACGCCGACTTCGAACTGCCGAGCTTCGAGTTTTTTGAGCACCTCGTGCAGTTGGGTTTGTAGGTGTTGGCTGCTCCACAGCCATAACAAAACACTCGTTTTTCTTCCAGACAGTCCTGATATCGGTGTCCTTCGTGGTGGCAATTCCAGCATACCAGGGCGAGTGCTTCGATATCTGCATCAATTCCAACTTCAGAGCTGCCTTCCACACCAGGTTCGTCGTTTAATTCCGCGACTTCCCGCCGGAATGGAGTTACTCTACTGTAGCCATGGGATCGTTTGACCTCTTCCAGGAAAGCCTCTCGGCGTCGACAGATCTCTCTAAGCTCCTGGACCGTTACCGCCTCGACATTCAGGATTTCGTGACGTATTTCTGGTCGCAAATTATTTTTAAGAATACGAACTAACTTGCGAGTGGACCAAGGCGTTTGTAATTGATCAATCATTACGTTTACACTATCGTAGAATGCGTCAAAAGATTCGTTTGGCTTCTGCTTCCTATTTCTTATCAACTCCTCTACATCGACGTCGTCCCGATTTTGACGGAATTGTAAACGAAGCGCTGAACATAACCGATCCCATCGGACTTCAGCTACGGACTTGTGATATCGCCAATAGAATTCCGTGGCCTTTCCTTCAAATAACACACTGACGTTGCGGCACAGCACCGCGAAGTTCCCATCTAGCGTCTGATGAGTCAGTGCCTCCACACGGTAGATAAAGTCGTCTATCGGTACACCGGTTCCGGAGAACTTGAGCTTCCACCCATTTAGGATATGTCCAACTTTGTCTGGGCGTATCCCTGGATCGGATATTGTGCTTCGTTGGGGTGACATTGCGCATCCCGCTGGCATCGTCGGTATTGTGGTGGGAGCCGTTATTTCCTCTATGTTCGGTTGCTGCATGTCCTCTAACCTTGGGGTTGATCTGACTTCCCTGTTCACGGCAGAGATGGCAGGCGTTGCTATTAATCTTTCCATACTGTCTAACACGGACGTTTGCACCAGTTCGGCCATCTTCTCCGTCAATATGGTGAGCAGCCTCCTCTCCATAGCTAGAAGTGTTATAGCACTTGCCATGCTGTTCGGATCGTTGCTCCTCAGGCTAGCTGCCTCGGTGTTCCGGGAAGTGCTAGGGATGTCATCAGAAGGTGTCCTTTCTTGGCTACTCTCCGTCTGACGGACTCTTGCTTGTGATCGCGTTTGAAGACCTTCAATTGCTGGCCTGCAGATACTCTTACATACAGGACAGTTGTCGGTTTTTTTAAAATGCACACTGATGCATTTCTTGTGGAACTCGTGTAGACAGGTTGTTTCAAAAATTTCGGCTGCGGATTTTATTTCTGTTTTGCAAAGTTGACAAATTAGTTTTTGTGCTCTTGAGAGCCACGGTCGGGCGATCGATCTAAACCCATCATGACAAGGTAATGTTTATAATTTAAAAAAAAAAAATGCAATTTTCTTCCCTATTACCTATTGATCTATCCTATACCTCTGTTAAATCCGCAAAAAAAATGCAAAATGATACGACAAGCTAACTGAACTTCGCTTCTGATATCCTCGGATGTCGGGAGAAATTTAATTTAATCGAATCTCTCAAAAGATTTTTTTAAGACATAGGCCCTGAAAACTTAAGGTTTCTAGGCGGCTGAGCTGTTTAGGGAGAGTAGTAAATCTTTCATTTATGTTGAAGTTTGGACCTTCAGAACTCTGGAGTCTTCTGACATCAGTTTCTCGAACCATTCAAAGTCAAGAAATGCAAATTTGTGAATTGAGAGAGTTTGTTGAAAATAAAAATAGAAAAGTAATACAGATTTTGAACTTAATGACCGTTGAGTTTCTGTGGGAGTTACCCTTATTTTTTTTCCTTAGGAATGCTCAACGTTGGGCGCCACTTATTTTCTAAATTATTATTATCTAATAATATAATATTATTATTGTAACGTGCAACGGGGTTTTGAGCAGTAGGAGGACCTGTGCTCGCGGGCACGCTGAAAGGGTCCGGCTCTAGCTCGTCGGCTTGGGGGGTGGAGGTCTTGCTGGGACAGGTCCTTCTTCAGTTGCAACGCAGGATCATAATAATTTAGCGGTATAAGAAAGGTTGCGTGCTGCGACAGAGAGAAGTGTAAAATCTCCGCTAGAGATCTAAGCCGGTGTTTACGATCATCGAATTGAAAAGGAAAAAAAAAGAAAATTTGGAACAGGACAGAAATTTGATTCGAGAAAATTCATGAAGGATCACTGCTGTTGGTGTGTCCTTTTCCATTTCCCCAACCCTACCTTGGCCACAGGCAGAAGAGGGTGACTCTCGTGGCCCCTTTTCCCCGCTACACCCAAGGATTCATTTGCGTAGTCAGTCGGTTAAATTTACAGTGACATTTTATTCATAATCTTGGATTTACAGCTCTTAATTAACATAGCTAAATTAATCCTAGTGTTTTAACAATGTAGTAGAGAAAATGACTAATCCTAATGAAAACCCTAACCTACTTGTTTATTTAGCTTGATTATTAATATAATTTTACTTTTCTAATAATTTAGTGCTGCATGTGTATTCATAGTTTTAGGAAATTAATTTATTCAAATTTTTCTTTTCTTTCAACTTTTTCTTTTCTTTCAAATTTTTCTTTGTTTCTGTCTAAGGTTGTGTGTACAGTGGGGAAAAAAAGGGGAAAACCAAAAAAATATAAATTCATGATAAATCAAATTTTGCGCATGGCTAATAAATTTTCAATTAAATTTCTTCTTCTTTTAATTCACAATGGAAAATCTCCGACTTACATGCTTTCCTCGGCGAAAAGGTCGACCCCTTGGCGTTGGTGGCTGTTGGCGTGGATTAGGGCTTAAGATTGTTTTATGTATTATTTTTTTTTAGAAATTTTCCAATAGTATTTTTATTTTATTTTTTCATTCAAAATTTTTCGCTCTCTTCTTCTTTGCTTTTAATCGAGATAAAATAAAAAAACTAAAAATTTAATCACATTTCATTTATATCTTTCTTTTTTTTTTTTTTTTTTAATTCAAAATTCTGACTAATACCACTGTGCTTCTCTTTGTTTTCCCTTTTACTCCAATCGATGGCAAACAAAACTTCACTTATTGTTTCCGCTCTTCTTTCCTCTCTTTTTTTATTCCCGTCACACACTTACTTCTGGTCATTTCTGCACTTCTTTTTTTTCTTTTCTCTTTCTCTTCTTCCTTCGTACACTCGATCTCAATTATTCCAAAATAAAAAATAAAAAAAATGGAAAATAATAAAATTTCACTTATTGATGATAACGGCTTAAATTGTATTAACCATTTTGTTGGATTTTTTCTTTCTTTTATTTTCTACATATTCTCCTTCTTTGCTTTAAACTTCACATTTTCAACTTTCATTTTTCTCAATTTTCTTTTAATTTTTCAGTCTCTCTTAGCCATTTTTCTTTGATTTCAGCTTTTCTGTCTCTTCGACACGTGGTTTCTTTCCGTTTTCAGTCTCTTCTTTTCTTTTCACTAAAACTCCATTTGCTTTCAACTTTCCGCTTCTTCTTTGCTCGAACACGTGGTTTCTGCCGTTCCTTAGTCCGAGCTTCCCACGGTGTTTTCAGATTCTGTTCCCTCCGTTCTTCTATGACTGGGCTCTGCGGTCTCACATTGTTGCTTCTCTCCTTCGCTCTCCCGCTATAAGTGCGGGACTCCGGGAGGCTTTCCAAAGATGGGGCCCGCTTTTCCAAAGTTTCCCCCGAGAGGTTCTCTTCGGTGCTGCGGGAAAACGAGAGCCCCGTTCGTCGGGTTCTTCTCACCAACTTCCTCGTGCCCTTCCTTCGGCGCTGATCACGTGCTCCACGTGGTGTACTTTGGATCCAGGCACAGGCTGTACGTTGAATCTATATTTTTTTTTCTTCTCACACGCGGCTTGTGGCGTTCTCGCGGTTTCGTTTCTTTCGGGGAGGCGAAGCCGAACTTGTGTGACCGCGTGCCACTTGCAATCCGCGCAAAACCAAAAAAAATGTTTACGAGTTTTCGCTCTTCTAGGCACGTCCGACTTGCAGTAGATCCGAATTTCGAAAGAAGGTCTGCTCTCTCACGCGCCATTTCCAGGCCCTTTAGACTGACCAGTCTTGATCTACTTTTGGATCAGCTGGCCGATGTTTTGCCTAAGTGGTAACTCTCGCAAAAATAATGGGATATTTTGTTTTGTTTTTTTTTTTTTGCGGGTTAAGTTTAAATTTTATTCTGTTTCTTTTTCCTTTTTTTTTCTTTATGCGTACGTCGCTTCAGGCGCCGTTACACCTCCATATCCTGAACCCCTTCAGGAATTCGGTAGTCCGGATCGGTCCTCCAAGCGGCATGGTCAGCAGTATTTTGCAACTGCTCTCGTCGGTGCTCATTGGGGTCCTCTCGGCGGGTCGCACGTGTCTCCGTATCCCGAACCCGTTCTGGAATTCGGTACTCCGGTACCCGTTCAGGAATTCGGTACTCCGGATCGGTCCTCCGAGCGGCATGGTCAGCAGTATTTTGCAACTGCTCTCGTCGGTTCTCTTCGGGGTCCTCTCGGCGGGTCGCGCGTGCCTTCATATCCCGAACCCGTTCTGGAATTCGGTACTCCGGTACCCGTTCAGGAATTCGGTACTCCGGATCGGTCCTCCGAGCGGCATGGTCAGCAGTATTTTGCAACTGCTCTCGTCGGTGCTCTTCGGGGTCCTCTCGGCGGGTCGCGCGTGCCTTCATATCCCGAACCCGTTCAGGAATTCGGTAGTCCGGATCGGTCCTCCAAGCGGCATGGTCAGCAGTATTTTGCACCTGCTCCCGTCGGCGCTCCTCGGGGTCCTCTCGGCGGGTCTTGTGTGCCCCCATATCCCGAACCCGTTCAGGAATTCGGTACTCCGGATCGGTCGTCCGAGCGGCATGGTCAGCAGTATTTTGCAACTGCTCTCGTCGGTGCTCTTTGGGGTCCTCTCGGCGGGTCGCGCGTGCCTCCACATCCCTAACCCGTTCTGGACTTCGGTACTCCGGAATGGTCCTCCGAGAGGCATGGTCAGCAGTATTTTGCAACTGATCTCGTCGCCGCACCTCGGGGTCCTCACGGCGAGTAGCGCGTGCATCAGCATCCCGAATTCGCTCAAGAACGCGGATCCTTTCACTTCGTCTCCTATGGGCGCGCGCTGTGGTATCCTGTGCCCGACTTTCCTCCCGAAATTCTGGGTTATTGGCGCCAACATTGCCGATATGTTCAGCATTCCGAATTCTTATTCGGGATGCATTTTGTTCGTAACGAGTCCTGCTACGATTTATAGCCGCTTGTCGGCGTTGCTCCTGTGATAATCGCGATATACGTGGAATCTTTTTAGTGCTAGTTGAAAAATGTAACGGCAAATAATGGAAATTAATTATTATTTATTATTAGTAATGTGGATATAAGCTGAAAATTGTAAGCTGAAAGTTAATGAGTTATTAGAAAACTACTTACCAAATTGGGTTTCCAAATATATTTTGAAAACTTTTTTAAAAAACACTATTCCCTTTTTGGAATTTTCACAAGAATAAAAAATACTTTTTTCACACTTATACTTATACACTACACACGCATGTTAAAAAATACGTCGCACTGCTATCTGGCAGAGTAATGTCGTCACACGGTAAATTTATGTGCGGATTATTGGATTTGCAAATATATAGCCTAGTTAGGTAATATCCAAAATAATAAAATAACCCATATTTTATATCTACCTGTTGCGCAATTTTGGGGTTTTAATATTTTCGGTCCACATTTTAAGGATAATTTTTTTCTGACTCGACCAACCAGAAATAAGCTATTACCTGTTATTGTAAGTGCCAAAAGCGAGGTATGATACGGTTTATACCTGTGATAGCTGATTTGCAAATTATATCCCTTGCACGTGTTCATTAATGCAAGTGGAACTTTGCCTGGTTAACAGGTTATGAAGGGAGAAATCCCATGGGTTTCTCCAAATCCTCCAAACCATTATATTTAAAACTTTAAGGTTGATGAATCGAAATGAAATTCATTTATTTGTATGATCGCTAGTCCTACATAATCCCATTACTCAATATCAATATGTTGAAAGTTTCACTTGAAACCCTACTCTAGGAGTGTTGGACAGTAAGGGCTAAATATGTACTTTTAATAGATGAGGATATGAAAAATTTACCATATTATTATTGTAAGCGAATATAATTTATAAAAAATTCTGCAAGTGGTCGGCTCTGCCCGAAGATAGCTTTCCTTTCTTGTTTTTTTTTTTATGTTGCTTTATGTTCAAAATGTTAAATGACTGAAATGGATCTATTTTGTTTTTATTTTCTAGCTTACTTGTCTCTCCAAGTTTCCCAAGCGCTTTGCTGGTATTTGTAGCGCATGCGGTTTTTAAAGCATACTAGAGCTGCTGCACACTAGCTCATCTTGTATTTGTGTGTTACCCTCGCCTCGCCTTTTGCCCGTCGAAGGATATATGTTGGCAACTGATGCCAAGACCTACTAACCTATAGTAATAGTTTAGCAAAAAGCAATAATTAAACATTCAGCATATTTGAATTCTGACCAAGTAACCCAGCTATAGACAGCGCCCGACGAAACGGAAGCAGCAATGTCAGCAATACTGACCAGGTCCAAAAAGTACCAGCAGATTCGAGAAATAAAACGATTAAGCAATCTGAGTCAGCACTCTGAGAGGTAGGTGACACTTCGCTAACCTTTATGGGGGCACGTCCGTTACTTTGACCTCTCTTAAACTGTCACTATATATCTATTTTAGCATTGTATATAAGTATATGCATTTATAAGATTTGTGTTTCTGGAATAAAGACAATTGCGAATAAAGTGGCAACTGCGGTACTTAAAATTAACCTACTTCGACTGTTGCTCCCGTGAAATGGACCACAAGTAGGAATCACCCCTACGTAGCGCCTCTGAGTGTTGTTCCCTTGAAACGGACCGTCAGTAGGACCAATACGCTAAGTAGCCTCCGTTCGTTACTTTCAACTTCTGGAGGGATTATTACCCAACATACCACCACCACAGCTGCAGACTGCCAACCCGACCACAGCTTACCGCTACAACATAGCGACCTCATCCTGATCAACGCAAGCGACTATTCAAACTATTCAACCGACTATTCAGCAGATCCTTGTACAGGTAATACAGTCAGACTTTCTATAAGGTTTTTGACTATGACTCCGGGATCTACCGTTACGCCCGTGAGTTCAAGTTCGTCGATAGTGGCCGCATACGCTCTTCGGACGAACAATATACAACTGCATTTTTCGTAGCTTCTCTTGCCAAGCTTCAACTATTGGTATATTCGGCATTGATTTGAGCGGATGCAAATTTAAAGGTTAAATTCAACCCCTTCGACAGAAATTCAAGGATGCCTTCTCGTCCAGATAATCTTCCAAAAGCGGGACCTTGCCACAAAGGTCATGTGGGAAGACTCTCTCGTAGGAAGCAGTTATGATAGCTAGCCAACTTGGAAATCTATGGCTCGGTTCTTGGAGCAAAGGTGCCGGACCATCGAGACTGTGGAATTGGCGTAGCCCAGCATCGAATCAGATGGGCCGCGTTGGCCATATAATAATCAATTGTGCATTCTCCTTGGATCCTGCAATTAAAGCAGAGGTTTCAACCTCTTAGGTTCTACCAGCTAAAACGTTTGTTACCCAGGATCACCACGCTAAAGTAGTGTTCCGACCAACTGCCAACATTCTCGTCCATGGCCGGTGCTTTTGTACTGTACCGAGCGCTACATAACTACGGCTCGCAAGCTCTTCTCATTATACCCTTGAAGAAGGTATTATAATTTTGGTCAAAAGTGGGTAACGCAGTGAAGGAGACATCTCCGACCCTATAAAGTATATATATTCTTGATCAGGATCACCTCCTGAGTCGATATAAGCATGTCTGTTTCTACGCAAACTAGTCTCTCAGTTTTAAAGCTATCGACTTCAAACTTTTCACATATCCTTCTTTCCTTTGCAGGCAGTATATAAGTCGGAACTACCGGGATCGGTCAACTATATCCAATAGCTGCTATATAACTGATTGATCGGAAATGCCATAACTTTGTTGGCTTTAAAGTTAGACGGATGGGACTTTATATGCGTCCCATTTTGGGCAAACTAATTCGATCTGCCAAATTTCATAAGAATCGGCTGACTATATAAGATCCGATATATATTTAATTATATAAGCTGCCACTTAACTGCAAGGGTATATAAACTTCGGCTTCTCCCGAAGTTAGCTTTCCATTCTTTTCTTTTTATATGCCATCAGTTGGGAAAAGCAAGCTAGGACACGGCCTGCCTCTTGTGCAGAAGACGCGTTTGGATGGGTGGTTTCTGGAGGCGGTGGCACCCCACAGAAATCCCATTTGGCCGTTTCATCCAAGGCTTCATGCTCAATCTATAAATAATTTTGACGATCTGCACTACGTCCGTCTTAAATCAGGTGCTTATTTGGTTCGTCTTCCAATCAAGCACAGTGTGAAGCTGTTGAGAGAATCTATGCACGAGATTTGCGTCGGTTCCATTCGCTTGAACGCAAGCTAGATCGTAATCCAAATTTATAAGCCCAATATGCTTCGTAATAAGGAATACTTGGATCTGCGTCACAGTATTTCCTTCCCCATCACTGCGTCCTGAAGGAAGACAGCTTGACTACTAAGATGAGAGTTGCGTTGGACGCATCCGTCAGAATACGCCTCTAGCCAGAATACAGGAGCTTATTCCTCGGCGTTAAGACAAATAAGCGAAATAGCGAGGTGTGTCAATAATTTTTCTGCTGTCCTTAAAGACTCAGCCTTCAACGGGATGTTGGGCCAAGCTGCCAAAGACGCAACAGTTGAGAATAATCTAAAAGACTCTAAAACGGATGAGCAAATGCGGACTTATCACCCTTTTCTATTTGGCTTGCTTCTCCCACTTTGGCAATTCACTTTTCTGGTATTTGTAGCGCATGTATTTTTTTGAGCTTTCTTAGAGCTGCTGCAGCTCTAGCTCATCTTGCATTCGTGTGTGTGTCCACCGCCTCGCCTCTTGCCCGTGGAATGATAGCCAACTGCATGTACGTAGCTTCTCTTGCCAAGCTTCAACTACTTGTATATTCGGCATTTATTGTAGCGGCTGCAGATTTTATGGTTAAATTAAACCCCCTAATAATTAGTGAAATTCAAACTTTAACTTTTTTATTTATTCGGCCGCTGGTAAAAACTATTAATAACATAACAACGCCGGTAAAATTTTGTTGTGATAATTCATGTTGGGAAATATGATAGTTAAACAAAGCACAAGTTACATCCAAACTGAACGACTAGACTGAATTTAATTTCGTTTATTTTTATTCATTTATTCACTTTCTTATTACTTCAGGATTGTATTTTTTATCTAGGTTACATTTAAACATTAAAATTAGGACCTATTAGGATTTGGGGGATCGGGAGGAAGTGGAGACAAGTCGATTGAATCTGCTGATAACGGGATAAGTAGGCATGAAGTCGGGTGGATGGGATGTCCATGGCCGTTTTGAACCTTTTTTTCAGTTTTGAAGGAAGTAATCTGCTCTGATAAAATTGGTTCTATCGTGGCTGTAAAGATGCTTTCACAAAAATCTACGTGCGATAAAGTGAAAAAAAATGTGGAGAAGATAGTAAAAGTAAATGTATGGCCTTGGTTGCTAGGCATTTGAAGGTCTTGTATGTATGGTGCCAAAGAAATCTGATGGCCATCAAGTAAAAGGCGCCTGTAGTCGATGGCAGAGGCTTTGAACGCTCATCAGAGATTGACGCAATGTAGAGGCAGATCCCCTATTATCTTTGAAGCGGGCGTTCGGTGATGTTTAAGGAATTGAGCACATTGACGCAAAACCTTTTCTTGTTTTTTCATTAGGTATCTGGAATGTGTGTCATATTGATGTTAAGGTGAGCTCAGTGCCTCCATGAAGTCTGTTTCGGTATGCGTTTCTAATCACTAGGTTGGTACAATGGATTGAAAGCTTTTTTTTGAACCATCCTTATAATTTGATACAGAGCCCATCGTAATTCTGCTACACGACATGCGCCCACAATACGAAATTTTTTCGGGTGGTGTGAATTATGCAGATATCTTTGGACGTATGTCGTAACGGATAATATTTTGTTCTATAATAAATAAAAGGTAAGCCGGCGACAAAAAAAAAATGTGATGTGACGTTGGATTGTTGTCTTTTCTTTTTTTGGGAATGGAGAGATTGCTGGGAGTTTTTGTATGATCGAAAATTCGTTTGTGGGTAAAGCATATGTTGGGCAAAAATTCCGGGCATCGCTTCAAAATGTAGAGATATGTAGATATTTAAGCAAAAGATACTTCTAGTCGTGGTGTTGTACGCGTTACCCTTATACAAGCCGGAACTTTTTTTTTGTGAGTTTAGCGTTGAAAATTTGTCGATTTGACCCCAGAGCTCTGAATGGGCTGATATGATTTCTGTTGTCAATGATTTTCATTGTGACAATTTTAAGGAAGGCTTTCGAATCTAGGATGGAAGCTAAGCCGTACAGGGCATTTACATGGGTCTTGGTCTTGCATCATCCCTATTGGCTTTGCAGGATGCTGTGGCGTTTAAGCCTGTTTGCAACTAATGCCAAGATCTACTAACCTATAGTAATAGTTTACCAATAAGCAATAATTAAACATTCAGCATATTTGAATTCTGACCAAGTAACCCAGCTACAGACAGCGCCCGACGAAACGGCAGCAGCAATGTCAGCAATACTGACCAGGTCGAACAAGAACCACCAGAATCGAGAAATACAACGATTAAGCAATCTGAGTCAGCACACTGAGAGGTAGGTGACACTTCGCTAACCTTGATGGGGGGCACGTCCGTAACTTTGACCTATCTTAAACTGTCACTATATATCTATTTTAGCATCGTATATAAGTATATATATTTAGCATCTTATGGTACTGTAGCATCATATATAAGATTTGTGTTTCTGGAATAAAGACAGTTGCGAATACAAAGTTAAGCGTCTCGTTACTCAGTGCCAAGTGCGGTACTTAAAATTAACCTACATCGAGTGTTGCTCCCGTGAAACGGACCACAAGTAGGAATCACTCCTACGTAGCGCCTTTGAGTGTTGCTCCCGTAAAACGGACTGTCAGTAGGACCAATACGTTAGCCTCCGTGTGATGCTCCAGACTCAAGAACCACCAGAGGTATAATCACCTATACGTAGCACCTCTGAGTGTTGCTTCCGTGACGCGGACCGTCAGTAGGATCAATACGCAACGTAGCCTCCGTGTGTTGCTTTCAACTTCCGGAGGGATTATTACCCAACATTCCACCACCACAGCTGCAGACTGCCAACCCGACCACAGCTTACCGCTACAACATAGCGACCTCATCCTGATCAACGCAAGCGACTGTTCAACCCGAGCAGATCCTTGTACAGGTAATTCAGTCAGACTTTCTATAAGGTTTTTGACTTCGACTCCGGTAGGTAGTCCCTACGAACGGTAGGTCCCGTTACGCCCGTGAGTTCAAGTTCGACGATAGTGTCCGCATAACGCTCTACGGACGAACAAGGCCTTTTAGCGAGAAGCGATACAGTTCCAAATCACCAATTATATCATCAGTAGGAATGTTAGAATCAGTTCCTTTAATTACCAATTTTGCTTCTTTTAAACTGGTACATTTTCAAGTTTTTATTTTTACTTGTTAGCGATTTGGTCAAAATTCGGTAATTATCCTCAATTCTCGTTAAATATGCTTTGGTCAGTGACGTTACATGAAAAGTGTTTTCCCCGATAGGCCTCCAAATAACTCCCGTACAACAGGTGAGTGGAAACTATATCGGGGCTTGAAGCGGCTTAGGGGGGTCATGCCGTGTTAAAAAAAAAAACAAGTTTCGAAAAAACTTCCCTAAATTGTATTTATATCTTATGTAGAATATGTTGGTAAAATAAGGCTTCTTTTGTTTGGAAAACCTCATTTAACGCGCCATAACTTTCTTTATTTGAATTTTTTCGCTCACTGCGTCTTAATCTAAATTTTTCGCTTCGTATGTGCAGTGGTATACTTGGGGGAAATTTAATAACTTTGTTAATTTTAACAAAGCATAGTTCTGCTCTGCTTCTTATTATTTTTTCGGCGTTGCTTCTATACGCACACCCACTTAGGCTGGCATTTTAGATTCTTTGACAAAGGGGTTCGAGGTGTTTTAATAATTCGTGAAAATTTAATCTTGTCTGTTCCATTAGTTAATGTAATATGACGATTTCATCATTCCAGCCTACATTCTATTACTAGATTTATGAAATCGTTGTACACGATAAGGGTGCTGGGTTCATGGTCTCGGATTCGGATGCCATTTCCTATAGGTCTGGTCTTCGCTTCTGTTGTGATAGTTGTAGTCATTTTCAGAAAAAAAAATATTATTCATGAGACAGAAAAGGAGCAGATTTTTTTTACTTAGAATTTTATTCTGAATTTATTAACAAGTGTGTTATTTTAGATAAATTATAAATAAAAGAATGTCTAAATTATACTAATATAGGTTCAATCAATTTACATTTAATTACATCTTGGGATAATTCAGGGGATAATAAATGCGAAAATAGGTTGTAATTTTTTCAAATAACGGCAACGATATGCTGGAAGGCGATCATCAGAGTCCCGGCATAAATTTATTTATGCGAATAAAAAATATTGCTTTAGCAATTTCAATATTGAAAATTCTTTTGATGCACCGAGAACTGCGGACTCCAAACGCATGAACAGTATTCAAGGAGTAGTCAAACAAAAGAGTCATATAAAGTCTTAGTGGTGAAAGGATCATCAAAACTTTTGACCAACGTTTGACAAAAGCTAACATTCCCCTTGCTTTATTAAATGTTAATAAAACATGTTCATTCAACGACAGCTTATGGTCAAAAAGAACTCCAAGATCATTAATTGATGAAACACGTTCTTAGACGTATGTCCCTAGCGAGAACAAGATGACATGCGACATTAATTTATTTTGAAGCGGAATAATAAATGTTTCCAATTGTCCAATTGTAGTCCGATCACAATGGCTAAGGATTAGAGGACGAAAGTTTCTAGTCCCTCTACTAGGAACGTTTAAATTTAAGCGTGTTAGTAAATGCTGGCTGTCTACATTAAATTATTAAGATTATATAGAAACACGACACCCAGCATCGTTCAGCGGTTTGTTAGTGAAGGTAAGCTTATTAATAAAAAACTACTATAAAAAGAGGGAAGGTGAAAATTTGCATCCCAATTAAGGCCTCTAAGAGCGAAAAAAGGATGTTTTTTGTACAGATTTTATGTGATCTCGGTGTACTCTTTATTGAGGACTTCCAGACACACGATCCATACTCAAGAATCGGACGGACCAATGATGTATGAAGGCTTTATGTACGGGTCATTAAATTCTTTTGACCATCTTTTAATAAAACCAAGCACACCCATTGCTTTATTAATCATGGTGGATATTTGGTCAGTAAATTTAAGTTTCAAATCTAATAAGACACCTAGATCGTTCACCTGAGTTAATCGTTCTAAAGCGTACCCATAGAGAAAGTACGTTGCCTTGTGTGGACTGGATCAATAAAATGACATGAGTTTACATTTCGATCCATTAAGCTTTAGTGTATTTGCAAAACACCAATTTAGAAATTTATCCGAAAGGGATTAAAGTCTAGCTTGGGCACTAGTGAATCTATTCTGAAGACAAAGCTTAACGCCATCAGCGTACATAAGTATAAATAAAACAGTTATGGCAAGGGGCAAGTAGTTAATAAACAGTATACAAAGTAAGGGACCAAAATGGGTTATCCAATAAGTTTTGGAGTGGCGCTTCATGAAGCCCTGCAGGCATGGAGATATTATTTTTTAGATATTATTTTAGATAAGTTTTTCAAAAAGCACAGAAATTATTGACAATTTAGAGATGCCTCTATAATTCGAATTTGTTTCCTTTTTCATGCGGATTCCTTCCACATGAGGGGAAAGAGCACAGTTGCCAGAGATATATTAAATAGATTAAGAAGAGGTTTTCACAGTGCCTCGGCGCAGTTCTTCAGGACACATCATGGTACTCCATAACGAAACGAATAGCAGACAAATATTGCCAAAATGTTTTTTCTTCACCGTACTGGTCTGATGTTCTTGGACGAAAAATTTTTCTGCCCAAAAACTGGTGGAACAAATTGTATTGAACATCTGCACGGTCACACGTATCTTGAAAGATGACTGGTGTAGGAATATTTAAATTTAGTGATATCCACCACCTTGCCGCTTTTGTTTTGGCTTTGATGTAAGTCGAGATATCCATCTCAGAAGTATCAGGGGCAAGCCGGGAAAAACATTTTTTTTTGGTATTTCGTCATCATAATTGAAAACAGATATTTTGGTCTCTCGCATTATAAGTTTGATCAAAAGTGTGCATCGCAGTTAAGGAGATATCTCAGACCCTATAAAGTGTATATATATTCTTGATCAGGATCAAGCATGTCCGTCTGTCTGTCTTTTTCTATGCAAGCTGGGCCTTTCTATGGATTCCACTTTGAAAACTAATTCCATCTGCCAAATTTCATAAGGATCGGCCGACTAAATCTAATATGATCGGAATCGTCGAAACTGAATTGTCAAAGAATGATGTGTGCAAAGTTTGAAGTCGATAGCTTTAAAACTGATAGACTTCTAACTTGCAGCCACTTGCTTTTTTTTGAAAACTAAGCGTGCCGTCAGGCAACGGGTACTGCAGGGGGAACAACGCGTGAGTCTTCATGTACTCTGTACTCTGTACACCGCTGGTAGTGCGACTATACTCTCCATGTGAGGGCAGCTGGTAACAGGTCCCGGTAAGGTCATGTCTCTGCCGAGGACGCTGGCGAATCGTAGTCGGGCGGGGAGAAGAACACTCCCTTCCTCAAATTAGGGATGCATGTTCCTCAAATTCCTCAAATCCTCGAGGGATGCATGTCCGGGGGTGTGCACGGATGTTAATATGCGGACTCTGTGGGACCGGCTGACCCCTCAGTTTTAATTAGGCTTGTCATGATAAGCGGGCTATGTCATGATGGACGAACTCCTTCCCTCCCACTCGTGGGTCCAAAAATGAATTCAAATAACTACAACAAACAAAACAAAAAAAGTGGAGAACGGAACTCCCTAATAAAATCCGAAAATGGGATTATGGATCTGTCGATCTCCAAGGCAAATATAGGCCAAGGAGATGCTGGGATGGCGAAGTTCTCCACCGAGGGACAACGTCCGAAGGCGAGCTGCGCCGGTGTAAGAGGGGATGCCAAGGCATCGGCCCTCAAAACGGGGACCACTTTGGGACCACCGAACGGTGTGGGAGGCAAGATCCTAGGATAGAGCTCCTCTTGCCGGGGCTTTCCTTAGGGACTCCGTCGGAGAAGCAGAGGTCAACCAATAGTGAAGCGCCTCTAGCGAAGAAGAAAAAGGTGCAGACACAATCGGAAAATCAATCCTTCGCCGAAGTAACGAATGGCAGGACCATCATTGGGGTCATTGACACAGGATCCAAAGATGGCCTTATCCCCAAGGAGCTTTGGCGGAAGGTGGTGAATGAGCGTCATAGGGGCTTCATGGGGGAGATGTCCAAAAGCGGAGGACCTCCACCAGACTACGAAGATGCATGTTGGTACCAAGGTGGCATTAAGGTGATAGCGTGCCAAGATGCGAGATCTATAAGCCTCTACAAGCGAATGATTGCGTCGCTGGGAGAGGTTAACCCAGGAGTTTGGAGGCGGTGGGCTGGGACAAGATCCCCAGCAAACCGAGGGCCCGCGTATGGCTGACAGAGAAGCCGGTGGACCCTGCTACAATCCTGACCATGTTAAGGATGTGCAACTTCACACTCCCCACGGCGGACTGGAGGGTCGTCAAGGGGGAGGAAGCATTGAAGTTACGGAGACAGGCTGTCGTCACACTCAACGAAGAAACCGCAAAGATCCTGAAGGGTGCCAGTAGCCATATTAAATATGGTTTTGAGCATGTAGCAGTGAGGATCTACAAGTCGGATACGAAAGGAAAGTCAGGGGGCATCGAGGTAGACGGCCAAGATCCAGACTTGGAAGAACCGACCGAAGAGGTTCAGAGGAGGACATTCTGGAGGGTTACACTCCGCAGGAAAGTGACTAGGGCTCTTGGAGGCGTCTGAATGGAGGACGACTCAGGAGGACGACTCTAAGTCGGAACGGCCGGGATCGGTCAACTATATCCTATAGCTGCCATATAACTGATTGATCGGAAATGCCATAACTTCGTTGTTTTTTAAGTTATAAGGATGGGACTTGCTATGGATTCCTCTTTTGGTAGACTTATTTGATCTGCCAAATATCATAAGGATCGGCCGACTATATCCTATAGCTGCCATATAACTGATTGATCGAAAATGCCATATCTCTGTTGTTTTTTAAGTTAGAAGACTGGGACTTTGTATGGATTCTACTTTCGGCAAACTAATTTGATCTGCCGATTTTTATAAGGATCGGCCGACTATATAAGATCCGATATATATCTAATAATATAAGCTGCCACATATCTGCAAGGGTATATCAACTTCGGCTCCGCCCGAAGTTAGCTTTCCATTCTTGTTTTTTTTTTTTAATTCAGACCAATCATCTAGTCTGCGTTTACTGTGAGTAGGTTGATAAGAATGGGTAAATAATCAAACACGATCCGAGAGCCATACGGCGGTAGCCAGATGTGGCAGAATATTTTTAGTAATTGCGAAGTTGATTAAATTAGGTTGTTAAGGTCTGTCAGACAGTGTGTTGGTCTGCCTTGGGAAATGTAGCCGAACTTGCAGTTGGTTTTTTTTTATATTGTTTGCTGTTGGCTTTTTGATATTGGTAGCTGTTGCCTTTTTTTTTTTGCATTGGGTAGCTGTTTTCCTAGATGAGATCGTCAGTGTGTGCGTATTGTAGTCCACATCTAGTAGTCTTTGTTCGTTTAGCTGAAAAATTTCGAAAAGCTAAGCTAGCGTTAGCTTTTGGCGTAGCTGGAGTTAATTATTTAGGTTACGTATTTAGGTTAGGTTAATTATTTAGGTAATGGTGGAGTTTCCACAGATCCGGATAAAGTTTCGTGTATACGAAACTGGCCGACACCAAAGAAAGAGGCAAAGATCACATCGTACCTGATGCCTTATCCAGAATGTGCCAAAATGAAGTGGCGGATTTAGAGATCGGACCCATAGTTGACTTACAATCTAATTTATTTTTCGATGAGGATTATAAACGTTTAAAAGAAAAGAACCAGCAAAGCCCTCTAAAGTTTCAGCCATTTGTATATATTAGAACAGAACATGCATGGTGATCTTCAACAGGAGGAAAACTCCTGGAAGTTGTGGATTCCGGAAAGTCTGAGAGAGAATACTCTAAAACAAGCGCACAACTGCGTTATTTCAGCACATATGGGCATACAGAAAACTATAGAGCGACTGCGACGTAACTTATATTTGCCTAGCTTAGCCAAGGACGTGCGAGCCTATGTTAAAATATTCGAAGTCTGTAAAGCTTGCTAGGACCGTATCCGTAGGCCACGTAGGGTTACATATAATACTGGACCATTTTAGTAAGTACCATTGGCTACATCCGTTCAAAAAGTTTACCGCTACTGCTATCCGAGACTACATGTTGAAGTAGATTTTTCATAGTTTTTGGGTACCCGAAGTGATTGTAAGCGATAATGGAACCCAGTTTAAAGCCAATGAGTTTAATGCCCTTTTGACAGAGTTAGGATTTCACCACACCTATACAGCCCTTTACTCACCACAAAGTAAAGCCGATGAAAAAGTGAACCGATCGCTTCTAGCAGGGATCAGGTCTTGTATTAAAACGGATCGTACAGAGTGGGACAAACACCTTACAGCCATATCTTGCTCACTACGTTCAGCTTATCACCAATCGATAGCTTGTTCACCGTATAAATTTATAATTAATTGTAATTAATTCAAAAAGTAATAGATAATTGTTATATTCAATAAATAAATAAATTAAAGTACAAAAAAAAAACCTTGTTTGGGATTGATATTATTACTCATGGGGATGGTTATAAATTGTTGGGGAAGTTGTCCTTAATAGACGAAGCTATATGTCCTTTATCCCGCCCCGACCAGTTAGCTCTTTTGCGAAGCGAGATTCAAAGTAACATTAGACGAGTCGACGAAAGGAACGCTAAGCAATATAATTTGCGAGCCAAACCAGTAACCTTCAAGGAAGGACAGGAAGTATTTCGAAGAAACTTTGCCTTAAGTAAATTTTCCAATAATTTGAATAGTAAATTGGGTCCGCAATTCATTCAATGTAGGATAAGACAGAAAAGAGGTTCTCGCTATTATATGCTATAAGATTTGCGAAAGACTGTAAAGACATCAAACGATAATTCCCGCTAATCGTCCGTCGAATGGTGGTAAATTATCGGGTGGTGTAATGGCCCGGTACTACCCGATACCTTCTGACAATTTTGTGGCCCGTGAGGGAAATTTTAAAAACAGAAAATAGTATTGGAAGTGATGCCCAGGGATTTTTGAAGAGTTGGGAATCGCAGCCAACTTCACGTCTTCTAAAAGCAACGCTTGAAAATTCTCTGAATTAGAATATAAAAAGCCAACATGAAGCAAAGTTTCTTTCTTTCATTTACCTTGCTTAATAGCATACGGTTGGGAATTTTCTATAGAAGCTTTCATGTCTCACGTGACTCTCGCGTACCATTGAAACGAAAAGCCTATTGGAAGTAACCTGGCGGTTCAACTTAACCGTGTTACACAAGAGACCGAGAAATTAAACATTTTATCCTGCCCAGTGCCCGGATAGGTAAGTTCGCTTACAGGAGACTGACGTAGTTAGCGTTTCATGGGAGAATAATCCCATTTTAATTTTAGATACTGGCAGAAAGTTGCCACCGTTTTTCTGCGTGCATGATCAAATCTGTCGTGTTTAAATCTCATTCCGCCACGTGCCGTCCTCCCGGTTAGCTATCCAAAAGCAACCCGAATGAAAGCTGAGTAGTTTTCCAAGACGGAGAGCTCTTCAAAAGCCTCGGATCCACGGCGAAATATCGATATTTGTAAATCCTACCCATTGCACAAGGAGCGAGATGCAGGGTCGAGATGACTAGACAAGGTGACCATCCGACTCGCGCCCAAGCGACTGGAAAAAGAGTGGTTAGATGTAGAACAACATCTGTTACTGTTAACTGTTAAACAGTTGGCA
Source organism: Drosophila monieri (assembly GCA_035047585.1). Classification (NCBI taxonomy): domain Eukaryota; kingdom Metazoa; phylum Arthropoda; class Insecta; order Diptera; family Drosophilidae; genus Drosophila; species Drosophila monieri. Next base: position 17,544,903 of record JAWNPJ010000001.1, read on the forward strand.
TTCCAATATCGGTTTTGTTGATGCATAACTTAATAATCTAATGTTGCCCTGGTGCCCACACAACTCAAAGAAAAAGAATGTAACCAAATTCATCAGCAATGGAAGGTATTTCGGCACGGATGGACTTCATGTAAGGGTCTCTAACTTAAATCTAATGATTTTTAAGACATGCTATCAAAATTTGCAAAAAAAAAAAAATTGGAATCTAATTAATATGACCACCATCGAAAAGGATGCCATTTTACGAAAATGAAAACAAAATCAATTTTAATCCTTTACTATTCATTTTCTTTGATTAGTTGATTCACGTAGTTTGTTAAGATGTTTCTAAAAGTTTGTCATCGTCAGTACCCGCGCACTTTACAAAAAAAACAAGAATGGAAAGCTAACTTCGGGCGGAGCCGAAGTTGAAATACCCTTGCAGCTTATATTATTAGATATATATCGGATCTTATATAGTCGGCCGATCCTTATAAAACTCGGCAGATCAAATTAGTTTGCCGAAAGTAGAATCCATACAAAGTCCCAGTCTTCTAACTTAAAAAACAACAGAGATATGGCATTTCCGATCAATCAGTTATATGGCAGCTATAGGATATAGTTGACCGATCCCGGCCGTTCCGACTTATATACTGCCTGCAAAGGAAAGAAGGATGTGTGCAAAGTTTGAAGTCGATAGCTTTAAAACTGAGAGACTAGTTTGCGTAGAAGCAGACAGACAGACGGACAGACGGACATGCTTATATCGACTCAGGAGGTGATCCTGATCAAGAATATATATACTTTATAGGGTCGGAGATGTCTCCTTCACTGCGTTGCACACTTTTGACCAAAATTATAATACCCTCTGCAAGGGTATAAAAATAAACCTATTATAACGTTGAACATGGAAGAGTAGTAGTCTTGTAATTCTGGTGCATATGTGTAATCAATAGCTTGCTATTGATTGGCTTTTGGGGATTTTCACTATATAATCTGCAATATAAAAGGTCCTACGTTGGGTGGGTAAAAACAGCCGGAGATAAACAACATCTAAAATTCCGTAATGTAAGTTTTTCTATTATTATATCGCTGATCTCCTCTCTTTTGGTCATAAAGTCGACCACGTGTGTATACAGCTCCACCGTTGAAATGGATCGTATCTCAAATTGTGTGCATTGCTGTTTAGGAGATCCACAAACAACTTTACAAAGAACCCCCCACTACCTGCTGAACGAACCCGGTACTATAGGATCAGTGGCGTAATGTGCCATCTCGGCGTCCCTGCCGCTCCCGTTCTATATGTGGTAGGTGCGTAGTTAAAATTAAATTTGAAAGGCAATGTGGTACCTTTTATTGAAGTTAAAATAGTATGACCCGTTTTACAAGCGAATTCTACGGACCTTATGAGAAGCGAAGTCAGAAACAACTTAGTCAAAATCAATATTAGCAGTTAATTGTTCTTCAATCGACAATATAGCCAAGATAGATATTCTAGTGGAGCTCATAGTAGATCTGAAGTAATTCTTTATTAGCTTCAACTTCGAAAAACTTCTAAAAAACTTGGAAAAAACGCTTCCGCTCCACCTGAAACTCGTCCTTGTAGATGTCTTCTAATACATGGGAAAGATCACACTTGAATCACACTGTCCAAAAGTTTCGCTGGCATCAAAAATCCGATCTTGTCCGATATTTCTCGAATTTTCTGGAATCGAGTCGTCATTTCTTGAATGATCTTGTCGAATGATGCGAACTCCTCTCGACGGATTTCCTGCTCGTGAGACGAAGCTGCATCTTTGGAAGATTCATCGCCATGCGTTTTTTCCTGTGAATTCTTCTCGTTTTAAGTTCGATTTTTTTGTTTTGACTCGCTTGAACACTTTTTGAGTTCGAGTTTTTCGCATAGAGTCATAGCAAAGTCAATTGCTTCTTGCACGAAACGGTCTCTACTTTCCACTGAGAGGGTTTTCAAAGCGCAGAGTTTCTGCGCACACTTGTCCACGCTTTGTCCTCGTTGCTGAAGGTAAATCTGTGCGTCATCTACTTCAGGTAGTACTGCAGCCCAAAAGCCAAGAAAAATTAGGAAGTTAAATGACTGCATGGCTGTCAGGGGGAGACTGGCTCCGGATCTTGTTTCGGAAGATTGAGATAAATCTGTTAATTTTTCCAATACCTCAAGAACGGCCTCAATATTTGAGTACTTATTTTTAAGCATCTTGACAGCTACATGTCTTGCGCTCCAGCGCGTTTCAGTGACTCGTTTCACTTTACCTGTGACGGCAACCAAAGCGTTTCATCGAACAGTTGATGAAGAAAAGAAGGCAAATAACTTCTGCAGAGTTGAGTTCCAAAAATCGTTACGGAATCCACTGATTCAGAAGCATCGTGTACCCCAGCCAAGTTTAGTGAGTGGTTTGTGCATGCAACGAATAGAGCTTTCGAATTCAGTGCTTTAATCCGGGCTTGAACTCCATTGTGGATCCCTGACATTGTGGCAGCATTGTCATCAGATTTTGTATGTCCAGTTCGCCTAATGTTATCTTTGCGATTATATCGTTGCTTAGATCTTCTGTATCATTTCCTTTTGGTTTGAAGAAGACAATGAAAGATTCTACCAGGGCGACTTTTTCTCCTTCGATATTTACGTATCGCATAACTTGGCTCATTTGGTCATCGTGGGAGACGTCTGGTGTAGTGTCGAAGATTACGCAATAAAATTGATGCGTAATGGTGGATCGAACTTGTTGTCCCAGTAAGCTTATAAATTCATTCTGGGTTTCTAGAGATAGATACGAAACTGAGGCTTTTGCTCCCAGCTTTACCTTTGTCACGTGTTCCATTAGAAGAAGGTCATATTTAGCTAGGAGGTGCACTAACTGCAGAAAGCTCCGCGATTGCCACTTTCCTCTTCTCGAATGTCTTCTCGATGTTCTCTGAAGGCCAGATTATGTTTGGCTAAGAACTGGATAATATTCAGCAACCTGTACATTACATCTCTCCACTTCTTCTCCTCACTTTTGAAAACTTCTTGCTGTTTCTTATCGATCGTTGCTTTACAGCTCAAGCGAACTTCCAACTTCTTCCATTTCAAGGCTCTGTTCATGGCCCAGGCTATTTTCATGGTCTCCGATTCTTGGATTTAGCTTTCACTATTTGTTAAATCCCTCTTCAGATGCGAAATTCGAGTCGGAATTGCCAAACAGCTTGCAAGCCAAATAATACAAGGATTGCTTCAAAGGCGAGTACACCATCCATGTTCGGAGAACCTTTTCGCCGTTAGATAGTGATTTGTACAACCACTCTTTAGTAAGTTTTCGGATACCGCCTTTCATTGAAGTCCCTGAACGAACAACATCGGCAAATTTGGAATCGATGTGCTGTACTGAGTCAGATCCGCGACGTACTAGAAGCGTTCTGACTTCCTCGGTCATAGGAATAGGTCAGCAAGCTACATCGTCGAGATTCACATCTTTGTTTTCGGCAGAAGTAGAAAGGTTTGCAGGCTTATGACTAGATGCTTGAGGTACTTTTGGTGAATCGACTTCGTCTGGACCCTGTTCTGTGGTGGGACCAGAACGACTTCCAACTGCGACGGCAGACACGTCTTCTTCTTGTGCCTGTAAAAGGAATCATACCGATGACTTTCGTTCCGTATCCGAAACTCTCGCGATTTCAACCATACACTGACAAGTGTCACTAGATGAGAACAAATATTCGCAACGAGTCACAGTGTTACTCGACTCGAAAATTTTTCGCAACCAGTCACAGAGTGACAGGTGTAACTCGTTGCGAATAAAGGACATTTTGCCACCCCCGCCTCAAATCCTATCGCAGAACAGAAAAAATAAATACTTCTCTTAAAAATAAGCCACAGAAAAATAATTCTCAGCCAAAATATTTACGTACAGCTTAAAAATTTCTATACAAAATTATTATATACCTTCCTAATAGATACCGGTTCCGATATAGCATTCTCAAAACAAATTCAGATAAGTATAAAGAAATAGATACAATAACAATAGTTGGAATGGTTGGAATAGGCGAAGGTGCTACGCATTACATGGTTCTATAAATATAGAACTTCAAGCAGGAAAATTTTGAAATCTATTCATTTAAATATTACGTTCGATAAATATAGAACTTCCAGCAGGAAAATTTGTAAAGCCATTGGGAATGGACTTCGTTAAAAGATTCAATTGCCAAATAGTCTGCCACGTTGATCAAGACAGGTTTGTGATTACATTAATGCCCGAAACCATTAATGAACAAATCCATATTCAGAGTCTAAATCCATCTAAACACTCCCTATCAAAAATCAATGTATGGAGGATGACATAATTACCACAATAGCCACCTCTATAGAAAAACCCAAAAACAATTTTGTCTGAATATTAAATACAAACAATACGACAAGAATAGTCGTTGTTGGTGGTGCAAGGAGACAAGTGTGACAAGTAAAAGAATGTGGGGGGTGTCCGGGAGGTCAATAACCTTAGCAGGCTCTCAATGAAGAAAACGACTGACTTTTAGCGACATGGGCCAAAAGTCATCATTGAAAACGGCTGAATAATGTTGATCTGGCACTCCGAATTTAAAATTTTCTATTTTGAGGACATTAATGTCGGTATCTATTTTTAAGTACCCTAGCAACGGGTAAATCACTGAGGTCCAAGAGCAGCTTATCAGCGAAAAATTTGCATAGTGCCTTCGGTTGGGTTCCGTATTTTAGGTTAGAAAGAACTGGGAGCTGAGCACAACTCGGTGCTTATGCCATTGCGCTTGTTAAGTTTGTTCTGCTTCTTCCTGAGGAAGAAATGCACTAGGGGCCCGGCCAGATGTAGCCTTTTGCACTGGTAGAATTAATAGGGGGTGGCACCACTTGAGACCCCTCTAAAGAAGCATAAGTCCAGACGAACTTTTCAGAACTAGATCCAATTTATCATTAACCTTGTGATTAAGTTTATCCATTTTCGAGTACTAGTCATTTCCAATAACGCAGCATCACATTGGCACATTAAGTTTGGAATGTTGATAAGTAGGTTAATAGCCTCAGGGGTCAAATCTACACGAAGCTGGGTACCAATAACTTCACCACTGAATTCACAAACGTGGGGCGACATGAGCAGAATAATAAAATGTTCGAACGCAAAGAAAGCCAGATGCAGTCTCTAGCCAAGAAGAATCAAAGTAAATAATTGATTTCTAGCGTTTTGAACTATAAACTGTAAAAAGCCAGAAAATGTAAAAACTGCAGCAAGAAATATCGACATTTTCAAGAAACTTGACTCACTTGTGTAAGAAAAATTCAATTCGACAACAGCAATATGACAGCAATATTGAAGTGCAGCTCCGAACTGCCCTTTATTAAAGTATATATCTCTATACAAATTTACGGAGATTCCCCTAATGTTAAATAATACCATAAATTGTAACGTTAGTATAAGAGAGGAGAGCTTACGTTTTTTAAATCAGTATACATATATAGCAGATACGTCAGATGCATAAATATAAAGCAAATTTAACAAATTTATTTATATAGAGTGTTTTAATATCGGAAAAGTATTAATATTAAGATGTATGCGTATTTATGCTTTTATAAAAATATTGCAATTTAATTTTTTGATTTTTTAAATTTAATTTTTATTAATTTTAATTGAAAATATAAGTATTTTTCCATTGAATATACATATATGTATTACTTAATATACACATATTACGTTTTTTCACGTCCACGCAATTACCGAATTCTACTCAAAAACTCGAATGCCTTGACAAACTTCAATGCCTCGAATAACTCTAATGCTCGAATGAAAAACATTTTAAAATTAAAACGGACCTACCTACCACTTAAACACCAATTCTCAATAATAAAAACCCTACATTAAAATTGACAAGAATGCCATTAGACCTGGAACAATATAATATTACAGACTTATAACCTAAGGAATATCGCGACTTGGTGTTGACTAAATAACTTATTTTTATTATGTAATACCTGGAAAAAATCATTTCACTGAAACTGTAATTGAAGGGGACCACTTGATCTGAACAAGTACTCTCCGACCGCCAGACATCACCCGTAGACTTTCTCCTTTCCCTTTTTAATCGCTCCTTGACACTTTGTAATTTCATTCCGCTGTTAAGTGCCTGGAAGCGACTGTTAGCTTAACAGCTCAGAGAGGCCGCTACCAGTAATAGTCTAACTAACAGAGAGCAGACCGTACATCCATAGACCGGATACACAAAAACGAATCAACCTTCAAATAAAACAGATTATCCTCGAAAACAGATTACGTTTAGAATGGTAACGATATATGTCGCCATCAGCACGAAAAAGATTCCATTCTCATACAAGCGATAAACAGACTGACATAAATAGTCTCACAGATGTTGGCGAATCTTGTGGTATGCAATTTTCTCATGGGTTATGGGTCTAATACTTTTCCCAGCTCAAACAATTTTTCATTTTCTCTTACAATTTGAAATATACTTTATTATTTTTGGACCGACTTTCCATGTTGAGTATAATTTATAAGAGTGTTGTAGTTTGAATAAGATAAGAGAAAAGATCTTGCTTTTTGGAAAGTGGTTTTTTCCATTTAGGTCGTCTTAATTATTTCATTCACTTAGACGTACAATTTGAGCAGGAGTTATCGTTAGATCTACATGTGTTAATGCATTATGGGCTGAAAAATATGTCGATGAGATATATGACATCCTCCATATGACATGGATGAGGCGACATCCTCAAATTTCTGTTCGAGAAGGCCACACACCGTCTTCCTCAGACCTTTTTTGCCTGACTTTATTTTCCGGCTGGAATTGTCCCGTTGTTACTCCGGCCTTTCTCCTTTGAGGTTTATTCCGTTTTTTTCACCTTTTTGAATATTATAATTTTTTTTGTTGCTTAGGCCGTTTTTCCTTGAATATTTATTGCTACATTTTATGTATTTTCCATGCCTATGCGCCGACTTTTCTGCTTGAGCTTTAAGCTTACTCTGCTTGTGCTTAAGCTTACTCTTCCTCTTTCAATCACTGTATGGACACAAGCTTCTACGGACCGTCGTATCGCGGCTCTAGTTTTGCCGTGTTTTCCGGAGGCGTGACTAGTCCACATCCTGTCCGCAGTGCGTTTTGGAGATATATTTCCTTCGGCGTCCTTGGCTCTCTGCCTTGTGTCACAAAGCACGCCGCTCGTCTTGATCGTCTTGTTCGCGCTCGCTAGGACTGATGCGCACGCCGAGCTCATCGAGGAGCTTCTTAAAGTTTTTACTGGTGAACTGGACACTATCGTCCGTCACCATTAACTTTGGTACGCCGTACCGAGCGACAATTCCTTGCGGATTGCTGTATGTAGCGCCTCCATCGTTGCCTTTCATAGCGGTACCATTTCTGTCTACTTCGAGAATCGGTCGATCATTACCAATGGCATTGTGTTCCCATGTTTTGATCATGACAATGGTCCTACGAAATCTGCACGAACTGTCACCTGTAGCTATTCTGGGATCTGTGTCAGCATTTTCGCTGCCTCGGCGAAACTACCCTCTGCATGTTTCGCACTTCCTGAAATATTTCCGTATGTCCATCTGTATCCCTGGCCAAAATTACCTTGCTACTGCTTTAGTACTGCTTTTCCTTCCGCCTAGGTGTCCTGGCGTGACCTACTATCTCATGTCCGCCGGTATGCATAATTTCCACAACACCACTTCTTCACTTTCGAGACATGTCAGTATATCATTCCTGCTTCTTTAGTTTAATCCCGAGTACTTTTGTGCGTTATCTTCTCTCTCAGCGCGCCTTTCTACACGTATTTGCCGTTTCCGCATGCTGTGGCACTCCTTAGCTTCTCCACTACTGGCTGGCGGGCACTGTGTCTGCGACCACATTAAGCTTACCCTTCCGTTACCTGATTAGGTAGTCGTTCTGTTGCAGTTCGAAAACTCATCACGCAATTTTTCCAAGCGGGCTCTCTATGTTGTTCAGCCATTTCAGTGCTATGTGGTCCGTGATTGATATCCCTCCAGGTAAGGTCTCATCTGCCTAATTGCCTATACTATAGCTAGGCAATGCTGCCGAGCGATGAAGTAACAATGTATAAAGCAAAAAGGAAAAAACTTTGAGCGCTAATAAATTAAATCACAGAACAATTGTAGCAAAAGTCATATACATAAGTCCGTATAGATAACTTGATGTATAAATTAGTCTATATGTGCGGGGAAAGTTCGGATACGGATACCAATTTAAATTAATAATATCGCAAATTCTATAACTTATTTTTCTAATATATGTAGAGTTTATTAATTAATGACAAAGGTTTATTATTGTATCTGACAAAGGTGTATGTAAATTCAGCTTGTTTTAATTTTTCTTCGACGCGACAGACTCGGACTTTTTCGACTACTTTTCTTTTTCGACTTGATTGACCGACTTCCTTCCACTGCTAGTCCACTACTATCCTCGAACTTGCTCGCATCTCAAATAGATGCCGATGCAATCTCCTCATACCAAAGGGTGCATTCGAGCCTGCCTGATTTTACTACCTATGTGTGTTCTGGATTTTGGTTTAATGGAACTGAAGGTTATGAAGCAGGTGAAATTATGCGTGGAGATATTTACCTGTCGGCCTGTGTAATTGAATGCGACCTATTGTTACTTTATCAATAAGGTGTCTTAGCACACGGACATCTTTTTTGTGCGCACTGCGTTTTTATCTATATTCTTTTGCAATAAAATTGGTGTTTAGCGAACAAGATTTCTAAATGCCAAAAAACATTTAATGAAAAGAAAATTTGGGAATGGAGGAAACAGATACTGGAGGAGGTTACAGAAAAAGAACAAACAGATTCCGATATAAAAGATACGATAGTAGATGAGAAACATACACCAATTGTAGGCAAAATAATTACCCACAGGTAATTTATCAAAGAAATTTAAAATTCCCTTTCAGAATCAAATGCCCTGAGATCAGAACATCACCTTTAATGATTCACTACAGCATTAAAATTGGTCAATTTCACAAAAGATAAAGACTTGAAGATTTGACATATGAATATATGGCAGTTGAAGTTGTAAAATCAAAAATTGTAGAATCTTTTTTAATTGTAGAATGAAAATTCTGTAAACGCAACAATAAATAAGTTTTGCAATATCATTGTGGGAGATACAATGTGTCTGAAGCAACAATGAAAAAAAAACAATAATGAAAAGCTAACTTCGGGCGGAGCCGAAGTTGATATACCCTTGCAGATATGTGGCAGCTTATATTATTAGATATATATCGGATCTTATATAGTCGGCCGATCCTTATAAAATTCGACAGATCAAATAAGTTTGCCGAAAGTAGAATTCATACAAATTCCCATCCTCCTAACTTAAAAACCAATAAAGTTATGGCATTTCCTATCAATCAGTTATATGGCAGCTATAGGATATAGTCGGCCTATCCTTATGAAATTTGGCAGATCGAATAGGTCTGCCAAAAGAGGAGACCATAGCAAGTCCCATCCTTCTAATTTAAAAAACAACAGAGATATGGCATTTCCGATCAATCAGTTATATGGCAGCTATAGGATATAGTTGACCGATCCCGGCCGTTCCGACATATATACTGCCTGCAAAGGAAAGAAGGATTTATATTTATTTCAGTTTATAGCTTTAAAACTGAGAGACTAGTTTGCGTAGAAACAGACAGACAGACGGACATGCTTATATCGACTCAGGAGGTGATCCTGATCAAGAATATATATACTTTATAGGGTCGGAGATGTCTCCTTCACTGCGTTGCACACTTTTGACCAAAATTATAATACCCTCTGCAAGGGTATAATAACTCAAAAGGACAAAACTGCAATAAATTAAACAACATAAATAGTTCATTCGCTACTTGAAACTAACAAACAATAAGACACTTTTGTCCTAGTTTTACATTTATATACCCTTGCAGAGGGTATTATAATTTTGGTCAAAAGTGTGCAACGCAGTGAAGGAGACATCTCCGACCCTATAAAGTATATATATTCTTGATCAGGATCACCTCCTGAGTCGATATAAGCATGTCCGTCTGTCCGTCTGTCTGTCTGTTTCTACGCAAACTAGTCTCTCAGTTTTAAAGCTATAAACTGATATAAATATAAATCCTTCTTTCCTTTGCAGGCAGTATATATGTCGGAACGGCCGGGATCGGTCAACTATATCCTATAGCTGCCATATAACTGATTGATCGGAAATGCCATATCTCTGTTGTTTTTTAAGTTAGAAGACTGGGACTTTGTATGGATTCTACTTTTGGCAAACTAATTTGATCTGCCAAATTTCTGCCAAAGGATCGGCTGACTATATCCTATAGCTGCCATATAACTGATTGATCGGAAAAGCCATAACCTTGTTGTTTTTATACCCTTGCAGAGGGTATTATAATTTTGGTCAAAAGTGTGCAACGCAGTGAAGGAGACATCTCCGACCCTATAAAGTATATATATTCTTGATCAGTATCACCTCCTGAGTCGATATAAGCATGTCCGTCTGTCCGTCTGTCTGTCTGTTTCTACGCAAACTTGTCTCGCAGTTTTGACTTCAAACTTTGTACACATCCTTCTTTTTTTTGCAGGCAGTATATAAGTCGGAACGGCCGGGATCGGTCAACTATATCCTATAGCTGCCATATAACTGATTGATCGGAAATGCCATATCTCTGTTGTTTTTTAAGTTAGAAGACTGGGACTTTGTATGGATTCTACTTTCGGCAATCTAATTTGATCTGCCGAGTTTTATAAGGATCGGCCGACTATATAAGATCCGATATATATCTAATAATATAAGCTGTCACATATCTGCAAAGGTATGCAGATACCCTTCGGCTCCGCCCGAAGTTAGCTTTCCATTATTGTTTTTTGTATTTTTAGCCTTTGGCTTCTACAATAGCCATCCATCAGACTCTATTTGGTGCTGTATGTTTGGTGGTGTCTCATGTGGTGTTGTTACAGAACTGATCTGTTTGAGGTGTCCTCATTTTTTCCCTTTAGGATTCCACTCCAAAGCCATACTGACGGTCCTGCTTCTTTCTGAGTGCCTGTCCGATCCATTTCTATTTTCGTCTGTTTATCTGCTGCTGGAGTGGGTGCTCTCCCGTTTCACGCCACAGGGTTGGTAATTGTACTTGGCCAGAATATACTAAAGATGTTTCTTAGGCACTTGTTCATTTATAATTGCAGCTTCATCCTTTAGGAGGTCAGATACATCTCCAATCCGTACAACAGTATGCTATTTTCTGCCACGCATTATAGATCCGTAGCTCCAATCTTCTAGTTATTTACTGGTTTCTCCAGATGTAATGTGATCTTTCAAATGCTGTAACGAACCTTTCTTGATTGATCGGGGCTCGCAACAAATGCCGCGGCTAGCTCAAAGAGTTTATGGATCGTTCCACCGAATTTATAGATTCGACGTGACTGCCCGAGCCCAGAAATAACACAGGATGGCTTCGTTCACAAAATGTACCCTTTATTTACTCGATATTTGTACAAAGTTCATAAAAGGGTGAATCTCACCGGCTGCTCGGCTCGGCCGATCGACCGCTCGTCCTCCCCTCGGTCACCGGTCACCGTTCCGGGTTGGTGCCGATACACACGCCCCAAAAGCTTTCGCCCAGCAGGACGTGTGGTCTCGGTGCCTGGCGCCGGTTCGGCTCACGGTTTCCTCCGTTTGGACTCACGTGCTCCAGTTGCGGGGCCTATGTTGCCCCTCTCGTGCCGGTGACGCTGCTCCAGATGTCCCTCTCTTGCGTGTCGCCGCTGCTTGGTCGTCGTCGTCGTCGACGCTGCTTCCGTTGTCGCTGCTCCTCTCGCTGCTGCCACTGCTCCTCTTCCGTGGGTGCGTGGATCGCTATCACCCTTGGCTCACTGGGACTGCCCTTTCGCCGTGGCCGTGGCACCTGATCCGTGTTGGCGGACCAATAGGCTCACCTCCCAGGCGTACGCCGGGCAGGATACGCTTCTTAGTGCCTGGCGGCCGGATCAGGGCACGAAGTAGGCCTGGTAGGCCTACCTACCCCACAAGATACGCCCCCGGTTGCGTCTGCCACTCGCCTCCAAACACCGGCGTGCATACGCTCCGCAGAATTTATGGACGACCAGAGGTTTGGCTTCGCGCTTCCTTTGACTCCAGGCAATACGCTGTGCATACGCCCCAGCGCCTGGATCAGGAATCTCTTGATTTTACCGGGACGTTCCTGTTTGGTTTCACTGATGGGCTTGAGTTTCCGAGCTGGCTATCCTTCGCTTTACAGGATCACACCTGGTCACAACGGGCAGGAATCTGTAAGGCGTACGCCAGACCGATCCGACGCCCTTGCTGTAACACCAGGATACCTGTCGTGTCCGGGAGTAACTCAACCCGACTCTATTTACCCTTGGGCTTCAGTTCCGCCGCGGATCCTGGATCCTTTTCCCACTTGCTCCTTGATTTCTCCTCTTCCGATGACTCGCGTACAGCCGCCGGACTTACCCACAGGGGGTCCTTGAGCCAATGATCGTAGATCCTTGCGCACTCGCTTTAATTCTCGCACTTGAGACTGTCGGACTTACCCACGGGGGGTCCTTCAGCCTATACTCCTAATTCCTCCAAGGAAACTTTCTCACTTGAATGTTAGACTTACCCACGGGGGTCTTTCACTCAACTCTGCCAGCTTCCATAGAAGACTCGGTCCCGATTTACTCCAGGGGCCCTCCTTATATAGCTCCAGAGGCGCCCGTTAATCCTTGCAACTCTTTCTTCCTGCCGTTAATCCTTCGGCTTTCTATTCCCGCCGTTAATCCCACTTTCCAATTAGACGTACCGGTGGCTCCCGTTCACACCCCCTTTTCCCCCTTTGGCCACTTTGGTGGCCCTTTGGTAATTATGCCGGGCATTGGCTCTTTTACCGGCACTTCCCCCGCGCTCCTCTTGGTCGCCCCAATCGCATTTCTCTCCTTCCGTGCTTTCTAAACACCTCGGCCACCGCGGCCGCTATGTTCCCCGCCCCCCGTCTCTTTCTCCTACTTTCTCCTTTTCTCCGCTTTCTCCTGCATCTGCGCACGGCCGCGCGATCCCTTTCCCCGCTGCTGCCCCCTTCTTGCCACCTGTCTTGGCGTGTGGGAGATTTCATCTCCTCACAATGCAAATCTTGCTTTGCACAATCGTCTCTCCAAGACTTTTTTCACTGCACCGTTTGATGCCAAGGTAGTTATGGCTGTCGACAAACTCGACATTTTTACAGCTGGTGTTGATGCTGCCTTTGTTGGAATTGATGATCGGCATCGTATTCGAAGTCATTAGCTTTGGCTTGGATACCGAGGAGGTTGTGAGATAAGAGACAAATGTCATCCGCGTAATCCAAATCCTCAAAGTATCGGGTGGAGCTCCATGTGATCCCGCGTTTGGACCTGCTTACTTCTCTTATGATTATTTCGATGACCAGATTGAACAGTATCGGTGAAAGGGGGCCTTGTTTGACGCCAGTGTTTGTCTAGAAGGGTGCACTGATCTCTCCATTATGCAATACTGGCAGATCCACAGAACATGTTTATGATGTTGATTGGCACTACCTTCCGTGCAAGCGCCCGCCATATCGCTTTGACTAAGTCAAACGCCTTCTGAAATTCGATGAGCAGGGGGTAAAGAGAAGATCACCATTCCACAGCTTCTTTGGTTATTACAAGTGTAATTTCCTGATCAACTCCTGTATGGTCCTATGTGGATCCTCCTAGATCGTCCCGTAGTGTAGGTTTAATCTTTTCCATTAAGCGTAAATTCAGATGTGTACACTCAGAGAAAAACCAAGAATTTCGTACTTAAACCAAGTACGAACTTTTAGGTCGACCTTTTAAGAAAATTATTAATTTAAGAACAATTTTTTTTCCTAAAGTTCTATTTTGAGGACGAAATTTCTTTATGTAAATGTGAAAAATTCATCTTTTAAGAACGAAAAATACTTAATATAAATCTGACAAAAAAAAATTCTGAAATTATAGAAACCAAATTTTTTTTGGTTTTTATTTTTGGATTTATTTATTTTTATACCCTTGCAGAGGCTATTAAAATTTTGGTCAAAAGTGTGCAATAAAGGCAGTGAAGACATCTATTATTCTATAAAGTATATATATTCTTAATCACGATCACCTCCTAAGTCGATATAAGCATGTCTATCTAATCGTCTGTCTGTCTGTTTCTACACAAACTAGTCTCGCAGATTTAAAACAAACGACTTCAAACTTTGCACACATCCTGTCTCAGAGAAAATCCCAAGAATTTCGTACCTAAACCAAGTACGAATGCACTTGGAAGTCGACCAAGAACTTCTTTACTTAATTCAAAAAAAAAAAGCTCATTTAAGTACGAATTTTTTTCCTAAAGTTAGATTTTCAAAACAAAAATTCGAAGAAAGAAAACGGAGAAAAATACCTAAGTTATAAACATAAAAATATTATTTTATTTATTAATAAACTTTTTAACTTTTAAGTCAAACTTTTTATTTTTAAGTCTTATTTTTATCCATTCAGCTATTGTCCAAATCGCAATACCACTGTAAAAAATACCCTTGGTGTTTCTTAAATACCAGGTGCTTTTACCTGGTAAGCAAAATAACTCAAATAGTTGAATTCTCGAACTCGGCTCGAACCCGGAACCCATTACACATCAGCTGAGAACTCTACTGTTGGGCTATCCCTGACAAGGTTTCGCGCGAAAATGTTTTTAAGTTCAGTTGTTGCTCCGTGCTACTCTAAAAATCTTCCAAAATTGAAAAGCGCTTCTACTGGTGGCGGTCGCCGCCAGGCAAAGCTCCATCAGCTGTGTGGGAATTGCTTGGGAGTATTTTTTTCAGAGTGCGGTCGCGGCCAGTGGCCAGTTCTTAATAAAAAACTTTATATTTAAATTAAATAAATGAAATGCATTATTTCTATTTATTGTTTTGTTTTTTATGTTCGAAAACTACAAAAAGGCAATAGGCAACCGAATATGTTTATGTATTGCTATGAATATGCGCCTTAGCTTCACAGTCAGCACCATGGGTAGCTCTACTTATCGAACTATGTATATCTTGAGTAAGCTTTTCCCAGAGTTGGGACTTGTGCCAGAATCAATTATTATAATTATCGCTAAATAATTTCTCTCGGTGTAACTAGCCGCAGTGGTCCGCTAATTGCCCGTTATCAGTAGTTCTGTATTCTTTGATTCTCCCAGCTTCGCATGCGATTTGTTGTTCTCTTGTAGCGCATGCACTTTGGGAGCTTATGTAGAGCTTCTGCGCGAGCTCTTAGTGCACTTGTATTTTGGCATTTGATTGGAGCGGCTTGTTCGGGGTTAAATTAAACCCCGTAGATAAAATTGAAATTGAATCATTAATTCGTGCGTTTAATTCGGCCGCTACCAAAAAGCTGGTAGCGTTACACCCAGAAAAGAACGATATATCAAAAGTTGCGTCATCTCAAGGGCTATCTCTACAAGCAATATGAATCGGATCGTTAGAGCCAATTTTGAAAAACAAAAACTTTTTTCTGAAAAAATAAATTTCTTTTCAGTGAATTTTTACGATTTAAGTGATTTTTTAACGACGTGTATTTTTACGATCTTACGATTTAGACATTTGATCTTAAAGAAAGTGAAAACAATATTTAAAAAACCTTTCTAACTAAATATATCACGTGAAGTTAGGTGCTTTGGTTGTAAAGTTACGCGTTTCTTACATTTAAGAGTCTTTTTAATTTTTTAAGGTAACCATAAGTAATTTAAAACAAGAATGGAAAGCTAACTTCTATGTGGCAGATATGTGGCAGCTTATATTATTAGATATATATCGGATCTTATATAGTCGGCCGATCCTTATAAAACTCGGCAGATCAAATAGTTTGCCGAAAGTAGAATTCATACAAAGTCCCAGTCTTCTAACTTAAAAAACAACGAAGTTATGGCATTTCCTATCAATCAGTTATACGGCTGCTATAGGATATAGTCAGATCGGCAGATCGTATAAGTCAGCCAAAAGAGGAGTCCACAGCAAGTTCCATCTTTCTAACTTAAAAAACAGAGATATGGCATTTCCGATCAATCAGTTATATGGCAGCTATAGGATATAGTTCACCGATCCCAGCCGTTATATACTGCCTGCAAAGGAAAGAAGGATGTGTGCAAAGTTTGAAATCGATAGATTTAACACTGAGAGACTAGTTTGCGTAGAAACAGACAGACGCACAGACGGACATTCTTATATCGACTCAGGAGATGATCGTGATCAAGAATATATATACTTTATAGGGTCGGAGATGTCTCCTTCACTGCGTTGCACACTATTGACCAAAATTATAATACCCTCTGCAAGGGTATAAAAATCGTAGAACAAACGTTGCTTAGATTTTAGTAACTAACATACTCAAATTTTTTTTTAATCTTACACATTTTTTCGGAGTAAAACTTGAAAAACTTTTTCATTTGGAAAATTCTTTGAAAATTGTTTTTCCTGAATAACTTTTGAAAGAAATTTCGGATCGGGATGGTTGTGGTATCAATTGTACGCGTATTTGATAGCAGAATCTGTGTATATAAAAATATTTTTTCTGGTGACACCAATGTCCACCCTATCTCCAATTTAGTGAATCAAAAGTGTTTTACATTTACGCTAATTTCTCCCAAGCCAAACTACCACGAATTCCTAACGTGGTTAATTTGCCCGAGTGACATGTCGAACATAACCGCGGGGAAGTCGTGGTGCGAGTTAAGCAGTAAAGACAGAGTATTCTCAACATTAGCCCACATGAGTTCTGGTATATTGAAGTCCCCCAGAGCTACCAGCTGGTCATTATCAGACAGACGGTCCGGAATAAGACGAATAGCGGAAAAATGTTCCCAGTATGTAGGCGGTTTCCATGAAGGTGGTATGTAAGAACAGGTAACGTATAAAGAATGACCGGACAAAATGATTTTAATGCAAAGAAATTCTATGTCACCAAACTCTTGTGATTGTACCTCTTCAGAAGCGAAATTGGAATCTACAGAAATTAAGACTCCTCCTCCCCTTCGCAGTGTTGTATCACGTCTAAAAGTGGTGTTCTTACTTAGAAAAACTTAAGCTTAAGATCTCCGGCTTTAATCAAGTTTCTGTAAAGACTATAATGTGAGATGCAAAGGAAGAACTATCAGAATACAGTTTGGGTAGTTGACTACGTAACCCTCTAGTATTCTGATAGGTAAGTGTTAGTGAAGAAATTAATTTTTTGCAGATGAGGAAGATGAGGTGGAAGGTTGGTCAGTGGCTCTAACATGTGGGAGCTTCACTCCCACAGGCTTTGTAATTTTTTTCTTCACCGTACTTGGATGATGTTCCTGGACGAAAATGTTCTCTGGCCATAAGCTGGCGGAACAAATCATCTTAAACATCTGCACGGGCACACGTATTTTGAGAGATGACGTGTGCCTGGTGTACTTTTATTTAAATATGGTCATGTCCGCCATCTTTATGTCGGTTTTTGTTTTGGCTTTGATGTAAGCCGAGATATCAATCTCTGAAGTATCAGGCGCAAGCCGGGAAACAAATATGTGTTTCGATAATGGTATCACCTGCAAAGGTTTATTCCGTGAATATATAGAAAGGTTATTTCCAGAGAAACATACTCCTTAATCATTTAACTTATTCCCTGGTCTGGTTCTGAGGATTTTCCCAAAACACAGCAAACCTAGAAGAATCAAGAAAGGTTTTTTGAAACTAAAGAAACTAGTTTCGGAGGTTAACTGTTAGGATAAGTTGGAGGACAGCTCGTGAGAGCATGGACTGCAATGGTTGGTTTTTTATGTATTTGGTGTTTTCTTTTGTTGATAAGCTAACAGTTGGGCTAGCAGCTCAACGTTGGGCTAGCCTTTTTATTCTGTGACGAACATGATGAAGTGGA
This sequence comes from Drosophila monieri, assembly GCA_035047585.1. Lineage (NCBI taxonomy): Eukaryota > Metazoa > Arthropoda > Insecta > Diptera > Drosophilidae > Drosophila > Drosophila monieri. The sequence goes on from JAWNPJ010000001.1 coordinate 17,562,797, forward strand.
TACCGATTGGTTGGATACTCTGCCCACGCGACGGGCCTAGTTCAGGGAAGAGGCAAGGGGGTTGGTTACTTCCGTTACAAAAATTTGTAGACCGAGCTGGGAAGGCTTAGAAGGGGATATAGTCATATGGAATGATATGAATTCAAGACAGGAAACCTTGCTATTGAAGAACTGAGGTGGTATGGTTCTTCTGCTTGGCCCGCCCTAATTGTAAAGACTTAACAATGTATTATTGCTGCCCTTTCCCATGTATAGTGAAATAGTGAGCTTTCTACAATATTCATCATTTCTATAATCCAATTACTCAATTACGTTACAAATCATGGTTGCTTCTTTTCCTGGCTATCCTCTCAACCTAAACCCTTACTCCAAATTGTTTATAATCCTAATAAATGGTTTTAATTCAGATTAACTAATAAATAACTAATTATTTGGAATGCAGTACAAAAGCTTATCGATATAGAAATATATATATATGTGATATATATAAGCACTAACCATACAACATATAGACTACCCATTTCATTCAAAGAAAATTGGCGTATACATTATTGGGTTAATGATGATGAATGAAATCATATTTTATTTTTTAATTTTTCAGAATAAATTTTATAATTGTTAGGGAATACTATGAAGTTTTAGCAGTAAATTTTTTCATATATATATACATATATGTCTACGAATGAGTACAAATCTATATACTAAGGTAGATAAATATAAGGTAGTAAATATACCCCGTTATTTCAGTCGGTGTCAATTAAAAACAAGATTTTTATACTCTTGCAGAGGGTATTATAATTTTGGTCAAAAGTGTGCAACGCAGTGAAGGAGACATCTCCGACCCTAAAAAGTATACATATTCTTGATCAGGCTCACCTCCTGAGTCGATATAAGCATGTCCGTCTGTCCGTCTGTCTGTTTCTACGCAAACTAGTCTCTCAGTGTTAAAGCTATCGACTTTGCACACATTCTTTTTTCCTTTGCAGGTAGTATATAAGTCGGAACGGCCGGGATGGGTCAACTATATCCTATTGCTGCCATATAACTGATTGATCGGAAATGCCATATCTCTGTTGTTTTTTAAGTTAGAAGTATGGGACTTTATATGCGTTCCATTTTGGGCAAACTAATTCGATTTGCCAAATTTCATAAGGATCGGCCGACTATATAAGATCCGATATATATCTAATAAAATAAGCTGCCACTTAACTGCAAGGGTATATCAACTTCGGCTTCGCCCGAAGTTAGCTTTCCATTCTTGTTTAAAGTTGTTTTTGTTCTTGAAGCCGATGGTGCTTGCAAGGGTATGCACTGATAGATGATTTTTAGGGGAGTAAGCATAAACAAAAACAGCTGCTTTTTAGTTTGTGTGGCCATCAGTAGGGTATGCAATCATTATCCGTTTAAAACAACAACATAAAAACAATTTGGGTTTTAAGTAAAATCGACTGAGATACCCTGTTCCTATCTAAGTACAATGATTTTCATACTTTTTTAAATATATATATATATATATGTGTAAACCCATTTACTGCTACCATTTAATTGTCTTTATAAACATATAAAAAATTTATGACGAAATGTTTAAAAATATAATATAATGCCTGGGGGGAATGCCTTCAAACAAACACTCTAGTGCTGGACAATCGTTGGAGTTGTGTGGTTAGTGTTGTGTTTTATTCTGGAAGAGTTACATTAAATACTACTACAATTACTTAGTCGGCTAACCTACCGCAGTTTCTCTTCCCTCTCAGTGTGATGGCGCAAATCGGTCTAAAATCCGCCAAAATCTTCTTATTTACTTCTTATTTAGTGGGACCGAACAACATGAATCCCAAAGCTACACTACATATACAACTTGATTAACTATCGATAACCATAATCCGTTCCGCGACATCCCCACCCCCGTGAAGCAGCCGCATTCACCACATCCAGGACAGCTAACTTCGAAGCGGGACGCATTATCGTCTTGGCTCGATCGTTAGTCCGCACCGCCGCTCGACGAGGTACTCCATCTCTCCCGGTGAACACCTCTTCCACGACGCCTCGTTTCCACTCCCTTCGTGGTGTGGCTGGATCGCAGATGAACACCAGGTCTCCTCGGCGAATTGGCTCGACGTGCTTGCACCATCTCTCCCTGCGCACAAGTGTAGGCAGGTACTCATGCACCCATCTCTTCCAGAATCTATCCCGCATCATCCTCGCTATGCGCCACTGCTTCCTGGTAGCGCATCTCACGAACTCCTGTCCGTCGTCCATGGGAAGATCTGGGACATCGGGTGCTCCCTTCAACAAGTCGTTGGGTGTCAGTGGAGCCTCCTGGTCCACCGTCACTGGTAGATGAGTGAGCGGACGAGAGTTTACTATGCTCTCCGCCTCAATCAGCAGGTTCTCCAGTACGTGCTCCTTGGGCGCAAGTTCCTTTATCGTGTGCGCCAGCACCTTCTTCACGCACTGCACCATCCTTTCCCAGGCGCCACCCTCAGCTGGGTTCGCCGGGCAATTGAAGATCCATTCGACTCCTCTAGACGGCAGCTCGCCCTGGATCTGTACAGGCTCGAACACTTCGCTGAACCTCTTGGCTTCGCGGTCGGCTCCAAGGAAGTTCTTTCCATTGTCGCTCCTAATCCTGACGATGGGTCCACGTCGGCTCATAAAGTTCCTCATAGCGATTATGCAGGAATCGGTGGACAGATCGTGAGCTATCTCCAAGTGGATAGCTCTTGTGGTTAGACACGTAAACAGTGCCACCCACCTCTTCTCCGTGCGTCGTCCAACCGTCACAAATAGCGGTCCAAAATAGTCCAATCCGGTAAACTTAAAGGGCCATCCGTTGGCCTCCAGCCGGTCCTCTGGCAGGGAACCCATCTTGGGCTGAGTTGGTCGTGCCCTTCGCAGCTTGCAAACGTTGCATTTGCTCACCACCCTCCGTAGCAGCCTCCGTAAGTTCGTAATCCAGAACTTCTGCCGGATCGCTCCGATAGTTGCCTCCGTGTTTTGGTGGCACATCCTCTCGTGGTGATGCTGCACGATCATCTCCGCCAATGCCTCCTCGTGACACAGTATGATCGGCCGACGTCCGCTGTATGGCACACACGTCGCGTCGTCGATCCTTCCGCTGGCTCGCAGTACTCCGTCCTCGTCGAAGTATGGGGACAGTTCACGCAATCGACTGCCCTTGGCGGCCTTTCCTTGGTTGTCCTCAGCAAACGCTTCTCGCTACGATTGCCGTACCAGTGCGCACTCAGCTTCAGCGCACTCCATCGACGTCAGTCCGTGATCCTCTCCATCGTATCGTAGTCCACGGCACCGTCGAATAAATCTTAGCACCCATGCGGTGCTCCTCAACAGTCGATTGTAGTTCGAGAATCTCTGCAGGGATATGAAGTTTACCATGACCAAGGCAAACTCACATTTCATTTCCTCTTCGTCGGGCGTCGGAGGGATCCACCCCTCGCTCGATCTTGGCCAGCTTTCCTCTGGTCCTCGTAGAAATGGTGGACCGCTTAGCCATCGCGAACCGATGCTCAGGTCCACGGCCTTGCGCGGCCTCGTCGCGTCGTCTGCCACGTTTTCGCCAGACGGAATCCATCTCCACTGGGACGCCTCCGTGGACTCCAAGATCTCTGCCACCCGGTTACCGACGAACTGCTTGTATCTCCGGTGGGTGCTGCTTATCCAGTGCAACACAGTCTTAGAATCCGTCCATAATACGCAGCTGCTGATCGCCACACCGTGCTCCTGCTTGACGGTGTCCATCAGTCTCGTGCCCAATACTGCTGCTTGAAGTTCCAGTCGCGGGATCGACATAGTCCTCATCGAAGCGCATTTCGTCTTGGAGCTTATGAAATGCGCCTGCACGTCTCCGTTCTCGTAAGTGGCCCGCCAATAGGCCGCTGCTGCGAACGCCGACTGACTGGAGTCCACGAAGATGTGCAGCTGTAGCATCCGCACGCGTCCACCGCCGAAGTAGTAGCGTGGACATCGGAACTCTTCGATTTTCCTCATTCCTTGCCGCCAATCCTCAAAGGCTGCGGCCAAATTATCTGGTAGCGGCTCGTCCCAGTTGACTCCTCTCCGCCAAATCTCTCTCATTAACAATTTGGCAGTCACCATGTAGCAGCTCAGGAATCCAATCGCCGAACTGGAAGTAAATCGACACAAGTCAAATCCTGCATCTGCATGAATTTCTCTCACCCGTGTCGAAACGGCAATAGCTTCTTCTTCACTAGTGAAACTGTCGACGTAGTCGTCTACGTAGTGGTACTCCTTGATAGCCAGGGCTGCTCGCGGATCCGTGCTGCTGTACTGCGAGGCATTCACGGTCTTCACATAGTCCGCCGAACATGGTGAACAAGCTGCTCCGAACGTCATCACTTGCATCTCGTATACGTCCGGCTCCCGCTGGTCATCTCCGTTCCTCCACAGGAACCTCTGGGATCCTCTATCCTGTGGCTGCATCAGTACCTGATGAAACATCTCCTTGATGTCTGCACAAACCCCAACTGCTCCTTCCCGAAAATGGAAGAGCACTGCTGGGAGTGGCTTGTAGCGCTGTGGGCCATTCATTAGCGCTGAATTGAGGGACACGCCGTTCACCTTGGCAGCCGCGTCGAAGACCAGCCGGATTTTTCCAGGTTTGTTCGGGTTTTCCACCCCGAAGTGCGGCAGGTACCATAACTTGCCTTTCTGGAACCTCTGGACTTCCTGGGGCTCCAGTCGTCGTGCATACTCCTTCCTGACGTAATCCTCCATTATTCCCTTATAGGCCCACGCGAAGTCCACATCGCGCCTCATTTTTCCCTCGGTGTTGACGAGTCTCTTGAGCGCCATATTGTAGCTCTCCGGCAGTCTCACCTCGTCGTCTCTCCATAGCAGCCCGGTTTCATATCGTCGACCTACTCGCTTAGTCGTCTCCTTCAGGATTCTCATGGCCCGTGCGTCGACTGACGGCGCCAGCTCCACTCCGCCAGCTGCGACTGGCTGTGCCGGCTTTACTCCGAAATTCTCGATCTCGAAATAATCGCTGACCATCTTCTCCAGAAGATTATCCTGGGACACGGCTAGGAGGCACGATCTCTGAGGCGGTGAGCTCACCTTTTCGCTCACCGGTCCATACACCACCCATCCAAGTGCGGTGGCTGCTGCAAATGGTCCTCCGCGTCGTTGTAGAAACGCTGTTGAATTCCTTGCAGTCCCTGATCTGGTGTTGTCCCTCGCATATAGGGCAACATCTGGGGCGGTCGGCATAACGCTCCTCCTCGCGAACACTATTCGCGTGCAGGATCCTTCGCTTCGGTTGCTCCTTGGCTCCAGCGTCCGTGACAGTGCACACCAGTCTTGCGAATTCATGAAGCCATTCGCTCAGGTGCACCACTGTCGGATACGGTTGTATCGTGGCCGCGTGCTTCGCCCAGTCCAACCTCTTGCTCAGCGGCAACTTGGCGATCAGCTCCTCCATTAGGGTTGGGTTCCCAAATAGCTCCTACGTTGCTGGGATGGATGAGCAACGACTTCACTGTCTCGCGGGCCTCGCCCTTCAGGGCTTTCGCTAACCTCTGATTGTTTTCCAATTGTGTACACTGGTAGGCTGCCGTTGTCTCCGTGAACGCGCACAGGAATATTGGCCATTCCTCTGGCTGACCCTCGAAATCGGGAAGATCAGGCAATCTACGTGGCGTCCATCCAGGTATGCTCGCCGTCGCCACTTCATATGACAGGGGCGATGGTGCAGATACCTCCAAGTTATATGTCGGCGCTTGTGGCGGATGAACATAACCTAATCCAGGCTGCGCCGTGGCGGTCATACAAAATGGCGGATAATAGCCCACTGTTGTTGTTGGTGTGTGTGTCCGTGTGACAGGTTGCCCGTTTGCACAACGGCCGCCGAGCGTCGGCGTCAAATTTCCACTCAATTGTGGCGGCAAATTTGCACTCAATTGTGCCGGCAACTGCAACGATGACGTCACTCCAAGCTCCGTTTGCAGGTTGTCACTCATCTGCCTGGGCAGGATTCCACTAAAACTCTGCCGTTGCGCTGCTCCCTGGCGTGGCAGCATTCCACTCAAACATGGCGGTGTATTCGCCGCACCGCTCACTCCAACGCCGCGTGCCCCGATTCCAACGGGATCCCTGGCGGCCTCTGCTTGTCCTCCACTTGCCCTTGCCTTTTCCAGCTCCGACTCGAGACGTGCGATCCTTTCCATTAGGGCCGCCACTTGTACAGTTGTGGAGTCCGTAATCTGCCCCGTTGCTTCGGGCTGCAGGTTACTTGCCGCTTTCCTGGCGGCTGTTCCACTTTGCTTCGGAGTCTGTGGCCGCTGCCGATCACCAGCCACACTCGCAGAGCTTGCCGGTGTGCAAGTTGCTGTGGCCGTGGTGGTCGCAGTTGCGGTAACACCCGAGGCTTCCAACCTGGGGCTCCGCCGGGGCGAATGTTTCGTGGGCATCATCTTGCAGAGTGCGAATAAAAGATAATGTCGCCGCTTGGCCGATCACGGGGAATGCCTTCAAACAAACACTCTAGTGCTGGACAATCGTTGGAGTTGTGTGGTTAGTGTTGTGTTTTATTCTGGAAGAGTTACATTAAATACTACTACAATTACTTAGTCGGCTAACCTACCGCAGTTTCTCTTCCCTCTCAATGTGATGGCGCAAATCGGTATAAAATCCGCCAAAATCTTCTTATTTACTTCTTATTTAGTGGGACCGAACAACATGAACTTAAAATCCCAAAGCTACACTACATATACAACTTGACTGACTATCGATAACCATAATCCGTTCCGCGACAACATATAATAAAATTATTTCATCAATAACCTAATAATGTATACCCCAATTTTCTTAGGGTAGCAAGCCGGAAAAGTTACAAAATTCTAAAACTTTGGCTGGCTTCAAAACGAAATCGAACACACCCACATGAAACCGTGTATGTGAATGTGTGAGCACGCATACATATAAAGATCAATTTAACCGCGGATCAACCTTCTTGATACTGACGCTGATGCGTCTCTCAGCGACTGAACTGCCAAAAATTTTCAGTGAGACTATGAGCGGAAGAAAGAGCATAAGAATTAGAGTACGATTCTCTCTGGGGTCTGCTGGGGCCAGTCGCAAGAAATTTTTGCGACCATTTTCGTTGTATGAAATGGGTAGTCTATATGTTGTATGGTTAGTGATATAAGTTAACACCTTAAATGTCAAATACTAACTAATACTAAATTAGTTAATAAAACGTTAAGTCCACTCACACGCCCATAAGTTCTAAATAGCAACGGAGCTTCCGCAACCAAAATGAGTGCACCGCGCACCGGACGCAATATGATGCCGTGGCACCAATAAGGGTCACACGGATCGAAAAACACGTGCGCTGAGTAAGCATTGATTATGCTTGCGATCGTGGGAAAGCCAAAAGAAAGAAAACACCAAAATATTTGGCAAGCTCACTGAACCCAATGGCAAGTGCATCTACCAACAACATAATGCACTGGACTTTAGCTACAGCTGCAACACCAGCTATCAGACGCCAGCGCCAGCAACCGCGAGACGCCAGCAGCAGCAGCAACCGCGACCGAGATCGCGGCAGCGTCGGAGCGATACAAAGGTTTAGTTATACATTATAAGAATCATAATTGTCAGATCGACACTCAAATAAACGAAAAATAAAAGATTAATTTTTTTTTTAAAAGAATACTAATATAATCTTTTTAACTGGCGCCCGAGCAGGGACCTGGTGAAAAACCGCGAAAGGATACAAGTTCCGAGTCTCGTTCAGATCGGTTCGACGTTCGACTTTTTTTTTGATTATACAGAAAACGCCAAACATCGCGATTCGGAAGTGTACAAGTGTCGTTAAAAAAACGCTACAACGCACTTCTGAGGGAATTGTAGCTAGTGGAAAAACCAGGCTCCAAATTTCATCGCCGTGATCCATTCGGTACCCGTTCAGAAGGAACGAGATCCAAGAATAGAGGAGGCTCCGTAGTAGACCCACACCCAAGAGGAATAGCTGCTGCGTGGGACATACAGGAATCAGCCGAACCTATTGTCACGATAGCATGCCGAAATGATTTTAATGTAAACTAGGAGTTAGCAAGGAGTCGGGTCAGGCAGCAGCCAAGGCATAGATTAGATCAATACAAATGTAAATGTAACGTGTACAAAAATGAATGTTCTTAATAATAATCGCGACTTTCACACTCGATGGGCTTCGGTAGCTTTTCTGCGTCTTCGCTCTTTTCTTTACCGCGTTCAACTCTCTCTGACCGACAAAACGACAGTGTTGTGTATCTTGGACTTGTGTCTTTTGGATTGGTGTTTGGTAAAATGGAATTTTCTTAAGTGTGGCCCTTTCTATAAGTTCTAATACGTCCAAATCCCACATTCGGCCATCCTGATTTTTCATTCGACCCTGAATGAATTCCATTTCTTCATATACTCTGCCGTTGTTGTTGTTTGCTTTGGTCCTTCTTGATTTCCCTACTTTATGACTTCATATTGACCGTGAGTTCGTTTTTTTGTAACTTTATAAGGGCCGAAAAAATTTTGGCCTAAGCTTCATGCCTGTTCCGTATTGTGTCCTTTTTACAGCTACTAACTCTCCTACTTTATAATTCGACTCTTCCCTTCTTACAGTTGTAAATATTTTCTGTTTTCTTGCTGAACCTTTTCAATATATTGTTACTCCTGCTGACGTATATCTTCCCGATTATCGTTTAACTCGTCAATTTGCATCTCCTCAAAAAGTTTTCTTAGCTCGCCGTCTTTCTTTCTCATTGTTAATCCTGTCAGTATTTGAAATGGGCTGAATCTTGTAGTTCGAGGTGGCGAGGTTTTTATTATTTGCTGGAACATTCCTGACGTAAACGCTGTACCTCTGTCTGTACCAATTCTACGAGGATTACCAAAAATTGCTGCCTGTTTACTACTTCGTCTGTTCCAGTCGACTACGTCGGGTAAAGCCAAGTAAATTTAGAAAATCCGTCCACTATTGCTAGTATATGATTGTATTTTTTCTTCGTGTCCGTTAAGGGTCCAACATGATCAATGTGATATGTTCCGAGAGGTCCCTGAGCCTTATCGATTGGTGATAGTAAATCTTCTTTTTTCCCTCTTTTTGAGTCAACTATTAGGCATTCTACGCAACCTTTAACAATTCTTTCGACATTTTTTTGTATCTCTGGTATGAAGTAAAACCTGTATAGCATGTCTCGCGTTTTTTTATATCCGAAATGTCCATCTCTATGTGCCATACTAATTATTTCGTCCTGCATTGAATCGGGTACCACTAACAATTCCTACACTGTATCCTTGTATAGTATGTCATTATTAAGGAAAATTTCCACCTTCCAGAATAGTTTATACTGCCTTGATCCACTTGTCATTATCCTGTGCTTCAATTATTCTAGATTTTGTTGAATCCTCACTACGGCTAAAACTTCTAACTCGTATGCACAATATATCTCTTCGCAAGCATTCGTTTTACGACTCATATACTCTACTGGGTGGAACTGCTGATCTTCTGAGTCTTTTTGCATCTACGCGGCGCCGAAACCATATTTGCTTGCGTCTGTATGAACTTCAGTATTGTGGAGTTCATAGTCACAACACCTCTGCCGAACTTCTCAAGCTACCCATGTTCTAAAACTTTTAAGTTTCACTCAAACACAAGAAAGCTCGCTGATCATACGATAGCGCCGTTAAATCTCAACACATCGATGCTGAACTTAGAACCGTTAGACAAATGCACGTGTGCTTAGTCAATAAATGCTAGCTCGAGCCAACTTCTTCGCCTTTGAGTGATAGTGGCGAAAGCAATAGCATCGGTCCGTGCCGGACCAAGAAGTTAAATATCAACCCAAACTAACGGAAAAATAGTACAGTCAATTAGACTGATTCTGCGACGAAATTGCAAGCGATTTTAATTTCATTTATTCAAATAATAAACAAAGCAAAGTGCCAGTGAAAGTGTTGTGAATTTTCAGTGAGGTAAGAATTTTCGCTAGGAAAAGTCCACATACTTACTTCATCTACTTTAGGGCCACATGGCAGGTGGTCAACATTGCTGCAACATCTTCATATCTTTGGTTCCCTGGGCCACGGCCTATTCTATTGTATGGAGGGATTCTGGAAGTGAAATTGAAGCCTAGTCTACCGGCGGTCCCCGAAAAAACAAAAAAGATACAACCCCAATTTGACCAGACCTGTGGCGGAAGAAAATTTCAACCAACTTGAAAAAAAAAATATTTGTATAATAACCTTTTTGAAGACCCGTTCAATCTAAGTATCGTGTCTTAAATATTTCTTCTAGATAGTGCCAAATTTTTCATGAATTTATAAATTAATTGATGCATTCTATCACTTTAACGATTTTTTTTTTGTGTAAGTTACTGTCTAACTAAAAACGCCCACATACGCGTTAATGAATTTGATCAGGGCTTATCTCTAAGCCCTGAATTAAGCTCAACCAACACAGCAGATTTGTGTTTCTTGTCTGTAATTATACCCTTGCAGAGGGTATTATAATTTTGGTCAAAAGTGTTCAACGCAGTGAAGGAGACATCTCCGACCCTATAAAGATTCTTGATCAGCATCACCACCTGAGTCAATATAAGCATGTCCGTCTGTCTCTCAGTTTTGAAGCTATCGACTTCAAACTTTGCACACATCCTTCTTTCCTTTGCAGGCAGTATATAAGTCGGAACGGCCGGGATCGGTCAGCTATATCCTATAGCTGCCATATAACTGATTGATCGGAAATGCCATAACTTTGCTGTTTTTAAAGTTAGAAGGATGGGACTTGCTATGGATTCCTCTTTTGATAGACTTATTCGATCTGCCAAATATCATAAGGATCGGAAAACTATATCCTATAGCTGCCATATAACTGATTGATCGGAAATGCCATATCTCTGTTGTTTTGAAAGTTAGAAGGATGGGACTTGCTATGGATTTCTCTTTTGGTAGACTTATTCGATCTGCAAAATTTCATAAGGATCGGCCGACTATATCCTATAGCTGCCATATAACTGATTGATCGGAAATGCCATATCTCTGTTGTTTTTTAAGTTAGAAGACTGGGACTTTGTATGGATTCTACTTTCGGCAAACTAATTTCATCTGCCGAGTTTCATAAGGATCGGCCGACTATATCCTATAGCTGTCATATAACTGATTGATCGGAAATGCCATAATCTTGTTGTTTTTATACTCTTGCAGAGGGTATTATAATTTTGGTCAAAAGTGTGCAACGCAGTGAAGGAGACATCTCCGACCCTATAAAGTATATATATTCTTGATCAGGATCACCTCCTGAGTCGATATAAGCATGTCCGTCTGTCCGTCTGTCCGTCTGTCTGTCTGTTTCTACGCAAACTAGTCTCTCAGTTTTGAAGCTATCGACTTCAAACTTTGCACACATCCTTCTTTCCTTTGCAGGCAGTATATAAGTCGGAACGGCCGGGATCGGTCAACTATATCCTATAGCTGCCATATAACTGATTGATCGGAAATGCCATAACTTTGTTGTTTTTATACCCTTGCAGAGGGTATTATAATTTTGGTCAAAAGTGTGCAACGCAGTGAAGGAGACATCTCCGACCCTATAAAGTATATATATTCTTGATCAGTATCACCTCCTGAGTCGATATAAGCATGTCCGTCTGTCCGTCTGTCTGTCTGTTTCTACGCAAACTTGTCTCTCAGTTTTGAAGCTATCGACTTCAAACTTTGTACACATCCTTCTTTTTTTTGCAGGCAGTATATAAGTCGGAACGGCCGGGATCGGTCAACTATATCCTATAGCTGCCATATAACTGATTGATCGGAAATGCCATAACTTTGTTGTTTTTAAAGTTAGAATGATGGGACTTGCTATGGATTCCTCTTTTGGTAGACTTATTCGATCTGCTAAATATCATAAGGATCGGCCGACTATATCCTATAGCTGCCATATAACTGATTGATCGGAAATGCCATATCTCTGTTGTTTTTAAAGCTAGAAGGATGGGACTTGCTGTGGATTCCTCTTTTGGTAGACTTATTCGATCTGCCAAATATCATAAGGATCGGCCGACTATATCCAATAGCTGCCATATAACTGATTGATCGGAAATGCCATATCTCTGTTGTTTTTAAAGTTAGAAGGATGGGACTTGCTATGGATTCCTCTTTTGGTAAACTTATTTGATCTGTCAAATATCATAAGGATCGGCCGACTATATCCCATAGCTGCCATATAACTGATTGATCGGAAATGCCATATCTCTGTTGTTTTTTAAGTTAGAAGACTGGGACTTTGTATGGATTCTACTTTCGGCAAACTAATTTCATCTGCCGAATTTCATAAGGATCGGCCGACTATATCCTATAGCTGTCATATAACTGATTGATCGGAAATGCCATAACCTTGTTGTTTTTATACCCTTGCAGAGGGTATTATAATTTTGGTCAAAAGTGTGCAACGCAGTGAAGGAGACATCTCCGACCCTATATAGTATATATATTCTTGATCAGTATCACCTCCTGAGTCGATATAAGCATGTCCGTCTGTCCGTCTGTCTGTCTGTTTCTACGCAAACTAGTCTCTCAGTTTTGAAGCTATCGACTTCAAACTTTGCACACATCCTTCTTTCCTTTGCAGGCAGTATATAAGTCGGAACGGCCGGGATCGGTCAGCTATATCCTATAGCTGCCATATAACTGATTGATCGGAAATGCCATAACTTTGTTGTTTTTAAAGTTAGAAGGATGGGACTTGCTATGGATTCCACTTTTGATAGACTTATTCGATCTGCCAAATATCATAAGGATCGGCCGACTATATCCTATAGCTGCCATATAACTGATTGATCGGAAATGCCATATCTCTGTTGTTTTTAAAGTTAGAAGGATGGGACTTGCTATGGATTCCTCTTTTGGTAAACTTATTTGATCTGTCAAATATCATAAGGATCGGCCGACTATATCCCATAGCTGCCATATAACTGATTGATCGGAAATGCCATATCTCTGTTGTTTTTAAAGCTAGAAGGATGGGACTTGCTGTGGATTCCTCTTTTGGTAGACTTATTCGATCTGCCAAATATCATAAGGATCGGCCGACTATATCCAATAGCTGCCATATAACTGATTGATCGGAAATGCCATATCTCTGTTGTTTTTAAAGTTAGAAGGATGGGACTTGCTATGGATTCCTCTTTTGGTAAACTTATTTGATCTGTCAAATATCATAAGGATCGGCCGACTATATCCCATAGCTGCCATATAACTGATTGATCGGAAATGCCATATCTCTGTTGTTTTTTAAGTTAGAAGACTGGGACTTTGTATGGATTCTACTTTCGGCAAACTAATTTCATCTGCCGAATTTCATAAGGATCGGCCGACTATATCCTATAGCTGTCATATAACTGATTGATCGGAAATGCCATAACCTTGTTGTTTTTATACCCTTGCAGAGGGTATTATAATTTTGGTCAAAAGTGTGCAACGCAGTGAAGGAGACATCTCCGACCCTATATAGTATATATATTCTTGATCAGTATCACCTCCTGAGTCGATATAAGCATGTCCGTCTGTCCGTCTGTCTGTCTGTTTCTACGCAAACTAGTCTCTCAGTTTTGAAGCTATCGACTTCAAACTTTGCACACATCCTTCTTTCCTTTGCAGGCAGTATATAAGTCGGAACGGCCGGGATCGGTCAGCTATATCCTATAGCTGCCATATAACTGATTGATCGGAAATGCCATAACTTTGTTGTTTTTAAAGTTAGAAGGATGGGACTTGCTATGGATTCCACTTTTGATAGACTTATTCGATCTGCCAAATATCATAAGGATCGGCCGACTATATCCTATAGCTGCCATATAACTGATTGATCGGAAATGCCATATCTCTGTTGTTTTTAAAGTTAGAAGGATGGGACTTGCTATGGATTCCTCTTTTGGTAGACTTATTCGATCTGCCAAATATCATAAGGATCGGCCGACTATATCCTATAGCTGCCATATAACTGATTGATCGGAAATGCCATATCTCTGTTGTTTTTCAAGTTAGAAGACTGGGACTTTGTATGGATTCTACTTTCGGCAAACTAATTTCATCTGCCGAGTTTCATAAGGATCGGCCGACTATATCCTATAGCTGTCATATAACTGATTGATCGGATATGCCATAACCTTGTTGTTTTTATACCCTTGCAGAGGGTACTATAATTTTGGTCAAAAGTGTGCAACGCAGTGAAGGAGACATCTCCGACCCTGTAAAGTATATATATTCTTGATCAGGATCACCTCCTGAGTCGATATAAGCATGTCCGTCTTTCCGTCTGTCTGTCTGCTTCTACGCAAACTAGTCTCTCAGTTTTGAAGCTATAGACTTCAAACTTTGCACACATCCTTCTTTTCTTTGCAGGCAGTATATAAGTCGGAACGGCCGGGATCGGTCAACTATATCCTATAGCTGCCATATAACTGATTGATCGGAAATGCCATAACTTTGTTGTTTTTATACCCTTGCAGAGGGTATTATAATTTTGGTCAAAAGTGTGCAACGCAGTGAAGGAGACATCTCCGACCCTATAAAGTATATATATTCTTGATCAGGATCACCTCCTGAGTCGATATAAGCATGTCCGTCTGTCCGTCTGTCTGTCTGTTTCTACGCAAACTTGTCTCTCAGTTTTGAAGCTATCGACTTCAAACTTTGCACACATCCTTCTTTCCTTTGCAGGCAGTATATAAGTCGGAACGGCTGGGATCGGTCAACTATATCCTATAGCTGCCATATAACTGATTGATCGGAAATGCCATAACTTTGTTGTTTTTAAAGTTAGAAGGATGGGACTTGCTACGGATTCCTCTTTTGGTAGACTTATTCGATCTGCCAAATATCATAAGGATCGGCCGACTATATTCTATAGCTGCCATATAACTGATTGATCGGAAATGCCATATCTCTGTTGTTTTGAAATTTAGAAGGATGGGACTTGCTATGGATTCCTCTTTTGGTAGACTTATTCGATCTGCCAAATATCATAAGGATCGGCCGACTATATCCTATAGCTGCCATATAACTGATTGATCGGAAATGCCATATCTCTGTTGTTTTTTAAGTTAGAAGACTGGGACTTTGTATGGATTCTACTTTCGGCAAACTAATTTCATCTGCCGAGTTTCATAAGGATCGGCCGACTATATCCTATAGCTGTCATATAACTGATTGATCGGAAATGCCATAACCTTGTTGTTTTTATACCCTTGCAGAGGGTATTATAATTTTGGTCAAAAGTGTGCAACGCAGTGAAGGAGACATCTCCGACCCTATAAAGTATATATATTCTTGATCAGGATCACCTCCTGAGTCGATATAAGCATGTCCGTCTGTCCGTCTGTCTGTCTGTTTCTACGCAAACTAGTCTCTCAGTTTTGAAGCTATCGACTTCAAACTTTGCACACATCCTTCTTTCCTTTGCAGGCAGTATATAAGTCGGAACGGCCGGGATCGGTCAACTATATCCTATAGCTGCCATTGTTGATGAACGGTCACTTCAGACTGGAAACTGCATTAATCCACAGTTCGGTTTGGAAACTGGTCACACAAAAAAGTTTAGGTAGAGAAGAAGAAGGTTCTAGAAGCGTCGGTTACAAATTCGGCGTGCGAGTTTTTGCTTGCTTTTGTTGTGACAGATGGCGAAATCAAGAGATTGAGCCAGCTCTATTTTCAATAAATAACGTTAATCATCATAAGGAAGTTTGGTCCTTCGAGCCGGATTCGTTATTGTTAGTAACTAAAAGTAAAGCACCATTGCGATGGAACAACTCAAACGGCTAAAGGGAGTGAGGAGCCGTCTCAAATCCAGCCTCACCAAACTGCTACACACAGCAGAAAACTCTTCCGCATCAATCGGCGTTGACGCCGTGGAGGTACTGCTAGCCAGGCTCGACAAGGTTTGGAATGATTTCGAACTTGCCGGAGATGATCTGAGCGTGCTTGACGACGTCGAGGGCTGGGTTGATCCTGCGGATGACTACGACGAGTATGAGGCGAAGTACATAAAAGCCCGTGCGCTTTTGTTTTCCCTCAAGCGCTCACAGGAGCCGACAACACCAACAACAACGAGACATGCAGAAGGAGACTCAATAGCTAACAACGACGCTATTTCTCGCTTAGTGCAGCAACAACAAGAGTTTTTCGAACGCCTAGGAGCAACTTCAACACCAACCCAGGCTGACGCCGCGGCGCCAGTAAGGGAGACAGAATTACCGAAAATTCACATAAAACCGTTTGGTGGCATTTACAAGTAGTGGCCAGCCTTCAAAGCACTGTACATAAGCACTGTACATAGCAAGCAACATCTGGGTAAGATACAAAAGTACCACTATCTAAAATCGTTCCTCGTGGACGAGGCTGCAAGTTTGGTACGCCATTTGCCGATTTCTGAGACGGCATATGACAACGCTTGGGAGCGCCTCAACGAGAGATACGATCGACCACGGCAAATTATTCACAACCTGTTGGACACCTTTATGGAGCTACCATCGACTAACAATGGAGAGGTATCCATATTGCGTAGCGTGTCAGATGGTGCAAATGAAGTCATCCGTGCATTGGACTCAATTGGCCATATGGACCGAGACTGCTGGGTTATCCATTTATTACTGAATAAAATCGATCCAGAGTCACGCCGCAAATGGGTAGATGCAAGCCGTGCTTCAAATTCACCAAGAGTCGAAGAGTTCTTCAAGTTCCTGGACGCATGATGTGAAGAATTTGAGCTGTGTCAAAGCGATCCTGTACCGAAACAGGGTGGTAACAACAAGAAGACAAGCAGAGCCATGGTAACTGCTGCGCTGACAAAATGCGTGAATTGTAATGCGGATGGGCATCAACTGTTTAAGTGTCCTCAATTCATTGGTTTGTCTATCGACCAACGCCGTTCTTTTCTAAAGCACAAATCTCTCTGCTTTAACTGTCTCAAACCAGGTCACAGGTCATCAAACTGTAGCTCAAAGTACAACTGTCAGCAGTGTGGCAGCAGACACCACACACTCATACACACGCATGCTATGCAGACCAACGAGGGTCAAATCACATCCACGTCTTCAAGCGATCGCAAGGATCCAGACACGACATCGGTGACTGCGAGTCACATGTCACAGGCACTACTCACGCCAACCCTATTGTCACATGGGCAAGTAGGACGAACATGTACCTTGCCAACTGCATTGTGTACACATCCGCAACTCTCAAGGCACATACACAAACTGCCGGGTGCTACTCGACACGGGCTCGGAGTTATCATATGTATCGGAACGCTGTATTAAGACACTGGGTCTTAGTCGGGCTCCTGGCCGGATTCTCATTTCCGGCATTTCTTCAATCAAGGCTGATACCACGAGGGGATTCAGCACACTCACGATCAAGTCTCGAGTTTCTGATCACTCGCTACAAGTAAAAGCTCATATTCTAGGAAAAATCACATCTACGCTGGCAAGGGAAAACATCGATGCATCTGCGCTTGAGATCTTCAATGGGATTCCGCTTGCAGACACGGAATTCAACTCGGCATCGCCTATAGACGTTCTATTAGGCACCGATTCTGTATGGGCTATTTTAACCGGCAACAGGAAGCTGGATGCGCAAGGCAACATAATAGCTATTTCAACAATCTTTGGATGGGTTATCACATCGATTGCGTATCAAAATCCATCAATCACCACGTCATTTTTGTCTACAGTCGATATCCATGCTACTCTACAAAGGTTTTGGGAAATCGAGGACTCCCAAATCACCACTCACCATGATCCTGAAAATGTTAAGGTTGAAGAGCATTTTCAAACCACGCACTCACGCGACTCCAAGGGAAGATACACCGTAGAGCTTCCATTCAAGGATGCAGATCCTCAATTCACTGACACTCTGCAGGGAGCAACCCAACGCTTTGCTTCTGTGGAGCGCCGTCTACATAGAGACACAGATCTGCACTCACGGTATGTACAATTCATGCAAGAGTATATTTCGCTAGGCCACATGCGCCAATTGAACCCTGACGAAATTCTCACCAACGATGGAAGGGTATTCTATATGCCACATCACCCTGTACTTGGAAAGAAACTACGAGTAGTTTTTGACGGTTCATTCCAAGATTCTTCTGGTCAATCTTTAAACGACACCCTGAACGTTGGGCCGAGCATTCAACGAAACCTGTTCGATGTATGCGTACGCTTTCGTTTACATAAATACGTTTTTTCTGCGGACATTATCAAGATGTTCAGGCAAATTTGGATCAACAAGCATCACCGCAACTATCAACGTATCGTTTGGAGAGAACATCCTTCAGCTCCACTTCTACATTACCAACTCTGCACTGTAACCTATGGCACTGCGTGTGCACCATTTCTGGCTGTACGGGTTCTTGAGCAACTGGCCAGAGACTACCAACATTTGTATCCAACTGCTGCGCGCATTCTTCTTGAAGATTTCTACGTTGACGATGTTTTAACAGGATCTGACACCGAGGAGAAGCTTCTACAATACAAACAAGAACTAATTCTACTAATGTCATGTGCTCAAATCGAACTTGGAAAATGGATTTCCAACAGCAACCGCGTTGTCGACCCTGAGACAACAATCACAAACAACACATCATACAGTCCACTCGAAACTACGAACAAGGTTTTGGGAATTCATTGGCAACCGCACACAGACACATTGGCATACAAGGTATCCTTGCCCAGCGAGGGAAGGATTACAAAACGGCAAGTTTTATCAGACGTGTCTCGCATTTTCGACCCACTTGGATTGCTGGCTCCAGTGGTTATTCAATTCAAAATCCTGTTCCAAGAACTTTGGGTTCTCAACTTAGACTGGGACAGCCCGCTACCGCTCAGCCTGGAAGATTGGTATCTCAAATGCAAACACGATATCAACACGCTCAATGAACTTGAGGTTCCACGCTACATTGGCAACTCTACTGACACAATTGAATTGCATGCCTTCTCGGACGCATCTATAAAAGCCTACGCCGCTGCCGTTTACAGTAGAGTCACTCTCCCTGATGGTAACATACAGGTTACTCTTATAGCTGCAAAGACTCGTGTTGCACCGCTCAAAACACAATCACTTCCACGCCTGGAATTGTGCGGCGCACTGCTACTAAGTCGACTCATCAACTCAGTCAAGGCTGCACTGAAAAACTACAACGTCACTGTTTACGCCTGGTGCGACTCTACCATTGTTTTGGCTTGGCTCTCGCACATACCTGCCAAACTAAAGACTATCGTCGCAAACCGCACTGCCGAAATCCTCAGCATCATTCCACGAGATCACTGGCAACATGTCAAATCAGATGACAACCCTGCTGACTGCGCTTCAAGAGGCATGCTAGCTGCTGACTTAGTAAACCACAACCTATGGTGGAAGGGCCCACACTGGCTATACTCAACCGAAGCTGAATGGGTAAAAACACCTAGCACTCCACATTCTAGTCTTGTTTCAGATGAACAAGTCCAGGCTGAAGTAAAGGGTTCCGCCTTCACGACAATCACATACAACACTGAAACCTCACTATTGGGCCAACTGATCGACCGTGTCTCCTCGTGGCCAAAGCTACTTCGTATTCTCGCCTACGTTCTCAAGTTCATCCGACGCAATCGCGGAAAATCCAACACCGCTACGCTGACATTTGAGGAAATCCATGACGCACGGATCCTGTACCTGCGCCATGCCCAAGACGAATTCCAAGCTGACTACAAGTGACTCCTCAACCAGAAAGATTTGGGACACAAATCAAAATTGCGCACCCTCTCACCGCAAATCGACAAACATGGACTCCTGCGAGTGGGTGGCCGCTTAGGTAATTCAGAACTGCCAGCGGATGTGCAGCATCCAATAATTCTGCCCAAATCTCATCGCATAACGAAGCTCATTCTGGAACATGAGCACCGGATTCACTTACATCCTGGTGTATCGGCGTTATTCGTGATCGCACGCCAACGCTACTGGGTATTTGGCGCACGCAACCTCATTCGAAGGATCACGCATGACTGTCTAAAATGCTTCAGACAACACCAACACACATCTCACCAATTCATGTCAGATCTGCCGTCTGTCCGGGTTCGACAGGCATTTCCGTTTGCAAACACTGGCTGCGACTACGCCGGGCCAATCACCCTCAAGGTCCACAAGGGACGAAATCCACGCAAAGAAAAGGGTTACATCTGTCTATTCGTATGCCTAGCCACTTCTGCCTTGCATTTGGAATTGGCTACAGATTTTACAACCGATACATTCTTGGCGGCCCTCAGACGATTCATCTCTCGCCGCGGAAAATGCTCGCAAATGTATAGCGACAGCGGGCGAAACTTCGTCGGGGCAAAAAGGGCATTAAACGAAATGCAAACTCTTCTGAAGTCAGACGAACACAACAACGCCGTACTGAAGGCCCTGGCAGACGAAGGAATCAACTGGAATTTCATTCCCCCCCATGCACCACACTGGGGTGGCAAATGGGAATCAGCTGTGCGCTCTGTCAAATTGCATCTTCATAGAGTCATTGGCAAGAATGTCCTCACCTTTGAGAAAATGCACACACTTCTCGCCCAAATAGAAGCTGTGGTCAACTCACGTCCACTATTCTCAACTTCGGACACTGAGGTCAACTATCTGTCGCCAGCACACTTCCTCATTGGTCGTCCCTACACGACCGTACCAGAAGGCGATCTATTAAATGTACCAATCAACCGTTTGGATTATTGGCAACAGACTCAAGCTATGCTGCAAGGCTTCTGGAAACAATGGCACATGGAATATCTTACATCACTCCAGCATCGGCCAAAGTGGATGAACAAATCGGTCAACATTGCCAAGGATGACATCGTGCTCCTTAAGGATTCTCACACCCCGCCAGCAGCATGGGCTCTCGGAAGAGTCATCGAAACATATCCAGGGAAGGATGGAATGGTCCGCGCTGTACGACTTAGGACTCCAACTGGAGAAACCACCCGTCCAATTGTCAAGATCGCCCTATTACCAAATTCTGAAACAGTGTTTCAGGGGAGGCCGGGATGTTGATGAACGGTCACTTCAGACTGGAAACTGCATTAATCCACAATTCGGTTTGGAAACTGGTCACACAAAAAAGTTTAGGTAGAGAAGAAGAAGGTTCTAGAAGCGTCGGTTGCAAATTCGGCGTGCGAGTTTTTGCTTGCTTTTATTGTGACAGATGGCGAAATCAAGAGATTGAGCCAGCTCTATTTTCAATAAATAACGTTAATCATCAGCCATATAACTGATTTATCGGAAATGCCATAACTTTGTTGTTTTTATACCCTTGCAGAGGGTATTATAATTTTGGTCAAAAGTGTGCAACGCAGTGAAGGAGACATCTCCGACCCTATAAAGTATATATATTCTTGATCAGGATCACCTCCTGAGTCGATATAAGCATGTCCGTCTGTCCGTCTGTCCGTCTGTCTGTCTGTTTCTACGCAAACTTGTCTCTCAGTTTTGAAGCTATCGACTTCAAACTTTGCACACATCCTTCTTTCTTTTGCAGGCAGTATATAAGTCGGAACGGCCGGGATCGGTCAACTATATCCTATAGCTGCCATATAACTGATTGATCGGAAATGCCATAACTTTGTTGTTTTTAAAGTTAGAAGGATGGGACTTGCTATGGATTCCTCTTTTGGTAGACTTATTCGATCTGCCAAATATCATAAGGATCGGCCGACTATATCCTATAGCTGCCATATAACTGATTGATCGGAAATGCCATATCTCTGTTGTTTTTAAAGTTAGAAGGATGGGACTTGCTATGGATTCCTCTTTTGGTAGACTTATTCGATCTGCCAAATATCATAAGGATCGGCCGACTATATCCTATAGCTGCCATATAACTGATTGATCGGAAATGCCATATCTCTGTTGTTTTTAAAGTTAGAAGGATGGGACTTGCTATGGATTCCTCTTTTGGTAGACTTATTCGATCTGCCAAATATCATAAGGATCGGCCGACTACATCCTATAGCTGCCATATAACTGATTGATCGGAAATGCCATATCTCTGTTGTTTTTAAAGTTAGAAGGATGGGACTTGCTATGGATTCCTCTTTTGGTAGACTTATTCGATCTGCCAAATATCATAAGGATCGGCCGACTATATCCTATAGCTGCCATATAACTGATTGATCGGAAATGCCATATCTCTGTTGTTTTTTAAGTTAGAAGGATGGGACTTGCTATGGATTCCTCTTTTGGTAGACTTATTCGATCTGCCAAATATCATAAGGATCGGCCGACTATATCCTATAGCTGCCATATAACTGATTGATCGGAAATGCCATAACTTTGTTTTTAAAGTTAGAAGGATGGGACTTGCTATGGATTCCTCTTTTAGTAGACTTATTCGATCTGCCAAATATCATAAGGATCGGCCGACTATATCCTATAGCTGCCATATAACTGATTGATCGGAAATGCCATATCTCTGTTGTTTTTAAAGTTAGAAGGATGGGACTTGCTTTGGATTCCTCTTTTGGTAGACTTATTCGATCTGCCAAATATCATAAGGATCGGCCGACTATATCCTATAGCTGCCATATAACTGATTGATCGGAAATGCCATATCTCTGTTTTTTAAGTTAGAAGGATGGGACTTGCTATGGATTCCTCTTTTGGTAGACTTATTCGATCTGCCAAATATCATAAGGATCGGCCGACTATATCCTATAGCTGCCATATAACTGATTGATCGGAAATGCCATATCTCTTTTGGTAGACTTATTCGATCTGCCAAATATCATAAGGATCGGCCGACTATATCCTATAGCTGCCATATAACTGATTGATCGGAAATGCCATATCTCTGTTGTTTTTAAAGTTAGAAGGATGGGACTTGCTATGGATTCCGCTTTTGGTAGATTTATTCGATCTGCCAAATATCATAAGGATCGGCCGACTATATCCTATAGCTGCCATATAACTGATTGATCGGAAATGCCATATCTCTGTTGTTTTTTAAGTTAGAAGACTGGGACTTTGTATGGATTCTACTTTCGGCAAACTAATTTCATCTACCCAGTTTCATAAGGATCGGCCGACTATATCCTATAGCTACCATATAACTGATTGATGAGCAACGTGTGCTATATCCTACTATATATAGTGTCAACTATATCCTATAGCTGCCATATAACTGATTGATCGGAAGTGCCATAACTTTGTTGTTTTTAAAGTTAGAAGGATGGGACTTGCTATGGATTCTTCTTTTGGTAGACTTATTCGATCTGCCAAATATCATAAGGATCGGCCGACTACATCCTATAGCTGCCATATAACTGATTGATCGGAAATGCCATATCTCTGTTGTTTTTAAAGTTAGAAGGATGGGACTTGCTATGGATTCCTCTTTTGGTAGACTTATTCGATCTGCCAAATATCATAAGGATCGGCCGACTATATCCTATAGCTGCCATATAACTGATTGATCGGAAATGCCATATCTCTGTTGTTTTTTAAGTTAGAAGATTGGGACTTTGTATGGATTCTACTTTCGGCAAACTAATTTCATCTGCCGAGTTTCATAAGGATCGGCCGACTATATCCTATTGCTGTCATATAACTGATTGATCGGAAATGCCATAACCTTGTTGTTTTTACACCCTTGCAGAGGGTATTATAATTTTGGTCAAAAGTGTGCAACGCAGTGAAGGAGACATCTCCGACCCTATAAAGTATATATATTCTTGATCAGGATCACCTCCTGAGTTGATATAAGCATGTCCGTCTGTCCGTCTGTCTGTCTATTTCTACGCAAACTAGTCTCTCAGTTTTAAAGCTATCGTCATATAACTGATTGATCGGAAATGCCATAACTTTGTTGTTTTTAAAGTTAGAAGGATGGGACTTGCTATGGATTCCTCTTTTGGTAGACTTATTCGATCTGCCAAATATCATGGGGATCGGCCGACTATATCCTATAGCTGCCATATAACTGATTGATCGGAAATGCCATAACTTTGTTGTTTTTAAAGTTAGAAGAATGGGACTTGCTATGGATTCCTCTTTTGGTAGACCTATTCGATCTGCCAAATTTCATAAGGATCGGCCGACTATATCCTATAGCTGTCATATAACTGATTGATCGGAAATGCCATATCTCTGTTGTTTTTAAAGTTAGAAGGATGGGACTTGCTATGGATTCCGCTTTTGGTAGACTTATTCGATCTGCCAAATATCATAAGGATCGGCCGACTACGTCCTATAGCTGCCATATAACTGATTGATCGGAAATGCCATATCACTGTTGTTTTTTAAGTTAAAAGACTGGGACTTTGTATGGTTTCAACTTTCGGCAAACTAATTTCATCTGCCCAGTTTCATAAGGATCGGCCGACTATATCCTATAGCTGCCATATAACTGATTGATCGGAAATGCCATATCTCTGTTGTTTTTAAAGTTAGAAGGATGGGACTTGCTATGGATTCCTCTTTTGGTAGACTTATTCGATCTGCCAAATATCAAAAGGATCGGCCGACTATATCCTATAGCTGCCATATAACTGATTGATCGGAAATGCCATATCTCTGTTGTTTTTTAAGTTAGAAGACTGGGACTTTGTATGGATTCTACTTTCGGCAAACTAATTTCATCTACCCAGTTTCATAAGGATCGGCCGACTATATCCTATAGCTACCATATAACTGATTGTGAGCAACGTGTGCTATATCCTACTATATATAGTGTCAACTATATCCTATAGCTGCCATATAACTGATTGATCGGAAGTGCCATATCTCTGTTGTTTTTAAAGTTAGAAGGATGGGACTTGCTATGGATTCCGCTTTTGGTAGACTTATTCGATCTGCCAAATATCATAAGGATCGGCCGACTACATCCTATAGCTGCCATATAACTGATTGATCGGAAATGCCATATCACTGTTGTTTTTATACCCTTGCAGAGGGTATTATAATTTTGGTCAAAAGTGTGCAACGCAGTGAAGGAGACATCTCCGACCCTATAAAGTATATATATTCTTGATCAGGATCACCTCCTGAGTCGATATAAGCATGTCCGTCTGTCCGTCTGTCCGTCTGTCCGTCGGTCCGTCTGTCCGTCTGTCCGTCTGTCCGTCTGTCCGTCTGTCCGTCTGTCTGTCTGTTTCTACGCAAACTAGTCTCTCAGTTTTAAAGCTATCGACTTCAAACTTTGCACACATCCTTCTTTCCTTTGCAGGCAGTATATAAGTCGGAACGGCCGGGATCGGTCAACTATATCCTATAGCTGCCATATAACTGATTGATCGGAAATGCCATAACTTCGTTGTTTTTTAAGTTAGAAGGATGGGACTTGCTGTGGACTCCTCTTTTAGCAGACTTATTCGATCTGCCGAATTTCATAAGGATCGGCCGACTATATCCTATAGCTGCCATATAACTGATTAATCGGAAATGCCATGTCTCTGTTGTTTTTTAGGTTAGAAGGATGGGACTTGCTATGGATTCTTCTTTTAGCAGACTTATTCGATCTGCCGAAATTCATAAGGATCGGCCGACTATATCCTATAGCTGCCATATAACTGATTGATCGGAAATGTCATATCTCTGTTGTTTTTTAAGTTAGAAGACTGGGACTTTGTATGGATTCTACTTTCGGCAAACAAATTTGATCTGCCAGTTTTATAAGGATCGGCCGACTATATAAGATCCGATATATATCTAATAATATAAACTGCCACATATCTGCAAGGGTATATCAACTTCGGCTCCGCCCGAAGTTAGCTTTCCATTCTTGTTTAAGTTAAAAGACTGGGACTTTGTATGGTTTCAACTTTCGGCAAACTAATTTCATCTGCCCAGTTTCATAAGGATCGGCCGACTATATCCTATAGCTGCCATATAACTGATTGATCGGAAATGCCATATCTCTGTTGTTTTTAAAGTTAGAAGGATGGGACTTGCTATGGATTCCTCTTTTGGTAGACTTATTCGATCTGCCAAATATCAAAAGGATCGGCCGACTATATCCTATAGCTGCCATATAACTGATTGATCGGAAATGCCATATCACTGTTGTTTTTTAAGTTAAAAGACTGGGACTTTGTATGGTTTCAACTTTCGGCAAACTAATTTCATCTGCCCAGTTTCATAAGGATCGGCAGACTATAACCTATAGCTGCCATATAACTGATTGATCGGAAATGCCATATCTTTGTTGTTTTTAAAGTTAGAAGGATGGGACTTGCTATGGATTCCTCTTTTGGTAGACTTATTCGATCTGCCAAATATCATAAGGATCGGCAGACTATATCCTATAGCTGCCATATAACTGATTGATCGGAAATGCCATATCTCTGTTGTTTTTTAAGTTAGAAGACTGGGACTTTGTATGGATTCTACTTTCGGCAAACTAATTTCATCTGCCCAGTTTCATAAGGATCGGCCGACTATATCCTATAGCTACCATATAACTGATTGTGAGCAACGTGTGCTATATCCTACTATATATAGTGTCAACTATATCCTATAGCTGCCATATAACTGATTGATCGGAAATGCCATAACTTTGTTGTTTTTAAAGTTAGAAGGATGGGACTTGCTATGGATTCTTCTTTTGGTAGACTTATTCGATCTGCCAAATTTAATAAGGATTGGCCGACTATATCCTATAGCTGCCATATAACTGATTGATCGGAAATGCCATTACTTTGTTGTTTTTTAAGTTAGAAGGATGGGACTTGCTATGGATTCCGCTTTTGGTAGACTTATTCGATCTGCCAAATTTCATAAGGATCGGCCGACTATATCCTATAGCTGCCATATAACTGATTGATCGGAAATGCCATATCTCTGTTGTTTTTTAAGTTAGAAGACTGGGACTTTGTATGGATTCTACTTTCGGCAAACTAATTTCATCTGCCGAGTTTCATAAGGATCGGCCGACTATATCCTATAGCTACCATATAACTGATTGTGAGCAACGTGTGCTATATCCTACTATATATAGTGTCAACTATATCCTATAGCTGCCATATAACTGATTGATCGGAAATGCCTTATCTTTGTTGTTTTTAAAGTTACAACGATGGGATTTGCTATGGATTCTTCTTTTGGTAGACTTATTCGATCTGCCAAATTTCATAAGGATCGGCCGACTATATCCTATAGCTGCCATATAACTGATTGATCGGAAATGCCATATCTCTGTTGTTTTTAAAGTTAGAAGGATGGGACTTGCTATGGATTCCTCTTTTGGTAGACTTATTCGATCTGCCAAATATCATAAGGATCGGCCGACTATATCCTATAGCTGCCATATAACTGATTGATCGGAAATGCCATATCTCTGTTGTTTTTTAAGTTAGAAGATTGGGACTTTGTATGGATTCTACTTTCGGCAAACTAATTTCATCTGCCGATTTTCATAAGGATCGGCCGACTATATCCTATAGCTGTCATATAACTGATTGATCGGAAATGCCATAACCTTGTTGTTTTTACACCCTTGCAGAGGGTATTATAATTTTGGTCAAAAGTGTGCAACGCAGTGAAGGAGACATCTCCGACCCTATAAAGTATATATATTCTTGATCAGGATCACCTCCTGAGTTGATATAAGCATGTCCGTCTGTCCGTCTGTCTGTCTATTTCTACGCAAACTAGTCTCTCAGTTTTAAAGCTATCGTCATATAACTGATTGATCGGAAATGCCATAACTTTGTTGTTTTTAAAGTTAGAAGGATGGGACTTGCTATGGATTCCTCTTTTGGTAGACTTATTCGATCTGCCAAATATCATAAGGATCGGCCGACTATATCCTATAGCTGCCATATAACTGATTGATCGGAAATGCCATAACTTTGTTGTTTTTAAAGTTAGAAGAATGGGACTTGCTATGGATTCCTCTTTTGGCAGACCTATTCGATCTGCCAAATTTCATAAGGATCGGCAGACTATATCCTATAGCTGCCATATAACTATTTGATCGGAAATGCCATATCTCTGTTGCTTTTAAAGTTAGAAGGATGGGACTTGCTATGGATTCCGCTTTTGGTAGACTTATTCGATCTGCCAAATTTCATAAGGATCGGCCGACTATATCCTATAGCTGCCATATAACTGATTGATCGGAAATGCCATATCTCTGTTGTTTTTTAAGTTAGAAGACTGGGACTTTGTATGGTTTCAACTTTCGGCAAACTAATTTCATCTGCCGAGTTTCATAAGGATCGGCCGACTATATCCTATAGCTGCCATATAACTGATTGATCGGAAATGCCATAACTTTGTTGTTTTTAAAGTTAGAAGGATGGGACTTGCTATGGATTCCTCTTTTGGTAGACTTATTCGATCTGCCAAATTTCATAAGGATCGGCCGACTATATCCTATAGCTGCCATATAACTGATTGATCGGAAATGCCATATCTCTGTTGTTTTTTAAGTTAGAAGACTGGGACTTTGTATGGATTCTACTTTCGGCAAACTAATTTGATCTGCCAAGTTTCATAACGATCGGCCGACTATATCCTATAGCTGCCATATAACTGATTGATCGGAAATGCCATAACCTTGTTGTTTTTATACCCTTGCAGAGGGTATTATAATTTTGGTCAAAAGTGTGCAACGCAGTGAAGGAGACATCTCCGACCCTATAAAGTATATCTATTCTTGATCAGGATCACCTCCTGAGTTGATATAAGCATGTCCGTCTGTCCGTCTGTCCGTCTGTCTGTCTGTTTCTA
The DNA here is from genome assembly GCA_035047585.1 of Drosophila monieri. Taxonomy (NCBI): domain Eukaryota; kingdom Metazoa; phylum Arthropoda; class Insecta; order Diptera; family Drosophilidae; genus Drosophila; species Drosophila monieri. Next base: position 17,591,546 of record JAWNPJ010000001.1, read on the forward strand.
CGCAAACTAGTCTCTCAGTTTTAAAGCTATCGTCATATAACTGATTGATCGGAAATGCCATAACTTTGTTGTTTTTATAGTTAGAAGGATGGGACTTGCTATGGATTCCTCTTTTGGTAGACTTATTCGATCTGCCAAATATCATGGGGATCGGCCGACTATATCCTATAGCTGCCATATAACTGATTGATCGGAAATGCCATAACTTTGTTGTTTTTAAAGTTAGAAGAATGGGACTTGCTATGGATTCCTCTTTTGGTAGACTTATTCGATCTGCCAAATTTCATAAGGATCGGCCGACTATATCCTATAGCTGCCATATAACTGATTGATCGGAAATGCCATATCTCTGTTGTTTTTTAAGTTAGAAGACTGGGACTTTGTATGGATTCTACTTTCGGCAAACTAATTTCATCTGCCGAGTTTCATAAGGATCGGCCGACTATATCCTATAGCTGTCATATAACTGATTGATCGGAAATGCCATAACCTTGTTGTTTTTATACCCTTGCAGAGGGTATTATAATTTTGGTCAAAAGTGTGCAACGCAGTGAAGGAGACATCTCCGACCCTATAAAGTATATATATTCTTGATCAGGATCACATCCTGAGTCGATATAAGCATGTCCGTCTGTCCGTCTGTCTGTCTGTTTCTACGCAAACTAGTCTCTCAGTTTTGAAGCTATCGACTTCAAACTTTGCACACATCCTTCTTTCCTTCGCAGGCAGTATATAAGTCGGAACGGCCGGGATCGGTCAACTATATCCTATAGCTGCCATATAACTGATTGATCGGAAATGCCATAACTTTGTTGTTTTTAAAGTTAGAAGGATGGGACTTGCTATGGATTCCTCTTTTGGTAAACTTATTTGATCTGCCAAATATCATAAGGATCGGCCGACTATATCCTATAGCTGCCATATAACTGATTGATCGGAAATGCCATATCTCTGTTGTTTTTTAAGTTAGAAGACTGGGACTTTGTATGGATTCTACTTTCGGCAAACTAATTTGATCTGCCGAGTTTTATAAGGATCGGCCGACTATATAAGATCCGATATATATCTAATAATATAAGCTGCCACATATCTGCAATAGTATATCAACTTCGGCTCCGCCCGAAGTTAGCTTTCCATTCTTGTTATACCCTTGCAGAGGGTATTATAATTTTGGTCAAAAGTGTGCAACGAAGTGAAGGAGACATCTCCGACCCTATAAAGTATATATATTCTTGATCAGGATCACCTCCTGAGTTGATATAAGCATGTCCGTCTGTCCGTCTGTCTGTCTGTTTCTACGCAAACTAGTCTCTCAGTTTTAAAGCTATCGTCATATAACTGATTGATCGGAAATGCCATAACTTTGTTGTTTTTAAAGTTAGAAGGATGGGACTTGCTATGGATTCCTCTTTTGGTAGACTTATTCGATCTGCCAAATATCATAAGGATCGGCCGACTATATCCTATAGCTGCCATATAACTGATTGATCGGAAATGCCATAACTTTGTTGTTTTTAAAGTTAGAAGAATGGGACTTGCTATGGATTCCTCTTTTGGTAGACTTATTCGATCTGCAAAATTTCATAAGGATCGGCCGACTATATCCTATAGCTGCCATATAACTGATTGATCGGAAATGCCATAACTTTGTTGTTTTTAAAGTTAGAAGGATGGGACTTGCTATGGATTCCTCTTTTGGTAGACTTATTCGATCTGCCAAATATCATAAGGATCGGCCGACTATATCCTATAGCTGCCATATAACTGATTGATCGGAAATGCCATAACTTTTTGCTTTTAAAGTTAGAAGGATGGGACTTGCTATGGATTCCTCTTTTGGTAGACTTATTCGATCTGCCAAATATCATAAGGATCGGCCGACTATATCCTATAGCTGTCATATAACTGATTGATCGGAAATGCCATATCTCTGTTGTTTTTTAAGTTAGAAGACTGGGACTTTGTATGGATTCTACTTTCGGCAAACTAATTTGATCGGCCGACTATATCCTATAGCTGCCATATAACTGATTGATCGGAAATGCCATAACTTTGTTGTTTTTAAAGTTAGAAGGATGGGACTAGCTATGGATTCCTCTTGTGGTAGACTTATTCGATCTGCCAAATATCATAAGGATCGGCCGACTATATCCTATAGCTTCCATATAACTGATTGATCGGAAATGCCATAACTTTGTTGTTTTTAAAGTTAGAAGAATGGGACTTGCTATGGATTCCTCTTTTGGTAGACTTATTCGATCTGCCAAATATCATAAGGATCGGCCGACTATATCCTATAGCTGCCATATAACTGATTGATCGGAAATGCCATATCTCTGTTGTTTTTAAAGTTAGAAGGATGGGACTTGCTATGGATTCCTCTTTTGGTAGACTTATTCGATCTGCCAAATATCATAAGGATCGGCCGACTATATCCTATAGCTGCCATATAACTGATTGATCGGAAATGCCATATCACTGTTGTTTTTTAAGTAAGAAGACTGGGACTTTGTATGGATTCAACTTTCGGCAAACTAATTTCAACTGCCCAGTTTCATAAGGATCGGCCGACTATATCCTATAGCTGCCATATAACTGATTGATCGGAAATGCAATAACTCTGTTGTTTTTAAACTTAGAAGGATGGGACTTGCTATGGATTCCTCTTTTGGTAGACTTATTCGATCTGCCAAATATCAAAAGGATCGGCCGACTATATCCTATAGCTGCCATATAACTGATTGATCGGAAATGCCATATCTCTGTTGTTTTTTAAGTTAGAAGACTGGGACTTTGTATGGATTCTACTTTCGGCAAACTAATTTCATCTGCCGAGTTTCATAAGGATCGGCCGACTATATCCTATAGCTGTCATATAACTGATTGATCGGAAATGCCATAACCTTGTTGTTTTTATACCCTTGCAGAGGGTATTATAATTTTGGTCAAAAGTGTGCAACGCAGTGAAGGAGCTATCTCCGACCCTATAAAGTATATATATTCTTGATCAGGATCACCTCCTGAGTTGATATAAGCATGTCCGTCTGTCCGTCTGTCTGTCTGTTTCTACGCAAACTAGTCTCTCAGTTTTAAAGCTATCGTCATATAACTGATTGATCGGAAATGCCATAACTTTGTTGTTTTTAAAGTTAGAAGGATGGGACTTGCTATGGATTCCTCTTTTGGTAGACTTATTCGATCTGCCAAATATCATAAGGATCGGCCGACTATATCCTATAGCTGCCATATAACTGATTGATCGGAAATGCCATAACTTTGTTGTTTTTAAAGTTAGAAGAATGGGACTTGCTATGGATTCCTCTTTTGGTAGACTTATTCGATCTGCCAAATTTCATAAGGATCGGCCGACTATATCCTATAGCTGCCATATAACTGATTGATCGGAAATGCCATATCTCTGTTGTTTTTTAAGTTAGAAGACTGGGACTTTGTATGGATTCTACTTTCGGCAAACTAATTTCATCTGCCGAGTTTCATAAGGATCGGCCGACTATATCCTATAGCTGTCATATAACTGATTGATCGGAAATGCCATAACCTTGTTGTTTTTATACCCTTGCAGAGGGTATTATAATTTTGGTCAAAAGTGTGCAACGCAGTGAAGGAGACATCTCCGACCCTATAAAGTATATATATTCTTGATCAGGATCACCTCCTGAGTCGATATAAGCATGTCCGTCTGTCCGTCTGTCTGTCTGTTTCTACGCAAACTAGTCTCTCAGTTTTAAAGCTATCGACTTCAAACTTTGCACACATCCTTCTTTCCTTTGCAGGCAGTATTTAAGTCGGAACGGCCAGGATCGGTCAACTATATCCTATAGCTGCCATATAACTGATTGATCGGAAATGCCATATCTCTGTTGTTTTTTAAGTTAGAAGACTGGGACTTTGTATGGATTCTAGTTAGAAAAATGGGACTTGCTGTGGACTCCTCTTTTGGCAGACTTATTCGATCTGCCAAATTTCATAAGGATCGGCCGACTATATCCTATAGCTGCCATATAACTGATTGATCGGAAATGCCATATCTCTGTTGTTTTTTAAGTTAGAAGACTGGGACTTTGTATGGATTCTACTTTCGGCAAACTAATTTCATCTGCCGAGTTTCATAAGGATCGGCCGACTATATCCTATAGCTGTCATATAACTGATTGATCGGAAATGCCATAACTTTGTTGTTTTTATACCCTTGCAGAGGGTATTATAATTTTGGGTATTATAGATATTCTTGATCAGGATCACCTCCTGAGTTGATATAAGCATGTCCGTCTGTCTGTCTGTTTCTACGCAAACTAGTCTCTCAGTTTTAAAGCTATCGTCATATAACTGATTGATCGGAAATGCCATAACTTTGTTGTTTTTAAAGTTAGAAGACTGGGACTTTGTATGGATTCTACTTTCGGCAAACTAATTTCATCTGCCGAGTTTCATAAGGATCGGCCGACTATATCCTATAGCTGTCATATAACTGATTGATCGGAAATGCCATAACCTTGTTGTTTTTATACCCTTGCAGAGGGTATTATAATTTTGGTCAAAAGTGTGCAACGCAGTGAAGGAGACATCTCCGACCCTATAAAGTATATATATTCTTGATCAGGATCACCTCCTGAGTTGATATAAGCATGTCCGTCTGTCCGTCTGTCTGTCTGTTTCTACGCAAACTAGTCTCTCAGTTTTAAAGCTATCGTCATATAACTGATTGATCGGAAATGCCATAACTTTGTTGTTTTTAAAGTTAGAAGGATGGGACTTGCTATGGATTCCTCTTTTGGTAGACTTATTCGATCTGCCAAATATCATGGGGATCGGCCGCCTATATCCTATAGCTGCCATATAACTGATTGATCGGAAATGCCATATCTCTGTTGTTTTTTAAGTTAGAAGACTGGGACTTTGTATGGATTCTACTTTCGGCAAACTAATTTCATCTGCCGAGTTTCATAAGGATCGGCCGACTATATCCTATAGCTGTCATATAACTGATTGATCGGAAATGCCATAACCTTGTTGTTTTTATACCCTTGCAGAGGGTATTATAATTTTGGTCAAAAGTGTGCAACGCAGTGAAGGAGACATCTCCGACCCTATAAAGTATATATATTCTTGATCAGGATCACCTCCTGAGTCGATATAAGCATGTCCGTCTGTCCGTCTGTCTGTCTGTTTCTACGCAAACTAATCTCTCAGTTTTAAAGCTATCGACTTCAAACTTTGCACACATCCTTCTTTCCTTTGCAGGCAGTATATAAGTCGGAACGGCCGGGATCGGTCAACTATATCCTATAGCTGCCATATAACTGATTGATCGGAAATGCCATATCTCTGTTGTTTTTTAAGTTAGAAGACTGGGACTTTGTATGGATTCTAGTTAGAAAAATGGGACTTGCTGTGGACTCCTCTTTTAGCAGACTTATTTGATCTGCCAAATTTCATAAGGATCGGCCGACTATATCCTATAGCTGCCATATAACTGATTGATCGGAAATGCCATATCTCTGTTGTTTTTTAAGTTAGAAGACTGGGACTTTGTATGGATTCTACTTTCGGCAAACTAATTTCATCTGCCGAGTTTCATAAGGATCGGCCGACTATATCCTATAGCTGTCATATAACTGATTGATCGGAAATGCCATAACCTTGTTGTTTTTATACCCTTGCAGAGGGTATTATAATTTTGGGTATTATAGATATTCTTGATCAGGATCACCTCCTGAGTTGATATAAGCATGTCCGTCTGTCCGTCTGTCTGTCTGTTTCTACGCAAACTAGTCTCTCAGTTTTAAAGCTATGCCATATAACTGATTGATCGGAAATGCCATAACTTTGTTGTTTTTAAAGTTAGAAGACTGGGACTTTGTATGGATTCTACTTTCGGCAAACTAATTTCATCTGCCGAGTTTCATAAGGATCGGCCGACTATATCCTATAGCTGTCATATAACTGATTGATCGGAAATGCCATAACCTTGTTGTTTTTATACCCTTGCAGAGGGTATTATAATTTTGGTCAAAAGTGTGCAACGCAGTGAAGGAGACATCTCCGACCCTATAAAGTATATATATTCTTGATCAGGATCACCTCCTGAGTTGATATAAGCATGTCCGTCTGTCCGTCTGTCTGTCTGTTTCTACGCAAACTAGTCTCTCAGTTTTAAAGCTATCGTCATATAACTGATTGATCGGAAATGCCATAACTTTGTTGTTTTTAAAGTTAGAAGGATGGGACTTGCTATGGATTCCTCTTTTGGTAGACTTATTCGATCTGCCAAATATCATAAGGATCGGCCGACTATATCCTATAGCTGCCATATAACTGATTGATCGGAAATGCCATATCTCTGTTGTTTTTTAAGTTAGAAGACTGGGACTTTGTATGGATTCTACTTTCGGCAAACTAATTTCATCTGCCGAGTTTCATAAGGATCGGCCGACTATATCCTATAGCTGTCATATAACTGATTGATCGGAAATGCCATAACCTTGTTGTTTTTATACCCTTGCAGAGGGTATTATAATTTTGGTCAAAAGTGTGCAACGCAGTGAAGGAGACATCTCCGACCCTATAAAGTATATATATTCTTGATCAGGATCACCTCCTGAGTCGATATAAGCATGTCCGTCTGTCTGTCTGTTTCTACGCAAACTAGTCTCTCAGTTTTAAAGCTATCGACTTCAAACTTTGCACACATCCTTCTTTCCTTTGCAGGCAGTATTTAAGTCGGAACGGCCAGGATCGGTCAACTATATCCTATAGCTGCCATATAACTGATTGATCGGAAATGCCATATCTTTGTTGTTTTTTAAGTTAGAAGACTGGGACTTTGTATGGATTCTAGTTAGAAAAATGGGACTTGCTGTGGATTCCTCTTTTGGCAGACTTATTCGATCTGCCAAATTTCATAAGGATCGGCCGACTATATCCTATAGCTGCCATATAACTGATTGATCGGAAATGCCATATCTCTGTTGTTTTTTAAGTTAGAAGACTGGGACTTTGTATGGATTCTACTTTCGGCAAACTAATTTCATCTGCCGAGTTTCATAAGGATCGGCCGACTATATCCTATAGCTGTCATATAACTGATTGATCGGAAATGCCATAACCTTGTTGTTTTTATACCCTTGCAGAGGGTATTATAATTTTGGGTATTATATATATTCTTGATCAGGATCACCTCCTGAGTTGATATAAGCATGTCCGTCTGTCTGTCTGTTTCTACGCAAACTAGTCTCTCAGTTTTAAAGCTATCGTCATATAACTGATTGATCGGAAATGCCATAACTTTGTTGTTTTTAAAGTTAGAAGACTGGGACTTTGTATGGATTCTACTTTCGGCAAACTAATTTCATCTGCCGAGTTTCATAAGGATCGGCCGACTATATCCTATAGCTGTCATATAACTGATTGATCGGAAATGCCATAACCTTGTTGTTTTTATACCCTTGCAGAGGGTATTATAATTTTGGTCAAAAGTGTGCAACGCAGTGAAGGAGACATCTCCGACCCTATAAAGTATATATATTCTTGATCAGGATCACCTCCTGAGTCGATATAAGCATGTCCGTCTGTCCGTCTGTCTGTCTGTTTCTACGCAAACTAGTCTCTCAGTTTTAAAGCTATCGTCATATAACTGATTGATCGGAAATGCCATAACTTTGTTGTTTTTAAAGTTAGAAGGATGGGACTTGCTATGGATTCCTCTTTTGGTAGACTTATTCGATCTGCCAAATATCATGGGGATCGGCCGACTATATCCTATAGCTGCCATATAACTGATTGATCGGAAATGCCATAACTTTGTTGTTTTTAAAGTTAGAAGAATGGGACTTGCTATGGATTCCTCTTTTGGTAGACTTATTCGATCTGCCAAATATCATAAGGATCGGCCGACTATATCCTATAGCTGCCATATAACTGATTGATCGGAAATGCCATATCTCTGTTGTTTTTTAAGTTAGAAGACTGGGACTTTGTATGGATTCTACTTTCGGCAAACTAATTTCATCTGCCGAGTTGTATAAGGATCGGCCGACTATATCCTATAGCTGTCATATAACTGATTGATCGGAAATGCCATAACCTTGTTGTTTTTATACCCTTGCAGAGGGTATTATAATTTTGGTCAAAAGTGTGCAACGCAGTGAAGGAGACATCTCCGACCCTATAAAGTATATATATTCTTGATCAGGATCACCTCCTGAGTCGATATAAGCATGTCCGTCTGTCCGTCTGTCTGTCTGTTTCTACGCAAACTAGTCTCTCAGTTTTGAAGCTATCGACTTCAAACTTTGCACACATCCTTCTTTCCTTTGCAGGCAGTATATAAGTCGGAACGGCCGGGATCGGTCAACTATATCCTATAGCTGTCATATAACTGATTGATCGGAAATGCCATAACCTTTTTGTTTTTATACCCTTGCAGAGGGTATTATAATTTTGGTCAAAAGTGTGCAACGCAGTGAAGGAGACATCTCCGACCCTATAAAGTATATATATTCTTGATCAGGATCACATCCTGAGTCGATATAAGCATGTCCGTCTGTCCGTCTGTCTGTCTGTTTCTACGCAAACTAGTCTCTCAGTTTTGAAGCTATCGACTTCAAACTTTGCACACATCCTTCTTTCCTTTGCAGGCAGTATATAAGTCGGAACGGCCGGGATCGGTCAACTATATCCTATAGCTGCCATATAACTGATTGATCGGAAATGCCATAACTTCGTTGTTTTTTAAGTTAGAAAAATGGGACTTGCTGTGGACTCCTCTTTTAGCAGACTTATTCGATCTGCCAAATTTCATAAGGATCGGCCGACTATATCCTATAGCTGCCATATAACTGATTGATCGGAAATGCCATATCTCTGTTGTTTTTTAAGTTAGAAGACTGGGACTTTGTATGGATTCTACTTTCGGCAAACTAATTTCATCTGCCGAGTTTCATAAGGATCGGCCGACTATATCCTATAGCTGTCATATAACTGATTGATCGGAAATGCCATAACCTTGTTGTTTTTATACCCTTGCAGAGGGTATTATAATTTTGGTCAAAAGTGTGCAACGCAGTGAAGGAGACATCTCCGACCCTATAAAGTATATATATTCTTGATCAGGATCACCTCCTGAGTCGATATAAGCATGTCCGTCTGTCCGTCTGTCCGTCTGTCTGTCTGTTTCTACGCAAACTAGTCTCTCAGTTTTGAAGCTATCGACTTCAAACTTTGCACACATCCTTCTTTCCTTTGCAGGCAGTATATAAGTCGGAACGGCCGGGATCGGTCAACTATATCCTATAGCTGCCATATAACTGATTGATCGGAAATGCCATAACTTCGTTGTTTTTTAAGTTAGAAAAATGGGACTTGCTGTGGACTCCTCTTTTAGCAGACTTATTCGATCTGCCAAATTTCATAAGGATCGGTCAACTATATCCTATAGCTGCCATATAACTGATTGATCGGAAATGCCATAACTTTGTTGTTTTTAAAGTTAGAAGACTGGGACTTTGTATGGATTCTACTTTCGGCAAACTAATTTCATCTGCCGAGTTTCATAAGGATCGGCCGACTATATAAGATCCGATATATAGTAAAGTGTTGTTTTTTTATTTGAGTCGAACTAATGTCCCGTCAGTTGACTAAGGACAACGCTAAGTTGAATTAAAAACCGAATGTTTCGTTTCACGTCTTTATTCGAATGATCTCAGCTTAAGACTAAATTATTGTGACAAAAAATCTTACTTCTACTGCCCTTTGTTTACAAAAGTTGGGGAGCGAGATCGCCCGCTTGGGATATTGATTGAAGTATTATTTATGTTATTGAGAAGGAGCATTGCTTGCTCCGGAATTGTTTACATTGGTTCAGCGTGGGACCGCCTACGCTGCAGATTCATATTTCTTGGAACATAACAGAATTTGTTTCATATTTCAGATTCATATTTCTTGGAACATAACAGAATTTGTGAATATGTCACTATATATCTAATAATATAAGCTGCCACATATCTGCAAGGGTATATCAACTTCGGCTCCGCCCGAAGTTAGCTTTCCATTCTTGTTATACCCTTGCAGAGGGTATTATAATTTTGGTCAAAAGTGTGCAACGCAGTGAAGGAGACATCTCCGACCCTATAAAGTATATATATTCTTGATCAGTATCACCTCCTGAGTCGATATAAGCATGTCCGTCTGTCCGTCTGTCTGTCTGTTTCTACGCAAACTAGTCTCTCAGTTTTAAAGCTATCGACTTCAAACTTTGCACACATCCTTCTTTCCTTTGCAGGCAGTATATAAGTTGGAACGGCCGGGATCGGTCGACTATATCTTATAGCTGCCATATAACTGATTGATCGGAAATGCCATAACTTCGTTGTTTTTTAAGTTAGAAAAATTGGACTTGCTGTGGACTCCTCTTTTAGCAGACTTATTTGATCTGCCAAATTTCATAAGGATCGGCCGACTATATCCTATAGCTGTCATATAACTGATTGATCGGAAATGCCATAACCTTGTTGTTTTTATACCCTTGCAGAGGGTATTATAATTTTGGTCAAAAGTGTGCAACGCAGTGAAGGAGACATCTCCGACCCTATAAAGTATATATATTCTTGATCAGGATTACCTCCTGAGTCGATATAAGCATGTCCGTCTGTCCGTCTGTCTGTCTGTTTCTACGCAAACTAGTCTCTCAGTTTTGAAGCTATCGACTTCAAACTTTGCACACATCCTTCTTTCCTTTGCAGGCAGTATATAAGTCGGAACGGCCGGGATCGGTCAACTATATCCTATAGCTGCCATATAACTGATTGATCGGAAATGCCATAACTTCGTTGTTTTTTAAGTTAGAAAAATGGGACTTGCTGTGGACTCCTCTTTTAGCAGACTTATTCGATCTGCCAAATTTCATAAGGATCGGCCGACTATATCCTATAGCTGCCATAAAACTGATTGATCGGAAATGCCATATCTCCGTTGTTTTTTAATTTAGAAGACTGGGACTTTGTATGGATTCTACTTTCGGCAAACTAATTTCATCTGCCGAGTTTCATAAGGATCGGCCGACTATAGCTGTCATATAACTGATTGATCGGAAATGCCATAACCTTGTTGTTTTTATACCCTTGCAGAGGGTATTATAATTTTGGTCAAAAGTGTGCAACGCAGTGAAGGAGACATCTCCGACCCTATAAAGTATATATATTCTTGATCAGGATCACCTCCTGAGTCGATATAAGCATGTCCGTCTGTCCGTCTGTCTGTCTGTTTCTGCGCAAACTAGTCTCTCAGTTTTGAAGCTATCGACTTCAAACTTTGCACACATCCTTCTTTCCTTTGCAGGCAGTATATAAGTCGGAACGGCCGGGATCGGTCAACTATATCCTATAGCTGCCATATAACTGATTGATCGGAAATGCCATAACTTCGTTGTTTTTTAAGTTAGAAGACTGGGACTTTGTATGGATTCTACTTTCGGCAAAATGGGACTTGCTGTGGACTCCTCTTTTGGTAGGCTTATTCGATCTGCCAAATATCATAAGGATCGGCCGACTATATCCTATAGCTACCATATAACTGATTGATCGGAAATGCCATATCTCTGTTGTTTTTAAAGTTAGAAGACTGGGACTTTGTATGGATTCTACTTTCGGCAAACTTATTTGATCTGCCGAGTTTTATAAGGATCGGCCGACTATATAAGATCCGATATATATCTAATAATATAAGCTGCCACATATCTGCAAGGGTATATCAACTTCGGCTCCGCCCGAAGTTAGCTTTCCATTCTTGTTATACCCTTGCAGAGGGTATTATAATTTTGGTCAAAAGTGTGCAACGCAGTGAAGGAGACATCTCCGACCCTATAAAGTATATATATTTTTGATCAGGATCACCTCCTGAGTCGATATAAGCATGTCCGTCTGTCCGTCTGTCTGTCTGTTTCTGCGCAAACTAGTCTCTCAGTTTTGAAGCTATCGACTTCAAACTTTGCACACATCCTTCTTTCCTTTGCAGGCAGTATATAAGTCGGAACGGCTGGGATCGGTCAACTATATCTTATAGCTGCCATATAACTGATTGATCGGAAATGCCATAACTTTGTTTTTTTTTAAAGTTAGAAGGATGGGACTTGCTATGGATTCCTCTTTTGGTAGGCTTATTCGATCTGCCAAATATCATAAGGATCGGCCGACTATATCCTATAGCTACCATATAACTGATTAACTGATTAGCTGTCATATAACTGATTGATCGGAAATGCCATATCTCTGTTGTTTTTAAAGTTAGAAGACTGGGACTTTGTATGGATTCTACTTTCGGTAAACTTATTTGATCTGCCGAGTTTTATAAGGATCGGCCGACTATATAAGATCCGATATATATCTAATAATATAAGCTGCCACATATCTGCAAGGGTATATCAACTTCGGCTCCGCCCGAAGTTAGCTTTCCATTCTTGTTATACCCTTGCAGAGGGTATTATAATTTTGGTCAAAAGTGTGCAACGCAGTGAAGGAGACATCTCCGACCCTATAAAGTATATATATTCTTGATCAGTATCACCTCCTGAGTCGATATAAGCATGTCCGTCTGTCCGTCTGTCTGTCTGTTTCTACGCAAACTAGTCTCTCAGTTTTGAAGCTATCGACTTCAAACTTTGCACACATCCTTCTTTCCTTTGCAGGCAGTATATAAGTCGGAACGGCCGGGATCAACTATATCCTATAGCTGCCATATAACTGATTGATCGGAAATGCCATAACTTTGTTGTTTTTTAAGTTAAAAGGATGGGACTTGCTGTCGACCCTTCTTTTAGCAGACTTATTCGATCTGCCAAATTTCATAAGGATCGGCCGACTATATCCTATAGCTGCCATAAAACTGATTGATCGGAAATGCCATATCTCCGTTGTTTTTTAATTTAGAAGACTGGGACTTTGTATGGATTCTACTTTCGGCAAACTAATTTCATCTGCCGATTATCATAAGGATCGGCCGACTATATCCTATAGCTGTCATATAACTGATTGATCGGAAATGCCATAACCTTGTTGTTTTTATACCCTTGCAGAGGGTATTATAATTCTGGTCAAAAGTGTGCAACGCAGTGAAGGAGACATCTCCGACCCTATAAAGTATATATATTCTTGATCAGGATCACCTCCTGAGTCGATATAAGCATGTCCGTCTGTCCGTCTGTCTGTCTGTTTCTGCGAAAACTAGTCTCTCAGTTTTGAAGCTATCGACTTTAAACTTTGCACACATCCTTCTTTCCTTTGCAGGCAGTATATAAGTCGGAACGGCCGGGATCGGTCAACTATATCCTATGGCTGCCATATAACTGATTGATCGGAAATGCCATAACTTTGTTGTTTTTTAAGTTAAAAGGATGGGACTTGCTGTCGACCCTTCTTTTAGCAGACTTATTCGATCTGCCAAATTTCATAAGGATCGGCCGACTATATCCTATAGTTGCCATATAACTGATTGATCGGAAATGCCATAACTTCGTTGTTTTTTAAGTTAGAAGACTGGGACTTTGTATGGATTCTACTTTCGGCAAACTAATTTGATCTGCCGAGTTTTATAAGGATCGGCCGACTATATAAGATCGATCCGATATATATCTAATAATATAAGCTGCCACATATCTGGAAGGGTATATCAACTTCGGCTCCGCCCGAAGTTAGCTATCCATTCTTGTTTTTGTTTTCATTCATAAAACTCTAAGTTTAATTCCTAAAAGATAAATATAGTTATAATGACAGATATTCATTAATGTAACTTAAATTTATATCCCGGCAACTAAATTTGGCTACATCGCGTACAGAAATACATATCTATATATATAATCCAATGAATTAATGAACTTTTTTTTTAAATCCAAGATCTAGCTTAATGATAAAATATACATCTCCATCTTCATCGACGTCTAATTGGGCCCAACAACGACGCTGGTGAAAAGTATGTGAGTAACCGAAAAGAAATTAACATGGAATTGTTTATATATATATATATATGATGTACCTGCGAGTACAAACCTTTGACGTACCTGCGAGTACGAATTACTAACTATGTGTACCTGCGTGTACTAAAAAATTGCCAAATCATATATTTATTTTCTTTTGTTGCCTTCGTTTTTTTTTCTTCTTGCTCAAGTTTTGTTAGATTTTTTTGTACATATGGTTCCAATTTTATTGAATTTAATGGAACCTATTGTTATACCCTTGCAGAGGGTATTATAATTTTGGTCAAAAGTGTGCAACGCAGTGAAGGAGACATCTCCGACCCTATAAAGTATATATATTCTTGATCAGGATCACCTCCTGAGTCGATATAAGCATGTCCGTCTGTCCGTCTGTCCGTCTGTCTGTCTGTTTCTATGCAAACTAGTCTCTCAGTTTTAAAGCTATCGACTTCAAACTTTGCACACATCCTTCTTTCCTTTGCAGGCAGTATATAAGTCGGAACGGCCGGGATCGGTCAACTATATCCTATAGCTGCCATATAACTGATTGATCGGAAATGCCATATCTCTGTTGTTTTTTAAGTTAGAAGGATGGGACTTGCTGTGGACTCTTCTTTTAGCAGACTTATTCGATCTGCCGAAATTCATAAGGATCGGCCGACTATATCCTATAGCTGCCATATAACTGATTGATCGGAAATGCCATATCTCTGTTGTTTTTTAAGTTAGAAGGATGGGACTTGCTGTGGACTCTTCTTTTAGCAGACTTATTCGATCTGCCGAAATTCATAAGGATCGGCCGACTATATCCTATAGCTGCCATATAACTGATTGATCGGAAATGCCATATCTCTGTTGTTTTTTAAGTTAGAAGGATGGGACTTGCTGTGGACTCTTCTTTTAGCAGACTTATTCGATCTGCTGAAATTCATAAGGATCGGCCGACTATATCCTATAGCTGCCATATAACTGATTGATCGGAAATGCCATATCTCTGTTGTTTTTTAAGTTAGAAGACTGGGACTTTGTATGGATTCTACTTTCGGCAAACAAATTTGATCTGCCGAGTTTTATAAGGATCGGCCGACTATATACGATCCGATATATATCTAATAATATAAACTGCCACATATCTGCAAGGGTATATCAACTTCGGCTCCGCCCGAAGTTAGCTTTCCATTCTTGTTTTTTTTTGAATTCACTATAAATTAAAAAAAAAAATGTTTATGCTGAACTTTGATATGTCTGCTTAAGTATCTTTTCTT
Organism: Drosophila monieri; assembly: GCA_035047585.1. Lineage (NCBI taxonomy): Eukaryota > Metazoa > Arthropoda > Insecta > Diptera > Drosophilidae > Drosophila > Drosophila monieri. Next base: position 17,606,795 of record JAWNPJ010000001.1, read on the forward strand.
ATCTGTCTAGTACCCATTCTAATGCCCTATGATACAATGTAGTTTCTTTTAGGTCAGAAAAAGGGGCAATTTCTATTATCTAAATTGTCATGGTGGGGAGGGTATAGAAAGGGGAGTGATTTCCACCCAGATCTCCTCTATTTTCAGTTGTCTCTATGAATTGGTCAATTTTGGGTTGTCGGTCGGTCAACTCTATTTGCTTATTTGGTATTAGTAATTTTTTTTGTCTTCCTCCTTTTTGGCTTAACTTAGTTCTGATCGCGTACTATTTGTTTTGTTAGTGTGTGAGTATTAATTGTATTTTCGGGTGAGAAAGAACCCCGGCCACGGCGAGCTAGACCCGAGCATAGACAAAGTACGCACCCCTTTCCAGAAATACATAGTGTTCTGTCAACCAGGGGCTTACCCGCACGCTACAGTATCTGCTGACGGATCGATGAATTTCAGCACAGGTGCTGAAATTAAAAGATTTTTTAGCAAATTAAAAGCTAATAATCCCTGGTCATTCAGCTCAATTCCTTCTCTTGGTTTGTCGCTTTTCTTCCTTAGCAAGTCTGCATATGAGTAGTCCTATGAAGTCAGTCCTAAATACCTCTGAAAAGATTGCCTGTTTTTTGGGGCTGGAAAATGAACAACTGCTTTTATTTTTTCGTCCGTCGGCGCTATTGTCCAGTTTTCTATCTTATATCCCAGGAAGGTTATCCTACTTTCTAGGATCAGTGCCTTTTCCCATTTAATACGTAGTCCTGCCTTTGATGCAACTTCTAAAACCTTATCTAGTGCCTCAACGCCTGCAGCTTCAGTCTTCGTAGGAACAATGATGTCGTCCATGTAGACAACTATTGTTTTAGCTTGGATAAGCTCCCTTAACACAGCAGATATATAGCGACAAAAAACTGCTGGCGAGTTGGATATACCAAACGGTACATATGTAAATTCGTGTTTTCCATTGTGCGTCACGAATGCTGTAAATTTCCTAGAGTCAGCCTCTACTGGAACGTGAAAGAATCCGTTCATCATGTCGAGAGTTGTAAATACTTTAGAACCCTGCAGTCTTTCGAGAACGTTGTCTATCAAAGTCATCGGACAATTATCTTTCTTGATCTTCTGATTAAGCTTACGGTAGTCACAGCAAAGTCTTTCCGAACCGTCCTTTTTTGAAACAAGCACCACTGGTGATGCGTACTCAGAGTAACTTGGCACAATAATTCCTTCCTCCAGCCATTTTTGTATTTGAGCCTCAATCACGCATCTGTTCTCATACGAAGTGAGTCGTGGGCGTTGGCAAACCGGAATGTCGGCTTCTAGAATAATTTTCATACTAACGGGAGATTCGATTGACCCTATCTTTCACATCGTTCTTCAGATGCGATAGTTTGACTTTATTTACTACTGTCTCCTTTCCAATAATTTCCGTTGCACACAACCCTTTGAATACAAATTCATTTTCCTTCTCTTTAAATTCTACGCCGTTTGAACTGAACATCAGGTCCACTGATTCTAAGACGCCACGATTGCTCAAAATCATTGTGCTTTACAATGTGAAAAGTTACAGGAAAGCAAATCCCATCTGCCTCTAAATTGGTTTCGAAAGATCCTATCGTTTGTAACTCGCACTTTCCGATATCCTTGAAATATTTCACTTCTGGCTTTATGCTTAAACCGTCGAGAGTTTTAAAAATGTCTTCTCTTATTAAGCATAAATCACATCCCGAGTCAATCATGGCAATAAATATTACTCCTGCAGCTGTTACTTTCTTGTAGGTTAATCCTTCTGATCTTCTAACCTTTAGCATATTAGCCGGTTCATTCTTAATGGAAATCTTTGGCATTTTCTGTTCGCAGTTTTTCGATATGTGACCCCTTTTATTGCAGTTATAGCACACTACTTCCCCCTTGCAGTCCTTGGCAATATGGCCTTCTTTGTTAAAGCACTTTTTCTGAGAATTTGAGTCTTTTTACTTTTTTTATAATTAGTCGTCTTATTTCTTACCTTCTCATATACTGTGATCTCATATTTAAGCTCCTTAATCGTTTTTCCCCGATATAATCCTACCTTGTTCATTCTCCCATCGGGTATGCCATCTAAAAAATAGGATATTAAACTCTCCTCATCGAGTTTAATCGGCTTGCCTATCTCCATTTAGCTGTAAAGATATTCAATACATGTTTCTCTTGCCTGCTTCTGTCTTTACTTTAGAATCTTATGCCGAACCTTTTGCCGAACTCATCTTGTAACAACTCTTTAAGTTTAATCCAGCCTCTAACACCCGTCTGACTCTTAATGTAAAGCTTAGCAGCCCCAGCTGTTTCGCGTATATGAATTTTTGTAGCTCATCCCAGCCAACAGTAAATGCAACATCTTCAAACTCAGACACCCAATGATTGACGTCTTCTTGTTCCGATCCTGAAAACGAAGAAACACTGTCCTGCACATCTCTTAAAGTAAACCTTGAACTAAACATTTGCGGTGCTTCTTGGTATTTCGAAGAGTCTACGCTCTCCGCATCTTCGGTACTTCGTTCTTCTACGTTATTATTTGATTCAAGTCCAAAATGCTCAAACAACCGATCTTGCAATGCTCTCTTTATCCCTGTCGTTTGCAAGTTCAGTTCAAACAGTTTTGCTCTTAAATTTTGCACAGTCATTCTTAAAATTTCCTCAGCATCCATCGTAATGCGTTTAAGTTGTTCACAAAATTCTTATGATTACGAATTTTTAGAAGTACAATGTATTTACAAAATTTATTTTCTTAAAATTAGCGTTTAACACAAAAAAAAACAAGAATGGAAAGCTAACTTCGGGCGGAGCCGAAGTTGATATACCCTTGCAGATATGTGGCAGCTTATATTATTAGATATATATCGGATCTTATATAGTCGGCCGATCCTTATAAAACTCGGCAGAAAGTAGAATCCATACAAAGTCCCAGTCTTCTAACTTAAAAAACAACAGAGATATGGCATTTCCGATCAATCAGTTATATGGCAGCTATAGGATATAGTCGGCCGATCCTTATGAATTTCAGCAGATCGAATAAGTCTGCTAAAAGAAGAGTCCACAGCAAGTCCCATCCTTCTAACTTTAAAAACAACAGAGATATGACATTTCCGATCAATCAGTTATATGGCAGCTATAGGATATAGTCGGCCGATCCTTATGAATTTCGGCAGATCGAATAAGTCTGCTAAAAGAAGAGTCCACAGCAAGTCCCATCCTTCTAACTTTAAAAACAACAGAGATATGGCATTTCCGATTAATCAGTTATATGGCAGCTATAGGATATAGTCGGCCGATCCTTATGAAATTCGGCAGATCGAATAAGTCTGCTAAAAAAGGAGTCCACAGCAAGTCCCATCCTTCTAACTTAAAAAACAACGAAGTTATGGCATTTCCGATCAATCAGTTATATGGCAGCTATAGGATATAGTTGCTTGATCGCGGCCGTTCCGACTTATATACAAGTCCCATCCTTCTAACTTAAAAAACAACGAAGTTATGGCATTTCCGATCAATCAGTTATATGGCAGCTATAGGATATAGTTGCTTGATCGCGGCCGTTCCGACTTATATACTGCCTGCAAAGGAAAGAAGGATGTGTGCAAAGTTTGAAGTCGATAGCTTTAAAACTGAGAGACTAGTTTGCGTAGAAACAGACAGACAGACGGACAGACGGACATGCTTATATCGACTCAGGAGGCGATCCTGATCAAGAATATATATACTTTATAGGGTCGGAGATGTCTCCTTCACTGCGTTGCACACTTTTGACCAAAATTATAATACCCTCTGCAAGGGTATAATATATGTATTGATTGAATTTCTGGATTTTCTCTCGCTCACCCAAGCCAATTGGATTTGGCTGACTTCGTCGATGTCTGTCGTTTCTTTGGAATAAGTTTGGTAACCGAGCTCTTCGTTGGATTGATTCTCGGAGTTCCTTTCCCGTGTGTGTACCACGCGTTGCACTCGTTGATAGTTCTGCTTTTCTTCTCTTCGTCCGATTCGTTTGCAGCTTCTTCTTTCTTCTCGTCGTCCGATTCGTTTGCAGCTTCTTCCTTCTTCTCGGAGCCGAACTTCGTTTCAGCTTTCTCGTTGTATTTTGTAGTTTTGTGGTTTCTTACTAAATTTTATCCGTTCTTCGTGTGGATAAAACTTAGCCGTCGTAGTTTTCGATACCGAGGGCCGTCAATTGCCCAGATCTATGTATTCTTCCTCGCTTCACAATTACTCTGCCATCAAATTCCTTTTAGTGCATTCTCGTCTCTACAGATCCCTGACTCCTTCGTCTCTGCCTGATCGTGCTCCTACGTGATCGTCCTTTTCTTGTTCTTCTCCGTTAGCTGTTGTGTAACTTCTTCGATATGTCTTCTTCGGTGGCCACTTTCGTTTTTCCTCGTATTTGTCGCTTCCACGCTGCGCAATTTCCAAGATGCCGGTTCACAAGCTCACACACACATAAATTGATGTTCGTGTGTGTGTAGTTTCAATGCACCGGTGATCACCTTCTTTGCACTTTATATAAAATGATGCCTCGATGACCAGATCTCTTGTTTATTGAGTCAAAAATCTTTTCCACTTTCACGTTTTTCTTCTGCTTTTGATTGTCATTTCTTTGCATCGTCTACTTTCCGCGGTTATTATTCTGTGTTAGCGCACTGATCTTTTTTGTAACAAAATCCCGGTTGAGCCCCCAAATAATTTGTAGGGTTATACAAATTATAGTTTATTTAAATTCTTTGGGTAACGTATACAAAAATGAATGTTCTTAATAATAATTGCGACTTTCGCACTCGATGGGCTTCGGTAGCTTTTCTGCGTCTTCGCTCTTTTCTTTACCGCGTTCAACTCTCTCTGACCGACAAAACAACAGTGTTGTGTATCAATGTCTTTTGGATTGGCGTTTGGCAAAATCGTATATTTTTAAGAGTGCCCCTTTCTATAAGTCCTAAAACGTCCCTAGTTTGGTCCCTATAAGTCCTAGTTTGGCATATATTCATTATCTTATCGCTGTTGTTGGTCGCAAGCCGACTCTTCTCGGCCGCTCGGCTTTATTTATCATTATCATTCAGCTAGCGAGCTTTCCCTTGTCCTATGTTCTAAGGCGGTCTCACTCTTGCATCTCAGTGCATAGGCATCATAAATCGGAGCTTTTGTCCCACTCCATTTCATATGCGGACAAAAATAAACAATATTATAACGTTGCGAAAATAAATATTTTCATCTTTTTTATTTGGAAAAAAAAGGTGATTGAAAAATCTCAATGACCAAACAAAATATTTTAATCAAAAAAATTATAAAACAAGAATGGAAAGCTAACTTCGGGCGAAGCCAAAGTTGATATACCCTTGCCGTTAAGTGGCAGCTTATTTTATTAGATATATATCGGATCTTATATAGTCGGCCGATCCTTTGAAATTTGGCAAATCGAATTAGTTTGCCCAAAATGGGACGCATATAAAGTCCTTCTAACATCAAAACCAACAAAGTTTTGGCATTTCCGATCAATCAGTTATATGGCAGCTATAGGATATAGTTGACCGATCCCGGCCGTTCCGACTTATATACTGACTGCAAAGGAAAGAAGGATGTGTGCAAAGCTATAAGTCGATAGCTTTAAAGTTAATAGCATTATAATATATATACTTTATAGGGTCGGATATGTCTCCTTCACTGCATTGCATACTTTTGACCAAAATTATAATATCCTCTGTAAGGGTATACAAAGAAACAAGAAAAATGTATAAGAAATTTTGATCCTCCTAAAATACGAAAAAAATTAATAAATCGAACCGAAATTAAAAAGAAAACCTTACCTTAAAAAAATGAGTAATTTAGAATTTTAAGAAGGATATTAATAGTAATTTTGAAGAAATTCCAACAAAAGGCACAAATTAAAAACATAAACCCCAATTAAAACAAAACTCTAATGAAGATTTAAAGCTGGAATTTTAAGAATTAACAACAATTATTTTGACATCCGACTTATTAACCCCTATAAGACCCATTAGCGATCATCCATTAAAATGACGGAACAAGACTTGGTAAATAGGATGGGAAATCTTGCTGGACCTTCATTATCTGTAAGGACGAGTGCAAAACTATTTACGGAAAAAGACGTGGAGGAGAAAATTAACGATATAATTCAAGAGAACTTAGCTGGGTCGGTTAAGGAAATCCTAAATCCAAACAAGGACTTTTCTAATTTTTCAGACCAAATAATTAAAAGGGAACCAGCCCATAATATTGGCGAGCTAGATAAATTACCAGACATAGTACGAACGCTTAGGGACTTTTCCAAAAACAAGACCGAATTCTCGTCTTGGAAGAAATGCGTAGGGTTATAAAAATTGATGACAGTAAAAAAGGGTTACCAAAACATTACGGCAATATTAGCAATTAAGAACAAAATCGTCGGACAAGCAGATGCTGTCCTAGAATCCTATAACACACCTTTGGATTGGGAGGTAATATAAAAGTGTTTGACAGAACACTTTGCTGATAGGCGAGATCTAAAGACGCTCGTAAATCAGTTGTATGCACTTAATCCAGGCAGCAACTCGATAGTCGAATTCTATCAAGCTGTATATTAACAACTTTCTCTGATTTTGAATCAAATTGGGAATCTCGAAGTACCGTAGGAAACTATGCAGGCCTTAACAGCACTGTATAGAGAGAAAGCACTGGATACATTTGTAAGAGGCCTAAACGGCAGTCTTTCCCAACTTTTGGATATTAAAGAACGTCACGACTTAGGCCATGCATTACATCTTTGCAACCTAATAGAAAATCAGAACACTAGGAATAGCCAAACCCCAAGAATCGTATACTCCGGAAGAAATAATGTAGTACCCACTTGGGGTTGTCCGCCTCAAGCGCTCCCCGAACGACCAAACACAATTTTCAACAAAATCTGTACTACCATCTAAACCAAGTACAGAAACCCGCAATTCCACCAAAGACATTTGAAACAACACTAACCCGACACAACCCACCCAACCAAACCCACACAAATCAATCAGGTGCACAAGCTTCCTTCAACCCTAACCCACCTTCCAGACCCCAACCAAAGCCAACACCCATGGAGGTAGATCAATCCATTCGTTCACGTCACATTAACTATATGAATAGACCCCATTATAACAATTTCGTAGGGAAACGACCACTAAGCAACGCAAACGTTCAAAACACTAATAAAATGCAACGCCAATTCAATATACAATGAGAGGTGGACGAAGAACAAGAATATTTTCAGGCAGCGGAAGCGAATGGAATAAATGAACTAGAGGAAGAAGCTTCATGGCAAGCGGAATCCGAGCAACTCTTGTTGATATGTCTTCAAGAGACATGTCTAATATGTCTAACTCTTGTTGATTCATTGATATGTCACAATTATATTTCTTAGAATAAACCGTTCCTCCTTACCCTATTTCAAGGTAACTATGGGCAATGGCAAAACTCTGAAATTTTTAATCGACACGGGCTCAAATAAAAATTACATTCAAGCACAACTAGTACCAAACCCAGAACCCAATAGTAACCATTTTACAGTAAACTCAGTAGGGAATAATGAAATAACACAACATACAATAGATAAACTTCCCAACATATCGGACACCCCACTAAAATTCTTTCTATTAGATACACTGAAAACCTTTCATGGAATTCTAGGTAACGCCCCTATGAAGAAACTAGGAGCAATACTATTATTGCGTCTATACGTCTATACATTAAAAACGTTCTGATATTAGAAAAAAATAGGAAAATTAAAATTCACCAACTAGCAGCTAAAGCCGTAAACAAGTTCGGCCCAACAGACGACCATATGACAAAAACTCAAAAAGAAATAATTAAAAGTTCTACCGAGACCCATAAAAACCTTTTCGCAGACCCCGAAACTAAACTAACTTACACAACCAAAGTTGTAGGAGAAATTAGAACTTCCTCCGACACCCCAGTTTAAGGAAAACACTACCATTATCCAGCATCACTTAGACAAGAAGTAGAACAGCAAATTCAAGAAATGCCACAAGATAGCATTATTAGACCCTCAGAGTCACCCTCAGAGTTTGGGTAGTCCCGAAAAATCCGACCCGAATGGAAAAAAATACAGGTTAGTTATTGATTATCAACTATCAACATTATATCAATAATTGATTATCAATTATTAACATTGTGACGCTCAACGAGGTCACAATATCCGATCGATACACCATCCCCAAAATAGGCGAAGTAATCGCACAATTAGGAATCAATAGATTTTTCTCAGTACTGGACTTAAAAAGTGGATTTCACCAAATACCACTTAAAGAGTCAGGCATGGAAAAAACTGCATTCGCAGTGAATGGAGGGAAATATGAATTTACCAGATTAGCATTCGGATTAAAAAATTCACCTGCCATATTCCAAAGAGCATTAGACGACAAATCTGCTATGTGTACGTCGACGACATCATCGCTTTCAGCAAAACAGAAAACGATCATGCCGAAAACCTAAACAAAGTGTTCCTAACCTTACAAAAAGCCAATATAAGGATTCAAATTGACAAATGACACTTTTTCAAGAAAGAGGTAGACTTTCTGGGATATACGATCTCAGAGGATGGAGTTAAAACCAACATCGAAAAAATCAAAGCAATTAAAAACGTCCCAATACCAAAAACACTAAAAGAACTTCGATTATTTTTAGGAATGACAAGCTATTATAGGAGATTTATTAAGGACTAGGCGAAGATAGCTAAACCTCTAACTGCCCTCCTAAAAGGAGAGGAAGGACGTGTATCCAAATAGGAGTCAATCAGAATAGTCATTAACTTAGACAAAGAAGCAACGGGTGCATTCGAAAAACTTAAAAACACGCTTATATCTAGAGATGTAACATTAGCGGACCTAGACTTCACGAAGGAATTCCAACTTACTACAGACGCATCAAATTTTTCCATAGGTGCCGTCTTAGAGTCACCATATAATGCACCAGTTTGGGTAGTCCCGAAAAAAACCGACCCGAATGAAAAACAAAAATAAGGGTTAGTTATTAATTATAGGAATCTCAACGAGGTCACAATATCCAATCGATACCCCAACCCCGAAATAGGCGAAATAATCGCACAATTAGGAAACAATCGATTTTTCTCAGTACTAGACTTAACAAGATAAGAAAGATATTTTCGGGCGGAGCCCGAAGTTTATCTACCCTTGCAGTTAAGTAGCAGCTTATATTATTAGATATATATCGGATCTTATATAGTTGGCCGATCCATATGAAATTGGGCAGATCGAATTAATTTTCCCAAAGTGGAATCCATAAAAATCCCATCCTTCGAACTTAAAAAACAACAAAGTTATGGCATTTCCGATGAATCAGTTATATGATAGCTATAGGCTATAGTCGTCCTTAAGAAATTTTACAAATCGAATTAATTTTTCCAAAGTAGAATCCATAGGAAATTCAATTTTTCTTACTTAAAAGACAACAAAGTTATGGCATTTCCGATCAATCAGTTATATGGCAGCTATAGGATATAGTTGACCGATCCCGGCCGTTCCGACTTATATGATTTATGATTTGACCAAAATAATAATACCCTCTGCAAGGGTATAAAAACACAGTTCACTCCGGGCATTTAACATTAGCGTACCCAGACTTCACGAAGGAATTCCAAATTATTACAGACGCATCAAATTTTGCCATAGGTGAGTTCTTAGAACGGAATCACAGACCAATAACATTCATATCCCGTACCCTCTCAAAAACGGAAGAAAATTCCGCAACGAACAAAAGGGAAATGTTAGCTATCGTATGGGCCCTCCAAAGCTTAATACACTTAATACATTATCTGTACGGATATGCGAAAGTGATACAGAGTAATTCTACAGACCAACTGACCTTTTTGAATAGTGCAAATAATCACAACGCCAAGCTTAAACGCTGGAGTTTAAAAGCCCGAGATTAAATACAAGATTGGTGTGGCTAATGTGGTAGCAGACGCCCAATCCAGAGCTCGACCCAAAATTAATTCAGTCCATTCAGACTCTACAATTCACAGCGACGAAAGTTCCTCACATAACTTAATTAATATTCTCCGTAGACGCCCCGATCAACATAATTAAAAACCAAATTTTTTTATTAAAAGAAAACACTGATTCGTATAATCTCGAAATTGCATTTCCAACTTTTCATCGTCATAAAATAAAAAAGAGTTCTTACACGGGACAGAAAAACATAAATATACTACGCGTCCGACTAGATCCCAGAATTATCAATGGTATCTACACTTCAGAAGAAATAATGACCAAAATTCGAGCTATTTACTAATTTAGTAATCAGGTTGAGGATGTAACCTCAGAAAAAATCCAGAACCAGATCATTATATTAGAGCATAAAAGGGCACACAGGGGCGCGAAAGAAAACAAAATACAGATATTTAAGAAATATTTCTTCCAGCAAGCTCAAAGAAAAATCCAGTAATAGTCCAATCCTGTCCAACCTGTAGAGAATCAAAATACGAAAGACACCGCCCAAAAGGGGCAATCAAACGAACTCCTATCCCTAAGTACCCAGGAGAAATCATCCACATAGACATTTACATTACAGAAAAAAATAATATTCGAGCTGGTCTCGACAACTTCTCTAAATACGCCCAATTCAAAATATTAAATTCAAGAACCTCTGGGGAAACTAAAACTCATTTGAGAAAAATGCTGATACCTTTGGACATGCCCAAGTAGGTAGTAATGGATAACGAAAGCGCTTTAAACTCTGCTGCAATTCGATTCCTTTTAGAAGATCAACGTAAAATATCAGTCCATACAACAGCCCCATACGCTTCAACAAGCAACGGCCAAATAAAAAGATTTCATTCATCGCTTTCTGAAATCATGAGATGCATTAAAAAAAATAACACAAGTATAACATTCGTAGACTTAATTTTTAAATCAGTCGAAGAATACAATAGGTCTATTCATTCAGTAATAAAGGAAAAACCAGTTGAAGTGTTTTTCAGAAGCCCCACTCTGAACACTACGGAAGATATAGAGAAACAGCGGACCGAAATCAGGGAAAAAACAAGAATGGAAAGCTAACTTCGGACGGAGCCGAAGTTGATATACCCTTGCAGATATGTGGCAGCTTATATTATTAGATATATATCGGATCTTATATAGTCGGCCGATCCTTATTAAACTCGGCAGATCAAGTTAGTTTGCCGAAAGTGGAATCCGTACAAACTCCCAGTCTTCTATCTTAAAAAACAACAGAGATATGGCATTTCCGATCAATCAGTTATATGGCAGCTATAGGATATAGTCGGCCGATCCTTATGAAATTTGGCAGATCGAATAAGTCTGCTAAAAGAGGAGTCCACAGCAAGTCCCATCCTTCTAACTTAAAAAACAACAAAGTTATGGCATTTCCGATCAATCAGTTATATGGCAGCTATAGGATATAGTCGGCCGATCCTTATGAAATTTGGCAGATCGAATAAGTCTGCTAAAAGAGGAGTCCACAGCAAGTCCCATCCTTCTAACTTAAAAAACAACAAAGTTATGGCATTTCCGATCAATCAGTTATATGGCAGCTATAGGATATAGTTGACCGATCCCGGCCGTTCCGACTTATATACTGCCTGCAAAGGAAAGAAGGATGTGTGCAAAGTTTGAAGTCGATAGCTTTAAAACTGAGAGACTAGTTTGCGTAGAAACAGACAGACAGACGGACAGACGGACAGACGGACAGACGGACATGCTTATATCGACTCAGGAGGTGATCCTGATCAAGAATATATATACTTTATAGGGTCGGAGATGTCTCCTTCACTGCGTTGCACACTTTTGACCAAAATTATAATACCCTCTGCAAGGGTATAACAAGAATGGAAAGCTAACTTCGGGCGGAGCCGAAGTTGATATACCCTTGCAGATATGTGGCAGCTTATATTATTAGATATATATCGGATCTTATATAGTCGGCCGATCCTTATAAAACTCGGCAGATCAAATTAGTTTGCCGAAAGTAGAATCCACAGCAAGTCCCATCCTCCTAACTTAAAAATCAACGAAGTTATGGCATTTCCGATCAATCAGTTATATGGCAGCTATAGGATATAGTCGGCCGATCCTTATGAAATTTGGCAGATCGAATAAGTCTGCTAAAAGAGGAGTCCACAGCAAGTCCCATCCTTCTAACTTTAAAAACAACGAAGTTATGGCATTTCGGATCAATCAGTTATATGGCAGCTATAGGATATAGTCGGCCGATCCTTATGAAATTTGGCAGATCGAATAAGTCTGCTAAAAGAGGAGTCTACAGCAAGTCCCATCCTTCTAACTTTAAAAACAACAAAGTTATGGCCTTTCCGATCAATCAGTTATATGGCAGCTATAGGATATAGCCTGCAAAGGGAAGAAGGATGTGTGCAAAGTTTGAAGTCGATAGCTTTAAAACTGAGAGACTAGTTTGCGTAGATACAGACAGACAGACGGACAGACGGACAGACGGACAGACGGACATGCTTATATCGACTCAGGAGGTGATCCTGATCAAGAATATATATACTTTATAGGGTCGGAGATGTCTCCTTCACTGCGTTGCACACTTTTGACCAAAATTATAATACCCTCTGCAAGGGTATAATAAAGAAAAAGCAAGTAGCCGAAAAAGTAGCAAAACAATACGAGACAGGAGATATAATTCATGTAAAAATCGAAAAAAGACTAGGTAGCAAACTTACCCCACGCTATTGAAAAGAAACAATAAAGGAAAATAATAGCACTACAATTAAAACTCAATCCGGGAAAGTAATACACAAGAATAACATTAGAAACTAACTTTCAGACTATTCATAGCAACTTGCCTGGGTCTGTCTACAGTCCTCGACTATTCCAACTCACAGGTGATTTCACTTGAAACTGGACGTGCGGCCAAACAAAAGGGAAAAATTTTTAGTCATCCATACATTCGACATAAAAGAATACCACAACACATTTGACCAACATCAACAGGGACTAAACAACCTCAATCCATCACATCATCTGTACCCTTACTTGTCTTACGAATTATCTCAAATAAAACGAAACCTTCTCAAATTAAGAACGAACAATAGAAATCTTAGGATTGGCATAGAAACGGTTGGCAGGATCACTGGACCACCACCATTTTTGTATTAAAATACAAAAAAACAGACAATTTGAAAATAATAACAAACAAGTTATAATAATTACACTTTTAAGCGAGAAAATTAATCAAACGTAACGAATTCTATTCTAAAAGTAACTAAAAATTCAAATTAAATAATTACTGAAGAGGCAAATATTCTTAGATATAATATTCAAATAGTAAAAGAAGAAATTTCCAATATACTACATGCTATAACTTGGGCCAAAACAAATATTGTAAATTCTTTTATATTCTCAACAATTGAAACGAACTTTATAGAACAAATTTTTAATAAAAAGCATAACCTATTCATTAATACTGAATAACTATTAGAATTTTCCAAAGTCAAATATGCATCAAATAATAACGACTTTCTGTATATTATAAGTATCCCGATAATAAGTAATGAAACCTGTAAGACTCTATTAGTCCAAGCAGTAAAAAGGCTCAAGTAATAAATTACATAAAATTCGAATACGTGTTAGAATGTAAACCATGTGAATCGCATAACGATAGAACAATTTGTGTTAAGGAAAAACTGTAAGACTTAAGCAACGATACTTGTGTGAGCGCTCTATTAAGCTTAAGACCACCGGAATGCAAGGCAATCAATAGTCAACATGTGCCTGATTTTGAGGAATTACTACCGGGTACACTGATTCTGAACGACTTTAATGGAATGGGGTCCTTAGACGGAAAGAACCTTAATCTCCAAGGATCATTCATCATCCAGTACAGAAACTCCACAGTACAGATCGGCGAAAAACATCTACAGAACAGAAGAACTCTCCACCTCTCAGACGCAAACCCTAAAATTAAGGAAGTCCTCTCCGTTCAATTAATCAAGGAATATAAATAATATTTATAAAACCAAGATCCTGAACAAAATTAAAGAAGAGAAGGCATCCGTGAATTATACGTCAGCCACTATCCTGTTCATAATGATCAAAAGTCTGCTCACAATGCTAGTTAGAAAGTGCAAAATAAAAGCAGCTGCCCCAAAAACAACAAAAGCACCGGCGGATCCATCCTCACCAAGCCCAGTTCTCTTCTACGTTGCTAACGAGGACGTTCGCGTTTAAGGGGGGAAGTGTTAACACCTAAAATGTCAAATACTAACTAATACTAAATTAGTTAATAAAACGTTAAGTCCAGTCACACGCCCATATGTTCTAAATAGCAACAGAGCTTCCGCAACCACATTGAGTGCACCGCGCACCGGACGCAATATGATGCCGTGGCACCAATAAGGGTCACACGGATTGAAAAACACGTGCGCTGAGTAAGCATTGATTATGCTTGGGATCGTGGGAAAGCCAAAAGAAAGAAAACAACAAAATACTTGGCAAGCTCACTGAACCCATTAGGTTTAGTTATAAATTATAAGAATCATAATAGTCAGTTCTAATTCGACACTCAAATATAACATGTATATATATAACATTAACATGTACATATATATTAAGGTACGAGTATATATTAAGATTAACGAGTTAAAGTAGACTAAACTTTAGGCATGTGACCGGGACTGAATATTCATACGCTTAGAGCGGCATTGTTTATATGATCGAGACTATATGTTTACTCACGAAACCAATCCCTCGAAGTCCGCAGGCCTGTAGACTGGAGCGCTGTATGTTTTGGGGAACATGGTTAAATTTAGATTAAATTACGAGGGTTCGATGCACATGATGCCAACAAATGATAAGTGCTATATAGAAAAAGAGTATGAGTATTGGTTAGATATAATAAAATATAAAAAAAAAAATTTAATTCTTCTTAGGAAAACATACTGATACTGGAACAGCTTGTTGAGTTTATCTTATATTTGTTGTTTTTGTTTCGGAAAGTCGCCACTACGGACGAGATGGTTGCCGCAGCGATCGTCGAGCTATGTCAGGTTATATAAACATGAGGTTCGCCGCAAGATAGTGGGTTGTTTTCTCATATAGGCTCCTAATTGGCAAGGTTCAGCATCACTCCTGATCCACTGCTGACCCAATCACGCACACGTCTCTGGTGACCACAAAAATCCTTGCCTAACGTAGCTTGAGTCTGGTCCGGTTTCGCGCACGTTTAGTGGCTGATCGCGGTGGCTGATCAATAAGATACGCGGTGGCTCCGCCGCGAACTTCTGGGTCGAAACGGGACAAGTTGCTTGCCGTAAGCTTTTGGTTGGGCGATCCGCTCACGATTGCGGGGTGTTGAACAAAACCTGAAACACTTCTATTATTAACCTAATGGGCAATATTTTAGCCTGCTCACATGGAGGTTTTCGTACACACACTCACGTGCAGATGCAAACGGCTGCGCACATTCACGGCCAGTATTTCTCCCCTGCTGCTCTATTTCACATTCGTGCACCGTATTAGGTACTATAACAATTTTCCCAGTGGGGAGTTTTAAACTTTGTTCTATTACCGCACTTCACCTGACAGATGATTTGGTTGCCAGATGGTTTGCCTTAACAGCTTTAAATGGGCTGTTACAGCAATCTGTTACCGGCTTATTTTATCGACTAATGTTTATCGACTAAAGGTTGTTTATATTATTTTAATTCTTCTACTATACAATTGAATTCTAATCGTACCCACACAGCGTATTGGGCCAAAAACAAAAGTAATTTTAATTTTAAAATAAACAAGAATGGAAAGCTAACTTCGGGCGGAGCCGAAGTTGATATACCCTTGCAGATATGTGGCAGTTTATATTATTAGATATATATCGGATCTTATATAGTCGGCCGATCCTTATAAAACTCGGCAGATCAAATTTGTTTGCCGAAAGTAGAATCCATACAAAGTCCCAGTCTTCTAACTTAAAAAACAACAGAGATATGGCATTTCCGATCAATCAGTTATATGGCCGCTATAGGATATAGTCGGCCGATCCTTATGAATTTCGGCAGATCGAATAAGTCTGCTAAAAGAAGAGTCCACAGCAAGTCCCATCCTTCTAATTTAAAAAACAACAGAGATATGGCATTTCCGATTAATCAGTTATATGGCAGCTATAGGATATAGTTGACCGATCCCGGCCGTTCCGAATTATATACTGCCTGCAAAGGAAAGAAGGATGTGTGCAAAGTTTGAAGTCGATAGCTTTAAAACTGAGAGACTAGTTTGCGTAGAAACAGACAGACGGACATGCTTATATCGACTCAGGAGGTGATCCTGATCAAGAATATATATACTTTATAGGGTCGGAGATGTCTCCTTCACTGCGTTGCACACTTTTGACCAAAATTATAATACCCTCTGCAAGGGTATAAAAACAAGAAAGGAAAGCTAACTTCGGAGCCGAAGTTGATATACCCTTGCAGTTGAGTGGAAGCTTATATTATTAGATATTCATCGGATCTTATGTAGTCGGCCGATCCTTATGAAATGTGGCAATGTGTGATTCGGCTCCGCCCGAAGTTAGCTTTCCTTTCTTGTTATACCCTTGCAGAGGGTATTATAATTTTGGTCAAAAGTGTGCAACGCAGTGAAGGAGACATCTCCGACCCTATAAAGTATATATATTCTTGATCAGGATCACCTCCTGAGTCGATATAAGCATGTCCGTCTGTCCGTCTGTCTGTCTGTTTCTACGCAAACTAGTCTCTCAGTTTTAAAGCTATCGACTTCTCACTTTGCACACATCCTTCTTTCCTTTGCAGGCAGTATATAAGTCGGAACGGCCGGGATCGGTCAACTATATCCTTTAGCTGCCATATAACTGATTGATCGGAAATGCCATAACTTTGTTGTTTTTTAAGTTAAAAGGATGGGACTTGCTGTCGACCCTTCTTTTAGCAGACTTATTCGATCTGCCAAATTTAATAAGGATCGGCCGACTATATCCTATAGTTGCCATATAACTGATTGATCGGAAATGCCATAACTTCGTTGTTTTTTAAGTTAGAAGACTGGGACTTTGTATGGATTCTACTTTCGGCAAACTAATTTGATCTGCCGAGTTTTATAAGGATCGGCCGACTATATAAGATCCGATATATATCTAATAATATAAGCTGCCACATATCTGCAAGGGAATATCAACTTCGGCTCCGCCCGAAGTTAGCTTTCCATTCTTGTTTTCATTGCGAAAGTCTTCTATAGGACCTCCTTCGGTCATAGTCTTTCCAAAATTTCAGGTGAAAATTTAATTTTCCTTCCTTGCATTTTTCTCAGATAAATTCACAATGGTTTTAATTTAAAACAAATTAAGAATTGCTTTCTCGTTATATGCTTGAGTCTTTACTGACATCCATATTGCAAACAATTCTGAGTTGTTGAACATGAGGTTAGTAGCTATAAACGCCAATTTCAAAAAAGTGGTTGAAAGTGGCAATTCTGACTATATACAATCGAAAACAAATTAATAAATCTACGACGTTCAAGAGGTTTCAAGGTTGGACTAGGCTGGACTCACTTTCTACACCTTTTTAAAAACGAGATTTCTTTGAAAATGTTCACTCTTGAGATGATACACTTTAACATATAACTACGAAGACACCACAACAACTTGTAACATTTCTTTAGACTCAACACGTGGTAGAAGCCTCACTGATTACTATTCATGACCAAAGATTGGTCAGATTATTGTTTTTTTTAGTTGATTATATGGAAAATCTCTTTTTATTTTTCACTTTTCCACTTAAAATGTTTAGAATTCTGATTTCGAGAATGTGGCGTCATCTATGAACATTTTTGGAACGCAACAATGCCAAAGTGGTCGGCTGGACCATAGTGCACGTCGTGGATTTTTCTGGGCCATTTTATAATAAGCCAGAAACTTATAATAAAATATTGCACTAAGCTTCGGCAAAATGCTCCGAAAGTATCTCCATTTGTTTTGCCACCATAGCTTTTGGTACTTCTGGTGCTTGTAAAGGATCTACTTAAAACTGTTTTTTGCAAGCATTTAAACGGCTTATAAGCACCCGCCAAAAAAAAACAAATGGTCGGAACGCAACCAATTTTGTTGGCACCAGAAATGAGCTGAAGGGGCTGCTGCAACTCTTCATCAGCGATGAGCATCAATGGGCATTACTAAGATTTTGTGCAATTGATTTCGGCGTAGTTTGTACCGGGATTTGTCCTCAATCCTTGAGTTTTAGGAGCTGTGAGCTCTGGTGTGTCACATTGGTGCTTTCATATACTCAATACCATTATTTTCTCTATTAGAAGACCCTGCTGGCTTATAAAACCCTTGCAGACGGAGACATCTCCGACCCAATAAAGTATACATATTCTTGATCAGGATCACCTCCTAAGTTGATATAAGCATGCCCGTCTGCCGTCAGTCTGTTTCTACCCAAACTAGTCTCTCAGTTTAAAAGCTATCGACTTCAAACCTTTCACACATCCTTCTTTCCTTTGCTCGCAGTATATAAGTCGGAACGGCTGGGATCAATCAGTTACTTTCTATAGCTGCCATATGACTGTTTGATCGGAAATCTTTGTTGTTTTTTAAGATAGAAGGATAGGACTTTCTATGAGTTCTTCTTTAGAAAGTCTTTAGAACTTATTCGATCTGCCTATATAATCTGACTATAAAAGATAGTGGCTGTGGTGTCTTTGCCCCTTAAGGATGAAGTTAGAAGGCAGGCTCCAACTGGGAGTAGAATTTCGAGTCAGGCAGTACTTTCCATCAAGAACGTGTGACATAAACACAGCGCAAAGAGCTTTGTAAATATATTATATCTGCATTACCGCCTGTGTTTGTTACAATTGGCGCTTTCAAGGCCTCTTTGACTAAACTATTAGACAAAATGAAAAAGTTAAATATGCATTTAAAGGTATTTAAAGGCGATTATTTTAAGCACATCTGTTTATTCACCCCAAACTATGAGAAGCCTTTAATTTTTCAATGCACAGTGTGATGACAATAGCACTAAGAGGTACTTGTCTAAGAAATAAAACAAAACTTAGCGTAATTATATTGTCACGGAAATTGAGAGTTTAGCTTTTGTCTTGCCAGTTTTAAAGTTAAAGGATATGCTTCTTGATCCGCTTTCTCGCTTGTTCGCAATTAAATTAGAGCTTTTACCAGATATTGGTCAATCGTCAAGTGCCTTTCAGTCAGACGATGCACATCACTGTGATACAAGATTATTGAGATCGGATTACCCGCTATTCAGGAAACGGCTTATTCAATCATTTTAAATAGATTTCATTGGTCCACTCCGTCGTTCGAATTGAAGTAATATTACATTTTTATCACTCCTCTAGGTTTAGCTTTAATAAGTTCAAAAGTTTTCGCTTGAATTAGTTCAAGCCGATTAAAAAAATAACGAGAAAGGAAAGCTAACTTCGGGCGGAGACGAAGTCTATATACCCTTGCAGTTAAGTAGCCGCTATTATTATTAGATATATATCCAATATTATTAGATATAAACCAAGGCCGTTATTAGAGTGGAAGACATTAGGAAATTTAAATACTCCTACTCGAGGCGCATGTCATCCTTCATGATACGTGTGCCAGTGCCGATGTTTGCGACGCTATGTTCGCCTGGCTTCTGGCCAGAGGACATATTTGTTCAAGAGCATCAGCCGAGTAAGGTAAAGAAAAAAGCCTGCTGGAGTTGGAAGCCTGCTGGAGTCAAGCTCCCAACATCTGTCCAATCCGACTCTTCAAAAAACTAACATCTTCTATCAATCTTACCTATCAGAATTGTAGGGGCCTACGTAGCAAGCTCCCTAGACTCTATTCTGATAGTCTTTCCTTTGAAAGCCGGAGATCTTTTGCTCCGAAGTTTTTCCAAGTAGGTACACCACTTTTAGACGTGACCGACCTCTGCGAAGAGGAGGAGGAGTCTTAATTTCTATTGACTCCGATTTCATTTCTGAAGAGGTAAAGTTACCAGAGTTTGGTGATTTCGAATTCATTTGCGTTAAAGTCATATTGTCTGCTCAATCTTTGTTTATTACATGTTCTTACATTCCACCATCTTCCGAGCCTCATACATACTGGCATCACTTGTCGGCTATACAGTCTGTTTCCAATCTTATGTCCGATATTGACCTTCTGGTAGTTCTTGGTGACTTTAATTTACCAGAACTCAATTGGTCAAATACTGAAAATGTATCTTTCTTATCACTTTCCACCCATCATGATTTCACGGCGGGCATCTTTGACTTGTCCCTAGGCCAGATCAACCATGTTAGAAATTCGTTAGGTCGGCTTCTTGACTTATGTTTTGCATCTGATCCAGATGGTACCACACTTTCCAGAGCTTTGGCCCTCTCAACCCCTGAAGATCCATACCACCCTACGCTTGAAGTTTCAATTGAAACCAATTCTGGTGTCAATCAGAAGCCTTCCCGCGTATCAAAGAAGATTCGTTGTTTTCGTAAGGCTGATTTTCGTAAACTTAATTTGTTAATCGATACTTTTGACTGGTCCGATATTCTGGCATGCACAGATATAAATATCATCCTAGATAAATTTTATTTCACATTAAATACATTCTTTGACTTAAGTGTGCCGTGGAAATATCCGTCCGCTACAAAGAATCCTCCTTGGTTTACAAGGTGCCTAACAAAATTAAAAACAGATAAAGACAGGCTTTTAAATAAATATAAAAGAACCTGTAGCAGCATAGATTTCTCAAGATACTTAATAGCTCGGCTAAATTTCACCGTGCATAACGCCGAATGTTATAAAAATTATATTCGCCGCTGTCGGATTGAGTTCACTCAGGATCCTAAGCAGTTTTATAACTTTGTAAACACGAAGCGTAAACATGTATCTTTTCCTTCTCTACTTACGTATGAAAATTTATCAGCGACTTCAGATCAGGCCATTGCCGATTTATTCGCAAAATTTTTCCAAACAACGTATTCACCTCCTAAAACATTCGCCAGGCCCCGACGAAGTACCAGGCTGTGTGCTAAAATACTGTGCTAGGGCTCTGTGCAAACCTCTTCAAAAACTTTTCGACTTTTCTTTGGAATCTTCGATTTTCCCCTTTAAATGGAAGGAATCTTTCATAATTCCTCTGCACAAAAAGGGGAAAAAATCCGATGCTGCCAACTACAGAGGCATCTCAAAACTGTCAGCGATTCCAAAGTTATTCGAAAAATTAATAACTCCTCATTTGCAACACCTATGCTCATCAATAATATCTCCATGTCAGCATGGTTTCATTAAGCGTCGCTCCACCACCACTAATTTATTGGAGTTGACATCCTTTGTTTTAGATGGCTTCCAAAAGGGACTTCAAACTGATGTTATTACACAGACTTTAGTAAAGCATTTGATTCAGTTAATCACTCACTCTTGTTGAGTAAACTAAATCTTTTGGGATTCTCAACCAACCTCATTACGTGGATCTCCTGCTATTTAAATGGAAGAACACAGAGAGTCTTATTTAAAAATCAATATTCCCGCTTAGTCCGTGCCACATCTGGAGTCCCTCAAGGAAGCCATCTTGGCCCATTACTATTCACTCTCTTTATAAATGACTTGCCCTCATCCTTAACGAACGCGCTGGTACTAAGGTACTAATGTACGCAGACGATGTTAAGCTTTGTCTGCAATATAAGTTCCCGTCTGCCCAAAACAGACTCCAGTCCGATCTCGATAATTTTCAAAAATGGTGTTTAGCTAATGACTTAATACTTAATGGATCAAAATGCAAACTTATGTCTTTTTATCGTACTAGTCCTCACCAGGCTTCGTACTATCTCTCTGGGATTGCCTTAGAAAAATTAACTCAGGTTAATGATCTTGGTGTCCTTTTAGACATAAAACTTAAATTTTCCAACCATATTTCTTCAATGGTTAATAAGGCTAAAGGTGTTCTGTGCTTTCATTTTGAAGTGTGGCTGCGAACTGCCTTTATTGAAGTCTGTATATCTATTTGTGAATTTACAGAGTTGCCCATAATGTTAGTGATTACAATGTCTGGCAACGTTAGTATAAGAGAAGAGAGTGTAGGTTTTATTTTAAGTATACATATATGACACATCTCCTCCTTTAATTAGAACTATGTTAGTGTTTTGGATTCCTAAAATCCATTGGCTGGAAACGATCGACGGCTTGGCGATTTCGAGTGCTTTGGCGAAAAGATATTCCCGACAAGCGTCGTGCTGGTTGAATTTGCCTTGGTTGTTGAGTTACCTCTCCTGGCATATCAGGAACAGGTTGAATAGATGCAGAAATCTCGGCTGACGGTTCGCCTCGGCTCTGAGTGTGAAGACTGACGGCAAGATTCGGGATTTCAGGTACAAACCAGAACTCTTTGGATTTATCATCGCAATGGTTAGCTGAGGACCTGGATTTAAGCTGATTTACATGGCGCTTGACATAGCCATTTATTGACATAGCCATACGAAGTACGTACAGCATCTTCCCAATTGAACGATCAATTATTCCTTCGATCCACTTTTCTCCTTTCGAAAAACTCCGCGTGAAGACTGGCTGATTAACGGAGTATTTGGTATCTGCTTGTTTATTTATTGCAGGCTTCTCAAATAGTTGACTCAATATGGTTCGTATTGATCGACCGTGTATCAATTCGGCTGGAGTTTTTCCTTGTGCATTAGGAGTAAACCTGTACGATGCGAGGTATTTAGTGACTGCCTCACGAACTGATAACCCATCCGATTAATTTTTCTTCACGGAAAATTTGAAAGTTTGGACAAAGCGTTCTGCCAAACCATTTGACGCTGGATGAAACGGTGCTGTAGTAATGTGCTGAATTCCATGTTGCTTGCAAAATACTGCGAAGGCGTCGGCAGTAAATTGGGGCCCATTGTCACTAACAATTGTCTTTGGGTATCCTTTAATTGCGAAAATTGATGATAGTGCAGCAACTGTATTGCTGGTTGTTGTAGACGACATTTGAACAGCAAATGGAAATTGAGAAAAGGCGTCTACGCAGATTAGCCACATTGCGTCAAATATGGGGCGAAATCAATGTGAATACGCTCCCAAGCTGATGTTGCTACAGGCCAACTGTGGTACTCTTTCGGCGGTGCTGGATTATTGCATTTGCAGTTAACGCAAGAGTTTACAAGATTTTTTATATCTATTGTTTCATGCGGACGATGCCCCAATGCCCTTCATGCAAGAGTTTCAGAATATGGCCGCGAAGTTCCGATGGAATTATTACACGATTCGAATCTGTGTATAAGCAAAGAAGTTGTTGGTTAGTGGTAATCGCAAACCTTCGATTGAAAAATGCCAATAAAGCTCCCTGGCTCGGTTGAAGTTTTTCAGGCCATCCTACTGTAACGAAATGCATGACTTGTCTGAGAATTTCATCGGTGCCTAGGTGCTTGCGAATTGTGTCAGCATTAATAGGCGGTGTCCATTCCAGTATAGTGTTGCAGGCCTCTTCTTCTTTGTCAAAATCTGGATCCATACCTACTGGAAGACGTGATAGAGCATCGGCGTTGCCATGCTCTGCTGTGGTACGATACCTTATGTCGAAGATGTAGGCCATGAGAATGATGGCCCAGCGTTGCAGTCTGTTTGATGTCATCAGAGGAAGATGCTTGCCTGGATTGAAAATAGTTACAAGCGGTTTGTGATCTGTAATCAAAATAAATCTTCTTCCATATAAATATTGGTGAAATCGTTTCCCTCCGAATATTATGGAAAGTCCTTCTTTTTCGATCTGGCTGTATTTTACTTGGTGCTTATCTAAAGTTTTTGAAGCGAAAACTATTGGTTCGGTTATTTCGGTTCCATCGTTCTGAAGATGAGAAAGCACTACTCCAATACCAAAGGATGAAGCATCAGTGGCTAGTATCAGTGGTAATTTTTCATCAAAATGAGCTAGTTCAGTTGTGTTTATAATGTGATACTTCAAGTCTGTGAATGTTTGATGCTGTGGCGGCCCAAATATGTATGCTACATTTTTTCTGCGAATTTGGTTCGAGGGTGCTGCCAACTGCGAATAATTTGGGATAAAATTGCAATAATAGTTTACTTTACCCATAAACGCTTCCAATTGTTGCAAATTCTCAGGAGGCTTCAGATGTTTTACAGCTTCTAGTCCTGAAGTATCTGGAAGAATACCGTTTGCGGATATTCTTCTTCCCAAATATTCAATTTCATCCTTGAGGAAAAAGCATTTCTCCATTTTGCATCTAATACCGTTGTCCTGAAGAATACCAAGAACTTGATCGAGTCTTTTCAAATGTTCTGCCCTAGTCGGTGCTGAGATGATGATGTCATCAAGATAGTTTCCGCAACCTTCTATTCCTTTCAGGAGTTGTTCTAGGTATCTTTGAAAGATCACCGGAGCGCTGGCTATTCCATATGGAAGACGTTGATATTGAAAAAGGCCCAGCGGTGTGTTCACGACCATAATATGTTTGGACGCATCATCCAATTCCATTTGTAGATAGGCCTCTTTAAGGTCTATTTTGCTGAACTGCTTGCCATGACGGATGATGTGGAATAAAGCCTCTTTTGTGGGCAACGGGTACTGCTCGATGTCAATTTGTGCGTTGACTGCTTGCTTAAAGTCCCCACAAATTCGAATTGCTCCACCTGGCTTAGATACGAGAACAATTGGGGATGCCCAGTTGCTAAACTTCACCGGTTTCCAAATCCCTGCTTGGACTAATCTGTCTGCCTCTGCCTTAAATGTTTCTATTTGTGCAAAAGGAATTTGGCGGCTTTTATAAAACTTTGGTGTTGCTGTCGATTTTAAAATCACACTGGCTTTGAAGTCTTTTATCTCTCCCATTGCGGGCTCAAAAACGTTTTTATATTTGTTGTGTATGTCAGTCACATTGACACTGTGCACCTCGTTAATGTTCGATACTGGCATTATATCAAAACCGAATGTTTTGAATAAATCCAAACCAAAAGGATTGTTCGAATTTTCCACGTTTGCCACTATTAATATAATTTTTCTTTCTATTTCACCACATTTCGCAACAGTATGCAGCTCCCCAAGCAATGGTATTGGTGTGCGCCCAAATGCGTGTAACACTCGTGAGCACTTGTGTAATAGTGGTTTATTTAGGAGTGCGTATGTGTTTGAGTTTATTACGGATGCGGTTGCGCCTGAGTCCATTTGAAATGAAACCCCTTTATTCAAGATTTCCAGATCAATGACTTTTTTGTTCCTTTCATTTTTCATTAATCCTGTTACACTGTACACTGCTTCAATCATTTCAATTTCGTTTGCTTCGTTTTTACCTTGCTTTTTAACTTGGTCTTGATTTCGCCAATTACTTTTGTCTTGCTTTGACATACATACGACGGTAATATGTCCCTTTCTACCACACTTGTAGCATACGGCATCGCGAAACTTTCACTTTTCTCTTTAATGAGAACGACCACAGCCAGAGCACGATTTTAATGCGTTTCTGTTTGATTTCCTTACTGGCGTTTCTTTTTGATAACTATTAATTGCATTAAGGGGTACATTTTTTTCTAAATTTTCTTTTAGCGTTGCTACGGTTTTTGTTGTTGTCTCGTAAGTTTCGACTATTATGAGCACATCTTCAAGAGTTGGTTGCGTCTTTTGAAGAGCAGATGCGCGAACTGCATCATATGGCGTATTTACTATGATTTGATCGCGAATCATTTCATCTACATAGTTTGACAAACAACCTTCTGCGTTGCACACAAACATGCATTCACGAGAGATCCCGCGCATGTCGGCTACCCACTCTCTATGTGATTGTGAATGTTTCATCTCTCTTTTGAAGAACTCGTAGGAAGGGAGGTGGAAAAAAAAAAAAAAAAAGAAAAAAAAAAAAAAAAAAAAAATATTTTTTTTTTTTTAAAATGGGGTTAAAAAAAAAAAAAAAAGAAAAAAAAAAAAAAAAAGGGGGGGGAAGAGGAAGAAAAAAAAGAAAGAAAAAAAGGAGAAAAAAAAAAAAAAAAAAAAAGGAAAATAAAAAAAAAAAAAAAAAAAAAAAAATGGGGAGTTTTTTTTTTTGTGCGAAAAAAAATATTTTGTTTTTTTTTTTTTTTTTTTTGTGAGGAGGGGAATTTTATATATATAAAAAAAAAAAAATTATTAAAAAAAAAAATATATAAAAAAAAAAAAGAAAAAAAAATGAAGAGGTTGAAATTTTCAAAAAAAAAAAAAAATATTAAGGGAAAGAAAGAAAAAATAAGAAGAATTAATATTATTAAAATTAAAAGTAGAAATTTGGTGAATATTTTGTTTAAAAAAGGGGGTAAAATTTATGTTATAAAATAAAAGGATAATAAGAAAAAAAAAAATATTTTTTTCAAAAATTTAAAAAAAAATAAATAAATAATATATTATATATATAACAATATTTTTTATATTAGATGAAAAATTAATAAATAAAAAGGGGGAGAAAGCGAGGACGAGCTGCAACAATATGACGTTTGGTTGTGATATGCTCCGTGAGCTTGTCTGTGAGTTGCTTGTATGTAAATGTGTTCAAATTGCTACTTCCCAAAAGATTTTTTAGAAGTTCAAATATTGATACACCACACCACGAAAGGAAGTAAGCTTTTTGTTTCAGATCTGCAGTGACCGAATATGCATTAAAATGTTGTGATAATTGTTCGAGATATGACTCCCAGCTTTGTACATCTTTGTCAAATATGTGAAACGGAGGGCATATAGATTCACCCGCGCGTACCGAATCACTCACTCTTGCTGCGGCATTTTTGCTTAGTATACCTTGCATCAAGTTCCGTTGCTGCTCCAATATAGTTGTCGTAAATTCCTGTTGTTGAGCTAGGATTGCTTGTAATAAGCTAGTATCTGTCGGCATCTTGATGAAAATCAACGATTACGTGATACGCTTTCCTTTTATCCTCGTCGCCAAAATGTTATGTCCATAAGGTAGAGGTCTGTGCTTTCATTTTGAAGTGTGGCTGCGAACTGTCTTTATTGAAGTCTGTACATCTATTTGTGAATTTACAGAGTTGCCCATAATGTTAGTGATTACAATGTCTGGCAACGTTAGTATAAGAGAAGAGAGTGTAGGTTTTATTTTAAGTATACATATATGAAAAAAAGATGGGCTAAAGAATTTAACGACCCTTATATTACTAAAAGCTTATTTATATCCTTGGTCTGGTGTCCCCAATACGGTGTTCATCAAGACCGCATAGAATCTGTACAAAAGAACTTCTTAATATTTGCTCTTAGAGAACTTAACTGGGACGCAAATCTTCACCTTCCTTCGTATAATAGTAGACTCCTACTAATAAACTTACCCTCCTTAACAAATCGTAGAATAATGCTGGGTGTCGTTTTCCTACACAACCTTATTAATGGTGATGTAGATAGCCAGCACTTACTAACACGCTTACAGTTTAACGTTCCGAATAGAAGGACCAGAAACTTTAGTCCTTTATTCTTAAGCCATTGTAGATCGACATATGCACAGCATGATCCCCTTAGGATTTTATGTTCGAACTACAATGGTCTGTATTATATTATTTCTCTTTCATCCCTTACAAATATGAAAACCTCCATTTTAATTTACCTTCAAGAGCATACTAATTCTTCCGCGTTTCTTTATATTCCTTCTATTTATATTTTTACTAACTCGAATTTATTCCCGCGATTCGAGCCGTATGTTATGCGGCAGGCGCCCCTCGGTCGGTTTTTTTGTACGTATGCAGTGAGAACCGCGCGCAAAAAAAAAAAAAAAAAAAAAAATCGAATCGTATATTTTCGGCCGAAAGACAGCCGAAAAGACGGGAAGATCGACTCAGGAGACAATCCTGATCTAAAATATGTATACTTTATGGGGTCAGAGATGTCTCTATCACTGCGTTGCACACTTTGGACAACATATTGACAAAAAAAAACAAAATTATAATACCCTCTGCAAGGGTAAAATAAAAGAAATAAAGCCTTGTGCAGGGAAAATATAAAGAAGTTACAGGGATCATGAGTGAGATAAAAAGATACCGGCAGATGGAAAATGCACAAAAATTTAAAGTTTTGTTTCTTATTTATGCTGGCATTTGTCATGTGACAAATAACAATTAAAGAACATTAGAATTTCACTACCAAATCAATTTTCGAATCAAAATGTTGGCAACACCCCCAAACATCTTAAAAAATACCAAGGTTGTGTCATTTCCGATAGTTTAATCCTTATGAAATTTGGCAGTTTCCCTAAAATTTCGGATTAGTTTGCCTAAAATAAAATCCCTATAAGGTCCCAATCGTCTAACTTAAAAATAACAAAGTTATGCCAATTCCGATTATTAAGTCCTGTAAAACCGCACCGTGTCCATTTATTTACACGCACAATTTTGCTTTTTACAACGTTCTTTATTTCCACTCTCCGATCGCCACGAGTGCCAACTTAAAACTAAACTCAATACATATAAGAATAGAGAGAGAGTAATAAAGAGGAGAGCGCCGCTCTCTTGAAAGATGTCAATGCTGGCTTAGCATCTCGCTGCCGGTTCCTACATCCCTTCCTTCCCCACGAGCTTCAGTTTTAATCCCTCCGGGTTAGATTCGTCCTTCCTTCCAGATGTTTGTTGCTTGGTTAGTACTGAAACTGAAACTTCATCCGCAGCAGGATCTGTCACGGAGTCCGTATCGATGTCCTCAGGAGATTCTTTTGCTTTGGGAACCTTCTTAAGGTGACTAACGTTCCTCATCAGCGTTCTGCACCTGTCCTTTTTACCACCTCATTTTCCGTGTGGTGCCCTTCAAACGAAAATAGCAAGCGATCAGTAGAAGGATCCCAAGAGAGGCCAAGAGTCTTCGTAAAGTTGCTGCCATCATCAAACCTTAGAAACGACTCTCGATCCTCTTCCGGCACGTCAGAGAGCACTTCAGAAAAATTGGAGCACCACTTTCTCAACCGAAATTGGCCCTTGGCGAGGATCCCCGATGTTTGCTGCATTATGTTGGTAGCCTCCTCTATGGAGTCACCTCCGGAAATTAGATCATCAACATAAAAATCGCGACGCAGAATTTCGGCACCCTTTGGAAACATAGACTGCTCATCCTCTGCCAACTGA
Organism: Drosophila monieri; assembly: GCA_035047585.1. Taxonomy (NCBI): domain Eukaryota; kingdom Metazoa; phylum Arthropoda; class Insecta; order Diptera; family Drosophilidae; genus Drosophila; species Drosophila monieri. The sequence goes on from JAWNPJ010000001.1 coordinate 17,635,886, forward strand.
TGCATTGCTCGAACTGATAAAAATGAGGCCGGCTTTGTCCCATAAGTGACCGTATCCAGTTTAAAAACCTGCAACTCATCCTGGGTGGAATTCCGCCAGAGAATGCACTGCAGATAGCTGTCCTCGGGGAAAACTCTGACGCATCGGTACATTTTGCAAATATCTCCTGTAATGGCCACTCTATGGCAACGAAACCTTAGAAGAATGTGCAGCAACTTTGGTTGGATAACTGGACCAGACATCAAAACGTCATTCAATGAATACCCAGACGTAGTGGCAGCCGAACCATCAAAAACAACCCTGAGCTTGGTTGTTGAACTGTCCTCCTTTAAAACGCAGTGATGTGGCAGGAAATGTTGTCTGGCAGGTCGTGGACTAGGCGGGACTAGAGACATATGCCCCAAATCTAAATACTCCTTTATGAACGCAGCATACTGATCCTTCAATTGAGGCTGACGGCAAAGCTTCCTTTCGAGGGAGAGAAATCGCCGCACGGCTCGTGAGTACGAATCACCCAGCAACTCAGAGCTGACCTTCAACGGCAGCTTCACCGAGTAGGCGCCTGACTCGAGCCGAGCAGAATGCTTCACGAAATGCGTCTCGCAATCCAATTCCTCTTTGGTCCACTTCACAATGGGCTCGGAGCAGTCTTCGATTTCCCAAAATTTACGGAGCAGACACTCTAAGCGCTCATCCAGCTGGCTTGGGCTCTTCACAACGTCCTTGCGGGCTGTGGCTGCGAACGACTTTCTCTCCAGATGTGAACCACCTCCACACACAACCCATCCAAGCCGGGTTTTCTGCAGCACCGGTAGGCCAGCTGAGAGCTGGATTTGACCAACACACAGCAGTTCATAGAATAGACTGGCTCCGATAAGTAAATCGATCCGCTGCGGTCGAAAGAACTGGGAATCAGCCAAAGTGAGGTTTGATGGAATATTCCAGCTGGAGACATCCAAGCTAAAACTAGGCTGGATGTTCGTGATGTTGGTGGCGATTACAGCGTTGACGAGGGCCGAATATTCAGAGCAATGGGATCGTAGGAGCACATCAACAGAGAATCCGTCTGTCGCGAAGCCAGTGTCGCCAATGCCCGACACTGCCACGTACGATTTGCGTCTACGAAGCTGAAGCTGACTAGCCAGTCGGGACGTAATCACGTGCACCTGCGATCCTGAATCCAAAAGAGCCCGGCAAGGAACAAAAACCCCAGCACAACTCCGAATGAGAATGTTCGCTGTGGCCAGTAAGGCTATCCACCGCTGCGACCCTGGGCAACTAGTGCATTAGCCGTGGATGGTGAAGCGCCTATTGGCTCGGCGCACTCGGCTGCGGCTGCTGTAGACGGCACTGCCAAAGGCTGGCTGCTGGAAGACTGTAATAAAGAAATGCAACAGACTGTGATGCCTCCTCCCACAACTGCGACAATTGGAGACATTTGCGACATAGACCTAGTCGCCTAGCCTCGCTAAGGCGGCTCTCAGGGGGCAATGACAAAAATCTTGGGCATGCAGAAACTACATGGGACCACCCACCGCATAATATGCAGGCAGAGGCAGGCGAATTAGTAATAATAAAGGACGCTCTACTATTATTTGCGACTCTACGTCTTCCCACCTGAGTGCCCGGCGCGTAGGCGGCCAAGGCCACATCCATAGCCTCCAAAGTCCTGCAACGCTGTTCCAAAAACTCTGCCATCGACTCCCAAGTAGGGATGAGATCCGAGTTCGAGGCATTTTGACCTTCCTCCCACTTGGCCTGAGTGGCTGGATCCAACCTTTGCAGAAGTACCTGGACGATGATGCAGCCGGCGATCTGAATTGTCGTCCCCAAATTTTTTAAGGCTCGCATATGGGCATTGAACTTATCGGACAGCCCTCGAAGCGCTGCCACTGACCCACCTTCCAATAGATTGAGGCCCAGAATCTCGTTCACATGAGCCTGAAATATCAATCGACGGTTATTAAATCGATTCTCCAAAAGCTGCACTGCGACATCATAATTCTCCTCGGAGATTTCCAAGGAACGGACTGCCTCTAAAGCGGAGTCCCGAAGACACGATCGCAACCTCTGAAACTTTTCCACCTTACTTATATAAGGATTGCAGCACACGATCGTCGAAAAGACCGAATGAAACTCAGCCCACTCTGAATATCCTCCGCTGAAAGTAGGAAGAGGAAGAGGAGGCAAGGCTTGGAAACTCCGACTGAGCGCTGGGTCCACCTGGATACTGGAAACTCCGCTGGCCAGGGTGGAATGGGCAGCAATTCGAGCAGAGCGCAACGACGTCTCGTCCTCGATTTCGGCATGCATCGTAGCTACAAGCTCAGACACTGTCCATCGCAAGTCGCTGCTTATCTCAGCAATATCTAACTCTTCCAGCTCCCCGTGAATGGCCTTAAAATCCTCGTACATGGCGACCAACTGGCCGTGACGCACATGGAGCATAGCGTCCTCCACCTTTGACATTGGCTGCAGGGCGCCTTGGATCCTCTTCAAAATCGCACGCCTTGCATTTTAAAATCGCACTCCGAGATGGAGTGGGTTCTCCTGTGACGGCGCCGCTGGAGTTCATCGCCACTATGATTGAAATTCGCTCACTTTAAGTAAAAACACGCACAAATTAATTTTGGCGCCAAATTATAGCTCTTGTTTGTTTAATTATATTTAATTTAATTTGAGCGCAGCGAACACGATTTATCCCACTGTGCGCTCAGAACCGTACGCTGAGTTGTGGAACGTATATATATATGAACGCTTGTGTGAGGCGAATGCACTTGCAAGTGGAACGTATATATGTATGTATGTATGTATGTATGTTGGCGGACCGGATAACAATTGTGTTTTATGCCTATGTATTTATTTATATTATTAAATGATTTGTGTATAAATACAAAATAATTGTTTCACTGATGCACTGTATGCCGTTTATGTTCAAAATGCACATACATATGTTAATACACCGCACAAAAACTGAATCAGGTATGTTCGCACTGGTTCTGTTTTATGATCGTGGAATTGTTAATTTTATTAATTAGATCACGTCGGGGTCACCAATGTTTGGTCATTGAGCCTTTTCAATGACCTTTTCCCTTTTTCCAAAATAACACAAAAAGGGGAAATTGTTTATTTTCACAACGTTATAAATTTTTGTTTATTCGCATATGGCAGGGAGTGAGAAAGCTCCGATTATATGATGCGTATGCACTGATATAAAGAGTACGAGTGAGACCGACTTTGAGCATAGGCCGGGCGAAAGCTCGTTAACTTAAAATGACAAAGCTAAGATAATAAAAAAGATAATAAATCCGAGCGGCCGAGAAGAGTCGGCTTGCGACCAACAATAGCAATGAGGAAATTATTATATTCTAAACTATAGTTATTACATTTATAAATATATGTTACATTTTTATTGATTAATTTTATGCCGTGGCTGCTGCCTGACCCGACAATGTCCCTTTCTACCACACTTGTAGCATACGGCATCGCGAAACTTTCACTTTTCTCTTTAATGAGAATGACCACAGCCAGAGCACGATTTTAATGCGTTTCTGTTTGATTTCCTTACTGGCGTTTCTTTTTGATAACTATTAATTGCATTAAGGGGTAAATTTTTTTCTAAATTTTCTTTTAGCGTTGCTACGGTTTTTGTTGTTGTCTCGTAAGTTTCGGCTATTATGAGCACATCTTCAAGAGTTGGTTGCGTCTTTTGAAGAGCAGATGCGCGAACTGCATCATATGGCGTATTTACTATGATTTGATCGCGAATCATTTCATCTACATAGTTTGACAAACAACCTTCTGCGTTGCACACAAACATGCATTCATGAGAGATCCCGCGCATGTCGGCTACCCACTCTCTATGTGATTGTGAATGTTTCATCTCTCTTTTGAAGAACTCGTAACGAGCTGCAACAATATGACGTTTGGTTGTGATATGCTCCGTGAGCTTGTCTGTGAGTTGCTTGTATGTAAATGTGTTCAAATTGCTACTTCCCAAAAGATTTTTTAGAAGTTCAAATATTGATACACCACACCACGAAAGGAAGTAAGCTTTTTGTTTCAGATCTGCAGTGACCGAATATGCATTAAAATGTTGTGATAATTGTTCGAGATATGGCTCCCAGCTTTGTACATCTTTGTCAAATATGTGAAACGGAGGGCATATAAATTCACCCGCGCGTACCGAATCACTCACTCTTGCTGCGGCATTTTTGCTTAGTATATCTTGCATCAAGTTCCGTTGCTGCTCCAATATAGTTGTCGTAAATTCCTGTTGTTGAGCTAGGATTGCTTGTAATAAGCTAGTATCTGTCGGCATCTTGATGAAAATCAACGATTACGTGATACGCTTTCCTTTTATCCTCGTCGCCAAAATGTTATGTCCATAAGGTAGAGGTCTGTGCTTTCATTTTGAAGTGTGGCTGCGAACTGTCTTTATTGAAGTCTGTACATCTATTTGTGAATTTACAGAGTTGCCCATAATGTTAGTGATTACAATGTCTGGCAACGTTAGTATAAGAGAAGAGAGTGTAGGTTTTATTTTAAGTATACATATATGAAAAAAAGATGGGCTAAAGAATTTAACGACCCTTATATTACTAAAAGCTTATTTATATCCTTGGTCTGGTGTCCCCAATACGGTGTTCATCAAGACCGCATAGAATCTGTACAAAAGAACTTCTTAATATTTGCTCTTAGAGAACTTAACTGGGACGCAAATCTTCACCTTCCTTCGTATAATAGTAGACTCCTACTAATAAACTTACCCTCCTTAACAAATCGTAGAATAATGCTGGGTGTCATTTTCCTACACAACCTTATTAATGGTGATGTAGATAGCCAGCACTTACTAACACGCTTACAGTTTAACGTTCCGAATAGAAGGACCAGAAACTTTAGTCCTTTATTCTTAAGCCATTGTAGATCGACATATGCACAGCATGATCCCCTTAGGATTTTATGTTCGAACTACAATGGTCTGTATTATATTATTTCTCTTTCATCCCTTACAAATATGAAAACCTCCATTTTAATTTACCTTCAAGAGCATACTAATTCTTCCGCGTTTCTTTATATTCCTTCTATTTATATTTTTACTAACTCGAATTTATTCCCGCGATTCGAGCCGTATGTTATGCGGCAGGCGCCCCTCGGTCGGTTTTTTTGTACGTATGCAGTGAGAACCGCGCGCAAAAAAAAAAAAAAAAAAAAAAAAAATCGAATCGTATATTTTCGGCCGAAAGACAGCCGAAAAGACGGGAAGATCGACTCAGGAGACAATCCTGATCTAAAATATGTATACTTTATGGGGTCAGAGATGTCTCTATCACTGCGTTGCACACTTTGGACAACATATTGACAAAAAAAAACAAAATTATAATACCCTCTGCAAGGGTAAAATAAAAGAAATAAAGCCTTGTGCAGGGAAAATATAAAGAAGTTACAGGGATCATGAGTGAGATAAAAAGATACCGGCAGATGGAAAATGCACAAAAATTTAAAGTTTTGTTTCTTATTTATGCTGGCATTTGTCATGTGACAAATAACAATTAAAGAACATTAGAATTTCACTACCAAATCAATTTTCGAATCAAAATGTTGGCAACACCCCCAAACATCTTAAAAAATACCAAGGTTGTGTCATTTCCGATAGTTTAATCCTTATGAAATTTGGCAGTTTCCCTAAAATTTCGGATTAGTTTGCCTAAAATAAAATCCCTATAAGGTCCCAATCGTCTAACTTAAAAATAACAAAGTTATGCCAATTCCGATTATTAAGTCCTGTAAAACCGCACCGTGTCCATTAATTTACACGCACAATTTTGCTTTTTACAACGTTCTTTATTTCCACTCTCCGATCGCCACGAGTGCCAACTTAAAACTAAACGCAATACATATAAGAATAGAGAGAGAGTAATAAAGAGGAGAGCGCCGCTCTCTTGAAAGATGTCAATGCTGGCTTAGCATCTCGCTGCCGGTTCCTACATCCCTTCCTTCCTCACGAGCTTCAGTTTTAATCCCTCCGGGTTAGATTCGTCCTTCCTTCCAGACGTTTGTTGCTTGGTTAGTATTGAAACTGAAACTTCATCCGCAGCAGGATCTGTCACGGAGTCCGTATCGATGTCCTCGGGAGATTCTTTTGCTTTGGGAACCTTCTTAAGGTGACTAACGTTCCTCATCAGCGTTCTGCACCTGTCCTTTTTACCACCTCATTTTCCGTGGTGTCGAAGTTAGGTGTTAGTTTGTGTTGAAAAACTACATGCTTGAGGACCACTTTGTCTCCAACGTTTACGATTACTCCCTTTGCTCCCCTTCTTTTGTCTGTCATTTTCCTACCTTTCTCTTTATTTATGCAAACTCTATCCTGTTCTGTTGAATCGGCAAACTCTCCTACTAAATTCTGAATACCCGGGATCTTATCCCGAATAATTCGGTTGAACATTAATTCTTTTGGAGGCGTCCCTGTCGTCCCATGAGGCGTGACATTTTACATGAGTGCAAAAGTTCGGACTTCATCTTTAAGGTCCTTTTTGTGCATATGGGCTATCTTAAGACGCTTAACTAGGGCTTTGTTCATATTTTCTTCTTCGCCATTTGCCTGTGGCCAATAAGGTGGTGTTGTGATTTGCTCAATGCCGCACGATTTGCAATAGTTCCGAAATTCCCCGCTTACGTACTGCCTACCATTATCAGTCCGTAACTCTTTTGGGTAACCCAGCTAACCCAGCTAACCCAACTAAAAATGTCCTTGCATGCTTCAATAATTGATTGTGATGTTATTGAGCGCAGAAACTTAAACTCCATGTACCTAGAGTAATAGTCTATTAGAACTAATATGTATTCATTATTGGGAAGTGACCCTAGTAGGTCTGTAGCGACTGACAGCTACGAACCATTTGGAAACTCTGTTCTCTTCATTGGCGGTGGACTTGTCGCCTGTGATACTAAGATGCAGTCTAGATAATCCTTTACAAATTTCTCAGTTTCCCTATCAATTTGGCGCCACCATACCTTAGATCGTAGACGTCGCTTCATTGCTGATTCGCCCGAGTGGCCTTCATGGGCTAGCACCAACACCGTCCACCTTAGTGTCGTGGGGATGACAATGCGCACTCCTCTCAGCATGATGGTTCCAATGTTTGACAATTCATGTCGAAAGGGGTACAGTTTATTATAAGTTGCAGGCTCCCATGAACCCTGTTGAAGGCACATTATTGCGTCGATGACCTCTTCATCCTTAGCGCTCTTTTCGGCATTTTCGGATATAGCTATTAGTGTGGGTGCGGCATTCTCAATAACCCGCAGTATGCTGTGTTCGCCTTTAATGTCATAACAAGTAGACGGTCCTCCTTCACACAAACGGGATAAACAATCAGCTATATTTTCCTTGCCCGTTTTATAGATTATTTTGAAATGGTATGCCTGGAGACGTAGGAGCCATCTCTCAATACGCGCTGGAGGTTTGGATGTGGCTTAAAAATTGCCTCTAGTAGTCCGTCACTAGTGCGATCTTGAGGCCCATTAGGTAAAAATAGAACCTCTCCACTGCCCAGACCAAAGCCAAACTCTCTTTCTCAGTTTGAGAGTAGCGTTTCTCAAAACGCTAGCAAAAGCGATGATATTTGGGGTGAGGTCATTTTTAAATTGAAGCAGTACTGCTCCCAAAGCAACAGGGCTTGCATCAGCTATCAGTCGAGTTTTATAATTAGGGTCAAATTATGAGAGACTCGGAATCTTAGTTAGCGGTAACTTTAACTGGTGGAACCATTTTTCTTCAGCAGTTCCCCAGATAAACTTTTGATCGTTCTTTAACAACAAACGTAACGGTTCAGTTAGATCTGCCAGGTCTGGAATAAACTTCCCAACGTACGTGACCAGCCCCAGGAAACTATGCGTTTCATCTTTGTTTCTGGGAGGTCGAAACGAACCAATCGCCGATATTTTCTCACGATCTACTTGAATTCCTTTGTCTGTCAAGATATGACCCAGGAATTTTATCTTGTTCGTCTTCCAAACACACTTTTTGTTGTTTAAAAGTACATTGTATTTCCCAAAAATCTCGCGAACCATTCTGACCGCTTCGTCGAGCTCTTTCTCATTTTTCCCAAAAATGATTATGTCGTCGATATAATTCATGACGTTGGAGCACGGCGCCAAGAGCCCTTTGAGGCGTTGTTGAAAAATTTCTGGATCTGCGTTTATGCCAAAAATGAATCTTTTGTATCTGAACAACCCACGATGTGTTATGAAGGTTGTTATTTGTCTACTTGATTCCTCTGGTTCTAATTGATAGTACGCGTCTTTTTTTCCAACCGTGAAAACAACTTTGCATCCTTCAACCTGGTCATACAAGTTTCGAAAGTAGGTAACGGGTAATTCTCCCTGCGGATCGCCCGATTTGCCTGTCTCATATCCAAACACAGTCGGATTTCGCCGTTTTCTTTAAATGCTATCACTACAGGTGATATCCAAGGACTGGGGCCACTACCCGGTTCGATTATATCCAGCTTGCGCGCTTCTTCCATCTTGGCGTTGACTTTATCTTCCCGCGCGACGGGAATGCGTCTCAAAGGTTGTTTCACTGGGTTTTATTTATTGACAGTTTCACACTAATTCCATTCCACTTAGGAAACGACGTGACTTCTTTAATGTGATTTACCGGTAATATATTTTCGAATGCTCGAAGCCAGTTCTCCCATTCTCTACGAAGAACAGACTTTTCCAAATTCTCACATAAAAAAGGTTTTATAATATTTTCAGCCATTACAACTAATTCTGCACCTGAAAACAACGAGGACAAAACAAATATTTTTTTTTCTATATGCTTCTGTCGAGCCTATTCTATATATTTATTGTTTTTAATTCTATATTTATATGTATATATATCTTCTTTTTTTGTATATATATATTTTTCTGTTATATTTTTTTTTTTTTGGGGCTCTCCCTCTGACCACTGTCAGACAGTTTTCTGGTTTTCTCTTTACTTCTTTTTTTCCAACTTGGGCGCTCTCCCTCTGACCTTTGTCAGATAATTCTATATTCGTTTATTCCTCAAGATTGTCCTTTAACTTCGTTTAGCACTTCCTCGCCTTCCCCCTTGTGTTCTCATTCTCTCAACCCAAGCGGAGGAGGCGATGCAAAACTAACGGTCTATTTCCCTGAGTGTGGTCTATTTCCATTGATCGATTTTATCCAATTTTTATCGTGGTTATAATTAACTTTAACGACTTTAATTTAAATTCCATTTAGTTTACCTCGTCGCCAATGTAACACCGCACCGTTTCCATTAATTTACACGCACAAGTATGTTTTTTACAACGTTCATTATTTCCACTCTTGGATCGCCATGAGTGCCAACTTAAAACTAAACTCGATACATATAAGAATAGAGAGAGTAATAAAGAGGAGAGCGCCGCTCTCTTGAAAGATGTCAATGCTAGTTTAGCATTTCGCTGCCGGTTCCCACAAGTCCTAAACATTCATTCTAACCTTAAAAACACCAAAGTTATGAAATTTTCAATTAATGAGTTATATGACCGTTTCGACTTATATTTTCGACTATTATTTCGTCCAAAAGTAAGAAGGAAGTGTTCAAAATTTGAGTCGATAACTTTAAAACTAAAAGACTTGTTTGCGTAGAAACAGACAGACAGACGGACCAGATTACCACGTCTCAAGAGGTGATCTTGATTAAGAATATATTAGCGTAACGGATAAGCTTATCTGTTAGAATATCGATTGTCAGTCAGTTTGAATTACTCGCCACTAGGGTGTACTTCGTTAAGTGTGATTCGCACTTTGTTTTTAATTGGCGACACTGTTTATGGTCAAGTTATGTTTGGCTCCACGGTTACTCCCATCGGCGATCCCAAGAGAAAAGGAAGATGATGTACAAGAGTAGAGTGTGTACAATAAGAGTATGTACAAGAAAATAGGTTGATGTTAAATCTAAGTTTGTATATCTCTCAATACAATAAAACGCTCATATAGTCGCTTATTACAACACTGACTGTGTTTCAAATGTTGGCTACTCTACAAAATCTGGTATTTCTTGTTTCGGTGGATTCCAGAGTGTTGGGGGCAACTCCTGGGATTTAGATCGGTGTCATTTCTTTTATTCACACTTTGAGTTGGAATTTCAACGGCATCTGGAAATGCACATACACAACTAAACGCGCGACATGCCGACTACACATTGGCCCAGACAGAGCCTAAGGCTTAATCAGTCTGAGGCTACCGCAGCTACAACCACATCTGCAGCTACCGGCACACTGGTCGGATTGGCGAATGCAGACAGTGGACGACAGCGGTCACGCACTCTAAGCTAAGTATTGTGCCATGTTTGTGGCACAAGCTCAACAACGTTGTGGCAGCTCTTTAGTAAAAATCTGTCATCGGGACCACTAGAGTCAGTAACTCTATTTTATGATGAACAGTTGCTGACACAACTGAGTGGAAGCTTATGGCTATATTTGAGCGGTAATGCAGCAATAGTTACACAGATAGGCTTTACACAAGTTACACAAATGTAAGCTACTCGCCGCTATGTTATGTCTCAGCCACGGTGAAGCCAGAACGAGGCTATGTTCACGCAGCATGAGAGCCACAACATAGATTCGTGGTAACTACGCCATCACTGGGATCCAGCACATAGGAAAAGCCACCCTGATGGAGATGCCAATCGCCAAATTGCCCCTAAGTAAGAGACTGGACTGGGCCAGGTACGAGGCCACGATGGAACCATATTCGCGATAGTGCACCTAAGCGAGTGGCTAAAAGAGCTCGTTAAGCTGTTATGTACCATTACGGACGTTAGCAGTAAAGATCCAAAGCGAAGGGTGTTTCATGCTTCCGATGAAAGCCGAGCGTCAGGAGGACATGGAACAGAAGGGGTATAGTGACCACCCCAAAGTTTGCACCATGTGTGAAGAGCCACATCCATCAAGTATTGCAAGGAGCTCAACAACTCCCCTGTCAGGACGCGGATGGAGTTTGTCAAGAAACGGGATCTGTTTCGCGTGCCTTGAAACCGGGCACATGGTGCGATTCTGCAAGAGGAGCCACAAATGCAACGTCTACGGATGCCAGAGGAAACATTAACTTGCTGCACGATGAATCCGATAGCCCCATACGGTCTCAACAGTCAGACGGTGGCCACAGGAGGGAGCTACGGAGCAGCCACAAACGGGAGCTATACGAGGTCTTCAGTCAACGTAAACGGTTGACGCAGTCAGCGGATGCAACATTTCCATGACCAAGCAACAAACCTGAGAAGCGCCGGACGAATGGAAAATAAGAACCAAAGCGGCGAGGAGATGCCGCATCGAAATATTAATTGTCCCGATTCGGATGGAAGCTACCTGCTGTTCCGAGTTCTGCCCGTGACGCTGTTCGGGGGATCGACGAGGGCTCGTCTGTGACGCTCATAAACGACGAGCTCGTCCTAAGCCTAAACCTAAAGGGTGTGAGTTGACAACTAAATGAACAGTGGCTTGGCGGTAAGTCCGCCAGAGAACCTACGAGGATGGTTAGCCTGTAAATCAGCGGAGTGGGCAAACCGAAGCGACACGGTTTTAGGAACGTATGCGCAGTAAGCAACCTAAGTCTTCCGATGCAGAGTTTACATAAGGAAGATCTCAAGACGGCAAGGGCAAGCGCAGAGCGCAGTGCCAAGGATCCTTATTGGACTGGATCATGCGCACCTGGAATACCCCTGCAAATCAGAAGCTTTGGTACAGGAGGACCATACGCAGTAGCTACCACCCTATGATGAGAAGAATATTAACCAGGGAGGCGTAAAGCGAGTCCACTAATGAAGAGATCGTGCCTTCTAGCCGCTACATAGGATGACGCTGTGGAGAAGATGGTCAGCGATTATTTCGAAGCAGATAACTTCGAAGTAAAGCCAACGCCACCGGTCGCAGCCAGCGACGATGAACGGGCACTGGGCATCTTGGAGAGGACGATAGGCTTAAAATTCCACACTCGACTGCTAGGAAAGATGACGAGATGAGACTGCTAGACAGTTACAACATGTTGTCTTTGATGTCTTTGTTGCCAAAGTGAACGGTGTATCCCTGAATTAGCACTACTGAAAGGTCCTCAGAACTACAAATCACTCCCAGCTGTCCTCTTCCACTTTAGGGAAAGATGCGTATGAGTCTGCGCGCACATCAAAGAGATGTTCCACCAGGTATCGATACAGCTACGGCATTTAAGAGTTGGCGGCAAGAGATGATCTAAGTGAGAGAGTTACGATGTCCACAATACTACTTTGATACTAAACGATTACAACAGCTGATCGTTTTCGTGTACTTCAGCCAGTCGGCGCTCGCTGCGATGGCGTATTAACCGGCCACCTACGCCAACGACTACGTGCAGGCGTATTTCGTACTTTCCAAATCGAAATGTGCACCGATGAGGACAATGTTAGTCCCGAGTGCTAGGAACACGGCTGATGAATACTGTGAAATAGGAACACAGCTGGGAAAATAAACAGATGCGTACATTGGACGGATTCCAAAACAATGCTGCACTAGATAAGCAGTTCCCACCGGCGGTACAAGCAATTTGTTTTAAACCGAGTGGCAGAAATCCTGAAGCCGACGGAAGTACCCCAATGGAGATGGGTACCAACCGCCGAAAACGTGGCAAAAAGCGCAACCAGGCCGCACCGTCATGTGGACCTCAGTCAAGGGTCACGATGGCTACGCGGGCCGACGTTTCTACGGAAACCAGAAAAGAATTGGCCAAAGAGCTCCTCATGTAGTCGTGGCGGCACGAGAGCCACCGACGAGGAAAAGATGCCATGTGAGTTTGGATTAGTGACTGCAATCGGATTTGTTATATCTTTTCAGAGATTCTCGAACTAAAACCAGCAGGAAAGGACCACGGTTTCGGTTCTAAGATTCGTCCGATGTTTTCGAGGCTAGTAAAGCGACAGCGAGAAGCATGGACTTACGACAAACGAATGCGGCAAGGAGGAGCGCATATTGATCAAGTGAATCCTTCTCCGGAGAGGAGAAGGAAAAGACAGGAAAGATTCTGAAAGAGGCACCCAACTGGACGATGGAGACATGCGTGTAAGGGAAAGGATTGACGCCGCTGCATGTGTGCCAAACACATCCCGACGCCCTATTATACTGTCCCACAGAAACCCGCTGGCGGAGATGGTAGTACACCACTACCACGAAAAGATGCGACGAGAAGATAACGTATGCGACTATAGACGAGATCCGGAAGAAGTTCTGGATAACGAGCTTATGGAGGCTTCTACGGAAGGTGGTGGCAGACTGCTGCAGTTGCAAGATGCGGGGGCACAATCAATGCAGCCAATAATGGATCCCTTGCCAGAGGACCGATGGAACGGATGGCCATTCAAGTCCATGGGCTTGGATTATTTTGGACCGTACAATTGGACGTCGCGGCGAGAAAAGGTGGGTGGCACTGTTCACCTGCTTAGCCACGAGGGCCATCCATTTTGAGATGGCCCATGATTCATTTACAAATTCCTGCATAATCGCTATGAGGAACTTTATGAGCCACGAGGACCGGTGGTCCAGATGAGGAGCGGTGAGGGAAATAACTTCGTTGGTGCCAATCAAGAGGCCAGAAGATTTGGCGGTTTAAAAGTTTTTCGACCCAGAGGAGATCCCGGGCGAATTGTTGTCCAAAGGAATCGAATGGATCTTCAACTGTCCGACGACCCTAGTTGAGGGAGGGGCTTGGGAAAGGATGATCCAATGCGCCAAGAATGTGCTGGCTCTTACGATGAGGGCTCCCATGGAACATTTTCCGGAGAATCTCTTGATCGAGGCGGAGATCATAGTCAATTCTCGCCCACTAACGCATCTGCCAATCACAGTGGATTAGGTGGCTCCACTGACTCCTAACGACTTGCTGAAAGGAGTACCCAATCTGCCAAATCTACCCGGAGACAATGGACAGCCGTTGGAGAGGTGCACCACAAAGAAGCAGTGGCCAGAGTGACGAGAGCCACTTCTGGCCTACTTTTATGCGCAGGCAGAAATGGTGCAAGCAAGCCCCTGCGCCGAGGAAACTTAGTGTTTATCTGCGATCCGGTCATACCACGTCAAGAATGGAACCGAGGCATCGTGAAGGGGGTGTTCACTGGAGTAGATGGAGTGCCCAGACGAGCTGCGGTACGGACTAACGGTCGAGCCAGGATGATTCGTCCCGCTTCGAAGCTGGCTGTTCTGGATGTGGTAAATGCGGTTATTTTACGGGGGCTGGGAGAACGGATAAGCTAATCGCCTAGAATATCGATTGTCAGTCAGTTTAAATTACGCGCGACAAGGGTGCACTTTCGTTAAGTGTGATTCGCACAATGTTTGTAATTGGCCACACTGTTTATGGCCAGTTAAGCTAAGTATGGCGCCACGGTTACTCCGATCGGCGATCCCAAGAGAGAAGGGAGGAGATACTGCTGTATGTACAAGAAAAGGGGTTGAGGTTAAATCTAAGATTGTAAATCTCTCAAAAGAATAAAACGCTCATATAGTCGGTCATTACCAAACTGACTGAGTTTCAAGTGTTGGCTATGCTACAAGATCTGGTATTTCTTGATTCGGTGGAGGCCAGAGTGTTGGAGGAAACTCTCGGGATTAAGATCGGCATTAAATATGTAAATGGTTTATAAAAACAGACTTTTCTTCGACTGAGTGAAAAAATTTATCCATTGGATTACTGACAAAATTGATCTGTTGAGACGACTGCTCAAAAATGATGTTAGATGACATGGGGCATTGAGGAACAAGAAGTGTTCGACAACCTAAAATCATGTCTGGCTAAAATGCCTTACTTTGTATACTTTGACCCAAAACACACGCTTGTTGCACACGCAAGCCCAGTGGCAATTGGAGTAATATTGCTGCAATTCTCCTATGAGAATGATTCGAGAACAATCTCATTTACCAGTCAAAGTAAATATTTCCAGTTTATCTGAAATAGATAAGCGATATTAAGAGATGGAGACAGAATGCTTGGTACTGACTTGGTAGAAAAGTGGGGTAAGGAAACCATTTCTGACACTTTAGAAATGTTTACTGCTACGATATGGAAGCTTAAAACATCATCTTTTGTGTGGTGAAAAGCGCCACACCGCAAAAAAAGCATTTATGACGGGATTCAAAGAGCATTTAAGTCCCAATTCAAAAGTTTCGAAAGAGATTGTAGATGCCATGACTTACCCCCAGGAGGAATCATGGAATGTGTCATCTTTAAAAAATATTTTCCTATTTAGGTATAAGCCATCACAAATTGGATCTGTAATACTGCGAGGGACTTGCATAGTCATCCCAGTATCAATAAGATATTCGGTATTGACGCTAGAACATGAACGTCACCTCGTCGCGTGGACTATAAAGCAGCAGTTACGATCAAAAGTATGATTGTCACAGATAGACCGGGATGCGGAAAATGTATAAAAGCCTGTAGTGATTGTATCATCGTATCTCAATCTGTGGGGCCCACACCGTTTAACTAATTAGGAAAAGTTTTGGTTCTTATTAATAACAAGAAGGAAAGCTAATTTCGGGCGAAGCCCTTATGTCCATAACCCTTGCAGTTATGTCGCAGCTTATATAATTAGATATATATCGGATCTTATATAGTTGGCCGATCATTAATAAATTTGGCAGATCGGATAAGTTTGCCCAAAATGAAATCCATAGAAAGTCCCATCACTCTGACTTAAAAAATAACAAAGTTATGGCTTTTTCGATCAATCACTTATATGGCAGCTATAGAATATATTTGACCGATCCCGGCCGTTCTGACTTATATACTGCCTGCAAAGGAAAGAAGGATGTGTGCAAAGTTTGAAGTCGATAGCTTCAATCCAATCCAAAAGGCAATGATATACAACAGTCGTTTGTTGGTCAGAGTCAGTAGAAGGCGGTAAAGAAAATAGCTAAGACACAGAAAAAGCAACCGATGCCCATCGAGTGCGAAAGGCAGGGTTATTATTAAGAACAGTCAATTTTGTATACGTTAACCACAGAATTTAAATAAATCCCTACAAATTATTTGGGGGTTCGTCCGGATTCGTTACAAGAAAGATTAGTGAGCTATCACCAAATAATATCCGCGGAAAGTAGACGATGCAAAGAGATTTTTGACTCAATATATAAGAGATCCGGTCATCGACGCATTGTTTTATAAAAAGTTTAAAGAAGGTGCCGATGCATTGAAACTACACACACAAGAACATCAATGAATGTGAGCGTGAGCATGTGGGGCGGCATCTTGGATATTGCGCAGCGTGGAAGGGACAAATACGAAAAAAAACGAAAGTGCCCGCCGACAACGACGAGAAAAGGTACAAATTGCTGAGACAACCGCGAAAATACAACGAAAGGCTGTGCAACATACCGAAGGAGTTACACAACAGCTAACGGAGAATAACAAGAAAAGGACGATCACGCACGAGAAGGAAGGTGTCAGTGATCTGTAGAGACAAGAATGCACTAAAAGGAATTTGGTGGCATAGTAATAGTGAAGCGAAGAAAAGTGCAGCTGGACTTGGGCCATTGGTGGCGCACGGCTCCGGAAACTACGACGGCTAATTTTTATCCCCACGAGAAACGGATAAAATTTCGTAAGAAACCACAAAACTGCAAAATACGACGAGAGAGCAGAAACGATGTTCGGTTCTGAGAAGAAGGCAGAAGCTGCAAACGATTCGGACGACGAGAAGAAAACCAAGACTATCAACGAGTGCAACGCGGGATACACACACGGAAAAAGGAATTTTGAGAATCAATCCAACGACGATTCGGGTCAACGAAGAGCTTGATCATCAAACGTATTCCTAAGAAATGACGGATATCGACGAAGTCAGCCAAATCAAATTGGCTTGGGTGAGCGAGAGAATATCCAGAAATTCAATCAATACATTTATTTTTTTTTTTGTTAAACGCTAAAGTAAAACTAAAAAAATTTACTAATTATAAAGAAAGCAAACAGACTCAAGGAATAGACTCAAATTCTCAGAAAAAGAGCTTTAAGTGCAGCAAAGAAGGCCATATTGCCAAGGACTGCAAGGGGGAACTAGTGTGCTATAACTGCAACAAAAGGGGTCACATATCGAAAAACTGCGAACAGAAAATGCCAAAGATTTCCATTAAGAATGAACCGGCTAATATGCTAAAGGTTAGAAGATCAGAAGGATTAACCTACAAGAAAGTAACAGCTGCAGGAGTAATATTTATTGCCATGATTGACTCGGGATGTGATTTATGCTTAATAAGAGAAGACATTTTAAAAACTCTCATCGGTTTAAGTATAAAGCCAGAAGAGAGACATGTCAAGGGTATTACGGACGAGAAGGGCGTGTTACGGACGATAGGGTCTTTCCAATTCAATTTAGAGGCAGATGGATATTGCTTTTCTGTAACTTTTCACATCGTAAAGCACAATGTATTTGATTATCCAGCAATCGTGGGAGATAACGTCCTAAAATCAGTGGATCTGATGTTCAAGCGACGTAGAATTTAAAGAGAAGGAAAACGAATTTGTATTCAAAGAGATGTGTGCAACGGAAATAATTGGAAAGGAGACAGTAGTAGATAAAGTAAAACTATCGCACCTAAAGAATGATGAGAAAGATAGGGTTGAGATGATGGTAAAAGAATATAAACCATCTAAATCAATCAAATCCCCCATTAGTATGAAAATTATTCTAGAAGACGACATTCCGGCTTGCCAATGCCCACGACGCACTTTGTATGAGAACTGATGCGTTATTGAGGCTCAAATTGAAAAATTGCTGGAGGAAGGAATTATTGTGCCAAGTTACTTTGAGTACGCATCACCAGTGGTGCTTGTTTCAAAAAAGGACGGTTCGGAAAGACTTTGCTGTGACTACCGTAAGCTTAATCAGAAGATCAAGAAAGATAATTTTCCGATGACATTGATAGACGACGTTCTCGAAAGACTGCAGGGTTCTAAAGTATTTACAACTTTCGACATGATGAACGGATTCATTCATGTTCCAGTAGAAACTGACTCTAGGAAATTCACAGCATTCGTGACGCACAATGGACAATTCGAATTTACATATGTACCTTTTGGTATATCCAACTCGCCGGCGGTTTTTTCTCGTTATATATCTGCTGTTTTAAGGGAGCTTATCCCAACTAAAACAATTGTGGTCTACATGGACGACATTATTGTTTCTACGAAGACTGAAGCTGCAGGCGTTGAGGCACTAGATAAGGTGTTAGAAGTAGCATCAAAGGCAGGACTACGAATAAAATGGGAAAATGCACAGATCCTACAAAGTAGGATAACCTTGCAGGCATTTAAGATAGAAAACGGGACAATAGCGCCGACGGACGAAAAAATAAAAGCAGTTGCTAATTTTCCGGCCCCAAAAAATAGGGTAGACGAGGTATTTAGGATTGACCTCATACATGGGACGCTTTATCAAAGACTACTCATATGCAGTCAAGCCACTGACGGACTTGCTAAGAAAAAAAAACGACAAACTAAGAGATGGAATAGAGCTGAATGACCAAGGATTATTAGCTCTTAGTTTGCATAAAATTCGTTTAATCTCAGCACCCGTGCTGAAATTCTTCGATCCGTCAGCAGATACTGAAGTTCATACAGATGCAAACAAATATGGTTGAGGCGGCCCGTTCATGCAAAAAGACTTGGAAGATCAGCAGTTCCACCCAGTAGAGATATGAGTTCGTTTTGCGACTTTCTTGCGAAGAGAAATATAGTGCATACGAGTTAGAAGTTTTAGTTGAAGTGAATGCTCTTAGGAAATGAGGGGTATACTTGCTAGATGAAAAGTTCAAAGAAGTGACAGATTGCTGTACTTTCTCGATGACAGTAAAAAACTAGAATGGAAAGCTAACTTCGGGCGAAGCCATAGTTGATATACCCTTGCAGTTAAGTGGCAGCTTATTTTATTAGATATATATCGGATCTTATATAGTCAGCCGATTCTTATGAAATTTGGCAGATCGAATAAGTTTACCCAAAAAGGGACGCATATAAAGTCCCATCCTTCTAACTTATAAAACAACAAAAATATGGCATTTCCAATCAATCAGTTTTATGGCAGCTATAGGATATAGTTGACCGATCCCGGCCGTTCTTACTTATATACTGCCTCCAAAGGAAAGAAGGATGTGTGCAAAGTTTAAAGTCGATATGTTGATGCTCTCAGCTGCCTTTCGTGCTTTTTAATTTAAGATTCAACAAAACCTAGAATAACTGAAGCACAGAATAATGACAAATGGAT
The DNA here is from genome assembly GCA_035047585.1 of Drosophila monieri. Lineage (NCBI taxonomy): Eukaryota > Metazoa > Arthropoda > Insecta > Diptera > Drosophilidae > Drosophila > Drosophila monieri. The sequence continues at coordinate 17,655,165 of JAWNPJ010000001.1, forward strand.
CAAGGCAGAAAAACAATTCTGGAAGGTGAAAATGAGTATGAAGACTATTTCCTTAAAAATGACATACTATACAAGGATCCAGTGAAGGAATTGTTAGTGGTACCCGATGCAGGACGAAATAATCAGTATGGCACATAGAGATGGACATTTCGGGTTTAAAAAAACGCGAGACATGCTAGAAAGGTTTTACTTCATACCAGAGATACAGGAAAATGTCGGAAGAACCGTTAAAGGTTGCGTAGAATGTCTAATAGTTGACTCAAAAAGAGGGAAAAAAGAAGGTTTACTATCACCAATTGATAAGGCACAAGAACCTTACTGGAACCAGGGAATTGGTATCGCCATGTAAATAGGGTTCAGCAAATAATAAATAACTCGCCACCGCGAACTACAAGATTCCGCATATTTCAAATACTGACAGGATTAACAATGAGAAAGAAAGATGGTGAGCTAAGAAAACTTTTTGAGGAGATGCAAATTTAAGAGATAAACGATAATAGGCAAGATATACGTCAACAGGAGCAAGAAAATATTGAAAAGGTTCAGTAAGAAAACAGAAAATTTATAAGGCCGATCCTTATGAAATTTGGCAGATCTGATGAGTTTGCCCAAAATGGAATCCACAGATAGTCCCATCCTTCTAACTTCCAAAACAACAAAGTTATGTCGATTCCGATCAATCAGTTATATGGCAGCTATAGGATATAGTTGACCCATCCCGGCCATTCCGACTTATTCCGGTTATTATTAAGAACAGTCAATTTTGTATACGTTACCCACAGAATTTAAACAAACTATAATTTTTAATCCCTACATATATATACTTTATAGTGTCGGAGATGTCTCCTTCATTGCGTTGCACACTTTTGACCAAAATTGTAATACCCTCGTAAATACAAACGTAATGAATAGACTTTTAAATAAACATAGATTATCTGGCTGTACAGTTACTTAATCAAGATACTTAGTGACTCGGTCCAATTTCACCATGCATAAAGCCGAATGTTATAGGAGTTATATTCACCGCTGCCGGATTCAGTTTACTCAGGACCCGAAGCAGTTTTATAACTTCGTAAACACTAAGCGCAAACATGTATCTTTTCCTCCTCTGCTTACGTTTGAGAACTCATTTGCGAACACTGATCTGGCAATCTTTTGATCAAAGTGGTGTGTTATCGGATCTTCTTAAGGTCAAGCCCGTGTATTCGCCAGGCCCTGATGGAGTACCAGGATGCGTCTTGAAGAACTGCGCCGATGCACTGTGCAAACCGCTTCTTAGACTTTTTAATCTATCGCTGGAGACTTCGATTTTTCCCCTTATGTGAAAGGAATCCTACATCATTCCTCTTCATAAAAAAGGGAAAAAATCCGATGCTGCCAAAGCTTTTCGAAAAACTTATCACTCCACATTTGCAACACCTATGTAGTTCAATAATATCCCCGTGCCAACATGGCTTTATGAAGCGCCGCTCCACCACCACCAACTTATTGGAGCTAACATATTTTGTCATGGATGGGTTCCGGAATGGCTTACAAACAGACGTCATTTACACTGATTTCAGTTTACATTTGACTCTGTTAACCATTCGCATCTTATAAGTAAACTCAGTCTTTTGGGATTCCCAACTGATCTCCTGATTTGGATTTCGAGTTACTTATCTGGAAGAACCCAACGTGTTTTCTTTAAAGATGTTACCTCGCGCTTAGTCCTCGTCACATCTGGGGTGCCCCAAGGAAGCCATCTTGGACCATTACTTTTTACATTATTTATTAACGACTTGCCCCTTGCCTTAATTGACTTACTTGTACTTATGTACGCTGATGACGTTAAGCTTTGTCTTCAGTATAGATTCACTAGCGCCCAATCTAGACTTTAATCCGATTTGGATAAATTTCAAAATTGGTGTTTAGCAAATAACCTAAAGCTTAATGGATCGATGTAAACTCATGTCATTTTATCGATCTAGTCCTCGTATGGGTACGTCTTAAAACGATTAACTCAGGTTAACGATCTGGGTGTCCTATTAGATTTGAAACTTAAATTTACCGACCATATATCCACCGTGCTTAGTAAAGATATGGGGGTGCTTGGTTTTATTAAAAGATGGTCAAAAGAATTCAATGACCCGTACTTAACAAAAACTTTAAATACTTCACTAGTCCGTCCGATTCTTGAGTATGGATCGTGTGTCTGGAGTCCTCAATACGGAGTACACCAAGATCACATAGAATCTGTACAAAAAAACTTATCTTTGCACTTAGGGGACTTAATTGGGATGCAAGTCTTCACCTTCCATCCTATCATTGTAGACTTTTATTAATAAACTTACCATCATTAACTAACCGTAGAACGATTCTGGGTGTCATGTTTCTATTTAATCTAATTAATGGAAATGTAGACAGCCAGCATTTACTAACACGCTTAAATTTTAATGTTAGAAACTTTAGGACTAGGAACTTTCGTCCTCTACTCCTTAGCCATTGTAGCTCGAAATATGCCCAACACGATCCGTTCAGGGTATTATGTTCGGACTGCAATGGTCTCTACAACATCTTGCCACTTTGCTCTACTAACAATCTTAAATCCTTTATACTAAACGCCTTATCTGTGCAACACTCTTCCTCATAATACTCTACTCCTTCTATTTATACTTTCTCGGATCTATCCCCGCGATTCGAGCCGTACATTATGCGGCAGCGCCCCTCGGTCGATTGGGAGGAAGGTGGGCTGTACGTATGCAGAGGGAACCGCGCGAAAAAAAAATTTATTTAATAAAACTAAATTAAAAATAGTGAATAAGGAAATATAGTGATAGTAAATTGTGAAATTGTTATAAGGATCAATCAATTATACCCACGATATATGTCTAATAATATTAGCAGCTACTTAAATGCAAGGTTGACGCTAAATCTCTAATCTCTAAATCTCAAACGAACGATGGATGGCACTTGGACAAGTGTAAATGAGGAATCTCTAGCTACCAGCTGGACACCCATTTTCCTGCCTACAAATAGGCTAGCCCCCACCTGCACAAATCCAACAAGTAAGTGACATTGCCACAGACTGGCGCTCGAATATCTTTAACGGATCCTTTACGTTAGGTAAACTTCCGCAACCGTGGCTCAAATCACGGATTGTTTTCATACCCAAAGCGGGCAAACGACGACCCCAAAAAAATCTTAGACCAGTCAGTCTATCATCATTCCTGCTTAAGACGCAAGAAAGAGATACAGGCCTCCACCTAAGATCCATCCTTAGCCACACCCGAATATCTAATGCACAACATGCCTACAAAAAGGGCAAATCTACCGATACCGCCTTCCATGTGCTCATTTCCAAATTAGAGATAGCCTTTTCTCAGAAGGAATACGCCCTAGTACCCTTTCTGGATATAAGAGGACCTTCAATAACGGTTTCCCGAACACCATAACCATCGCCCTGACAACTCTTGGGGTATATAACCACCTAGTGGGGCTCATTGATCAGCTGCCAACCTGCAGAACAGTGACGTCCTCCCCAGCCACATCTTCTCTAATAGCAGAGGTACACCATAAGGGTACATTTCCTTCTCATATGGAACATAACTGTTAAGTCGATTCTATGTAAGATGAATAAGATTGACTGCAGCATAGAAGATAGTAGCATATGGGGATGACGTCGCAATCCTGTTTAAAGGCAACTTCCCATAGACGCTCTGTTCAACAGAGCTAGTTCTATTCAGCAGGAAATACAAACTCATGCCACTCGTCCTCACAAGACAAAACAACCAAAGATTTTCCTTCAGCAACAGTGCCAAGTACCTAGGGGTAATATTGGACAGGAAGCTAAGCTGCAACCTCAACATAGAAGAAAGGTCAAATTAGGCTGCTAAAGCTTTTGTCAGTGCACAAAAGCAATAGGCCTTAAGTGGGGCATTTCTCCATATATAGTAAGTTGGATTTACACAGCTATAGTCAGATCTAAACTACTGTATGGAGTACTGGTGTGGTGGCCAGCCTTCAAAAAGAAAAACGTCTCTAAGAAACTACGGTGGTGCACTACGATCCACCCAAACGTATCCCTTAATGCCATACCTTGCATACCTAACCCAGACCTTCCTGGAATAGAGTAGGCGAGAATAGCGGCAACGGGTTAGTAAATAACCCACTTATTACCAACATTACAGAATACTGCACTGCCAGGGAATACCCACAAACACCCTTCTAGACCGTCATTCCAAATAGAGAGGAATGGGGAGACCTAACTCCAGGCCCAGAGAAGGCACTTAACTTAACAATAGAGTAAAAGGAGGAGTATACTTGGAGCAACTAGACCTCAAAGCCTCTTTTAGACTGAATAGTCTCTACAATGCAGCGTCTTTCAGACCGATGTGATAGCTATAAAAAGCACTAAACTGAAACATATCCAACTTCACACAAAAAGAAAGTCAACATATAGCAGCAACTAGAAAACGGTCTCAGAGTGTAGATCATCCCCCCACGAGTGTATCCCAAATCCCCCCAAATCAGTATGATATAAGCCTTATCTGGGTGGACTGCATCAAACTCAACTGCATAGCAGACGAATTGGCTCGCATAGGCACCACCACACTGCTCCAGGTTGATCTGGAGGGTATCGTTATACCAATAGCCTCCTACAAACTTCAACGTAGGGAACCTAACAAAAGAGAAACCCAGCTTTCCAGAAAAGAAGAAGAGTCAGTTTCCAGAAAATAACATCCCAATTACTCAGGGTGGACAGGACCCGCATCAGCATGACTATAAGAGTCATCACGGGGCACTGGCTAGTGGGAGCACATGCTAGGCAAATGAATTCACCCCACAACGACTACTGCCGCAGCTGAAGAAAAGGAAGAAACTGTTGATCATCTTCGATGCCACTGCCCAGCATTGCAGTCTCTTAGACTTATACTCTTAGATGGTAGATTCTTTACCAACATCTCAGTGATGTAAGAAATAGATCCAAACAAAATAGAAAACCAAAGCCTCAGGTGGGGTAACTGTTGGACCATGATATACCGGTTGGACCGGTATACAGTATCACAACGGACCGATTGTTAGGGGCTAATGTTATTTATTTCTTTTGTGATTCTTAGACTTATTCCCAAAAATTGTTGTAAGGAATGTTTTTTTTCTTATCACAGCGGACGGCCGTCCGCTAGGTGGCGACATGCATGCCCTGCTTGTAGCAGGCGCGTGAAGACACTATATAGAGCTGAAGAATTAAAAATTTTCTGTGTGCGTTCAAACTGAATGAGTGATATACCAAATGAAAGGTATTGTTTTCATTAGAGGGATTTAATCCAAACATTGGCCAAAAGACGTTTGGCTTGGGAGAAATTTTCGTAAATGTAAATCGCTTTCGATTCACTAAATTGAAGATAGTGGGGACATTGGTTTCACCAGAAAATATATATATATGCAGATTCTGCTTCAAAATACGCGTCGATTGATACATCCGCCATACCGATCCGATATATTTTTCAAAAGTTATTCAGGAAAAATGATTTTTAAAGAATTTCCCAAATGAAAATTTTTTTAAAATTTTACTCCGAAAAAAATGTTCCGTCCGCGGATGCCTTATTTTGTCTCTTAAAATTTTGAAAGAATTTGAGATTATGAATAACTAAAATCTAAGCAACGTTTATTCTACGACTTTTTCAAATTACTTATGGTTACCTTAAAAAATTAAAAAGACTCTTAAATGTAAGAAACGCGTAACTTTTAAACCAATGAACCTAACATCACATGCTATATTTAGTTCGAAAGGTTTTTTAAATATCTTTTTCGCTTTCTTTAAGTTCAAATGTCTGAATCGAAAGAAAAAAAAATACACTGAAAAGAAAATCTTTTTTTCAGAAAAAAATTTTTTTTTCAAAATTGGCTCTAACAGTCTGATTCATATTGCATGTAGAGATAGCCCTTGAGACAACGCAAATTTTGATATATCAGTCATATCTGGGAAAAGTCGCTTACTCAAGATATAGTTCGATAATTCGAGCTACTCATGGTGCTGGCTGTGAAGCTAAGGTGCATATTCAAACCAATACATAGACTTTTCGATTGCCGATTGGCTTTTTGAAGTTTGCGAAAATAAAAAATAAAATAGAATAGAATAAATAGAAATAATGCATTTAATTTATTTTATTTAAATAAAAAGTTTTTTATTAAAAACTGGTCATTGGCCGCGACCGCACTCTCCTAAACAATTCACAAACAGCTGATGGCGCTTTGCCTGGCGGCGACCGCACACTCCCCAACAATTCACAAACAGCTGATGGCGCACTCCGAGAAAAATATCCCAAACAATTTGCAGTTTCTTGTTTTCACCACCAGAGTGCGCTCGTGTCATTGGAAGATTATTATAGTAGGAGCAACAACTGAACTTTAGAAAATTTTCGCGCGAAACCTTGTCAGGGGTAGCCCAACGGTAGAGTTCTCGGCTGCTATGTAAGAGTTCGAGCCGAGTTCGAGAATGCAACTATTTTATTTATTTTGTTCTTTTACTCATTAATTTTAGTGTTTATTAAGTTTTGTTGTAAACACCTGGTATTTACGAAACACCAAGGGTAATTTGAAATTCGAAAAACGAAATTCTTGATTGTCTCTGAGTGCGGTGACAATCGTTCACGCCACGCCCAAAATATCTGATATCATAAAAAGAAACCTCTTGACGAGGTAAAATAACGGTAGCGAACACGCATGCTACTCCCAAAATACTTGATATCAATTTTGGTGACGAATAAATGCAATATATGTATAAAAAATTACATATGAAAAATATTCTTATTCGGCACGTGGAACAATACCAATATACCATATTAACACGAGCCGGGTAAGAATATTTTTCATATGTATTTTTTTGTACATATATTGCATTTATTCGTCACCAAAATAATATGCTAAAGGTTAGAAGATCAGAAGGATTAACCTACAAGAAAGTAACAGCTGCAGGAGTAATATTTATTGCCATGATTGACTCGGGATGTGATTTATGCTTAATAAGAGAAGACATTTTAAAAACTCTCATCGGTTTAAGTATAAAGCCAGAAGAGAGACATGTCAAGGGTATTACGGAAGAGAAGGGCGTGTTACGGACGATAGGATCTTTCCAATTCAATTTAGAGGCAGATGGATATTGCTTTTCTGTAACTTTTCACATCGTAAAGCACAATGTATTTGATTATCCAGCAATCGTGGGAGATAACGTCCTAAAATCAGTGGATCTGATGTTCAAGCGACGTAGAATTTAAAGAGAAGGAAAACGAATTTGTATTCAAAGAGATGTGTGCAACGGAAATAATTGGAAAGGAGACAGTAGTAGATAAAGTAAAACTATCGCACCTAAAGAATGATGAGAAAGATAGGGTTGAGATGATGGTAAAAGAATATAAACCATCTAAATCAATCAAATCCCCCATTAGTATGAAAATTATTCTAGAAGACGACATTCCGGCTTGCCAATGCCCACGACGCACTTTGTATGAGAACTGATGCGTTATTGAGGCTCAAATTGAAAAATTGCTGGAGGAAGGAATTATTGTGCCAAGTTACTTTGAGTACGCATCACCAGTGGTGCTTGTTTCAAAAAAGGACGGTTCGGAAAGACTTTGCTGTGACTACCGTAAGCTTAATCAGAAGATCAAGAAAGATAATTTTCCGATGACATTGATAGACGACGTTCTCGAAAGACTGCAGGGTTCTAAAGTATTTACAACTTTCGACATGATGAACGGATTCATTCATGTTCCAGTAGAAACTGACTCTAGGAAATTCACAGCATTCGTGACGCACAATGGACAATTCGAATTTACATATGTACCTTTTGGTATATCCAACTCGCCGGCGGTTTTTTCTCGTTATATATCTGCTGTTTTAAGGGAGCTTATCCCAACTAAAACAATTGTGGTCTACATGGACGACATTATTGTTTCTACGAAGACTGAAGCTGCAGGCGTTGAGGCACTAGATAAGGTGTTAGAAGTAGCATCAAAGGCAGGACTACGAATAAAATGGGAAAATGCACAGATCCTACAAAGTAGGATAACCTTGCAGGCATTTAAGATAGAAAACGGGACAATAGCGCCGACGGACGAAAAAATAAAAGCAGTTGCTAATTTTCCGGCCCCAAAAAATAGGGTAGACGAGGTATTTAGGATTGACCTCATACATGGGACGCTTTATCAAAGACTACTCATATGCAGTCAAGCCACTGACGGACTTGCTAAGAAAAAAAAACGACAAACTAAGAGATGGAATAGAGCTGAATGACCAAGGATTATTAGCTCTTAGTTTGCATAAAATTCGTTTAATCTCAGCACCCGTGCTGAAATTCTTCGATCCGTCAGCAGATACTGAAGTTCATACAGATGCAAACAAATATGGTTGAGGCGGCCCGTTCATGCAAAAAGACTTGGAAGATCAGCAGTTCCACCCAGTAGAGATATGAGTTCGTTTTGCGACTTTCTTGCGAAGAGAAATATAGTGCATACGAGTTAGAAGTTTTAGTTGAAGTGAATGCTCTTAGGAAATGAGGGGTATACTTGCTAGATGAAAAGTTCAAAGAAGTGACAGATTGCTGTACTTTCTCGATGACAGTAAAAAACTAGAATGGAAAGCTAACTTCGGGCGAAGCCATAGTTGATATACCCTTGCAGTTAAGTGGCAGCTTATTTTATTAGATATATATCGGATCTTATATAGTCAGCCGATTCTTATGAAATTTGGCAGATCGAATAAGTTTACCCAAAAAGGGACGCATATAAAGTCCCATCCTTCTAACTTATAAAACAACAAAAATATGGCATTTCCAATCAATCAGTTTTATGGCAGCTATAGGATATAGTTGACCGATCCCGGTCGTTCTTACTTATATACTGCCTCCAAAGGAAAGAAGGATGTGTGCAAAGTTTAAAGTCGATATGTTGATGCTCTCAGCTGCCTTTCGTGCTTTTTAATTTAAGATTCAACAAAACCTAGAATAACTGAAGCACAGAATAATGACAAATGGATCAAGGCAGAAAAACAATTCTGGAAGGTGAAAATGAGTATGAAGACTATTTCCTTAAAAATGACATACTATACAAGGATCCAGTGAAGGAATTGTTAGTGGTACCCGATGCAGGACGAAATAATCAGTATGGCACATAGAGATGGACATTTCGGGTTTAAAAAAACGCGAGACATGCTAGAAAGGTTTTACTTCATACCAGAGATACAGGAAAATGTCGGAAGAACCGTTAAAGGTTGCGTAGAATGTCTAATAGTTGACTCAAAAAGAGGGAAAAAGAAGGTTTACTATCACCAATTGATAAGGCACAAGAACCTTACTGGAACCAGGGAATTGGTATCGCCATGTAAATAGGGTTCAGCAAATAATAAATAACTCGCCACCGCGAACTACAAGATTCCGCATATTTCAAATACTGACAGGATTAACAATGAGAAAGAAAGATGGTGAGCTAAGAAAACTTTTTGAGGAGATGCAAATTTAAGAGATAAACGATAATAGGCAAGATATACGTCAACAGGAGCAAGAAAATATTGAAAAGGTTCAGTAAGAAAACAGAAAATTTATAAGGCCGATCCTTATGAAATTTGGCAGATCTGATGAGTTTGCCCAAAATGGAATCCACAGATAGTCCCATCCTTCTAACTTCCAAAACAACAAAGTTATGTCGATTCCGATCAATCAGTTATATGGCAGCTATAGGATATAGTTGACCCATCCCGGCCATTCCGACTTATTCCGGTTATTATTAAGAACAGTCAATTTTGTATACGTTACCCACAGAATTTAAACAAACTATAATTTTTAATCCCTACATATATATACTTTATAGTGTCGGAGATGTCTCCTTCATTGCGTTGCACACTTTTGACCAAAATTGTAATACCCTCGTAAATACAAACGTAATGAATAGACTTTTAAATAAACATAGATTATCTGGCTGTACAGTTACTTAATCAAGATACTTAGTGACTCGGTCCAATTTCACCATGCATAAAGCCGAATGTTATAGGAGTTATATTCACCGCTGCCGGATTCAGTTTACTCAGGACCCGAAGCAGTTTTATAACTTCGTAAACACTAAGCGCAAACATGTATCTTTTCCTCCTCTGCTTACGTTTGAGAACTCATTTGCGAACACTGATCTGGCAATCTTTTGATCAAAGTGGTGTGTTATCGGATCTTCTTAAGGTCAAGCCCGTGTATTCGCCAGGCCCTGATGGAGTACCAGGATGCGTCTTGAAGAACTGCGCCGATGCACTGTGCAAACCGCTTCTTAGACTTTTTAATCTATCGCTGGAGACTTCGATTTTTCCCCTTATGTGAAAGGAATCCTACATCATTCCTCTTTATAAAAAAGGGAAAAAATCCGATGCTGCCAAAGCTTTTCGAAAAACTTATCACTCCACATTTGCAACACCTATGTAGTTCAATAATATCCCCGTGCCAACATGGCTTTATGAAGCGCCGCTCCACCACCACCAACTTATTGGAGCTAACATATTTTGTCATGGATGGGTTCCGGAATGGCTTACAAACAGACGTCATTTACACTGATTTCAGTTTACATTTGACTCTGTTAACCATTCGCATCTTATAAGTAAACTCAGTCTTTTGGGATTCCCAACTGATCTCCTGATTTGGACTTCGAGTTACTTATCTGGAAGAACCCAACGTGTTTTCTTTAAAGATGTTACCTCGCGCTTAGTCCTCGTCACATCTGGGGTGCCCCAAGGAAGCCATCTTGGACCATTACTTTTTACATTATTTATTAACGACTTGCCCCTTGCCTTAATTGACTTACTTGTACTTATGTACGCTGATGACGTTAAGCTTTGTCTTCAGTATAGATTCACTAGCGCCCAATCTAGACTTTAATCCGATTTGGATAAATTTCAAAATTGGTGTTTAGCAAATAACCTAAAGCTTAATGGATCGATGTAAACTCATGTCATTTTATCGATCTAGTCCTCGTATGGGTACGTCTTAAAACGATTAACTCAGGTTAACGATCTGGGTGTCCTATTAGATTTGAAACTTAAATTTACCGACCATATATCCACCGTGCTTAGTAAAGATATGGGGGTGCTTGGTTTTATTAAAAGATGGTCAAAAGAATTCAATGACCCGTACTTAACAAAAACTTTAAATACTTCACTAGTCCGTCCGATTCTTGAGTATGGATCGAGTGTCTGGAGTCCTCAATATGGAGTACACCAAGATCACATAGAATCTGTACAAAAAAACTTATCTTTGCACTTAGGGGACTTAATTGGGATGCAAGTCTTCACCTTCCATCCTATCATTGTAGACTTTTATTAATAAACTTACCATCATTAACTAACCGTAGAACGATTCTGGGTGTCATGTTTCTATTTAATCTTATTAATGGAAATGTAGACAGCCAGCATTTACTAACACGCTTAAATTTTAATGTTAGAAACTTTAGGACTAGGAACTTTCGTCCTCTACTCCTTAGCCATTGTAGCTCGAAATATGCCCAACACGATCCGTTCAGGGTATTATGTTCGGACTGCAATGGTCTCTACAACATCTTGCCACTTTGCTCTACTAACAATCTTAAATCCTTTATACTAAACGCCTTATCTGTGCAACACTCTTCCTCATAATACTCTACTCCTTCTATTTATACTTTCTCGGATCTATCCCCGCGATTCGAGCCGTACATTGTGCGGCAGCGCCCCTCGGTCGATTGGGAGGAAGGTGGGCTGTACGTATGCAGAGGGAACCGCGCGAAAAAAAATTTATTTAATAAAACTAAATTAAAAATAGTGAATAAGGAAATATAGTGATAGTAAATTGTGAAATTGTTATAAGGATCAATCAATTATACCCACGATATATGTCTAATAATATTAGCAGCTACTTAAATGCAAGGTTGACGCTAAATCTCTAATCTCTAAATCTCAAACGAACGATGGATGGCACTTGGACAAGTGTAAATGAGGAATCTCTAGCTACCAGCTGGACACCCATTTTCCTGCCTACAAATAGGCTAGCCCCCACCTGCACAAATCCAACAAGTAAGTGACATTGCCACAGACTGGCGCTCGAATATCTTTAACGGATCCTTTACGTTAGGTAAACTTCCGCAACCGTGGCTCAAATCACGGATTGTTTTCATACCCAAAGCGGGCAAACGACGACCCCAAAAAATCTTAGACCAGTCAGTCTATCATCATTCCTGCTTAAGACGCAAGAAAGAGATACAGGCCTCCACCTAAGATCCATCCTTAGCCACACCCGAATATCTAATGCACAACATGCCTACAAAAAGGGCAAATCTACCGATACCGCCTTCCATGTGCTCATTTCCAAATTAGAGATAGCCTTTTCTCAGAAGGAATACGCCCTAGTACCCTTTCTGGATATAAGAGGACCTTCAATAACGGTTTCCCGAACACCATAACCATCGCCCTGACAACTCTTGGGGTACATAACCACCTAGTGGGGCTCATTGATCAGCTGCCAACCTGCAGAACAGTGACGTCCTCCCCAGCCACATCTTCTCTAATAGCAGAGGTACACCATAAGGGTACATTTCCTTCTCATATGGAACATAACTGTTAAGTCGATTCTATGTAAGATGAATAAGATTGACTGCAGCATAGAAGATAGTAGCATATGGGGATGACGTCGCAATCCTGTTTAAAGGCAACTTCCCATAGACGCTCTGTTCAACAGAGCTAGTTCTATTCAGCAGGAAATACAAACTCATGCCACTCGTCCTCACAAGACAAAACAACCAAAGATTTTCCTTCAGCAACAGTGCCAAGTACCTAGGGGTAATATTGGACAGGAAGCTAAGCTGCAACCTCAACATAGAAGAAAGGTCAAATTAGGCTGCTAAAGCTTTTGTCAGTGCACAAAAGCAATAGGCCTTAAGTGGGGCATTTCTCCATATATAGTAAGTTGGATTTACACAGCTATAGTCAGATCTAAACTACTGTATGGAGTACTGGTGTGGTGGCCAGCCTTCAAAAAGAAAAACGTCTCTAAGAAACTACGGTGGTGCACTACGATCCACCCCAAACGTATCCCTTAATGCCATACCTTGCATACCTAACCCAGACCTTCCTGGAATAGAGTAGGCGAGAATAGCGGCAACGGGTTAGTAAATAACCCACTTATTACCAACATTACAGAATACTGCACTGCCAGGGAATACCCACAAACACCCTTCTAGACCGTCATTCCAAATAGAGAGGAATGGGGAGACCTAACTCCAGGCCCAGAGAAGGCACTTAACTTAACAATAGAGTAAAAGGAGGAGTATACTTGGAGCAACTAGACCTCAAAGCCTCTTTTAGACTGAATAGTCTCTACAATGCAGCGTCTTTCAGACCGATGTGATAGCTATAAAAAGCACTAAACTGAAACATATCCAACTTCACACAAAAGAAAGTCAACATATAGCAGCAACTAGAAAACGGTCTCAGAGTGTAGATCATCCCCCCACGAGTGTATCCCAAATCCCCCCAAATCAGTATGATATAAGCCTTATCTGGGTGGACTGCATCAAACTCAACTGCATAGCAGACGAATTGGCTCGCATAGGCACCACCACACTGCTCCAGGTTGATCTGGAGGGTATCGTTATACCAATAGCCTCCTACAAACTTCAACGTAGGGAACCTAACAAAAGAGAAACCCAGCTTTCCAGAAAAGAAGAAGAGTCAGTTTCCAGAAAATAACATCCCAATTACTCAGGGTGGACAGGACCCGCATCAGCATGACTATAAGAGTCATCACGGGGCACTGGCTAGTGGGAGCACATGCTAGGCAAATGAATTCACCCCAAAACGACTACTGCCGCAGCTGAAGAAAAGGAAGAAACTGTTGATCATCTTCGATGCCACTGCCCAGCATTGCAGTCTCTTAGACTTATACTCTTAGATGGTAGATTCTTTACCAACATCTCAGTGATGTAAGAAATAGATCCAAACAAAATAGAAAACCAAAGCCTCAGGTGGGGTAACTGTTGGACCATGATATACCGGTTGGACCGGTATACAGTATCACAACGGACCGATTGTTAGGGGCTAATGCTATTTATTTCTTTTGTGATTCTTAGACTTATTCCCAAAAATTGTTGTAAGGAATGTTTTTTCTTATCACAGCGGACGGCCGTCCGCTAGGTGGCGACATGCATGCCCTGCTTGTAGCAGGCGCGTGAAGACACTATATAGAGCTGAAGAATTAAAAATTTTCTGTGTGCGTTCAAACTGAATGAGTGATATACCAAATGAAAGGTATTGTTTTCATTAGAGGGATTTAATCCAAACATTGGCCAAAAGACGTTTGGCTTGGGAGATTCACTAAATTGAAGATATCGCTTTCGATTCACTAAATTGAAGATAGTGGGGACATTGGTTTCACCAGAAAATATATATATATGCAGATTCTGCTTCAAAATACGCGTCGATTGATACATCCGCCATACCGATCCGATATATTTTTCAAAAGTTATTCAGGAAAAATGATTTTTAAAGAATTTCCCAAATGAAAATTTTTTTAAAATTTTACTCCGAAAAAATGTTCCGTCCGCGGATGCCTTATTTTGTCTCTTAAAATTTTGAAAGAATTTGAGATTATGAATAACTAAAATCTAAGCAACGTTTATTCTACGACTTTTTCAAATTACTTATGGTTACCTTAAAAAATTAAAAAGACTCTTAAATGTAAGAAACGCGTAACTTTTAAACCAATGAACCTAACATCACATGCTATATTTAGTTCGAAAGGTTTTTTAAATATCTTTTTCGCTTTCTTTAAGTTCAAATGTCTGAATCGAAAGAAAAAAAAATACACTGAAAAGAAAATCTTTTTTTCAGAAAAAAATTTTTTTTTCAAAATTGGCTCTAACAGTCTGATTCATATTGCATGTAGAGATAGCCCTTGAGACAACGCAAATTTTGATATATCAGTCATATCTGGGAAAAGTCGCTTACTCAAGATATAGTTCGATAATTCGAGCTACTCATGGTGCTGGCTGTGAAGCTAAGGTGCATATTCAAACCAATACATAGACTTTTCGATTGCCGATTGGCTTTTTGAAGTTTGCGAAAATAAAAAATAAAATAGAATAGAATAAATAGAAATAATGCATTTAATTTATTTTATTTAAATAAAAAGTTTTTTATTAAAAACTGGTCATTGGCCGCGACCGCACTCTCCTAAACAATTCACAAACAGCTGATGGCGCTTTGCCTGGCGGCGACCGCACACTCCCCCAACAATTCACAAACAGCTGATGGCGCACTCCGAGAAAAATATCCCAAACAATTTGCAGTTTCTTGTTTTCACCACCAGAGTGCGCTCGTGTCATTGGAAGATTATTATAGTAGGAGCAACAACTGAACTTTAGAAAATTTTCGCGCGAAACCTTGTCAGGGGTAGCCCAACGGTAGAGTTCTCGGCTGCTATGTAAGAGTTCGAGCCGAGTTCGAGAATGCAACTATTTTATTTATTTTGTTCTTTTACTCATTAATTTTAGTGTTTATTAAGTTTTGTTGTAAACACCTGGTATTTACGAAACACCAAGGGTAATTTGAAATTCGAAAAACGAAATTCTTGATTGTCTCTGAGTGCGGTGACAATCGTTCACGCCACGCCCAAAATATCTAATATCATAAAAAGAAACCTCTTGACGAGGTAAAATAACGGTAGCGAACACGCATGCTACTCCCAAAATACTTGATATCAATTTTGGTGACGAATAAATGCAATATATGTATAAAAAATTACATATGAAAAATATTCTTATTCGGCACGTGGAACAATACCAATATACCATATTAACACGAGCCGGGTAAGAATATTTTTCATATGTATTTTTTTGTACATATATTGCATTTATTCGTCACCAAAATTGATATCAGATATTTTTGGGAGATATTTTACCATTGGACACTTAAATAACCGCTATTGGTATATATAGTTTAATGTCATAAAAACTTAACTTTAAGAGATGTCATATCAACTTAAGTTCATAACAAGCAAAAATGTTAAATAGTTAAGTTACATACCGAGCTAGATGAGACTGGCCAAATATTAGGATAAAAAATAGACTGTGGTGTACTCCAATAAAAATAAAACGGATCATTTTTATTTATTATTCTTAATTTTCTATTTACTTTTAATTTATAAGCATTAATTTCTTAGGCGTTTTTAACTGGTAATCCCTCGTTGGTCAGCAATATGTTATTCCTTTTTAATTTGGTTGAAGATAGAATGAAAAGAAAATACAAATAATTTTGTTAATTAAAATGCTTTATGTTGAAAAAATATTTGAAAAAAGCTTAAACATGGAAACATTTTTTCCGATTTTAAATACCTGTGTTTTTTATTAATATGTTATTTTAATCTATTTTTTAAATTTAATTTTCAAGATACAATAAAGATTAATTATGTTTCTATCGATCAATTATCGTTTGAGTATAAGATATATTCGTCCAATCCATATTCGATTTGTAGGTCACATCAAATGATTCAAAATAAAATTCAAAGATAGTTCCAATTTTTTTCTCATATAAAATCAAAGTTAATTTCTGATAGCTTAGTAAATGTAAGTGTTAAGAGGAGCTCCAGTGAAAAAACAATTCTTTTCCATTGAATTCAATTTCCAAACTGATTTTATTGCATACAAAATTTCTTATAAGAAACGTACATGAAAATCTTAAATCTAAGATACTAAGGCTTGATTAGCGGGATCAATGCATTGCCCGCTGGCCTCCTATGTGACTCTTTTGAGTGCACCAAGTGGTGGTGTCGCTTACGCAATGTTATTTTAGGCTTCTACGCACCGGTCATAATTTTTATTCGTTATTACTTCTTATTGTTGACTGATCACTTGAACTTCCGTTTTTACAATTCTCTTAATTTAGTGTTCAATCCTTGAATAGATTATAAAGTCATGAGTATTAAATATTAAGTTACAAAAACATAGTACATAAACAAAATATTAAGTCACAGTCAACATGAAGAACGATGACTTAAAGAACCAAACACTACAGTCAAAACAATCCGGAAAGGCTACAAGAACTGCTGATGTTCCAATTACAATACTGATGTTGCAATCGACAAAAAATTGTAACACAATCCAAACTGTTTAAATTGTTAATTAATCATTTTTAGTTTTTTCTATCTTTCCATTTATTTACCATTTGAGCAATATCAATGTATTCAATTAGCTATAATAATAGCAATTGTAAATTAATAAAGTCAGTCTCAGAAAAACCTATTCTGAACTCATTTCTGTCCAATTTGTTCCAGTGCATGTTGCGGCTTCAAACCAGCAATCGGTTTGTGTTCCCTTTGTTTAACTAAATCAATACAGAGTATTATTTTAGTTACCCCCACATGATCCTTTAAGCCAAGTATTACCAATCAAACAAAAAAAAAAAGATCGCGTAGTAACTTCTTGAGTTCCACAATACGAAATTTAGAGAGACTCCTGCTAAGAAACCAATAGGTTCTTCACTACAGTTTGACGCTGTACCTCCAATAGGACAATTGCATAGTTCTAAATCACGAGTTATATATGTGAGAAGTTCCAGGCAAAAACAGTATCTAAAATGATGAATTTGGTGCAAAAACAAAAAATATGTGTCCCAACTGCATCAAGATCGATGTTGTCACTGAAATATTACGATACATGGCTTGCGATCAAAGGCATTGAAGGAAAATCAAGAATGAGAAGAGAAGGGTAACTGTACTCGTTAAGTCTCTTCATGGGGATTTCATCCAGCGCATAGAAGCCTTTCTTCTTCCCCACATTATAGCTGACCAACCAGCTTAGCCACTTACTCATTGTGGATTGCAAATACCCAATTAGTGCCCATTAGCAGATCCCCAGTTCGATGAGCCTGGAAGAACAGATCTACTAATTGGCACCGAGCACTATTACTCGCTACTCCTTCTAAATCAGCGGAATGTCGGTAGATATGGTGCCATGTCGTGGAGTCGACTTTGGTGAAGAAACTTATGCATTAATTAAGAGGTTTTAGAAGCTTAACAATTTAGACAATTAAAAGAAACATCGACGGAGGTCAGAGGTACATTCTGAGAAACACTTTGTAGAAAATCTGAAAACATCAGAAGAAGGGTCGGACACATTGTGGATATTTCCACAAAATTCGTCAGCATAGTGGCCGCTAAGGACACAATCAGAGGAGAAGTATACAACTCTAGGTGCAGTTACTCCTATCAAAAATTGCAACGGATTGTGCATACATGCTGCGGTAGTTTTATAGCTAACAGAGCGCCAATGAAGTGAACTAAGCTAGCCACGCACCATTATCCCGAGTGCGATTCAGAAAATCGAATTTAACGTAAAGGGCCAACAGCTTAAAAATTTCAAAACAGTGGACAAAAAGAGTTCCCTTGTATCGTTGGCCCCCATCTAGGGATCTGATGAGAGTAGGAACCAGACTTTAACATTATAATCTGTCCCATGATGGAAAACATCCAGTTTTGCCCCGTACAAAGTTACAATTATAAAAATGATCCAAAGAGAGCAACATGGGACCAACATGTATTACGGTGCTCAAGCCATACGGGCCATTGCTCGTCAACAATATTGGATCATCAATGACAAAACAACGGCCAAACTGCGCGGGATCATTATAGGCAACTGCGTGGGATATAACAGAATTAATCCCAAATTGATGTGTCAATTGATTATGAGAAAGCAAGCTCGCTGGTTCTTTAACACAGGAGTAGACCACTGTGGCCCAATATGGATTCAGCATAAGGTCCGAGGTAAACGCCTGACGAGGCCTATATCGCAGTGTTTTATTGTTTCTATACGAAGGCAGTTCATTTGGGGTCGGTAAACGATCTCCCAATGGTGCCTTTTTTACCGGTTCCTTGGACGTCGAGGGGAGATCCGGCGATCCATTGCGACAATAACATAAAGGAGCTCGAAACCACAATTTTTTCAACCGATGCCAATGACAGCATAATTCAAAGCAGCAGTCAAAGGGAAATAGACTTGAAATTCATTTTCACGGCGTCTATGACATATAAAAAACTCCACACTATGGTTGAAGTAAAGGCGATCCTCAATTCGGGCCCTATCACTCTTATCAGACCCCACTGATAAATCAGTTTTAACGCATTTCCAGGACATTTCCTGGTTGGAGAACCATTACGTGCTCCTCCTAATACTAACATCATCCCGAGCGGAAGCCCCATAATAAAACAAGAAAGGAAAGCTTACTTCGGGCGGAGCCGAAGTTGATATACTTTTGAAGTTATGTGGCAGCTTATATTATTAGATATATATCGGATCTCATGTAGTCGGCCGATCCTTATGAAATTTGGCAATTTAGTTTGCCTAAAGTGGAATCTATAGAAAATCCCATCCTTCTAACTTAAAACACAACAAAGCTATGGCATTTCTGATAGTTGACCGATCCCGGCCGTTCCGACTTGTATTCTGCCTGCAAAGGAAAGAAGGATGTGTAAAGTCAGCTTTAAAACTGAGAGACTAGTTTGCGTTGAAACAGACAGACAGACGGACGGACAGTCGGACATGTTTATATCGACTCAGGAGGTGATCCTGATCAAGAATATATATTCTCTATAGGGTAAAGCGTTGCACACTTTTGACCAAAACTATAATACCCTCTGCAAGGGTATAAAAATGGGAACTGGTGTCACGACTGAAGCACGCCTTTTGGAAGCAATGGCTGTGTGAGTACCTGTAAGAGTTCAAGAATCGACACAAATCGGCATGCATCTTCAAATATTAAAGAGGGACTCGTCCTATGGGACGTCGCCTACGGACTCGTCCTATGGGACGAGTTCTTAAAACATATCTTGGACCGGACAATCTCGTTCGGGTAATAGACATCAAAACGTCATCTGGAATATACCAGAGATACAAGAGACCAGTTACTCGGCTAGCTTTACTGTTTCCAGAAGAAATCATTGATAAGCGCAAAAATGGAAGCCACTCATTTATTCCCGTAATTCTATGACTATTGTTGTTATTTCCAATAGCCATGGCAAAGCGAATCAAGGTGACGCCATTTAGTAGCAAGCCAGGAATATTCTACGGTAATCTGGGAACCAGAAGAATTGTAGTGTCAGAATGAACAATGATAGTATATTACAACTTGGATCTATACTGGAATGATATGAAGGTACTTTCAGTTGGTTTAACAGAGCTCTCACACAAGTGCCATTAACAAACGTAGCAGCATGCAGTTCTATTCTGGATCATTTTAAACATGTTACGCAGAGCTTGAAGAAGGACATAACCTATTGCATCACTCTAGGCAACGCAGATCATTGTTTATTGTTTAGCCACCTACGCAGGCCCAAAGATATGGCCCAACCTATTAGAAATGTTAAGGCCTTAAATGTTAAGATCTTGAGGACTTTCTCCTACAGCTGTTCCAGAACGAAACATCTATTGTTGACTTCCAACGTATCAACGAAGTGCGAGTAGGAAGGAGCAAGCATTTGCAATCCTCACAGCGCAAATTAATCTACTTGCAACTGGCTTACAGCGGATGCAACGTGAGCTAACCAACATACTAACTGATGTTCGCCATAGAACAATTAGCCCAATTTTAATATCACCTATATTGCTACGACACCAATTTGTCCCAACTCGGGATCATTTACCACCCGACCTGATCATCTGATCTGATCTTATACATCTGATACTCACAGCATCAGAGTTATAAGATGTCTTCAGCTTAGTGCCCATTCCAATACGCGATTCAAAAGGTTGGACATTGTACAAACTTCAGACAACAAAATAACTATCAAAGCTCATAGAGATTGTTTAATAGCTTTTAATGAGGACAAATTCAAAAGATGAACACCTATAAAAATTGAACAGCATATTTGTTTCAACCACCTAACGGCATACAATGTTGACAGCAATTACGAACTCCAATCATTTAATAACAAGACTGTAACAGAATGTCAGAGCAATCCTGTGCACTCCAGAAAGGAATGGTTAAAAACTTACCAAACTAACCAATGGATCTTCGTAACCAACGAACCATTGGAACTTCCGGCTGTGTGAAATGGAGTTTCATCAACTGTCAACGTAAAAGCAACTGGTATGCTAAGATTTCGTACTGGTTGCACACATCGCAATGTCAATATAAGCTTGACAACTTTTGGCAATATGACCTCTAAAAAACGAACTTCGTTCAGTCGATTTGGAAATATCTCTCAGTCCTTAGAGGAAACATCAGAATTCACCATAAAGGCTCTTGGTATAAGGGCTCTTGGTGATTGGATATCAAGTAAGGCCGATACGGATTTAGAGGTTCTACAACGTCCGTAAGCCGATATAAGGCGCATAATTTATCGCCGAAACCGAGACACCTAAATTAGACCACCAGACAACTATGTTATACGCAGCATTGGCCATTTCAGCCATCATACAGATACTATTAAGCATCCTTAACCTGCGAGACAAACTGTTTATTTGGACTCAACGAACTAAATATACTACAAGAGGGTCAACTTCGGATCCGACCCAAAGTCAGTTTACTATACAGCTGGAGGATCATAGCTTACGAGAAGAACGACTCATTCGATGGGTATAACAATGCTTGGAGCGGGTTAAACAATATTTATACGAAAATTTATTTGATAGTGTAACTCTTATAAGAATCCGCCAACCATATACGATCCGACATATATCTAACAATATAAGCGGCTACTTAACTGCAACTGTATATCAACTTCGGCTACGCCCGAAGTTTGTTTTCGTTTCTTATAATACCCTTACAGGGGGTATTATCATTTTGGTCAAAAGTATGCAGCGCACTAAAGGAGACATCTCCGACGCTATAAAGTATATATAATCTTGATCAGGATCACCTCCTAAATCGATATAAGCATGTCCGTCTGTTTGCCTATCTGTTTCTAGTCTCTTAGTTTTAAAACTTTCGACTTCAAACTTTCCTTACATCCCTCTTTCCTTTGCAGGC
The DNA here is from genome assembly GCA_035047585.1 of Drosophila monieri. Classification (NCBI taxonomy): domain Eukaryota; kingdom Metazoa; phylum Arthropoda; class Insecta; order Diptera; family Drosophilidae; genus Drosophila; species Drosophila monieri. Next base: position 17,677,161 of record JAWNPJ010000001.1, read on the forward strand.
AGTATTTAAATCGGAACGGAAAATTTATCCGATATGCCAAATTTCATAAGGATCGGCCGACTATATATTTATTTATTTATTTTTTTTTTTTTTCCTATTGCTCCGCTTGGGAGCTTAGGGCATCCACAAGTGCATTCATCCACCGGACCCTATTCTGCCAAATCCCAGGTGACAGAGAGAACGCGCGGCGTAGTGCTGCTCGGCGTTGGGCTAAGCTTGGGGCGTCCCATTCTTCTTCTTCCTTGCGGGTTTCACTCCAAAGCCATCCTTATGCTGTCTCGCTCTGACCAATCCATCCATTTCCATTTCTTTTATCTGCTGCTGGAGAGCGGAGGGTCGTCATCGGGTTGGGGGGGTGATTGTTTCTTCTGATCTTGTGTTTGTTTCTTAATCTTATTTTTTCGGTCGATCCGGTGATTAGCCGAGTGCAACCTATCTCAGAAGTGGGGTGGCTGCCACCTAACGACATCTGGGGTGTCTGGGGTTTTCGTGCATATAATTATAAATAGAAAGAATCCGATAAGAACTCTCACTATTTACATCATATGCGCGAGCGCCGAAAACTTTCAGGGCCATGCACTTGACATGAGTGGGGCTTGAACCCACGACCTCACGCTTAGCGAGCTAGTACACTAACCACTAGGCTATATCTTTTATTTCTTGTTGAAAACTTTGTATTGTAAGAAATCCATTTTATAATAAAATTCTCACAAGAATCAGAAACCCGTAGCCGGGTATATCAAATTCGGTTCCGCCCGAAGTTAATTTTCCTTTCTTGAAAAGGAAAAGCCGTTGAAAAGGATGCATCCTGCCGAGTTAAAACTATAAGGTATGTATTGGAGCTTTTTGTTATTCCATAGAAGTCCTTAAAAATAGACATGGAATAGAAATAGATATGGGTATACTTATATGGGTATATATGGGTATATTTAGAACCTGCTTTGCCAAATTCATTTGAATGAAGAAACTGCTCTGAAGCCAATACTTGCAAAAGAAAGAATCTATGCACTGAATTTCTCCATGGCAGGTTGAGTGCATAGTAAAGGTCTGCATGGATACATTCTAATTTCCTCGGCCTAGAATACATTCGAAGGAAATAGAATGAATTTGAGCAAGAGACAAAACGAATTGAGTGAGTGGGAGTGAGAGCGAGAGTGTAAGAGAGTATTCTCACTCATTGCCATTCTCTTGTTTTGTATCCGAGTGAGTTGGAGTTGGAAGCAAATATGTGCTTTTGGAATGCCCAACGCAGCCGAATCAAATGAGTTTTGACGCACTCTATCCATTCGTAAATTTTTTATTGTTTAGGCACACTAATTGATGTCACAATGTAAGCGTAAGGCGGATTGATGCGAAAACAAGAATGGAAAGCTAACTTCGGTCGGAGCCGAAGTTGATATACCCTTGCAGATATGTGGCAGCTTATATTATTAGATATATATCGGATCTTATATAGTCAGCCGATCTTTATAAAACTCGGCAGATCAAATTAGTTTGCCGAAAGTAGAATCCATACAAAGTCCCAATCTTCTAACTTAAAAAACAACAGAGATATGGCATTTCCGATCAATCAGTTATATGGCAGCTATAGAATATAGTTGACCGATCCCGGCCGTTCCGACTTATATATTGCCTGCAAAGGAAAGAGGATGTGTGTAAAGTTTGAAGTCGATAGCTTTAAAAGTGAGAGACTAGTTTGCGTAGAAACAGACGGACAGACAGACAGACGGACCGACGGACAGACGGATCAACGGACCGACGGACAGACGGAAATTCTTATATCGACTCAGGAGGTGATCCTGATCAAGAATATATATATTTTATAGGGTCGGAGATGTCTCCTTCACTGCGTTGCACACTTTTGACCAAAATTATAATACCCTCTGCAAGGGTATTAAAAAAAGAAGAAATATCAAGAATGGAAAGCTAACTTCGGGCGGAGCCGAAGTTGATATACCCTTGCAGATATGTGGCAGCGTATATTATTAGATATATATCGGATCTTATATAGACGGCCGATCCTTATAAAACTCGGCAGATCAAATTAGTTTGCCGAAAGTAGAATCCATACAAAGTCCCAGTCTTCTAACTTAAAAAAACAACAGAGATATGGCATTTCTGATCAATCAGTTATAGGGCAGCTATAGGATATAGTCGGCCGATCCTTATGATATTTGGCAGATCGAAAAAGTCTGGCAAAAGAGGAGTCCACAGCAAGTCCCATCCTTCTAACTTTAAAAACAACAAAGTTATGGCATTTCCGATCAATCAGTTATATGGCAGCTATAGGATATAGTCGGCCGATCCAGGCCGTTCCGATTTATATACTGCCTGTATAGGAATGAGGAATGAGGAGGTATGAAGGATGTGTGCAAAGTTTGAAGTCGATAGCTTTAAAACTGAGAGACTAGTATGTATAGAAACAGACAATCAGACGGACCGACGGACAGACGGACCGACGGATCGACGGACAGACGGACCGACGGACAGACGGACCGACGTACAGACGGACATTCTTATATCGACTCAGGAGGTGATCCTGATTAAGAATATATATACTTTAAAGGGTCGGAGATGTCTCCTTCACTGCGTTGCACACTTTTGACCAAAATTATAATACCCTCTGCAAGGGTATAAAAATATAATAGGAGTATGCATAACAGACGGATATATCTGCCTTTTCATTTTGTCTCAATGCATAGTGCATGTTTGCAGCATATTAATAAATGGAGCTATAATATGTGGAGCTATAATAACTTTGAGCTATAATAACTTTGTTTTTTAAGTTAGATAATAGGATTCCACTTTGGGTAAACTTTTGGGTAAGTCGACCGACTATATCCTATAGCTGCCATATAACTGAACAATTGGAAATGACACCACCTTGGTATTTTTATAGATGCTTGGGGCTGTTTCCAACATTTGTATTAAACAAAATATTTGATAGTGAAATTCCTTTAAGGATCGGCCAACTATATATGAGCCGATATATATCTAATAATATAAGCTGCCACTTATCTGCAAGGGTATATAAACTTCGGCTCCACCCGAAACAAGCTTTCCTTTCTTGTTTTTTTTTTAAGAGAGACCTACACACCCGAATTGAAGTTCATTTTTTGTGCTTTTCATTAAAACCTTTAGCGCATAGCAAGCTCCAAATTATTAATGAGATCATTGCTTGACAAATTTTTTCATATATCCTTTTTCTTTGCGTTTCAGCGCTGGAGTTGACAAAGATGATATAACTCCTTCTCCAAAGGACATTAATTTGTTTGATTTTAAATTTTTTCGAATCACTGCAGTCATCGCTTTTTTCACAATTTTATTTGCAATTTCACGGCTTCCTTCATCTGGGAGCAGTATTTTTTTGAATGATTGACATCCAAACATACATTTGTCATTTCGAAATTCCAAATCACTTATCCTCTTTTTGGATTTCTCAACTATGTACCCTGTAAGAACAGTTCCGCACTTTCTGCCATGACCTCGAACCTTAGCATAGCAACCAACATCAGTACCCGTATTTATAGTGCCATATTCAAAAGAAAGAACGCGTGGTACTTTCTGCTTCTTGAAAATCTTATCCGCATGTGAATCCGTCCACTCTTCACAGTGAAGTTTTAAAGATTTTTCAGATATTCTTTTAGACGGAATTCTCTTTTCCCATTTTTTTTCTGATGGCACAATTTCATCCCCTTCTCAGCCATTGAAAGAGACATTTATTTTAAAGCCACACTTGACGGCATATGAACGTTTCCCTCATTGTCAATCGTCCGAAAGTCTTCCAAACTATATTTCTATTAACTCTCCTTTTTATACATTTTGAGTGATCTGGAAGATTTCTTATCAATTTAAGTTTTGTTTCGAACCCGCTAAAAAATTTTAAAGTTAAGTTTTCCAAGTTTTTAATTTCTTTATATGTTTGTGTATGAGTTACAGAAATCCGAGTTCGTTGTTGTAAAATGTTAACTGAGTTGAGTTAAGGCCTTCCTCGTCTTCTAATCTTTTGGACAAGCTGTGATTTAGAGCGTTTGATCCATAACTGCGTTCATATCTCCAACGTAGGTTATGGGCCCAGCTAATCGCAAAAATTAACTCGTATCAGATCGAAAAACTATACGAGCACATTTATGACGTGTGGTCTATGCAGTTACGTAGCGCACATATACAGCAAGAGCTCTGAAGTGTCTTGTGTGGAAAATTAAAGCAGACCAAGTAATCCACGCTGAACAATGTGGCAAGTAGTAATCCATCGATAATCCTTCCCGTCTGGAATTTAAAGTACTCAGAGGATATAGGCAGAAGAAGACATGACAAAATGCATATGTAATTTCACTGAAATTACGAAAAAACTGCAAAGTGGTGCAAAGTTGAACTAAAAGTAATTATTCTACTGTCGAGTTAGTAGTACTTATATTCAACGTACAAGCGTAGTGGCCATTGGAACAAGAGATTCTTCGCCGTCGTTTGAGTCCCTTAAAGAGAAACTGCTTTCAAAGGTGAATGGACTTTAAAAAATTTTTATATCGTATATAATGGAACAGCCGACCAGCATTATTGACAGGCGCATTCAAGAAATGTGATATGCGCACAAAGAGAAATGAAAAATTTACCGGTGCCTGTTTCGTATGCAGCATACAGGGTCACAAAGTTTTTCACTGCAAAAAGAATAAAAACAACAAGCTCAATCATAAAATGATGAATTGTCTAAATGAAGAAAATAACAGATAAGCTCACATGCGCAGTCTTACCTGCAGTAGAAGAACATTACCAAGAACATTTAGTGATGCAACAAAAATATATTTGTATCATACTAAGAAAAAAATACAGAAATTAAATTGGCTGCGAACAATGTTATTAAGCCGCCTGGAAAACGGAGAAAGAATAAAGACTTGAAAGTGATCAATAACATTACAAAACGTTCACTACGTGCCAGAGTTTAATATAAATGAGAAAATCATCAAGTAATAAAATTCCAGAAGATATAGTCACTTCAGCGGTGAGAGATGCAGAAAGTCTAGCAAAAAATTCAGGTAGCAACGCAGAAGACCAACTTCCAGCTTGGAAAATTCACAGGAAGAAAATTCGTCAAGCAACGAAGATGAAGTTAGTTACGACGCGGTCCAGATTAGTTCATACTGGCCAACGAGGTCCGTAAAAAAGAATATCACATAATCAAAAACATTGTTAGTTATCATGAAATCAAAACGCCAATTAACGTAAAAGAAGCGAAGGGCAAACACTCATCGGAATAAAACGAGAAAAGGCTATATATGCGCTTAAGCAATCAGGTAGGGATTGGAATAGCATTCTCGACGACGCTTTTTAAAGTTTTGGATTCGTTGCTACAAAAGAAGAACCGTGCATATAAAAAATGATCGATAAAGAATCGTAATTAGGTTTAGGTTAGACGGCTGGCGATTAGAGAAGCACTTATACCGTATTCGGTCAATTGTGATACCGAAGTCCGGATCTACTTCCCTAATTGCCAGTGCCCTGTGATGACTCTTATAGTCATGCTGATGCGGGTCATGTCCATCCTGAGTAATTGGAATGTTCTTTTCTGGAAACTGAGTCCCAGCAAAGCTAGGTTTCTCTTTTGCTGGGTTTCCTTTGTTGAAGCTTGTTGGAGGGTATTGGTATACCGATACCCTCCAGTTCAACCTGGAGTGGTGTGGTGGTGACTATGCGAGCCAATTCGTCTGCTATGCAATTGAGTTTGATGTCCCTACAGTCTGAGACCGTTTTCTAGTTGCTGTTATATGTTGACTTCTCTTTGTGTGAAGTTGGATATGTTTCAGTTTAGTGCTATTTATAGCTATCACATCGGTATGAAAGACGCTGCAGTGTAGAGACTATTCAGTCTAAAAGAGGCTTTGATGTCTAGTTGCTCGGAGTATACTCCTTCTCTTACTCTATTGTTAAGTTAAGTGCCTTCTCTGGGCCTCGAGTTAGGTCTCCCCATTCCTCTCTATTTGGAATGACGGTCTAGAAGGGTGTTTGTGGGTATTCCCTAAGTGGGTAATTTACTAGCCCGTTGCCGCTATCCTCGCCTACTCTATTCCAGGAAGGCCTTGGTTAGGTATGCAAGGTATGGCATTAAGGGCTTCGTTTGGGGTGGATCGTAGTGCACCACCGTAGTTTCTTAGAGACGTTTTTCTTTTTGAAGGCTGGCCACCACACCAGTACTCCATGCAGTAGTTTAGGTCTGACTATAGCGGTGTAAATGCAACTTAATATATATGGAGACATGTCCCACGTAAGTCCAATTTCTTTTGTGCTCTGACAAAAGCTTTAGCAGACTAATTTGACCTTTCTTCTATGTTGAGAACAGGATTGTGATCAGGATTGCGATGTCATCCGCATATGCTACTATCTTGCGGGAGGCTGCTTCTAACGTTATTCATCTAACGTAGAATTGAGTTAACAGTTATGCTCCATAAGAGAGGGGAGAGGGCTCCCCCTTTTGGTTTACCTCTGCTAACGGCCCTTTTTAGCGAAGATGTACCTAGTGAGGACATCACTGTCCTGTAGGTTAGCAGCTGATCAATGAGCCCTTCCAGGTAATCATCTACCCCAAGAGTCATCTGGGGTGGTTATGGTGTTCGGGAGAACGTTATTGAACGTCCCTTCTATATTCAGAAAGGCTACCAGGGCATATTCCTTCTAAGAGATGGACTTCTCTATCACAGCGGACGGGAGTCCGCTAGGTGGCGACAGGCATGCCCTGCTTATAGCAGGCGCGTGAAGACACTATATATAGCCGAAGAATTAAAAAGAATTAAAAAATTTGTGTGTGCGTTCAATCTGAATGAGTGATATACCAAATAAGAGGTAATGATTTCATTAGAGGGATTTTATCCATACATTTGCCAAAAGAAGTTTGGCTTGGGAGAAATTTGGAATAAAACACTTTCGATTCACTAAATTGGAGATAGTGGTGTCACCAGACAAAATATTTTTATATACACAGATTCTGCTCCAAAATACGCGTCGATTGGTACCTTAACCATTTGACATACCCGATTTGACATATCTTTCAAAATTTATTCAAGAAAAACGATTTATAATGAATTTCCCAAGTGAAAATGTTTTTAAAGTTTTATTCCGAAAAATGTCCCGTCCGCGTTTGCCTTATTTTGTCTCTTAAAATTTTGAAAAAATTTGAGTTTGTTTGTAACTAAAATCTAAACGTAAAACGTTTGTTCTACAATTTTTTATGGTTACCATGGTTACCATTTTAATGGTTATGGTTACAATTACTTATGGTTACCTTAAAAAATTAAAAAGACCCTTAAATGAAAGAAACGCGTAACTTTACAACCCATGCACCTAACTTTACAAGACTTTAAAGGGGTTTTTAATATCTTTTTCGCTTTCTTTAAGATCAAATGTCTAAATCGTAAGCAAAAAAAAATTCACTGAAAAGAAATTTTTGTTTAAAGAAAAGAATATTTTTTATGTAAAGTTTTTTATTCATATATTGCATTTATTCGTAACCAAAATTGATATTAGATATTTTGGGCGTGGCATACGGGTTCGCCACCGTTATTTTACCTCGTCAAGAGGTTTTTTTATATGATTATGGAGATGAGCGCCTGGAGGGCAGTCTCGGTGGATTTACCCTTGGGGCTAAGAGTTTATCTTAGGTGGGAGCTAATAACTCTTTCTATCATCTTAAGTAGGAAGAATGATTGACTGACTGGTCTGAATGCTTTTTAAAGCTAGCGTAAGGGATCTGTTAAAGATATTTGAGAGCCAATATGTGGCAATTTATCCTGATTGTTGGATTTTTGCTGGTATTTTCTCGTCGGAGCCGGCCGATTTGTAAGTCTTGAAACTGTGTTTTACCCAGTGTAGCATTTTTTGTCAGTGTAGCATTAGGCAGAGCATTGGCTTCTGGGGTGCAATCAGGAAAGTAAGTGTCTAGAAGTGTAGCTAGAGATTCTTCACTAGTATTGGTCCAAGTGCCATCTCTTTTTTTGAGATAGCCTTGAGCTGAGGCTGTTTGGGATAGGATTTTTCTGCGGAAGCCCCGCAGCTTGGGTCGTGTCTTCATGAGGAGCACTTTGCTTTTCGGATGGCTTTTTTGTTAGAGACCTGTGATGCCATATATTCGGTCTAGAGTACCTCCTATAATAGGCCACAATGGTGGCTATTTCCCTTATTTAGTTTTGTTCTTGGGCGTGCCTCGTAGGGCATTGAGGCATTGTAGGCTTGAGTGAAAACTTGAACTAGAGTGTTCAGGCTTTCCACGGTTTGAGGATAGTCTGGTGTCTGTGGTGCAATGATGCTCAATAGGATTTGGTAATATTTGGCGCAGTTGGCCTTCCTGTGGTTTTGAAAAATTACTGGCTTTGTGCTTTTAAGTTTTTTAAGTCTATATGTACCTATGATCAGAGAAAAAGTGCTTCTCCAGGAACTTCCAAAGGTTCATGGTTGAGTGCCTGTTTCGATACTAGCGTCAGATCAATGGATTTCCTGTGATTTGCAATGACCTGAGTATAACATCTAAGAGACTCACCACAGTCATTTGTGTTTGAGCTCACCCATTGAGTATGGTGAGCGTTGGAGTCACATCCTATTATGAGGCCTATGTTAAGAATTTCGCTGTATTGTACTAGTCTCTCCACTAGCTCGTCTGAGGATTGCAGCTTCTCGTAGGCCATGTAGGGCGACAGTACCCGGATTGGAGTCGTCTGGAACTCCACGGTAGCTTCCGTGTTATTTGCGTCGATGTAATTATGCAGCACAAATACGCTTAGGTGCTTTTTAGCAAACATGCAGGCTGTAATTTTACCTTCAGAGCTAGATACTAGTAGCTTGTAATCCCTGGTCGCTAGTTCAGAAGCCCTCCCTTCTGCTAGAGTGAACAAGGACTATAGTGGGTCCATCTTCAGCCAGATGGAGCAGAAGCGCATCCTAGGCTGCTTTACAATGGTGCAGGTTTATCTGAAAAATCTATAGGGACATCTGAAAGTTTCCACTCTACCATTGTGATTTCGACCTCTTCGACGTCGAAGAGGTCTTCATCAATGACCGACTCGCTGCCATCCTGCGAAGCAACGATGCGTCGGAATTGTAGCCATATTCGGAATCAAAAGCCTGTATCTTGAGTAGCGCCTGGATTGATTCCTTCGTTCCAGTTCAATTTGCATAACTTTATGGTCACCGAGCTGAACCCGTAGTTAAGCTCCCCATGAGCAGCCTCTGTGAGAGCTAAACTGTCCTAATTGATGATCAGAACCACCTGAATACAATGTTTTAATTTTGAATTTAGGAAAAAGCTGTGATTTTATTGAAATTAATATTATTATTATTTTAACTTTCCCAGCCAGCTATAATTTCTTAGGCGCTTTCAATTGTTAATTCCTTGCTGGTAATTTGGTCGGCAATATGTTATTCCTTTTCAGTTTGGTTTAAGATACAATGAAAAGAAAAAATTTCACTGTGAAAAAAGAAATGTAAAATTCGAATAAGGATCAGTCACGTATATCCGCGATATACAGTGGCGAGCAAAACTAAGTGCATGTTCACATCTCTGACTTTGACCATCAATAAAAACACAACCACTTATGCAAATGCAATAATTTCTTTTATAGTATTAATCTTAATTAAATTATAACTTGTTTTAGGAAGAAAAACAAATTTAGCATATATTTTCAAAGACTTAGAATAAAAAAACTAAATAAACTCACATGAACTCAATTTTGCACGTTCTAAGTCTTGTACCTTTTTTCGATTTTCCACATCTCTTATCAGCATAAATCAGCCAGATTTACTATTATATTTCTTATAATGCTATTTTCGGTGGTCGTAGATTTGTTTAAAACGTTTTTTTGCAGAGCGAAGTTCTTTAGGGTGAATTAATAGAAATACTTATTGATAAAATCCATAATGCGAAAATGATCGGGAGGAATTAAAAATAATGTTGTCAGCTTGACCGAAAGTGGCAATTCCACTCGTCAAAATGTCGAGAGGCTTGAAATTATCCAATCTACGATAGTCTCCATTCAGAAGAGGCGAAAGCTGACCTCCAAACCTCAAGTCTCAGGCCGGAAAAAATTATTAAAGGACTCTCGACTAGATGCTCGACTAACGATGTCCAAAAGGCGGAAAAATAAGAATTTAACACCAAAGGATGCTTGTCTGACAATAAATAATTTTATTTATAATCAGCATAGCAAGACATCGGATACATGTCGATCGTTAAAAAATAAGCCGACAAAAATGTCAAGGCTCGGTTAAAATTTGGAAAAGGACACCTAAATTGGACCATTGATGATTGGAAACGAGTTGTCTGGTCTGATGAGTCTAAATTGAACCGCTTTCAGAGTGATGGAAAACAATATTGTTGGATTCGACCAGGCGATAGAGTTCAAAGACACCATGTAAAGCAAACCGTCAAACATGGCGGTGAAAACATTATGGTTTGGAGATGCTTTACTTTCTATAATTAGTAGAACGTATTATGAAAAAAGAGGTCTATCTTCGAATACTTCAAACAAATCTTCCGAACTATTTTAAAAAATGTGCCTACCCCGAGAAGGATATCATTTTCCAACAAGATGGGGATCCAAAGCACACAGCCAATTGTCAAGGAATGGATTGGAAAGCAGCACTTTCATTGGAGTGGCCTGCACAAAGTCCAGAGCAATTGAAAATCTATGGTCAATTGTGAAAAGACCGCTTGGGCAATACAAATCTGCTCGAAAAAACATGGGCGACCTTTGGGAGCGTGTTGCGGTGGAATGAAGTCGGATTCCGCAGGACATTCTTCGAAATTTGGTCGAGAGTATGCCAAAACGCGTAACAGAAGTCATTGCAAATAAAGGACACTGGACTAAATATTAGCAATAATGTAGTTATTAAGTTTTGATTAAAACGTGCAAAATTAAGTTATGTGAGTCATGCAATCAGTTTTGCTCGCCACTGTAAGCAGCTACTTAAATGCAAGGGTATATCAAATTTTGCATTCTCCGTTCCCTTCTTATTTTTAATAGATATCATTTTTCAAAGTTATTGGTACCAAGCTGGTTCCTTTAAGGTGGCGTGACGTCCCGTGCTCACCAAGTGTGAAGATCTGGATCCCGGCCTCCATCAAGGAGTCCAGACAAATCCTCAAAATGATACACAGATGCAATCCACATCTTCCCACTACGGACTTCTGAGAAGGAAGAGATTGAAGGTCTAACAAATCAGGTGGTTCTGATCATCAATAAGGACAGTTTAGCTCTCATAGAGGCTGCTCATGGGGAGCTTAACTACGGGTTCAGCTCGGTGACCATAAAGTTATGCAAATTGAACTGGAACGAAGGAATCAATCCAGGCGCTACTCAAGATACAGGCTTTTGATTCCGAATATGGCTACAATTCCGACGCATCGTTGCTTCGCAGGATGGCAGCGAGTCGGTCATTGATGAAGACCTCTTCGACGTCGAAGAGGTCGAAATCACAATGGTAGAGTGGAAACTTTCAGATGTCCCTATAGATTTTTCAGATAAACCTGCACCATTGTAAAGCAGCCTAGGATGCGCTTCTGCTCCATCTGGCTGAAGATGGACCCACTATAGTCCTTGTTCACTCTAGCAGAAGGGAGGGCTTCTGAACTAGCGACCAGGGATTACAAGCTACTAGTATCTAGCTCTGAAGGTAAAATTACAGCCTGCATGTTTGCTAAAAAGCACCTAAGCGTATTTGTGCTGCATAATTACATCGACGCAAATAACACGGAAGCTACCGTGGAGTTCCAGACGACTCCAATCCGGGTACTGTCGCCCTACATGGCCTACGAGAAGCTGCAATCCTCAGACGAGCTAGTGGAGAGACTAGTACAATACAGCGAAATTCTTAACATAGGCCTCATAATAGGATGTGACTCCAACGCTCACCATACTCAATGGGTGAGCTCAAACACAAATGACTGTGGTGAGTCTCTTAGATGTTATACTCAGGTCATTGCAAATCACAGGAAATCCATTGATCTGACGCTAGTATCGAAACAGGCACTCAACCATGAACCTTTGGAAGTTCCTGGAGAAGCACTTTTCTCTGATCATAGGTACATATAGACTTAAAAAACTTAAAAGCACAAAGCCAGTAATTTTTCAAAACCACAGGAAGGCCAACTGCGCCAAATATTACCAAATCCTATTGAGCATCATTGCACCACAGACACCAGACTATCCTCAAACCGTGGAAAGCCTGAACACTCTAGTTCAAGTTTTCACTCAAGCCTACAATGCCTCAATGCCCTACGAGGCACGCCCAAGAACAAAACTAAATAAGGGAAATAGCCACCATTGTGGCCTATTATAGGAGGTACTCTAGACCGAATATATGGCATCACAGGTCTCTAACAAAAAAGCCATCCGAAAAGCAAAGTGCTCCTCATGAAGACACGACCCAAGCTGCGGGGCTTCCGCAGAAAAATCCTATCCCAAACAGCCTCAGCTCAAGGCTATCTCAAAAAAGAGATGGCACTTGGACCAATACTAGTGAAGAATCTCTAGCTACACTTCTAGACACTTACTTTCCTGATTGCACCCCAGAAGCCAATGCTCTGCCTAATGCTACACTGACAAAAAATGCTACACTGGGTAAAACACAGTTTCAAGACTTACAAATCGGCCGGCTCCGACGAGAAAATACCAGCAAAAATCCAACAATCAGGATAAATTGCCACATATTGGCTCTCAAATATCTTTAACAGATCCCTTACGCTAGCTTTAAAAAGCATTCAGACCAGTCAGTCAATCATTCTTCCTACTTAAGATGATAGAAAGAGTTATTGGCTCCCACCTAAGATAAACTCTTAGCCCCAAGGGTAAATCCACCGAGACTGCCCTCCAGGCGCTCATCTCCATAATCATATAAAAAAACCTCTTGACGAGGTAAAATAACGGTGGCGAACCCGTATGCCACGCCCAAAATATCTGATATCAATTTTGGTTACGAATAAATGCAATATATGAATAAAAAACTTTACATAAAAAATATTCTTTTCTTTAAACAAAAATTTCTTTTCAGTGAATTTTTTTTTGCTTACGATTTAGACATTTGATCTTAAAGAAAGCGAAAAAGATATTAAAAACCCCTTTAAAGTCTTGTAAAGTTAGGTGCATGGGTTGTAAAGTTACGCGTTTCTTTCATTTAAGGGTTTTTTTTAATTTTTTAAGGTAACCATAAGTAATTGTAACCATAACTATAAAAATGGTAACCATGGTAACCATAAAAAATTGTAGAACAAACGTTTTACGTTTAGATTTTAGTTACAAACAAACTCAAATTTTTTCAAAATTTTAAGAGACAAAATAAGGCAAACGCGGACGGGACATTTTTCGGAATAAAACTTTAAAAACATTTTCACTTGGGAAATTCATTATAAATCGTTTTTCTTGAATAAATTTTGAAAGATATGTCAAATCGGGTATGTCAAATGGTTAAGGTACCAATCGACGCGTATTTTGGAGCAGAATCTGTGTATATAAAAATATTTTGTCTGGTGACACCACTATCTCCAATTTAGTGAATCGAAAGTGTTTTATTCCAAATTTCTTCCAAGCCAAACTTCTTTTGGCAAATGTTTGGATAAAATCCCTCTAATGAAAACATTACCTCTTATTTGGTATATCACTCATTCAGATTGAACGCACACACAAATTTTTTAATTCTTTTTAATTCTTCGGCTATATATAGTGTCTTCACGCGCCTGCTATAAGCAGGGCATGCCTGTCGCCACCTAGCGGACTCCCGTCCGCTGTGATAGAGAAGTCCATCTCTTAGAAGGAATATGCCCTGGTAGCCTTTCTGGATATAGAAGGGACGTTCAATAACGTTCTCCCGAACACCATAACCACCCCAGATGACTCTTGGGGTAGATGATTACCTGGAAGGGCTCATTGATCAGCTGCTAACCTACAGGACAGTGATGTCCTCACTAGGTACATCTTCGCTAAAAAGGGCCGTTAGCAGAGGTACACCAAAAGGGGGAGCCCTCTCCCCTCTCTTATGGAGCATAACTGTTAACTCAATTCTACGTTAGATGAATAACGTTAGAAGCAGCCTCCCGCAAGATAGTAGCATATGCGGATGACATCGCAATCCTGATCACAATCCTGTTCTCAACATAGAAGAAAGGTCAAATTAGTCTGCTAAAGCTTTTGTCAGAGCACAAAGAAATTGGACTTACGTGGGACATGTCTCCATATATATTAAGTTGGTTCTACACCACCATAGTCAGACCCATACTACTGTATGGAGTACTGGTATAGTGGCCAGCCCTCAAAAAAAAAAGAACGCCCTTAAGAAACTAAAAAAAATCCTGCGAGAAGCAGTACTGTGCATCAGTGGTGAACTACGATCCACTCTAATCGAAGCACTAAATGCCATACTTCGCATACATATCCCAGGTAAAGCTGAAATAGAGCAATCGAAAGTAGCGGCAATCCGGCTAAGGGAAACCCAGCAATGGAGCTATTCTAATACGGGCTGTTGGGTTAAGAACCACCAGCAAAACCGATTGGAATATTGATCATTTGTTTGGCTGCAGCGGCATTGATTTGTGTCTGTCTGTCTCCCAGTTTCTTATGCACTTTTTTGTAATTGGTAGCGCATGCGCTTTTGGGAGCTTTGGTAGAGCTTTTGCGACCAAGTATTGTATTTTTTGGTGTTGATATTGACGGTCCGATGCTTGGTTATATTGCGCGGAATAAACCCAAATAAATATTGAAATTAAAATTGTACTTGTTTAATATGGCCGCTATCAAAAAGCTGGTAGCATTACATATTGGTGACACCGACGTGATTGAGCCCCGAATTTCAATCAGTTTAAGTGCCCCGAAAACTAACTGGAGCTAAAACTATTGGATCTGCTACCGCATCCGGTGAAAGGATGCAGCGAAGAAGAGCAGAGGTGTCCTGCCAGGAGAGGCGCTGCATCATAAGGTGAAAGCTGCAGCGCGGAATGAGGGTTGCACCATTATGACGCTGCGATGTGGTTCTTGGCCACAACTACGATGTGGCCCTTGACTTATTGCGCAATCGTTTCAGTAATCGGCGGTTTATATTCTAATCTCACATTAATGAGATCCTGCAGCTTCATGTGGTCGAGCCAAGGTTTGTTGCTTCTTTTCGGGAGTTATCGGATCGGTTCAATGGTCATATGCGGACTCTCATGAGTTCCGATCAGCTGCCGAGATCCAAGGATGCTTACTTATCCAAATATTCCTCCAGAAGCTTCCACTAAAGCCAAGTGGGAGGACACTCTCGCCGGAACCAACGACAGCCTTCCATCATGGGAGTATATGACACGATTTTTAGAGCAACGGTGCCAGACGCCCGAGAACGTAGATTTTTTTTGGCTGCGCGTCTACCTGCCAACCAAGTGGGCAGAGGAAGATCTTCCAATAACCGATCTTCGTGCATGCTTATTAACGCCCGTCCTAAACCATGCTTCCTTCATGTCCAAGGTTTATTGCCTTGCCGATCAGTGAACGGTACGACGAAGTCCGACGGCTGACCCGCTGTTTTGTATGTCTGAAGGATGGCCATTATGCACGCGGATGTTCAGCTTCCCGTTGTCCAACGTGCAATCGCCGACATCATTCTTTGTTGCACCATTGCGGGTGCGGGGTGAGCTGCCCAGCTCTACCACTGCCCCACCAGCACGAAACTTGGTTTCCCGCGATGCAGTTGCCGTTGCTACTCAGGATCGTCATACTGAACTAGTGCTTCTACCACCCGCCAATATCTTCATCCTTGGTCGATCAGGTGCCTTCCTGCCTGGCCGGAATTCTACTTCACAAGTTCACCTTATCTCGTCGTGGCTGGCAAGTCAGCTGCAGCTTCGTCGCTGCAAATTCTGTGTAGCGGTCGCCGGTCTCGGCGGCGCTCAGTTTACTACGGATGGAGCCTCCGGTTATGTGAGCGTGAAGTTAAGGGAGAAACTACGAATGGTTTCCCACATTGCGGACTATTAACACAGCCTTAACATCGATATTTCGAAGTGGTAGATTCCTGACAACTTTGCTCTGGCTGACCCCAACTTCAACAGACCGCAGCGTGTGGACTTGGTAATTGGAGCCAGCCTGTTCGTCAACCTGTTTTCAGTTGGCCAAGGTCAGGCCAAGGTTAGGTCACTGCCTTCCAATTGCCCAAAATACGCTATTTGGCTGGGTGGTTTCTGGACGCAGTTTCGGTCCGCAGACGGTTTACCTCAACAGATGCCCATGAATAAGTTCGTATGTTCGTATGTAAGCGGGAGACTGGATTGCCCTATGCAGAAAGAGAAGCAGAGCAAAATCAACGTTCCAGTCCTCATGCGCTCGATACGAGAACTCGATTCTCACATTGGTCTAGTGGGAGGAGCAGTGCATGGTCAAAGGTTTGGAAGATATTGGTGTGCCTTGTTCGCCTCGCACGATTCCTAGATGGGACGAATGCGACTAATTAAGTCGTCTTAAGGCAGCTGCGCATCCCGAGAATTAATCCATTCCAAAGATGTGCCTGCTGCCCTTCCAGAATTGTTATTAAAGGCCCACTGAAGGGGGAGGATGTTGGACCAAGCAACCTTGAAGGTGGCTGCCGATTGGAATATTGATCATTTGATAAACTGCAGCGGCATTGATTCGTGTCTGTCTATCTCCCAGTTTCGCATGCACTTTGTAGTTGTTCGAAGCGCATGCGCTTTTGGCAACTTTGATAGAGCTTTTGCACCCAAGCTATTAGTTGTCACTTGTATTTTTGGAGCTGATATTGACTGGCCGCTACTTGGTTATATTGTGTGGAATTAACCCAAAAAAATATTGAAATTAAAATTTAACTTGTTTAATTCGGCCGCTATCAAAAAGCTGGTAGCGTTACACGGGCCACTATACCATTCGACTAAGCGACCCACTTATTCCTAACAGTACAGACTACTGCACTCCTAGAGAGTATCCACAAACACCCTTGCAGACACTCATTCCTAATAGAGAGGAATAGAGAGGGGACCAGACCACAGAACCAGAGAACGCACCGGGCTTCTACACCGCTTTAAGCTGAACACTGAAGTAGGACGAGGAATATACTCCGAACGACTAGGTATCAGAGCCTCTTCAGGACTACCCAATCACAGCAGCGTCTTACAGGTCCAGGCGATAGCCATAAGGGAAGCATTAAAATTCCTAAACATACAAAACTTCACACAAAGAGAAGTCAATATGTACAGTGACAGCTAAGCGGCAATAAAGTCGATCACCTCGGTCACCAGCAGGTCAAACACAGTCTCAGACTGCAGATCATCTCTCCACGAGACATAATCTCTCCACGAGACCAGTATGACATAATCCTCATCTAGGTCTCAGGTCACAGGATCCTTACGGGCAACTGCATAGTAGAAGAACTGGCTCTCATAGGCAACACCACACCGTTCCAGGGTGAACTGGAGAGTACCGGTGTACCAATAGCAACATACAAACTTAAACTTATAGAGGCCAACAAAAGAGAAAACTCGTTTTACTGGGACTCCATCCCAACTGCCGGTTAGCCCAACCATGGCCTATAATCTTAAAGAAAAGAACATCTCAATTATTTAAGATGGACATAACCCGCATCAGCAAGGCCATAAGAATCATTACGGGGCACTGGCTATTGAAAACACATGCTAGGCAAATTAATTCACCCCACAACGACTACTGCCGAAGCTGTGAGAACTAAGAAGAGGTAGAAAGCGTTGAGCATCTCCAATGCCACTGCCCAGCCCTGCTATCTCTCAGACCTCAACAGCTAGGTGGTAAGTTCCTCACCAACATATCAATGATGTCAGAAATAGATCCAAGCAGGATAGAAAAATTTACCAAAACCTCAGGATTGACAAACTGCTAGACCATGAGTCCTTTCTGCGAACAAGGGGAACTAGATCCGGCCTACGGTATCACAATGGACCGAATACTGTCTAAATGTGGTAGTTGCCTCTACAGCAGGTAACTGTCAGCCGTCTAACTCAATCTAACCTAATAGAAATTAATTAAAACACGAAAGGAAAACTAACTTTGGGCGGACCCGAACTCTTGCAGTTAGATGGCAGCTTATATTATTAGACATATATCGGATTTTATATAGTCGGCCGATCCTTATGAAATTTGGCAGATCGGATAAGTTTTCCAAAATGGGATTCATGGAAAGTCCCACCTTTCTAACTGAAAAAAAAAAAATGTTCTGGCATTTCCGATCAATGAGTTTTATAACAGCTAAAGGATATAGTCGGGCGATCCTTATAAAATTCGGCTGTTCTTATAAGTTTGCCCAAAGTGGAATCCATAGAAAGACCCATCCTTCTAACTTTAAAAACAAAATAATGGCATTTCCGATCAATCAGTTATATGGTAGCGATAGGATATAGTTGACCGATCATATACCGTACCGACTTATATTCTGCCTGCAAAGAAAAGAAGAATGTGTAAAAAGTTTGAAGTCGATAGCTTTAAAACTGAGAGACTAGTTTGCGTAGAAACATACAGACGGACATGCTTATATCAACTCAGGAGGTGATGCTGATCCTCCTCCTCCCTCTTCTCCTGAAGAATGTATATACTTTATAAGGTCGGAGATGTATCCATTGTTGCACACTTTTGACCAATATTAGAATACTCACAATTGTAGAATACAAGGGTATAAAAATATACAAAATTAAATAAATTGTTAACATGGAAGACAACAAGCTCTGCAAACGAGTAAAAATTAGTCAATCTCGTAAATAACAAAACAACAAACGTCATCTCTTATATTTAAGAAAAAACGATTTTTTCACTGTTCGCGCCCCCGAGGTAAAATAACCAACGACAATTGCAACTTTACAGAAAGAGGTAATGCTTGGTCTCTTTTGCACTAAATGAAGCTTTAGAGTTCCCAGTGCCCGTGCCCTGACGTCGCCCACGTTCCCTTTACATTATTAAGCAGCCTCAGCAGTATGCTGCTAACAATCAAAACGGAATCTTTGACCTCTTTAACGGCAAAAAAAACAACAATAGCTTCTCAGTGGGCGGAATTTTTTACGCAATCAAATACCGGACCATTGATAGTATTGATCGTTATCTGCAAATAAAAACAAAACTAAGTCCACGACAATCAAAAAAGACCAGATTGTTAAAAAATCGAAAAAATTAGACATCATCAGTGACCTATACGACAAAAATGATATAGCAAGCATACAGAACAGTGTTAGTCAAGAAACCAACCGACAAAATTAGCATAGAGCTAATAAGGTTCTCCCTTTAATCTCTGCTAAACTTTCCTGGCGTTTCCCATTTTGGTTCAAGTAGTATCCCAGAAAGAGTCGTAAAGAAAGTAAGAACCGAAGTAGAGGAGAGCCATGGGTTTTACTAGCCACTACTAGTTTTCCCATTAATAAATACTAATTGTAACCTTGACCACGTGGACAATCTTAATTAAATTGAAAATGAGTAAAGTTTGATAATTATCTCTGGTAGTCGTTTTTCATATGAAAAACCCCCGAGCAGAACTTTGCATATGTCATCACATACCGAATATGAAAGAGATATGTTTTGTCACAACAGACTTCTTTTTTATTTATTTATTGAATGTAAAAATTATCTGTTATTTTTAAATAAATTATAATTAAGAGTAAGGCTTAAATTTTCTACGTACAATAAAATTACATTTAATTACATCTACAATTCGAAAACAGGTTATAATTTTTACTATTGATATTTTGGTCAACAGCCAGATAAAGAGGTAGTTGGTTATTAAGAATGAAAGGGAATATAAAGTGCAGTTTATTATATTGTTGAAAATATGATCGCGTCCCTTACATTGGACTTTCGTGCTTTACGTTTGAGTTAGAACTGAACTTGAACAAAATAACTTAAGAACTAATACATATTGGAACAGAGTTGCCAGGTTGCTGCTTTGATACAAATATATGCGTATATTACAACACGCCCCCTCAAAGTAGCAATTTATAACTTTAATTATTCGACTTAATTAAATACGGCGACGCCCAATGATGATATGCAGTCACGATGTTTGCTGCTGCTTAATCCCTTCGTCAGGACGTCGGCTGGCATCTGCTCCGTCGGCATGTATTCAATTTCGATGTCGCCACTCTTATGTTTTTCCTGGATGAAGTGGTGGCGCACGTCGATATGCTTTGTGCGGGGATGAAAACCAAAGCCTTTAACCAGTTTTTGCGCGCTTTGGTTGTCATTGTAGATGCGTATAGGTCTGCCTTTTCTGCCGATCCTCTCCAGAAGACTCTTTAGGTATGAAGCCTCCTTTACTGCCTCGGACACGACTAAGTACTCGGACTCAGTACTGGATAGAGCCACAGTCCGCTGTTTTCGCGCCTCCCAGCTTATGGTAGCGCCGGCAAGTATAAACGCTTGCCCCGAATATGAGCGCCGATCTGTCATGTTGGCGCCCCAGTCTGCATCGACCACACCATATAGGTCTTCTTCATTTTTGCTGTAGAGAAGACCTAGCTCCTTTGTTCCGTTTAGGTAGCGCAGCCGTTTAGGTAGCGCAGTCGAGAGCGTTTTGCCGCTCTCCAGTGTTCTTCATTGTAGCTAGAGTTGAACTGGCTCAAAAAATTCACTGCATATGCAATATCTGGACGAGTTGTCACTGCAAGAAACATTAAAGTACCAATTAAACTCTGGTAAGGATACCTTTTCATCTCGTTCTCGTCGAATGCCTCTGGTCGCTTCAGGTTGCTTTTTGCTTCAATTGGTGTCAATGCAGGTTTGCATTCTGTCATACCAAATCTCTTTAATATGGTATCGATGTACTTCGCTTGTGAGATAAATACGCAATGTTTTTGTAGATCTTGTTGGAATTCCATTCCCAAACACATCTTCACTCGGCCGATATCTTTCATCTGGAACTCTGCGCTGAGATGCGATTTGATTTGCTGCAGCCATTTCGGATTATTTGGAGTTAATAGCAAATCATCCACGTAAATCGTCACCAGTAGAATTTTCTTCTCCTCCTTTTTTATAAACATGCATGGGTCCTGCTCGGTAGGCTCAAGTCCAATTTCCTTGAGTTTTGTAGTCAGCTTCTGATACCAACGTAAGCCTGACTGTCGCAATCCATAAAGGGCCTTCTTGATTAAGCAGACTGGATTTTTCATCCGCTTTACTGCCTGAATCCACTGCTTGGCTTCTTTGACGTATTTCGCTTCTGGATTCTTCTGATTGAAACCAATTGGAACTCTTGATGCCAATTTTTCCATAAATTCGTTGAAACCTTCTGGAATGTTCATGTACACGTCTTCCTCCAGTTCACCGTTTAGGTATGCCGTTACTACGTCCATTTGGTGGATCTCCATATCAGACTGTGCCGCTAAGGCTGCCAATAGTCTAACTGATGTGAATCGTGCAACGGGGGAGTACGATTCATAGAAGTCTTCGCCTGGTTTTTGTGCGTAGCCCTTTGCCACTAACCTCTCCTTCTTCTTACCCTTGGATGTGCCATCGTCTTTGGTTCGGAAAACCATTTTGTTGCCAATTATTTGTCGGTTGCTTGGACGTTCAACAACTTGCCAAGTGTTGTTGAGAACCTGCGCCAAAAATTCGAAAAATTCAGCTGCCCTTATCCAGCCGATCCCATCTGTTGAGCTTTTCGCATCGTCGATTGTCGTTGGATCGTCTGCGTCTATCGCAAATGCCATCTCACACTCCTCGAACGTTTCTTGGGAGGATGAGCCCATGCTGTCTTCTTGGCTGCTCTCGTTGCCCTCTTTTGCTGCTTGTTGGTATATCTTGCGTGGTCTTCCACGCTGGCCGGTCCTCACTGATCTGGGACGCCCTTTACCAAAACGTTGGGGCTGGGGTTGATCTTCGGATTCTGCATCGCTAGATGACCCACTTTCTTGCTGCAGTTGTAGCTCAATGCCTGCTATTCCTGTGCCTATGTCCACTTGTAGCTCGTCTTCGTAAAACTCTTGGTAGTCGCTTTTGAATCCTGCTGTGCTCAAAAACTTGACGTCACTACTGGTGATTATTGAGCGTGCTCCTGGAACATATAATCGGTAGGCTTTCGATTCTTCAGCGTAGCCAACCAATATGCATTCTTGTGATCGAGACTCAAACTTGCCTTTGTTTGTGCATTTCACCAATGCATATGCTTTTGTGCCAAATATTCTCAGATATAGCGTTGGGACTTTTCCAGTCCAGTATGTATATGGTATGTCACCACATATTCCTTTCGTCGAACATCTGTTTCGGATGTGACAGGCGGTGTTGACTGCCTCTGCCCAAAGCATAGGGGGTGCACCCGACTGTTTCATCATGCACCTGGCTATCTCGATGAGAGTGCGATTCTGCCTCTCCGCTATGCCGTTCTGCTGCGGTGTGTACGGCACTGATAGCCGCCGACCAATCCCGTGCTTCTCCAGAAAATCGTCGAAGGCTCTGTTGCGATATTCTAGTCCATTATCGCTCTGCAATGTTTTTATTGTCTTTCCTGTGAAATTCTCAACAAATGATTTATAAGTCTGAAAAGCTTCAAATACTTCATTTTCCTTTTGAGGAAATATACTTTACAGTAACGGGAGTAGTCATCAGTAAACGTGGCAATATACTTGTAGCCACTTATGGACTCCGTTCGCATGGGGCCGCATACATCACTGTGTACAATTTCTAATAGGTCTTTGGTTCTCTTTTCTTTTGCGCTCGGGTAACTTTTTGCGGTTAGTTTTTCACTTAAGCAAATTTCACATTCTGAGAGTTTTTCTTCGCGATTTAATTTCATACCGTGGACTTTCCCTTTTATAGCCATGCCTTTTAAGTCATTTTCGTTTCAGTGTCCCATACGATAATGCCACAAATCGATTTCTTTAACGTTAGAATTCACCACATTGTTCGCCTGTTGTTTTTCGGTATTCAAATAATATAAGTTTCCATACCGTTTCGCGCTTAACCACACTTTATTATTTTTCATAATAATTGCCTCATTTTTTTCGGAAATGTACCTCGTACCCTTTGTCGGTTATTTTTGAAACTGACAATAAATTTTGGCGCAACTCAGACACATGAAGCACTTCTTTAATAATTATTTCTTTCTTTTGTTGTTTGTTTCTGACTTCAATATTAATGTCGCCAATACCGTTTACCCTAGTTGTATTATTATTTGCCAAATTCAAAGTCTTTTCGACCTTTTTTACACTCTCAAACATATTTCTGTTTGAACTCATATGTGCCGTACAACCGCTATCTAGGCACCACATTTCATTTAGCATTTCCACTGAATAACCATATTCACAAATATTTAGCGCTTCTTTCTTATTTTCCGTTTTACTCGCGCGATTCTCGTTATTTTCATTTTTCTGTCTATTTTTGCAGTTTCTTGCTAAGTGTCCCGGCTTATTACAGTTATAGCAAGTTCTCGTTTCTTTCTTCTCTACTTTGCCTTTTCGGCGGTTAGCGTATAATGCGTTTTGTTCTTCACAATCACTTTTTGTCTTTCGCGCATCTGCCTCTTCTAGTATTTTTACGCGTAACACTTCTGGCCCTGGCAAATCGTCTCTGGTTTCCATGGCACACCTAAATGTTTCGTAAGAACCCGGCAGACTATATAAGAGAAGGATAGCAAGCAAATCGTCGCCTATTGCTACGTTGATTTCTTTTAACTTTTTCACTGCGTCGAAAAATTTGTTGACATGTTGCCTCATGTCGTTACCTTCTTGCATTCTCGATAATGCCACACGTTTCAGCAGACTCGCTTTTCGCGCTGGTCCCGTTGATTGAAACGTTTCTTGTAACCGTATCCAGCAATCTCTGGATGTCGCGCAACTTTCAATTATATTTAATTCCGATGTACTAATCGAGAGTAATATATCCGCGCGCGCCTTTTCATCTTGCATTTTGCATGCATCCCGATCTTCATTTTTTTTTGGACAAATGTTTGTACCATCTACATACTGCCATAGTTCGCTTTTCACGAGCACTGCACGCATTTTCAATTTCCATGTGTCATAATTCTCCGCGCTTAGCGGTTCAATTTTTATAAAAGCACTCGCCATTTTTCATAGCTTGCCTATTTCACAATTTACACTTTTTCTGAGAACTCTTCGTTCAGCATTTCATTCTCTCGACTATTGCGATCTGGGCCCATAACCTATTGATATTTTAGTCAACAGCCAGATAAAGAGGTAGTTGGTTATTAAGAATGAAAGGGAATATAAAGTGCAGTTTATTATATTGTTGAAAATATGATCGCGTCCCTTACATTGGACTTTCGTGCTTTACGTTTGAGTTAGAACTGAACTTGAACAGAAGAACTTAAGAACTAATACATATTGGAACAGAGTTGCCAGGTTGCTGCTTTGATACAAATATATGCGTATATTACAACATTTACAAATAACACAAAAAATATATGTTCAGCAAAATTCTATCTACAAATTGGTGTCGGAAGCAAACCACAGGGGTCGGAAGGACCTGGTTACTCTGTTTGGAACAGAAAATAATATTTTTTCCAGAAACAATTTCGAATGAACTTCACCAAGAATGATCCTATGAAGGAGCATGACCCCAGCACAAGTACGACGCATCCGCAATGGAGGTAGATCTAGTCATTTTAGCCGACAGCGATATGGAGGATGGCGTCCATCTAAGTCCCTGTTTGAATTTTTTAATGCAAATAAAAGAATTCTCATTTGATGAGCCGTGTATTGCGGACTCCAAACGCATGAACAGTATTCAAGGATAGGTCGAACCAAAAAGACATGCAGAGTGTTAGTGGTGAAGGGATCATCAAAATCTTTTGACCAGCGCTTGATAAAAGCAAGTACACCTCTGGCTTTATTAATTATTACTGAAATATGTTCATTAAGCGACAGCTTGTGGTCGAAAAGGACTCCAAGATCATTCATTAGGGAAACCCGATCTAAAACGCAATTCCCAAGTGAGTACGAGATGAAAGGAGGTGCACTGCGATTAAACGTCATAATCTTTTACTTTGAGCAGTTAAGTTAGAGGAGATTGTTAGAGCAGCACAAGGCGACTTCATCAAGGTCCAATTGCAGATGTCTATGAAGAAAGTGGTCAGAGAAATAAAAACAGAGCTTGACATCATCAGCATACATAAGTGTTGTAACATAGCTTACGACACTAGGTAAGTCGTTAACAAACAGGATAAACAGAAGAGGTCCTAAGTGACTACCTTTCAACACCAGATGTAACGTTTACAACTTGTGATGTGATGTTCTTGAACAAAACACGCTGCGAACGATTTGATAGATATGAAGTCATCCACTGTATGATATTTGGTGGAAAACCCATAAGACACAGTTTCCGAAGAAGGAGACGATGATTTACAGATTCAAAAGCTTTGTTTAAATCAGTGTAAAAAACGTCGGTTTGCATGCGTTTCAAAAAACCTTTGTGAATGATAGAAGAAAATTCAAGTAAATTGGTTGTAGGAGTAGGTTGTGTAGATGCAGAAAATAAGATATCCATGGTTAAGAGAGCATTATAAACCTCAAAATGATGAAATTTAGACATGAAAATGATGTTTAGGTGCGGAATTTTATAAGCATATGTAAAATTAAGATCTAATGAATCGACAAATAGGTTGATTGAAAAATTGAAGCAAAAAGATTAGCAATACTTTGTTCAAAAGAATCGAAAATATTTTTATTTAAGTTAGGGACGAAGGAAAAAGATTGGATTTACGTTTCATATAGACAAATGAATAGAAGGAGCTCTGATCATTTCGGAAGTTTACCTTACATAGGAATATAAACAAAGTTTGTCAGATGAAGCGAAATTCCAGACTTAAGAAACATTTTGTAAGCTCTTGATTTTCTGTTCTTGAGACGAGAAAGGTATTTATTGAACCAAGGTGGTTTTGTTGATGATGATAAAACTTGTGGAACAAATTTGTCCAACGCGTTGTAAATTACATCATAAAACAAATCAATAGCAGCCAAAACATGAAAGATATTCCCAATCAATTTCAGCCAAGTGATTGCGAAGAGCATTATCATCCATTTTTCTGAAATAGCTTCATACGAAGCTGAGTCTTATAGTTAGCGTGAATATTAGGGACAATAATTAACACAGAAACCAGGGAAGCGATAATGATGATATCATATTAGAGAAAATAAGATCTAAAGATCTGCCAAGAGTCTAAAGGAAGTGTGTTTCTCGTCTGCCACCAACACCTTTAATATGTGAGCAGTTACTGCAAAGCCAGCTGGATAGATAAGAGTCACCGGTCATGGATCCTTCAAGTTCGTATTTTTTAACAGTGCAAATAAGACACATTATTGACGTAGATATGACCACTGTAGTGAGAGCGACAAGAGTTTAATTTGCAACTCAGTGCAAGAGAGGCACGATATAATCAAGCACGTCAATGGACGTAACAAAAGAGATACGCGTGAGAGGCTGGACGCCGTGACAATGAAAAAATTTACTTCTAGTAACAACGATGTAACGGTCACGCGTCCAGAGAGTGTAACTCAGGAAGGGAATACGAGTAAAAACGCATTTAGAAAATATACGAATGAGGTTTCGCATTTTGGATAGGCAGATATGCAAAATCGGCGTATGCCTCCAAAAACTTTCATTCCAACAATCGAGTGCGCTACATGGACGTCTATTGTACGACATGATGCTTGGGAGCATCAACAGGGTAGAAAGTCTCAATCAGAACGCAGCCAAAGTGGACTGCAGTGGTTAACCACTTGACCAGCTTGACTGCTAGCATCGCTTCACCTAATTCGGTTATTGGTACGGTTAATGGGTTGACTGGGCTGACTTTCCGTTCAACTGCATTTCGATTTTGAATCTTCCATCCGAACGACGCATAATATCAGCGAATGTTATGGCGTGCGGCAGATGGGAAGAGCATGACAAATGCATTGTAGACGCTTACGTTCGGGGTATCCTTCGGCAGACAAAGGAAGTGAAAGATTCCTTTCCAAGGGCCGTCGAGTACTCGAAGGACAAAATTTAGGTGAATAACGCGCCTCAGGACTGATCGCCTCAGTCATCATTATTGGAAAGCTGATCCTAAAGGCTCATCACGGCCAAAGTAATAAAAAAGGACGGAGCGCATGTTTGCTTGGTTTGAGACTCACCGATTCCAGCGGCCATCTTACAGCAATGGCGGGCTTCCGATCCAGCCAGATATCGAAGATGTCACGGTTGATCGATGGCCTCAGTTCGAAATAGGTGGTCCTCATCATATGCAGTGTCGGTATGTCTTCGAATGGAATACCTCAATGGACCATGTGCATATCGCTCCTGGCGGCAAAAACGAAAGTCAGCCCAGTCAACCCATTAACCGTACCAATAACGGAATTAGGTGAAGTGATGCTATCAGTCAAGCTGGTCAAGTGGTTAACCACTGCAGTCCACTTTGGCTGCGTTCTGATTGAGACTTTCTATAGGAAGAACGCCACCATTAGCCGAATGGAGGTGTGTAAAGATAGAAGACCTGACAGGCCAATCGAGTGGCATTCATATTGGATCACAATGAGCCAGATCAATGGGACCACGTGGGTAACATTGACAACCCGACAGACTGTAGAACCAGAGTGCTGACCCCAAAGGAGTTGCGGATGACCTGCTATCGTTATTTTTGGATAGTGGCCTACGATCGAAGATTTGTCCACATCGCTGCGAACAAAGGGATCCAGCACGCAGAAGCCTTAAACGTAGCGGAACTCAAAGGTGCATTGTTTTGCATCGTAAGGATTGTCCAGAAGAAGTCTTTTGACTTAATTCCGTTAAAAACATCAAGTTTCTGCCATTCTGGAGCAAACTTATACACCAGGCACCCATCTTAGTAGAAGATATTTCATGGATAATAGACCGCCTTCAGTTTGCCACATTGACACCGGACAGACGCCATCCTATAATTTTAGCCAGATGCCATCACTTTACCGACTTGGTCATCAATTAGTCGCATATAATGACATTGCAAGCAGCTAACGCTTTCACATACGCGCCAGTAATTTTGTATTCTCACCGGAAAGCAAACCGTGCGTCGTGTGTTTCCGAGCTAATCCAACAATCTCGGCCGCTTTCCCACGGACCTTTTGTCATTATGGGAGTTGATTACACTGAAGCCATCAGCTCAATGAACTCAAGGCATTTCGGATACGGGGTCTTTCAAAATACGCCCTTCACTTGGAGCTGGTGACCGGGCTCACCACGACGCACTTTCAGCTTACTTTCGACAGGTTTATCGGAATACAGCGACCACGGATATAATTTTGTGGAGTCTAACAATGTTCTTAAAGGGCTATCAATGCAGTTTCGTGCCAAAAATCAAGGGATCATACCATCAAAATGGACCCAGTCACTGAGCCCTTTAGTGCTCCTCAGTCGCCTAACT
Organism: Drosophila monieri; assembly: GCA_035047585.1. Classification (NCBI taxonomy): domain Eukaryota; kingdom Metazoa; phylum Arthropoda; class Insecta; order Diptera; family Drosophilidae; genus Drosophila; species Drosophila monieri. Next base: position 17,705,511 of record JAWNPJ010000001.1, read on the forward strand.
TTGGCGGAGTGTGGGAGGCCAATGGAAATCGGCCAAATACCATCTGAAGCGCGTGATTGCGGATCAACGGCCAACCAACAAGGAGACGGCCACAGTGCTGGTAAGTATAGCAGCGTCTCTTCATTCATGCCCACTTTTACCAGTCACAGCTGCCACAGTTTACCTGTACTGGCTGTCTCCGGTAACATTAAACATTCCGGTAACATTATTGTGGTAACATTAAAAACCAAACAAGGGAAGTTAAATCAGTAAATTTCGAACATCTGTCGCTTACCCATTCAAGAATAGCCTTTAGTTTTCGCTAGGGTCCCGCTGCATACGTACAGCCCACCTCCCGCCCAACCGGCCGAGGAACGATGCCGCATAACGTACGGATCGAATCACCGGGATACATCCGAGATAGTGTAAGATTAGAGTTGGAGTAAGATATCACGAGGAAGAGTGTAACATAGATAACGAAAAAAGGATATTAAATAGGGCAAAGTGACAAGATGTGGTAGAGACCATTGTAGTCCGAAAAGAATACCCTAAAGGGATAATGTTGGGCATATGTCGAAAAGCAGTGGGTAAGGAGTAAAGGACGAAAGTTTCTAGTCCTTCTACTAGGAACGTTAAAATTTAGACGTTATACTAAATGCTGACTGTCTTCACTACCATCAATAAGATTATATAGAAACACTACACCCAGCATTGTTTTACGGTTTGTTAGTGATGATAAGTTGATTACTAAGAGTCTACTATAATAAGAGGGATATAGAGTATAAGAGAGTGTGGGAAAAAGAGTGGAGATTCGCATTCCCATTAAGTTCTCTAAGTGCGAATCAGGAAGTTTTTTTGTACAGATTCTATGTGATCACGGTGTACTTCGTATTGAGGATTCCAGACACACGTGTTAACGGGTGCTGGTTGCGTGGAGGAGCTAAAGAATATTAAGTGTAAAGTAACTTAGGTTCATCAAAACTCTGGGTTTGAATTGAGAAAGTGGTTTTCAAACTCGCCTGAAGTTACTGCATTCGGGAGCACCGTTAAGCCAATAACACTTTCGGACTCAGAGCTGACAAAAGCATTAGGAATCGCTTGGGTTCTTACAGATGACGTATTTAAATTTGAAATTCTTTCTTCTTTCGGTGACATCAAAGCTCTTCGACCCCTTGGCTTATTAAGCCCAATCCTTATTAAAGGAAAGATCCTGTTGCAGGAACTTTGGCTTAATAAGCTAGATTCGGATGAGTCGATTCCACTGCATCCACTGCAATTAGAAGGTATCTTAATACCGAGATTTGAGATGAGTAAGCCGATGTCACTAATTAAAATTCATGCCTTTTCCGACGCATCGATAAGAGCCTATGGAGCCTGCGTCTATATTCGTTGCAAATCGGCAGAAGGTATTAAAGTTTCGTTGTTGACTGCAAAGTAGCGAAGTAGCCAAAGCAGCGCCGCTCAAGACAGACCCCCGTCTTGAGTTATGTGCCGCTCACCTTCTCGCAGACCTCTGCCGCAAAATCAAGCCTCTTATTAAAGTACCAATCGAACGATGTGTATATTGGTCAGATTCTGAAGTTTGTCTTCATTGGATTCGTTCCCATCCATCGTTGTTGTCAACGTTCGTATCAAATAGAGTGGTTCAGATTCAAGAGTGGTCAGAGAATAGTACGTGGCGGCATGTACCAACTAAACAGAACCCGGCAGATATTGGTAGAATCGATCTGGTTTCCAGGTCCATTTTATTTTCCATCGATTTTAACGGAGCCGGAAGATAATTGGCCAACGAGTCCACGGTTTGATTTGTCATTAGAGCTTTTGCCGATGGATGCAAAAAAAGAATACGGTCGGATTAACCGCAATGGTCGATGCCTGATATTTATTGTAAGCGATAGAAGGATTTTCCTCTCACCTAAAACTTCTGCGAGTGTTCGTTTACATGTTCCGCTTTATAAGGAAAAGTAAAAAATTAATAGCTACGTCTGATAGTACCTTCATCTGTCGAATATCACGAAGCTTTCAATAAAATTGTCCAAATGGTTCAAAAGCACGAGTATCAAGAGAATGTTAAAAATATTCGAATAAACCTGGTTGTTCGCCCAAGTCTACAGAAGCTAAATCCGTTTGTCCATGAAGCCTCCCAGGCTTATCTTTTCGTTTTTGCGGGTCGGGGGCGACTAGCTAATGCTCCTATGTCGTACGATGCCAAGTTTCCAGTATTGTTGACGATGCGCTCTCAATTTGTTCAGAGCTACGTCCGATACTTGCACGAGTCGAATTTTCATGTGGGTCCACGAGCACTGGTGAGTCTCTGTCGACAGCATGTTTGGATAGTAAACGCGCAGGAAGTCTGCAGTCAGATAGAACATTCATGCATACGTTGTTTTAAATGCAAGCCTCATCTGATGATTCAAATCATGGGAGATTTAGATCGTGTCCGTGTGCTCCGCCCATTCTCCATATGTGGCTCGGATTTCTGTGATCATATTAAGACGGCATTGATAATTCGTGGTAGGCACCCTAGAAGTCCTATATTGCCCTTTTTGTTTGTTTTTCGTCCATGGCAATACATTTAGAAGTAGTTTTCGATTTGTCAGCTCGGTTGCCGAGGACGTCCGCAAATCATTCACTGCGACACCGTGACGAATTTCGCGGCACTGCGGCAGCGAATCGAGGATGAGGCAGACGAACTGCGACATAACGCATCAAAAAAAGGATGCGTATTTGCGTGGATACCGCCGCGGGCTCCGCACATGGGCGGACTATGATAGGCATAAGTCATGTCTGCCAAGCACCTACTTCTACGAGCGGTGAGCAGCGCGAGATTGACCGCAGAAGATCTGCAGACCGTCTTCGTTGGAGTCGAGGCCGTGCTGAACTCGAGACCCTTCTCAGTCAGGACACCTGTTGACAAAAGGGCCGCTCATCACTCCACCGGCATCGCGGACCCCGGACCAGCAGGGTCTAACGTGGCGATGGCGGCTTGTCTCGTCAGTCAAGCAAACGTTTTGGCGCCGATGGTCCCGGGAGTGCAGCCACCCTCTTCTTTTTCTTGGTTTTCGTGAATTCGAGATAAAATAATCTCATAAACAAAGATGACACTTTGGGTTTTTTAAGATAAGTAGCTAGCAATCCAGATAAGGAGATCAGTTGGGAATCCCAAAAGACTGAGTTTTCTTATTAGAAGCTAAGGGTTAACAGAGTCAAATGTTTTACTGAAGTACACTGACTTCTGTTTTTATTCTGGAACCCATCCGTGACAAAAGATGTTAGCTAAAATAAGTTGGTTGTGGTGGAGCGGCGCTTCATGAAGCCATGCTGGCACGGGGATATTATTGAGCTACATAGTAGCACCATCGGATTTTTCCCCTTTTTTATATGGGTGATTAATGTATGATTCCTTCCACATGAGGGAAAAGATCGAAGTTTCCAGATATAAATTAAAGAGTTTCAGAAAAGGTTTGCACATTGCCTCGGCGCAGTTCTTCAGGACACAACCTGGTACTCTATAACGAATCGAATGGCGGACAAACGTTGCCAGTATGTGGGCGGTTTGGAAGAAGGAATGTAAGTGCAGGTAACGTATAAAGTTTTACCGGACAAAATAATTTTAATGCAAAGAAATTCTATGTCATCAAACTCTTATGATTTTACCTTCAGAAGCGAAATTGGAGTCTACAGAAATTAATACTCCTCCTCCCCTTCGCAGTGTTCTATCACGTCTAAATGTGAGGTAGAAAGTTGGTCAGTGGCTCTAACATATGTTTCACTCCCACAGGATCTGTAATTTTTTTCTTCACCGTACTTGGCTGATGTTCTTGAACGAAACTGCTCTCTGGCCAAAAACAAGCGTAATAAATCGTATTGAACATCTGCTCGGGCACACGTATTTTAAAAGATGACGTTTGCCGAGTGTAGGTATATTTAAATTAAGTAATATCCGCCACCTTTGTTTCGGCTTTTGTTTTGGCTTTGATGTAAGCCGAAATATCGATCTCAGAAGTATCAGGGACTGAATAGGCGGAAGATAGGCGCCACAAGAACATCACTAACAGCGGATTTCATATGCTTTGGAGACACATGTTGAAGACTACTAAACTGTGAATTGAGTGCACAGAGTGGATTATAGATTTGGCGAAAACCGCTGATCAACTCAAAGTGGAGACCAGACCTACGTGAACCCGGAAAATTTAGTGTGTACAACGTTTTCATAGTGCCAGTGGTGGATGATAGGCTGGGATGATGAGATTGTCTTATTATAATACTTAATGGCACAGACAAGCTTGAAATCCATAATTAAAAATTTATTAGTTATTATTATTTTTATATTTTTATTGAAGTACCTTGAACCACTGTGCCAGGAAAACAAAGAGAGCTTAAAGGAAGCTTTAAAGGAAGAAATTAATAACAATAAACTCCGGTTTTTTTATTTATGAAATATAAAATTTAATAGTAACGAAGTGCGCACTAAAGAAAAATTGGGCCACCGACAAGGGGTGCCTAACCACTATATGACCTTTAAAGGGCCGGAAGCGAGAAAGTGGCATCATGTAAGTTGTGTATCCCTTCGAGTATAAAATAACAAGTCCTGAAAAAGAATCACGACGGCAGGAATTCGATCTGCACAAGGTACTTCCGTGCGTGAATGCAGAGAGACAACCGGAAGTGCGTACGGGTGTAAAAAAAATGCGTAAGGCATAAGCATATATGTACATAAGGTCGCTCAAACTTAAACTTAGGGACACGTTACTGGAGTTTCGAAAGGTTCGTCGAGATATTCGGGGGGCTACATATGCTTAAGGTTCTGTAACGCTGGAGGAAACGAAGGGGGCGAACAGGATGGTTAGAAGCCACAACCAACCTCAACCATAGCCAGGACGGAGCAAGTTCCGTGGGCGCTGGCTTCCGTGGTACCAGAAATTATCGCAGCCTCCGGTCAGGTGCCGTGCCAGAAAGACACTACCGATTTTGACACCATAAGAGTCACGGGTCGGTGGCCCCGGATAGAAGTGCATAGCAGCTTGGAATAGATTATGAAGTGGCCGAGGCCAAATCATTAGGTGTTACAGTTTTATCCACCATGTTCATGGACATGGCTTTCTCACTGCTTTGAGGCGATGACTATTCCTTCGTCTTCCGCAAACCGCGGCAATCGCTGCTGGTCAGTGACCAGACCGCTCAAAGGTGGCCAGCTATGTTCCCAACAAGCCCTAAGGGCTTGTGACAAGGCGGATATAAAGCACCATCTACGTGAATCCTCATCACTCGTGGTACCAGAAAAGTCCTCTGGTCAGGTTCGTGCAACTCAACGAAGCACTCCCAGTTTTAGCTACCATGAAACTATGGGACTGATCACCCCGGCGGCGGGCGAAAGCCCGGCGAACCTTTCAATACACCTATTCACTCGATCCTGATTCACACACCATTCACCCCTAACACATCCCGGCATCTACAAATCAACGCATTCGTCGACGACTGAATAGGGCTCTCGCAAACACATTCAACCTATCAACCCTATCGTTCGTGGAGAGCACTTGACTAAAGTCAAAGTCCCTAGCCTGAACCACACCCAAACCCCCAAGATCTCGAAGATCATCATACAGCGGACACTCACTGAGAACATGCTTCCAGGTCTCGTCTCTCGAGCCCCACTGCCATTCCGGACTGTCTGCCAGGTGCCGATTATGCAAGAATGCTTTCAGCAATTCATGGCCAGTCAACAGGAACCTGGCACTGAGGTTAAAACCAAAGTCCGGTCGGTCGACAACAAACGAGACATCTGGAATGAACCCGACCATTCTCACTTTCATCCCATCGGGCTTGTCAGTCCGACAGGACCCATTCATGCAACATAGACTTCCATTCACTTGGCCCTAATCTCTCCACGTTCTCTCCAGACGTTTCACGATGCAGCCATTCATCCTGCACCAATGGCAGCCCTTTCTTGAGCTTGTAGCTTACGGCTCTACGCCGTATCTCCTAGTCTAGGGGAACTGCTCCAAACAGCACCTGCAATGCCTCCGTAGAGACAGTGCGACACACAGACATGCACCCGAACAAAATAACTCTCTGCGCACTAAAATTTTTCAATCTGCCCGTAACACTCAAGACTGCCTCGCTCCGCAGGTGATCCGCTTATTGCGCAAGCAACTTAAAGACCTCCATATATGGTGAGGACAGCTCTCCTGCTCAGGCCCCATTTGCTTCTTAAAACTCGGCGCAATATCCCAACCGTACTGACTAATCGGCCCTTCAGATTGACAAAGTGTGGTGCGAAGCGCAACCGTTCACCAAAGTCACGCCCAGGTACTTCACCTGTTTCGCATACCTTATCCTGGAGCCGTCGAGCGTGACAATCGGGTCCTAATGCCACCCGGACCTCGACTGGACAAGCTGCCTTTCAGCAGCATTGACACGGTCTTGTCCATTGCCAAGCTGACACCCACACTGCTGGCCCACTTAGCCCCAGCACTCGAATCCAGGGCCAAGGCATAGATCACCACAATCCCAATCGGATTGTGATCACTCACGTCATGACGCCCCAAAACACTCCATTGAAAAGCACACACTCTCATCGCTGCCTCATTCACTAGAGTAACATCGATGTAACTCGCCCCCATCGGACCGTCAAATGTGTACCACTCACTGGGCTCATTGACAACCTGCACCTCCTGGGTAATCACCCATTTGGCCAGCGCCTCACCCCGATCATAGTTTGGATGGCCACTCACCTGGAGTAGTACCGCATTCATATACTGAAGGTACGGATCTATAGACTCGGAAACTTCCAATACATACTAACAACAAACAACCTGCCAAAAGTTCTCTCTAACCTCACACATACCCCCCAGTCAGTAGAGTTTACTAAAGTGCACTACGCTGGGGTCATTCACAACAACTGCGACATTGCACCTGCTGTCAGAATATACCCGCATATGTGCGGGCAAACCACGTGCTCCGCCATGGCCGACGTACGGTTCCTGCAACAGGGCCACGACGCAGCCCCTCTCACACATCATCTGCCCCACATCGCAGGTAACAGCGTACGATCCCTGGAAAATAATTTGCAAGAGCCGAGACATGTTAATGTCTTGCATTCACACGTGCCAAAACTACGCTATATACCGGGCAAGCCGCCGAGAGCATGTTATGACCCGACGGTAGCCCCTTGAAACGACAATTTTGGCAGTCCACCGGATTGGTGCACTTCGCCGCTACATGGCACCCCTTTTCGCACTTGCGGCACACACTTACCTTCAGCCGGCACTCCTGGATCTTGGGGTCGAAGCCCACGCAGCGATGGCAAGCATACGTCCGGACCTTGGACCGTCAACGAAAGCTGAACCAATTTATATAGACATGGCCCGTGTCTAAAGCGGCCAGAGCCTTCTCGCTGACCTTAAAAGTCACGTTCGTAGTGCCTCCATCTTCTGCGGTCCAGGGCTTTGATGCAAAGTGCGCCGATTTCTTGAAGTGAACGGTCATCTTATCCTTGAGGTTGTTCCCGTACAGCTCCTTCATGAACACCTCCGGGGTCAGCGCCGTGTCCACCTCGAATACCGTCAGGCGGGGCTTGACGGCCTGGTTCTTTTCCACGCTGAGTCCGACCTCAGCGAACTTCCGCGACGCAGCCACTTTCGATGCCTCCGAGGCTGACGGCGTGCGGATGATGGCACCGCCACGCTTCAGCTCCCGGACCTCGTGCACTCGGACTCCAAGGAGTGGTGCAACCTCCTTGTGCACCTTCTCCGCAATTTGGCTGCTGAAGAGCTCCGGGTCAGTCCCCTTCACCACAAAGGACCAAGTCTCCCGCACCTTGGGCGGTATGCACCCTCGACAACCATCGACTTCAAAACTGCCCAAAATTCCTGGACATGAATCGGAGCGAAAGGTCTCAAAAAATAAATACAATTCACGCCTCTACAAACTGATTGTCGATATACAGCGTTACCGGTGTAATACAACATTGTGTGCTGATTCCTTCGGTATAACTGACATTTGAACCTAGACTTTCATACACCAACTGGAATAAGCGCGGCCGCAGTTAGCTAATGTACCACACCATATGTGATACTCGCGACCTCCCTCCTCGCGTGGAAGTCCAAGGTCTTACAGAATTACGACACAAATGACGCATAGTACTAGATTCAGGATCACAAGTAAGCATAATTTCCCAGGAGCAGGCAAACAACTTAGAAGGACAATCAGCAACAGCAGATATCAACGGAGCGACCGGTTGCTCTTTAGTAACCTTTGCTTTAGGAGTAGTTTTAAACATGTTGTCGTTAACGACTAATTTTGAAACACAGGTAGTCGCATATATACTGCCGGAGGTACTGTCGAACCAACCGTCTCAACCAATTCAGCGCCCGAAAAACATTCCATCAGAAATTCGCTTGCATTCGCAATGGAATATTGGCGGTATTACGCGCTAGAAAGGAGACTCCATCGGGACTCTGATCTCCACCAACAATGCGTAAAATTTATGGAACAGTACGAGGAGTTGGGTCACATGACTAGATTGACGACTAATCAGCTGACAGCCGAGCATTATGTTATACTCAAACCTGACAGAAGTACCTCCAAACTTTGAGTCGTATTTGACGCATCAGCAACAACAAAGAGAGGAAAAAGTCTAAAAAATTCTTTACTTATTCGCCCAACAGTTTAAAGTGAATTGTTATCCATTCTATTATGGTTCCAATCGTACCAATACGTCTTCACGTCAGACGTAAAGAAAATTATCATCACATCATGATGCATCCAAACGACCGCATGTTCCAAATTATATTATAAAGACGCAAGCCCACTGAACCATTGAAATATTATCAACTTTACACTGTCACCTACGGCACAGCAATAGCACCATACCTGGCCACCCGATGTTTGCAATATCTAGCCGACACAGCACCTGAGCATCTGGCCCAGGGGGCGACCGCACTTCGACAGGGTGGTTACGTAGATGATTGCCACACCGGAGAGCACACCATAAGAGAAGCCTTAAGTAAGAGGGATCAACTAGTCGAGCTATTGGGCGAAGCAAGATTCAAATTAAGAAAATGGTGAGCTAACCATCCACTGATACTGGTAAACATTCCAGAACACGTCCAAGAAATGAACCTCGACTTCAGTAGTTTTAGGGAACAAGCCATCAAAAAACTTGGAATTATTTGGAACCCACGCGGAGATTGACTTCAAGGACGGGCGGCGACAGAAGACTCAGGAATCAACACAAAGAGGATTGTGTGCTCAGAACTCGCTAAAATCTTTGATCCTACAGGACTGTTTGGGCTGGTCTATGGGAGTTGAAGATCGACTGGAACACAGCACTAGTCACTCACCTCACTCAGCAATGGCAAGCATTCCAAAATGACGTTTAGATCCTGACATCGATACAAATTCCAAGATGTGCACTCCCTTCAGTCACATCCGGAGGCGTTCAACCGTTGCAGATGCATCAGAGGTAGCATATTGGGCGGTGGCATATCTACGAGTAAATGACAACACAGGCAGTATCTTTACACGGCTGTTATGCTCAAAGGCACGGGTAGCTCCTCTAATGAAACAGACACTGTCGCGGTTGAAACTTTGCGCAGCAGGTCTAGTAGCTGAAGTCGCCAAAACAGTTGTAACCGATTTCAACATTAAACTGGAAGCAATATATATATGGTCAGATTCAGAGATGGTATTAAAATGGACCCCGCAGACATACTTTCCAGAAGGTGCACTGCAGCACAACTACGAGATGCAAAACTTCGGTACTCCGGACCACCATTTTTGCCTGGCCAAAGCTCCAATTAACTGGGACAACGAACGAAGACCAAGAAAAGGAGAAAGAGAATGGTTTGCAACAAGGCAATCATCGCAGAGGAGTGGATGGAAAATATTAATCCCCATGGATCGTTTGATACGGTTCTACAAGTAATAGGAACAGTATTGCGGTTCATCAATAATTTCCGCAATCCAAGGAGCAAAAGGACAGGACCGTTATCGCCATCAGAATTAGAAGAGGCGTTACGAGTTACAGTTCGGAAGATACAATCCCAGCATTTTCTACCATCCATCATGCAACTCAAGAAAACTAGGAGCGTTGAACCCAACGATCCATTACGAGCATTGGATCCATTTATTGACACAAACGGAATTATTCGAGTAGGAGGAAGATTATAAAACGCCGCACTGTCATATGACGCCACACACCCAATATTGTTGGCACCAAGAGACCGACCAACAATTGGAACTCTGCGGACCTCAAACATTATTATGCAACCTTAGGCAACAATTCTGGTCGCTGAGAGGAGAGGAATTGGCTCAACAAACAGTCCGCCGTTTTATCAGGTGTTGCCGGGCTCGACCTAAGTTGTTGAATCAAATAATGATCCCACTCCCATTGGACCGGGTTCAACAGTAGAGACCGTTCAAAAATTGTGGAGTGCGTTACTGCGGTCCATTCTGGACTCACAACAAGGTCCATGGGAAGCGACCACACAAGGTTTACCTAGCAGTGTTTTGTTGTTTTTCAACAAAGGCAGTCCACCTGGGGGTAGTAACAGGTTTAACGACAGAAGCTTTCCTGGCGGCCTTAAAGAGATTTTGCGGACGGCGTGGGTTGCTATCAAGGATCTATTGTGACAGTGCGACTAAATTTGTTGGAGCCTACAATGAGTTAACGCAATTGAGGGAAGCAATATTCGTAGATGACGCAAAAAAATGATACACAAGACTTGCGCGAAGCTAAGTATAGAATTCAAATTTATACCACCCAGGGCACCCACTTCGGAGGCTTGTAAGAAGCCGCAGTGAAATCAGCGAAATATTTACTGAAACGAATGTTATACACCGCTTCACTCACCCATGAAGAACTTGAAACCATAGTGATTAATATTGAAGCCATTCTAAGCTCGCGTCCGTTGACATCTATTTCTTCCAGCCCAAACGACTTGACGGCATTAACTCCAGGGCACTTTCTCATTGGGGAACCATTAACGGCGTCACTCGACGTTCATCAATCTAGGCAGCGCACAGGGTTGATTACCCGATGGAAGTTCTTCAAACAATTACGTAAACCATTTTGAAAGCGTTGGACCCACGAGTATTTGCAATAGCTGCAGAGTCGATCGAAGTGGACAAATAATTGTAAGACGGTGAAAATCGGGAACCTATTAATAATAAAGGAAGACAACCTCACTCCATTGAAGTGGCCTCTTGGACCCATGATAGCAGTCCATCCCGGGAACGACGGCGAGATCCGAGTAGCAGAAATCATAGCACAGGCCATTCACCGATTAGCCGTGTTTCCAATCAATAACAGCAAGAAAGACCCAACAAACTAGTAAAACACAAAAAAAAAAGAGACAACAAGGAGTGGCATTGACGAGACACGAGATCGAAATGTTTACCAACATAACCGTGCTTGTTAGGTGGCACCCGTATTTACGCTACAAATAACACCACTGTGGATACTTATAACGTTCTTCGGCCTCAGTCAATTGGTGCAGCAAGATGCCGACCAGTTAATGCATCATCAACGACAGAACGCGGGGCGTATAGTCAGTAATATTGCAAATGGTCTCTTCGGGGTACTGGATGATCAATATGCAAAACGCATGGATGAAGTGGTTGAGAAACTAATGGCACAAGAAGACACATAAGGTAGTCGAAAATCAAACATCAATCCTAGACACCACCATCAATATAATGAGAAGGACGACAATCGAAACTCACCAGAGGATGCAGGCCCTAGAAGCCAGCCTGTCAAGAATCAGGGTCAGCAACTACAAATCGTGGTGGGTAACCACATTCGCCAAGTCCAAAATGCAGTATTAAATGTACTGATCGAGGCACACGAAGGAAAACTAAGTCCAGCATTGGTCTCGGTGGAACAAGAGAGGCAAGTAATTACAAAAATACGGCTCAAGATTTGTATCAATTGACGACTTCTCAGGTACAGGAAAATAAAACTTATTGGTGTTCCACACTAGCATCCCATTGGTCGAAGAGGACGAGTTCACAGTTTATCGAATGAAACCAATACCACAGGCGACAAAAAAAGGATTGGTAATAAAAAAAACTGAAACAAAATATTTCGCCATAGATGACCACCGAAAACACAATTTCGCCATCAATACGAAAGGGTTACGGCAATGTATCAATGAATGGTAACAACGTGTGCGAGTTTAAGCAAACACTATTCGGTCCAGACGCACACCAATAACATGTACAATGGCCGCATTGTCAAGAAATCGAATAGACAAATGTAATCCAGCGCCAATTAAGGGTACTAGCTATTGGGTACAACAAACGGAACCAATTGCATGGATCTTAGGGACAACGAAGCCGATAATCATGACTTACGTATGCTCAGCGGAAAAATATCAGATCATCATCGAAGGCGTGGCCTAACTAACAATCAGGCCAGACTGTGTAATTCAGAGCGTCACGATTACGAGCACAACTAAACTCGTCAGGAACATTGAAGATGTCAGGGAGGTATGTGCATGAATGGCCAACCCTCGGACAAGTAAAGACGACAGAACGGCAACTAGAATCAACACTGGATCAACTAGATAAACTACATGCGGAGACTCAGGGACTGAAGTCATGAACTAAGCACACGCAAGAGGATGTGGACAACAGGAAAAGTCTCATTCTCAGTCTAGCTTTCTTTGCGTTCGGACGTTTAATTTCTGCTAATGTCGCCACTCGTTTGTACGGAGTGCAGTGGGGATTTTTGGCCCATGTCGGAAAAAGTCACTCGTTTTCTTCTTAGAGAGCCTGCTAAGGTTATTGACCTCCCTGCGAGACTCCCTCGATCAAACCCTGGAACGTCAAAAAACCCCCAGTAAGCGGCGCCGCTGGAGCCGTTATTTTTTCCTCTTCATATTCTTCGACTGGTCATCATATTCTCCCTCTCCTGAGCCGCCAACAACATTCGACGCTGACATTTATGGAAACTGTTGATGTCTATTTCACTATTTTTGTAAAGGTATTTTATTAGGTAAAGTTAATGTAATCAGAATGGTTACAGTGTAGAGTTAAAAGGCAGCTGGTTCATCATAGTGGTGCCCATAGATGAAGCCCTACTGTCAGTGGAGAGATTGTGATCACCATCCCAAGTCGATGTTGGCAACTTATGCCTATAGTAATAGTTTTGCAATAAGCAGTAATTAAGCATGAAGCATCACACAGTAATTTATTTCCGAGCGAGCAACCCAGCTACAGACGTGACTGAGTACTGACTGACCAGGTCAAGCAAGAACCAGCGGAATCAAGAAATGCAACGATTAAGCAACCCATTACCAAGCAATCTGAGTCAGCATACTCAGAGGTAGGTGACACTTCGCTAACCTTGATGGGGCACGTCCGTAACTTTGACCCTCCCTAACTTTCACTATATATCTATTTTAGCAACGTATATAAGTATATATATTTACAATCTTATGGTACTGTAGCATCTTATATGAGATTTGTGTTTCTGAAAAAAAGACAGTTGCGAATACAGAGTTAATCGTCTCGATACCCAGAGTTAAATATGGTACTTCAAATTAACCTACTTCAAGTGTTGCTCCCGTGAAACGGATTCTACCACTAGTAGAAGCACCTATACGTAACGCCTCTAAGTGTTGCTCTCTTCAAAAAGGACCGTCAGTAGGACCAATCCGTTACGTAGCCTCCGTGTGTTGCTCCAGACCGAAGGACCGCCGGAGGGATCATTACCCAAAATACCACTACCGCAGCTGCAGATACCCAACCGTACCTCAGCTGCCCGCCTCAGCATAGCGAGCTCATTGTAATCACAGCAAGCTACTGTTCATCTCGAGCGGACCCTTGCACAAGCATGGTACCTTTAGTCAGACTTTCTATAGGGGTTTGACTGCGATTCCGGGACCTGCCGTTATTCCCGCGAGTTCAAGATAGTGGCCGCATAACGCTCTATGGACTATTTCCAGCTAAAGATGAATAAACTCGACGTAATTGATACTTTAATTGCTATAAATTTCATTGATTTGTCTTAATAAATTGTGTGCTATGATTACTACGAATATTGGGTAAATGAATGCCCCAATACTAATAATCCCTTAATAAAAACAAGAATGGAAAGCTAACTTCGGGCGGAGCCGAAGTTGATATACCCTTGCAGATATGTGGCAGCTTATATTATTAGATATATATCGGATCTTATATAGTCGGCCGATCCTTATTAAACTCGGCAGATCAAATTAGTTTGCCGAAAGTAGAATCCATACAAAGTCCCAGTCTTCTAACTTAAAAAACAACGAAGTTATGGCATTTCCGATCAATCTGTTATATGGCAGCTATAGGATATATTCGGCCGATCCTTATGAAATTTGGCAGATCGAATAAGTCTGCTAAAAGAGGAGTCCACAGCAAGTCCCATCCTTCTAACTTAAAAAACAACGAAGTTATGGCATTTCCGATCAATCAGTTATATGGCAGCTATAGGATATAGTCGGCCGATCCTTATGAAATTTGGCAGATCGAATAAGTCTGCTAAAAGAGGAGTCCACAGCAAGTCCCATCCTTCTAACTGGAAAAACAACGAAGTTATGGCATTTCCGATCAATCAGTTATATGGCAGCTATAGGATATAGTTGACCGATCCCGGCCGTTCCGACTTATATACTGCCTGCAAAGGAATGAAGGATGTGTGCAAAGTTTGAAGTCGATAGCTTCAAAACTGAGAGACTAGTTTGCGTAGAAACAGACAGACAGACGGACAGACGGACAGACGGACATGCTTATATCGACTCAGGAGGTGATCCTGATCAAGAATATATATACTTTATAGGGTCGGAGATGTCTCCTTCACTGCGTTGCACACTTTTGACCAAAATTATAATACCCTCTGCAAGGGTATAATAATAGTTCATTTAAATAAATGATTGATACAATTCGGAATCGCACTTACTCCTTATGTCAAAAAATTAAATAGTTTCTAGCAGCGTTCACCAAAGTCTATTATTTTTTTTTAAATATTTGCATTCATAAGAGAAAGTTCTGTCTTGCAATGGAATTTATAATTAAAAGGGTACAAATCGTATTTATTCCGATATATTTACGTTAGCGTGACCTTGAGTCAAATCAAACAAAAAAATCTTAACCAAAAAAAATTAATGAACATATTCCGATTCCGATTGATATGTTGTTACACATTTTCCGCTCATTTAACCAAGTCAGAAAAAAAAAACAGAGCAGCTGAACTGTAAATGTACAGAAAGGAAATGGCAAAAAGTAACTAACTGAATACAGTGTCATGCAATAACTTTCTCGCCTTTGCTTACATTGTTTGAGTTAAGATGTGCTTTAAATTTGATCGCCTAAGATATTGAGCATTTTCGCGCAATACGACATTCTAAGGACAAGGTAAGACAGACTGTTTTCATGACTTAACAATTAATCTTTTATTTTCTTTCACATTATTTTATGTCTAAGTTAATAATAATTTTATTTTAAGATTCCACGTAAATATTAACGGTAATGTAACACTATTTTAAAAAATTTGGTAATAATTAGGCAAATTACATCATAGTAATAAAATAACCATATTACGGCAACTCCCAACAGATCGCAATTATTTAATTCTCTCACATCTCATAATACCCTTGCAGAGGGTATTATAATGAAAATCCTTGCTTGAAAAACCTTGCTTAATTTAAAGATGCTGTTTCCAACATTTTTATTAGAAAATGTATTTTCTAGTGAAATTCTTATTCGGATCGGCCCACTATATACGGTCTATTATATACGATATATTATATATATATAATAATATAAGCTTCCACATAGATGCAAGGCTATTAACTTCGGCTCTGCTTTCCTTTCATACTTTTCTCTTATCTACATAACTTTATCGTGGCGGTCAGGTCAGTAAGCGGCTGATCTCAGAAACGAAATTTGCTACTCCGTTACTTGCATGGTCGGTGCTTGCGAAATATGCAAATTACGATCCTAAGTGAGCGATGTACGTAGCTCTTCCATGGAGCTCAAAGTGGCTTTGCTTATTACTTCTCCGTTTAAGTTTAAGATGCTTTTCTAGAGCTGGAAAACAATTAATGGACGTATCGATACCAACAATGTTTCTAAAATTTTCTAAGAATCTATGATTATTTAGCCACTATTGGTTTTTGTATCTGTGCATTGAGGACAATGAGTAAGTAAAATTGCTTCTGAATAACATTATATTTATTTTATTAAATTTTTGATAACATGTTGTGAACTTTGCATATCTTGGAAGGGAAATGATGGTGTTAACTGAAGGCGTGAAACTACATTTATGTTTAAGCTATAAGATATACGAAGTCTAAGATTATGTTTAAGCTATAAGATATACGAAGCGTATTTTTTTGACAGATGAAGCCCTCTTGATGAAGCCCTCAAGCGAGAAAAATAGCGTACGAAAAATTTCTGGAGGAAAACGGCGTTTATAAGCCGTACAGTTTGGTGCAGAAGGCGATTAATTATTGTTCTCTTTATGGTGCGGCGTATTTTGGCGACAGACGAAGCCCTCTTTAACCTTTAAGGGAAATAATTGAGATACTCAATCCAATTCAGGATGGACACTCAGGAGACTATATCACAGATTATTTCAATATTTTACGATCTTCGCCGAACGAAATTTTAAATGAACGCTTTCATATTTCCAGAGGCTAAACTAGTTGTCTGCTACCTAAAGGTCCGAAGCCAGAAAGATTTTCACAGAGCCAGAAGATACGATACGTGAAAAGCGACCAGTCTCGCAACCATTCTAGATCCACGGTTCAAAAAGGATAAGTTCCTGCAGCCATTAAGGCAAAAAAAGCCGTAGAACTGGAAGTATCTATTTTTTTGTCCAAAACAATACAACATGCGCATCCAACACCATCACATCCAAAGCGTTTTTCTTGTATGAGCAAGGTTAGGTTAGACGGTTGGCGTTCACCTTTTGAGGAGGCAACCGCCACACTTAGACCGTATTCGGTCCCTTGTGATACCGTGGGCTGAATCTTAAATCCCTTTACACGCAGAAGATAGGTCCTATGGTCTAGCAGTTCCTCCACCCTGAGGCTTTGGTGAACCTTTCTATCCTGTTGGGGTCTATTTCTGACATCATTGAGATGCTGTTGAGGAACCTATCGCCCAGCTCCTGATGCTCGACAGTTTCTTCCTCTTTTTGTCCCTGCAGCTGCGGCAGTAGTCGTTGTGGGGTGAATTCATTCGCCTAGCATGTGTTCCCACTAGCCAGTGCTGCGTGATGACTCTTATAGCCGTGCCAATGCGAGTTCTGTCAATCCTAAGCAGTTGAGATGTTCATTTTATAGAGATTTTGGGCTCGAGTTGGCGGGGCAACCGGCAATTTGGGAGGGTTTCCCAGCTGAGCTGGTTCTCTTTTTTGTTGGCTTCCCTAAGTTGCAGCTTGTATGGGGCTGTTGGTACACCGGTACTCTCCAGTTCTCCCTGGAGCGGTGTGGTGGTGCCTTTGCGTCATTGAGATGTTAGTTAATCTGCTTGCCAGTTAATCTGCTATGCAGTTGCCTATGATGTCCCTGTAACCTGGGACCCTGATGAGGCTTATGTCATACTAGTTTGCCATCTCGTGGAGAGATGATCTGCAGTCTGAGTTTTAGAATTGCTGGTGACCAAGCTGATCGATTTTATAGCCACTTGGCTGTCGCTGTATATGTTAACTCCTCTTTGTGTGGATATGTGTAAGTTTAAGTATTTTAGCGCTTCCCTTATGGCAATCACTTCGGCTTGAAATACGCTGCAGTGATTTGGAAGTCTGAAAGAGGTTCTAATGCCTAGTTGCTAGGAGTATATTCCCCTTCCTACTCTGTTGTTCAATTTAGAGCCATCAGTATAGAAGCATATTGCGTTCTCTGGGCCTGGGATTTGGTCTCCCCCCACTCCCCATTCCCCATATTCCGCTGATGCATAGTGCTGCTGATCGCTGGATTTTTTCCAGCTTTTTAAGTATATTTTTCTTTTTGAAGGCTGGCCACCATACCAGAACTCCGTATAGTAGTATGTGTCTGACTATGACAGTGAAGATCCAGTTTACAATATTAGAGGTCATGCCCCATTTGTTTCCTATGGCGTTTTTGCAGGTAAAGAGGGCTGTCGCAGCCTTGTTTGACCTTTCTTCAACGTTGGAGTTCCAGTTTAGCTTCTTATTCAAAATTAGCCATAGGTATTTGGCGCTATTGCTGAAGGATAGCCTTTGGTTATTTAGTCTTGGTGGGACGAGGGGCGGGAGCTTGTATTTCCTGCTGAAGAGGACTAATTCTGTTTTGTGCGCATTTACTCCTGGGCCATTTCTGATTGTCCATTCGGCTAGGGTTTGCAATTTTTCGCTCATGAGATCGCAGAGCGTTTGAGGGTATTTACCTGTAAACAAGATTGGGACGTCGTCTGTGTACGCCACTTTCCTGCTTTGCGGTGTGCTTCTGCTGACGACCGATGATGAGCAAAAAGCTGTCACAAAAAGTTAAACCGAAAAATTAGTTTTTTATACAATGACGAGTAACTACATCCAATTTTGCTGACGACACTGACATCTTAAGCCTCTCAAAATGCCCGCCTTGAGAACAACTAATGAAATACTTAGATTTAGAGAAGAGTCGTTGACATTATCAAGCTGGTACAATCAAAAATCCTTCAAGCTTTCACGGGGGCACCATGGTCGCCATTATTAGAAGAGATATCAAAGTCTACCTACCGACGCAAACTCACCATACATCCAAAGAATCTCGATCGGAACCTAACACTGGTTAGCATACCTCCAACTCCAATAATAATAATATTGGAGGCACCTGAAAAAAAAAAAACTGTCTATCGGGATATCAGCAGTAAAAAAAAAAAAAATTCATTTAAACATACATATAAGAATAAGAAAACAACAACAAATTATTAACTACCCCATAAATATCGGGAGTGGTAGAAAAAAGAGGGAGATGTTAGGCTGCATTCCCCTTCACTTGGCCTGCTTGGCGATTACTAAGCCCCTTGTATAGCAGCTCCAAATCGATTTCATAGTTCTTGTTCGTCAGATCCTTCGATCACAGGCCGATGGCCGATTTACAAAGACATGACTGGTGATACAGAGAGATGCCATTTAAAGGCGTGAATTGAAACACGCGTGAAATTAAAAACTTTAAGCCCACTTGAACCGTCAAAAATCTATACAAACGTAAATAAATCTAGCCTTCTTTAATCGTTGCGCTGAAAAAGTTCCTTATCATGTAAACCAAAGAGCCAAAAATAACAAAAGAATAGCAAAATCTGTCACTACCCATTAATTATGCCTTGATTGTCCTAAGGGTCGCTGTGAGTTTAGAGCCGCTCACTAAGACCAGGATGAGGAAAGATGTGCGAGATAGAGGGTTGAAATCCTGCAAAGTTGGCATTGAGTGTATGTTAGTTTTGTTTTGACTATACTTCTGGTGGTCCTTCTGACAGGAGCAGCACGCTAAGGATATTAAGTTGGGCGGTTATGGCACTGAACGATCGTTGAGTCTATCTTTAATCTAAAGAGATTTTTAATATGATGCAATGTTACATATTATACCCTTGAAGAGGGTATTATAATTTTGGTCAAAAGTATGCAACGCAGTGAAGATAACATCTCCAACCCTATAAAGTATATATATTCTAGATCAGGATCACCTCCTGAGTCGAGGTGACGTCTGTTTCTGTTTCAACGCAAGCTAGTCTCTCATTTTTAAAGCTATCGACTTCAAACTTCGCACACATCCTTCTTTCCTTTGCAGGCAGTATATAAGTCGGCCGGGATCGGCCGACTTTATCCTATAGCTGTCATATAACTGATTGCTCGAAAATGCCATAACTTTGTTGTTTTTTAAGTTAGAAGGATGGGACTATATCTAATAATATAATCTGCCACATATCTGCAAGGGTATATCATCTTCGGCTGCGCCCGAAGTTAGCTTTCCATTCTTGTTTTTAGGTTAACTTATGATAACTTATGTTATAACATAACTTATCTTATAACTTATGTTAAAAAACGCTCCGGGACTGAATCATGATTGTAGTCTCAGTTGGCCCCGCTCAGTCAATCAGCTTTGCTGCTGATAATGCTACAGCAACTGTCTGTTGTTGCAGAGGCATGTCAACATAAGGAGCCAATAAACATTATTTCCGGCACACAATCTTGAAAAAAAAATTCTCAAATTTAAAAACTGGTATTTTGGAATTTGAGTGTCGCTTATTATAACGGATGCTAAAAAGAGTCGTAGTACTTATCACTACGCCCCCTAGGACTCGACTAGTCCTAAGTTGCCCTAACTAAGTATTCTGCAAACCCCGTTCCTCACCTCAAAGACGATGTGGACGGCTCCTCCAGCTTTCAGGGTCACACCGTAGCTACGATAGTCTTCATCCTGAAGGTTTTTTCTGAATCTTAGTCGGCAACCTGCGGCTTGGCCGACCCAAAAGCATACCTGTTCCATATCATAACAGTTGGAACCCTTGGAAAGTGACCAAGGACTCTTTTGCGGAACGCTCGTAATAGGGTCGCTGAGGTGGCTTTTCTCAAAGGTACGAGCTTCACCATTTTGGAAAAAGCATCAAAGAAAACTAGTAATGTTGTATGTCTGTGTTTGGACCCCGTCTAACAAAATCTGCGCATAGCGCCGCAAAGGGCTCCTGGCCATATCGGGTGAGCGTAAGTTGGGAATCCCAAAACACTGAGTTTACTTATAAGACGCGAATGGTAAACAGAGTCAAATGCTTTACTGAAGTCAGTGTAAATGACGTCTGTTTTTAGGCCATTCCGGAACCCATCCGTGACAAAAGATGTTTGCTCCAATAAGTTGGTGGTGGTGGAGCGGCGCTTCATGAAGCCATGCTGGCACGGAGATTTTATTGAGCTACATGGGATTTGCAAATATGGAGTTATAGTATTTTCAAAAAGCTTAGGAATTAGAGATGCCTCTATAATTGGCAGCGTCGGTTTTTTTCCCTTTTTATCCAGAGATAAATTAAAGAGTTTCAGAGAAGGTTTGCACAGTGCACAGTTGGCTGATTGGATAATTTAAGTGCAAGGCTGTGTTGGAATGATGCTAGGTGAATACGTTGTTTGAGAAAACTGTGCAAAGAGATCGGCAATTGCCTGATCAGTGTACGCATATGAGTTCTCAAACGGAGAACTAAGCAAAGGAGGAAAGGATACATGTTTGCGCTTTGTATTTACAAAGTTATAAAACTGCTTCGGATCCTGTGTAAACTTAATCCGGCAGCGTGGAATATAACTCTTATAACATTATGTTTTATGCACGGTGAAATTGGACGGAGCTACTAAGTGTCTTGTTTCAATTGAAGCCTCAAGAGTGGGATGATATGGATCCTCAGGATTGGAGAGGGGCAAAGTTCTGGAAAGAGTAATTCCCTCAGGATCTGAAAAGAAACACAAGTCCAGCAGCCGACCTAACCAATTTCTAACGTTAATTTGACCGAGTGACATGTCAAACATGCCCACGGGGAAGTCATGGTGCATTTTAAGCAATAAGGACGGTGAATTATCCAAATTAGATCACATGAGTTTTTGGTTATTAAAGTCACCCTGAGCTACCAGGTAGTCACAATCAGACAGAAGATTAGAAACGAATCGAATACCGGACAAATGTTGGTAGTATGTGGGCGGTTTGGACAAAGGTGGTATGTAGGAGCAGGTAACGTATAACGATTTACCGGACAAAATGATTTTAATGCAAAGGAATTCTATGTCACCAAACTCTTGTGATTTTACCTCTTCAGAGGCGAAATTGGAGTCTACAGAAATAAACACTCCTCCTCACCTTCGCAGTGTTCTATGACGTCTAAAAGTACCGTACTTACTTGAAAAAACTTCGAAGCTTAAGATCTCCGGCTTTAAGCAAGTTTCTATGAAAACTATAATGTGGGTTGCAAAGTTTTTGAAACTGAGGAGTGTGAGGTAGAAGGTTGGTCAGTGCCTCTAACATGTCGGTTTTTTTTTTAGCTTTGATGTAAGCCGAGATATCAATCTCAGAAGTATACTCAGAAGTATACTAATACTGCAGCATCAGTTCGTACCGGGAGTTCGGACGTTTGATTGCCCTGTTCGGTGACTTTTAAGGGGATTTGAATTATTGGGTCTGGTGGTATCACTTGAAGCGATGCCTCGGAGGTCATATCGGACAATTGCTCATTTATACTGAGATATTCGGAAGCCGAATTTTTCCCAGGTCAAGCCCATGGGGTGGCTAGAGATATAAGCGGCTGCATAATTGTTGGCTGAACAGGCTGAAGATTATTCGCCACAAGCACATCACTAACAGCGGATTTCTAACGCTTTGGAGACTCATTTAGCAGTTGAAGAGTACTAAACTGTGAGATTGTCTTATTACAAGACTTAATGGCACAGTCTAGCTTGAAATCCATAATTAAAAAGTTTTTTTTTTATACCCTTGCAGAGGGTATTGTTGGCAACAAACGCCAAGACCTACTTACCTATAGTAATAGTTAGCAATAAGCAATAATACATAATACATAATACATAATAAAAACTGACTGAGTAACCCAGTTAACTGAGTAACCCAGCTACAATAGCGCCCGACGAAACCTGATGCAGCAATGTCAGCAATACTGATCAGATCGAATAAGAACCAGCAGAAGTGAGAAATACATCGATTAAGAAACCTGAGTCAGCAGACTCAGAGGTGGGTGACACTTCACTAATCCTGATGGGGGGCGCGTCCGTAACATGGACCTCCCTCAACGGTCACGTAATATCTATGTTAGCATCGTATATGTATTAAGTATATGCATAAGTATATGTATTTAGCATCATAAGGTTCTGTAGCATCATATATAAGATTTGTGTTTCGAGAATAAAGATAGTTGCGAATACAAAGTTAAAGCGGCTCGTTACTCAGTGCTCAGAAATCACAGTTCCATTTTGGTCATCACTTTGGATACCTCTGCTGCAAATTGTCTTTGATCTTCCTCCGTGACTCCAGCTTGTTAGAATTCATGGATGACTTTTGCCGTAATGCCTGGCTGCGTCGTTCGGATGTCCACTTCTGGTATTGTGGTCGTATTCTGCCTCGTTACGCGACCCCTGCTTCTATTGGGATGGAGGACCGAGAAATGATCATTGTCCAGTTCCGGCCTTCCGGCCGAATAGCACACCGGTGAGTCATCGGTCAGTTTGGGATAGTGACGACAATCCCTCCACAGTGGGGCTTCTTCCATGGGTGCCCGTGATGATGAACCGGCTGCTTCTTAACTCTACCTTATACCTAGTCTGACTATTTCTACCTTATAAAGTAAACTTATAACAACTTACAGCTATATGTATTTTTACTCCTTGATGTTACTACGGGGATCCCGAATCATATACCTCAAATCTCCGGTGGCGTCCTTCTGTCGTGTCGTTGCGGTGTCCGTACTTCCACATCGGGTATATCCAGCCCATGCAGCTATAACGATGCCTACTCCTAGCATTAGTACCCCGAAGTATTGATGACCGACGGTCCAGCTTTTCCCGTTGTCTATATCGTCTTGCGTGAGCTTCGTCCATACCTTCTTTGGAGTCCTTGGATCTCCTCATGTAGTTTATCCAGCTGCCCTTCCGTTGTTTTTACTTGTCCAAGGCTTGGCCATTCATGCACATAGCCTCCTGACATCTTCACTGTTCCAGATGAATTTAGTTGCGCTCATCCCAAATAGTGTTTGGTTGAAATCGCACACTGTGTTTCCGTTCATTCCACTGATACATTGCTGCAACCCTTCCGACGATATTCAACGCCCCGCGTTTCTTACGTTGATGATGCATTAACTGGGCGGCATCTTGGATTTCAGCTACTTCTTGCTGCAGTGTGTGGATGATGGTTGGACAGACCTCGTATACTGTTGGACACCATTTTTTTATGGGCTGAATTTCTTGTTTGACAGTCTCGATTAACGTGATTAATGTCCATTCGGCAGATTTGAACGATATTCTATCGGTCGCCTCTATGATGTTCCCGGTCGTATTGCTGATTGGGATAATGATCACCGGTGCTCCTAGTGTCGATCCTGGTAGTGATGTTAATGGTAGCGTGAATACGGGCGCCACCCAGACAAGTGCGGTTATGATGGTAAAAGGTTATATGATGGTTTTGTTTTTATTTTAATTTGTGGTAACACGGGTAACACGGGCCATTCACGGTAATGGGTAACACGGTTAGTCGATGAATGGCCAGTGTTATGTTCCCCCACGCTGTACGGATTTCTGCCACCCGGATCTCGCCGTCGTTTCTGGAATGTACTGCTATGATGCGTCCGAGAGGCCACTTCAATGGAGTGAGATTGTCTTCCTTTATGATTACAAAGTCTCCGATCTTCACCGTCTTACAACTCCTTGTCCACTTTGATCGATTCTGCTTATGCAAATACTCGTGGGTCCACCGCTTCCAAAATTCTTCACGTAATTGATAGAGGAATCTCCACCGTGTGATTAACCCTGTGCGTCGCCTAGCTTGATGAATGTCGGGTGACGCCGTTAATGGTTCCCCAATGAGGATGTGCCCTGAGAAAATGCTGTCAAATCCTTTGGGCTGGAAGAGATAGATGTTAACGGACGCGAGTTTAGAATGGCATCAACATCAATCACTATGGTTTCAAGTTCTAAGTCGGTGAGTGACGCAGTGTACAATGTTCGTTTCAGTAAGTGTTTTGCCGATTTCACTGCGGCTTCCCATAAATCCCCGAAGTGAGGTGCTCTGGGTGGTATGAATTGGAATTCTATCCTTAGATTCGCGCAGGTCTTGTAAACCAATTTCCTAGCGTCGGCTTCGAATATTGCTTCCTTTAATTCTGTTAGCTCATTGTAGGCTCCAACAAAATTCGTCGCATTGTCACAATAGATCCTTGCTGGTAACCCACTCCGTCCGCAAAATCATTTTAAGGCTGCCAGGAATGCTTGTGTCATTAAATCTGTAACTACTTCCAGATGGACTGCCTTTGTTCTCCAAAATTTTTGAAAGGTCTATGCTGTTGAACCCGGTGCGCTGGAAGTGGGATCATTATATGATTCAACAACTTCGATCGAGGCCGACAACACCTGATGCAACGCCGAACTGTTTGTTGAGCCAGTTCCTTTCCTCTTAATGACCAGAATCGTTGTCTAACGTTGCATAGTAATGCTTGTGGTCCGCAGTGTGCTAACTGTTGATGTTTCCATTGAAAGAAGAGTTTCGTCAGCGGATCTCCTGGTACCAACAGCATTGGGTGCGTGGCATCATATGACAACGCAGCGTTTTGTAATCGTCCTCCTACTCGAACTATTCCGTTTGTGTCAATAAATGGATCCAACGCTCGTAATGGATTGTTGGGTCCTACGCTCTTCGTCTTCTTGAATTGCATGATGGATGGTAGAAAATTCTGGGATTGTATCTTCCGAACTGTAACTCGCAACGCCTCTTCTAATTCTGATGGCGATAACGGTCCTGTCCTTTTGCTCCTTGGATTGCGGAAATTATTGATGAACCGCAATACTGTTCCTATTATTTGTTGAACCGTATCAAACGATC
Source organism: Drosophila monieri (assembly GCA_035047585.1). NCBI lineage: Eukaryota > Metazoa > Arthropoda > Insecta > Diptera > Drosophilidae > Drosophila > Drosophila monieri. Next base: position 17,731,043 of record JAWNPJ010000001.1, read on the forward strand.
TATGATGATTAATATTTTCCATCCACTCCTCTGCGATGATTGCCTTGTTGCAAACCATTCTTGTTCTCCTTTTCTTGATCTTCGGTCGTCGTCCCTGTGGGCTGGAACTTCGGCCATGCTTCTGGACTCAGTGCTAAAAACGGTGGGCCGGAGTACCAGAGTTGTGCATCTCGTAGTTGAGCTGCAGTGCACCCTCTAGAGAGTATGTCTGCAGGGTTATCCGCTAAAGCCACATGTCTCCATAGCTTAGGATCTGTCACTTCCTGGATTTGGGCTACTCGATTTGCTACAAATGTGTGGAATGAAGATGCGGTCGCGTTAATCCATTTTAGTACTATTTCGGAATCTGACCATAAGTACATCGTTTCCAAGGAAATGTTGAGATCGGGAACAACTCTTGATGCGACTTCAGCTGCTAGTACCGCTGCGCAAAGTTCAAACCGTGTCAATGTCAGTTTCGGTAACGGAGCCACCCGTGCCTTTGAGCATAACAGCCGTGTGGAAGTGCTGCCTGTATTATCAGTTGCTCGTAGATAAGCCACCATATGCTGCCTCTGATGCATCTGCAAACACATGTAGCTGAATGCCTCCGGAGGTGTCTGACGGGAGTGAGCATCTTGGAATTTTGATTGTCGTCAGGATCTGCACGTCTGTCGGAATGCTTGCCATTGCTGGGTGAGTTCCGTGTCTAGTGTCCCAGTTAATTTTTAACTCCCATAGACGTTGCATTCTATCTTTGCTGTTGTCACAACCAGTCCAAACAGTCCTAGAGGATCAAAGATTTTTGCGAGTTCTGAACACCCGATCCTCTTTATGATGATTCCTGAATCTACTGTCGCGGCTCGTCCTTGAAGCCAATCTCCGCGTGGATCCCAGATAGTTCCAAGTGTTTTGACTGTCTGTTCCGTAAAACTACTGAAATCGAGGTTCATTTCTTGGTCTTCTTCTGGAATGTTTTTCAGCAGCAATGGATGGTTGGCGCACCATTTTCTCAGTTTGAATCTTGCGTCACCCAATAGATAGATATTGCAAACATCGGGTGGCCAGGTATGGTGCTGTTGCTGTGCCATAGGTGACAGTGTTTAGTTGATAGTATCCAATGGTTCAGTTGGATTGCGTCTCCATAATATATTTGGAACTTGCGTTCGTCTGGATGCATCATGATGTGACGATACACTTTCTCTACGTCTGAAGTGAAAATGTATTGGTACGACTGGAACCGTAATAGAATGGATAGTAGTTCACTTTGCACTGTGGGGCCAATCCGTAACTGATTGTTTAGACTCTTTCCACTTGTTGTTGTTGCTGACGAATCAACCACTACCCGAAGCTTGGTGGTACTGCTGTCAGGTTTGAGGAGACAACGGTGCGGTATCACATAATGTTCGGCTGTCAGTTGATTGGTCGTCAATCTAGTCATGTGACCCAAATCCTCGTACTGTTCCATAAACTTTACGTATTGTTGATGGAGATCGGGGTCCCGTTGAAGTCTCTTTTCTAGCGCGTAAAAACGCCGATATGCCATAGGCAAGGATTTTCCTAGTGTTTTTGGATGTTCCTTAAATGGCAATCTAACACTTATCCTTTTATCTGCTACCTTTTCTATGTTTTTAAGGAAATGTTTTTCGGATAGTTTATCTTCGGTGGTAAATGCCTTTGGGTTCTTCTCTAATGTGTCCCATTTCCAAAAACGTTCCAGTAGTTCTTTTACCTTTGGTTCTGCCATCGTTGATGCGAGGCTGTTTGTGGGTGGACTTGTCTAAACCGCGGATGCAACTGTTGCTGGTCCGATCAGAATCCATCCTAATGGGGTCTTTTGAAGCAATGGTTGTCCATGTCCTAAGTTTATTTGTCGAGGCGTGAATAGTTGAGGGATATACTCGGCACTGAGCAACAAATCAACCCCTTGTGGCTCAGTGAATGTAGGGTCTGCCAAATGAATTTCTGATGGAATGTTCTAAGGGCGCTGGCTGAGAAGGTTGGTTCGACAGTATCTCGGGTAGTTTATATGCGACTACCTGTGTTTTGAATTTAGTCGTTAATGACAGCATGTTTAATACTACTCGACTGGTTTCTCTTCTTGTCCCTCCAATGCCCTTAATATTCATATTTGCTGATACTGACTGTCCTCCTAATTTGTTAACCAACTCCTTAGAAATAATGTTTACTTGTGATCCTGAATCTAGTACTATGCGACATTTATGTCGTACTTCTGTAGTCCCTTGGACTTCCACTTGGGCGGTCGCGAGTAATACATATGGTGTGGCAGGATGGCTGACTGAGGCAGCGCTTATTCGAGTTGGTGTGTAATGCAACATTGTGTGATGATTTCTGCGGCAAAACTGACATCTGAACCTAGATTTACATACGCTTTTTGAGTGGTGTACTGACAAACAGTTTGTACAGGTGTGTATTCTATGTAGTTTTTGTGTCCTTTCACTTGAAGACATGTCCAGGAATTTCGTGCTGTTTTGACGTCGATGGTTGCCGCGGGTGCATAAATTTCATTGGGTCGTAATTGTAAATAAAGCCCGCAGACGTAATTGTTTTTTGTAGCGTAACTTGGCTAGCTGCTTGTCGTTTTAAATGTTCTTACATTTGTTTTAGTGACTGCTGTTTGGTTGGGTTTGTGATAGAGAGTTCTACACCTGATAGCTTTTGTGAGTCTAACTTCTCTTCGATGATGAGTATCAAAATTGGATCCTTTTCGATTGTTGGAACATTGAGGGTTTTGAGGGTGGTGATTGTTCTGAGCACCGTATCATGTAGGCTGCGTAACTGCTCCGCTGACCCATTCTTCTTGGGATGTGCAAATAAAGTTGCAAGTGTAGACTTGACTAGAATTCTTTCATTTTGATATCGTGTTTTCAATCGCTGCCAGCATCCTTGTAATTGGGATGCCCTCCAAGTGTTGAGGAGATTAGGTTCTTGGCCTCTCCGGTTACATGGTTTACCAAGTGCCGAAGTTTTACAGTCTCGCTATAATCTTGACTGTCGACTGGTTCTGTGAACATGTCGTGCAATCTCCGGGTGGATCATGAAGAAATCTTCATGATCATCAAATCGTCCTTCATGTCTTCGTTTTAATGATGCGATTTGAGGGTCTTCAGTACTTCCTGATCCGCTCTACCTCGGATGTACCTTCGGCTCCAGATTTTCACCGGTTTTTCGGGGACGCTGTGACGGGTCTGACTCTGATGGTATTCCATCCGAAAATATAGCTTCATATTTTCTGACAAGATCTGTGAGTGCCGTGACCTTTGAAAAGTATTCATTGTATGGGCTGAGTGCCAGCTTATTGAGCTTGACATCATTTTTGTTGAAACTGGTTCCACACGTGGGTGAGTTGTTTTAGTCGCTCATCGAAGTACCTTTCTCTGAGTCGTCGTTCTGCTGAATCTTTTGTTAAGTTTCTTATCAGCCTTTTTTAACGTTGAATTGCCTTGTGGCTGTGTTCAGGTTGTGATCCTGAATAGAAAAAGGATCACGTCGGGGTCACCAAATGTTCGTCCGTAGAGCGATTGTGGCCACTATCGTCGAACTTGAACCCACGGGCGTAACGGTAGGTCCCGGAGTCGTAGTCAAAAAACCTTATGGATAATCTGACTGAATTACCTGTACAAGGGTCTGCTCGGGCTGAACAGTCGCTTGCTGTGATCAGGATGAGGTTGCTAAGGTGTAGCGATGAGCTGAGAACCAGTTGGTTGGCTGCAGCTGTGGTGGTGGTACGTTGGATAGTAATGACTTCTGAAGTTGATAGCAACACGCGGAGGCTACGTAGCGTGTTGGTCCTACTGACGGTCCGTTTCACGGGAGCAACACTCAGAGGTACTACGTATTGTTGAGAAGATCTCTGGCGGTCCTTGGGTCTGGAGCAGCACACGGAGGCTACGTACCGTATTGGTCCTACTAACGGTCCGTTTCACGGGAGCAACACCCAGAGGCGCTACGTAGGGGCGAGATTTCTACATGTGGTCCGTTTCACGGGAGCAACACTCGAAGTAGGTTAGTTTTAAGTACCGCACTTGGCACTGAGTAACGAGACGCTTTAACTTTGTATTCGCAACTATCTTTATTCTCGAAACACAAATCTTATATATGATGCTACAGAACCTTAAGATGCTAAATACATATACTTATATACGATGCTAACATAGATATTACGTGACCGTTGAGGGAGGTCAAAGTTACGGACGTGCCCCCCATCAAGGTTAGTGAAGTGTCACTGTCGGGTCAGGCAGCAGCCACAGCTATCACTAATATACAACTAATACAACAATTATAGTTTCTCAGTTATATTTGTCCTATTTATCTGATCGCTATTGTTGGTCGCAAGCCGACTCTTCTCGGCCGCTTTATCTTTAGCATTAAGTTAATGAGCTTTCGCTCTGCCTATGTTCTAAGGCGGGCTCTCTCGTACTTTGTATATCAGTGCATACGCATCATATGATCGGAGCTTTCTCACTCCCTGCCATATGCGAATAAACAAAAATTTATAACGTTGTGAAAATAAACAATTTTCCCTTTTGTGTTATTTCGGAAAAAAGGGAAAAGGTCATTAAAAAGGCTTAATGACCAAACATTGGTGACCCCGACGTGATCTAATTAATAAAATTATAAAATTAATATATATATAATATATAATATATAATTAATAAAATTAACAATTCCACGATCATAAAACAGAACCAGTGCGAACATACCTGATTCAGTTTTGTGCGGTGTATTAACATATGTATGTGCATTTGAACATAAACGGCATACATTGCATCAGTGAAACAATTATTTTGTATTTATACACAAATCATATAAAATACATAATCGCATAAAATACAATTGTTATCCGGTCCGCCAACATACATACATACATGCATACATATATACGTTCCACTTGCAAGTGCATTCGCCTCACACAAGCGTTCATATATATATACATTCCACAACTCAGCGTACGGTTCTGAGCGCACAGTGGGATAAATCGTGTTCGCTGCGCTCAAATAAAATTAAATATAATAAAATAATCAAGAGCCATAATTTGGTGCCAAAATTAATTTGTGCGTGTTTTTACTTAAAGTGAGCGAATTTCAATCATAGTGGCGATGAACTCCAGCGGCGCCGTCACAGGAGAACCCACTCCATCTCGGAGTGTGATTTTAAAATGCAAGGCAAAGGGTATCCTCCAGGATTTGAAGAGGATCCAAGGCGTCCTGCAGCCAATGTCAAAGGTGGAAGACGCCATGCTCCATGGCCACGGCCAGTTGGTCGCCATGTACGATGATTTTAAGGCCATCCACGGGGAGCTTGAAGAGTTAGATATTTCTGAGATAAGCAGCGACTTGCGATGGACAGTGTCTGAGCTTGTAGCTACGATGCATGCCGAAATCGAGCACGAGACGTCGTTGCGCTCTGCTCGAATTGCTGCCCATTCCACCCTGGCCAGCGGAGTTTCCAGTATTCAGGTGGACTCAGCGCTCAGTCGGAGTTTTCAAGCCTTGCCTCCTCTTCCTCTTCCTACTTTTAGCGGAGGATATTCGGAGTGGGCTGAGTTTCACTCGGCTTTCTCAACGATCGTGGGCTGCAATCCTCACATAAGTAAGGTGGAAAAGCTGCAGAGGTTGCGATCTTGTCTTCGGGACTCAGCCTTAGAAGCAGTTCGCTCCTTGGAAATCTCCGAGGAGAATTATGATGTTGCGTTGCGTGTTCTGGAAAGACGATTTAATAACCGCCGGTTAATATTTCAGGCTCATGTGAACGGGATTCTGGGCCTCAGCCTATTGGAAGGTGGCTCAGTGGCATCGCTTCGAGGGCTTTCCGATAAATTCAATGCCCACATGCGAGCCTTGCAAAATTTGGGGACGACCATGCAGATCGCTAGCAGTATCATTGTCCAAGTGATCCTTCAACGGTTGGACCCAGCTACCCAGGTCAAGTGGGAGGAATGTCAAAATGCGTCGAACTTGGACCTCATCCCTACCTGGGAGTCGATGGCAGAATTTTTGGAGCAGCGGTGCAGGACTCTGGAGGCTATGGATGTGGCCATGACCGCCTACGTGCCAGGCACTCAGATGGGAAGACGTAGAGTCTCGAACAATAATAATAGATCGTCCTTTATCGTCACTAATTCACCTTCCCCCGCTTGTAGATTATGTGGTGGGTGGTCCCACGTAGTGTCTGAATGCCCCAGATTTTTGTTAATGGCCCCTGAGAGCCGCCTTGGTGAGGCTAGGCGACTCGGTCTCTGTCGGAAATGTCTCCAACCTGGTCATCACCTGCGTGAGTGCCTCGCTGCTAATTGTCGCAGTTGTGGGAGGAGGCATCACAGCCTGCTGCACTTTTTGGAAGTACAGTCATCCAGTAGCCAGCCTTCTGTTGTATCATCTACGTCAGCCACAACCGAGGGTGCCGAGCCAATAAGCGCTTCACCATCCGCGGCTAATGCACTAGTTGCCCAAGGTCGCAGCAGTGAGGTAGCCTTACTGGCTACAGCGAACATTCTCGTTCGGAGTCGCACTGGAGTTTTTGTTCCATGCCGAGCTCTTTTGGATTCAGGATCGCAAGTGCACGTGATAACTTCCCGACTGGCTAGTCAGCTGCAGCTTCCTAGACGCAAATCTTACATGGCAGTGTCTGGAATTGGCAACACTGGTTTCGCGACAGATGAATTATCCGTCGATGTGCTCCTTCGGTCCTGTTGCTCCGAATATTCGGCCTTTGTCAACGCTGTCATAGCCCCCAGCATCACGGATCTCCAGCCTAGTCTCAGCTTGGACGTCTCCAGCTGGAATATTCCGGCCAACCTCACTTTAGCCGATCCAAAGTTTTTCCGGCCACAACGTATCGATTTGCTTATCGGAGCCAGTCTATTTTATGAACTATTGTGTGCTGGGCAAATCCAGCTTTCAGCTGGCCTACCGTTGTTGCAGAAAACAAGGCTTGGATGGGTTGTATGTGGAGGCGGTTCACACGTGGAGAGAATGTCAATCGCGCCCACAGCTCATATTATGAAGTGGCCGTTGGGGAGAAGTATGGATCTAGCCCCCGGCCTGGATGGAGTGTCTCAAATGGCCGATAATAGAACCGAATCTGGAACTACCAAGCGGAACTGACTAAGTTTTCGCTAACTGCCCCTTTAGGATGAAGTTGAAGGACAGGCCTCAACTGGGGGGGAATATCGGGTCAGGCAGCAGCCACAGCTATCACTAATATACAACTAATACAACAATTATAGTTTCTCAGTTATATTTGTCCTATTTATCTGATCGCTATTGTTGGTCGCAAGCCGACTCTTCTCGGCCGCTTTATCTTTAGCATTAAGTTAATGAGCTTTCGCTCTGCCTATGTTCTAAGGCGGGCTCTCTCGTACTTTGTATATCAGTGCATACGCATCATATGATCGGAGCTTTCTCACTCCCTGCCATATGCGAATAAACAAAAATTTATAACGTTGTGAAAATAAACAATTTTCCCTTTTGTGTTATTTCGGAAAAAAGGGAAAAAGTCATTAAAAAGGCTTAATGACCAAACAGTCACCTACCTCTGAGTCTGCTGACTCAGGTTTCTTAATCGTTGTATTTCTCACTTCTGCTGGTTCTTATTCGATCTGATCAGTATTGCTGACATTGCTGCATCAGGTTTCGCCGGGCGCCTTTGTAGCTGGGTTACTCGGTCAGTTTTTAGGCAATTCAACTATGCTGAACGTTTAAGTATAGCATATTGCTAACTATTACTATAGGTTAGTAGGTCTTGGCATTAGTTGCCAACAGGTATTATAATTTTGGTCAAAAGTGTGCAACGCAGTGAAGGAGGCATCTCCAACCCTATAAAGTATATATATTCTTGATCAGGATCATCTCCAGAATCGATATAAGCATGTCCGTCTATCCCCTTGTCCGGCTGTCTGTCTGTTTCTACGCAAACTAGTCTCTCAGTTTTAAAGCTATCGAGCACACATCCTTCTTTTCTTTGCAGGCAGTATACAAGTCGGAACTGCCGGGATCGGTCAACTATATCCTATAGCTGCCATATAACTGATTGACCGGAAATTCCATAACTTTGTTTTTTTTTTAAGTTAGAAGGATGGGACTTTTTATGGATTCTACGTTAGGCAGACTAAATCGATTTGCTTATTTTTGAAAAGATCGGCCGACTATATCCTATAGCTGTCATATAACTGATTGAACGGAAATTCCAAAACTTTGTTGTTTTTTAAGTTAGAAGGATGGGACTTTATATGGGTTCTAAATTGGGAAAACTAATTCGATCTGCCAAATTTCATATGGATTGGCCAACTATATAAGATCCGATATATATCTAATAATATAAGCTGCCACATATACATATGTCAACATACATATCTACCAACTTCGGCTTCGCCCAAAGTTAGCTTTACATTCTTGTTCTTGGCTCTAGTTCCTTTAAAAGCTAAAAAGATCATTCCTAGCAACAGTTCTTTTGATCCATAATTTTTTAAAATGAAAAATTTTTCCTCCGAAATTTATTTTTGGGCCAAGCTGCCACCAACAAAACCATTTAAAATAATCATAATATAATTAGCTGCATCGGCTTGTTATCAAGCTCTTAATGCACTTGTATATTCGGCATTAGTTTGAGAGGCTGCATATTTTAGGGTTGAACCCTAATATTAAAATTGAATATTAAAATTTGAACTGCAACTCCTTTGATTATTCGGTCGCTATTAAAAATAATTAATAGCGTCACTGCATCAGTTATCTGCTTGTGTCAGTTTCAGTCAGTCTCCAATCTTATGTCCAACAGTGATCTGCTAGTAATTTTTGGTGACTTTAATGTATCAGAGCTCATTTGGTCAAATATTAAAATCTCATATTGTTCAAGCATTGAACACGATTAGAATCCAAAGATAGAGTCTCAAGGGATCGGAGCCATGGAAATAAGAGATAGGCATGATTTGAGACCGATCCCCTGCAGCCTAAGTACATATGTACATATGTGGTGCACTTGAAGCACTTAGAAAAGGGTCACATAGCATGTCAGCGTAGAGTTCGTTGATAAGTATTTTTAAATAGATTTAAGATTTTCATGTATCTTTCTTATAAGAGAATGGAAATAAATAAAAACAGTTTTAAAACGGAACTCATTGGAGTAATACCTAAATTATTGGGCTCCTCTTAACATTTGGTCCTTCGAGACACCCTGACGTTTTCCCCCCTGTGGTAAGAGACTCAGGTTTAAAAAACTGGCACCTATAAGTGGCTGTAGAAAAACACAAATTCTCAGCCCAGGGTAGCTAAAAAATAAGGCTACGATCTGGGTAAAAAAGAGCCCAGTTTAAAAATCGTAGTCTTCTGTCGTTTCCCCCCAAGAGGTAAGGAACACAGAAAATAAAACCAAATAAATGCCAATGTGAAATTTGTACTTTTCTATAAAGTATTTTTTTTTTCGGAACAATACCGAAATAAAAAAAATATATACAAAAATATTTATACAAAAAATAAATATATAAAAAATTGTGTGTTTGTTGGCGTATCCGAGGCCCTACATCGGAAAAGTTAAAAAATAAATAAATGTGATTGTGAAAAAAAAAAACAACATCAACAAAAATAAATAAAAAACAACAGACAAAAACAAAAACAACAACAACAACAACAGCAGCAACAACAACACCAATAGCCAGAGCCGCAGCAGCAGTAACAACAACAGCAGCAGCAAAAACAACAACAAACAGCAACAACACCAATAGCCAGAGCCGCAGCAGCAGCAACAACAACAGCAGCAGCAAAAACAACAACAAACAGTAGCAACATCAACAGCCAGAGCCGTAGCAGCAGCAACATCAACAGCCAGAGCAGCAGCAGCGACAACAACAACCAGAGCAACAGCAGGATTGGCAGCAGCAGCAAAACAACAGCAGCAATTACATTTAGTCATCGGCAAGTTTCGGTTTCTTTTTAACCATTTAGTTTTATATTTTAAATTTAATTTTAATTGAAAAAAAAAAAATATATATAAAAAAAAAAAAAATATAATGTCGACTAAAGAAAAAATAGCAATTATTGAGGACCAGGTGCGCCTCACCCAGCAAATAGATGCTATACTAGCAAAAAACACCTATGTAGAAGAGGATAGAGAAATACTAAAAAATATTGAGCTAAAGGCCTGTACGAACCACAATCAGTTGGTTCAACTTGGGGCTGTGGAACATGATTATTTTACAAAAAATCATTTCGATAGCATGCTGTCAAAGTTTAAGTCCGCCAAGGACAAAATTAAAAAAATTTTTGGCCAGGATGAGCTTTTTTCTAGGCTTGAGGAGGCTTTAAAGCACCTCGAGGATTACCTCGAGACAACATACATAGAAATTCAGGAAAGGAAAGCTGAAACCTTTCCCATAAGAATTAAAAAATTAAAAATGTTGCTCAGCAGAGTAGAAACAATGTCCGATCAAATAAATAATGAAAGGCTAAATAACAAATATAAGTCGAAAATAATAGAGCTCAAAGACGATGTTGAGATACACATTGAGCTAATGATTAATAAAATCAACAAAAACGAAATAGGTAAAGTAGAAGGTGGCGCTAGAATGGAAGAACTACCTACCCTACCAAAAATTGAGGTCCCCAATTTCTTTGGAAATTCCAAAGATTGGGACCATTTTTATGAACTATTTAAGGAACTTGTGCATTCCAGGATGGATTTAAGTCCATCCTTGAAGCTAAGCTACCTTAAAAGTGCTCTAAAAGGGGAAGCACGAAATGTGGTTTCCCATTTATTGCTGGGCTCAGGCAACAATTATGATGCAGCCTGGGAGTTACTTGTAAAGCGGTATGAAAATAATAGAAAAATATTTTCAGATCAGCTGAATCGCCTCATTGAACTTCCAAAAATAAATTTGAACTCATATAGGCTTTTAAAAAATACAATTGATTCTATAAATGAATCAATTTATATGATGCGTCTTAAAGCAAATCTGACCGAAGAATCAGATTGCATTTTTGCGCATATAATTATAAAGAAATTTAATATTGAGGCTCTACAACAATATGAGGGCCAAGTAAAAAAGTCGAATGAAATCCAAAATTTAAAAGATGTCATAGAATTTTTAGATCAACGACTTAGTTCATTGACATCATTTGGTAATGAATCAACAACAAAAAAAATAATAAAAAATAACCCAAATAGCCAAACATGCCTGATGTGCAAAATGCCCGGGCATCAATTAATTGTTTGCTATAAATTTAAAGCATTAAGTCCACAGGAAAGAATGGACGTAGTTAAAAAATTGAATTTGTGCTACAGATGTTTAAAGCACAGCTCAACCATCAAATGTACAAGCGAGCTAGTATGCTCGTATTGTCAAAGATTTTCACATCATAGCATGTTGCATTTTAAAAAAGAGAATGTAAATACATGCATGACCTCTGAACCAGCGCTGTTGGCCACGGCGTATGTTCAGATTAAAGGTCAAGATGGTGAATTCGGAAAATTTAGAGCATTGATTGACAATGGGTCACAAAGCACTCTGATTTCTGAAGAAGCGGCACAAAAACTTAAGTTGCCAAAAATAAAAGCGCACACTGAAATAAGTGGAGTATCACCAACAGGTGCATGTGTTTCAAATCACTAATTAAAAATAATGGTAAATATTCAAAAGAATTTAACACAAACGCCATTATTTTACCAAAACTTATGAAATGTCTCCCCACAAATAAAATTATTATAAATAAGTCGGATTGGAAAGAATTCTACTTGGCGGATCCCAATTTCGATAAACCTGGTCGAATTGACCTTGTTATTGGTGCGGATTTATATCCACAAATTTTACTACCGGAGATAACCAAAAAAGGTATGCTTCTTGGGCAAAAAACAATCTTTGGATGGACAGTGTCAGGTTGCACAAAATCCAGGGGAAGTAAATCAATTGTAGCAACCAGTATCGAGCTAAAACATATGGACCGATATTGGGAGGTAGAAGAAGAGGATAACAATGATTTAGAGACAGAAATATGTGAAAAAAATTTTAAAAAATATACAACAAAAGATTCGAATGGAAAATATATTGTCGCTATACCATTTAAAGAATACATAACATTAGGAGACTCAAAGAATCAAGCAATGGCTCGGTTCATGAACTTAGAAAAAAGATTACAAAAAAATGAAAAACTTCGAGTTGAATATTCAAAATTTATGAAAAAATATTTGCACTTAGGACATATGGTCGAAGTAAATGATGAAGGAAAGTATTACCTTCCTCACCAAGCTGTTATCAGAGAATCCAGTCTCACAACAAAATTAAGAGTAGTTTTTGATGCTTCAGCTAAAACCAGTAATAAGAAAAGCCTAAATGATATTATGTGGGTTGGACCAAGAGTTCAAAAAGATATTTTTGATATTATCATAAATTGGCGTAAGTGGGAATATGTGGTGTCATCGGACATTGAAAAAATGTACCGACAAATTAAAATAAAAAATAACGATCAAAAATATTAATATATATTGTGGAGGGATGACCCAAAAACGAAAGTTAATACTTACAAACTAACTACGGTTACTTATGGTACCGCTTCCGCCCCATATTTAGCAACTAGAGTATTAGCAGATATAGGTAAAAATTGTGAAAACAAAATGATTGGGGAAATAATAAAAAATGATTTTTATATGGACGACCTCATGACAGGAGCAAATTCAATAGAAGATGCCATAACCATAGTTGAATTAATCTCTAAGGAGCTATCGAACTCTGGGTTTAATTTGAGAAAGTGGGTTTCAAATAAAGCAAAAATATTAGAAATGGTAGAAAATTCAGGAGATAATAAAATAGTTAGCATCAGAGAAGATGAATTTATAAAAACCTTAGGGCTACAATGGGACCCTTGCAAGGACGAGTTTAAATTTACAGTATGTTGTACTAAACCTAAAATATTAACGAAAAGATTCGTCTTGTCCACATTATCAAAAATATTCGATCCATTAGGTTGGTTGGGACCGGTAACAATTGTGGGAAAAATCTTCATGCAAAAATTGTGGACAGCAGGAATCAATTGGGATCAAGAGCTAGGTAATGAAGATCGTAAGGAATGGGAAGAATATAAATCAGGGTTAGAGGCGTTGGAGCAAATAAGGGTCCCTAGATGGATTAATTTTAAAGTCGAATTATGTATTCAAATTCATGGCTTTGCAGACGCTTCGGAAAAGGCTTATGCGGCAGTAGTATATGCGAAGGTAGGATCGGAGGTGATCATAATCGCTAGCAAAAGTAGGGTGAATCCGATAAAAAATAGAAAAACTATTCCAAAACTAGAATTATGCGCAGCACACTTGCTTAGTAAGTTAATGATGCGCATAATGGAAACCATGAAAAATTACAAAGTAGAACTATATGCATGGAGTGATTCAACCATAACGTTAGCCTGGATTAAAAATGGGTTAAATTAGATAAAATTTATCAGGCGTAGAACAGATGAAATTCGGTCATTAAAAAATGCTGAATGGAATCATATAAGATCCGAAGATAATCCAGCAGATCTGGCGTCAAGAGGAATTAGCGCAAATCAATTGGTAAATTGCAATCTTTGGTGGAGAGGGCCAAAATGGTTGACTGAGCCAAAAAGTCAGTGGCCACAGCCGCTAATCATGGAGGAATCCTTAATATTAAATACGCTAATAGAAACCAAAGATGACGCGATTTACGACTTGATGAAAAAGTTCTCTTGCATGCATAAATTAACACGAGTGATAGCTTACGTAAATCGATTTTTAAAGATAAAAACAAGAACGAATTCTAACACAAAGTTTTTAACAGCAAAAGAGTTAAAAGAAGCTGAAATAATCATAATTAAAAAACATCAGGAGGGGCAATTTAACAAAGAAATACAGTACCTTAGAAAAAATAAAGAGATTGAAATTAGCAGCAAAATAATAGGTCTCAACCCGTTTTTAGATACTAATGGAATACTTCGGGTAGGTGGAAGACTGCAAAACTCTAAAGCGGCATTTGAAGTCAAGCATCCTATAATTTTAGACAAAGGTAGCATTTCGACTTTGATAATAAGGGATGCTCATAAAAACACGCTTCATGGAGGTATAAATTTAATGAAAAACTATGTTCAACACAAATATTGGGTATTTGGGTTGAAAAATTTATTTAAAAAGCAACTACGAGAATGTGTAAAATGTTCAAGGTATCGCAAAAACACCGTAGAACAAATAATGGGAAATCTACCTGATTACAGAGTAAACATATCGTATCCTTTCTTGAATACGGGGATCGATTATGCAGGGCCATACCTAATAAGATGCTCCAAAAACCGCGGTCAAAAAACATTTAAAGGATATATTGCGGTATTTGTTTGCATGGCCACAAAGGCTATCCACTTAGAAGTGGTTAGTGACTTAACGTCTGATGCCTTTCTAGCTGCATTTAAGCGGTTTCTTGCTAGAAGGGGAAAATGTGCAAACATATATTCAGACAATGGAACAAATTTTATAGGAGCGTCAAGAAAATTAGACGAGGAGTTAGAAAAGGCCATTAGGGAAAATAGTAAAATAGCAGCGCAATTACAGAAGGAAAGAATTGAGTGGCATTTTATTCCCCGGCAAGCCCCCATTTCGGAGGAATATGGGAAGCAGGAGTAAAATCAATGAAGTACCATTTAAAACGAGTAATTGGGGACAATGTACTAACATATGAAGAAATGTCTACATTACTTTGCCAAATAGAAGCAGTTTTAAATTCAAGGCCTTTGTACTCATCCAGCGAGGATGTAGACGATAATGAGGTGCTAACTCCTGGTCATTTTTTAATTGGAAGACCGCTATTAGATGCAATCGAACCCAACGACGAAACTGGGAAAATTAATAATTTAGATAGATGGAGATTCCTTCAGAAAATAAAAAGAGATTTTTGGAATAAATGGAAGGATGATTATTTAAATACTTTGCAACAGAGATACAAATGGAAAAGAAATTCTTCAAATATAAAAAAAGGTCAAATTGTTATATTAAAAGATGATAGTTGCCATCCAGCAAGGTGGCCTCTAGGAAAGGTTGAAGAAGTCCATAAAGGAAAGGACGAAAAAGTCAGAGTTTTAAGCTTAGGGTGCAAGAGAATTTTGTAACCAGACCATTAAATAAAATTTGCCCCCTAGCTGGTGTAAATGATCTAGATGACGCAGAAGCACGTCAAAATAGATCCTACCCGCCCAAAGCGAGAAGTAGTGTTAGATTGTCTAAGCTGGGAGTGATGCTGGCCTTAATAATGCTTTCATTATGCTGTCAGCTAACGAACGCAGCACCAGCAATCAGAGATTCAAAATATGGTTTTGAAGAAATTTCCAAATCCTCGTCCGTATATTTAGATCCGATGGGAGACATAGAAGTGGTTTCATCCTCATGGAATTTAGTAATATTCTACGATATGGAAGCATATTTCGAGATGATCCATAAAGGAAAAAACATAATCACCAAAATGAGATCAGTTTGTGAAAAACTTCATGGGTTTGAAGATCAGTGCTACCTTATTTTAGACAACACACTCAAACAGATTTTAGAGTTGGAGGAAAATAATAAACTCTTCATGACTCACAATAAATCGAGGCAAAAGCGGGCACCGTTTGAATTTATAGGATCTTTATACCATATTTTGTTTGGAGTAATGGATGAAGATGATCGGGTTCAAATGGAAGAAAATATGAAAAATTTGTTAAGCAACCAAGAAAATTTAAAAGAGTTAAGCAACAAACAAACTTCGTTAGTCGAATCTACTACCAATATTCTAAAGAAAACTACGGAAGAAGTCAATGCAAACTTCAGAAGTATGAACAAAAGAATAGAAAATATGACTGTAATACTGCAAGAGTCATATTACGTATACAAAGAGTCTATTAAATTATTTATGGTAACAAAGGAATTGAGTAGTTTGATCGAGGAATGCGAAAAAATTCAAGCAGGCATCATAAGCCTGTTAATTGATATTAACCATGGAAGGCTTAACACCAATATATTACGTCCGAGTCAGCTTAAAACTGAAATAGCTAGAATTAAGGACGTTCTATCTGAAAATTTGATTCTTCCAGGGAAAAGATCAGGTACAGAATTAAAGGATGTGTATACCTTACTTACTGCAAGAGGGTTATTCGTAGACAAAAAACTGATCATCAATGCGAAAATTCCTCTGTTTGGTCGGCATGCGTCTAAACTGTTCAGGGTTATTCCTGTTCCAGTTAGAGCAGAAAATCAAACTATTCTAGCTCAAATTGACTCGGAATATTTGGTGTACAACTTTGAGATAGATTCATACCACCTAATGACGGAGGCTACAATTAGTAAATGCCAAAAGTGGAAAACAAGCAAAAGAGTTTGTGACGGCAGCTGGCCATGGAGCAATGGCAATGATAATAGTTGTCAGCTAGGACCCCTTAAACCTAATAGACCTTTCAATTGCATTTACAAACCTGTCTTATCATCAATTTCCTTTTGGGCAGAACTAGAAAAAAGAAGTAGTTGGTTGTTTAAAGTTGAGGAAAACACTAAGTTGAGGCTCCAATGTGGCCAATCCAAAATTCAGATCATTGATTTGCCGGAGCAAGGCATATTGACAATCAGTTCAGAATGTACAGCTCGGACCGATGATAAAATTCTAATTGCTCAGCATATTATTGAAACTGAAAGTCAAGAGCCAACAGCTTCGGCTTATATAGGAGAAATAAAGGAAATTCCGAGAATTGCTTGGGACCCTCTAAAGCCTCCTGTTATTAATCATACAGCCGAAATAGCTCACCTGGCCAAACAAATAGAACATTTGAAAGCACAAAATTTAGAACTAAAAAATATCGATTTTCATCATGTGTCAGGTCATAGCTCTTTAATTTTAGTAATACTAATCATTATTGTACTGATTATATCCTATTTAAGAAAATTAAAGTTGAAAAGACAATTGTTGGCTATTGCATTGCCAACCCCTATGCCAAATGTGTAAAAAAAAAAAAAAGTTGATTTTATATGTTTATTATATAATATAATAATTTGATACGATAATTAAGTGATAGATCTAATACCAATAAGAAATAAAATAAATAAAAATTACAGTCCACTAAATAATCGAATAAAAATATATATAGATATAATTAAGGCTCTTTTGTGGCCCCTTGCAGGATGTTCAAACATTATGTTGAACATGAGAGCTAATATCTTAAGCAATGTTAAAATATTTCAACATATGAGTTAAAAATATACAGTGAACTATATATTGGTATCAAAATAATACAAACGCCAAAATACACATATACATACATGCATACTAATTCTAAAAAATATAAAATGTACACCAGTTTTTGTGGCCCTTTGCAGAATGTTCAAGCATTGAACACGATTAGAATCCAAAGATAGAGTCTCAAGGGATCGGAGCCATGGAAATAAGAGATAGGCATGATTTGAGACCGATCCCCTGCAGCCTAAGTACATATGTACATATGTGGTGCACTTGAAGCACTTAGAAAAGGGTCACATAGCATGTCAGCGTAGAGTTCGTTGATAAGTATTTTTAAATAGATTTAAGATTTTCATGTATCTTTCTTATAAGAGAATGGAAATAAATAAAAACAGTTTTAAAACGGAACTCATTGGAGTAATACCTAAATTATTGGGCTCCTCTTAACACATATGCTTTATCCCTTTCCACCCATCAAGATTTCACGGCGGGCATGTTTGACATGTCCCTAGGTCAAATCAACCAAAGTTACAAATTCGTTCTCAAAATCTTTTCAACTTATCTTTTGAATCTTCGATTTTTTCCCATAAATGGAAAAAGTCCTTCAATATAGCTTGGCATAAAAAATGAAAAAATGTGATGCTGCTAACTACAAAGGCATCTCTAAATTTGTCATAGATGGTTTCCGAAAGGGACTTCAAACTGGTGTTATTTACACAGACTTTAGTGAAGCATTTAATTCAGTTAATAACTTTCTCGTATTGAGTAAACTATATATTTTGAGATTCTCAACAGACCTCAGACCACCAGTGGATCGCCAGCTACTTACATGGAAGAACACAGAGAGTCTTATTTAAAAATCAATATTCCTGCTTAGTCCGTGCTACATTTGGAGTCGCTCAAGGAAGACACCTTGGCCAGTTACTGTTTACTCTTTTTATTATTGACTTGCCTAGAATTAAAGAACTCGCTGGTACCAATGTACGCAGACGATGTTAAGCTATGTCTGCAATACTAATCATTTTCTGCCTAATACAGACTTCAGTTTGATGGTTTAATGGTTTAATGCTTAATCGACCAAAACACAAACTTATGTCTTTTTATCGTTCTAGTCTTTACCAGGCCACCTAATATCTCTCTGGGATTGCCTTAGAAAAATGAACTAAAGCTAATCTTACCGACTATATTGCTTCAATGGTTAATAAAAGAATTTAACGAACAATATTGGAGTCCTTTTCGACCACAAGCTGTCGTTTTAAAATGGTACATTCCCGCTTAGTCCGTTCTACATCTGGAGTCCCTCTTAGCTTATTTATATTATTGGTCCGTCCTATACTGGAGTACGGTTTATGTGCCTGGTGTGCCAAGGTGAAGAAGACCAGCTGTGCAAAGCACTCTCTTACTATTTGCTCTTAAGGGATTTAACTGAGATGCAAATATTCACCTTCCCTCGTATCATAGCAGACTCTTACTAATAAACTTACCCATCTTAAAACACGTAGAACAATGCTGGAATGCTAGAAATTTTAGTCCTCTGTTGCTTAGATATTGTAGTTCGACTTATGTCCTACACGACCCTCTTAGGGTTTTATGTCCTATCTACAAATCGCATTTCTCTTCATAAAATCTGAAAACCTGTATTCTTAATTTCATTCGAGCTTTTGCTTAATATTGTGAAGGTGACTTTTCCGGAATCAGATACAGACGGTAACAGCTGGGTTACTTGACAGAGCAAGCTGCACCGAGAATTGTGGAACGAAATGCGGACCGAATTGGCGTGCACTTGGAGAGCTACCTGCTTATCGAAGCTCTTCTATTTGCTGTTGTTTTATATTGGGCTACTGCGGTAGCAGCATACTAATGCTTATAAACTTATGCTTGTTTTTGTATAATGTGAGTGTTTAAGAATTGAATGCATAAATTTAATAATAATGTTAAGATCGATTTTCAAGTGATCGGACCTGTATTAATCCACCAATTGCTTTATGCAAATTATATGTTTTAATTTCCGACTAAAATAAAATAATTTTTAAATTAAGATTTTTATTTTTATATAATAAGAATGAGTTATAAAGGTATCATATTGGATTGATCGTAGATTACAAACTGATTTCACAAATTCAATTTTCTTATAACTATGCCTTTTATCGGTTGATTAATTTTGATTGGTCAGAGTTTATGCTGACATGTAGGTTCCCAGGATGGGCACTTGTTTATAAATTTGGTGCAAAGAGGGTTTGATGTTATGTCTACTGTCGTCGATAAAGGCATGTGAATGGTTTATGTCTATGTTTATGTATGGATGCCAATGATAATGGCATGGGAAAGGGTTTGTGTCGAACCTATTTGAATTATTCCAACAGTAGGCTCTGAAATGTTGATTATATTTGATTTGATAGTATGGCAGGGTATAATGGTTTTATAGAGGTTTCGTTATCTAGGGTATTTGCAGATTTGTCACTCGCCCCTCCTTTAGAAATTTCAAGATCCTTGTTGAATTCAACAACAATTTCTTTGTGGTTGGCTAGACGCCTATAAGTGAATATTATATAAATTTTTATGCTTATAACTATGAGCATTAAGCTTATAAATACAATCCAGTTGTAGACAATATCTTGTTTTTGTTGATTGATTCTTTACGGTTTAAAATTGGTGTTGGTTCATCTAGAGTTACATTGTGTAGGGATATAACAAATGTCCCCTGAAGTAGAACACCAAAACTTTGCTTTTTATGATTTCTTTATTCGTTTTTAATAGATCCGCTTCGGATCGCTGCTGGTATTCTACTGACTCCGCTCTCATCCCGCGAACCGCATCAATTCTCATAACTCGCTGAAAGAGCAATGATATCGATGAGAACACAAGAGAGAGAGAGCCAGAACCGACAACAAGCAACGACACCGACTTACACTAACAACAGTTTACAGTTATACAATACACTTATAGTTAATATATATATACATTATGTAGCAATCCTGCTACAATTCGGCCGTCCTGACATTTAAAGATCCCCTGATCTTGTGATATTTTACAATTGATTCTTACATCTATTTGACTTAGATACTATTAGTTATTTATTTAAAACAGTTTACATAATATTTGAGTTTTATCTTCGTTTACCTATCCAATGTTTAATGTTCTGACTACTTCAAACACCTTGATATGGAATACGTGACAATTGAAAACCTTCAACATCTTTAATTAAATACCTATCATTTCCTAAAACTTTGTCTATTACGAATGGACCCTTATGTTTGGGTATTAACTTTCTTGCAACACCAACAGTACAATCAAAATTCTTAACCACGATATAGTCACCTACCTTGTATTCCGAACTCGCTTTCTTTTTCTCATTGTAATTTCTTTCATTGTCTTTCTGCAACTTTGTTTCACACTCTGTTCCTTTTTTCCTAATTTCTTCTAAATTCCTAACATTATCAGTATTATCTAATTCTTCTAGCTTTTGCCTTAATTCATCTATAATTTTTCATTTTTGTGCGATTCCAAATAACGTTTTGCTCGGCATTTGCGCAATGCTTCTCTGCTTTGTATTGTTTAATGAAAACTCTAAATCTTCAATAACTGTATCCCAATGCAGTCCCTTTTTTGAGTCTGCCAATTTCGCTATCATCGGTCCTATTATTCGATTAATTCTTTCCACCTGACCATTAGCTTGAGGTGACCCTGTAGCTATTTTTACGTGCTTAACATTATAATCTTCAAGAAATTTCTGAAAATCCTCAGATGTAAAACAACTGCCCCTATCTGAAACGATACAAGTCGGTCTACTATACGATCTTAAATAATCTTTCAATGCTATAATAACGTCCTTTGTGTTTGTTGTTTCTGTTGCATATAACCTAACATATTTTGTAAACCCGTCTATGACAACAAAAAGATGTTTATCTTCTTTTTCTAACCTCATTCTAATTTTCTTTAACTTTTCATCTTTCGCTTGACATATAACTAAATTATCTTCAAAACTCACCGTTTCTACTACACATATGTTAGTATTCCTACTTAAAGCATCTACATGTTGCATAAGCTTTCCCGACTTATGAACTAACTCAAAGTCATACTCGAGTAACTCTAACGCGCACCTCGCAATACGAGGGTTAAGTTCTATTCTTGTTTAACGTCAACGTCAATGAATTACAATCAGTAACAATTCTAAATCGTCTACCTTGCACATAAATTCGGAATCTTCGTAGAGCATAAATAATGGCTAACGTTTCAAGCTCAAAGCTATGATATTTTGCTTCATCTTTCGTTGTAGCTTTCGAAAAATAAAATAAAGGATGCAATTTCTTATCCTCTTTCCTCTGTAATAATACCGCACCAAAACCATGTGCACTTGCGTCTGTATGTAGTTCTACCTCATCCTTATAATAATATAAACCTAGTACCGGTGCTTCTATGAGCTTCTTTTTTAGCATTTCAAAACAATCTAACTCTATTTCTTCAAACACGAATTCGCAATCTTTTTTCAACAAATTTTGCAATCCTCGAAAAATTATTTATGAATCTTCTAAAATATGAACACAATCCTAAAAAGCTTCTAATTCCATGCACTTTGTTGGGGTCTGGAAAATCTCTGATGGCTTCAATTCCTTTATCATTTGCTTGTATTCCTTTACTTGACACCAAAAAGCCTAAGTATTGAACACTCGCTTGTAGAAACTCGCATTTATCCATTCTTAGTTCTAATTTGTTTATTTCTAATCTTTCAAAAACTTCTTTAAGTACACTCAAATGCTCTTCAATTTCTTTACTTGCGATCATAATATCGTCCATGTATATAACCACTTTTCCTTCTCTTATCATGTCTGCAAAAATTTTATTGATACATCTTTGAAACACCGCCGGTGCGTTTTTTAGGCCCATTGGCATTCGCATGAATTCGAACTGCCCTAGTGGCGTCATAAATGAAGTATATTTAATTGATTCATTCTCAACAAACACATGAAAGTATCCATGTTTAAGGTCTAATTTCGAAAATATAGTCTTATTTACTAATGTGTCCAATAAATCATCAATTAAGGGTAATGGATAATTATCTTTAATCATTGTCTTATTAAGATTCCTGTAATCCACACATAATCGTAAATCACCTGTTTTTTCTTAACTAACACTATTGGAGATGCATATTCTGATTCGCTGGGCCTAATAATTCCCTATTTTAAGTACTCGTCTAATATGCTCTGTAACTTTTCTCTCTCTGTATAAGCTAACCGTCTCGGAGAACTGCTAAAAGGTTTCGAGTCATCCAACCTCAGCTTTATTTCACACTTAACCTCTGGTTCCTTTGGTCTTTGTTTATTAACATAAAAATGTTATATAATTTTAATAAATTGCTGTCTAACCTTATTATCCACTTGTTCACCAATTTTGTATTCTACAGATTCATCTTCAATATTAATATTCATCAGTTCCTTTTCCACTACATTTATGTCATCTTTCGTTGCTTCTTTTAACCTAACTGCATTTCTAATCTTTTGTTTATTACTAACTATTACCTCTTTGCTTATTATCCGACTTTCATCACTAACCTTATTAACATCACTAATTCTTTTCTGTTCAACATCAACATCACTAACTATTTGCTCTTCATCACTAACATCATAACTGTTATTAACATTCTCTACATTTTCTACCGTAACCAACTTCAAGGTGTCAAGGTTCAGATTTAGCTCACATGCTTCCATAAAATCCCTTCCCAGGACTACATCATGACTCATAGATTTGTTTGCCACAACAACTAAATGAAAATTCACTTTATTGAGTTTTTTTTTTTATATAAACTAATATTCTGCCATAAGTTTCCAAACAACTTTCATTTATTCCATATGAACTTAAAACTGTCATTTTACAAACATTTTCGGGTACTTTAGAAATTTAAATAAACGAAATTGGGCTACCTGTATCTATGAGGCTTTCTGTAATTAAACTGGTATTAGTATTATTCCTAAAGTAAATTTTAAAATATCTTACATAATTGTTCTTGACCTCGTTCTTAATTTTGTTTTTCAGGCTCTTCGCCACAAAATGTCCCATTTCGCCACATGCATAGCACGATCCTTTCTCACGTCTTGGCTTCCTGCACTCCTGCGCCCAATGTCCTTTAGCGTTGCAATTATAGCAACGCGTGTCCTTCTCGTCCTTGTTCACTGCTGCCTCCTTTTTGTCACCATAAGATTTAGGCAACTTCACCTCCGCAAATGCACGTTTGATATGTGCAACATTTTCGAAGCACTGAATATGTGCTTGATTACGCAGCCCTTGATTAGGAATTCCTTCAATGATGCGACTTATCATCTCTTCTGCATCTATGTTGATTCTCTGACCAAGCATCACTTTGTCGTCCACGTAACTTCCAAAACTTTCACCGGAACTCCATTTACGGTTCTCGAATTGACGCCTTGCCTCTAACTTCGAAACTTTATCCGAAAACATTGAAATTAGCTCAGCGGTTAACTCCTCCAACGGAAGCATGATGCGTTCAGGGTTTGCATGCAGCCACACGTTTGCTTTTCCTTTGATTTTACTAATCATCAACATCTTAACATAATGTCCACTAATTCCATAAATGATTGCAAAATTATTCATTTGCGTAATCCATTTTCGTGCGCAAGTTTCACCCGAAAATTCACTCACAACCTGTGTTGCCATACCCAACGAAATGTCGATGCTTGGGTTGTGAAATTCCATTAGCTTCGACATCGCAACGTTGCCTTTCTTCACCTCTTCACTGGCGCCTGCTTTTGCGCCGCTGCTGCCGGCTTCATTCTTATCATTGCGTGCATAATTTTCATTTTTGTCTTCTCCCTCGCCGCCGTCGTCGTTGTTGTTTTCGCCGCCGTCTTTGCTGCTGCTCTCGTCTCCATCTTTGCTGTTCCTTTTGCCTCCGTCTTTTTCACTTCGATCGCCGCCAACTTTGCTCTCATTTTTATCGCCATCTTTTTCTTTAGTTTCACCTCCGTGTTTGTCGTTTCCTTCGCCTCCGGCTTTGTCGTTGTTTTTGACTCCTTCTTCGTCGCCATTATCGTTGTCATCTTCGTTGTACTCTAATTCCAGATCTTCTTCATATTCGTCTTCACCGTTGCTTCCATCGCCATCTTCGACTTGATTACTAATTGATTCCAGATAATTACGCGATTTCGCTGTCATTTTATCCAAACGCAATATTAATTCGCGCTTTGTTCCTGTTGTTGGTAGCCGTAACACACTTAACCACATTTTTAATTGGGCAATTGATGCGTTACTAACGTCCATTTTCGTTTTAACTTATTGTTTTTAAATGTTTATTTGGCACAAGATCGGCCCACTTCTGATTTTGTAGGGATATAACAAATGTCCCCTGAAGTAGAACACCAACACTTTGCTTTTTATGATTTCTTTATTCGTTTTTAATAGATCCGCTTCGGATCGCTGCTGGTGTTCGACTGACTCCGCTCTCATCCCGCGAACCGCATCAATTCTCATAACTCGCTGAAAGAGCATTGAGATCGATGAGAGCACAAGAGAGAGAGAGCCAGAACCGACAACAAGCAACGACACCGACTTACACTAACAACAGTTTACAGTTATACAATACACTTATAGTTAATATATATATACATTATGTAGCAATCCTGCTACAATTGGTACTTGACAATATTATTCTATATTCATTTATAATCTTTGAAGTAGTAAATTTTATATTTCTTATTTCAAGTGTACATTGGCTTAATTGTATAATATTATTTCCTTCAATTGTTTTATTAAATAATTCACAATTTTGGTTAATTTGCGTTTTACTTAAACTATATGTTATTACAATGTTTGGTTCAATAAATTTTATAAATTCTTTTTCTGAAATAAAAGTGTGTTGACAAATTGCTAATTGAATTGTTAGGATCTTTGAAATACATTGGTCAGTTACTAAATATTTTTGGTCCATTACATTCACTAAAGGACTTACAGAATTTTCCAAATAATTGACACTTTTATTATTATTCATAAAATATTCAAATTTATCAAATTTATTTATTCTGTATTTTTAAGTTTCTTTAAAAGATGTTGGTATATGGGCTAGAATAAAAGTATTTTTTGGTTTACGTCTTTATTGATAATAGTTTTTCTTCATTAATGACATCTAATTATTCACGTTTTAATATTTATGGATTAAATATTCCAATTCTTGTTAACTGAATCCCCATATGCAATCCCCATATGCAATCCCCATATGCAAATCTTCAATGTATTTTAGAAAAATGTGTAAAGAGTATCTAAAAAGGTGCAAGGCCTCACTTTCTTCTTCTTCCCGAATTAATTTATTCAAGTCTTCTGTATGTTTATTTATTATACTAATGATTTCATTGAATTCTTTATTTTCTATCACATTTTCTTTTATATTATTTAATTTTATTTTATTCCTCTGTTAGTGCAGCAAACAAATATTTGTGAGCTGATCCTACAATATTTATTTAATTTATTTATTAATCGCCGTTTTTGTATATTTGATGGGATAATCCCTTTTATTTCATGTTTTAATTGTTTAAGTGCCAATGCTATATCTGGAATCGTGTTATATAAATTTTCATATTTTATATATTCTTAGTATGCATTTAATAGTTTAGTTATAACGAATAGTTAACGAAAAAAATTGAGCTTTTTAAGTTTTTATACCCTTGTAGAGGGTATTATAATTTTGGTCAAAAGTGTGCAACGCAGTGAAGGAGACATCTCCGACCCTATAAAGTATATCTATTCTTGATCAGGATCACCTCCTGAGTCGATATAAGCATGTCCGTCTGTCCGTCTGTCCGTCTGTCTGTCTGTTTCTGCGCAAACTAGTCTCTCAGTTTTGAAGCTATCGACTTCAAACTTTGCACACATCCTTCTTTCCTTTGCAGGCAGTATATAAGTCGGAACGGCCGGGATCGGTCAACTATATCCTATAGCTGCCATATAACTGATTGATCGGAAATGCCATAACTTCGTTGTTTTTTAAGTTAGAAAAATGGGACTTGCTGTGGACTCCTCTTTTAGCAAACTTATTTGATCTGCCAAATTTCATAAGGATCGGTTAACTATATCCTATAGCTGCCATATAACTGATTGATCGGAAATGCCATATCTCTGTTGTTTTTTAAGTTAGAAGACTGGGACTTTGTATGGATTCTACTTTCGGCAAACTAATTTGATCTGCCGAGTTTTATAAGGATCGGCCGACTATATAAGATTCGATATATATCTAAAATATAAGCTGCCACATATCTGCAAGGGTATATCAACTTCGGCTCCGCCCGAAGTTAGCTTTCCATTCTTGTTTTGTATAATTTTTCCTGTTTTTTTTAAGGATTAACAAGTTTCGGCTTACGTTTCATATCTTTTTCAACTTTTGCATAATTTAAATCTACCTCATA
This sequence comes from Drosophila monieri, assembly GCA_035047585.1. NCBI lineage: Eukaryota > Metazoa > Arthropoda > Insecta > Diptera > Drosophilidae > Drosophila > Drosophila monieri. The sequence goes on from JAWNPJ010000001.1 coordinate 17,757,632, forward strand.
TTCTTCCCGTTTTTTTTATTAATTTTATCCATTTTAGATTTTTTGTTTTAGACATTTTTATTAGGTTCCATCCCAAAAATAAATATTTCAGCAACCTGTAGTATCATGTGTTATTTCAGGATTATAAACATATGTAGCTTTTCGATATTCTTTAGCTTGTCTTCAGCATCATTGAGTGTATTGATGACTCGTAATTTTTCATTAATTGTTTTGTGAACTCTTTCTATATCGGCTATACAATTCTGGCTACTAGTAATTTCAATCTCAATGTTTTCTTTTTCTAACCAATTTTGTTAGAATAGTATTTGCATACTAATCCGGGGTCTTAATCCATTTTTATTAGTTTTGGTTTACGTAACATATTCAATATTTTAATTAATGCTTTCTAACTTTCGATCCAATTTGTGGTATGCGTTTCTATAATTGAAAAAAAATGTTGAATAGATATAAATACAAGTTAAAAATTTTCTTTCATCAATAAAATAATAGTCAATAGTCAATGTCTCTTACATACAGGAGTTTTTTCAAAGGTTAATGCTACTTTTCTGTGTTCTGTCTTGCATAAATTACAAATACCACATTTATTAATTATATTTTGGAATAATTTTTGTGCATCTGGCAAATAGTACTTAGCTTTAAAGATGTCATATGTTTTTTTTTAACCTTAATGAATAGTTTTCTCATGAATATTAATTACTTTCTCGTGAAAATCTTCGTAGGTAGATATATCAGGAAGTATTACTGATGTTTTCATTAATTTTGTTTCCAAATTTGATTTAATTAATTCCATGAAAGCCCTTTGAAATATTGTTAAATATTCGTCATTATTTGTGTTCATTAAAAAATTGTGTCCGCATATAAATTTAAGAATAATGTCTTTTGCTGTACGTTCCGTCATATTACTGTATTTTATTGTATTAATAGTTTTATTAAAGTATCGGACTAATTTATTACTATCTTCATTTCCCTTTTCAAATATTAATTGGCGGTTGAAAACATTAATTGACCGCTCTGTAATCTGAATACAGTTGCCATTGTCTTCTTGGGCGCTGTGTATAGTATCTCCTGTACTTTGTAAATCATCTTCTTTTTGAAATGTTTCTTCTAGTTTTTGATTATTTGATTATTTTTTAGGTGGCCTAGATAAGGCGTTATAAGGCTACATAATTTTCCTTTCCTCTACTGTAATTCATACCACAATCATATTGACTGAGATATATTTTCTAAATATTTTAAATTTTCTTCCAAATAGATAGGGACGGAAATACTTAGTTGCCAATACTACGGCTAATAACTCTTTTATATGTGTTCTACTTGCATAGCAAACTAGTCTACCTTATTGAGCTAAGACAGCTCCTTAAGCATAATTACTAGCATCAGCAGATAATTCCAATGTTTTTTCAAACTCTGGATATCTAAGGATTGGATCATTAGTTATTTGTGTTTTTAATTTTTCAAATGCTTCAACGTAATTAATATCTTTGACATTTATTTTTGAACCCTTTTTAAGCCACTGGGTCATTGGTTTAGCAATTTTTGCAAGTTCTCTAACAAACTTTCGGTAAAATCCGCAAAGACCTATAAATTATTTAATTTGTTTATGAGTACTTGTAATTTGAAAATCGTGAATAGCTTGAATTTTATTTGAGTTTGTTTTAATTCCTTCAGTAGTAATTATATAGCCTAAAAATTCTGTTTCTCTTTTCATAAATTTGCATCTAATTGAAGTTTAAGATTTGATTTTCTTAATCAGACGAAGACTATTGAAGGGATTGAATATGTTTTTGTAAGGAGGTGGAACATATGATAATATCATCTGAATATACTAGGCAATGGGTTCCTATTATATCATGAAGAATATTATTCATACATCGCTGGAATGTAACGGGTGCATTTTTTAGACCGAAAGGCATTCTAGTATATTCATAATGTCCTTTCTTGGTGGAAAATAATGTTTTTTGTATCGATCTTGGGTCCATTTTAATTTGATGGACACCCTTTGCCAGATCAAAAGTTGTAAAATATTGGCATTTCCCTAACTTGTCTAATATTTCATCCATATTAGAATGGGAAATTTATCGTCAATAGTTATCTCGTTAAGTCCTCTGTAATCAATAGCCATACGAAATATTGGAATGCCCGATGCATCCATTTTCTTGGGTACTATTACTATAGGACTACAATAAGGAGATTTAGATTTGCAGACAATGCCTTGTTTATTCATATCTGCTATTTGGTTTTCTACTTCATAATCATAAATATTGGGATAAGTATATGTTCTTCTATAAATGGAATCTTCATGTTTAGTTTTCATGTTATGTTTGATTTCAATTGAGAAGGTCAAATTGTCACCTTCATGATACTGAATATCAACAAATTTGAACATTAATGAATGAAGTGCCGATTTTTCCTCACAGTTGAGATTATCATCTCTTATATAACTAGTTTTTAATTCTGTTTGCAATCATAAATGTGTTCTTCATCTTGTAACATTTTTGTATAATATTTGTTATGTTCCTTTATTATATTGATCATTGGAAATTCGAAATTATTTAATTTAACAATATTCTTTCCAAAATCTATTTGAGCTGATGTGAGGTTTACAATATTTCGTCCTAATAGAAAATCATAATGATTGGAAAATTCTTGTTTAGATTTAAATAATTTTGGAATTATGAATTCAATGGATTTATTCAAATTGACTGAATTTCTTTTTTGAACTTTTATATTTGTTGATGAACGGTCACTTCAGACTGGAAACGGCATTAATCCACAATTCGGTTTGGAAACTGGTCACACAAAAAAAGTTCATGTAGAGAAGAAGAAGGTTCTAGAAGCGTCGGTTGCAAATTCGGCGTTCGAGTTTTTGCTTGCTTTTGTTATGACAGATGGCGAAATCAAGAGATTGAGCCAGTTCTATTTTCAATAAATACGGTTAATCATCATAAGGAACTTTGGTCCTTCGAGCCGGATTCGTTATTGTTAGTAACTAAAAGTAAAGCACCATTGCGATGGAACAACTCAAACGGCTAAAGGGAGTGAGGAGCCGTCTCAAATCCAGCCTCACCAAACTGCTACACACAGCAGAAAACTCTTCCGCATCAATCGGCGTTGACGCCGTGGAGGTACTGCTAGTCAGGCTCGACAAGGTTTGGAATGATTTCGAACTTGCCGGAGATGATCTGAGCGTGCTTGACGACGTCGAGGGCTGGGTTGATCCTGCGGATGACTACGACCAGTATGAGGCGAAGTACATAAAAGCCCGTGCGCTTTTGTTTTCCCTCAAGCGCTCACAGGAGCCGACAACACCAACAACAACGAGACATGCAGAAGGAGACTCAATAGCTAACAACGACGCTATTTCTCGCTTAGTGCAGCAACAACAAGAGTTTTTCGAACGACTAGGAGCAACTTCAACACCAACCCAGGCTGACGCCGCGGCGCCAGTAAGGGAGACAGAATTACCGAAAATTCACATAAAACCGTTTGGTGGCATTTACAAGGAATGGCCAGCCTTCAAAGCACTGTACATAAGCACTGTACATAGCAAGCAACATCTGGGTAAGATACAAAAGTACCACTATCTAAAATCGTTCCTCGTGGACGAGGCTGCAAGTTTGGTACGCCATTTGCCGATTTCTGAGACGGCATATGACAACGCTTGGGAGCGCCTCAACGAGAGATACGATCGACCACGGCAAATTATTCACAACCTGTTGGACACCTTTATGGAGCTACCATCGACTAACAATGGAGAGGTATCCATATTGCGTAGCGTGTCAGATGGTGCAAATGAAGTCATCCGTGCATTGGATTCAATTGGCCATATGGACCGAGACTGCTGGGTTATCCATTTATTGCTGAATAAAATCGATCCAGAGTCACGCCGCAAATGGGTAGATGCAAGCCGTGCTTCAAATTCACCAAGAGTCGAAGAGTTCTTCAAGTTCCTGGACGCACGATGTGAAGAATTTGAGCTGTGTCAAAGCGATCCTGTACCGAAACAGGGTGGTAACAACAAGAAGACAAGCAGAGCCATGGTAACTGCTGCGCTGACAAAATGCGTGAATTGTAATGCGGATGGGCATCAACTGTTTAAGTGTCCTCAATTCATTGGTTTGTCTATCGACCAACGCCGTTCTTTTCTAAAGCACAAATCTCTCTGCTTTAACTGTCTCAAACCAGGTCACAGGTCATCAAACTGTAGCTCAAAGTACAACTGTCAGCAGTGTGGCAGCAGACACCACACACTCATACACACGCATGCTATGCAGACCAACGAGGGTCAAATCACATCCACGTCTTCAAGCGATCGCAAGGATCCAGACACGACATCGGTGACTGCGAGTCACATGTCACAGGCACTTCTCACGCCAACCCTATTGTCACATGGGCAAGTAGGACGAACATGTACCTTGCCAACTGCATTGGTACACATCCGCAATTCTCAAGGCACATACACAAACTGCCGGGTGCTACTCGACACGGGCTCGGAGTTATCATATGTATCGGAACGCTGTATTAAGGCACTGGGTCTTAGTCGGGCTCCTGGCCGGATTCTCATTTCCGGCATTTCTTCAATCAAGGCTAATACCACGAGGGGATTCAGCACACTCACGATCAAGTCTCGAGTTTCTGATCACTCGCTACAAGTAAAAGCTCATATTCTAGGAAAAATCACATCTACGCTGGCAAGGGAAAACATCGATGCATCTGCGCTTGAGATCTTCAATGGGATTCCGCTTGCAGACACGGAATTTAACTCGGCATCGCCTATAGACGTTCTATTAGGCACCGATTCTGTATGGGCTATTTTAACCGGCAACAGGAAGCTGGATGCGCAAGGCAACATAATAGCTATTTCAACAATCTTTGGATGGGTTATCACATCTATTGCGTATCAAAATCCATCAATCACCACGTCATTTTTGTCTACAGTCGATATCCATGCTACTCTACAAAGGTTTTGGGAAATCGAGGACTCCCAAATCACCACTCACCATGATCCTGAAAATGTTAAGGTTGAAGAGCATTTTCAAACCACGCACTCACGCGACTCCAAGGGAAGATACACCGTAGAGCTTCCATTCAAGGATGCAGATCCTCAATTCACTGACACTCTGCAGGGAGCAACCCAACGCTTTGCTTCTGTGGAGCGCCGTCTACATAGAGACACAGATCTGCACTCACGGTATGTACAATTCATGCAAGAGTATATTTCGCTAGGCCACATGCGCCAATTGAACCCTGACGAAATTCTCACCGACGATGGAAGGGTATTCTATATGCCACATCACCCTGTACTTGGAAAGAAACTACGAGTAGTTTTTGACGGTTCATTCCAAGATTCTTCTGGTCAATCTTTAAACGACACCCTGAACGTTGGGCCGAGCATTCAACGAAACCTGTTCGATGTATGCGTACGCTTTCGTTTACATAAATACGTTTTTTCTGCGGACATTATCAAGATGTTCAGGCAGATTTGGATCAACAAGCATCACCGCAACTATCAACGTATCGTTTGGAGAGAACATCCTTCAGCTCCACTTCTACATTACCAACTCTGCACTGTAACCTATGGCACTGCGTGTGCACCATTTCTGGCTGTACGGGTTCTTGAGCAACTGGCCAGAGACTACCAACATCTGTATCCAACTGCTGCGCGCATTCTTCTTGAAGATTTCTACGTTGACGACGTTTTAACAGGAGCTGACACCGAGGAGAAGCTTCTACAATACAAACAAGAACTAATTCTACTAATGTCATGTGCTCAACTCGAACTTGGAAAATGGATTTCCAACAGCAACCGCGTTGTCGACCCTGAGACAACAATCACAAACAACACATCATACAGTCCATTCGAAACTACGAACAAGGTTTTGGGAATTCATTGGCAACCGCACACGGACACATTGGCATACAAGGTATCTTTGCCTAGCGAGGGAAAGATTACAAAACGGCAAGTTTTATCAGACGTGTCTCGCATTTTCGACCCACTTGGATTGCTGGCTCCAGTGGTTATTCAATTCAAAATCCTGTTCCAAGAACTTTGGGTTCTCAACTTAGACTGGGACAGCCCGCTACCGCTCAGCCTGGAAGATTGGTATCTCAAATGCAAACACGATATCAATACGCTCAATGAACTTGAGGTTCCACGCTACATTGGCAACTCTACTGACACAATTGAATTGCATGCCTTCTCGGACGCATCTATAAAAGCCTACGCCGCTGCCGTTTACAGTAGAGTCACTCTCCCTGATGGTAACATACAGATTACTCTTATAGCTGCAAAGACTCGTGTTGCACCGCTCAAAACACAATCACTTCCACGCCTGGAATTGTGCGGCGCACTGCTACTAAGTCGACTCATCAACTCAGTCAAGGCTGCACTGAAAAACTACAACGTCACTGTTTACGCCTGGTGCGACTCTACCATTGTTTTGGCTTGGCTCTCGCACATACCTGCCAAACTAAAGACTATCGTCGCAAACCGCACTGCCGAAATCCTCAGCATCATTCCACGAGATCACTGGCAACATGTCAAATCAGATGACAACCCTGCTGACTGCGCTTCAAGAGGCATGCTAGCTGCTGACTTAGTAAACCACAACCTATGGTGGAAGGGCCCACACTGGCTATACTCAACCGAAGCTGAATGGGTAAAAACACCTAGCACTCCACATTCTAGTCTTGTTTCAGATGAACAAGTCCAGGCTGAAGTAAAGGGCTCCGCCTTCACGACAATCACATACAACACTGAAACCTCACTATTGGGCCAACTGATCGACCGTGTCTCCTCGTGGCCAAAGCTACTTCGTATTCTCGCCTACGTTCTCAAGTTCATCCGACGCAATCGCGGAAAATCCAACACCGCTACGCTGACATTTGAGGAAATCCATGACGCACGGATCCTGTACCTGCGCCATGCCCAAGACGAATTCCAAGCTGACTACAAGCGACTCCTCAACCAGAAAGATTTGGGACACAAATCAAAATTGCGCACCCTCTCACCGCAAATCGACAAACATGGACTCCTGCGAGTGGGTGGCCGCTTAGGTAATTCCGAACTGCCAGCGGATGTGCAGCATCCAATAATTCTGCCCAAATCTCATCGCATAACGAAGCTCATTCTGGAACATGAGCACCGGATTCACTTACATCCTGGTGTATCGGCGTTATTCGTGATCGCACGCCAACGCTACTGGGTATTTGGCGCACGCAACCTCATTCGAAGGATCACGCATGACTGTCTAAAATGCTTCAGACAACGCCAACACACATCTCACCAATTCATGTCAGATCTGCCGTCTGTCCGGGTTCGACAGGCATTTCCGTTTGCAAACACTGGCTGCGACTACGCCGGGCCAATCACCCTCAAGGTCCACAAGGGACGAAATCCACGCAAAGAAAAGGGTTACATCTGTCTATTCGTATGCCTAGCCACTTCTGCCTTGCATTTGGAATTGGCTACAGATCTTACAACCGATACATTCTTGGCGGCCCTCAGACGATTCATCTCTCGCCGCGGAAAATGCTCGCAAATGTATAGCGACAACGGGCGAAACTTCGTCGGGGCAAAAAGGGCATTAAACGAAATGCAAACTCTTCTGAAGTCAGACGAACACAACAACGCCGTACTGAAGGCCCTGGCAGACGAAGGAATCAACTGGAATTTCATTCCCCCCCATGCACCACACTGGGGTGGCAAATGGGAATCAGCTGTGCGCTCTGTCAAATTGCATCTTCATAGAGTCATTGGCAAGAATGTCCTCACCTTTGAGAAAATGCACACACTTCTCGCCCAAATAGAAGCTGTGGTCAACTCACGTCCACTATTCTCAACTTCGGACACTGAGGTCAACTATCTGTCGCCAGCACACTTCCTCATTGGTCGTCCCTACACGACCGTACCAGAAGGCGATCTATCAAATGTACCAATTAACCGTTTGGATTATTGGCAACAGACTCAAGCTATGCTGCAAGGCTTCTGGAAACAATGGCACATGGAATATCTTACATCACTCCAGCATCGGCCAAAGTGGATGAACAAATCGGTCAACATTGCCAAGGATGACATCGTCCTCCTTAAGGATTCTCACACCCCGCCAGCAGCATGGGCTCTCGGAAGAATCATCGAAACATATCCAGGGAAGGATGGAATGGTCCGCGCTGTACGACTTAGGACTCCAACTGGAGAAACCACCCGTCCAATTGTCAAGATCGCCCTATTACCAAATTCTGAAACAGTGTTTCAGGGGAGGCCGGGATGTTGATGAACGGTCACTTCAGACTGGAAACGGCATTAATCCACAATTCGGTTTGGAAACTGGTCACACAAAAAAAGTTCATGTAGAGAAGAAGAAGGTTCTAGAAGCGTCGGTTGCAAATTCGGCGTTCGAGTTTTTGCTTGCTTTTGTTATGACAGATGGCGAAATCAAGAGATTGAGCCAGTTCTATTTTCAATAAATACGGTTAATCATCAATATTATTTTCTTTAATTGGATATTTTATGATATTTTCATTTGTTAAACTTATACTGGAACCTATGTCAACAAGGCAAATGCATATTCTATTTTAAATTTGTATTTTTATTTGCTGTTGTGTTTCTTCCGAGGCTTGTGTCTAAAAATTTTCAACTATATCCCATGGTTCTTATCTATTCTGCTGATCTGATTTGACTAATACTGAGTTCACTGGTATTAATTGCACTTCACATTCGAAATCCTCAATTAACTGTTTAGAAATGTTTATAGATTCATTTTGCGGATACAATAAATTGTATCCTATAGGCTACGCCAATTATATGTTTTAATTCCCGATTAAAATAAAAAAAAATAAAAATTAAGGTTTTTATTTTTTATAAATTTATTTTAATATATCAAGAATGAGTTATGAAGATATCTTATTGGATTGATCGTAGATTACAAACTGATTTCACAAATTCAATTTTCTTATGACCCATAGTCATCGGTGACAGCAGACTTTGGTTGATTAATATTTATTGGTGAGAGTTTATGCTGACATGTTAGTTCCCAGGATGGGAACTTGTTTATACATTTGGAGCAAAGAGGGTTGTTTCTCCATCAAGAGAGATGTTTATGTCAACTCTCGTCGATAAAGGCGTGTTAATGGTTTATGACTATGTTTATGTCTGGATGCCAATGATAATGGGATGGGAAAGGGGTTGTGTCTAACCTATTTGAATTATTCCCACAGTAGTCTCTGAAATGTTATTTATATATGATTTGATAGGTATGGCAGGGTATAGTTGGTATAATAGAGGATACAGGGATGTATACAGGGTATAATGGAGGTTTCGTTATCTAGGGTATTTTCAGATATGTCACTTGTATAGTCTTGTTTTACTTATTATATTTTATTCACAAACTTATTAATCTATTGTACAGGAGTAACTTAATTACGTCCGCTCTCGCGGTAGCTTCCTTCTTCTACCCCGTCCACGTGATCTGCCTCCGAGCAAGGGCCATGGCCTCTTTCTGTGGGGGATTCAGAGACGCTCTCTCGCACCGGTTTCCACATCCCTTCTTTGTTTACCAGCTCGAGTTTTAACCCAAGCCCAGATTATGTGCTGCTCTGCTCCGGAGTGTCCACCGATGAGTGTTGATGTATCTTCTCTGAATCTGCTGATGTCGATGCTAGATCCAGTGAGTCCATTTTTGTACTTGCAGCTGTAATTTTTTTTAAATTACTAGCATCCTTTAAAAACATTACCCCCCATGACGTTTACCTGTATCATTATGATTATAGGGTCGTTGTCGTTTTAGGTTTGTTCTACATTTACTTGCAAATTGGCCAATCCGTGTGCACTTATTGCATATTTGATTGATGGCTGGACATGATGGGCTGTTGTTATTGTGGCCTTTTCGTCCACATCTTCCACATTCAAGTGGTCTATTTAGATTCACATGCCCTCCAGAGATTTTCTTTATTGTCTCGGTTTCAGACTTTGAACGCATTATCTCGGACTGATTATTAATTTCTTCATTGACTTGGCAGGAATCGATCACCTGAGATAAAGTGTACTCTTTATCAAAGAGTTTCTTTTCTACCCCGGCCCTGCTGTCTCTTATCTTTTCCTTTAGCGAAATCTCGTCTACTTCTGCTTTAGTGGCCCCAAAGTCACATTTCTAAATTTGATGGCGTAATCTCAAAACAAATTTGGCAAAACCTTCTCCTTCTGTAGGACGGATATTTCTGAACAAATGCCTCTCAAAACTTGAGTTCTGCTTTGGTGAAAAATATACGTTTAATTTGTCTACCAATACCTTATATATATCTATATCTTTATCTATAACATTATCTATACCATTATCTATAACATAACATCTATATCATTATCTTTATCTATAATAGCGTCAGGTAAAGAGTATGCTACAGTTTGAAGCTGTGGCTGACCGAAATGTACTAATTTACTTCTCTTAAGTATGGGAGTATCAATTTCTTCCGCTATAACGTAAATCTTAAAATAAAAAATTCTCAGCCACTTCTCCCACTCAACGCGCAAAAGAGACTTATCCATGGTTTCGCAGAGAAATGGCTTAATTAAGTTTTCCATTATTATTGTTTATGTCTGAAATGAGAAAATAAATCTTTGTTATTTAGCAAACTGCCACTGACTCAGTCAGATCGCTTTTAATATTTAATTGTTCTTGGTGTGCAACTCCTGACTCGCGGTCAGCGATAGCATACTCTTGCGGCTTATACTTTTGTATAGCCCTGACTTAGAGCCAGCTCCATACATTTTAAATCGACACGTACTCTTGGTACTGCCCCTGACTCAAAGTTAGCTTCATACATACATGCATATGTATTTAATTCGGCATGTACTCATAGTACTGCCCCAACAATCTGGTTACTTATTTTTCTTTTTAAAACACTTGAAGTGCTTTTTTTCCTTTTCTCTGTTTTTTCTTTTTTTTTCAAGTACATTCAAGTATAAATTCTACCAAGTACTTTTCTCTCTCTTCTTTTTTTCGAAACAGAATGTGAGAAGAAAACTAACGGAAAACTCCGCGTGTCTTTAGGCTGGTTACAACAGAAAATTTTTATTTTAGCACAACAGTTTTTTTTATTTTATTTGTTATAACCGTTTTTTGGTTTTACCTCGTCGCGTATATATTATTCCGCCAGTAACTCTATGTATAGTCTGGTTTTACTTGTTCTTGTTTTAGTCGTTTTTAATCTATTGTACTGGAGTAACTTAATTCACCTTAAAGGTGAATACATGTACGTATGACGTCGAAATTAGCATTATTAGCTACAGAACGTGTTGAAATAAAATCTTCTCAAGGAAATGTTGAACATTTTTGAGCTTTGATTGACAGTGGCTCACAAAGCACGATAATTTTTAATGAATCGGCGTAGCCTCTCAAATTACGAAAATTTGATCTCAAGTGAAGATAGTGAAGTATCATTTACAGAAAAGTGCATGTCAAAGCACAAAGAAATCTTTTGACGAAAAGGGAAAACTCTTAAATAGTTTTAAAAAGGAAGCAATAGTACTTCCCAAATTATTGAAAGCTAATCAGCCAAGTTGATGTTGACATGGCCTAATGGAAAAGGAATATTTTGGCGGACCAGCCAGGCCGCATTGATTTAATTATTGGAGCAGATTTGTAAACTCATATCCTACAAAATGGGGAGGTTAAAATATTTGGTCTCCTTGGCCAAAAAATTTCCTTCGGGTGGATTGCTTTTGGATGGAAAAATTTAAAAAGAAAGTAATTAACCGACGGCAACGGAGATCGAATTTAAAGATTTGGATCATTTTTGGGAAGTAGAGGCAAAGATAAAAATAATATCGAATGTGAATTCAGCGAAAATAACTTTACAGAAACTACAGAAATAAATTCGAATGGGCGATACATTTTGTACTTTAAACGACGATTGCTCACGTTCAAAAAAAAAGAGAAAAAAAACTAATAATAGCTGCAAGTGTGACGTGCTATGACGTCATATACATATTTTTAATCTGTGCAAATATAATAGAATTGAATAAAAAATTATTTATAAATATAAATTAAAAATATATATAAAAAAATAAAGTTATTACTCAAAAGCTTTCTTAAACTTAAAAGTTTGTCAAATTATAAACATATTATATAATAGAAATATAAAATATATAAAACTGTTATGCCAGGCGAACAGGATGTTCGGCCAAATGCATTGAACCTCGTATGAATTAGGTGGTATAGGTTCAATTTTTTAATGAGCTATCCAGGTCCGTATAGGGAAATTAAAAAGGAACTGGTGCCCGATAGTGAAGAAGAAGAGGCCCGAGTGTACTCTAAGACGTAACCACACTCAATGGCTGTCGCAGAGTTTGTTAATAGAGAAATAAAAGACCTACTGAAGGCTAGTATTATTACCCTTTCGAGATCACCGTACAACAATCCAACTTGGGTGGTCGATAAAAAAGGATTAGATGAGACAGGTATTAGCAAAAAGCGTTTGGTAATAGACTTCAGGAAACTGAACAAAAAACCATACCCCATAAATATCCCTTGCCAAGTATCGAGTTAATACTTGCTAACCTTGGCAAAGCCAAATACTTTTCAACTCTAGACCTAAAGTCCATATTCTCCTCAAGGAGTAAGATCGTGTAAAAACCTAATTTTCAGTCAACAGAGGAAAGTATGAATTCTGCCGTTTCATAAGAGTCTACACTGACCATAAGCCGCTAACGTTCACTGTCTTGGACAAGAACCCAAATGACAAACTAAAGCGTTGGAAGGCATTTATAGACGACTGTGACGCAAAAGTCATGTACACTTCAGGCAAAGAAAATTTTTCGCCGACGCCCTTTCGCGACAAAACATCAATGCCCTCCAAAACGAACCCGAATCTGATTGTGCACCGATTCACAGTGAAGAATCTAGCACTTACACGATAGAAACAACAGAAAAACCTTTAAATTGTTTCAGAAATCAGATAATTCTAGAAGAGGTGAAGTATTCCCTGAAGAGATTCTTCGTAGTTTTCGGAAATAAATCCCGCCATATTATACACTTCACGAAAAAATCCACCCTTTTAGATGCATTAAAAGCAATCGTCAACCCAAAAGTTGTCAACGCCATTCATTGTAACTTGCCAACATTAGCCAGCATTCAACATGCATTAGTGTCAAATTTTCCAGCAGCGAAACTTTGTATCAGACATTTCTAATAAAAGCGAACAGATCTAAAGTAGTGACAAATTGCAAAATTTGCACTACAGCAAAGTATGGCAGACACCCCAGGAAACAAGAACTTGGAGTAACCCCAATTCCGTCATATGTCGGAGAAATGTTGCATATTGACATTTTTTCCACCAATAAAAAACTGTATTTAGTTTGCTCCAAGTCCAAGGCAAGTTCTCAAAATTTGCGATCGTACAACCAATAGTGTCTAGAGCAATAGTGGACGTGAAAATCCCCATCATCCAACTAATGAATTTATTCCCAAATACAAAGACAATATACTGTGATAACGAAGCGTCTTTCAGCTCTGAAACGATTATATTGTTACTCAAAATCCGTATGGCATATATCTTATAAATACACCCCCGCTGCACAGTAGCTCAAACGAACAAATCGAACTCCTTCACAGCACCCTAACAGAAATAGCGAGGTGCATCAGAATGGATAAGCTAATTAACGATACAGTAGAGCTAGTTATGCGGGCGACCGTGAAATACAATAAAACATTACATTCGGTCATTAATCAAAAACCCATTGATGTAATTCACTCTGCTTCCGACGAAGTTAATCAAGCAATAAAAATTAATATTGCAAAAACGCAAAAGACTAACCTTGAAAGATGCAACCCATCAAGACAAAAAAGAATATTTGAGGTAGAAGAAAAGGTACACTCAAAGAACAATAGAAGACTTGGCAACAAACTAACCCCGTTATACACGAAAAAACGCGTAGAAGCGGACCTGGGAACAGCTGACCTCATTGGAGGGAAGGTGGTCCACAAGTACAACATTCAATAACTTTTTTTCTAATTTACGCGCATTTAACACACCCAACACAAACACAAACTTAGATAAAAAGCCAGTAGATTTAACATGTCATTTTCTTACAGGATCGTGGAAATCTTTTTAACAATATTAGCAATAGTTAACGTTAGAGTGACAGACTACACATCCCCATAACCGACGGAGTTGCATTGGTGTGGGAACATAGGAATTACTTTAGACATTCGAGCAATTTGACGGTGTTCTCAATCATGATAGATGAAACAACTAGATTGTCCGCGTTATTTTCACAACATGCGAAAATTGTTAGACGTTGATACTGATCATATTAGAAATATTTTGTCCGTGTTGAAAGTGCACCACCGGATTGCCAGAAGCCTAGAACTCCTGATGCAGCTGATGTCGAAACTTTAAAAAAGTCCGAGTCTCGGTTAACGGAATCAAACAATAGACAAGTAGTCATTAACACCGAAACGCAAATGCAGATCAACAAATTAACCGATGCTGTTAACGAAATCATTAAGGCAAAGCAGGACCTGGTTGACACCCCACATTTACACGAAGTTCTTTTGGCCAGAAATAAAATGCTAATTACAGAGATACAGAACCTAATGCTCACGGTGACACTTGCAAAATCAAATATTATAAGCCCGGCCATTTATAACCATGAAGATTTGAAGTCCGTTTTAGTCGATCACCCCACAAAGGTCTCCATTATTAGCCTAATAGAGGCATCCAATATTAAAGTCTTCCAGTTCGATAATATTATTTACTTGCTTATTGCGTACCCTAAGATAAAATTGACATGTAAAAAGGTTACAGTCTTTCCCGTTTCTCACCAACACACCATTCTCCAACTACGGGACAACGTGGTAGCTTGAATGTCAACAATGTACGGAGCATTCTGCAAACTGGCAACCCAGGACACGTGCGCCCGAGGACTACACGCGGGGGTCACGGCGCATTGCGAAACGCAGGCCAGCCATCTAAGCACCATAACGCTGGTAGACGATGGTATAATGATAATCAATTAGTGTCTGGCAATAGTCAGCACGGATGACGGCCCCAATATCGAAACAAACGGGCCGCATATAACAACATTTGAGCGATTAGCCTTTGTAAATGGCACCAAATTCTTGAACCAGCGTAAAAGCATAAGAAAGACTGCTGGCTGCCTCCCCCCTGCTTTACATTACCGGGCATATCCACGCGCTAAGTATGCCAATGCTTCAGAGGATGAACAAACAAAACCTAGAAATAATCCAAACCCTTAAAAAATGAAGTAAAGTCGGCTGGATCAACGGACACCTTGATCGCTATCGGCGTGGGAGAAAGCTTTCTAATCAGCGTTTCATCCTGCTCCATCTCGTGTGGAGGAGAAGACGAGACACACGGGAAATACGACAGGTTGTCGAAACATTCAAGGCGACCGAGGACGGTCTTACTTCTAAGGAGGGAGTAGTTAACATAACTGAAGGGTAACAAATAGTCGGTAGAAATCTTGAATGATTATTGGATTACCCTAGTGTTTCTAGATGCCGAATCAGCACACCCGCCTTTGAGGGCCGTGCCATGGTCATTTTGTTACCATCAGCATTTTCCACTGTCACGTGGTCGGTCTACCGACCAAGCTAGTGTTTTCGTACAGTTATGTCCCCCACTTCTGTTTTAAATTAATTTGAATTAAAAGGTCATCAACTTTACTCCGGCCATCGCCGTTATTTTATTCAAGAAATCAAGAATCAAGAAATATTGAAGAAAACTAAATTTAAAGAGTTTCCCAAATAAAACATTTTTTTCTAGTTTTTTCACTGAAATAATCCAGTCCACGTACGCCGTATTTTTTCTTTTAAATTTTTGAAAAAATTTGGGTATGTTTGTTATTAGAATTTGATCAACATTTGTCAATTTGTCAAGGTTACCAATTAATGCAGCTAACTTCACATGCTATACTTGGTTAGAAAGGTTTTTATACCCTTGCAGAGGGTATTATAATTTTGGTCAAAAGTGTGCAATGCAGTGAAGGAGACATCTCCGACCCTATAAAGTATATATATTCTTGATCAGGATCACCTCCTGAGTCGATATAAGCATGTCCGTCTGTCCGTCTGTCCGTCTGTCCGTCTGTCTGTCTGTTTCTACGCAAACTAGTCTCTCAGTTTTAAAGCTATCGACTTCAAACTTTGCACACATCCTTCTTTCCTTTGCAGGCAGTGTATAAGTCGGAACGGTCGGGATCGGTCAACTATATCCTATAGCTGCCATATAACTGATTGATCGGAAATGCAATAACTTCGTTGTTTTTTAAGTTAGAAAGATGTGACTTGCTACAGACTCCTCTTTTAACAGACTTATTTGATCTGCCAAATTTCATAAGGATCGGTTAACTATATCCTATAGCTGCCATATAACTGATTGATCGGAAATGCCATATCTCTGTTGTTTTTAAGTTACAAGACTGGGACTTTGTATGGATTCTACTTTCGGCAAACTAATTTGATCTGCCGAGTTTTATAAGGATCGGCCGACTATATAAGATCCGATATATATCTAATAATATACGCTACCACATATCTCCAAGGGTATATCAACTTCGGCTCCGCCCGAAGTTAGCTTTCCATTCTTGTTTATATATCTTTTTTACTTTTTTATACCCTTGCAGAGGGTATTATAATTTTGGTCAAAAGTGTGCAATGCAGTGAAGGAGACATCTCCGACGCTATAAAGTATATATATTCTTGATCAGGATCACCTCCTGAGTCGATATAAGCATGTCCGTCTGTCCGTCTGTCCGTCTGTCTGTCTGTTTCTACGCAAACTAGTCTCTCAGTTTTAAAGCTATCGACTTCAAACTTTGCACACATCCTTCTTTCCTTTGCAGGCAGTATATAAGTCGGAACGGCCGGGATCGGTCAACTATATCCTATAGCTGCCATATAACTGATTGATCCGAAATGCCATAACTTCGTTGTTTTTTAAGTTAGAAGGGTGGGACTTGCTGTGGACTCCTCTTTTAGCAGACTTATTCGATCTGCCAAATTTCATAAGGATCGGCCAACTATATCCTATAGCTGCCATATAACTGATTGATCGGAAATGCCATATCTCTGTTGTTTTTTAAGTTAGAAGACTGGGACTTTGTATGGATTCTACTTTCGGCAAACTAATTTGATCTGCCGAGTTTTATAAGGATCGGCCGACTATATAAGATCCGATATATATATAATAATATAAGCTGCCACATATCTGCAAGGGTATATCAACTTCGGCTCCGCCCGAAGTTAGCTTTCCATTCTTGTTTAAGATCACATGTCCGAATCGTAAGGAAAAATAACTACACTGAAAAGAAAACTCTAAAACCCGTTCAAACATTTGTTTTTAAAATTGACTGTAACGATCCTATTTATATTGGAGATAGCCATTGATATACCTCAATTTTGGATACATCGTTCATATCTAGGAAAAGTCGCTTACTCAAGAAATACATATATAATTAGATAAGTAGAGCTATCGATGGTGCTTGCTTTGAAGCTAAGGTACATATTCAGTTGCCGATTTGCTTTTTGAAGTTTGTGCACATAAAAACTAAAAAAGTAAAAAGCGAAAAATCCATTTAATATATTTAATTTCAATAAGAAGTTTTTTGTTAAGAACTGGCCCCTTCCAAAGACAATACTTCCAAAGTCTGCACTTAAACAAATTGGACGTGGAGAAAGAAATGAGTTCAGAATAGGTTTGTCTGAGACTGACTTTATTCATATAAAGGTTCAATATTTATAGCTAATTTGATACATAGATATTGCTTAGGTGGTAAATTACTGGAAATATAGCAAAAACATAAAAATGATAAATTAACAATTTTAATATTAAATTTTATTTTATTTTAAATTTTAAATATTAAATGCTCATGACTTAACATTCTCCCGGCCGTTGAACCGTCTTCCGGCTCTATAGTAAACTGTCTTGGGGTAGGATCGGGAATTGAACTTCTTGTAGTCCCTTTAGGTTTTGGCGTCCAAATAGACCGTCTGTGTCGCATGACGAGAATGCTTATCAGTATCAGTATGATGACTGAAATGGCAAATGCTGTGTATGACATGGTTGTCTGGTGGTCTAGTTGGTACGGTGCATCCTTTCTTTGTATATCGGCTAACCGATGTTGTAGAATCTCTGATTCTGTGTCGTCCGTACTTGGTGATTGGGCCCTTATCCCGAATTCTGATGTTTCCTTTATGGGTTTTATGGGCTCGGAAATATTTCCGAATCGACTGATCAAAGTTTGTACTTCAGTGCAAACTTATATTTACATTGTGTGCTGTGCAACCAATGGGCAAGTTCAGCATACCAGTCGCCTTTATGTTGACTGTTGATGAGACTCCACTGCATACAGCCTGAAGTTCCATGGAGTCCTTAGTTGCGAAGATCCATTGGTTAGATTGGTGAGTTTTTAACCACACCATGCTAGAATGCACAGGATTTCTGTGACATTCAGTTCCAGTCTTGTTATTAAATAACTGGAATTCGCATCTACTGTTCACATTGTATGCCGTTAAGTGATTGAAACAAATATGCTGTTCAATTTTTATAGATGTGCATCTTTTGAATTCGTCCTCACTAAACCCAATAAAACGATCTCTATGGGCATTGACAGCTATGATCGGTGTCTGAAGATTGTACAGCGTCCAACCTTTCGATTCCCATATTGGAATGGGCATGATGCTGAAGACATCCAATAATTCTGACGACACCAATGGTATTGTTATTCGAAAAATGGCGTGAGTATCAGTCGTACTTCCTTGCGCATACCGTTGTGGCGACTGGCAAGATCTGGTCGGGTGCTGCATTTGGTCGAGCTGGTCTCGTAGCTGTGTAGGTGATATTAATATTGGACTGATTGTTCTATGGCGAACATCAGTCAATACATTAGTTATCTCACTCTGCATTCGCTGAAAGCCATTTGCAAGTAGATTCAATTGTGTCGTGAGGATCATAAACGCTTGCTCTAAATGTGCACCTTGGTACTGTCCTCGTTGCTTATTTACGAGGGTCATCTGTTGTTCCAAAGATCGTAAGCGGTTGTTTGTAGCCACTTTCCTTTTCGCACCAAATTGATGGTGGAGTCAACAATGGACGTCTGGTTCTGAAGCAGCTGTAGGAGGAAGTCCTCGTTACCCTTCACCTTAGTGATAGTGTTGGCCATATCTTCTGCGTATGTGGCGTCGAGTACACCGAATAATGAATTGGCTATAGTTCCAACAATATTAAACGGTGATCTACGTTGCCGAGAGTGATGCATCAGGTTATTTCCTGCCTCAAGCTCTGCAAATATATGTTTAAAATGGTCTAGGATGGAACTGCATGCTGCTACGTTTGTCAATTCCTGGCATTTGTGTGCGAGCTCCGTTACTCCAACTGAAAATACCTTCATATCATTCCAGTAGGGATCCAAGTCGTAGTATACTATCATTGTCCATTCTGAAACTACCATTCTCGTGGTTCCCAACCGTTCGTAGAATATTCCTGGCTTATTACTGAACTCCGTTACCTTAATTGGCGTTGCCATTGCTAGTGGAAGTAACAACATAAGCGCTAGGATCACAGGCATTGATGAGAGGATTCCCTTTTTACGTTGTACAGGCGGCTCATCAGACTGGTCCGCCTTGAGGGTGTCGTCTAATGGGCGCTTGTTGTTGATTTCTTCTGGGAACAGTGGCGCTAGCCGAGTCACTGGTCTCTTGAATACTCCAGATGACGTTTTGATGTCCACTACCCGAACGAGGTTGTCCGGTCCGGGATAGGTTTTGAGAACTCTTCCCATAGGCCAGCTCATTACAGGCACGTTGTCCTCTTTTATAAGGACTAACAATCCCTCTTTAATATTCGGAGATGCGTGCTTCCATTTGTGCCGATTCTGAAGTTCTTGCAGGTACTCACATGACCATTGTTTCCAAAAGGCGTGCTTCAGTCGTGATACCAGTTCCCATCTTTTTATTAATGGCTTGCCGCCCGGAATGATGTTGGTATCAGGAGGAGCAGTTAGTGGTTCTGCAATCAGGAAGTGTCCTGGCGTTAAAGCTGATTCGTCAGTGGGGTCTGATGACATGGGAGTATTCGGACGTGGATTGCTTCAACTTCAACGACCACAGTGTTGAGTTCTTCAAACGTCAAAGACGCCGTGGCTGTAATTGATACAAGCAGCCGTTTTGCGGATTTCACCGCAGCTTCCCATAGGCCACCGAAGGATGGTGCTCGTGGGGGAATGAATTTGAAGTTTATTTCTCTTTTGTTGCAATGCTGAACTATGGTGTCCTGCGCATTGGTTGAGAAAATGCTGGTTTCGAGCTCTATTAATTTATTGTTGGCTCCAATAAAATTTGTTGCATTATCGCAATGAATTGTTTGGCACTTCCCCCGACGTCCAAGGAACCTGCGGAGAGCGGCCAAAAAGGCGTCTGTTGTGAGGTCGCTTACCAACTCCAAATGAATTGCTTTCGTGGCGAAGCAGCAGAACCCTGCGATATAGGCCTTGTCGGGTCGTTTTCCTCGAATCTTGTGATGAATCCATATGGGGCCGCAGTAATCTACTCCAGAGTTAAAGAAGGGCCGAGCCTGTGTGACTCTCTCGACTGGTAGATTTCCCATGATTTGACTCATTAATTTGGGCTTGACTCTGGTACCACGCACGCAGTTGTGTACAATGCTTCTTGCCATTGATTTGTCATTGATGATCCAATATTGTTGCCTAGCAATCGTGCGCAAGGTTTGGGCACCGCAGTGTATGTTGGTCTCATGTAGTTCTCTTAGGATCATTTTTACAATTGTGTCATTGTTGAATAGGTTTGAATGTTCGAGTCTGCCTCCTACTCGAATTAACCCATCAGATCCAAAGATGGGAGCCAACGATACAAGGGAACTCTTTTTGTCCACTGTTTTGTACCGTTTGAGCTGGTTACACTCTGCGTTAAATTCGATTTGCTGAATCGTGCGCAGGATAATGATGCGTGCCTGGCTTAGCTCATCCAGACATAGCGCCTTCGTTGGCGCTCTATTAGTACTTATAACAGAACCGCAGCATGTACGAAACAATACGTTGTAATTTGTGAAAGGAGTTACTGTGCCTACAGTAGTATATCTCCCCTCCGAATATGTCTTTAGCGGCCGCCATGCTGACGAATTTCGTTTTTTGTTCTAAGTTCATCGAAATAATGGCTGGCATCTTTGTCCAGCTTTCCTTTGATCCATGTAGGAACAGGGGTCCATAAAACCACATACTGTTGCTCGAGAGTTTGCTAGCTGTTGTTCCTCTGGACAAGACGTCGGCTGCATTGTTGGCGGACGATACGTGACGCCATTGACACTGCTCCGTCACTTCTTGAATTTTGGCTATCCGATTTGCCACAAACGTGTGGTAAGTGGAAGCCGTTGCATTTATCCACCCTAACACGACGGATGAATCAGTCCAAAAGAACCCCGCAACCGTGTCTAGAGACAAGCGTAAATCTTTTCTGACTCTGTGCGTTAGTTCTGCGCCTAGGACTGCTGCGCACAACTCTAGTCTGGGCAAGGATTGCTTTGCTGTGGGTGCCACTCTAGACTTGGAACATGGCAGTCTCACCGAGGTTTGCTTATTTTTATACGTTGCTTGGACGTAAATTGCTGCGCCATAGGCCTTTTCTGAGGCGTCCACAAAAGTGTGTAGTTCTTGCGTGACTGGAACTTTTCCGTCAAATATGTGTCTTGGAATTTGCAATTTATTTAGACTTTTTAGGTCAGAACGATATGTTTTCCAGCCTGACTGAAGTTCTAAGGGCAATTCATCATCCCAAGACATTTGTAATTCCCAGAGATGTTGCATGAATATCTTTGCCTTTACGACCACTGGCGCAAACAAACCTAATGGGTCAAAAATTTGCGACAACTCAGAGCAAACCACTCGCTTTGTGATGACCAGCGCTTCGCTTTGCTGCGTTCGTCCGCAAAGGTTGTCTTTATTGGGCATCCATATGAGACCGAGGGTTTTAACACAGTATTGGTCCAGGGTCTCACCCAACTTTACATCGCCCACGGTATCCTCTTTGGGTATTCCTTGCAGTAGTTCTGCATTATTTGAGCACCACTTTCGTAATTTGAACCCGTGTGGTAGCAATATTTTATTGAATTCACTTTGGATTTGAACTGTTTCTGCCACTGAATCAGCACCCGTCAAGCAATCGTCTACATAAAAGTCATTTTCAAGCGCCGCAGACCCCAACGGGTAGTTGTCCCGTGACCAGATTGCTAAATGATTTAGGCATTTTGTGGCTAAAAATGGAGCTGTTTTGGTTCCATACGTGACGGTTTTAAGTCTATAGTACTTAAGATCCTCGGATGGATCGTTTCTCCAGACTATAAGCTGATGGAACTGATTATCTGGATTGATCCATACCTGCCGGTACATCTTTTCTATGTCCGCCGTGAACACATAATTGTGAATTCTGAAGCGTAGTAGTATGGCCAATAGCTCACTCTGCACAGTGGGTCCTGTATATAGCATGTCGTTCAAGGATTTCCCACTTGATGTTTTGCATGAAGCATCGAACACCACTCGTAGTTTTGTGCTGCTGCTGTCAGGCTTCAGAACACAGTGATGTGGTATGAAGTAGTGATTTTTGGGTACATGTGTGGTTGGAACAAACTTCATATGTCCCAAGGCTTCGTATTCTTTCAAGAACTCGGAATACCCTTTCCTAACATCACCGGTTAATCGTCGCTCTAGTGCTAAAAACCTTTTGATAGCAATCTCTTTCGACTCCCCCAGGGCTGAGGGGTGTTCGGCGAACGGCAGTTTCACTATAAATCTTCCGTCTTCTGCTCTTTTCAGAGTTTCCACAAAGTGTTTCTCACAATGTACCTCTGACGGAGATCGTTGTTTCCTTTGGTTTTCTAAATTGTCCAGCTTCCAAAACCTTTCAATCAATGCGTCCGTTTCTTCACCGGCGCCAACACCACAAGCTATGGCTGATTGAGTTTTGGATTTAATCCTACCTGCTACAATCCATCCAAGTTTCGTGTTTTGTAGCATGGCACCATCTCTGCCGACCTTCTGCTGACTTGGAAGGAGTAGTGAGTAATAGTGCTCGGTGCCGATTAGTAGATCTATCCGTCCAGGTTTATCAAACTGGGGATCTGCTAATGGACACTCATTGGGTATTTTTAATGCAAACTGTGTTAGTGGTTGAGCTGGTTGGTCAGCTATGATGTGGGGAAGCACAAACACTTCTATGCGCTGGCTGAAATCCCCGTAAAGAGAGCTAACGAGAATAGTTACTCTTGCTCTGCTCATTCTTGGTTGTCCTCCAATGCCTTCGATCCGGAGCTTTGTATCGTGGCGCTTTAGTGACAACATTGATGCTAATCGTTCAGTGATCAAATTTATCTGGGATCCTGAATCTAGAAGTGCACGAAATTTCGCTACTTGTCCGTTCTCTGCCTGGACCTTTGCTGTTGCTGTTGCAAGAAGGTTGTAATTCTTGTACGCCGCGGAACCGACAGTTGGAGAATGAAGGTTTGTGACTTCCAGGTGCAACAAGGTGTGGTGTTTTTTGTCGCACTTGAAACAGTTCCTTCCTTTACATTCTTTTGACTTGAAACAGTTGACACACATTTTTTGTTTTTGTAGCCAATTCAATCTTTCGGATACTGGTTTTCCGCGGAACTCCTCACATTTATATAACGCGTGATTCGGAGCCTTGCAATAGTAACATAATGATTGTTTATCTGACGTACTGGACGCACACGCCAGATTTTTGGACTCTTTTTTCAATGCTGCCGTTGGCTTTCCTGAGCTCAAGACACTGATTCTTTGCTCTAAGAATTCCAGCATCGCTTGGAGGGGCTGGATCTCTACTGAGTTGCCAACTGACTGTTCAAATAGACTTCTATTAGTCATGTCAAGCTTATCGGTAAGCAATACCACCAAAAATGCATCCCATTTGGATACATTGATGCCTAGTCCCTTTAATGACGCAAGGGTTTCTAGAGTGGTTATATAAAGCTCCTGTATTGATTTGGCACTGTCAGAGACTGGGCTCTGATGAAATAGCCGACGAATAACTGTATTCGCGATGAGCCGAGGATTATATTATATGATCCAACTATTATACGCCATGCATGTAAGTAGTTGAACTCATTTAACTCGATGTGGCGTATTAATCTCTCTGCATTTCCAGACAGAGCGGATTTTAAGTACCACATTTTCTTCACTGATGGCATGTTAGTGTCATGAACCATACAGGAAAATAAATCATGGAATTGTTTCCATTTTATTGCATCCCCATCAAATTTTGGTATGTTTATCCGGGGAATTTGCACATCAATGCTATTTGTTGTAGGTATAACCTTTGCCATGAGTGCACTCTGCACCTCTGCCTGCAGTTGTAGGTATTCCTGTTTGTTATATCCACTGTCTATCGGGTTTTCGAATTCCTCGTAGACTGTCAAGTGGACTTCTTGGACTTGAGCCCATAAAGATTTTAGTAAGTCTCCTGGGCCTCCCCCGGATGCCTTAAACTCTCGTAACGCACCGTCTACGGACTCTAAAAGTTCTCCTTGGCGCGGACATAATCCGGCTAACCGTTTATCCATGGGGACTACGACTGGGGATTGCTCTTGAACTTGAATTTCTACTTGTTCTTGAGACTCTTCCTTGCGACTTGTGCCTTGCATCAGCTTGTCACGGCCGCTTTCGAAAGTTGCCGTATATTTCATGCAACTCGTCCGGAGGTCCTTAGCATACTTGATGTAGCTTTCGGTCCTGGCCGTTCCTTGAATCTTTTCATCATTTTCACCGAACCTTTCCCAAGCCTCTTCGAGAATGTATAGCTTCGTTTGAAAATATGATGCCTTTTGTTTTCGGATGCATCTTGCGATCTCCTGCCCAATCTCTTGCTGGGCATCCAGGAGGCCTTGAGCGCTTGCCTCTTCAACGGCTGGCTCTATAATAATTTTGGGGGCAATATTCTCCCTGTCCATATTTTCGTTCTTCGTTTCTGACCGTTGGGAGTGATTTATTTGCTGTTAGTAGCTGGATGCGCTCCAACTCGCAACCGATAGTGGTCGAAGAAACTGAACCCTTTTTTTAATGGACTGAGGGAGGTGTGGTGCTTTTAATCTACCGATTAAAGGGACAGCGTCATACTGCTGTGAAGATCCTATTGCTCTCTCGAGTCTTCCTTATTTCTTTATTGTGGAACGATAGAAATCACTATTCGTTCCTTTTGACTCTTGTTCAAAAAGTGATCCTGGGATTGCAGGATCACGTCGGGGTCATCAAAATGTTAATCTGAAATGTTTGAATATAAGCAAAAGGTACATAAATCGATTGCTGGGTTGTTGCCGCAACTTGCACTTGAACAAATTGGACGTGGAGAAAGAAATGAGTTCAGAATAGGTTTGTCTGAGACTGACTTTATTCATATAAAGGTTCAATATTTATAGCTAATTTGATACATAGATATTGCTTAGGTGGTAAATTACTGGAAATATAGCAAAAACATAAAAATGATAAATTAACAATTTTAAAAGTGTAATTCTGCAATATTTTGTCGGTTGCATTAAATTATAATGTCAGCAGTTCATGCTGCGTTTTCAGTTTGTTGTTTCTGTAGTGTTTGGTTTTTCAATGTTCATCGTTTTTTATGTAGGCTTTGAACTAATATTTTCTTTATTATATATTTATTGTACTTGTGTTTCTATTATGTGTATAGTGTGTTCTTATGACTTAAATATTAAATGCTCATGACTTAACACAAATTACATCTTTTTTTTTACCCAAACAGGCGCTTTCAGTCGATATGAGCGCCAATCAGCGCTGTTAAAGTTACGAATAATGAATATCGATTACAAATTTTTAGCAATCGACATTTTTCCTCCACAATAGTGATACGGTATCACTCGAAAAATATTTCAAAATCAAAATAACTATATTTCGATATAAAAAATTTTTATATTTTTCCAAAAATCCCTTTACTGAACCCTCCCCAGGGGTGCCGACTGGAAATGAGAGGCTGATGAAGACTCCAAAAGAGGAGTCCACAGCAAGTCTCATCCTTCTAACTTTTAAAACAACAAAGTTATGGCATTTCCGATCAATCAGTTATATGGCAGCTATAGGATATAGTGGACCGATCCCGGCCGTTCCGACTTAAATCTTGTGTTTAGTTCGGCCGCTACCAAAAAGCTGGTAGCGTTACATTTGGTGACCCCGACGTGATCGCGCCCCGGTTTGATTTGATTTTGATTTTGTGATCATTAAAGTGCAACGGAAAACTTGTTGCTGTTGTTTCCATTGCCTTGCACTTGTTGTTTCCATTGCCTTGCACTTTGCACCTTGCACGATAACTTGTATAATGGACTCTGGAGACGTAGCTTGTGCCTCGGTTCCAACAATCAGGGAAAGGCTTTTGCTGCGACGAGCAGAGGTGACCTACCAGGAGATGGAGGCCCTGCATCATAGAGTCGAGGCTGCTGTGCAGAAGGAGGATACCGCCATCATGGTACTGGAGCATTTCGAAATGTTGTTGAGTGATAAATGTCCATGAGGCTAGCAGCACACTCCACTTGTCTCGACGGCACCAATGGTCCCAGTGCTGCGTCAATGACAATGGAAAATCGTCGCTCATGCAGTCAGGATTCCCAGCTGGACCTGAACAACGATCAAGATAACCAGGACGTGGCCAATTGCATCTCATCAATGCCCCCGCTATCCACCGCTCCCCCAGAGGTCGCTATTTCCACATCGCACCTGGCAGTCGTCTGCGATGGCTTTCCTGAAGCTGCTCTTCCGAATCCCTCATCTGACCTGGGATTTTGTTTATTGTCACCGCTGGCGACTAAGTCAGCGTCCAGGTCTGACTCCATTCTGGAATATAACCTGCACCCTTCCAATGGGGGAGGTCTGCAGTTGCCAAAGTGGCTGCTGTTCCAGCCGTGAAGGCTCCCGATCCTGCTATCGCCCTTCACCGTACTCCCGATGCTTATATTTCAACTGTCGACGAGTCTGCTTCAGCAATCGAAAAGTGCGCCTCCACCCGGCGCAATCCCGGAAAGAATTTCCCCGTTACTCTCGCCACACTATTTGTGAAGACTGCCATGTCTCCGGATGCAGACGGTTATTTTGCTATTGACGCTGACAAAACCAATAGGCCTTTTGTCACGGCTACTGCCAAGATCGCCGTTGCCAAGTTCATCGCTTCTAGAATTGTGTCGGGAGCGGCTGCCTTCTCCCTGGGTTTGGATTCTGCAGTCGGCGTCAATAAGCATCGCAATAAGCATCGCAGTCAGTCGAGTGTTGGTCATACCTCGAAGGAACTCTTTGGATGTATTATTAGCGTCTGGCTCAAGCGCTCACTGGATGACTCTGGGTCTGGATGGACACGACAGCCAACAACCGAGAATTGTAGACCTTGGGATCATAAGCATAATGATGGCAGTGTAATGGATCTGTCACTTGCCCCTGCGGATTGTTGTTGAAAATTGAATTTCCAACGGGGGGAGGATGTTGGGACTTGTGCCAGCATCAATTATTATAATTATTGCTAAATAGTTTCTCTCGGTGTAACTAGCCGCAGTGGTCCGCTAATTGCCCGTTATCAGTAGTTCTGTATTCTTTGATTCTCCCAGCTTCGCATGCGCTTTGTTGTTCTTTTGTAGCGCATGCACTTTGGGAGCTTATGTAGAGCTTCTGCGTAAGCTCTTAGGGCTCTTGTATTTCGGCATTTGATTGGAGCGGCTTGTTTGGGGTTAAATTGAACCCCGGAATTAAAATAGAAATTAAATTGATAAATCGTGTGTTTAATTCGGCCGCTACCAAAAAGCTGGTAGCGTTACAGTAGCACTTTTCCGAAGCTTAGTGCGATATTTTATTATTCATTTCTGGCTTATTACAAAATGGCCCAGAAAAATCCACGACGTGCACTGTGGTCGAGGCGATCACTTTGGTTGGCCGAAACTCTATTTTTAAAAGTTAAAATAACGAATGGATGTTGATTGCATTTTATTTGGAAAAAACTGACTGGCAATGTTGCATTCCAAAAATGTTCATAGAAGACGTCAATTCTCGAAATCCAAATTGTAAACATTTTAAGTGGAAAAGTGAAAAATAAAAAGAGATTTTCCATATAATCAACTAAAAAAAACAATAATCGGACCAATCTTTGGTCATGAATAGTAATCAGTGAGGCTTCTACCACGTGTTGAGTCTAAAGAAATGTTACAAGTTGTTGTGGTGTCTTCGTAGTTATATGTTAAAGTGTATCATCTAAAGAGTGAACATTTTCAAAGAAATCTCGTTTTTAAAAGGTGTAGAAAGTGAGTCCAGCCTAGTCCAACCTTGAAACCTCTTGAACGTCGTAGATTTATTAATTTGTTTTCGATTGTATATAGTCAGAATTGCCACTTTCAACCACTTTTTTGAAATTGGCGTTTATAGCTAATAACCTCATGTTCAACAACTCAGAATTTTTTGCAATATGGATGTCAGTAAAGACTCAAGCATATAACAAGAAAGCAATTCTTAATTTGTTTTAAATTAAAACAATTGTGAATTTACCTGAGAAAAAATGCAAGCAAGGAAAATTCAATTTTCCCCAGAAATTTTGGAAAGACTATGACCGATGGAGGTCCTATAGAAGACTTTCGCAATGAAAACAAGAAAGGAAAGCTAACTTCGGGCGGAGCCGAATTAAACATTGCCACATTTCATAAGGATCGGCCGACTACATAAGATCCGATGAATATCTAATAATATAAGCTGCCACTTAACTGCAAGGGTATATCAACTTCGGCTCCGAAGTTAGCTTTCCTTTCTTGTAATACCCTTGCAGAGGGTATTATAATTTTGGTCAAAAGAGTGCAACGCAGTGAAGGAGATATCTCCGACCTTATAAAGTATATATGTTATTGATCAGGATCACCTCCTAAGTCGATATAAGCATGTCCGTATGTCCGTCTGTCTGTCTGTTTCTATGCAAACTAGTCTCTCAGTTTTAAAGCTATCGACTTCAAACTTTGCACACATCCTTCTATCTTTTGCAGGCAGTATATAAGTCGGAACGACCGGGATCGGTCAAATATATCCCATAGCTGCAATATAATTGATTGATCGGAAATGCCATAACTTTGTTGTTTTTAAAGTTAGAAGGATGTGACTTGCTATGGACTCCTCTTTTGGAAAACTTACTTGCTATAGACTCCTCTTATAGTAGGATCGGCCGACTATATCTTATAACTGCTATATAACTGATTGATCGGAAATGCCATATATCTGTTGTTTCTTAAGTTAGAAGGATGTGACTTGCTACAGCCTCTTCTTTTGGCAAACTTATAGAATCTAAAACGTTTCATAAGGATCGGCCGAATATATCCTATAGCTGCCATACAACTGATTGATCGGAAATGCCATATCTCTGTTGTTTCTTAAGTTAGAAGGATGTGACTTGCTACATACTCCTCCTTTGGAAAACTTATAGGATCTACAAAATTTCATAAGGATCGGCCGACTATATCCTATAGATGCCATACAACTGATTGATCGGAAATGCCATATCTCTGTTGTTTTTTAAGTTAGAAAAATGGGACTTGCTACAGCCTCCTCTTTTGGAAAACTTATAGGATCTACAAAATTTCAAAAGGATCGGCCGACTATATCCTATAGCTGCCATTTAACTGATTGATTAAGAAAATTTCATAAGGATCGGCCGACTATATCCTATAGCTGCCATACAACTGATTGATCGGAAATGCCATATCCCTGTTGTTTTTTAAGTTAGAAGGATGTGACTTGCTACAGACTCCTCTTTTGGAAAACTTATAGGATCTACAAAATTTCATAAGGATCGGCCGACTTTCCCCTATAGCTGCCATATAACTGATTGATCTAGAAAATTTCATAAGGATCGGCCGACTATATCCTATAGCTGCCATACAACTGATTGATCGGAAATGCCATATCTCTGTTGTTTTTTAAGTAAGAAGAATGGGACTTGCTACAGCCTCCTCTTTAGGAAAACTTATAGGATCTACAAAATTTCATAAGACTATATCCTATAGCTGCCATACAACTGATTGATCGGAAATGCCATATCTCTGTTGTTTTTTAAGTAAGAAGAATGGGACTTGCTACAGCCTCCTCTTTTGGCAAACTTATAGGATCTACAAAATTTCATAAGGATCGGCCGACTTTACCCTATAGCTGCCATATAACTGATTGATCTAGAAAATTTCAGAAGGATCGGCCGACTATATCCTATAGCTGCCATACAACTGATTGATCGGAAATGCCATATCTCTGTTGTTTTTTAAGAAAGAAGAATGGGACTTGCTACAGCCTCCTCTTTTGGAAAACTTATAGGATCTACAAAATTTCATAAGGATCGGCCGACTATATCCTATAGCTGCCATACAACTGATTGATCGGAAATGCCATATCTCTGTTGTTTTTTTAAGTAAGAAGAATGGGACTTGCTACAGCCTCCTCTTTTGGCAAACTTAAAAAATCTACAAAATTTCATAAGTATCGGCCGACTTTACCCTATAGCTGCCGTATAACTGATTGATCGGAAAAGCCATATCTCTGTTGCTTTTTCAGTTAGAAGGATGTGCTTTTCTACAGTTTTCTCTTTTGGAAAACTGATAGGATCTACAAAATTTCATAAGGATCGGCCGACTATATCCTATAGCTGCCGTATAACTGATTGATCGGAAATGCCATATCTCTGTTGCTTTTTCAGTTAGAAGGATGTGCTTTTCTACAGTTTTCTCTTTTGGAAAACTGATAGGATCTACAAAATTTCATAAGGATCGGCCGACTATATCCTATAGCTACCATATAACTGATTGATCGGAAATGCCATATGTCTCTCGTTTCCTAAGTTAGAAGGATGTGACTTGCTACAGACTCCTCTTTTGGAAAACTTATAGGATCTAGAAAATTTCATAAGCATCGGCCGACTATATTCTATAGCTGCCATATAACTGATTGATCTAGAAAATTTCATAAGGATCGGCCGACTATATCCTATAGCTGCCATACAACTGATTGATCGGAAATACCATATCTCTGTTGTTTTTTAAGTTAGAAGACTGGGACTTGCTACAGCCTCCTCTTTTGGCAAAATTATAGGATCTACAAAATTTGATTAGGATCGGCCGACTATATCCTATAGCTGCCATATAACTGATTGATCGGAAATTCCATATCTCTGTTGTTTTTTAAGTTAGAAGGATGTGACTTGCTATAGACTCCTCTTTTGGAAAACTTATAGGATCTACAGAATTTCATAAGGATCGGCCGACTACATCCTATAGCTGCCATACAACTGATTGATCGGAAATGCCATATCTCTGTTGTTTTTTAAGTTAGAAGAATGGGACTTGCTACAGCCTCCTCTTTTGGCAAAATTATAGGATCTACAAAATTCGATTAAGATCGGCCGACTATATCCTATGGCTGCCATATAACTGATTGATCGGAAATTCCATATCTCTGTTGTTTTTTAAGTTAGAAGGATGTTACTTGCTATAGACTCCTCTTTTGAAAAACTTACTTGCTATAGACTCCTCTTTTGGAAAACTTATTGGATCTACAAAATTTCGTAAGGATCGGACGACTATATCCTATAGCTGCCATATAACTGATTGATCGGAAATTCCTTATCTCTGTCGTTTCTTAAGTTAGAAGGATGTGACTCGATACATACTCCTCTCTTAGAAAACTAATAGGATCTAGAAAATTTCATATGGATCGGCCGACTATATCCTATACCTGCCATATAACTGATTGATCGGAAATTCCTTATCTCTGTTGTTTTTTAAGTTAGAAAAATGGGACTTGCTTCAGCCTCCTCTTTTGGCAAACTTATAGGATCTACAAAATTTCATAAGGATCGGCCGACTATATCCTATAGCTGCCGTATAACTGATTGATCGGAAATGTCATATCTCAGTTGTTTCTTAAGTTAGAAGGATGTGACTTGCCACAGACTCCTCTTTTGGAAAACTTATAGGATATACAAAATTTCATAAGGATCGGCCGACTATATCCTAGAGCTGCCGTATAACTGATTGATCGGAAATGTCATATCTCAGTTGTTTATTAAGTTAGAAGGATGTGACTTGCCACAGACTCCTCTTTTGGAAAACTTATAGGATCTAGAAAATTTCGTAAGGATCGGCCGACTATATCCTATAGCTAACATATAACTGATTGATCGGAAATTCCTTATCTCTGTCGTTTCTTAAGTTAGAAGGATGTGACTCGATACATACTCCTCTCTTAGAAAACTAATAGGATCTACAAAATTTCATAAGGATCGGCCGACTATATCCTATAGCTGCCATACAACTGATTGATCGGAAATGCCATATCTCTGTTGTTTCTTAAGTTAGAAGGATGTGACTTGCTACAGACTCCTCTTTTGGAAAACTTATAGGATCTACAAAATTTCATAAGGATCGGCCGACTATATCCTATAGCTGCCATATAACTGATTGATCTTGAAAATTTCATAAGGATCGGCTGACTATATCCTATAGCTGCAATACAACTGATTGATCGGAAATGCCATATCTCTGTTGTTTTTTAAGTTAGGAGAATGGGACTTGTTACAGCCTCCTCTTTTGGCAAACTTATAGGATCTACAAAATTTCATAAGGATCGGCCGACTATATCCTAAAGCTACAGACTCCTCTTTTGGAAATCTTATGGGATCTACAAAATTTCATAAGGATCGGCCGACTATATTTTATAGCTGCTATATAACTGAGTGATCGGAAATGCCATATCTCTGTTGTTTCTTAAGTTAGAACAAGAATGGAAAGCTAACTTCGGGCGGAGCCGAAGTTGATATACCCTTGCAGATATGTGGCAGTTTATATTATTAGATATATATCGGATCTTATATAGTCGGCCGATCCTTATAAAACTCGGCAGATCAAATTTGTTTGCCGAAAGTAGAATCCATACAAAGTCCCAGTCTTCTAACTTAAAAAACAACAGAGATATGGCATTTCCGATCAATCAGTTATATGGCAGCTATAGGATATAGTCGGCCGATCCTTATGAATTTCGGCAGATCGAATAAGTCTGCTAAAAGAAGAGTCCACAGCAAGTCCCATCCTTCTAACTTAAAAAACAACAGAGATATGGCATTTCCGATTAATCAGTTATATGGCAGCTATAGGATATAGTCGGCCGATCCTTATGAAATTCGGCAGATCGAATAAGTCTGTTAAAAGAAGAGTCCACAGCAAGTCCCATCCTTCTAACTTAAAAAACAACGAAGTAATGGCATTTCCGATCAATCAGTTATATGGCAGCTATAGGATATAGTTGACCGATCCCGGCCGTTCCGACTTATATACTGCCTGCAAAGGAAAGAAGGATGTGTGCAAAGTTTGAAGTCGATAGCTTTAAAACTGAGAGACTAGTTTGCGTAGAAACAGACAGACAGACGGACAGACGGACAGACGGACATGCTTATATCGACTCAGGAGGTGATCCTGATCAAGAATATATATACTTTATAGGGTCGGAGATGTCTCCTTCACTGCGTTGCACACTTTTGACCAAAATTATAATACCCTCTGCAAGGGTATAAAAATGGGACTTGCTTCAGCCTCCTCTTTTGGAAAACTTATAGGATCTGCAAAATTTCATAAGGATTGGCCGATTTTATCCTATAGCTGCCATACAACTGATTGATCTAGAAAATTTCATAAGGATCGGCCGACTATATCCTATAGCTGCCGTATAACTGATTGATCGGAAATGCCATATGTCTGTCGTTTCTTAAGTTAGAAGGATGTGACTTGCTACAGACTTCTCCTTTGGAAAACTTATAGGATCTAAAAAATTTCATAAGGATCGACCGACTATATCCTATAGCTGCCATACAACTGATTGATCGGAAATGCCATATCTCTGTTGTTTCTTAAGTTAGAAGGATGTGACTTGCTACAGACTCCTCTTTTGGAAAACTTATAGGATCTACAAAATTTCATAAGGATCGGCCGACTATATCCTATAGCTGCCATAAAACTGATTGATCTAGAAAATTTCATAAGGATCGGCCGACTATATCCTATAGCTGCCATACAACTGATTGATCTAGAAAATTTCATAAGGATCGGCCGACTATATCCTATAGCTGCCGTATAACTGATTGATCGGAAATGCCATATGTCTGTCGTTTCTTAAGTTAGAAGGATGTGACTTGCTACAGCCTCCCCTTTTTGCAAACTTATAGAATCTACAAAATTTCACAAGGATCGGCCGACTATATCCTATAGCTGCCATACAACTGATTGATCGGAAATGCCATATCTCTGTTGTTTTTTAAGTTAGAAAAATGGGACTTGCTACAGCCTCCTCTTTTGGCAAACTTATAGGATCTACAAAATTTCATAAGGATTGGCCGACTATATCCTACAGCTACCATATAACTGATTGATCGGAAATGCAATATGTCTGTCGTTTCTTAAGTTAGAAGGATGTGACTTGCTACAGACTTCTCCTTTGGAAAACTTATAGGATCTAAAAAATTTCATAAGGATCGACCGACTATATCCTATAGCTGCCATATAACTGATTAATCGGAAATGCCATATCTCTGTTGTTTCTTAAGTTAGAAGGATGTGACTTGCTACAGCCTCCCCTTTTTGCAAACTTATAGAATCTACAAAATTTCACAAGGATCGGCCGACTATATCCTATAGCTGCCATACAACTGATTGATCGGAAATGCCATATCTCTGTTGTTTTTTAAGTTAGAAAAATGGGACTTGCTACAGCCTCCTCTTTTGGCAAACTTATAGGATCTACAAAATTTCATAAGGATTGGCCGACTATATCCTACAGCTACCATATAACTGATTGATCGGAAATGCAATATGTCTGTCGTTTCTTAAGTTAGAAGGATGTGACTTGCTACAGACTTCTCCTTTGAAAAACTTATAGGATCTACAAAATTTCATAAGGATCGACCGACTATATCCTATAGCTGCCATATAACTGATTAATCGGAAATGCCATATCTCTGTTGTTTCTTAAGTTAGAAGGATGTGACTTGCTACAGACTCCTCTTTTGGAAAACTTATAGGATCTACAAAATTTCATAAGGATCGGCCGACTATATCTTATAGCTGCCATATAACTGATTGATCGGAAATGCCATATCTCTGTTGTTTCTTAAGTTAGAAGGATGTGACTTGCTACAGACTCTTCTTTTGAAAAACTTATAGGATCTACAAAATTTCATAAGGATCGGCCGACTATATCCTATAGCTGCCATATAACTGATTGATCTTGAAAATTTCATAAGGATCGGCTGACTATATCCTATAGCTGCAATACAACTGATTGATCGGAAATGCCATATCTCTGTTGTTTTTTAAGTTAGGAGAATGGGACTTGTTACAGCCTCCTCTTTTGGCAAACTTATAGGATCTACAAAATTTCATAAGGATCGGCCGACTATATCCTAAAGCTACAGACTCCTCTTTTGGAAATCTTATGGGATCTACAAAATTTCATAAGGATCGGCCGACTATATTTTATAGCTGCTATATAACTGAGTGATCGGAAATGCCATATCTCTGTTGTTTCTTAAGTTAGAACAAGAATGGAAAGCTAACTTCGGGCGGAGCCGAAGTTGATATACCCTTGCAGATATGTGGCAGTTTATATTATTAGATATATATCGGATCTTATATAGTCGGCCGATCCTTATAAAACTCGGCAGATCAAATTTGTTTGCCGAAAGTAGAATCCATACAAAGTCCCAGTCTTCTAACTTAAAAAACAACAGAGATATGGCATTTCCGATCAATCAGTTATATGGCAGCTATAGGATATAGTCGGCCGATCCTTATGAATTTCGGCAGATCGAATAAGTCTGCTAAAAGAAGAGTCCACAGCAAGTCCCATCCTTCTAACTTAAAAAACAACAGAGATATGGCATTTCCGATTAATCAGTTATATGGCAGCTATAGGATATAGTCGGCCGATCCTTATGAAATTCGGCAGATCGAATAAGTCTGTTAAAAGAAGAGTCCACAGCAAGTCCCATCCTTCTAACTTAAAAAACAACGAAGTAATGGCATTTCCGATCAATCAGTTATATGGCAGCTATAGGATATAGTTGACCGATCCCGGCCGTTCCGACTTATATACTGCCTGCAAAGGAAAGAAGGATGTGTGCAAAGTTTGAAGTCGATAGCTTTAAAACTGAGAGACTAGTTTGCGTAGAAACAGACAGACAGACGGACAGACGGACAGACGGACATGCTTATATCGACTCAGGAGGTGATCCTGATCAAGAATATATATACTTTATAGGGTCGGAGATGTCTCCTTCACTGCGTTGCACACTTTTGACCAAAATTATAATACCCTCTGCAAGGGTATAAAAATGGGACTTGCTTCAGCCTCCTCTTTTGGAAAACTTATAGGATCTGCAAAATTTCATAAGGATTGGCCGATTTTATCCTATAGCTGCCATACAACTGATTGATCTAGAAAATTTCATAAGGATCGGCCGACTATATCCTATAGCTGCCGTATAACTGATTGATCGGAAATGCCATATGTCTGTCGTTTCTTAAGTTAGAAGGATGTGACTTGCTACAGACTTCTCCTTTGGAAAACTTATAGGATCTAAAAAATTTCATAAGGATCGACCGACTATATCCTATAGCTGCCATACAACTGATTGATCGGAAATGCCATATCTCTGTTGTTTCTTAAGTTAGAAGGATGTGACTTGCTACAGACTCCTCTTTTGGAAAACTTATAGGATCTACAAAATTTCATAAGGATCGGCCGACTATATCCTATAGCTGCCATAAAACTGATTGATCTAGAAAATTTCATAAGGATCGGCCGACTATATCCTATAGCTGCCATACAACTGATTGATCTAGAAAATTTCATAAGGATCGGCCGACTATATCCTATAGCTGCCGTATAACTGATTGATCGGAAATGCCATATGTCTGTCGTTTCTTAAGTTAGAAGGATGTGACTTGCTACAGCCTCCCCTTTTGCAAACTTATAGAATCTACAAAATTTCACAAGGATCGGCCGACTATATCCTATAGCTGCCATACAACTGATTGATCGGAAATGCCATATCTCTGTTGTTTTTTAAGTTAGAAAAATGGGACTTGCTACAGCCTCCTCTTTTGGCAAACTTATAGGATCTACAAAATTTCATAAGGATTGGCCGACTATATCCTACAGCTACCATATAACTGATTGATCGGAAATGCAATATGTCTGTCGTTTCTTAAGTTAGAAGGATGTGACTTGCTACAGACTTCTCCTTTGGAAAACTTATAGGATCTAAAAAATTTCATAAGGATCGACCGACTATATCCTATAGCTGCCATATAACTGATTAATCGGAAATGCCATATCTCTGTTGTTTCTTAAGTTAGAAGGATGTGACTTGCTACAGCCTCCCCTTTTTGCAAACTTATAGAATCTACAAAATTTCACAAGGATCGGCCGACTATATCCTATAGCTGCCATACAACTGATTGATCGGAAATGCCATATCTCTGTTGTTTTTTAAGTTAGAAAAATGGGACTTGCTACAGCCTCCTCTTTTGGCAAACTTATAGGATCTACAAAATTTCATAAGGATTGGCCGACTATATCCTACAGCTACCATATAACTGATTGATCGGAAATGCAATATGTCTGTCGTTTCTTAAGTTAGAAGGATGTGACTTGCTACAGACTTCTCCTTTGAAAAACTTATAGGATCTACAAAATTTCATAAGGATCGACCGACTATATCCTATAGCTGCCATATAACTGATTAATCGGAAATGCCATATCTCTGTTGTTTCTTAAGTTAGAAGGATGTGACTTGCTACAGACTCCTCTTTTGGAAAACTTATAGGATCTACAAAATTTCATAAGGATCGGCCGACTATATCTTATAGCTGCTATATAACTGATTGATCGGAAATGCCATATCTCTGTTGTTTCTTAAGTTAGAAGGATGTGACTTGCTACAGACTCTTCTTTTGAAAAACTTATAGGATCTACAAAATTTCATAAGGATCGGCCGACTATATCTTATAGCTGCCATATAACTGATTGATCGGAAATGCCATATGTCTGTCGTTTCTTAAGTTAGAAGGATGTGACTTGCTATAGCCTCCCCTTTTCGAAAACTTATAGAATCTACAAAATTTGAAAAGGATCGGCCGACTATATCCTATAGCTGCCATACAACTGATTGATCGGAAATGCCATATCTCTGTTGTTTAAAGTTAGAAGGATGTGACTTGCTACAGACTCCTCTTTTGGAAAACTTATAGGATCTACAAAATTTCATAAGGATCGGCCGACTATATCCTATAGCTGCCGTATAACTGATTGATCGGAAATGCCATTTGTCTGTCGTTTCTTAAGTTAGAAGGATGTGACTTGCTACAGACTTCTCCTTTGGAAAACTTATAGGATCTAAAAAATTTCATAAGGATCGACCGACTATATCCTATAGCTGCCATATAACTGATTAATCGGAAATGCCATATCTCTGTTGTTTCTTAAGTTAGAAGGATGTGACTTGCTACAGCCTCCCCTTTTCGCAAACTTATAGAATCTACAAAATTTCACAAGGATCGGCCGACGATATCCTATAGCTGCCATACAACTGATTGATCGGAAATGCCATATCTCTGTTGTTTTTTAAGTTAGAAAAATGGGACTTGCTACAGCCTCCTCTTTTGGCAAACTTATAAGATCTACAAAATTTCATAAGGATTGGCCGACTATATCCTATAGCTACCATATAACTGATTGATCGGAAATGCAATATGTCTGTCGTTTCTTAAGTTAGAAGGATGTGACTTGCTACAGACTTCTCCTTTGAAAAACTTATAGGATCTACAAAATTTCATAAGGATCGGCCGACTATATCCTATAGCTGCCATATAACTGATTGATCGGAAATGCCATATCTCTGTTGTTTCTTAAGTTAGAAGGATGCGACTTGCTACAGCCTCCTCTTTTGGCAAACTTATAGGATCTACAAAATTTCATAAGGATCGGCCGACTATATCCTATAGCTGCTGTATAACTGATTGATCGGAAATGTCATATCTCTGTTGTTTCTAAAGTTAGAAGGATGTGACTTGCTACAGACTCCTCTTTTGGAAAACTTATAGGATCTACAAAATTTCATAAGGATCGGCCGACTATATCCTATAGCTGCCATATAACTGATTGATCTAGAAAATTTCATAAGGATCGGCCGACTATATCCTATAGCTGCCATATCACTGATTGATCGGAAATGCCATATCTCTGTTGTTTTTTCAGTTAGAAGGATGTGACTTTCTATAGTTTTTTCTTTTGAAAAACTTATAGGATCTACAAAATTTCATAAGGATCGGCCGACTATATCCTATAGCTGCCATATAACTGATTGATCGGAAATGCCATATGTCTGTCGCTTCTTAAGTTAGAAGGATGTGACTTGCTACAGCCTCCTCTTTTGGCAAACTTATAGGATCTACAAAATTTCATAAGGATCGGCAGACTATATCCTATAGCTGCTGTATAACTGATTGATCGGAAATGTCATATCTCTGTTGTTTCTAAAGTTAGAAGGATGTGACTTGCTACAGACTCCTCTTTTGGAAAACTTATAGGATCTACAAAATTTCATAAGGATCGGCCGACTATATCCTATAGCTCCCATATAACTGATTGATCTAGAAAATTTCATAAGGATCGGCCGACTATATCCTATAGCTGCCATATCACTGATTGATCGGAAATGCCATATCTCTGTTGTTTTTTCAGTTAGAAGGATGTGACTTTGTATAGTTTTTTCTTTTGAAAAACTTATAAGATCTACAAAATTTCATAAGGATCGGCCGACTATATCCTATAGCTGCCATATAACTGATTGATCGGAAATGCCATATGTCTGTCGCTTCTTAATTTAGAAGGATGTGACTTGCTACAGCCTCCCCTTTTCGCAAACTTATAGAATCTAGAAAATTTCAAAAGGATCGGCCGATTATCCTATAGCTGCCATATAACTGATTGATCGGAAATGCCATATGTCTGTCGCTTCTTAAGTAAGAAGGATGTGACTTGCTACAGCCTCCTCTTTTGGCAAACTTATAGGATCTACAAAATTTCATAAGGATCGGCCGACTATATCCTATAGCTGCCATATAACTGATTGATCTAGAAAATTTCATAAGGATCGGCCGACTATATCCTATAGCTGGCATATCACTGATTGATCGGAAATGCCATATCTCTGTTGTTTTTTCAGTTAGAAGGATGTGACTTTCTATAGTTTTTTCTTTTAAAAAACTTATAGGATCTACAAAATTTCATAAGGATCGGCCGACTATATCCTATAGCTGCCATATAAATGATTGATCGGAAATGCCATATGTCTGTCGCTTCTTAAGTTAGAAGGATGTGACTTGCTACAGCCTCCCCTTTTCGCAAACTTATAGAATCTAGAAAATTTCAAAAGGATCGGCCGATTATCCTATAGCTGCCATACAACTGATTGATCCGAAATGCCATATCTCTGTTGTTTTTTAAGTTAGAAAAATGGGCTTGCTACAGCCTCCTCTTTTGGAAAACTTATAGGATCTACAAAATTTCATAAGGATCGGCCGACTATATCTTATAGCTGCCATATAACTGATTGATCTAGAAAATTTCATAAGGATCGGCCGACTATATCCTATAGCTGCCATATCACTGATTGATCGGAAATGCCATATCTCTGTTGTTTTTTCAGTTAGAAGGATGTGACTTTCTATAGTTTTTTCTTTTAAAAAACTTATAGGATCTACAAAATTTCATAAGGATCGGCCGACTATATCCTATAGCTGCCATATAAATGATTGATCGGAAATGCCATATGTCTGTCGCTTCTTAAGTTAGAAGGATGGGACTTGCTACAGCCTCCCCTTTTCGCAAACTTATAGAATCTAGAAAATTTCAAAAGGATCGGCCGATTATCCTATAGCTGCCATACAACTGATTGATCCGAAATGCCATATCTCTGTTGTTTTTTAAGTTAGAAAAATGGGCTTGCTACAGCCTCCTCTTTTGGAAAACTTATAGGATCTACAAAATTTCATAAGGATCGGCCGACTATATCTTATAGCTGTTATATAACTGATTGATCGGAAATGCCATATCTCTGTTGTTTCTTAAGTTAGAAGGATGCGACTTGCTACAGCCTCCCCTTTTCGCAAACTTATAGAATCTACAAAATTTCAAAAGGATCGGCCGACTATATCCTATAGCTGCCATACAACTGATTGATCGGAAATGCCATATCTCTGTTGTTTTTTAAGTTAGAAAAATGGGACTTGCTACAGCCTCCTCTTTTGGCAAACTTATAGGATCTACAAAATTTCATAAGGATCGGCCGACTATATCCTATAGCTGCTGTATAACTGATTGATCGGAAATGTCATATCTCTGTTGTTTCTAAAGTTAGAAGGATGTGACTTGCTGCAGACTCCTCTTTTGGAAAACTTATAGGATCTACAAAATTTCATAAGGATCGGCCGACTATATCCTATAGCTGCCATATAACTGATTGATCTAGAAAATTTCATAAGGATCGGCCGACTATATCCTATAGCTGCCATATCACTGATTGATCGGAAATGCCATATCTCTGTTGTTTTTTCAGTTAGAAGGATGTGACTTTCTATAGTTTTTTCTTTTGAAAAACTTATAGGATCTACAAAATTTCATAAGGATCGGCCGACTATATCCTATAGCTGCCATATAACTGATTGATCGGAAATGCCATATGTCTGTCGCTTCTTAAGTTAGAAGGATGTGACTTGCTACAGCCTCCTCTTTTGGCAAACTTATAGGATCTACAAAATTTCATAAGGATCGGCAGACTATATCCTATAGCTGCTGTATAACTGATTGATCGGAAATGTCATATCTCTGTTGTTTCTAAAGTTAGAAGGATGTGACTTGCTACAGACTCCTCTTTTGGAAAACTTATAGGATCTACAAAATTTCATAAGGATCGGCCGACTATATCCTATAGCTCCCATATAACTGATTGATCTAGAAAATTTCATAAGGATCGGCCGACTATATCCTATAGCTGCCATATCACTGATTGATCGGAAATGCCATATCTCTGTTGTTTTTTCAGTTAGAAGGATGTGACTTTGTATAGTTTTTTCTTTTGAAAAACTTATAAGATCTACAAAATTTCATAAGGATCGGCCGACTATATCCTATAGCTGCCATATAACTGATTGATCGGAAATGCCATATGTCTGTCGCTTCTTAATTTAGAAGGATGTGACTTGCTACAGCCTCCCCTTTTCGCAAACTTATAGAATCTAGAAAATTTCAAAAGGATCGGCCGATTATCCTATAGCTGCCATACAACTGATTGATCCGAAATGCCATATCTCTGTTGTTTTTAAGTTAGAAAAATGGGACTTGCTACAGCCTCCTCTTTTGGCAAACTTTTAGGATCTACAAAATTTCATAAGGATCGGCCGACTATATTCAATAGCTCCTTGTTGACTATATCCCATAGCTGCCATACAACTGATTGATCGGAAATGCCATATCTCTGTTGTTTTTTAAGTTAGAAGGATGTGACTTGCTACAGCCTCCTCTTTTGGCAAACTTATGGGATCTACCTAATTTCATAAGGATCAGCCGACTATATCCTATAGCTGCCATACAACTGATTGATCGGAAATGCCATATCTCTGTTGTTTCTTAAGTTAGAAGGATGTGACTTGCTACAGACTCCTCTTTTGGAAAGCTTATGGGATCTACAAAATTTCATAAGGATCGGCCGACTATATCCTATAGCTGCCATACAACTGATTGATCTAGAAAATTTTTATAAGGATCGGCCGACTATATCCTATAGCTGCCGTATAACTGATTGATCGGAAATGCCATATCTCTGTTGTTTTTTAAGTTAGAAGGATGTGACTTGCTACAGCCTCCTCTTTTGGCAAACTTATAGGATCTACAAAATTTCATAAGGATCGGCCGACTATATCCTATAGCTGCCATACAACTGATTGATCGGAAATGTCATATCTCAGTTGTTTCTTAAGTTA
The DNA here is from genome assembly GCA_035047585.1 of Drosophila monieri. Classification (NCBI taxonomy): domain Eukaryota; kingdom Metazoa; phylum Arthropoda; class Insecta; order Diptera; family Drosophilidae; genus Drosophila; species Drosophila monieri. Next base: position 17,800,769 of record JAWNPJ010000001.1, read on the forward strand.
GAAGGATGTGACTTGCTACAGACTCCTCTTTTGGAAAACTTATAGGATCTGCAATATTTCATAAGGATCGGCCGACTATATCCTATAGCTGCCATATAACTGATTGATCTAGAAAATTTCATAAGGATCGGCCGACTATATCCTATAGCTGCCATATAACTGATTGATCGGAAATGCCATATGTCTGTCGCTTCTTAATTTAGAAGGATGTGACTTGCTACAGCCTCCCCTTTTCGCAAACTTATAGAATCTAGAAAATTTCAAAAGGATCGGCCGATTATCCTATAGCTGCCATACAACTGATTGATCCGAAATGCCATATCTCTGTTGTTTTTTAAGTTAGAAAAATGGGACTTGCTACAGCCTCCTCTTTTGGCAAACTTTTAGGATCTACAAAATTTCATAAGGATCGGCCGACTATATTCAATAGCTCCTTGTTGACTATATCCCATAGCTGCCATACAACTGATTGATCGGAAATGCCATATCTCTGTTGTTTTTTAAGTTAGAAGGATGTGACTTGCTACAGCCTCCTCTTTTGGCAAACTTATGGGATCTACCAAATTTCATAAGGATCAGCCGACTATATCCTATAGCTGCCATACAACTGATTGATCGGAAATGCCATATCTCTGTTGTTTTTTAAGTTAGAAGGATGTGACTTGCTACAGCCTCCTCTTTTGGCAAACTTATGGGATCTACCAAATTTCATAAGGATCGGCCGACTATATCCTATAGCTGCCATACAACTGATTGATCGGAAATGTCATATCTCAGTTGTTTCTTAAGTTAGAAGGATGTGACTTGCTACAGACTCCTCTTTTGGAAAACTTATAGGATCTGCAATATTTCATAAGGATCGGCCGACTATATCCTATAGCTGCCATATAACTGATTGATCTAGAAAATTTCATAAGGATCGGCCGACTATATCCTATAGCTGCCATACAACTGATTGATCGGAAATGCCATATCTCTGTTGTTTTTTAAGTTAGAAGGATGTGACTTGCTACAGCCTCCTCTTTTGGCAAACTTATGGGATCAACCAAATTTCATAAGGATCAGCCGACTATATCCTATAGCTGCCATACAACTGATTGATCGGAAATGCCATATCTCTGTTGTTTCTTAAGTTAGAAGGATGTGACTTGCTACAGACTCCTCTTTTGGAAAGCTTATGGGATCTACAAAATTTCATAAGGATCGGCCGACTATATCCTATAGCTGCCATATAACTGATTGATCTTGAAAATTTCATAAGGATCGGCTGACTATATCCTATAGCTGCAATACAACTGATTGATCGGAAATGCCATATCTCTGTTGTTTTTTAAGTTAGAAGAATGGGACTTGTTACAGCCTCCTCTTTTGGCAAACTTATAGGATCTACAAAATTTCATAAGGATCGGCCGACTATATCCTATAGCTACAGACTCCTCTTTTGGAAAACTTATAGGATCTACAAAATTTCATAAGGATCGGCCGACTATATCCTATAGCTACAGACTCCTCTTTTGGAAAACTTATAGGATCTACAAAATTTCATAAGGATCGGCCGACTATATTTTATAGCTGCTATATAACTGATTGATCGGAAATGCCATATCTCTGTTGTTTCTTAAGTTAGAAGGATGTGACTTGCTACAGCCTCCTCTTTTGGCAAACTTATAGAATAAACAAAATTTCATAAGGATCGGCCGACTATATCCTATAGCTGCCATACAACTGATTGATCAGAAATGCCATATCTCTGTTGTTTTTTAAGTTAGAAAAATGGGACTTGCTACAGCCTCCTCTTTTGGAAAACTTATAAGATCTGCAAAATTTCATAAGGATCGGCCGACTTTATCCTATAGCTGCCATAAAACTGATTGATCTAGAAAATTTCATAAGGATCGGCCGACTATATCCTATAGCTGCCATACAACTGATTGATCTAGAAAATTTCATAAGGATCGGCCGACTATATCCTATAGCTGCCATACAACTGATTGATCGGAAATGCCATATCTCTGTTGTTTTTTAAGTTAGAAAAATGGGACTTGCTACAGCCTCTTCTTTTGGCAAACTTATAGGATCTACAAAATTTCATAAGGATCGGCCGACTATATCCTATAGCTGCCATACAACTGATTGATCGGAAATGCCATATCTCTGTTGTTTTTTAAGTTAGAAAAATGGGACTTGCTACAGCCTCCTCTTTTGGCAAACTTACAGGATCTACAAAATTTCATAAGGATCGGCCGACTATATCCTATAGCTGCTGTATAACTGATTGATCGGAAATGTCATATCTCTGTTGTTTCTAAAGTTAGAAGGTCGTGACTTGCTACAGACTCCTCTTTTGGAAAACTTATAGGATCTACAAAATTTCATAAGGATCGGCCGACTATATCCTATAGCTCCCATATAACTGATTGATCTAGAAAATTTCATAAGGATCGGCCGACTATATCCTATAGCTGCCATATCACTGATTGATCGGAAATGCCATATCTCTGTTGTTTTTTCAGTTAGAAGGATGTGACTTTGTATAGTTTTTTCTATTGAAAAACTTATAAGATCTACAAAATTTCATAAGGATCGGCCGACTATATCCTATAGCTGCCATATAACTGATTGATCGGAAATGCCATATGTCTGTCGCTTCTTAATTTAGAAGGATGTGACTTGCTACAGCCTCCCCTTTTCGCAAACTTATAGAATCTAGAAAATTTCAAAAGGATCGGCCTATTATCCTATAGCTGCCATACAACTGATTGATCCGAAATGCCATATCTCTGTTGTTTTTTAAGTTAGAAAAATGGGACTTGCTACAGCCTCCTCTTTTGGCAAACTTTAAGGATCTACAAAATTTCATAAGGATCGGCCGACTATATTCTATAGCTCCTTGTTGACTATATCCCATAGCTGCCATACAACTGATTGATCGGAAATGCCATATCTCTGTTGTTTTTTAAGTTAGAAGAATAGGACTTGCTACAGCCTCCTCTTTTGGCAAACTTATAGGATCTACAAAATTTCATAAGGATCGGCCGACTATATCCTATAGCTACAGACTCCTCTTTTGGAAAACTTATAGGATCTACAAAATTTCATAAGGATCGGCTGACTATATCCTATAGCTACAGACTCCTCTTTTGGAAAACTTATAGGATCTACAAAATTTCATAAGGATCGGCCGACTATATTTTATAGCTGCTATATAACTGATTGATCGGAAATGCCATATCTCTGTTGTTTCTTAAGTTAGAAGGATGTGACTTGCTACAGCCTCCTCTTTTGGCAAACTTATAGAATAAACAAAATTTCATAAGGATCGGCCGACTATATCCTATAGCTGCCATACAACTGATTGATCAGAAATGCCATATCTCTGTTGTTTTTAAGTTAGAAAAATGGGACTTGCTACAGCCTCCTCTTTTGGAAAACTTATAAGATCTGCAAAATTTCATAAGGATCGGCCGACTTTATCCTATAGCTGCCATAAAACTGATTGATCTAGAAAATTTCATAAGGATCGGCCGACTATATCCTATAGCTGCCATACAACTGATTGATCGGAAATGCCATATCTCTGTCGTTTCTTAAGTTAGAAGAATGGGACTTCCTACAGACTCCTCTTTTGGAAAACTTATAGGATCTACCATATTTCATAAGGATGGGCCGACTATATCCTATAGCTGCCATATCACTGATTGATCGGAAATGCCATATCTCTGTTGTTTCTTAAGTAAGAAGGATGTGACTTGCTACAGATTCCTCTTTTGGCAATTTTATAGGATCTACAAAATTTCATAAGGATCGGCCGACTATATCTTATAGCTGCCATATAAATGATTAATCGGAAATGCCATATCTCTGTTGTTTCTTAAGTTAGAAGGATGTGACTTGCTACAGACTCCTCTTTTGGAAAACTTATAGGATCTACAATATTTCATAAGGATCGGCCGACTATATCCTATAGCTGTCATATAACTGACTAATCGAAAATGCCATATCTCTGTTTTTTCTTAAGTTAGAAGGATGTGACTTGCTACAGACTCCTCTTTTGGAAAATTTATACGATCTAGAAAATTTCATAAGGATCAGCCGACTATATCCTATAGCTGCCATATAACTGAATGATCGGAAATGCCATATCTCTGTCGTTTCTTAAGTTAGAAGGATGTGACTTGCTACAGACTCCTCTTTTGGAAAACTTATAGGATCTACAATATTTCATAAGGATCGGGCGACTATATCCTATAGCTGCCATTTAACTGACTAATCGGAAATGCCATATCTCTGTTTTTTCTTAAGTTAGAAGGATGTGACTTGCTACAGACTCCTCTTTTGGAAAACTTATAGGATCTACAATATTTCATAAGGATCAGCCGACTATATCCTATAGCTGCCATATAACTGAATGATTAGAAATGCCATATCTCTGTTGTTTCTCAAGTTAGAAGGATGTGACTTACAGACTCTTCTTTTGGAAAACGTATAGGATATACAAAATTTTATAAGGATCGGCCGACTATATCCTATAGCTGCCATATAACTGATTGATCGGAAATGCCATATCTCTGTTGTTTCTTAAGTTAGAAGGATATGACTTGCTACAGATTCCTCTTTTGGCAAACTTATAGGATCTACAATATTTCATAAGGATCGGGCGACTATATATTATAGCTGCCATATAACTGATTAATCGGAAATGCCATATCTCTGTTGTTTCTTAAGTGAGAAGGATGTGACTTGCTACAGACTCCTCTTTTAAAAAACCTTAAGGATCTACAATATTCCATAAGGATCGGCCGACTATATCCTATAGCTGCCATATAACTGACTGATCGGAAATGCCATATCTCTGTTGTTTCTCAAGTTAGAAGAATGGGACTTGCTACAGACTCCTCTTTTGGAAAACTTATAGGATCTACAATATTTCATAAGGATCGGGCGACTATATATTATAGCTGCCATATAACTGATTAATCGGAAATGCCATATCTCTGTTGTTTCTTAAGTTAGAAGGATGTGACTTGCTACAGACTCCTCTTTTGGAAAACTTATAGGATGTACAATATTTCATAAGGATCGGGCGACTATATCCTATAGCTGCCATATAACTGACTAATCGGAAATGCCATATCTCTGTTGTTTCTCAAGTTAGAAGAATGGGACTTGCTACTCCTCTTTTGGAAAACTTATAGGATCTACAATATTTCATAAGGATCGGGCGACTATATATTATAGCTGCCATATAACTGATTAATCGGAAATGCCATATCTCTGTTGTTTCTTAAGTTAGAAGGATGTGACTTGCTACAGACTCCTCTTTTGGAAAACTTATAGGATCTACAATATTTCATAAGGATCGGGCGACTATATCCTATAGCTGCCATACAACTGACTAATCGGAAATGCCATATCTCTGTTGTTTCTCAAGTTAGAAGAATGGGACTTGCTACTCCTCTTTTGGAAAACCTATAGGATGTACAATATTTCATAAGGATCGGGCGACTATATCCTATAGCTGCCATATAACTGACTAATCGGAAATGCCATATCTCTGTTGTTTCTCAAGTTAGAAGAATGGGACTTGCTACTCCTCTTTTGGAAAACTTATAGGATCTACAATATTTCATAAGGATCGGGCGACTATATATTATAGCTGCCATATAACTGATTAATCGGAAATGCCATATCTCTGTTGTTTCTTAAGTTAGAAGGATGTGACTTGCTACAGACTCCTCTTTTGGAAAACTTATAAGATCTAGAAAATTTCATAAGGATCGGCCGACTATATCCTATAGCTGCCATATAACTGATTGATCGGAAATGCCATATCTCTGTTGTTTCTTAAGTTAGAAGGATGTGACTTGCTACAGATTCCTCTTTTGGCAAACTTATAGGATCTACAAAATTTCATAAGGATCCGCCGACTATATCTTATAGCTCCAGTTTCACTCCGAACTTCAAAGAGTAAAGACGTGCAACTAACTTACGCTTCAAGCGACAGCTTATCAGCTTAATAGATCACCCGATTCACAAGTACTTCGTGCTTAATTACAAATAAAACAAAAAATACAAAGAACAATTAAACTGCTTCACGCATTGCAGGGCCCGAGCCCAAAAACACCGCCATGTCTCGACCACCCGACCGCCCGTTGACAATGATAAACTCAATTACAAGTGAACCGAAATATATTATTATTAGTAGAACCGACAATGAAACCTTTGAAAAAATATCACCGTTTATAATAAAAAAAGTAGTAGACTTCGCCTGCAATGGAGAAGTCGAAACTTGCAAGAAAACCAGATCGGGTCTCCTTGTCAAAACAAAAAACCACATACAAGCACAGAAGCTCCTTAAAATAAAGTCTTTTCACAACTTCCCGGTCCACGCTGAAGCACAAAAAACTCTGAACTCATCCAAAGGCATTATCTACTCCAATGACCTACGGAATATCGACGAAAAAGAAATCTTAGAAGAACTAAAGCCTCAAAATGTTATTGACGTCCGCAAAATACTAAAAAAAGACAACAACGATACAAATAAAACCACTGAAACGGGCCTAATTGTACTAACTTTTTCAACAGTTACCCTACCCGAAAAATTGTGGATAGGATATGAAATTGTTAATATACGGCCATACATCCCACCCCCAATGAGATGCTTCAACTGCCTGAGATTTGGACACCCCTCCGCCTACTGTAATAGCCCTAAAACATGCGCCAATTGCTCCGAAAAAATGCACACAATAAACAATGAACCATGCACCAATACCCAAACCTGTGTAAACTGCAAATACGAAGATGATCACATCAAACACCACAAAGCAATGGACAAATCATGCCCCGCCTTTATCAAACAAAAAGAACTGACTGCAATCAAAACAACCCAAAAAGTAGACCACAAGACAGCTCGCTTTATATACAACACTCGCCATACACACCCACCAATACCTTACGCACAAATAGCAGCAATGCCAACACACAAAACACCAGCTATAGAAAAAAAAAATAACACAACCACTACATCAATAACAAACTCATCAACACCAAACGCTATGACCAGACAAGTTATCACCTACGAAGACTCCTCTGAAGAAAACATGGACACCAGTGCATCAACATCATTAAGCCCCGCACGTTCTGAATTTTCCGACGGACTAAAACTTAAAATATTCTCAACTAAATCAAATAAGTTAAGCACCACCTTGAAATCAAAAGATAAAAACAACCAAAAATCAAAAAATGATAAACAAACTAAAAGAAAAACATCTGACGATAAGTATACAATGAGTACAGATGAAGATTTAGAATTATAAAATTATACAAAATATAATAATCAAAATTATTTTAGTTCTAGTTAACCTTAACCAACATTCTCATATTTAACATGCTAAAAATATTACAATTAAATGTAAATGGATACCTCAATAATTATAACCACCTACAGATACTCATAAAAAAACACAACCCTAAAATAATATCCATTCAAGATACCCACCTCCACTCTACAAATAATATTCCCATCCCAATAAATTTCACTCTCTACCACATAAATAACTCGAACAACTCCTATGGCGGAGTAGCTCTCCTCCTTCACAACTCCTTACAACAACAACAAATCCAAATCCGCAATATAAGCTTTGACTCAATCGCCGTAACAGTACATTCTAAAATCAAATTCACTATAATTTCCAGTTATATACCCCCTAACAAACCATTCACTCTACAAGAATTACGAGACACTTACAATCACATAAACACTCCTATCCTAATAACAGGCGACTTTAACAGCTGGCACAAAAGTTGGGGATCACAAAATAATAACTCACGAGGAAACTTATTATTCAAATTTATAAACCAATCCCTTCTAACCACTCTTAATAATGGCTCCCCCACCCACTTCACCACACACCACACCTTTACACATATTGACCTCTCTCTAGCTTCCCCTGAACTATACATACACTCTAAATGGACAATTGAAAACCACCTTTCAGGTAGCGACCACTTCCCAATCTCAATCCAACTTTTTGAAAATATATCAACTGACTCCCCCGTCATTAAACCTAAATTCAACATTGATAAAGCCAACTGGCCTCTCTATCAAAAATTTAATAAACAATTTTCCGATGACAGACCACTCAGCCAACAAATAAACCGAGAAACTGCCCACCTTTGTGCCATCATAAGACAGAGCGCCCATCTATCCATACCACAATATCACCCAAACTCATCCAAACAAGTCCCCTGGTGGGACACCGATCTACAAAAACTAAAAACCAAAAAAAAAATTAGCCTGGCAAAACTTGTGTCGCAATATAAATACAGCCAATATAATAACTTATAAAAAGGCCAACGCAATACTCAAACGAGAAATAAAACAAAAAAAACGCAAAGCCCTACACGAATTTACCTCAGACATAAATCTACAATCTCCAATTCCAACTATATGGAAAAAAATCTATCGATTCTGTGGGCTCAAAACTAACACCCAGATCCATTGTCTCATTAACCCTAGTAATACATCCGATACTCATACAAACAAATATGACATCTCGAAAGCCCTATGTGAATTCTGGTCGAATGCATCACTTAATAATATCTTCCATCCTACTTTCAAAACACACAAAGAAAACCTAAACTACAATTTCTCCCACAGTACGTCCGCTCTAACCCAACCCTTAGAGTGCGATATTTCTATTATTGAATTGAAGAGCGCTATAAACCAACTTAAAGGCAAAACACCAGGTAGGGACCGCATCAGTTACCCAATGATAAAAAATCTACCAGATTCGGTAATGCAAAGACTACTTAAACTCTATAACAATATCCTCAACACACACATTCCACAACAATTTAAAGTAAGCAACATTATACCAATATTAAAACCTAACTCAAACAAGACAGAAATACCTTCATACCGTCCTATATCTTTAAATAGCTGTCTATCCAAAGTAATGGATAAAATAATATCTAAAAGACTATGGTGGCTAGTTAACAACAGCCAGCTACTCGATAGTCGTCAAATGGGCTTCAGAAAGGGAAAATCGGTATCAGACTCTCTAGCAACACTAGATTATCTGACTACCACCACCCTATCCAGAAAAAGTCACCTTTCAATAATTTCACTAGACTTTTCAAAAGCATTTGACAAAATAGGAATTCACACAATCATAGATGAACTCGTTAATTGGAAATTAGGGCCAAAAATGATCAAATATATAATAAACTTCCTAACTAACCGAAAAATCTGCGTTCAAACTCAAAACGTACAATCCCAACCCTTACCACTTGAAAATGGAATCCCACAAGGATCACCATTATCTGTAATCCTTTTGCAATTGCCTATAACAAATTGAATAGAATCATAGGTCTCCACATATCGTTCAAATTTACAGCATACGCAGATGACTACACAATTATAAAAATACACAAAAAAAGGGATACGTCAATAAACATAAACCCACTGCTCACAGACATTCAAGAATGGTGCAATTATTCTGGAGCCAGTCTCTCCATTCCTAAATCTAAATATTTACACGTCTGCCGCAAGAAGAAATGCAACTTCAAAGTAGCTAGCACCTTCAATTTAAAAAACGAAAAATCGTTAAAAATACTAGGTATGACTATAACCAAAAATTATAAATGGGACGCACACATAGATCAGTTAGTAATGCAAATTTCTAAAAGACTAAATATTATAAAATGTCTCTCTAGCACAAGCTTTAACTGCCACATCAAAACCATTATTTATGTAATCAACTCAGTTATCATGTCAAAAAATGTATACGGAAAGGCACCCAAATCAAAACTTAATAAAATAAAAACGATATACCACTCAGCCATTAGAATAGCCTTCGGGGCATTTCGCTCCTCACCAATAAACAACCTCTTATACGAAGCTAACATAAGCACTATAGAACAGAGAACTAAACATGCCATATTAAAAAACTTCAAAATGATTTCCACCTCCAAGAAAACGCCTCTCGAACAGATCATTAAAAAAAATATCAGAAACAAAACGAATTCCTAAATTTTCATCAACAATAAAAGATACAATTGACCACTGCAAAGCAATGCTACTATACCCTACCCCCATAACAATCAAAAAAGAAACCACGCCAGCGTGGTCCTATAACTATACTAAAATAAACAAAACCTTACACACTTCTACGAAACCAAACACACCTCCAATAGTATACAATCAAAAGTTCCAAGAAATGAAGGATACCCTCAAACAGCATACATTCTTATACACAGACGGTTCCAAGTCCGCCAATGGAGTCACCTACAGCGTAACCTCCACACAACACATCATAACACAGCAAATTATGCCACCTTACTCATCCATTTTCACTGCTGAAATAGCAGCCATTCTCCATGCATGTAAATATGCCGAAAAACAAATAGGAAAATTCGCTATATGCACCGATTCTCTCTCAGCCCTTACTGCACTAGAAAACCCAAATAATTCTACCTACTATATATTAGAAATTAGAAATCTATAGATACAAATATAAATTCACCCTGATATGGGTCCCAGGCCACTCCGGCATTATAGGCAACGAACTTGCAGACCAAGCTGCTAAACAAGCACTCACACTGCCATTAATATCAGAAATAAACTACAACGTAACAGATACCCTTAAATACATCAGTAATCACATAAAAGCCCAAAACGACCTTATATGGAACAACACATCTGTACACTACAAACTCATCAATACCAAAAAACAGAAAAATATCGAACTTTTAAATCCAACTATATCTCGAATAGATACCATTAAATTTATGAGACTCCGAATAGGACACACTAAACTGACACACAGCTATCTATTCGACAAAACACCTCCACCCATATGCCAACAATGTAACCTTAACCTAACTCTATCACACATATTCCTAGAATGCCCTACCTACATTGAACACAGACGTAAATTCCTCCAAAAAACTCTAGAAGAAATAGTAGATCCCTTAAATATAACCACAACTATCCAATTCCTAAAATCCATCAACCTTTACAACAACATATAAGCTTAACCTACTGTACATAACTAGAATAAGTTCACACCTTTATATGTATATAGATAGCATACCTGTAAATATCCATTCAAAAAAAAACATATTGTAACATTGTATCATTGTAACATAACACATAGCACATAAAATAGATTTTAAGCATTGTAGCTATTGCTTAACACAAAGCAAAAAATTGCCCACACTTTATAATTGTTGGTAATTTCTTTATAATAATAATAATCTTATAGCTGCCATATAACTGATTAATCGGAAATGCCATATCTCTGTTGTTTCTTAAGTTAGAAGGATGTGACTTGCTACAAACTCCTTTTTTGAAAAACTTATAGGATCTACAATATTTCAAAAGGATCGGTAGACTATATCCTATAGCTGCCATTTAACAGACTATTCGGAAATGCCATATCTCTGTTTTTTCTTAAGTTAAAAGGATGTGACTTGCTACAGACTCCTCTTTTGGGATCTACAAAATTTCATAAGGATCGGCCGACTATATCCTATAGCTGCCATATAATGATTGATCGGAAATGCCATATCTCTGTCGTTTCTTAAGTTAGAAGAATGGGACTTCCTACAGACTCCTCTTTTGGAAAACTTATAGGATCTACCATATTTCATAAGGATGGGCCGACTATATCCTATAGCTGCCATATCACTGATTGATCGGAAATGCCATATCTCTGTTGTTTTTTAAGTTAGAAAGATGTGACTTTCCATAGTTTTCTCTTTTGGAAAACTTATAGGATTAAGAAAATTTCATAAGGATCGGCCGACTATATCCTATAGCTGCCATATAACTGATTAATCGGAAATGCCATATCTCTGTTGTTTTTTCAGTTAGAAAGATGTGACTTTCCATAGTTTTCTCTTTTGGAAAACTTATAGGATCTACAAAATTTCATAAGGATCGGCCGACTATATCCTATAGCTGCCATATAACTGATTGATCGGAAATGCCATATCTCTGTCGTTTCTTAAGTTAGAAAAATGGGACTTGCTACAGACTCTTCTTTAGGAAAACTTATAGGATCTAGAAAATTTCATAAGGATCGGCCGACTATATCCTATAGCTGTCATATAACTGATTGATCGGAAATGCCATATCTCTGTTGTTTCTTAAGTTAGAAGGATGTGACTTGCTATAGACTCCTCTTTTGGCAAACTGATAGGATCTGTTGTTTTTTAAGTTAGAAGGATGTGACTTGCTACAGACTCCTCTTTTGGGATCTACAAAATTTCATAAGGATCGGCCGACTATATCCTATGGCTGCCATATAACTGATTGATCGGAAATGCCATATCTCTGTTGTTTTATCAGTTAGAAGGATGTTACTTTCCATAGTTTTCTCTTTTGGAAAACTTATAGGATCAAGAAAATTTCATAAGGATCGGCCGACTATATCCTATAGCTGCCATATAACTGATTGATCGGAAATGCCATATCTCTGTTTTTTCTTAAGTTAGAAGGATGTGACTTGCTACAGACTCCTCTTTTGGCAAACTGGTAAGATCTGTTGTTTTTTAAGTTAGAAGGATGTGACTTGCTACAGACTCCTCTTTTGGGATCTACAAAATTTCATAAGGATCGGCCGACTATATCCTATAGCTGCCATATAACTGATTGATCGGAAATGCCATATCTCTGTTGTTTTTTTCAGTTAGAAGGATGTGACTTTCCATAGTTTTCTCTTTTGGAAAACTTATAGGATCAAGCAAATTTCATAAGGATCGGCCGACTATAGCCTATAGCTGCCATATAACTGATTAATCGGAAATGCCATATCTCTGTTGCTTTTTCAGTTGGAAGGATGTGACTTTCTACAGTTTTCTCTTTTGGAAAACTTATAGGATCTAGAAAATTTCATAAAGATCGGATGACTATATCCTATAGCTGCCATATAACTGATTGATCGGAAATGCCATATCTCTGTTGTTTTTTCAGTTAGAAGGATGTGACTTTCCATAGTTTTCTCTTTTGGAAAACTTATAGGATCAAGCAAATTTCATAAGGATCGGCCGACTATATCCTATAGCTGCCATATAACTGATTAATCGGAAATGCCATATCTCTGTTGCTTTTTCAGTTGGAAGGATGTGACTTTCTACAGTTTTCTCTTTTGGAAAACTTATAGGATCTAAAAAATTTCATAAAGATCGGATGACTATATCCTATAGCTGCCATATAACTGATTGATCGGAAATGCCATATCTCTGTTGTTTTTTCAGTTAGAAGGATGTGACTTTCCATAGTTTTCTCTTTTGGAAAACTTATAGGATCAAGCAAATTTCATAAGGATCGGACGACTATATCCTATAGCTGCCATATAACTGATTGATCGGAAATGCCATATCTCTGTTGTTTTTTTCAGTTAGAAGGATGTGACTTTCCACAGTTTTCTCTTTTGGAATATCCTATAGCTGCCATATAACTGATTGATCGGAAATGCCATATCTCTGTTGTTTCTTAAGTTAAAAGGATGTGACTTGCTACAGACTCCTCTTTTGGGATCTACAAAATTTCATAAGGATCGGCCGACTATATCCTATAGCTGCCATATAACTGATTAATCGGAAATACCATATCTCTGTTGTTTCTTAAGTTAGATGGATGTGACTTGCTAGAGACTCCTATTTTGGGAAACTTATTGGATCTAGAAAATGTCATAAAGATCGGCCGACTATATCCTATAGCTGCCATATAACTGATTGATCGGAAATGCCATATCTCTGTTGTTTTTTCAGTTAGAAGGATGTGACTTTCCACAGTTTTCTCTTTTGGAATATCCTATAGCTGCCATATAACTGATTAATCGGAAATACCATATCTCTGTTGTTTCTTAAGTTAGATGGATGTGACTTGCTACAGACTCCTCTTCTGGGAAACTTATTGGATCTAGAAAATGTCATAAAGATCGGCCGACTATATCCTATAGCTGCCATATAACTGATTGATCGGAAATGCCATATCTCTGTTGTTTTTTCAGTTAGAAGGATGTGACTTTCCACAGTTTTCTCTTTTGGAATATCCTATAGCTGCCATATAACTGATTGATCGGAAATGCCATATCTCTGTTGTTTCTTAAGTTAAAAGGATGTGACTTGCTACAGACTCCTCTTTTGGCAAACTTATAAGATCTACAAAATTTTATAAGGATCGGCCGACTATATCCTATAGCTGCGATATAACTGATTAATCGGAAATACCATATCTCTGTTGTTTCTTAAGTAAGAAGGATGTGACTTGCTACAGACTCCTCTTTTGGCAAACTTATAAGATCTACAAAATTTCATAAGGATCGGCCGACTATATCCTATAGCTGCGATATAACTGAATTATCGGAAATACCATATCTCTGTTGTTTCTTACGTAAGAAGGATGTGACTTGCTACAGACTCCTCTTTTGGGAAACTTATTGGATCTAGAAAATGTCATAAAGATCGGCCGACTATATCCTATAGCTGCCATATAACTGATTGATCGGAAATGCCATATCTCTGTTGTTTCTTAAGTTAGAAGGATGTGACTTGCTACAGACTCCTCTTTTGGCAAACTGATAGGATCTGTTGTTTTTTAAGTTAGCAGGATGTGACTTGCTACAGACTCCTCTTTTGGGATCTACAAAATTTCATAAGGATCGGCGGACTATATTCTATAGCTGCCATATAACTGATTGATCGGAAATGCCATATCTCTGTTGTTTTTTCAGTTAGAAGGATGTGACTTTCCACAGTTTTCTCTTTTGGAATATCCCATAGCTGCCATATAACTGATTAATCGGAAATACCATATCTCTGTTGTTTCTTAAGTTAGATGGATGTGACTTGCTACAGACTCCTCTTTTGGGAAACTTATTGGATCTAGAAAATGTCATATAGATCGGCCAACTATATCCTATAGCTGCCATATAACTGATTGATCGGAAATGCCATATCTCTGTTGTTTCTTAAGTTAGAAGGATGTGACTTGCTACAGACTCCTAGTTTGGGATCTACAAAGTTTCATAAAGATCGGCCGACTATATCCTATGGCTGCCATATAACTGATTAATCGGAAATGTCATATCTCTGTCGTTTCTTAAGTTAGAAGGATGTGACTTGCTACAGACTCCTCTTTTGGGATCTACAAAATTTCATAAGGATCGGCCGACTATATCCTATGGCTGCCATATAACTGATTAATCGGAAATGTCATATCTCTGTCGTTTCTTAAGTTAGAAGGATGTGACTTACTACAGACTCCTCTTTTGGCAAACTTATAAGATCTACAAAATTTCATAAGGATCGGCCGACTATATCCTATAGCTACGATATAACTGATTAATCGGAAATACCATATCTCTGTTGTTTCTTAAGTAAGAAGGATGTGACTTGCTACAGACTCCTCTTTTGGCAAACTTATAGGATCTACAATATTTCATAAGGATCGGCCGTCTATATCCTATAGCTGCCATATAACTGATTGATCGGAAATGCCATATCTCTGTTGTTTCTTAAGTTAGAAGGATGTGACTTGCTACAGACTCCTCTTTTGGGATCTACGAAGTTTCATAAGGATCGGCCGACTATATCCTATGGCTGCCATATAACTGATTAATCAGAAATGTCATATCTCTGTCGTTTCTTAAGTTAGAAGGATGTGACTTGCTACAGACTCCTCTTTTGGCAAACTTATAGGATCTACAAAATTTCATAAGGATCGGCCGACTATATCCTATAGCTGCGATATAACTGATTAATCGGAAATACCATATCTCTGTTGTTTCTTAAGTAAGAAGGATGTGACTTGCTACAGACTCCTCTTTTGGCAAACTTATAGGATCTACAATATTTCATAAGGATCGGCCGTCTATATCCTATAGCTGCCATATAACTGATTGATCGGAAATGCCATATCTCTGTTGTTTCTTAAGTTAGAAGGATGTGACTTGCTACAGACTCCTCTTTTGGGATCTACAAAATTTCATAAGGATCGGCCGACTATATCCTATGGCTGCCATATAACTGATTAATCGGAAATGTCATATCTCTGTCCTTTCTTAAGTTAGAATGATGTGACTTGCTACAGACTCCTTTTTTGGCAAACTTATAAGATCTACAAAATTTCATAAGTATCGGCCGACTATATCCTATAGCTGCGATATAACTGATTAATCGGAAATAACATATCTCTGTTGTTTCTTAAGTAAGAAGGATGTGACTTGCTACAGACTCCTCTTTTGTCAAACTTATAGGATCTACAATATTTCATAAGGATCGGCCGTCAATATCCTATAGCTGCCATATAACTGATTGATCGGAAATGCCATATCTCTGTTGTTTCTTAAGTTAGAAGGATGTGACTTGCTACAGACTCCTCTTTTGGGATCTACAAAATTTCATAAGGATCGGCCGACTATATCCTATGGCTGCCATATAACTGATTAATCGGAAATGTCATATCTCTGTCGTTTCTTAAGTTAGAATGATGTGACTTGCTACAGACTCCTCTTTTGGCAAACTTATAGGATCTACAAAATTTCATAAGGATCGGCCGACTATATCCTATAGCTGCCATATAACTGATTGATCGGAAATGCCATATCTCTGTTGTTTCTTAAGTTAGAAGGATGTGACTTGCTACAGACTCCTCTTTTGGGATCTACAAAGTTTCATAAGGATCGGCCGACCATATCCTATAGCTGCCATATAACTGATTGATCGGAAATGCCATATCTCTGTTGTTTTTTCAGTTAGAAGGATGTGACTTTCCATAGATTTTTCTTTTGGAAAACTTATAGGATCAAGAAAATTTCATAAGGATCGGCCAACTATATCCTATAGCTGCCATATAACTGATTGATCGGAAATGCCATATCTCTGTCGTTTCTCAAGTTAGAAAAATGGGACTTGCTACAGACTGTTCTTTTGAAAAACTTATAGGATCTAGAAAATTTCATAAGGATCGGCCGACTATATCCTATAGCTGCCATATAACTGATTGATCGGAAATGCCATATCTCTGTTGTTTTTTCAGTTAGAAGGATGTGACTTGCTACAGACTCCTCTTTTGGGATCTACAAAATTTCATAAGGATCAGCCGACTATATCCTATGGCTTCCATATAACTGATTAATCGGAAATGTCATATCTCTGTCGTTTCTTAAGTTAGAATGATGTGACTTGCTACAGACTCATCTTTTGGCAAACTTATAAGATCTACAAAATTTCATAAGGATCGGCCGACTATATCCTATAGCTGCGATATAACTGATTAATCGGAAATAACATATCTCTGTTGTTTCTTAAGTAAGAAGGATGTGACTTGCTACAGACTCCTCTTTTGGCAAACTTATAGGATCTACAATATTTCATAAGGATCGGCCGTCTATATCCTATAGCTGCCATATAACTGATTGATCGGAAATGCCATATCTCTGTTGTTTCTTAAGTTAGAAGGATGTGACTTGCTACAGACTCCTCTTTTGGGATCTACAAAGTTTCATAAGGATCGGCCGACCATATCCTATAGCTGCCATATAACTGATTGATCGGAAATGCCATATCTCTGTTGTTTTTTCAGTTAGAAGGATGTGACTTTCCATAGATTTTTCTTTTGGAAAACTTATAGGATCAAGAAAATTTCATAAGGATCGGCCAACTATATCCTATAGCTGCCATATAACTGATTGATCGGAAATGCCATATCTCTGTCGTTTCTCAAGTTAGAAAAATGGGACTTGCTACAGACTGTTCTTTTGAAAAACTTATAGGATCTAGAAAATATAGGATCGGCCGACTATATCCTATAGCTGCCATATAACTGATTGATCGGAAATGCCATATCTCTGTTGTTTTTTCAGTTAGAAGGATGTGACTTTCTATAGTTTTCTTTTTTGGAAAACTTATAGGAAAACTTAAATTTCATAAGGATCGGCCGTCTATATCCTATAGCTGCCATATAACTGATTGATCGGAAATGCCATATCTCTGTTGTTTCTTAAGTTAGAAGGATGTGACTTGCTACAGACTCCTCTTTTGGCAAACTGGTAGGATCTGTTGTTTTTTAAGTTAGAAGGATGTGACTTGCTACAGACTCCTCTTTTGGGATCTACAAAATTTCATAAGGATCGGCCGACTATATCCTATAGCTTCCATATAACTGATTGATCGGAAATGCCATATCTCTGTTGTTTCTTCAGTTAGAAGGATGTGAGTTTCCATAGTTTTCTCTTTTGGAAAACTTAAAGGATCAAGCAAATTTCATAAAGATCGGCCGACTATATCCTATAGCTGCCATATAACTGATTAATCGGAAATGCCATATCTCTGTTGTTTTTTCAGTTAGAAGGATGTGACTTTCTACAGTTTTCTCTTTTGGAAAACTTATAGGATCTAGAAAATTTCATAAGGATCGGATGACTATATACTATAGCTGCCATATAACTGATGGATCGGAAATTCCATATCTCTGTCGTTTCTCAAGTTAGAAGAATGGGACTTGCTACAGACTCCTCTTTTGGCAAACTGATCGGATCTGTTGTTTTTTTAAGTTAGAAGGATGTGACTTGCTACAGACTCCTCTTTTGGGATATACAAAATTTCATAAGGATCGGCCGACTATATCCTATAGCTTCCATATAACTGATTGATCGGAAATGCCATATCTTTGTTGTTTTTTTCAGTTAGAAGGATGTGACTTTCCACAGTTTTCTCTTTTGGAAAACTTATAGGATCAAGAAAATTTCATACGGATCGGCCGACTATATCCTATAGCTGCCATATAACTGATTGATCGGAAATGCCATATCTCTGTCGTGTCTTAAGTTAAAACAAGAATGGAAAGCTAACTTCGGGCGGAGCCGAAGTTGATATACCCTTGCAGATATGTGGCGGTTTATATTATTAGATATATATCGGATCTTATATAGTCGGCCGATCCTTATAAAACTCGGCAGATCGAATTTGTTTGCCGAAAGTAGAATCCATACAAAGTCCCAGTCTTCTAACTTAAAAAACAACAGAGATTTGACATTTCCGATCAATCAGTTATATGGAAGCTATAGGATATAGTCGGCCGATCCTTATGAATTTCGGCAGATCGAATAAGTCTGCTAAAAGAAGAGTCTCAGCAAGTCCCATCTTTCTAACTTAAAAAACAACGGAGATATGGCATTTCCGATTAATCAGTTATATGGCAGCTATAGGACATAGTCGGCCGATCCTTATGAAATTCGGCAGATCAAATAAGTCTGCTAAAAGAAGAGTCCACAGCAAGTCCCATCCTTCTAACTTAAAAAACAACGAAGTTATGGCATTTCCGATCAATCAGTTATAAGGCAGCTATGGGATATAGTTGACCGATCCCGTTCCGACTTATATACTGCCTGCAAAGGAAAGAAGGATGTGTGCAAAGTTTGAAGTCGATAGCTTTAAAACTGAGAGACTAGTTTGCGTAGAAGCAGACAAACAGACGGACAGACGGACATGCTTATATCGATAATACCCTCAGCAAGGGTATAAAAATGGGATTTGCTACAGACTCCTCTTTTGGCAAACTTATAGGATCTACAAAACTTCATAAGGATCGGCCGACTATATCCTATAGCTGCCATATAACTGATTAATCGGAAATGCCATATCTG
This sequence comes from Drosophila monieri, assembly GCA_035047585.1. Lineage (NCBI taxonomy): Eukaryota > Metazoa > Arthropoda > Insecta > Diptera > Drosophilidae > Drosophila > Drosophila monieri. Next base: position 17,820,427 of record JAWNPJ010000001.1, read on the forward strand.
TGTTTTTTCTCCAGTTAGAAAAATGGGACTTGCTACAGACTCCTTTTTTAGAAAACTTATAGGATCCAGAAAATTTCAAAAGAATCGGCCGTCTATATCCTATAGCTGCCATATAACTGATTAATCGGAAATACCATATCTCTGTTGTTTCTTAAGTTAGAAGGATGTGACTTGCCACAGACTCCTCTTTTGGAAAACTTATAGGATCCAGAAAATTTCAAAAGAATCGGCCGACTATATCCTATAGCTGCCATATAACTGATTAATCGGAAATACCATATCTCTGTTGTTTCTTAAGTTAGAAGGATGTGACTTGCTACAGACTCCTCTTTTGACAAACTTTTAGGATCTAGAAAATTTCATAAGGATCGGCCGAATATATCCTATAGCTGCCATATAACTGATTGATCGGAAATGCCATATCTCTGTCGTTTCTTAAGTTAGAAGAATGGGACTTGCTACAGACTCCTCTTTTGGCAAACTGATAGGATCTGTTGTTTTTTAAGTTAGAAGGATGTGACTTGCTACAGACTCCTCTTTTGGGATATACAAAATTTCATAAGGATCGGCCGACTATATCCTATAGCTGCCATATAACTGATTGATCGGAAATGCCATATCTCTGTCGTTTCTTAAGTTAGAAGAATGGGACTTGCTACAGACTCCTCATTTGACAAACTTTTAGGATCTAGAAAATTTCATAAGGATCGGCCGACTATATCCTATAGCTGAGATATAACTGATTAATCGGAAATGCCATATCTCTTTTGTTTCTTAAGTTAGAAGGAATGTGGATGTGAAGGATGTGACTTTCCATAGTTTTCTCTTTTGGAAAACTTATAGGACCTAGAAAATTTCATAAGGATCGGCCGAATATATCCTATAGCTGCCATATAACTGATTGATCGGAAATGCCATATCTCTGTCGTTTCTTAAGTTAGAAGAATGGGACTTGCTACAGACTCCTCTTTTGGCAAACTGATAGGATCTGTTGTTTTTTAAGTTAGAAGGATGTGACTTGCTACAGACTCCTCTTTTGGGATATACAAAATTTCATAAGGATCGGCCGACTATATCCTATAGCTGCCATATAACTGATTGATCGGAAATGCCATATCTCTGTCGTTTCTTAAGTTAGAAGAATGGGACTTGCTACAGACTCCTCATTTGACAAACTTTTAGGATCTAGAAAATTTCATATTGATCGGCCGACTATATCCTATAGCTGCGATATAACTGATTAATCGGAAATGCCATATCTCTTTTGTTTCTTAAGTTAGAAGGAATGTGGATGTGAAGGATGTGACTTTCCATAGTTTTCTCTTTTAGAAAACTTATGGGATCTACAAAATTTCATAAGGATCGGCCGACTATATCCTATAGCTGCCATATAACTGATTGATCGGAAATGCGATATCTCTGTCGTTTCTCAAGTTAGAAGAATGGGACTTGCTACAGACTTTTCTTTTAGAAAACTTATAGGACTAAGAAAATTTCAAAAGGATCGGCCGACTATATCCTATAGCTGACATATAACTGATTAATTGGAAATGCCATATCTCTGTCGTTTCTTAAGTTAGAAGAATGGGACTTGCTACAGACTCCTCTTTTGACAAACTTTTAGGATCTAGAAAAATTAATAAGGATCGGCCGACTATATCCTATAGCTGCGATATAACTGATAAATCGGAAATGCCATATCTCTGTTGTTTTTTCAGTTAGAAGGATGTGACTTGCTACAGACTCTTCTTTTGGCAAACTGATCGGATCTGTTGTTTTTTAAGTTAGAAGGATGTGACTTGCTACAGACTCCTCTTTTGGGATATACAAAATTTCATAAGGATCGGCCGACTATATCCTAAAGCTGCCATATAACTGATTGATCGGAAGTGCCATATCTCTGTCGTTTCTTAAGTTAGAAGAATGGGACTTGCTACAGACTCCTCTTTTGACAAACTTTTAGGATCTAGAAAATTTAATAAGGATCGGCCGACTATATCTTATAGCTGCGATATAACTGATTAATCGGAAATGCCATATCTCTGTTGTTTGTTAAGTTAGAAGGATGTGACTTATAGGATCTAGAAAATTTCATATGGATCGGATATAAGATATATATAGCTGCCATATAACTGATTGATCGGAAATGCCATATCTCTGTTGTTTCTTAAGTTAGAAGAATGTGACTTGCTACAGATTCCTCTTTTGACAAACTTATAGGATCTACTAAATTTCATAAGGATCGGCCGACTATATCCTATAGCTGTAATATAACTGATTGATCGGAAATGCCATATCTCTGTTGTTTCTTAAGTTAAATGGATGTGACTTGCTACAGACTCCTCTTTTGGCAATCTTATAGGATCTAGAAAATTTCATAAGGATCGGATGACTATATCCTATAGCTGCCATATATCTGATTGATCGGAAATGCCATATCTCTGTCGTTTCTCAAGTTAGAAGAATGGAAATTGCTACAGACTTCTCTTTTAGAAAACTTATAGGATTAAGAAAATTTCAAAAGGATCGGCCGACTATATCCTATAGCTGACATATAACTGATTAATCGGAAATGCCATATCTCTGTTGTTTTTCAAATTAGAAGGATGTGACTTGCTACAGACTCCTCTTTTAGAATCTAGAAAATTTAATAAGGATCGGCCTACTATATCCTATAGCTGCGATATAACTGATTAATCGGATATGCCATATCTCTGTTGTTTCTTAAGTTAGAAGGATGTGACTTTCCATAGTTTTCTCTTTGGAAAACTTATAGGATCTAGAAAATTTCATAAGGATCGGATGACTATATCCTATAGCTGCCATATAACTGATTAATCGGAAATACCATATCTCTGTAGTTTCTTAAGTTAGAAGGATGTGACTTGCTACAGACTTCTCTTTTGGCAAACTTATAGGATCTAGAAAATTTCATAACGATCGGCCGACTATATCCTATAGCTGCGATATAACTGATTAATCGAAAATGCCATATCTCTGTTGTTTCTTAAGTTAGAAGAATGTGACTTGCTACAGACTCCTCTTTTGGCAAACTTATAGGATCTAGAAAATTTCATAAGGATCGGCCGACTATATCCTATAGCTGCCATATAACTGATTAATCGGAAATACCATATCTCTGTTGTTTTTCAAGTTAGAAAGATGGGACTTGCTATTGAATAATTTTTGGCAAACTTATAGGATCTAGAAAATTTCATAAGGATCGGCCGACTATATCCTATAGCTGCCATATAACTGATTGATCGGAAATGCCATATCTCTGTTGTTTCTTAAGGTAGAAGGATGTGACTTGCCACAGACTCCTCTTTTGGAAAACTTATAGGATCTAGAAAATTTCATAAGGATCGGCCGACTATATCCTATAGCTGCCATATAACTGATTGATCGGAAATGCCATATCTCTGTTGTTTCTTAAGGTAGAAGAATGTGACTTGCCACAGACTCTTCTTTTTGAAAACTTATAAGATATAGAAAATTTCATAAGGATCGGCCTACTATATCCTATAGCTGCCATATAACTGATTGATCGGAAATGCCATATCTCTGTTGTTTCTAAAGTTAGAAGGATGTGACTTGCTACAGACTCCTCTTTTGGAAAACTTATAGGATCTACAAAATTTCATAAGGATCGGCTTACTATATCCTATAGCTGCGATATAACTGATTAATCGAAAATGCCATATCTCTGTTGTTTCTAAAGTTAGAAGGATGTGACTTGCTACAGACTCCTCTTTTGGCAAACTTATAGGATCTAGAAAATTTCATAAGGATCGGCCGACTATATCCTATAGCTGCCATATAACTGATTGATCGGAAATGCCATATCTCTGTTGTTTCTAAAGTTAGAAGGATGTGACTTGCTACAAACTCCTCTTTTGGCAAACTTATAGGATCTAGAAAATTTCATAAGGATCGGTCGACTATATCCTATAGCTGCCATATAACTGATTGATCGGAAATGCCATATCTCTGTTGTTTCTAAAGTTAGAAGGATGTGACTTGCTACAAACTCCTCTTTTGGCAAACTTATAGGATCTAGAAAATTTCATAAGGATCGGCCGACTATATCCTATAGCTGCGATATAACTGATTAATCGAAAATGCCATATCTCTGTTGTTTCTAAAGTTAGAAGGATGTGACTTGCTACAGACTCCTCTTTTGGAAAACTTATAGGATCTACAAAATTTCATAAGGATCGGCTTACTATATCCTATAGCTGCCATCTAACTGATTAATCGGAAATACCATATCTCTGTTGTTTTTCAAGGTAGAAAGATGGGACTTGCTATGGAATAATTTTTGGCAAACTTATAGGATCTACAAAATTTCATAAGGATCGGCCGACTATATCCTATTGCTGCCATATAACTGATTGATCGGAAATGCCATATCTCTCTTGTTTCTTAAGGTAGAAGGATGTGACTTGCTACAGACTCCTCTTTTGGAAAACTTATAGGATCTACAAAATTTCATAAGGATCGGCCGACTATATCCTATAGCTGCCATCTAACTGATTAATCGGAAATGCCATATCTCTGTTGTTTTTCATGTTAGAACAATATGACTTGCTATAAGTTAGTTTTTTGGTAAACTTATGGGATCTACAAAATTTCATAAGGATCGGCCGACTATATCCTAAAGCTGCCATATAACTGATTGATCGGAAATTCCATATCTCTGTCTGTTCTTAAGTTAGAAGAATAAGACTTGCTACAGACTCCTCTTTTGGAAAACTTATAGGATCTAGAAAATTTAATAAGGATCGGCCGACTATATCCTATAGCTGCGATATAACTGATTGATCGGAAATGCCATATCTCTGTTGTTTCTTAAGTTAGAAGGATGTGACTTGCTACAGACTCCTCTTTTGGCAAACTTATAGGATCTAGAAAATTTCATAAGGATCGGCCGACAATATCCTATAGCTGCCATCTAACTGATTTATCGGAAATACCATATCTCTGTTGTTTTTCAAGTTAGAAAGATGGGACTTGCTATTGAATAATTTTTGGCAAACTTATAGGATCTAGAAAATTTCATAAGGATCGGCCGACTATATCCTATAGCTGCGATATAACTGATTGATCGGAAATGCCATATCTCTGTCGTTTCTGAAGTTAGAAGAATGGGACTTACTACAGACTCCTCCTTTGGAAAACTTATAGGATCTACAAAATTTCATAAGGATCTATAGCTGCCATCTAACTGATTAATCGGGAATACCAAATCTCTGTTGTTTTTCAAGTTAGAAAGATGGGACTTGCTATTGAATAATTTTTGGCAAACTTATAGGATCTAGAAAATTTCATAAGGATCGGATGACTATATCCTATAGCTGCCATATAACTGATTAATCGGAAATACCATATCTCTGTAGTTTCTTAAGTTAGAAGGATGTAACTTGCTACAGACTCCTCTTTTGGCAAACTTATAGGATCTAGAAAATTTCATAAGGATCGGCCGACAATATCCTATAGCTGCCATCTAACTGATTTATCGGAAATACCATATCTCTGTTGTTTTTCAAGTTAGAAAGATGGGACTTGCTATTGAATAATTTTTGGCAAACTTATAGGATCTAGAAAATTTCATAAGGATCGGCCGACTATATCCTATTGCTGCCATATAACTGATTAATCGGAAATGCCATATCTCTGTTGTTTCTTAAGTTAGAAGGATGTGACTTGCTACAGACTCCTCTTTTGGCAAACTTATAGGATCTACAAAATTTCATAAGGATCGGCCGACTATATCCTATAGCTGCGATATAACTGATTAATCGGAAATGCCATATCTCTGTTGTTTCTTAAGTTAGAAGGATGTGACTTGCTACAGACTCCTCTTTTGGCAAACTTATAGGATCTACAAAATTTCATAAGGATCGGCCGACTATATCCTATAGCTGCGATATAACTGATTAATCGGAAATGCCATATCTCTGTTGTTTTTCATGTTAGAACAATATGACTTGCTATAAGTTAGTTTTTTGGTAAACTTATGGGATCTACAAAATTTCATAAGGATCGGCCGACTATATCCTATAGCTGCCATATAACTGATTGATCGGAAATTCCATATCTCTGTCTGTTCTTAAGTTAGAAGAATAAGACTTGCTACAGACTCCTCTTTTGGAAAACTTATAGGATCTAGAAAATTTAATAAGGATCGGCCGACTATATCCTATAGCTGCGATATAACTGATTGATCGGAAATGCCATATCTCTGTTGTTTCTTAAGTTAGAAGGATGTGACTTGCTACAGACTCCTCTTTTGGCAAACTTATAGGATCTAGAAAATTTCATAAGGATCGGCCGACAATATCCTATAGCTGCCATCTAACTGATTTATCGGAAATACCATATCTCTGTTGTTTTTCAAGTTAGAAAGATGGGACTTGCTATTGAATAATTTTTGGCAAACTTATAGGATCTAGAAAATTTCATAAGGATCGGCCGACTATATCCTATAGCTGCGATATAACTGATTGATCGGAAATGCCATATCTCTGTCGTTTCTGAAGTTAGAAGAATGGGACTTACTACAGACTCCTCCTTTGGAAAACTTATAGGATCTACAAAATTTTATAAGGATCTATAGCTGCCATCTAACTGATTAATCGGAAATACCAAATCTCTGTTGTTTTTCAAGTTAGAAAGATGGGACTTGCTATTGAATAATTTTTGGCAAACTTATAGTATCTAGAAAATTTCATAAGGATCGGATGACTATATCCTATAGCTGCCATATAACTGATTAATCGGAAATACCATATCTCTGTAGTTTCTTAAGTTAGAAGGATGTGACTTGCTACAGACTCCTCTTTTGGCAAACTTATAGGATCTAGAAAATTTCATAAGGTTCGGCCGACTATATCCTATAGCAGCGATATAACTGATTAATCGGAAATGCCATATCTCTGTTGTTTTTCATGTTAGAACAATATGACTTGCTATAAGTTCGTTTTTTGGTAAACTTATGGGATCTACAAAATTTCATAAGGATCGGCCGACTATATCCTATAGCTGCCATCTAACTGATTGATCGGAAATGCCATATCTCTGTCTGTTCTTAAGTTAGAAGAATAAGACTTGCTACAGACTCCTCTTTTGGAAAACTTATAGGATCTAGAAAATTTAATAAGGATCGGCCGACTATATCCTATAGCTGCGATATAACTGATTAATCGGAAATGCCATATCTCTGTTGTTTCTTAAGTTAGAAGGATGTGACTTGTTACAGACTCCTCTTTTGGCAAACTTATAGGATCTACAAAATTTCATAAGGATCGGCCGACTATATCCTATAGCTGCGATATAACTGATTAATCGAAAATGCCATATCTCTGTTGTTTCTTAAGTTAGAAGGATGTGACTTGCTACAGACTCCTCTTTTGGCAAACTTATAGGATCTACAAAATTTCATAAGGATCGGCCGACTATATCCTATAGCTGCGATATAACTGATTAATCGAAAATGCCATATCTCTGTTGTTTCTTAAGTTAGAAGAATAAGACTTGCTACAGACTCCTCTTTTGGAAAACTTATAGGATCTAGAAAATTTAATAAGGATCGGCCGACTATATCCTATAGCTGCGATATAACTGATTAATCGGAAATGCCATATCTCTGTTGTTTCTTAAGTTAGAAGGATGTGACTTGCTACAGACTCCTCTTTTGGCAAACTTATAGGATCTAGAAAATTTCATAAGGATCGGCCGACTATATCCTATAGCTGCGATATAACTGATTAGTCGAAAATGCCATATCTCTGTTGTTTCTTAAGTTAGAAGGATGGGACTTGCTACAGACTTCTCTTTTGGAAAACTTATAGGATCTAGAAAATTTCATAAGGATCGGCCGACTATATCCTATAGCTGCCATATAACTGATTGATCGGAAATGCCATATCTCTGTCGTTTCTGAAGTTAGAAGAATGGGACTTACTACAGACTCCTCCTTTGGAAAACTTATAGGATCTACAAAATTTCATAAGGATCGGCCGACTATATCCTATAGCTGCCATCTAACTGATTAATCGGAAATACCAAATCTCTGTTGTTTTTCAAGTAAGAAAGATGGGACTTGCTATTGAATAATTTTTGGTAAACTTATGGGATCTACAAAATTTCATAAGGATCGGCCGACTATATCCTATAGCTGCCATATAACTGATTGATCGGAAATGCCATATCTCTGTCTGTTCTTAAGTTAGAAGAATAAGACTTGCTACAGACTCCTCTTTTGGAAAACTTATAGGATCTAGACAATTTCATAAGGATCGGCCGACTATATCCTATAGCTGCCATCTAACTGATTAATCGGAAATACCAAATCTCTGTTGTTTTTCAAGTTAGAAAGATGGGACTTGCTATTGAATAATTTTTGGTAAACTAATGGGATCTACAAAATTTCATAAGGATCGGCCGACTATATCCTATAGCTGCCATATAACTGATTGATCGGAAATGCCATATCTCTGTCTGTTCTTAAGTTAGAAGAATAAGACTTGCTACAGACTCCTCTTTTATAAAACTTATAGGATCTAGAAAATTTCATAAGGATCGGCCGACTATATCCTATAGCTGCGATATAACTGATTAATCGGAAATGCCATATCTCTGTTGTTTCTTAAGGTAGAAGGATGTGACTTGCTACAGACTCCTCTTTTGGCAAACTTATAGGATCTAGAAATTTCATAAGGATCGGCCGACAATATCCTATAGCTGCCATCTAACTGATTTATCGGAAATACCATATCTCTGTTGTTTTTCAAGTTAGAAAGATGGGACTTGCTATTGAATAATTTTTGGCAAACTTATAGGATCTAGAAAATTTCATAAGGATCGGCCGACTATATCCTATTGCTGCCATATAACTGATTGATGGGAAATGCCATATCTCTGTTTTTTCTTAAGGTAGAAGGATGTGACTTGCTACAGACTTCTCTTTTGGAAAACTTATAGGATCTAGAAAATTTCATAAGTATCGGCCGACTATATCCTATAGCTGCCATATAACTGATTGATCGGAAATGCCATATCTCTGTCGTTTCTTAAGTTAGAAGAATGGGACTTGCTACAGACTCCTCTTTTGGAAAACTTATGGGATCTACAAAATTTCATAAGGATCTATAGCTGCCATCTAACTGATTAATCGGAAATACCAAATCTCTGTTGTTTTTCAAGTTAGAAAGATGGGACTTGCTATTGAATTATTTTTGGCAAACTTATAGGATCTAGAAAATTTCATAAGGATCGGCCGACTATATCCTATTGCTGCCATATAACTGATTGATCGGAAATGCCATATCTCTGTTTTTTCTTAAGGTAGAAGGATGTGACTTGCTACAGACTCCTCTTTTGGCAAACTTATAGGATCTAGAAAATTTCATAAGGATCGGCCGACTATATCCTATAGCTGCGATATAACTGATTAATCGAAAATGCCATATCTCTGTTGTTTCTTAAGTTAGAAGGATGGGACTTGGTACAGACTTCTCTTTTGGAAAACTTATAGGATCTAGAAAATTTCATAAGGATCAGCCGACTATATCCTATAGCTGCCATATAACTGATTTATCGGAAATGCCATATCTCTGTTGTTTTTCATGTTAGAACAATATGACTTGCTATAGTTAGTTTTTTGGTAAACTTATGGGATCTACAAAATTTCATAAGGATCGGCCGACTATATCCTATAGCTGCCATATAACTGATTGATCGGAAATGCCATATCTCTGTCTGTTCTTAAGTTAGAAGAATAAGACTTGCTACAGACTCCTCTTTTATAAACTTATAGGATCTAGAAAATTTCATAAGGATCGGCCGACTATATCCTATAGCTGCGATATAACTGATTAATCGGAAATGCCATATCTCTGTTGTTTCTTAAGTTAGAAGGATGTGACTTGCTACAGACTCCTCTTTTGGCAAACTTATAGGATCTAGAAAATTTCATAAGGATCGGCCGACTATATCCTATAGCTGCGATATAACTGATTAATCGAAAATGCCATATCTCTGTTGTTTCTTAAGTTAGAAGGATGGGACTTGCTACAGACTTCTCTTTTGGAAAACTTATACGATCTAGAAAATTTCATAAGGATCGGCCGACTATATCCTATAGCTGCCATATAACTGATTGATCGGAAATGCCATATCTCTGTCGTTTCTGAAGTTAGAAGAATGGGACTTACTACAGACTCCTCCTTTGGAAAACTTATAGGATCTACAAAATTTCATAAGGATCGGCCGACTATATCCTATAGCTGCCATCTAACTGATTAATCGGAAATACCAAATCTCTGTTGTTTTTCAAGTAAGAAAGATGGGACTTGCTATTGAATAATTTTTGGTAAACTTATGGGATCTACAAAATTTCATAAGGATCGGCCGACTATATCCTATAGCTGCCATATAACTGATTGATCGGAAATGCCATATCTCTGTCTGTTCTTAAGTTAGAAGAATAAGACTTGCTACAGACTCCTCTTTTGGAAAACTTATAGGATCTAGACAATTTCATAAGGATCGGCCGACTATATCCTATAGCTGCCATCTAACTGATTAATCGGAAATACCAAATCTCTGTTGTTTTTCAAGTTAGAAAGATGGGACTTGCTATTGAATAATTTTTGGTAAACTAATGGGATCTACAAAATTTCATAAGGATCGGCCGACTATATCCTATAGCTGCCATATAACTGATTGATCGGAAATGCCATATCTCTGTCTGTTCTTAAGTTAGAAGAATAAGACTTGCTACAGACTCCTCTTTTGGAAAACTTATAGGATCTAGAAAATTTCATAAGTATCGGCCGACTATATCCTATAGCTGCCATATAACTGATTGATCGGAAATGCCATATCTCTGTCGTTTCTTAAGTTAGAAGAATGGGACTTGCTACAGACTCCTCTTTTGGAAAACTTATGGGATCTACAAAATTTCATAAGGATCTATAGCTGCCATCTAACTGATTAATCGGAAATACCAAATCTCTGTTGTTTTTCAAGTTAGAAAGATGGGACTTGCTATTGAATTATTTTTGGCAAACTTATAGGATCTAGAAAATTTCATAAGGATCGGCCGACTATATCCTATTGCTGCCATATAACTGATTGATGGGAAATGCCATATCTCTGTTTTTTCTTAAGGTAGAAGGATGTGACTTGCTACAGACTTCTCTTTTGGAAAACTTATAGGATCTAGAAAATTTCATAAGTATCGGCCGACTATATCCTATAGCTGCCATATAACTGATTGATCGGAAATGCCATATCTCTGTCGTTTCTTAAGTTAGAAGAATGGGACTTGCTACAGACTCCTCTTTTGGAAAACTTATGGGATCTACAAAATTTCATAAGGATCTATAGCTGCCATCTAACTGATTAATCGGAAATACCAAATCTCTGTTGTTTTTCAAGTTAGAAAGATGGGACTTGCTATTGAATTATTTTTGGCAAACTTATAGGATCTAGAAAATTTCATAAGGATCGGCCGACTATATCCTATTGCTGCCATATAACTGATTGATCGGAAATGCCATATCTCTGTTTTTTCTTAAGGTAGAAGGATGTGACTTGCTACAGACTCCTCTTTTGGCAAACTTATAGGATCTAGAAAATTTCATAAGGATCGGCCGACTATATCCTATAGCTGCGATATAACTGATTAATCGAAAATGCCATATCTCTGTTGTTTCTTAAGTTAGAAGGATGGGACTTGGTACAGACTTCTCTTTTGAAAAACTTATAGGATCTAGAAAATTTCATAAGGATCAGCCGACTATATCCTATAGCTGCCATATAACTGATTTATCGGAAATGCCATATCTCTGTTGTTTTTCATGTTAGAACAATATGACTTGCTATAAGTTAGTTTTTGGTAAACTTATGGGATCTACAAAATTTCATAAGGATCGGCCGACTATATCCTATAGCTGCCATATAACTGATTGATCGGAAATGCCATATCTCTGTCTGTTCTTAAGTTAGAAGAATAAGACTTGCTACAGACTCCTCTTTTATAAAACTTATAGGATCTAGAAAATTTCATAAGGATCGGCCGACTATATCCTATAGCTGCGATATAACTGATTAATCGGAAATGCCATATCTCTGTTGTTTCTTAAGTTAGAAGGATGTGACTTGCTACAGACTCCTCTTTTGGCAAACTTATAGGATCTAAAAAATTTCATAAGGATCGGCCGACAATATCCTATAGCTGCCATCTAACTGATTTATCGGAAATACCATATCTCTGTTGTTTTTCAAGTTAGAAAGATGGGACTTGCTATTGAATAATTTTTGGCAAACTTATAGGATCTAGAAAATTTCATAAGGATCGGCCGACTATATCCTATTGCTGCCATATAACTGATTGATCGGAAATGCCATATCTTTTTTTTTCTTAAGGTAGAAGGATGTGACTTGCTACAGACTCCTCTTTTGGCAAACTTATAGGATCTAGAAAATTTCATAAGGATCGGCCGACTATATCCTATAGCTGCGATATAACTGATTAATCGGAAATGCCATATCTCTGTTGTTTCTTAAGTTAGAAGGATGGGACTTGCTACAGACTTCTCTTTTGGAAAACTTATAGGATCTAGAAAATTTCATAAGTATCGGCCGACTATATCCTATAGCTGCCATATAACTGATTGATCGGAAATGCCATATCTCTGTCGTTTCTGAAGTTAGAAGAATGGGACTTGCTACAGACTCCTCTTTTGGAAAACTTATAGGATCTACAAAATTTCATAAGGATCCCTATAGCTGCCATCTAACTAATTAATCGGAAATACCAAATCTCTGTTGTTTTTCAAGTTAGAAAGATGGGACTTGCTATTGAATAATTTTTGGCAAACTTATAGGATCTAGAAAATTTCATAAGGATCGGCCGACTATATCCTTTTGCTGCCATATAACTGATTGATCGGAAATGCCATATCTCTGTTTTTTCTTAAGGTAGAAGGATGAGACTTGCTACAGACTCCTCTTTTGGCAAACTTATAGGATCTAGAAAATTTCATAAGGATCGGCCGACTATATCCTATAGCTGCCATATAACTGATTTATCGGAAATGCCATATCTCTGTCGTTTCTGAAGTTAGAAGAATGGGACTTGCTACAGACTTCTCTTTTGGAAAACTTATAGGATCTACAAAATTTCATAAGGATCAACTATAGCTGCCATCTAACTGATTAATCGGAAATACCAAATCTCTGTTGTTTTTCAAGCTAGAAAGATGGGACTTGCTATTGAATAATTTTTGGCAAACTTATAGGATCTACAAAATTTCATAAGGATCGGCCGACTATATCCTATTGCTGCCATATAACTGATTGATCGGAAATGCCATATCTCTGTTGTTTCTTAAGTTAGAAGGATGTGACTTGCTACAGACTTTTCTTTTTGAAAACTTATAGGATCTAGAAAATTTCATAAGGATCGGCCGACTATATTCTATAGCTGCCATCTAACTGATTAATCGGAAATGCCATATCTCTGTTGTTTCTTAAGTTAGAAGGATGTGACTTGCTACAGACTCCTCTTTTGGCAAACTTATAGGATCTACAGAATTTCATAAGGATCGGCCGACTATATCCTATAGCTGCGATATAACTGATTAATCGGAAATGCCATATCTCTGTCGTTTCTGAAGTTAGAAGAATGGGACTTGCTACAGACTCCTCTTTTGGAAAACTTATTGGATCTACAAAATTTAATAAGGATCGGCCGACTATATCCTATAGCTGCGATATAACTGATTAATCGAAAATGCCATATCTCTGTTGTTTCTTAAGTTAGACGACTGGGACTTGGTACAGACTTCTCTTTTGGCAAACTTATAGGATCTAGAGAATTTCATAAGGATCGGCCGACTATATCCTATAGCTGCGATATAACTGATTAATCGAAAATGCCATATCTCTGTTGTTTCTTAAGTTAGAAGAATGGGACTTGGTACAGACTTCTCTTTTGGAAAACTTATAGGATCTAGAAAATTTCATAAGGATCGGCCGACTATATCCTATAGCTGCCATATAACTGATTTATCGGAAATGCCATATCTCTGTTGTTTTTCATGTTAGAACAATATGACTTGCTATAGGTTAGTTTTTGGTAAACTTATGGGATCAACAAAATTTCATAAGGATCGGCCGACTATATCCTATGGCTGCCATATAACTGATTGATCGGAAATGCCATATCTCTGTCTTTTCTTAAGTTAGAAGAATAAGACTTGCTACAGACTCCTCTTTTGGAGAACTTATAGGATCTAGAAAATTTTATAAGGATCGCCCGACTATATCCTATAGCTGCCAAATAACTGATTGATCGGAAATGCCATATCTCTGTTGTTTCTTAAGTTAGACGAATGTGACTTGCTACAGACTCCTCTTTTGGCAAACTAGTAGGATCTAGAAAATTTCATAATGATCGGCCGACTATATCCTATAGCTGCGATATAACTGATTAATCGAAAATGCCATATCTCTGTCGTTTCTGAAGTTAGAAGAATGGGACTTGCTACAGACTCCTCTTTTGGAAAACTTATAGGATCTAGAAAATTTAATAAGGATCGGCCGACTATATCCTATATCTGCGATATTCTGATTAATCGGAAATGCCATATCTCTGTTGTTTCTTAAGTTAGAAGGATGTGACATGCTACAGACTCCTCTTTTGGCAAACTTATAGGATCTACAAAATTTCATAAGGATGCCGACTAATCCTATAGCTGCCATCTAACTGATTAATCGGAAATACCAAATCTCTGTTGTTTTTCAAGCTAGAAAGATGGGACTTGCTATTGAATAATTTTTGGCAAACTTATAGGATCTACAAAATTTCATAAGGATCGGCCGACTATATCCTATTGCTGCCATATAACTGATTGATCGGAAATGCCATATCTCTGTTGTTTCTTAAGGTAGAAGGATGGGACTTGCTACAGACTCCTCTTTTGGAAAACTTATAGGATCTAGAAAATTTCATAAGGATCGGCCGACTATATCCTATAGCTGCCATCTAACTGATTAATCGGAAATGCCATATCTCTGTTGTTTCTTAAGGTAGAAGGATGTGACTTGCTACAGACTCCTCTTTTGGCAAACTTATAGGATCTAGAAAATTTCATAAGGATCGGCCTACTATATCCTATAGCTGCGATATAACTGATTAATCGAAAATGCCATATCTCTGTTGTTTCTTAAGTTAGAAGGATGTGACTTGCTACAGACTTTTCTTTTTGAAAACTTATAGGATCTAGAAAATTTCATAAGGATCTGCCTACTATATCCTATAGCTGCCATATAACTGATTGATCGGCAATGCCATATCTCTGTCGTTTCTGAAGTTAGAAGAATGGGACTTGCTACAGACTCCTCTTTTGGAAAACTTATAAGATCTACAAAATTTCATAAGGATCGGCCTACTATATCCTATAGCTGCCATCTAACTGATTGATCGGAAATATCATATCTCCGTTGTTTTTCAAGTTAGAAAGATGGGACTTGCTATTGATTAATTTTTGGCAAACTAATTGGATCTAGAAAATTTCATAAGGATCGGCCGACTATATCCTATTGCTGCCATATAACTGATTGATCGGAAATGCCATATCTCTGTTGTTTCTTAAGGTAGAAGGATGTGACTTGCTACAGACTCCTCTTTTGAAAACTTATAGGATCTAGAAAATTTCATAAGGATCGGCCGACTATATCCTATAGCTGCGATATAACTGATTAATCGAAAATGCCATATCTCTGTTGTATCTTAAGTTAGAAGGATGGGACTTGGTACAGACTTCTCTTTTGGAAAACTTATAGGATCTAAAAAATTTCATAAGGATCGGCCGACTATATCCTATGGCTGCCATATAACTGATTGATCGGAAATGCCATATCTCTGTCTTTTCTTAAGTTAGAAGAATGTGACTTGCTACAGACTCCTCTTTTGGCAAACTTATTGGATCTAGAAAATTTAATAAGGATCGGCCGACTATATCCTATAGCTGCGATATAACTGATTAATCGAAAATGCCATATCTCTGTTGTATCTTAAGTTAGAAGGATGGGACTTGGTACAGACTTCTCTTTTGGCAAACTTATAGGATCTACAAAATTTCATAAGGATCGGCCGACTATATCCTATAGCTGCGATATAACTGATTAATCGAAAATGCCATATCTCTGTTGTTTCTGAAGTTAGAAGAATGGGACTTGCTACAGACTCCTCTTTTGGTAAACTTATAGGATCTAGAAAATTTAATAAGGATCGGCCGACTATATCCTATAGCTGCGATATATCTGATTAATCGGAAATGCCATATCTCTGTTGTTTCTTAAGTTAGACGAATGTGACTTGCTAAAGACTCCTCTTTTGGCAAACTTATAGGATCTACAAAATTTCATAAGGATGCCAACTATAGCTGCCATCTAACTGATTAATCGGAAATACCAAATCTCTGTTGTTTTTCAAGCTAGAAAGATGGGACTTGCTATTGAATAATTTTTGGCAAACTTATAGGATCTACAAAATTTCATAAGGATCGGCCGACTATATCCTATTGCTGCCATATAACTGATTGATCGGAAATGCCATATCTCTGTTGTTTCTGAAGGTAGAAGGATGTGACTTGCTACAGACTCCTCTTTTGGAAAACTTATAGGATCTAGAAAATTTCATAAGGATCTGCCGACTATATCCTATAGCTGCCATATAACTGATTAATCGGAAATGCCTTAGCTCTGTTGTTTCTTAAGTTAGAAGAATGGGACTTGCTACAGACTCCTCTTTTGGAAAACTTATAGGATCTACAATATTTCATAAGGATCGGCCGACTATATCCTATAGCTGCCATATAACTGATTAATCGGAAATGCCATATCTCTGTTGTTTCTTAAGTTAGAAGGATGTGACTTGCTACAGGCTCCTCTTTTGGAAAACTTATAGGATCTACAATATTTCATAAGGATCGGCCGACTATATCCTATAGCTGCCATATCACTGATTGATCGGAAATGCCATATCTCTGTTGATCCTAAACTGAGACGAGAGTAAGGAGTGGACTGTATATTTTATTGTTCTTGTCCGTTTTGCTGCCTAATTGGTACTGAAGAAAATTTACATTTTGTGGAACTTAAACATATGTGTAGGTATACATGATGAGGATTGTAAAGCTAGTGCATACAAAAAATATAAAGATGACACTATGATCTAGATTCTAAGTTATGTTTCGATAGTTCCTAAACATCCCGGGCCGCCCTGAAACACGGTTTCTGAACGGGGTAATTCCGCTATTTTTGTTATTGGCCGGGTCACTTCTCCCGCTGCCATCTTGAGCCTGACCGCTCGAACCATAGTGTCCTTTCCTGGATAAGTGTCGATCACCTTCGCTAGATGCCATGATGCTGGTGGTGTGTTGGACTCCTTGACGAGCACAACGCTGCCGATTGAAATGTTGGGTGTTGTAGTGGTCCACTTAGGACGCTGCTGCAGACTTGTCAGATACTCCTGGTGCCATTGTTTCCAGAAGCCTTGGTACATAGCTTGGATACTCTGCCAGTATCCCAGACGGCCCACAGGAATGTGGCCAAGATCCGCCTCCGGCATAGTCGTAAATGGTCTGCCGATAAGAAAATGGGCTGGTGATAGATAGTTGTCATCTGAATCTGAGGTGTAACATAGGGGTCGTGAGTTGACGACAGCACTGATTTGCGCAAGTAAGGTGCGCATTTGTTCATATGTAAGTATGGTGGTTCCAATTACTCGCCGAAGATGCAGTTTTACGCATCGAACCGCTGATTCCCATTTCCCTCCCCAATGCGGAGCACGTGGTGGGATGAATGTCCATTTTATCCCTTCATCTGCAAGAGTGTTCACGATGCGATCCTTGTGTTGTGATGAACTAAAGAGTTGTTGCATTTCATCGAGGGATCGCTTCGCTCCGATGAAATTTGTACCGTTGTCGGTGTACATCCGGTTGCATTTGCCTCGTATAGAGAAAAATCGTCGCAACGCTGCCAGAAATGTTTCTGTGGATAGGTCCGTGACGAGTTCAAGGTGGATCGCCGAAGTGACCATACAAACAAATAAGCAGATGTAGCCCTTACTGATGCGTGGCTTGCGCACCTTCGCGTCCTTCAGAAGGATGGGTCCTGCGTAATCGCATCCAGTGTTTACGAATGGAAGTGCTTGCGTGATACGTATGCTCGGTAGATCAGCCATACGTTGATGCATTGTGTGTTGCCTTTGCCGAAAGCAAGCCAGACAGTTGTGCGTGATTTTGCGTATCAAATTTCGTGCACCGAAAATCCAATACCTCTGCCGAACAATCACGAAGAGAGATGAGACTCCAGGATGGAGGTTGACACGATGCTCGTGATCTATGATCAAATAGGTGATCCGATGATTCTTCTGAAGCAAAATTGGATGTTTTGCCTCTGCTGACAACTGTGAATGTTGGATTCGTCCACCCACTCTTAACAGGTTGTCCTTGTCGATGATTGGTGAGAGCTTTATCAATTGAGATTGGTTCCCTAGAGCCTTGTTGGCGAGTATTAACTGGAATTCCTGTTGAAACCCAGCTTGAGCGTGTTGCAACCATCGAATCCGTGCCGCCTTGATCTCATCGAATGCTAGAGAAATCGATGCTTGTTTCGAGGATGGGTGTTTCATGCGGTGAATAAATCGCAAAACGTAACCAAGTGTGTGTATAAGCTTCGGCCAGGATGATGTGCGATTGAGAAGCTTATCCAAAGGGTTGTCCGTCGTGACAGTCACCTGCGCAGCTAGGCAGTTAGTCTTGACTTCGCTTTGCATGCGTTTCTCTGAAAGAGAAGAACAGTTGTGAGATTTGTTCAGCTTTGCTATGAATTGATCCTTGTCCCTCAGCCATGAAGGACCCTTCCACCACAATTGGAAGTCAATGAGCTCGGATACTCCCAAGCCACGAGATGCGCAATCCGCTGGATTCGATTTTGAATCTACATGCCGCCATGCATGCGTCGGAATGATTTCGAGGATCTCTGATGTGCGGTTCCCAACAAACGTCTTAAGTTGGGCTGGTGAGTACGATAGCCATGACAGGACTATCGTGGAATCACTCCATGCGTAGATCGTTACGTCTTTGTTCCTTAATCCAGACTTTATGGATTGCAGAAGTTGACTCAGTAGAAGTGCGCCACATAGTTCCAGGCGCGGCAGAGATTGTTGCTTTAAAGGTGCCACCCTTGTTTTTGCTGCAAGTATGGCGACCGAAATGGTTCCATCATCGTTAACCACTCGGCTGTATACCACCGCTGCATACGCTTTGGTGGATGCATCTGAAAATCCGTGCAATTCGATTTTATCTGTGTCGCTCTCAACCAAGCGTGGCATCTGGAGCTTGTGAAGATTATCTAGATCAGCTCGCCATTTGAGCCAGTTGTCTGCTAGTTTGCTCGGTAATTCGTCGTCCCAATTCAAATTCAACAGCCATAGTTTTTGAAATAAGATTTTGAATTGAACTACGGTTGGCGCCAATAGCCCAAGAGGGTCGAATATGCGTGAGACATCCGACAGCACTTGCCTCTTGGTGCAGCTAGGGTCACTTGATAGATTCACATTGTACGACAATGTATCCATTCCAGGGTGCCAATGCAGTCCTAGGACCTTGACTGGTGACGGTGAGGAGTCCTTATTATCCTCCGATTCGATGCATTTGGTATTCGATACCCATTTCCCGAGCTCCATGTTAGCACAGGACATCAATTGGACGAGTTCGTCCCGGTTGCGTAGCAGCTCATTCTCACTATTTGATCCAGTGAGAACGTCGTCGACATAGAAATCTTCCAACACGATTTTTGTCGCATTCGGAAACTCCTGCTGATGGTCAGCAGCCAGCTGCTCCAATACTCGGACTGCTAGATATGGTGCGCATGATGTTCCATACGTCACCGTGCATAGTTGGAAATGCTTGATAGGATCTGATGGATCCTCTCTCCATACGATTCTCTGATAATCTCTATGTTTTTCACTCACCAAGATTTGACGGAACATCTTGACTATGTCCGCTGAAAAGACGTATTTGTACATACGGAATCGCAAGCACACAGCAAACAAGTCTCGCTGAATACTCGGTCCAATCGAGAGGGTGTCGTTTAACGCCATGCCTTTGGCGTCTTGATATGAGCCGTCGAAAACCACTCTGAGTTTCCGGCCCAACACAGGATGGTGTGGTAAATAGAAATTCCTTCCCTTGGGAATTTCGCTCGGTGAAATTTCTCGCATATGGCCTAGTTCTTGATATTCCCTCAAGAATTTTACGTAGTCGTTACGCAGTTGTTGATTATGTGCCAAACGCCGCTCAACTGATTTGAACCTCTGCATAGCTCCTTGAAGAGTATCTGCGAAGTGTGTTTCTGAAGCCTTGAACGGAAGCTCCACGATGAACCTTCCTTGGTCGTCTCGAGTGTGTGTTGCAAGAAAGTGTTTCTCGACCTCTTCATCCTCTGGTTTTACTTCTGCCTTGCGTTGTATGCTCTCCAGTTCCCAGAACCTTCTGAGATAAGCATCGATGTCGATTGTCGATGTAAGTGCCATAGCGTTGCTTTCTCGTGATGAAAGCATTGATGTAATTACCCATCCGAAAATTGATGAAATAGCAATGAGCTTTCCTTTGTTGTCGTAGATCTTTTTTCCAGTTATAGCACTCCAAACATGTTCGCTGCCCAAAAGAATGTCAATTGGGGCATTTGTGCTAAATTGAGAATCTGCCAGTTGCAGATCGTTGAAGACTTGAAGTGCAGATGCGTCGATAGTCTGCCTCTCCAATGATGATGTGATCTTTCCAAGCACGTGAGCCTGGACTACCAGCTGATCTTGTGAAATACGGGATTGGATGCGTAGAGTACTGCACCCACGTGTAGTGTCTGCTTTGATTGATGAAATTCCCGTAACCAATATGCGTGATGGCGCACGAGCCAAACCAAGTGTTTGTATACAGCGTTCAGATACATACGACAGTTCTGAACCCGTGTCCAATAGGAGTCGGCATGCTACCAAATCCTCATTTGCGTTTCGAACGTTAACCATCGCCGTGGGCAATGTGCTCCTGTTCCATTCAGTTGCTTGCTTTGAGTTTGCAGTGCCTTGGGCGCATACAATTGCTGTAGAACCTTCTGCGTGTGCGATGTGACTCGTAGTCACCGTTGTGATGTGTGCGTTAGGATCCTCCTGATCCTCATCAGTTTTAGCGATTGTTCCAATAGCCTGTTGCATGCCTTGTAGGTGCAACAGTGAGTGATGCTGACCATTACATTGTCTGCACTTGAACGTAGATTTACAGTTTCTGACCCCATGACCAGGTTTCAGACAATTGTAGCAGAGAGAGTTTTGCTTGGCAAACGAAATCCTCTGACCTGCTGACATATCCAAGAATGGTTGGCATCCATACAGACGATGTTCTGTAGAATGACATTTGCTGCACTCGTTTGCTTTAAGTACAACCAACGAATGTGTGACATTTTTTGTCTTGTCACCCATTGAGGCTTTAGTCTTGCCTTCGATTGTTTCACGCTTGCTGAGCTCCAGTTCCTCGCAACGTGCATCCAAAAATTTGAAGAATTCCTCCAGTGTGGGTGAGTTTGACTCCACACTGCGCTCGATCCACCTGCGTCGAGTGTCTGCGTCCAGCTTCTCCAGCGCCAAGTAGATGATCCAACAGTCCCGCCCCGTTTCCTCGATGGCATCCAGACCACGCACTATTTCATTTGCGCCGTCTGACACCTTCCGTAAAGTTGCCGCATCCGACCTTGTTGTTGTTGGCAGCTTCATAAACTGCTCCAAAAATGAATTCACGATGTGCCGCAGACGATTATATCTTTCATTAAGTCGCTCCCACGCAGTGTTGTAAGCTGAATCCGTAATCGCTAGATGTCGTACCAGATTCGCCGCCTCGTCAATCAGAAGAGATTTCAAATGATGAAATTTGTGCGTATTTGTCAAATTCGCCTTGTTGTGAATTGTGCTCTCGTAAATGTCTTTGAAAGCTGGCCACTCTGAATAATTGCCAGCAAACCGTTTAATTTGAATTTTAGGCAATTTTAGAAAATGTTGTCATGCTCTGGATCTACATAGCCATCTACTTCGTCTAGCATAGCTATTTCATCCCCAAATCGATTGAAGTCTTTCCATATTGTGTTGAGATGCTCCAGTCGCGAAGACACCTCTGCCCGGGTGGCGTTCGAATGATGCGCGTCCTCAGCCCAAGCCAAGCTCCGTGTGATATTGGCCTTGAGTCTGGCGCGTCCTTTTGTCAATGCTTTTAATTGCTCCATGCCGAGAAACAATTACAGTGAGAACCAATTCACAGAAAACTACAAAAACATCCGGCTCGAAGGACCAAACAATGATCCTAAACTGAGACGAGAGTGAGGAGTGGACTGTATATTTTATTGTTCTTGTCCGTATTGCTGCCTAATTGGTACTGAAGAAAATTTACATTTTGTGGAACTTAAACATATGTGTAGGTATACATGATGTGGATTGTAAAGCTAGTGCATACAAAAAATATAAAGATGACACTATGAGCTAGATTCTAAGTTATGTTTCGATAGTTCCTAAACACCTCTTTTGGAGAACTTATAGGATCAAGAAAATTTTATAAGGATCGGCCGACTATATCCTATAGCTGCCACCTAACTGATTAATCGGAAATGCCATATCTCTGTTGTTTCTTAAGTTAGAAGGATGTGATTTGCTACAGACTCCTCTTTTGGCAAACTTATAGGATCTAGAAAATTTCATAAGGATCGGCCGACTATATCCTATAGCTGCGATATAACTGATTAATCGAAAATGCCATATCTCTGTCGTTTCTGAAGTTAGAAGAATGGGACTTGCTACAGACACCTCTTTTGGAAAACTTATAGGATCTAGAAAATTTAATAAGGATCGGCCGACTATATCCTATAGCTGCGATATTCTGATAAATCGGAAATGCCATATCTCTGTTGTTTCTTAAGTTAGAAGGATGTGACTTGCTACAGACTCCTCTTTTGGCAAACTTATAGGATCTAGAAAATTTCATAAGGATCGGCCGACAATATCCTATAGCTGCCATCTAACTGATTAATCGGAAATACCATATCTCTGTTGTTTTTCAAGTTAGAAAGATGGGACTTGCTATTGAATAATTTTTGGCAAACTTATAGGATCTAGAAAATTTCATAAGGATCGGCCGACTATATCCTATTGCTGCCATATAACTGATTGATCGGAAATGCCATATCTCTGTTTTTTCTTAAGGTTGAAGGATGTGACTTGCTACAGACTCCTCTTTTGGCAAACTTATAGGATCTAGAAAATTTCATAAGGATCGGCCGACTATATCCTATAGCTGCCATATAACTGATTGATCGGAAATGCCATATCTCTGTCGTTTCTGAAGTTAGAAGAATGGGACTTGCTATAGACTCCTCTTTTGGAAAACTTATAGGATTTACAAAATTTCATAAGGATCTATAGCTGCCATCTAACTGATTAATCGGAAATACCAAATCTCTGTTGTTTTTCAAGTTAGAAAGATGGGACTTGCTATTGAATAATTTTTGGCAAACTTATAGGATCTAGAAAATTTCATAAGGATCGGCCGACTATATCCTATTGCTGCCATATAACTGATTGATCGGAAATGCCATATCTCTGTTTTTTCTTAAGGTAGAAGGATGTGACTTGCTACAGACTCCTCTTTTGGCAAACTTATAGGATCTAGAAAATTTCATAAGGATCGGCCGACTATATCCTATAGCTGCGATATAACTGATTAATCGAAAATGCCATATCTCTGTTGTTTCTTAAGTTAGAAGGATGGGACTTGGTACAGACTTCTCTTTTGGAAAACTTATAGGATCTAGAAAATTTCATAAGTATCGGCCGACTATATCCTATAGCTGCCATATAACTGATTGATCGGAAATGCCATGTCTCTGTCGTTTCTGAAGTTAGAAGAATGGGACTTACTACAGACGCCTCTTTTGGAAAACTTATAGGATTTACAAAATTTCATAAGGATCTATAGCTGCCATCTAACTGATTAATCGGAAATACCAAATCTATGTTGTTTTTCAAGTTAGAAAGATGGGACTTGCTATTGAATAATTTTTGGCAAACTTATAGGATCTAGAAAATTTCATAAGGATCGGCCGACTATATCCTATTGCTGCCAGATAACTGATTGATCGGAAATGCCATATCTCTGTTTTTTCTTAAGGTAGAAGGATGTGACTTGCTACAGACTCCTCTTTTGGCAAACTTATAGGATCTAGAAAATTTCATAAGGATCGGCCGACTATATCCTATAGCTGCCATATAACTGATTTATCGGAAATGCCATATCTCTGTCGTTTCTGAAGTTAGAAGAATGGGACTTGCTACAGACTCCTCTTTTGGAAAACTTATAGGATCTACAAAATTTCAAAAGGATCTATAGCTGCCATCTAACTGATTAATCGGAAATACCAAATCTCTGTTGTTTTTCAAGCTAGAAAGATGGGACTTGCTATTGAATAATTTTTGGCAAACTTATAGGATCTACAAAATTTCATAAGGATCGGCCGACTATATCCTATTGCTGCCATATAACTGATTGATCGGAAATGCCATATCTCTGTTGTTTCTTAAGGTAGAAGGATGTGACTTGCTACAGACTCCTCTTTTGGAAAACTTATAGGATCTAGAAAATTTCATAAGGATCGGCCGACTATATCCTATAGATGCGATATAACTGATTAATCGGAAATGCCATATCTCTGTTGTTTCTTAAGGTAGAAGGATGTGACTTGCCACAGACTCCTCTTATAGAAATATTATAAGATATAGAAAATTTCATAAGGATCGGCCGACTATATCCTATAGCTGCGATATAACTGATTAATCGAAAATGCCATATCTCTGTTGTTTCTTAAGTTAGAAGAATGGGACTTGCTATTGAATAATTTTTGGCAAACTTATAGGATCTAGAAAATTTCATAAGGATCGGCCGACTATATCCTATTGCTGCCATATAACTGATTGATCGGAAATGCCATATCTCTGTTGTTTCTTAAGGTAGAAGGATGTGACTTGCTACATACTCCTCTTTTGGAAAACTTATAGGATCTAGAAAATTTCATAAGGATCGGCCGACAATATCCTATAGCTGCCATCTAACTGATTAATCGGAAATACCATATCTCTGTTGTTTTTCAAGTTAGAAAGATGGGACTTGCTATTGAATAATTTTTGGCAAACTTATAGGATCTAGAAAATTTCATAAGGATCGGCCGACTATATCCTATAGCTGCCATATAACTGATTGATCGGAAATGCCATATCTCTGTCGTTTCTGAAGTTAAAAGAATGGGACTTGCTACAGACTCCTCTTTTGGAAAACTTATAGGATTTACAAAATTTCATAACGATCTATAGCTGCCATCTAACTGAATTATCGGAAATACCAAATCTCTGTTGTTTTTCAAGTTAGAAAGATGGGACTTGCTATTGAATAATTTTTGGCAAACTTATAGGATCTAGAAAATTTCATAAGGATCGGCCGACTATATCCTATTGCTGCCATATAACTGATTGATCGGAAATGCCATATCTCTGTTGTTTCTTAAGGTAGAAGGATGTGACTTGCTACAGACTCCTCTTTTGGAAAACTTATAGGCCGACAATATCCTATAGCTGCCATCTAACTGAATTATCGGAAATACCAAATCTCTGTTGTTTTTCAAGTTAGAAAGATGGGACTTGCTATTGAATAATTTTTGGCAAACTTATAGGATCTAGAAAATTTCATAAGGATCGGCCGACTATATCCTACAGCTGCCATATAACTGATTGATCGGAAATGCCATATCTCTGTTGTTTCTCTTATAGGATCTACAAAATTTCATAAGGATCGGCCGACTATATCCTATAGCTGCCATATAACTGATTGATCGGAAATGCCATATCTCTGTTGTTTCTCAAGTTAGAAGGATGTGACTTGCTACAGACTCCTCTTTTGGAAAACTTATAGGATCTACAAAATTTCATAAGGATCGGCCTACTATATCCTATAGCTGCCATCTAACTGATTAATCGGAAATACCATATCTCTGTTGTTTTTCAAGTTAGAAAGATGGGACTTGCTATTGAATAATTTTTGGCAAACTTATAGGATCTAGAAAATTTCATAAGGATCGGCCGACTATATCCTATTGCTGCCATATAACTGATAGATCGGAAATGCCATATCTCTGTTGTTTCTTAAGGTAGAAGGATGTGACTTGCTACAGACTCCTCTTTTGGAAAACTTATAGGATCTAGAAAATTTCATAAGGATCGGCCGACAATATCCTATAGCTGCCATCTAACTGATTAATCGGAAATACCATATCTCTGTTGTTTTTCAAGTTAGAAAGATGGGACTTGCTATTGAATAATTTTTGGCAAACTTATAGGATCTAGAAAATTTCATAAGGATCGGCCGACAATATCCTATAGCTGCCATCTAACTGATTAATCGGAAATGCCATATCTCTGTTATTTTTCAAGTTAGAACGATGGGACTTGCTACAAGTTAATTTTTTGGCAAACTTATAGGATCTAGAAAATTTCATAAGGATCGGCCGACTATATAGCTGCCATATAACTGATTGATCGGAAATGCCATATCTCTGTTGTTTCTCAAGTAAGAAGAAGGGGACTTGCTACAGACTCCTCTTTTGGAAAACTTATAGGATCTAGAAAATTTCATAAGGATCGGCCGACTATATCCTATAGCTGCCATATAACTGATTGATCGGAAATGCTATATCTCTGTTGTTTCTTAAGTAAGAAGGATGCGAATTCCTACAGCCTCCTCTTTTGGAAAACTTATAAGATCAAGAAAATTTCATAAGGATAGGCCGACTATAGCTGCCATATAACTGATTGATCTGATTGAACATATCTCTGTTGTTTCTAAAGTTAGAAGGATGTGACTTGCTACAGACTCCTCTTTTGGAAAACTTATAGGATCTAGAAAATTTCATAAGGATCGGCCGACTATATCCTATAGCTGCCATATAACTGATTGATCGGAAATGCCATATCTCTGTTGTTTCTTTAGTAAGAAGGATGTGACTTGCTACAGACTCCTCTTTTGGCAAACTTATAGGATTTACAAAATTTCATAAGGATCGGCCGACTATATCCTATAGCTGCCATATAACTGATTGATCGGAAATGCCATATCTCTGTTATTTTTTAAGTTAGAAAGATGGGACTTGCTACAAGTTAATTTTTTGGCAAACTTATAAGATCTACAAAATTTCATAAGGATCGGCAGACTATATCCTATAGCTGCCATATAACTGATTGATCAGAAATGCCATATCTCTGTTGTTTCTCAAGTTAGAAGAATGGGACTTACTACAGACTCCTCTTTTGGAAAACTTATAGGATCTACAAAATTTCATAAGGATCGGCCGACTATATCCTATAGCTGCCATATAACTGATTGATCGGAAATGCCATATCTCTGTTGTTTCTTAAGTAAGAATGATGTGACTTGCTACAGACTCTTCTTTTGGCAAACTTATAGGATCTAAAAAATTTTAAAAGGATCGGCCGACTATATCCTATAGCTGCCATATAACTGATTGATCGGAAATGCCATATCTCTGTTATTTTTTAAGTTAGAAAGATGGGACTTGCTACAAGTTAATTTTTTGGCAAACTTATAAGATCTACAAAATTTCATAAGGATCGGCCGACTATATCCTATAGCTGCCATATAACTGATTGATCGGAAATGCCATATCTCTGTTGTTTCTCAAGTTAGAAGAATGTGACTTGCTACAGACTCCTCTTTTGGAAAACTTATAAGATCTAGAAAATTTTATAAGGATCGGCCGACTATATCCTATAGCTGCCATATAACTGATTGATCGGAAATGCCATATCTCTGTTGTTTCTTTAGTAAGAAGGATGTGACTTGCTACAGACTCCTCTTTTGGCAAACTTATAGGATCAACAAAATTTCATAAGGATCGGCCGACTATATCCTATAGCTGCCATATAACTGATTGATCGGAAATGCCATATCTCTGTTGTTTCTCAAGTTAGAAGGAGGTGACTTGCTATAGACTCTTCTTTTGGCAAACTTATAGGATCTAGAAAATTTTAAAAGGATCGGCCGACTATATCCTATAGCTGCCATATAACTGATTGATCGGAAATGCCATATCTCTGTTATTTTTCAAGTTAGAACGATGGGACTTGCTACAAGTTAATTTTTTGGCAAACTTATAAGATCTACAAATTTTCATAAGGATCGGCCGACTATATCCTATAGCTGCCATATAACTGATTGATCGGAAATGCCATATCTCTGTTGTTTCTCAAGTTAGAAGAATGGGACTTACTACAGACTCCTCTTTTGGAAAACTTATAGGATCTACAAAATTTCATAAGGATCAGCCGACTATATCCTATAGCTGCCATATAACTGATTGATCGGAAATGCCATATCTCTGTTGTTTCTCAAGTTAGAAGAATGGGACTTACTACAGACTCCTCTTTTGGAAAACTTATAGGATCTACAAAATTTCATAAGGATCAGCCGACTATATCCTATAGCTGCCATATAACTGATTGATCGGAAATGCCATATCTCTGTTGTTTCTCAAGTAAGAAGAAGGGGACTTGCTACAGACTCCTCTTTTGGAAAACTTATAGGATCTAGAAAATTTCATAAGGATCGGCCGACTATATCCTATAGCTGCCATATAACTGATTGATCGGAAATGCTATATCTCTGTTGTTTCTTAAGTAAGAAGGATGCGAATTCCTACAGCCTCCTCTTTTGGAAAACTTATAAGATCAAGAAAATTTCATAAGGATAGGCCGACTATATCCTATAGCTGCCATATAACTGATTGATCTGATTGAACATATCTCTGTTGTTTCTCAAGTTAGAAGGATGTGACTTGCTACAGACTCTTCTTTTGGCAAACTTATAGGATCTAGAAAATTTTAAAAGGATCGGCCGACTATATCCTATAGCTGCCATATAACTGATTGATCGGAAATGCCATATCTCTGTTATTTTTCAAGTTAGAACGATGGGACTTGCTACAAGTTAATTTTTTGGCAAACTTATAAGATCTACAAAATTTCATAAGGATCGGCCGACTATATCCTATAGCTGCCATATAACTGATTGATCGGAAATGCCATATCTCTGTTGTTTCTCAAGTTAGAAGGATGTGACTTGCTACAGACTCTTCTTTTGGCAAACTTATAGGATCTAGAAAATTTTAAAAGGATCGGCCGACTATATCCTATAGCTGCCATATAACTGATTGATCGGAAATGCCATATCTCTGTCATTTTTCAAGTTAGAACGATGGGACTTGCTACAAGTTAATTTTTTGGCAAACTTATAGGATCTAGAAAATTTCATAAGGATCGGCCGACTATATCCTATAGCTGCCATATAACTGATTGATCGGAAATGCCATATCTCTGTTGTTTCTCAAGTAAGAAGAATGGGACTTGCTATAGACTCCTCTTTTGGAAAACTTATAAGATCTAGAAAATTTTATAAGGATCGGCCAACTATATCCTATAGCTGCCATATAACTGATTGATCGGAAATGCCATATCTCTGTTGTTTCTTAAGTAAGAAGGATGTGAATTCCTACAGCCTCCTCTTTTGGCAAACTTATAAGATCTAGAAAATTTCATAAGGATCGGCCGACTATATCCTATAGCTGCCATATAACTGATTGTTCGGAAATGCCATATCTCTGTTGTTTCTCAAGTAAGAAGGATGTTACTTGCTACAGACTCCTCTTTTGAAAAACTTATAGGATCTAGAAAATTTCAAAGGATCGGCCGACTATATCCTATAGCTGCCATATAGCTGATTGATCGGAAATGCTATATCTCTGTTGTTTCTTAAGTAAGAAGGATGCGAATTCCTACAGCCTCCTCTTTTAGAAAACTTATAGGATCTAGAAAATTTCAAAGGATCGGCCGACTATATCCTATAGCTGCCATATAACTGATTGATCGGAAATGCCATATCTCTGTTGTTTCTCAAGTTAGAAGGAGGTGACTTGCTATAGACTCTTCTTTTGGCAAACTTATAGGATCTAGAAAATTTTAAAAGGATCGGCCGACTATATCCTATAGCTGCCATATAACTGATTGATCGGAAATGCCATATCTCTGTTATTTTTCAAGTTAGAACGATGGGACTTGCTACAAGTTAATTTTTTGGCAAACTTATAAGATCTACAAATTTTCATAAGGATAGGCCGACTATATCCTATAGCTGCCATATAACTGATTGATCGGAAATGCCATATCTCTGTTGTTTCTCAAGTTAGAAGAATGGGACTTACTACAGACTCCTCTTTTGGAAAACTTATAGGATCTACAAAATTTCATAAGGATCAGCCGACTATATCCTATAGCTGCCATATAACTGATTGATCGGAAATGCCATATCTCTGTTATTTTTCAAGTTAGAACGATGGGACTTGCTACAAGTTAATTTTTTGGCAAACTTATAGGATCTAGAAAATTTCATAAGGATCGGCCGACTATATCCTATAGCTGCCATATAACTGATTGATCGGAAATGCCATATCTCTGTTGTTTCTCAAGTAAGAAGAATGGGACTTGCTATAGACTCCTCTTTTGGAAAACTTATAAGATCTAGAAAATTTTATAAGGATCGGCCAACTATATCCTATAGCTGCCATATAACTGATTGATCGGAAATGCCATATCTCTGTTGTTTCTTAAGTAAGAAGGATGTGAATTCCTACAGCCTTCTCTTTTGGCAAACTTATAAGATCTAGAAAATTTCATAAGGATCGGCCGACTATATCCTATAGCTGCCATATAACTGATTGTTCGGAAATGCCATATCTCTGTTGTTTCTCAAGTAAGAAGGATGTTACTTGCTACAGACTCCTCTTTTGAAAAACTTATAGGATCTAGAAAATTTCAAAGGATCGGCCGACTATATCCTATAGCTGCCATATAGCTGATTGATCGGAAATGCTATATCTCTGTTGTTTCTTAAGTAAGAAGGATGCGAATTCCTACAGCCTCCTCTTTTAGAAAACTTATAGGATCTAGAAAATTTCAAAGGATCGGCCGACTATATCCTATAGCTGCCATATAACTGATTGATCGGAAATGCCATATCTCTGTTATTTTTTAAGTTAGATAGATGGGACTTGCTACAAGTTAATTGTTTGGCAAACTTATAAGATCTACAAAATTTCATAAGGATCGGCCGACTATATCCTATTGCTGCCATATAACTGATTGATCGGAAATGCCATATCTCTGTTGTTTCTCAAGTAAGAAGAATAAGACTTGCTACAGACTCCTCTTTTGGAAAACTTATAGGATAAAGAAAATTTCAAAAGGATCGGCCGACTATATCCTATAGCTGCCATATAACTGATTGATCGGAAATGCCATATCTCTGTTGTTTCTCAAGTTAGAAGGATGTGACTTGCTACAGACTCCTCTTTTGGAAAACTTATAGGATCTAGAAAATTTCATAAGGATCGGCCGACTATATCCTATAGCTGCCATATAACTGATTGATCGGAAATGCCATATCTCTGTTATTTTTTAAGTTAGAAAGATGGGACTTGCTACAAGTTAATTTTTTTGGCAAACTTATAAGATCTACAAAATTTCATAAGGATCGGCCGACTATATCCTATAGCTGCCATATAACTGATTGATCGGAAATGCCATATCTCTGTTGTTTCTCAAGTTAGAAGAATGGGACTTACTACAGACTCCTCTTTTGGAAAACTTATAGGATCTACAAAATTTCATAAGGATCAGCCGACTATATCCTATAGCTGCCATATAACTGATTGATCGGAAATGCCATATCTCTGTTATTTTTCAAGTTAGAACGATATGACTTGCTACAAGTTAATTTTTTGGCAAACTTATAGGATCTAGAAAATTTCATAAGGATCGGTCGACTATATCCTATAGCTGCCATATAACTGATTGATCGGAAATGCCATATCTCTGTTGTTTCTCAAGTTAGAAGAATGGGACTTACTACAGACTCCTCTTTTGGAAAACTTATAGGATCTACAAAATTTCATAAGGATCAGCCGACTATATCCTATAGCTGCCATATAACTGATTGATCGGAAATGCCATATCTCTGTTGCTTCTCAAGTAAGAAGAATGGGACTTGCTACAGACTCCTCTTTTGGAAAACTTATAGGATAAAGAAAATTTCAAAAGGATCGGCCGACTATATCCTATAGCTGCCATATAACTGATTGATCGGAAATGCCATATCTCTGTTGTTTCTCAAGTAAGAAGAATGGGACTTGCTATAGACTCCTCTTTTGGAAAACTTATAAGATCTAGAAAATTTTATAAGGATCGGCCAACTATATCCTATAGCTGCCATATAACTGATTGATCGGAAATGCCATATCTATGTTGTTTCTTAAGTAAGAAGGATGTGAATTACTACAGCCTCCTCTTTTGGCATACTTATAAGATCTACAAAATTTCATAAGGATCGGCCGACTATATCCTATAGCTGCCACATAACTGATTGTTCGGAAATGCCATATCTCTGTTGTTTCTCAAGTAAGAAGGATGTTACTTGCTACAGACTCCTCTTTTGAAAAACTTATAGGATCTAGAAAATTTCATAAGGATCGGCCGACTATATCCTATAGCTGCTATATAGCTGATTGATCGGAAATGCCATATCTCTGTTGTTTCTCCAGTTAGAAGAATGTGACTTGCTACAGACTCCTCTTTTGGAAAACTTATAGGATCTAGAAAATTTCAAAGGATCGGCCGACTATATCCTATAGCTGCCATATAGCTGATTGATCGGATATGCCATATCTCTGTTGTTTCTCAAGTTAGAAGGATGTGACTTGCTACAGACTCCTCTTTTGGAAAACTTATAGGATCTAGAAAATTTTATAAGGATTGGCCGACTATATCCTATAGCTGCCATATAACTGATTGATCGGAAATGCCATATCTCTGTTATTTTTTAAGTTAGAAAAATGGGACTTGCTACAAGTTAATTTTTTGGCAAACTTATAAGATCTAGAAAATTTCATAAGGATCGGCCGACTATATCCTATAGCTTCCACATAACTGATTGTTCGGAAATGACATATCTCTGTTGTTTCTCAAGTAAGAAGGATGTTACTTGCTACAGACTCCTCTTTTGAAAAACTTATAGGATCTAGAAAAGTTCATAAGGATCGGCCGACTATATCCTAAAGCTGTCATATAACTGATTGATCAGAAATACGATATCTCTGTTGTTTCTCAAGTAAGAAGAATGGGACTTGCTACAGACTCCTCTTTTAGAAAACTTATAGGATCTAGAAAATTTCATAAGGATCGGCCGACTATATCCTATAGCTGCCATATAACTGATTGATCGGAAATGCTATATCTCTGTTGTTTCTTAAGTAAGAAGGATGCGAATTCCTACAGCCTCCTCTTTTGGAAAACTTATAGGATCTAGAAAATTTCAAAGGATCGGCCGACTATATCCTATAGCTGCCATATAGCTGATTGATCGGAAATGCCATATCTCTGTTGTTTCTCCAGTTAGAAGAATGTGACTTGCTACAGACTCCTCTTTTGGCAAACTTATAGGATCTAGAAAATTTCATAAGGATCGGCCGTCTATATCCTATAGCTGCCATATAACTGATTGATCGGAAATGCCATATCTCTGTTGTTTCTCAAGTTAGAAGGATGTAACTTGCTACAGACTCCTCTTTTGGAAAACTTATAGGATCTAGAAAATTTCAAAGGATCGGCCGACTATATCCTATAGCTGCCATATAGCTGATTGATCGGAAATGCCATATCTCTGTTGTTTCTCAAGTTAGAAGGATGTGACTTGCTATAGACTCCTCTTTTGGAAAACTTATAGGATCTAGAAAATTTCATAAGGATCGGCCGACTATATCCTATAGCTGCCATATAACTGATTGATCGGAAATGCCATATCTCTGTTATTTTTTAAGTTAGAAAGATGGGACTTGCTACAAGTTAATTTTTTGGCAAACTTATAAGATCTACAAAATTTCATAAGGATCGGCCGACTATATCCTATAGCTGCCATATAACTGATTGATCGGAAATGCCATATCTCTGTTGTTTCTCAAGTAAGAAGAATGAAACTTGCTACAGACTCCTCTTTTGGAAAACTTTTAGGATAAAGAAAATTTCAAAAGGATCGGCCGACTATATCCTATAGCTGCCATATAACTGATTAATCGGAAATACCATATCTCTGTTGTTTCTTAAGTTAGAAGGATGTCTCTTGCTACAGACTCCTCTTTTGGCAAACTTATAGGATATAGAAAATTTCAAAAGGATCCGCTTACTATATCCTATAGCTGCCATATAACTGATTGATCGGAAATGCCATATCTCTGTTGTTTCTTAAGGTAGAAGGATGTGACTTGCTACAGACTCCTCTTTTGGAAAATTATAAGATTTAGAAAATTTCATAAGGATCGGCCGACTATATTCTATAGCTGCCATATAACTGATTGATCGGAAATGCCATATCTCTGTTGTTTCTTAAGGTAGAAGGATGTGACTTGCAACAGACTCCTCTTTTGGAAAACTTATAAGATATAGAAAGTTTCATAAGGATCGGCCTACTATATCCTATAGCTGCCATATAACTGATTGATCGGAAATGCCATATCTCTGTTGTTTCTTAAGTAAGAAGGATGTGACTTGCTACAGACTCCTCTTTTGGCAAACTTATAAGATCTAGAAAATTTCATAAGGATCGGCCGACTATATCCTATAGCTGCCATATAACTGATTGATCGGAAATGCCATATCTCTGTTGTTTCTCAAGAAAGAAGGATGTGACTTGCTACAGACTCCTCTTTTGGAAAACTTATAGGATCTAGAAAATTTCATAAGGATCGGCCGACTATATCCTATAGCTGCCATATAACTGATTGATCGGAAATACCATATCACTGTTGTTTCTCAAGTAAGAAGAATGGGACTTGCTACAGACTCCTCTTTTGGAAAACTTATAGGATCTAGAAAATTTCATAAGGATCGGCCGACTATATCCTATAGCTGCCATATAACTGATTGATCGGAAATGCCATATCTCTGTTATTTTTTAAGTTAGAAAGATGGGACTTGCTACAGACTCCTCTTTTGGGAAACTTATAGGCTCTAGAAAATTTCATAAGGATCGGCCGACTATATCCTATAGCTGCCATGTAACTGATTGATCGGAAATGCCATATCTCTGTTGTTTCTCAAGTAAGAAGAATGGGACTTGCTATAGACTCCTCTTTTGGAAAACTTATAAGATCTAAAAAATTTCAAAAGGATCGGCCGACTATATCCTATAGCTGCCATATAACTGATTAATCGGAAATACCATATCTCTGTTGTTTCTTAAGTTAGAAGGATGTGACTTGCTAAAGACTCCTCTTTTGGCAAACTTATAGGAATAAGAAAATTTCAAAAGGATCGGCCGACTATATCCTATTGCTGCCATATAACTGATTGATCGGAAATGCCATATCTCTGTTGTTTCTTAAGGTAGAAGGATGTGACTTGCAACAGACTTCTCTTTTGGAAAACTTATAAGATATAGAAAATTTCATAAGGATCGGCCGACTATATCCTATAGCTGCCATATAACTGATTGATCGGAAATGCCATATCTCTGTTGTTTCTTAAGTTAGAAGGATGTGACTTGCTACAGACTCCTCTTTTGGCAAACTTATAGGATCTAAAAAATTTCATAAGGATCGGCCGACTATATCCTATAGCTGCGATATAACTGATTAATCGAAAATGCCATATCTCTGTTGTTTCTTAAGTTAGAATGATGTGACTTGCTACAGACTCCTCTTTTGAAAAACTTATAGGATCTACAAAATTTCATAAGGATCGGCCGACTATATCCCATAGCTGCCATATAACTGATTAATCGGAAATGCCATATCTCTGTTGTTTCTTAAGTTAGAAGGATGTGACATGCTACAGCCTCCTCTTTTGGCAAATTTTTAAGATCTAGAAAATTTCATAAGGATCGGCTGACTATATCCTATAGCTGCCATATAACTGATTAATCGGAAATGCCATATCTCTGTTATTTTTCAAGTTAGAACGATGGGACTTGCTACAAGTTAATTTTTTGGCAAACTTTTAGGATCTAGAAAATTTCATAAGGATCGGCCGACTATATAGCTGCCATATAACTGATTGATCGGAAATGCCATATCTCTGTTGTTTCTCAAGTAAGAAGAAGGGGACTTGCTACATACTCCTCTTTTGGAAAACTTATAGGATCTAGAAAATTTCATAAGGATCGGCCGACTATATCCTATAGCTGCCATATAACTGATTGATCGGAAATGCCATATCTCTGTTATTTTTTAAGTTAGAAAGATGGGACTTGCTACAAGTTATTTTTTTGGCAAACTTATAAGATCTACAAAATTTCATAAGGATCGGCCGACTATATCCTATAGCTGCCATATAACTGATTGATCAGAAATGCCATATCTCTGTTATTTTTTAAGTTAGAAAGATGGGACTTTCTACAAGTTAATTTTTTGGCAAACTTATAAGATCTACAAAATTTCATAAGGATCGGCCGACTATATCCTATAGCTGCCATATAACTGATTGATCGGAAATGCCATATCTCTGTTGTTTCTTAAGTAAGAAGGATGTGACTTGCTACAGACTCTTCTTTTGAAAAACTTATAGGATCTAGAAAATTTTAAAAGGATCGGCCGACTATATCCTATAGCTGCCATATAACTGATTGATCGGAAATGCCATATCTCTGTTATTTTTTAAGTTAGAAAGATGGGACTTGCTACAAGTTAATTTTTTGGCAAACTTATAAGATCTACAAAATTTCATAAGGATCGGCCGACTATATCCTATAGCTGCCATATAACTGATTGATCGGAAATGCCAT
Organism: Drosophila monieri; assembly: GCA_035047585.1. Lineage (NCBI taxonomy): Eukaryota > Metazoa > Arthropoda > Insecta > Diptera > Drosophilidae > Drosophila > Drosophila monieri. Next base: position 17,857,485 of record JAWNPJ010000001.1, read on the forward strand.
ATCTCTGTTGTTTCTCCATATAGAAGGATGTGACTTGCTATAGACTCCTCTTTTGGAAAACTTATAGGATTAAGAAAATTTCAAAAGGATCGGCCGACTATATCCTATAGCTGCCATATAACTGATTAATCGGAAATACCATATCTCTGTTGTTTCTTAAGTTAGAAGGATGTGACTTGCTAAAGACTCCTCTTTTGGCAAACTTATAGGATTAAGAAAATTTCAAAAGGATCGGCCGACTATATCCTATAGCTGCCATATAACTGATTGATCGGAAATGCCATATCTCTGTTGTTTCTTAAGTTAGAAGGATGTGACTTGCAACAGACTCCTCTTTTGGAAAACTTATAGGATCTACAAAATTTCATAAGGATCGGCCGACTATATCTCATAGCTGCCATATAACTGATTAATCGGAAATGCCATATCTCTGTTGTTTCTTAAGTTAGAAGGATGTGACTTGCTACAGCCTCCTCTTTTGGCAAATTTATAAGATCTAGAAAATTTCATAAGGATCGGCTGACTATATCCTATAGCTGCCATATAACTGATTGATCGGAAATGCTATATCTCTGTTGTTTCTTAAGTAAGGAGGATGCGAATTCCTACAGCCTCCTCTTTTGGAAAACTTATAAGATCAAGAAAATTTCATAAGGATAGGCCGACTATATCCTATAGCTGCCATATAACTGATTGATCTGATTGAACATATCTCTGTTGTTTCTCAAGTTAGAAGGATGTGACTTGCTACAGACTCCTCTTTTGGAAAACTTATAGGATCTAGAAAATTTCATAAGGATCGGCCGACTATATCCTATAGCTGCCATATAACTGATTGATCGGAAATGCCATATCTCTGTTATTTTTCAAGTTAGAACGATGGGACTTGCTACAAGTTAATTTTTTGGCAAACTTATAGGATCTAGAAAATTTCATAAGGATCGGCCGACTATATAGCTGCCATATAACTGATTGATCGGAAATGCCATATCTCTGTTGTTTCTCAAGTAAGAAGAAGGGGACTTGCTACATACTCCTCTTTTGGAAAACTTATAGGATCTAGAAAATTTCATAAGGATCGGCCGACTATATCCTATAGCTGCCATATAACTGATTGATCGGAAATGCTATATCTCTGTTGTTTCTTAAGTAAGGAGGATGCGAATTCCTACAGCCTCCTCTTTTGGAAAACTTATAAGATCAAGAAAATTTCATAAGGATAGGCCGACTATATCCTATAGCTGCCATATAACTGATTGATCTGATTGAACATATCTCTGTTGTTTCTCAAGTTAGAAGGATGTGACTTGCTACAGACTCCTCTTTTGGAAAACTTATAGGATCTAGAAAATTTCATAAGGATCGGCCGACTATATCCTATAGCTGCCATATAACTGATTGATCGGAAATGCCATATCTCTGTTGTTTCTTTAGTAAGAAGGATGTGACCTGCTACAGACTCCTCTTTTGGGAAACTTATAGGCTCTACAAAATTTCATAAGGATCGGCCGACTATATCCTATAGCTGCCATATAACTGATTGATCGGAAATGCCATATCTCTGTTATTTTTTAAGTTAGAAAGATGGGACTTTCTACAAGTTAATTTTTTGGCAAACTTATAAGATCTACAAAATTTCATAAGGATCGGCCGACTATATCCTATAGCTGCCATATAACTGATTGATCAGAAATGCCATATCTCTGTTGTTTCTCAAGTTAGAAGAATGGGACTTACTACAGACTCCTCTTTTGGAAAACTTATAGGAGCTACAAAATTTCATAAGGATCGGCCGACTACATCCTATAGCTGCCATATAACTGATTGATCGGAAATGCCATATCTCTGTTGTTTCTTTAGTAAGAAGGATGTGACCTGCTACAGACTCCTCTTTTGGCAAACTTATAGGATCTACAAAATTTCATAAGGATCGGCCGACTATATCCTATAGCTGCCATATAACTGATTGATCGGAAATGCCATATCTCTGTTATTTTTTAAGTTAGAAAGATGGGACTTTCTACAAGTTAATTTTTTGGCAAACTTATAAGATCTACAAAATTTCATAAGGATCGGCCGACTATATCCTATAGCTGCCATATAACTGATTGATCAGAAATGCCATATCTCTGTTGTTTCTCAAGTTAGAAGAATGGGACTTACTACAGACTCCTCTTTTGGAAAACTTATAGGAGCTACAAAATTTCATAAGGATCGGCCGACTATATCCTATAGCTGCCATATAACTGATTGATCGGAAATGCCATATCTCTGTTATTTTTTAAGTTAGAAAGATGGGACTTGCTACAAGTTAATTTTTTGGCAAATTTATAAGATCTACAAAATTTCATAAGGATCGGCCGACTATATCCTATAGCTGCCATATAACTGATTGATCAGAAATGCCATATCTCTGTTGTTTCTCAAGTTAGAAGAATGGGACTTACTACAGTCTCCTCTTTTGGAAAGCTTATAGGATCTACAAAATTTCATAAGGATCGGCCGACTATATCCTATAGCTGCCATATAACTGATTGATCGGAAATGCCATATCTCTGTTGTTTCTTAAGTAAGAAGGATGTGACTTGCTACAGACTCTTCTTTTGGCAAACTTATAGGATCTAGAAAATTTTAAAAGGATCGGCCGACTATATCCTATAGCTGCCATATAACTGATTGATCGGAAATGCCATATCTCTGTTATTTTTTAAGTTAGAAAGATGGGACTTGCTACAAGTTAATTTTTTGGCAAACTTATAAGATCTACAAAATTTCATAAGGATCGGCCGACTATATCCTATAGCTGCCATATAACTGATTGATCGGAAATGCCATATCTCTGTTGTTTCTCAAGTTAGAAGAATGTGACTTGCTACAGACTCCTCTTTTGGAAAACTTATAGGATCTAGAAAATTTCATAAGGATCGGCCGACTATATCCTATAGCTGCCATATAACTGATTGATCGGAAGTGCCATATCTCTGTTGTTTCTCAAGTAAGAAGAATGGGACTTGCTACAGACTCCTCTTTTGAAAAACTTATAGGATCTAGAAAATTTCATAAGGATCGGCCGACTATATCCTATAGCTGCCATATAACTGATTGATCGGAAATGCCATATCTCTGTTGTTTCTTAAGTAAGAAGGATGCGAATTCCTACAGCCTCCTCTTTTGGCAAACTTATAAGATCTAGAAAATTTCATAGGGATAGGCCGACTATATCCTATAGCTGCCATATAACTGATTGATCGGAAATGCCATATCTCTGTTGTTTCTCAAGTAAGAAGAATGGGACTTGCTACAGACTCCTCTTTTGAAAAACTTATAGGATCTAGAAAATTTCATAAGGATCGGCCGACTATATCCTATAGCTGCCATATAACTGATTGATCGGAAATGCCATATCTCTGTTGTTTCTTAAGTAAGAAGGATGTGACTTGCTACAGACTCTTCTTTTGGCAAACTTATAGGATCTAGAAAATTTTAAAAGGATCGGCCGACTATATCCTATAGCTGCCATATAACTGATTGATCGGAAATGCCATATCTCTGTTATTTTTTAAGTTAGAAAGATGGGACTTGCTACAAGTTAATTTTTTGGCAAACTTATAAGATCTACAAAATTTCATAAGGATCGGCCGACTATATCCTATAGCTGCCATATAACTGATTGATCGGAAATGCCATATCTCTGTTGTTTCTCCATATAGAAGGATGTGACTTGCTACAGACTCCTCTTTTGGAAAACTTATAGGATCTAGAAAATTTCATAAGGATCGGCCGACTATATCCTATAGCTGCCATATAACTGATTGATCGGAAATGCCATATCTCTGTTATTTTTTAAGTTAGAAAGATGGGACTTGCTACAAGTTAATTTTTTGGCAAACTTATAAGATCTACAAAATTTCATAAGGATCGGCCGACTATATCCTATAGCTGCCATATAACTGATTGATCGGAAATGCCATATCTCTGTTGTTTCTCAAGTAAGAAGAATGGGACTTGCTATAGACTCCTCTTTTGGAAAACTTATAGGATTAAGAAAATTTCAAAAGGATCGGCCGACTATATCCTATAGCTGCCATATAACTGATTAATCGGAAATACCATATCTCTGTTGTTTCTTAAGTTAGAAGGATGTGACTTGCTAAAGACTCCTCTTTTGGCAAACTTATAGGATTAAGAAAATTTCAAAAGGATCGGCCGACTATATCCTATTGCTGCCATATAACTGATTGATCGGAAATGCCATATCTCTGTTGTTTCGTAAGGTAGAAGAATGTGACTTGCAACAGACTTCTCTTTTGGAAAACTTATAAGATATAGAAAATTTCATAAGGATCGGCCGACTATATCCTATAGCTGCCATATAACTGATTGATCGGAAATGCCATATCTCTGTTGTTTCTTAAGTTAGAAGGATGTGACTTGCTACAGACTCCTCTTTTGGCAAACTTATAGGATCTAAAAAATTTCATAAGGATCGGCCGACTATATCCTATAGCTGCGATATAACTGATTAATCGAAAATGCCATATCTCTGTTGTTTCTTAAGTTAGAAGGATGTGACTTGCAACAGACTCCTCTTTTGGAAAACTTATAGGATCTACAAAATTTCATAAGGATCGGCCGACTATATCTCATAGCTGCCATATAACTGATTAATCGGAAATGCCATATCTCTGTTGTTTCTTAAGTTAGAAGGATGTGACTTGCTACAGCCTCCTCTTTTGGCAAATTTATAAGATCTAGAAAATTTCATAAGGATCGGCTGACTATATCCTATAGCTGCCATATAACTGATTAATCGGAAATGCCATATCTCTGTTATTTTTTAAGTTAGAACGATGGGACTTGCTACAAGTTAATTTTTTGGCAAACTTATAGGATCTAGAAAATTTCATAAGGATCGGCCGACTATATCCTATAGCTGCCATATAACTGATTGATCGGAAATGCCATATCTCTGTTGTTTCTCCATATAGAAGGATGTGACTTGCTACAGACTCCTCTTTTGGAAAACTTATAGGATCTAGAAAATTTCATAAGGATCGGCCGACTATATCCTATAGCTGCCATATAACTGATTGATCGGAAATGCCATATCTCTGTTATTTTTTAAGTTAGAAAGATGGGACTTGCTACAAGTTAATTTTTTGGCAAACTTATAAGATCTACAAAATTTCATAAGGATCGGCCGACTATATCCTATAGCTGCCATATAACTGATTGATCGGAAATGCCATATCTCTGTTGTTTCTCAAGTAAGAAGAATGGGACTTGCTATAGACTCCTCTTTTGGAAAACTTATAGGATTAAGAAAATTTCAAAAGGATCGGCCGACTATATCCTATAGCTGCCATATAACTGATTAATCGGAAATACCATATCTCTGTTGTTTCTTAAGTTAGAAGGATGTGACTTGCTAAAGACTCCTCTTTTGGCAAACTTATAGGATTAAGAAAATTTCAAAAGGATCGGCCGACTATATCCTATTGCTGCCATATAACTGATTGATCGGAAATGCCATATCTCTGTTGTTTCGTAAGGTAGAAGAATGTGACTTGCAACAGACTTCTCTTTTGGAAAACTTATAAGATATAGAAAATTTCATAAGGATCGGCCGACTATATCCTATAGCTGCCATATAACTGATTGATCGGAAATGCCATATCTCTGTTGTTTCTTAAGTTAGAAGGATGTGACTTGCTACAGACTCCTCTTTTGGCAAACTTATAGGATCTAAAAAATTTCATAAGGATCGGCCGACTATATCCTATAGCTGCGATATAACTGATTAATCGAAAATGCCATATCTCTGTTGTTTCTTAAGTTAGAAGGATGTGACTTGCAACAGACTCCTCTTTTGGAAAACTTATAGGATCTACAAAATTTCATAAGGATCGGCCGACTATATCTCATAGCTGCCATATAACTGATTAATCGGAAATGCCATATCTCTGTTGTTTCTTAAGTTAGAAGGATGTGACTTGCTACAGCCTCCTCTTTTGGCAAATTTATAAGATCTAGAAAATTTCATAAGGATCGGCTGACTATATCCTATAGCTGCCATATAACTGATTAATCGGAAATGCCATATCTCTGTTATTTTTTAAGTTAGAACGATGGGACTTGCTACAAGTTAATTTTTTGGCAAACTTATAGGATCTAGAAAATTTCATAAGGATCGGCCGACTATATAGCTGCCATATAACTGATTGATCGGAAATGCCATATCTCTGTTGTTTCTCAAGTAAGAAGAAGGGGACTTGCTACAGACTCCTCTTTTGGAAAACTTATAGGATCTAAAAAATTTCATAAGGATCGGCCGACTATATCCTATAGCTGCCATATAACTGATTGATCGGAAATGCTATATCTCTGTTGTTTCTTAAGTAAGAAGGATGCGAATTCCTACAGCCTCCTCTTTTGGAAAACTTATAAGATCAAGAAAATTTCATAAGGATAGGCCGACTATATCCTATAGCTGCCATATAACTGATTGATCTGATTGAACATATCTCTGTTGTTTCTCAAGTTAGAAGGATGTGACTTGCTACAGACTCCTCGTTTGGAAAACTTATAGGATCTAGAAAATTTCATAAGGATCGGCCGACTATATCCTATAGCTGCCATATAACTGATTGATCGGAAATGCCATATCTCTGTTGTTTCTTTAGTAAGAAGGATGTGACTTGCTACAGACTCCTCTTTTGGCAAACTTATAGGATCTAGAAAATTTCATAAGGATCGGCCGACTATATCCTATAGCTGCCATATAACTGATTGATCGGAAATGCCATATCTCTGTTGTTTCTTAAGTAAGAAGGATGTGACTTGCTACAGACTCCTCTTTTGGCAAACTTATAGGATCTAGAAAATTTTATAAGGATCGGCCGACTATATCCTATAGCTGCCATATAACTGATTGATCTGATTGAACATATCTCTGTTGTTTCTCAAGTTAGAAGGATGTGACTTGCTACAGACTCCCCCTTTGGAAAACTTATAGGATCTAGAAAATTTCATAAGGATCGGCCGACTATATCCTATAGCTGCCATATAACTGATTGATCAGAAATGCCATATCTCTGTTGTTTCTCAAGTAAGAAGAATAAGACTTGCTACAGACTCCTCTTTTGACAAACTTATAGGATCTAGAAAATTTCATAAGGATCGGCCGACTATATCCTATAGCTGCCATATAACTGATTGATCGGAAATGCCATATCTCTGTTGTTTCTTAAGTAAGAAGGATGTGACTTGCTACAGACTCCTCTTTTGGCAAACTTATAGGATCTAGAAAATTTTATAAGGATCGGCCGACTATATCCTATAGCTGCCATATAACTGATTGATCGGAAATGCCATATCTCTGTTGTTTCTCAAGAAAGAAGAATGGGACTTGCTACAGACTCCTCTTTTGAAAAACTTATAGGATCTAGAAAATTTCATAAGGATCGGCCGACTATATCCTATAGCTGCCATATAACTGATTGATCGGAAATGCCATATCTCTGTTGTTTCTTAAGTAAGAAGGATGCGAATTCCTACAGCCTCCTCTTTTGGCAAACTTATAAGATCTAGAAAATTTCATATAAGGATCGGCCGACTATATCCTATAGCTGCCATATAACTGATTGATCGGAAATGCCATATCTCTGTTGTTTCTCAAGTTAGAAGGATGTGACTTGCTACAGACTCCTCTTTTGGAAAACTTATAGGATCTAGAAAATTTCATAAGGATCGGCCGACTATATCCTATAGCTGCCATATAACTGATTGATCGGAAATGCCATATCTCTGTTGTTTCTTAAGTAAGAAGGATGGGACTTGCTACAAGTTAATTTTTTGGCAAACTTATAAGATCTACAAAATTTCATAAGGATCGGCCGACTATATCCTATAGCTGCCATATAACTGATTGATCGGAAATGCCATATCTCTGTTGTTTCTCAAGTAAGAAAAATGGGACTTGCTATAGACTCCTCTTTTGGAAAACTTATAGGATTAAGAAAATTTCAAAAGGATCGGCCGACTATATCCTATAGCTGCCATATAACTGATTAATCGGAAATACCATATCTCTGTTGTTTCTTAAGTTAGAAGGATGTGACTTGCTAAAGACTCCTCTTTTGGCAAACTTATAGGATTAAGAAAATTTCAAAAGGATCGGCCGACTATATCCTATTGCTGCCATATAACTGATTGATCGGAAATGCCATATCTCTGTTGTTTCTTAAGGTAGAAGGATGTGACTTGCAACAGACTTCTCTTTTGGCAAATTTATAAGATCTAGAAAATTTCACAAGGATCGGCTGACTATATCCTATAGCTGCCATATAACTGATTAATCGGAAATGCCATATCTCTGTTATTTTTCAAGTTAGAACGATGGGACTTGCTACAAGTTAATTTTTTGGCAAACTTATAGGATCTAGAAAATTTCATAAGGATCGGCCGACTATATAGCTGCCATATAACTGATTGATCGGAAATGCCATATCTCTGTTGTTTCTCAAGTAAGAAGAAGGGGACTTGCTACAGACTCCTCTTTTGGAAAACTTATAGGATCTAGAAAATTTCATAAGGATCGGCCGACTATATCCTATAGCTGCCATATAACTGATTGATCGGAAATGCTATATCTCTGTTGTTTCTTAAGTAAGAAGGATGCGAATTCCTACAGCCTCCTCTTTTGGAAAACTTATAAGATCAAGAAAATTTCATAAGGATAGGCCGACTATATCCTATAGCTGCCATATAACTGATTGATCTGATTGAACATATCTCTGTTGTTTCTCAAGTTAGAAGGATGTGACTTGCTACAGACTCCTCTTTTAGAAAACTTATAGGATCTAGAAAATTTCATAAGGATCGGCCGACTATATCCTATAGCTGCCATATAACTGATTGATCGGAAATGCCATATCTCTGTTGTTTCTTTAGTAAGAAGGATGTGACTTGCTACAGACTCCTCTTTTGGCAAACTTATAGGATCTAGAAAATTTCATAAGGATCGGCCGACTATATCCTATAGCTGCCATATAACTGATTGATCGGAAATGCCATATCTCTGTTATTTTTTAAGTTAGAAAGATGGGACTTTCTACAAGTTAATTTTTTGGCAAACTTATAAGATCTACAAAATTTCATAAGGATCGGCCGACTATATCCTATAGCTGCCATATAACTGATTGATCAGAAATGCCATATCTCTGTTGTTTCTCAAGTAAGAGAATAAGACTTGCTACAGACTCCTCTTTTGACAAACTTATAGGATCTAGAAAATTTCATAAGGATCGGCCGACTATATCCTATAGCTGCCATATAACTGATTGATCGGAAATGCCATATCTCTGTTGTTTCTTAAGTAAGAAGGATGTGACTTGCTACAGACTCCTCTTTTGGCAAACTTATAGGATCTAGAAAATTTTATAAGGATCGGCCGACTATATCCTATAGCTGCCATATAACTGATTAATCGGAAATGCCATATCTCTGTTGTTTCTTAAGGTAGAAGGATGTGACTTGCAACAGACTTCTCTTTTGGAAAACTTATAAGATATAGAAAATTTCATAAGGATCGGCCGACTAAATCCTATTGCTGCCATATAACTGATTGATCGGAAATGCCATATCTCTGTTGTTTCTTAAGGTAGAAGGATGTGACTTGCAACAGACTTCTCTTTTGGAAAACTTATAATATATAGAAAATTTTATAAGGATCGGCCGACTATATCCTATAGCTGCCATATAACTGATTAATCGGAAATACCATATCTCTGTTGTTTCTTAAGTTAGAAGGATGTGACTTGCTAAAGACTCCTCTTTTGGCAAACTTATAGGATTAAGAAAATTTCAAAAGGATCGGACGACTATATCCTATTGCTGCCATATAACTGATTGATCGGAAATGCCATATCTCTGTTGTTTCTTAAGGTAGAAGGATGTGACTTGCAACAGACTTCTCTTTTGAAAAACTTATAAGATATAGAAAATTTCATAAGGATCGGCCGACTATATCCTATAGCTGCCATATAACTGATTGATCAGAAATGCCATATCTCTGTTGTTTCTCAAGTAAGAAGAATAAGACTTGCTACAGACTCCTCTTTTGACAAACTTATAGGATCTAGAAAATTTCATAAGGATCGGCCAACTATATCCTATAGCTGCCATATAACTGATTAATCGGAAATACCATATCTCTGTTGTTTCTTAAGTTAGAAGGATGTGACTTGCTAAAGACTCCTCTTTTGGCAAACTTATAGGATTAAGAAAATTTCAAAAGGATCGGCCGACTATATCCTATTGCTGCCATATAACTGATTGATCGGAAATGCCATATCTCTGTTGTTTCTTAAGGTAGAAGGATGTGACTTGCAACAGACTTCTCTTTTGGAAAACTTATAAGATATAGAAAATTTCATAAGGATCGGCCGACTATATCCTATAGCTGCCATATAACTGATTAATCGGAAATGCCATATCTCTGTTGTTTCTTAAGTTAGAAGGATGTGACTTGCTACAGCCTCCTCTTTTGGCAAATTTATAAGATCTAGAAAATTTCATAAGGATCGGCTGACTATATCCTATAACTGCCATATAACTGATTAATCGGAAATGCCATATCTCTGTTATTTTTCAAGTTAGAACGATGGGACTTTCTACAAGTTAATTTTTTCGCAAACTTATAAGATCTACAAAATTTCATAAGGATCGGCCGACTATATCCTATAGCTGCCATATAACTGATTGATCGGAAATGCCATATCTCTGTTGTTTCTCAAGTAAGAAGAATGGGACTTCCTATAGACTCCTCTTTTGGAAAACTTATAGGATTAAGAAAATTTCAAAAGGATCGGCCGACAATATCCTATTGCTGCCATATAACTGATTGATCGGAAATGCCATATCTCTGTTGTTTCTTAAGGTAGAAGGATGTGACTTGCAACAGACTCCTCTTTTGAAAAACTTATAGGATATAGAAAATTTCATAAGGATCGGCCGACTATATCCTATAGCTGCCATATAACTGATTGATCGGAAATGCCATATCTCTGTTGTTTCTTAAGTAAGAAGGATGCGAATTCCTACAGCCTCCTCTTTTGGCAAACTTATAAGATCTAGAAAATTTCATATAAGGATCGGCCGACTATATCCTATAGCTGCCATATAACTGATTGATCGGAAATGCCATATCTCTGTTGTTTCTCAAGTTAGAAGGATGTGACTTGCTACAGACTCCTCTTTTGGAAAACTTATAGGATCTAGAAAATTTCATAAGGATCGGCCGACTATATCCTATAGCTGCCATATAACTGATTGATCGGAAATGCCATATCTCTGTTGTTTCTTAAGTAAGAAGGATGGGACTTGCTACAAGTTAATTTTTTGGCAAACTTATAAGATCTACAAAATTTCATAAGGATCGGCCGACTATATCCTATAGCTGCCATATAACTGATTGATCGGAAATGCCATATCTCTGTTGTTTCTCAAGTAAGAAGAATGGGACTTGCTATAGACTCCTCTTTTGGAAAACTTATAGGATTAAGAAAATTTCAAAAGGATCGGCCGACTATATCCTATAGCTGCCATATAACTGATTAATCGGAAATACCATATCTCTGTTGTTTCTTAAGTTAGAAGGATGTGACTTGCTAAAGACTCCTCTTTTGGCAAACTTATAGGATTAAGAAAATTTCAAAAGGATCGGCCGACTATATCCTATTGCTGCCATATAACTGATTGATCGGAAATGCCATATCTCTGTTATTTTTCAAGTTAGAACGATGGGACTTGCTACAAGTTAATTTTTTGGCAAACTTATAAGATCTACAAAATTTCATAAGGATCGGCCGACTATATAGCTGCCATATAACTGATTGATCGGAAATGCCATATCTCTGTTGTTTCTCAAGTAAGAAGAAGGGGACTTGCTACAGACTCCTCTTTTGGAAAACTTATAGGATCTAGAAAATTTCATAAGGATCGGCCGACTATATCCTATAGCTGCCATATAACTGATTGATCGGAAATGCCATATCTCTGTTGTTTCTTAAGTAAGAAGGATGGGACTTGCTACAAGTTAATTTTTGGCAAACTTATAAGATCTACAAAATTTCATAAGGATCGGCCGACTATATCCTATAGCTGCCATATAACTGATTGATCGGAAATGCCATATCTCTGTTGTTTCTTAAGGTAGAAGGATGTGACTTGCAACAAACTTCTCTTTTGGAAAACTTATAAGATATAGAAAAATTCATAAGGATCGGCCGACTATATCCTATAGCTGCCATATAACTGATTAATCGGAAATGCCATATCTCTGTTGTTTCTTAAGTTAGAAGGATGTGACTTGCTACAGCCTCCTCTTTTGGCAAATTTATAAGATCTAGAAAATTTCATAAGGATCGGCTGACTATATCCTATAGCTGCCATATAACTGATTAATCGGAAATGCCATATCTCTGTTATTTTTCAAGTTAGAACGATGGGACTTGCTACAAGTTAATTTTTTGGCAAACTTATAAGATCTACAAAATTTCATAAGGATCGGCCGACTATATAGCTGCCATATAACTGATTGATCGGAAATGCCATATCTCTGTTGTTTCTCAAGTAAGAAGAAGGGGACTTGCTACAGACTCCTCTTTTGGAAAACTTATAGGATCTAGAAAATTTCATAAGGATCGGCCGACTATATCCTATAGCTGCCATATAACTGATTGATCGGAAATGCTATATCTCTGTTGTTTCTTAAGTAAGAAGGATGCGAATTCCTACAGCCTCCTCTTTTGGTAAACTTATAAGATCAAGAAAATTTCATAAGGATAGGCCGACTATATCCTATAGCTGCCATATAACTGATTGATCTGATTGAACATATCTCTGTTGTTTCTCAAGTTAGAAGGATGTGACTTGCTACAGACTCCTCTTTTGGAAAACTTATAGGATCTAGAAAATTTCATAAGGATCGGCCGACTATATCCTATAGCTGCCATATAACTGATTGATCGGAAATGCCATATCTCTGTTGTTTCTTTAGTAAGAAGGATGTGACTTGCTACAGACTCCTCTTTTGGCAAACTTATAGGATCTAGAAAATTTCATAAGGATCGGCCGACTATATCCTATAGCTGCCATATAACTGATTGATCGGAAATGCCATATCTCTGTTATTTTTTAAGTTAGAAAGATGGGACTTTCTACAAGTTAATTTTTTGGCAAACTTATAAGATCTACAAAATTTCATAAGGATCGGCCGACTATATCCTATAGCTGCCATATAACTGATTGATCAGAAATGCCATATCTCTGTTGTTTCTCAAGTACGAAGAATAAGACTTGCTACAGACTCCTCTTTTGACAAACTTATAGGATCTAGAAAATTTCATAAGGATCGGCCGACTATATCCTATAGCTGCCATATAACTGATTAATCGGAAATACCATATCTCTGTTGTTTCTTAAGTTAGAAGGATGTGACTTGCTAAAGACTCCTCTTTTGGCAAACTTATAGGATTAAGAAAATTTCAAAAGGATCGGCCGACTATATCCTATTGCTGCCATATAACTGATTGATCGGAAATGCCATATCTCTGTTGTTTCTTAAGGTAGAAGGATGTGACTTGCAACAGACTTCTCTTTTGGAAAACTTATAAGATATAGAAAATTTCATAAGGATCAGCCGACTATATCCTATAGCTGCCATATAACTGATTAATCGGAAATGCCATATCTCTGTTGTTTCTTAAGTTAGAAGGATGTGACTTGCTACAGCCTCCTCTTTTGGCAAATTTATAAGATCTAGACAATTTCATAAGGATCGGCTGACTATATCCTATAGCTGCCATATAACTGATTAATCGGAAATGCCATATCTCTGTTATTTTTCAAGTTAGAACGATGGGACTTTCTACAAGTTAATTTTTTGGCAAACTTATAAGATCTACAAAATTTCATAAGGATAGGCCGACTATATCCTATAGCTGCCATATAACTGATTGATCGGAAATGCCATATCTCTGTTGTTTCTCAAGTAAGAAGAATGGGACTTGCTATAGACTCCTCTTTTGGAAAACTTATAGGATTAAGAAAATTTCAAAAGGATCGGCCGACAATATCCTATTGCTGCCATATAACTGATTGATCGGAAATGCCATATCTCTGTTGTTTCTTAAGGTAGAAGGATGTGACTTGCAACAGACTCCTCTTTTGAAAAACTTATAGGATCTAGAAAATTTCATAAGGATCGGCCGACTATATCCTATAGCTGCCATATAACTGATTGATCGGAAATGCCATATCTCTGTTGTTTCTTAAGTAAGAAGGATGCGAATTCCTACAGCCTCCTCTTTTGGCAAACTTATAAGATCTAGAAAATTTCATATAAGGATCGGCCGACTATATCCTATAGCTGCCATATAACTGATTGATCGGAAATGCCATATCTCTGTTGTTTCTCAAGTTAGAAGGATGTGACTTGCTACAGACTCCTCTTTTGGAAAACTTATAGGATCTAGAAAATTTCATAAGGATCGGCCGACTATATCCTATAGCTGCCATATAACTGATTGATCGGAAATGCCATATCTCTGTTGTTTCTTAAGTAAGAAGGATGGGACTTGCTACAAGTTAATTTTTTGGCAAACTTATAAGATCTACAAAATTTCATAAGGATCGGCCGACTATATCCTATAGCTGCCATATAACTGATTGATCGGAAATGCCATATCTCTGTTGTTTCTCAAGTAAGAAGAATGGGACTTGCTATAGACTCCTCTTTTGGAAAACTTATAGGATTAAGAAAATTTCAAAAGGATCGGCCGACTATATCCTATAGCTGCCATATAACTGATTAATCGGAAATACCATATCTCTGTTGTTTCTTAAGTTAGAAGGATGTGACTTGCTAAAGACTCCTCTTTTGGCAAACTTATAGGATTAAGAAAATTTCAAACGGATCGGCCGACTATATCCTATTGCTGCCATATAACTGATTGATCGGAAATGCCATATCTCCGTTGTTTCTTAAGGTAGAAGGATGTGACTTGCAACAAACTTCTCTTTTGGAAAACTTATAAGATATAGAAAAATTCATAAGGATCGGCCGACTATATCCTATAGCTGCCATATAACTGATTAATCGGAAATGCCATATCTCTGTTGTTTCTTAAGTTAGAAGGATGTGACTTGCTACAGCCTCCTCTTTTGGCAAATTTATAAGATCTAGAAAATTTCATAAGGATCGGCTGACTATATCCTATAGCTGCCATATAACTGATTAATCGGAAATGCCATATCTCTGTTATTTTTCAAGTTAGAACGATGGGACTTGCTACAAGTTAATTTTTTGGCAAACTTATAAGATCTACAAAATTTCATAAGGATCGGCCGACTATATAGCTGCCATATAACTGATTGATCGGAAATGCCATATCTCTGTTGTTTCTCAAGTAAGAAGAAGGGGACTTGTTACAGACTCCTCTTTTGGAAAACTTATAGGAGAAAATTTCATAAGGATAGGCCGACTATATCCTATAGCTGCCATATAACTGATTGATCTGATTGAACATATCTCTGTTGTTTCTCAAGTTAGAAGGATGTGACTTGCTACAGACTCCTCTTTTAGAAAACTTATAGGATCTAGAAAATTTCATAAGGATCGGCCGACTATATCCTATAGCTGCCATATAACTGATTGATCGGAAATGCCATATCTCTGTTGTTTCTTTAGTAAGAAGGATGTGACTTGCTACAGACTCCTCTTTTGGCAAACTTATAGGATCTAGAAAATTTCATAAGGATCGGCCGACTATATCCTATAGCTGCCATATAACTGATTGATCGGAAATGCCATATCTCTGTTATTTTTTAAGTTAGAAAGATGGGACTTTCTACAAGTTAATTTTTTTGGAAAATTTATAAGATCTACAAAATTTCATAAGGATCGGCCGACTATATCCTATAGCTGCCATATAACTGATTGATCAGAAATGCCATATCTCTGTTGTTTCTCAAGTAAGAAGAATAAGACTTGCTACAGACTCCTCTTTTGACAAACTTATAGGATCTAGAAAATTTCATAAGGATCGGCCGACTATATCCTATAGCTGCCATATAACTGATTGATCGGAAATGCCATATCTCTGTTGTTTCTTAAGTAAGAAGGATGTGACTTGCTACAGACTCCTCTTTTGGCAAACTTATAGGATCTAGAAAATTTCATAAGGATCGGCCGACTATATCCTATAGCTGCCATATAACTGATTGATCGGAAATGCCATATCTCTGTTGTTTCTTAAGAAAGAAGGATGTGACTTGCTACAGACTCCTCTTTTGGCAAACTTATAGGATCTAGAAAATGTTATAAGGATCGGCCGACTATATCCTATAGCTGCCATATAACTGATTGATCGGAAATGCCATATCTCTGTTGTTTCTCAAGTAAGAAGAATGGGACTTGCTACAGACTCCTCTTTTGAAAAACTTATAGGATCTAGAAAATTTCATAAGGATCGGCCGACTATATCCTATAGCTGCCATATAACTGATTGATCGGAAATGCCATATCTCTGTTGTTTCTTAAGTAAGAAGGATGCGAATTCCTACAGTCTCCTCTTTTGGCAAACTTATAAGATCTAGAAAATTTCATAGGGATAGGCCGACTATATCCTATAGCTGTCATATAACTGATTGATCGGAAATGCCATATCTCTGTTGTTTCTTAAGTAAGAAGGATGCGAATTCCTACAGCCTCCTCTTTTGGCAAACTTATAAGATCTAGAAAATTTCATAGGGATAGGCCGACTATATCCTATAGCTGTCATATAACTGATTGATCGGAAATGCCATATCTCTGTTGTTTCTTAAGTAAGAAGGATGCGAATTCCTACAGCCTCCTCTTTTGGCAAACTTATAAGATCTAGAAAATTTCATAAGGATAGGCCGACTATATCCTATAGCTGCCATATAACTGATTGATCGGAAATGCCATATCTCTGTTGTTTCTCAAGTTAGAAGGATGTAACTTGCTACAGACTCCTCTTTTGGAAAACTTATAGGATCTCGAAAATTTCATAAGGATCGGCCGACTATATCCTATAGCTGCCATATAACTGATTGATCGGAAATGCCATATCTCTGTTGTTTCTTAAGTAAGAAGGATGGGACTTGCTACAAGTTAATTTTTTGGCAAACTTATAAGATCTGCAAAATTTCATAAGGATCGGCGGACTATATCCTATAGCTGCCATATAACTGATTGATCGGAAATGCCATATCTCTGTTGTTTCTCAAGTAAGAAGAATGGGACTTGCTATAGACTCCTCTTTTGGAAAACTTATAGGATTAAGAAAATTTCAAAAGGATCGGCCGACTATATCCTATAGCTGCCATATAACTGATTAATCGGAAATACCATATCTCTGTTGTTTCTTAAGTAAGAAGTATGTGACTTGCTACAGACTCCTCTTTTGGCAAACTTATAGGATCTAGAAAATTTCATAAGGATCGGCCGACTATATCCTATAGCTGCCATATAACTGATTGATCGGAAATGCCATATCTCTGTTGTTTCTTAAGAAAGAAGGATGTGACTTGCTACAGACTCCTCTTTTGGCAAACTTATAGGATCTAGAAAATTTTATAAGGATCGGCCGACTATATCCTATAGCTGCCATATAACTGATTGATCGGAAATGCCATATCTCTGTTGTTTCTCAAGTAAGAAGAATGGGACTTGCTACAGACTCCTCTTTTGAAAAACTTATAGGATCTAGAAAATTTCATAAGGATCGGCCGACTATATCCTATAGCTGCCATATAACTGATTGATCGGAAATGCCATATCTCTGTTGTTTCTTAAGTAAGAAGGATGCGAATTCCTACAGCCTCCTCTTTTGGCAAACTTATAAGATCTAGAAAATTTCATAGGGATAGGCCGACTATATCCTATAGCTGTCATATAACTGATTGATCGGAAATGCCATATCTCTGTTGTTTCTTAAGTAAGAAGGATGCGAATTCCTACAGCCTCCTCTTTTGGCAAACTTATAAGATCTAGAAAATTTCATAGGGATAGGCCGACTATATCCTATAGCTGTCATATAACTGATTGATCGGAAATGCCATATCTCTGTTGTTTCTTAAGTAAGAAGGATGCGAATTCCTACAGCCTCCTCTTTTGGCAAACTTATAAGATCTAGAAAATTTCATAAGGATAGGCCGACTATATCCTATAGCTGCCATATAACTGATTGATCGGAAATGCCATATCTCTGTTGTTTCTCAAGTTAGAAGGATGTAACTTGCTACAGACTCCTCTTTTGGAAAACTTATAGGATCTCGAAAATTTCATAAGGATCGGCCGACTATATCCTATAGCTGCCATATAACTGATTGATCGGAAATGCCATATCTCTGTTGTTTCTTAAGTAAGAAGGATGGGACTTGCTACAAGTTAATTTTTTGGCAAACTTATAAGATCTACAAAATTTCATAAGGATCGGCCGACTATATCCTATAGCTGCCATATAACTGATTGATCGGAAATGCCATATCTCTGTTGTTTCTCAAGTAAGAAGAATGGGACTTGCTATAGACTCCTCTTTTGGAAAACTTATAGGATTAAGAAAATTTCAAAAGGATCGGCCGACTATATCCTATAGCTGCCATATAACTGATTAATCGGAAATACCATATCTCTGTTGTTTCTTAAGTTAGAAGGATGTGACTTGCTAAAGACTCCTCTTTTGGCAAACTTATAGGATTAAGAAAATTTCAAAAGGATCGGCCGACTATATCCTATTGCTGCCATATAACTGATTAATCGGAAATGCCATATCTCTGTTATTTTTCAAGTTAGAACGATGGGACTTGCTACAAGTTAATTTTTTGGCAAACTTATAAGATATACAAAATTTCATAAGGATCGGCCGACTATATAGCTGCCATATAACTGATTGATCGGAAATGCCATATCTCTGTTGTTTCTCAAGTAAGAAGAAGGGGACTTGCTACAGACTCCTCTTTTGGAAAACTTATAGGATCTAGAAAATTTCATAAGGATCGGCCGACTATATCCTATAGCTGCCATATAACTGATTGATCGGAAATGCTATATCTCTGTTGTTTCTTAAGTAAGAAGGATGCGAATTCCTACAGCCTCCTCTTTTGGAAAACTTATAAGATCAAGAAAATTTCATAAGGATAGGCCGACTATATCCTATAGCTGCCATATAACTGATTGATCTGATTGAACATATCTCTGTTGTTTCTCAAGTTAGAAGGATGTGACTTGCTACAGACTCCTCTTTTAGAAAACTTATAGGATCTAGAAAATTTCATAAGGATCGGCCGACTATATCCTATAGCTGCCATATAACTGATTGATCGGAAATGCCATATCTCTGTTGTTTCTTTAGTAAGAAGGATGTGACTTGCTACAGACTCCTCTTTTGGCAAACTTATAGGATCTAGAAAATTTCATAAGGATCGGCCGACTATATCCTATAGCTGCCATATAACTGATTGATCGGAAATGCCATATCTCTGTTATTTTTTAAGTTAGAAAGATGGGACTTTCTACAAGTTAATTTTTTGGCAAACTTATAAGATCTACAAAATTTCATAAGGATCGGCCGACTATATCCTATAGCTGCCATATAACTGATTGATCAGAAATGCCATATCTCTGTTGTTCCTCAAGTAAGAAGAATAAGACTTGCTACAGACTCCTCTTTTGACAAACTTATAGGATCTAGAAAATTTCATAAGGATCGGCCGACTATATCCTATAGCTGCCATATAACTGATTGATCGGAAATGCCATATCTCTGTTGTTTCTTAAGTAAGAAGGATGTGACTTGCTACAGACTCCTCTTTTGGCAAACTTATAGGATCTAGAAAATTTCATAAGGATCGGCCGACTATATCCTATAGCTGCCATATAACTGATTGATCGGAAATGCCATATCTCTGTTGTTTCTTAAGAAAGAAGGATGTGACTTGCTACAGACTCCTCTTTTGGCAAACTTATAGGATCTAGAAAATGTTATAAGGATCGGCCGACTATATCCTATAGCTGCCATATAACTGCTTGATCGGAAATGCCATATCTCTGTTGTTTCTCAAGTAAGAAGAATGGGACTTGCTACAGACTCCTCTTTTGAAAAACTTATAGGATCTAGAAAATTTCATAAGGATCGGCCGACTATATCCTATAGCTGCCATATAACTGATTGATCGGAAATGCCATATCTCTGTTGTTTCTTAAGTAAGAAGGATGCGAATTCCTACAGCCTCCTCTTTTGGCAAACTTATAAGATCTAGAAAATTTCATAGGGATAGGCCGACTATATCCTATAGCTGTCATATAACTGATTGATCGGAAATGCCATATCTCTGTTGTTTCTTAAGTAAGAAGGATGCGAATTCCTACAGCCTCCTCTTTTGGCAAACTTATAAGATCTAGAAAATTTCATAGGGATAGGCCGACTATATCCTATAGCTGTCATATAACTGATTGATCGGAAATGCCATATCTCTGTTGTTTCTTAAGTAAGAAGGATGCGAATTCCTACAGCCTCCTCTTTTGGCAAACTTATAAGATCTAGAAAATTTCATAAGGATAGGCCGACTATATCCTATAGCTGCCATATAACTGATTGATCGGAAATGCCATATCTCTGTTGTTTCTCAAGTTAGAAGGATGTAACTTGCTACAGACTCCTCTTTTGGAAAACTTATAGGATCTCGAAAATTTCATAAGGATCGGCCGACTATATCCTATAGCTGCCATATAACTGATTGATCGGAAATGCCATATCTCTGTTGTTTCTTAAGTAAGAAGGATGGGACTTGCTACAAGTTAATTTTTTGGCAAACTTATAAGATCTACAAAATTTCATAAGGATCGGCCGACTATATCCTATAGCTGCCATATAACTGATTGATCGGAAATGCCATATCTCTGTTGTTTCTCAAGTAAGAAGAATGGGACTTGCTATAGACTCCTCTTTTGGAAAACTTATAGGATTAAGAAAATTTCAAAAGGATCGGCCGACTATATCCTATAGCTGCCATATAACTGATTAATCGGAAATACCATATCTCTGTTGTTTCTTAAGTTAGAAGGATGTGACTTGCTAAAGACTCCTCTTTTGGCAAACTTATAGGATTAAGAAAATTTCAAAAGGATCGGCCGACTATATCCTATTGCTGCCATATAACTGATTGATCGGAAATGCCATATCTCTGTTGTTTCTTAAGGTAGAAGGATGTGACTTGCAACAAACTTCTCTTTTGGAAAACTTATAAGATATAGAAAAATTCATAAGGATCGGCCGACTATATCCTATAGCTGCCATATAACTGATTAATCGGAAATGCCATATCTCTGTTGTTTCTTAAGTTAGAAGGATGTGACTTGCTACAGCCTCCTCTTTTGGCAAATTTATAAGATCTAGAAAATTTCATAAGGATCGGCTGACTATATCCTATAGCTGCCATATAACTGATTAATCGGAAATGCCATATCTCTGTTATTTTTCAAGTTAGAACGATGGGACTTGCTACAAGTTAATTTTTTGGCAAACTTATAAGATATACAAAATTTCATAAGGATCGGCCGACTATATAGCTGCCATATAACTGATTGATCGGAAATGCCATATCTCTGTTGTTTCTCAAGTAAGAAGAAGGGGACTTGCTACAGACTCCTCTTTTGGAAAACTTATAGGATCTAGAAAATTTCATAAGGATCGGCCGACTATATCCTATAGCTGCCATATAACTGATTGATCGGAAATGCTATATCTCTGTTGTTTCTTAAGTAAGAAGGATGCGAATTCCTACAGCCTCCTCTTTTGGAAAACTTATAAGATCAAGAAAATTTCATAAGGATAGGCCGACTATATCCTATAGCTGCCATATAACTGATTGATCTGATTGAACATATCTCTGTTGTTTCTCAAGTTAGAAGGATGTGACTTGCTACAGACTCCTCTTTTAGAAAACTTATAGGATCTAGAAAATTTCATAAGGATCGGCCGACTATATCCTATAGCTGCCATATAACTGATTGATCGGAAATGCCATATCTCTGTTGTTTCTTTAGTAAGAAGGATGTGACTTGCTACAGACTCCTCTTTTGGCAAACTTATAGGATCTAGAAAATTTCATAAGGATCGGCCGACTATATCCTATAGCTGCCATATAACTGATTGATCGGAAATGCCATATCTCTGTTATTTTTTAAGTTAGAAAGATGGGACTTTCTACAAGTTAATTTTTTGGCAAACTTATAAGATCTACAAAATTTCATAAGGATCGGCCGACTATATCCTATAGCTGCCATATAACTGATTGATCAGAAATGCCATATCTCTGTTGTTCCTCAAGTAAGAAGAATAAGACTTGCTACAGACTCCTCTTTTGACAAACTTATAGGATCTAGAAAATTTCATAAGGATCGGCCGACTATATCCTATAGCTGCCATATAACTGATTGATCGGAAATGCCATATCTCTGTTGTTTCTTAAGTAAGAAGGATGTGACTTGCTACAGACTCCTCTTTTGGCAAACTTATAGGATCTAGAAAATTTCATAAGGATCGGCCGACTATATCCTATAGCTGCCATATAACTGATTGATCGGAAATGCCATATCTCTGTTGTTTCTTAAGAAAGAAGGATGTGACTTGCTACAGACTCCTCTTTTGGCAAACTTATAGGATCTAGAAAATGTTATAAGGATCGGCCGACTATATCCTATAGCTGCCATATAACTGCTTGATCGGAAATGCCATATCTCTGTTGTTTCTCAAGTAAGAAGAATGGGACTTGCTACAGACTCCTCTTTTGAAAAACTTATAGGATCTAGAAAATTTCATAAGGATCGGCCGACTATATCCTATAGCTGCCATATAACTGATTGATCGGAAATGCCATATCTCTGTTGTTTCTTAAGTAAGAAGGATGCGAATTCCTACAGCCTCCTCTTTTGGCAAACTTATAAGATCTAGAAAATTTCATAGGGATAGGCCGACTATATCCTATAGCTGTCATATAACTGATTGATCGGAAATGCCATATCTCTGTTGTTTCTTAAGTAAGAAGGATGCGAATTCCTACAGCCTCCTCTTTTGGCAAACTTATAAGATCTAGAAAATTTCATAGGGATAGGCCGACTATATCCTATAGCTGTCATATAACTGATTGATCGGAAATGCCATATCTCTGTTGTTTCTTAAGTAAGAAGGATGCGAATTCCTACAGCCTCCTCTTTTGGCAAACTTATAAGATCTAGAAAATTTCATAAGGATAGGCCGACTATATCCTATAGCTGCCATATAACTGATTGATCGGAAATGCCATATCTCTGTTGTTTCTCAAGTTAGAAGGATGTAACTTGCTACAGACTCCTCTTTTGGAAAACTTATAGGATCTCGAAAATTTCATAAGGATCGGCCGACTATATCCTATAGCTGCCATATAACTGATTGATCGGAAATGCCATATCTCTGTTGTTTCTTAAGTAAGAAGGATGGGACTTGCTACAAGTTAATTTTTTGGCAAACTTATAAGATCTACAAAATTTCATAAGGATCGGCCGACTATATCCTATAGCTGCCATATAACTGATTGATCGGAAATGCCATATCTCTGTTGTTTCTCAAGTAAGAAGAATGGGACTTGCTATAGACTCCTCTTTTGGAAAACTTATAGGATTAAGAAAATTTCAAAAGGATCGGCCGACTATATCCTATAGCTGCCATATAACTGATTAATCGGAAATACCATATCTCTGTTGTTTCTTAAGTAAGAAGGATGTGACTTGCTACAGACTCCTCTTTTGGCAAACTTATAGGATCTAGAAAATTTCATAAGGATCGGCCGACTATATCCTATAGCTGCCATATAACTGATTGATCGGAAATGCCATATCTCTGTTGTTTCTTTAGTAAGAAGGATGTGACTTGCTACAGACTCCTCTTTTGGCAAACTTATAGGATCTAGAAAATTTCATAAGGATCGGCCGACTATATCCTATAGCTGCCATATAACTGATTGATCGGAAATGCCATATCTCTGTTATTTTTTAAGTTAGAAAGATGGGACTTTCTACAAGTTAATTTTTTGGCAAACTTATAAGATCTACAAAATTTCATAAGGATCGGCCGACTATATCCTATAGCTGCCATATAACTGATTGATCAGAAATGCCATATCTCTGTTGTTTCTCAAGTAAGAAGAATAAGACTAGCTACAGACTCCTCTTTTGACAAACTTATAGGATCTAGAAAATTTCATAAGGATCGGCCGACTATATCCTATAGCTGCCATATAACTGATTGATCGGAAATGCCATATCTCTGTTGTTTCTTAAGTAAGAAGGATGTGACTTGCTACAGACTCCTCTTTTGGCAAACTTATAGGATCTAGAAAATTTCATAAGGATCGGCCGACTATATCCTATAGCTGCCATATAACTGATTGATCGGAAATGCCATATCTCTGTTGTTTCTTAAGAAAGAAGGATGTGACTTGCTACAGACTCCTCTTTTGGCAAACTTATAGGATCTAGAAAATTTTATAAGGATCGGCCGACTGTATCCTATAGCTGCCATATAACTGATTGATCGGAAATGCCATATCTCTGTTGTTTCTCAAGTAAGAAGAATGGGACTTGCTACAGACTCCTCTTTTGAAAAACTTATAGGATCTAGAAAATTTCATAAGGATCGGCCGACTATATCCTATAGCTGCCATATAACTGATTGATCGGAAATGCCATATCTCTGTTGTTTCTTAAGTAAGAAGGATGTGAATTCCTACAGCCTCCTCTTTTGGCAAACTTATAAGATCTAGAAAATTTCATAGGGATAGGCCGACTATATCCTATAGCTGTCATATAACTGATTGATCGGAAATGCCATATCTCTGTTGTTTCTTAAGTAAGAAGGATGCGAATTCCTACAGCCTCCTCTTTTGGCAAACTTATAAGATCTAGAAAATTTCATAGGGATAGGCCGACTATATCCTATAGCTGTCATATAACTGATTGATCTCTGTTGTTTCTTAAGTAAGAAGGATGCGAATTCCTACAGCCTCCTCTTTTGGCAAACTTATAAGATCTAGAAAATTTCATAAGGATAGGCCGACTATATCCTATAGCTGCCATATAACTGATTGATCGGAAATGCCATATCTCTGTTGTTTCTCAAGTTAGAAGGATGTAACTTGCTACAGACTCCTCTTTTGGAAAACTTATAGGATCTCGAAAATTTCATAAGGATCGGCCGACTATATCCTGATTGATCGGAAATGCCATATCTCTGTTGTTTCTCAAGTTAGAAGGATGTGACTTGCTACAGACTCCTCTTTTAGAAAACTTATAGGATCTAGAAAATTTCATAAGGATCGGCCGACTATATCCTATAGCTGCCATATAACTGATTGATCGGAAATGCCATATCTCTGTTGTTTCTTTAGTAAGAAGGATGTGACATGCTACAGACTCCTCTTTTGGCAAACTTATAGGATCTAGAAAATTTCATAAGGATCGGCCGACTATATCCTATAGCTGCCATATAACTGATTGATCGGAAATGCCATATCTCTGTTATTTTTTAAGTTAGAAAGATGGGACTTTCTACAAGTTAATTTTTGGCAAACTTATAAGATCTAAAAATTTCATAAGGATCGGCCGACTATATCCTATAGCTGCCATATAACTGATTGATCAGAAATGCCATATCTCTGTTGTTTCTCAAGTAAGAAGAATAAGACTTGCTACAGACTCCTCTTTTGACAAACTTATAGGATCTAGAAAATTTCATAAGCATCGGCCGACTATATCCTATAGCTGCCATATAACTGATTGATCGGAAATGCCATATCTCTGTTGTTTCTTAAGTAAGAAGGATGTGACTTGCTACAGACTCCTCTTTTGGCAAACTTAAAGGACCTAGAAAATTTCATAAGGATCGGCCGACTATATCCTATAGCTGCCATATAACTGATTGATCGGAAATGCCATATCTCTGTTGTTTCTTAAGAAAGAAGGATGTGACTTGCTACAGACTAGTCTTTTGGCAAATTTATAGGATCTAGAAAATTTCATAAGGATCGGCCGACTATATCCTATAGCTGCCATATAACTGATTGATCGGAAATGCCATATCTCTGTTGTTTCTTAAGTAAGAAGGATGCGAATTCCTACAGCCTCCTCTTTTGGCAAACTTATAGGATCTAGAAAATTTCATAGGGATAGGCCGACTATATCCTATAGCTGCCATATAACTGATTGATCGGAAATGCCATATCTCTGTTGTTTCTTAAGTAAGAAGGATGCGAATTCCTACAGCCTCCTCTTTTGGCAAACTTATAAGATCTAGAAAATTTCATAGGGATAGGCCGACTATATCCTATAGCTGCCATATAACTGATTGATCGGAAATGCCATATCTCTTTTATTTTTTAAGTTAGAAAGATGGGACTTGCTACAAGTTAATTTTTTGGCAAACTTATAAGATATACAAAATTTCATAAGGATCGGCCGACTATATCCTATAGCTGCCATATAACTGATTGATCGGAAATGCCATATCTCTGTTGTTTCTTAAGTAAGAAGGATGTGACTTGCTACAGCCTCCTCTTTTGGCAAATTTATAGGATCTACAAAATTTCATAAGGATCGGCCGACTATATCCTATAGCTGCCATATAACTGATTGATCGGAAATGCCATATCTCTGTTGTTTCACAAGTTAGAAGAATGGGACTTGCTACAGACTCCTCTTTTGGCAAACTTATAGGATCAAGAAAATTTCATAAGGATCGGCCGACTGTATCCTATAGCTGCCATATAACTGATTGATCGGAAATGCCATATCTCTGTTGTTTTTCAAGTTAGAAATATGGGACTTGCTATGGAATAATTTTTGGCAAACTTATAGGATCTACAAAATTTCATAAGGATCGGCCGACTATATCCTATAGCTGCCATATAACTGATTGATCGGAAATGCCATATCTCTGTTGTTTCTTAAGTAAGAAGGATGTGACTTGCTATAGCCTCCTCTTTTGGCAAACTTATAGGATCTACAAAATTTCATAAGGATCGGCCGACTATATCCTATAGCTGCCATATAACTGATTGATCGGAAATGCCATATCTCTGTTGTTTCTCAAGTTAGAAAAATGGGACTTGCTACAGACTCCTCTTTTGGCAAACTTTAGGATCTAGAAAATTTCATAAGGATCGGCCGACTATATCGTATAGCTGCCATATAACTGATTGATCGGAAATGCCATATCTCTGTTGTTTCTCAAGTTAGAACGATGTGACTTGCTGCAGACTCCTCTTTTGGAAAACGTATAGGATCTAGAAAATGTCATAAGGATCGGCGGACTATATCCTATAGCTGCCATATAACTGATTGATCAGAAATGCCATATCTTTGTTGTTTCTCAAGTAAGAAAAATGGGACTTGCTACGGACTCCTCTTTTGGCAAACTTATAGGATCTACAAAATTTCATAAGGATCGGCCGACTATATCCTATAGCTGCCATATAACTGATTGATCGGAAATGCCATATCTCTGTTGTTTCTCAAGTTAGAAAAATGGGACTTGCTACAGACTCCTCTTTTGGCAAACTTTAGGATCTAGAAAATTTCATAAGGATCGGCCGACTATATCCTATAGCTGCCATATAACTGATTGATCGGAAATGCCATATCTCTGTTGTTTCTCAAGTTAGAAGGATGTGACTTGCTGCAGACTCCGCTTTTGGAAAACGTATAGGATCTAGAAAATGTCATAAGAATCGGCCGACTATATCCTATAGCTGCCATATAACTGATTGATCAGAAATGCCATATCTCTGTTGTTTCTCAAGTAAGAAAAATGGGACTTGCTACGGACTCCTCTTTTGACAAACTTATAAGATCTAGAAAATTTCATAAGGATCGGCCGACTATATCCTATAGCTGCCATATAACTGATTGATCGGAAATGCCATATCTCTGTTGTTTCTCAAGTTAGAAAAATGGGACTTGCTACAGACTCCTCTTTTGGCAAACTTTAGGATCTAGAAAATTTCATAAGGATCGGCCGACTATATCCTATAGCTGCCATATAACTGATTGATCGGAAATGCCATATCTCTGTTGTTTCTCAAGTTAGAAAAATGGGACTTGCTACAGACTCCTCTTTTGGCAAACTTTAGGATCTAGAAAATTTCATAAGGATCGGCCGACTATATCCTATAGCTGCCATATAACTGATTGATCGGAAATGTCATATCTATGTTGTTTCTCAAGTTAGAAAAATGGGACTTGCTACAGACTCCTCTTTTGGCAAACTTTAGGATCTAGAAAATTTCATAAGGATCGGCTGACTATATCCTATAGCTGCCATATAACTGATTGATCGGAAATGCCATATCACTGTTATTTTTTAAGTTAGAAAGATGGGACTTGCTACAAGTTAATTTTTTGGCAAACTTATAAGATCTACAAAATTTCATAAGGATCGGCCGACTATATCCTATAGCTGCCATATAACTGATTAATCAGAAATGCCATATCTCTGTTGTTTCTCAAGTTAGAAAAATGGGACTTGCTACAGCCTCCTCTTTTGGAAAACTTATAAGATATAGAAAATTTCATAAGGATCGGCGGACTATATCCTACAGCTGCCATATAACTGATTGATCGGAAATGCCATATCTATGTTGTTTCTCAAGTTAGAAAAATGGGACTTGCTACAGACTCCTCTTTTGGCAAACTTTAGGATCTAGAAAAATTCATAAGGATCGCCCGACTATATCCTATAGCTGCCATATAACTGATTGATCGGAAATGCCATATCACTGTTATTTTTTAAGTTAGAAAGATGGGACTTGCTACAAGTTAATTTTTTGGCAAACTTATAAGATCTACAAAATTTCATAAGGATCGGCCGACTATATCCTATAGCTGCCATATAACTGATTAATCGGAAATGCCATATCTCTGTTGTTTCTCAAGTTAGAAGAATGGGACTTGCTACAGCCTCCTCTTTTGGAAAACTTATAGGATATACAAAATTTCATAAGGATCGGCCTACTATATCATATAGCTGCCATATAACTGATTGATCGGAAATGCCATATCTCTGTTGTTTTTCAAGTTAGAAAAATGGGACTTGCTACAGACTCCTCTTTTGGCAAACTTAAGGATCTAGAAAATTTCATAAGCATCGGCCGACTATATCCTATAGCTGCCATATAACTGATTGATCGGAAATGCCATATCTCTGTTGTTTCTCAAGTTAGAAGGATGTGACTTGCTGCAGACTCCTCTTTTGGAAAACGTATAGGATCTAGAAAATGTCATAAGGATCGGCGGACTATATCCTATAGCTGCCATATAACTGATTGATCAGAAATGCCATATCTCTGTTGTTTTTCAAGTAAGAAGGATGTGACTTGCTACAGCCTCCTCTTTTGGCAAACTTATAGGATCTACAAAATGTCATTAGGATCGGCCGACTATATCCTATAGCTGCCATATAACTGATTGATCGGAAATGCCATATCTCTGTTGTTTCTCAAGTTAGAAGAATGTGACTTGCTACAGACTCCTCTTTTGGAAAACTTATAGGATCTACAAAATTTCATAAGGATCGGCCTACTATATCATATAGCTGCCATATAACTGATTGATCGGAAATGCCATATCTCTGTTGTTTTTCAAGTTAGAAAAATGGGACTTGCTACAGACTCCTCTTTTGGCAAACTTAAGGATCTAGAAAATTTCATAAGCATCGGCCGACTATATCCTATAGCTGCCATATAACTGATTGATCGGAAATGCCATATCTCTGTTGTTTCTCAAGTTAGAAGGATGTGACTTGCTGCAGACTCCTCTTTTGGAAAACGTATAGGATCTAGAAAATGTCATAAAGATCGGCGGACTATATCCTATAGCTGCCATATAACTGATTGATCAGAAATGCCATATCTCTGTTGTTTTTCAAGTAAGAAGGATGTGACTTGCTACAGCCTCCTCTTTTGGCAAACTTATAGGATCTACAAAATTTCATAAGGATCGGCCGACTGTATCCTATAGCTGCCATATAACTGATTGATCGGAAATGCCGTATCTCTGTTGTTTTTCAAGTTAGAAAAATGGGACATGCCACAGACTCCTTTTTTGGCAAACTTTAGGATCTAGAAAATTTCATAAGGATCGCCCGACTATATCCTATAGCTGCCATATAACTGATTGATCGGAAATGCCATATCTCTGTTGTTTCTTAAGTAAGAAGGATGTGACTTGCTACAGCCTCGTCTTTTGGCAAACTTATAGGATATACAAAATTTCATAAGGATCGGCCTACTATATCATATAGCTGCCATATAACTGATTGATCGGAAATGCCATATCTCTGTTGTTTTTCAAGTTAGAAAAATGGGACTTGCTACAGACTCCTCTTTTGGCAAACTTAAGGATCTAGAAAATTTCATAAGCATCGGCCGACTATATCCTATAGCTGCCATATAACTGATTGATCGGAAATGCCATATCTCTGTTGTTTCTCAAGATAGAAGGATGTGACTTGCTGCAGACTCCTCTTTTGGAAAACGTATAGGATCTAGAAAATGTCATAAGGATCGGCCGACTATATCCTATAGCTGCCATATAACTGATTGATCAGAAATGCCATATCTCTGTTGTTTTTCAAGTAAGAAGGATGTGACTTGCTACAGCCTCCTCTTTTGGCAAACTTATAGGATCTACAAAATGTCATTAGGATCGGCCGACTGTATCCTATAGCTGCCATATAACTGATTGATCGGAAATGCCGTATCTCTGTTGTTTTTCAAGTTAGAAATATGGGACTTGCTATGGAATAATTTTTGGCAAACTTATAGGATCTACAAAATTTCATAAGGATCGGCCGACTATATCCTATAGCTGCCATATAACTGATTGATCGGAAATGCCATATCTCTGTTGTTTCTTAAGTAAGAAGGATGTGACTTGCTACAGCCTCCTCTTTTGGCAAACTTATAGGATCTACAAAATTTCATAAGGATCGGCCGACTATATCCTATAGCTGCCATATAACTGATTGATCGGAAATGCCATATCTCTGTTGTTTCTCAAGTTAGAAAAATGGGACTTGCCACAGACTCCTCTTTTGGCAAACTTTAGGATCTAGAAAATTTCATAAGGATCGCCCGACTATATCCTATAGCTGCCATATAACTGATTGATCGGAAATGCCATATCTCTGTTGTTTCTCAAGTAAGAAGGATGTGACTTGCTACAGCCTCCTCTTTTGGCAAACTTATAGGATATACAAAATTTCATAAGGATCGGCCTACTATATCATATAGCTGCCATATAACTGATTGATCGGAAATGCCATATCTCTGTTGTTTTTCAAGTTAGAAAAATGGGACTTGCTACAGACTCCTCTTTTGGCAAACTTAAGGATCTAGAAAATTTCATAAGCATCGGCCGACTATATCCTATAGCTGCCATATAACTGATTGATCGGAAATGCCATATCTCTGTTGTTTCTCAAGATAGAAGGATGTGACTTGCTGCAGACTCCTCTTTTGGAAAACGTATAGGATCTAGAAAATTTCATAAGGATCGGCCGACTGTATCCTATAGCTGCCATATAACTGATTGATCAGAAATGCCATATCTCTGTTGTTTCTCAAGTAAGAAGAATGGGACTTGCTACAGACTCCTCTTTTGAAAAACTTATAGGATCTAGAAAATTTCATAAGGATCGGCCGACTATATCCTATAGCTGCCATATAACTGATTGATCGGAAATGCCATATCTCTGTTGTTTCTTAAGTAAGAAGGATGTGACTTGCTACAGCCTCCTCTTTTGGCAAACTTATAGGATCTACAAAATTTCATAAGGATCGGCCGACTATATCCTATAGCTGCCATATAACTGATTGATCGGAAATGCCATATCTCTGTTGTTTCTCAAGTTAGAAAAATGGGACTTGCCACAGACTCCTCTTTTGGCAAACTTTAGGATCTAGAAAATTTCATAAGGATCGCCCGACTATATCCTATAGCTGCCATATAACTGATTGATCGGAAATGCCATATCTCTGTTGTTTCTCAAGTAAGAAGGATGTGACTTGCTACAGCCTCCTCTTTTGGCAAACTTATAGGATATACAAAATTTCATAAGGATCGGCCGACTATATCCTATAGCTGCCATATAACTGATTGATCGGAAATGCCATATCTCTGTTGTTTCTCAAGTTAGAAAAATGGGACTTGCCACAGACTCCTCTTTTGGCAAACTTTAGGATCTAGAAAATTTCATAAGGATCGCCCGACTATATCCTATAGCTGCCATATAACTGATTGATCGGAAATGCCATATCTCTGTTGTTTCTCAAGTAAGAAGGATGTGACTTGCTACAGCCTCCTCTTTTGGCAAACTTATAGGATATACAAAATTTCATAAGGATCGGCCGACTATATCCTATAGCTGCCATATAACTGATTGATCGGAAATGCCATATCTCTGTTGTTTCTCAAGTTAGAAAAATGGGACTTGCCACAGACTCCTCTTTTGGCAAACTTTAGGATCTAGAAAATTTCATAAGGATCGCCCGACTATATCCTATAGCTGCCATATAACTGATTGATCGGAAATGCCATATCTCTGTTGTTTCTCAAGTAAGAAGGATGTGACTTGCTACAGCCTCCTCTTTTGGCAAACTTATAGGATATACAAAATTTCATAAGGATCGGCCTACTATATCATATAGCTGCCATATAACTGATTGATCGGAAATGCCATATCTCTGTTGTTTTTCAAGTTAGAAAAATGGGACTTGCTACAGCCTCGTCTTTTGGCAAACTTATAGGATATACAAAATTTCATAAGGATCGGCCTACTATATCATATAGCTGCCATATAACTGATTGATCGGAAATGCCATATCTCTGTTGTTTTTCAAGTTAGAAAAATGGGACTTGCTACAGACTCCTCTTTTGGCAAACTTAAGGATCTAGAAAATTTCATAAGCATCGGCCGACTATATCCTATAGCTGCCATATA
The DNA here is from genome assembly GCA_035047585.1 of Drosophila monieri. NCBI lineage: Eukaryota > Metazoa > Arthropoda > Insecta > Diptera > Drosophilidae > Drosophila > Drosophila monieri. Next base: position 17,890,601 of record JAWNPJ010000001.1, read on the forward strand.
ACTGATTGATCGGAAATGCCATATCTCTGTTGTTTCTCAAGATAGAAGGATGTGACTTGCTGCAGACTCCTCTTTTGGAAAACGTATAGGATCTAGAAAATGTCATAAGGATCGGCCGACTATATCCTATAGCTGCCATATAACTGATTGATCAGAAATGCCATATCTCTGTTGTTTTTCAAGTAAGAAGGATGTGACTTGCTACAGCCTCCTCTTTTGGCAAACTTATAGGATCTACAAAATGTCATTAGGATCGGCCGACTGTATCCTATAGCTGCCATATAACTGATTGATCGGAAATGCCGTATCTCTGTTGTTTTTCAAGTTAGAAATATGGGACTTGCTATGGAATAATTTTTGGCAAACTTATAGGATCTACAAAATTTCATAAGGATCGGCCGACTATATCCTATAGCTGCCATATAACTGATTGATCGGAAATGCCATATCTCTGTTGTTTCTTAAGTAAGAAGGATGTGACTTGCTACAGCCTCCTCTTTTGGCAAACTTATAGGATCTACAAAATTTCATAAGGATCGGCCGACTATATCCTATAGCTGCCATATAACTGATTGATCGGAAATGCCATATCTCTGTTGTTTCTCAAGTTAGAAAAATGGGACTTGCCACAGACTCCTCTTTTGGCAAACTTTAGGATCTAGAAAATTTCATAAGGATCGCCCGACTATATCCTATAGCTGCCATATAACTGATTGATCGGAAATGCCATATCTCTGTTGTTTCTCAAGTAAGAAGGATGTGACTTGCTACAGCCTCCTCTTTTGGCAAACTTATAGGATATACAAAATTTCATAAGGATCGGCCTACTATATCATATAGCTGCCATATAACTGATTGATCGGAAATGCCATATCTCTGTTGTTTTTCAAGTTAGAAAAATGGGACTTGCTACAGACTCCTCTTTTGGCAAACTTAAGGATCTAGAAAATTTCATAAGCATCGGCCGACTATATCCTATAGCTGCCATATAACTGATTGATCGGAAATGCCATATCTCTGTTGTTTCTCAAGATAGAAGGATGTGACTTGCTGCAGACTCCTCTTTTGGAAAACGTATAGGATCTAGAAAATTTCATAAGGATCGGCCGACTGTATCCTATAGCTGCCATATAACTGATTGATCGGAAATGCCATATCTCTGTTGTTTCTCAAGTAAGAAGAATGGGACTTGCTACAGACTCCTCTTTTGAAAAACTTATAGGATCTAGAAAATTTCATAAGGATCGGCCGACTATATCCTATAGCTGCCATATAACTGATTGATCGGAAATGCCATATCTCTGTTGTTTCTTAAGTAAGAAGGATGTGACTTGCTACAGCCTCCTCTTTTGGCAAACTTATAGGATCTACAAAATTTCATAAGGATCGGCCGACTATATCCTATAGCTGCCATATAACTGATTGATCGGAAATGCCATATCTCTGTTGTTTCTCAAGTTAGAAAAATGGGACTTGCCACAGACTCCTCTTTTGGCAAACTTTAGGATCTAGAAAATTTCATAAGGATCGCCCGACTATATCCTATAGCTGCCATATAACTGATTGATCGGAAATGCCATATCTCTGTTGTTTCTCAAGTAAGAAGGATGTGACTTGCTACAGCCTCCTCTTTTGGCAAACTTATAGGATATACAAAATTTCATAAGGATCGGCCGACTATATCCTATAGCTGCCATATAACTGATTGATCGGAAATGCCATATCTCTGTTGTTTCTCAAGTTAGAAAAATGGGACTTGCCACAGACTCCTCTTTTGGCAAACTTTAGGATCTAGAAAATTTCATAAGGATCGCCCGACTATATCCTATAGCTGCCATATAACTGATTGATCGGAAATGCCATATCTCTGTTGTTTCTCAAGTAAGAAGGATGTGACTTGCTACAGCCTCCTCTTTTGGCAAACTTATAGGATATACAAAATTTCATAAGGATCGGCCGACTATATCCTATAGCTGCCATATAACTGATTGATCGGAAATGCCATATCTCTGTTGTTTCTCAAGTTAGAAAAATGGGACTTGCCACAGACTCCTCTTTTGGCAAACTTTAGGATCTAGAAAATTTCATAAGGATCGCCCGACTATATCCTATAGCTGCCATATAACTGATTGATCGGAAATGCCATATCTCTGTTGTTTCTCAAGTAAGAAGGATGTGACTTGCTACAGCCTCCTCTTTTGGCAAACTTATAGGATATACAAAATTTCATAAGGATCGGCCTACTATATCATATAGCTGCCATATAACTGATTGATCGGAAATGCCATATCTCTGTTGTTTTTCAAGTTAGAAAAATGGGACTTGCTACAGACTCCTCTTTTGGCAAACTTAAGGATCTAGAAAATTTCATAAGCATCGGCCGACTATATCCTATAGCTGCCATATAACTGATTGATCGGAAATGCCATATCTCTGTTGTTTCTCAAGATAAAAGGATGTGACTTGCTGCAGACTCCTCTTTTGGAAAACGTATAGGATCTAGAAAATGTCATAAGGATCGGCGGACTATATCCTATAGCTGCCATATAACTGATTGATCAGAAATGCCATATCTCTGTTGTTTTTCAAGTAAGAAGGATGTGACTTGCTACAGCCTCCTCTTTTGGCAAACTTATAGGATCTACAAAATGTCATTAGGATCGGCCGACTGTATCCTATAGCTGCCATATAACTGATTGATCGGAAATGCCGTATCTCTGTTGTTTTTCAAGTTAGAAATATGGGACTTGCTATGGAATAATTTTTGGCAAACTTATAGGATCTACAAAATTTCATAAGGATCGGCCGACTATATCCTATAGCTGCCATATAACTGATTGATCGGAAATGCCATATCTCTGTTGTTTCTTAAGTAAGAAGGATGTGACTTGCTACAGCCTCCTCTTTTGGCAAACTTATAGGATCTACAAAATTTCATAAGGATCGGCCGACTATATCCTATAGCTGCCATATAACTGATTGATCGGAAATGCCATATCTCTGTTGTTTCTCAAGTTAGAAAAATGGGACTTGCCACAGACTCCTCTTTTGGCAAACTTTAGGATCTAGAAAATTTCATAAGGATCGCCCGACTATATCCTATAGCTGCCATATAACTGATTGATCGGAAATGCCATATCTCTGTTGTTTCTCAAGTAAGAAGGATGTGACTTGCTACAGCCTCCTCTTTTGGCAAACTTATAGGATATACAAAATTTCATAAGGATCGGCCTACTATATCATATAGCTGCCATATAACTGATTGATCGGAAATGCCATATCTCTGTTGTTTTTCAAGTTAGAAAAATGGGACTTGCTACAGACTCCTCTTTTGGCAAACTTAAGGATCTAGAAAATTTCATAAGCATCGGCCGACTATATCCTATAGCTGCCATATAACTGATTGATCGGAAATGCCATATCTCTGTTGTTTCTCAAGTTAGAAGGATGTGACTTGCTGCAGACTCCTCTTTTGGAAAACGTATAGGATCTAGAAAATGTCATAAGGATCGGCGGACTATATCCTATAGCTGCTATATAACTGATTGATCAGAAATGCCATATCTCTGTTGTTTTTCAAGTAAGAAGGATGTGACTTGCTACAGCCTCCTCTTTTGGCAAACTTATAGGATCTACAAAATTTCATAAGGATCGGCCGACTATATCATATAGCTGCCATATAACTGATTGATCGGAAATGCCATATCTCTGTTGTTTCTCAAGTTAGAAAAATGGGACTTGCTACAGACTCCTCTTTTGGCAAACTTTAGGATCTAGAAAATTTCATAAGGATCGGCCGACTATATCATATAGCTGCCATATAACTGATTGATCGGAAATGCCATATCTCTGTTGTTTCTCAAGTTAGAAAAATGGGACTTGCTACAGACTCCTCTTTTGGCAAACTTTAGGATCTAGAAAATTTCATAAGGATCGGCGGACTATATCCTATAGCTGCCATATAACTGATTGATCAGAAATGCCATATCTCTGTTGTTTCTCAAGTAAGAAAAATGGGACTTGCTACAAGTTAATTTTTTGGCAAACTTATAAGATCTAGAAAATTTTATAAGGATCGGCCGACTATATCCTATAGCTGCCATATAACTGATTGATCGGAAATGCCATATCTCTGTTGTTTCTCAAGTTAGAAGGATGTGACTTGCTGCAGACTCCTCTTTTGGAAAACGTATAGGATCTAGAAAATGTCATAAGGATCAGCGGACTATATCCTATAGCTGCCATATAACTGATTGATCGGAAATGCCATATCACTGTTATTTTTTAAGTTAGAAAGATGGGACTTGCTACAAGTTAATTTTTTGGCAAACTTATAAGATCTACAAAATTTCATAAGGATCGGCCTACTATATCCTATAGCTGCCATATAACTGATTAATCGGAAATGCCATATCTCTGTTGTTTCTCAAGTTAGAAGAATGGGACTTACTACAGACTTCTCTTTTGGAAAACTTATAAGATATAGAAAATTTCATTAGGATCGGCCTACTATATCCTATAGCTGCCATATAACTGATTGATCGGAAATGCCATATCTATGTTGTTTCTCAAGTTAGAAAAATGGGACTTGCTACAGACTCCTCTTTTGGCAAACTTTAGGATCTAGAAAATTTCATAAGGATCGGCCGACTATATCCTATAGCTGCCATATAACTGATTGATCGGAAATGCCATATCTCTGTTGTTTCTCAAGTTAGAAGGATGTGACTTGCTACTGACTCCTCTTTTAAAAAACTTATAGGATCTAGAAAATTTCATAAGGATCGGCCGACTATATCCTATAGCTGCCATATAACTGATTGATCGGAAATGCCATATCTCTGTTGTTTCTCAAGTTAGAAGAATGTGACTTGCTACAGACTCCTCTTTTGGAAAACTTATAGGATCTACAAAATTTCATAAGGATCGGCCGACTATATCCTATAGCTGCCATATAACTGATTGATCGGAAATGCCATATCTCTGTTGTTTCTTAAGTAAGAAGGATGTGACTTGCTACAGCCTCCTCTTTTGGCAAACTTATAGGATATACAAAATTTCATAAGGATCGGCCTACTATATCCTATAGCTGCCATATAACTGATTGATCGGAAATGCCATATCTCTGTTGTTTCTTAAGTAAGAAGGATGTGACTTGCTACAGCCTCCTCTTTGGCAAACTTATAGGATATACAAAATTTCATAAGGATCGGCCGACTATATCCTATAGCTGCCATATAACTGATTGATCGGAAATGCCATATCTCTGTTGTTTCTCAAGTTAGAAAAATGGGACTTGCTACAGACTCCTCTTTTGGCAAACTTTAGGATCTAGAAAATTTCATAAGGATCGGCCGACTATATCATATAGCTGCCATATAACTGTTTGATCGGAAATGCCATATCTCTGTTGTTTTTCAAGTTAGAAAAATGGGACTTGCTACAGACTCCTCTTTTGGCAAACTTAAGGATCTAGAAAATTTCATAAGGATCGGCCGACTATATCCTATAGCTGCCATATAACTGATTGATCAGAAATGCCATATCTCTGTTGTTTCTCAAGTTAGAAGGATGTGACTTGCTGCAGACTCCTCTTTTAGAAAACGTATAGGATCTAGAAAATGTCGTAAGGATCGGCGGACTATATCCTATAGCTGCCATATAACTGATTGATCAGAAATGCCATATCTCTGTTGTTTTTCAAGTAAGAAGGATGTGACTTGCTACAGCTTCCTCTTTTGGCAAACTTATAGGATCTACAAAATTTCATAAGGATCGGCCGACTATATCGTATAGCTGCCATATAACTGATTGATCGGAAATGCCATATCTCTGTTGTTTCTCAAGTTAGAAAAATGGGACTTGCTACAGACTCCTCTTTTGGCAAACTTTAGGATCTAGAAAATTTCATAAGGATCGGCCGACTATATCATATAGCTGCCATATAACTGTTTGATCGGAAATGCCATATCTCTGTTGTTTCTCAAGTTAGAAAAATGGGACTTGCTACAGACTCCTCTTTTGGCAAACTTTAGGATCTAGAAAATGTCATAAGGATCGGCGGACTATATCCTATAGCTGCCATATAACTGATTGATCAGAAATGCCATATCTCTGTTGTTTCTCAAGTAAGAAAAATGGGACTTGCTACAAGTTAATTTTTTGGCAAACTTATAAGATCTAGAAAATGTCATAAGGATCGGCGGACTATATCCTATAGCTGCCATATAACTGATTGATCGGAAATGCCATATCTCTGTTGTTTCTCAAGTTAGAAGGATGTGACTTGCTGCAGACTCCTCTTTTGGAAAACGTATAGGATCTAGAAAATGTCATAAGGATCGGCCGACTATATCCTATAGCTGCCATATAACTGATTGATCAGAAATGCCATATCTCTGTTGTTTCTCAAGTAAGAAAAATGGGACTTGCTACAAGTTAATTTTTTGGCAAACTTATAAGATCTAGAAAATTTCATAAGGATCGGCCGACTATATCCTATAGCTGCCATATAACTGATTGATCGGAAATGCCATATCTCTGTTGTTTCTCAAGTTAGAAGGATGTGACTTGCTGCAGACTCCTCTTTTGGAAAACGTATAGGATCTAGAAAATGTTATAAGGATCGGCGGACTATATCCTATAGCTGCCATATAACTGATTGATCAGAAATGCCATATCTCTGTTGTTTTTCAAGTAAGAAGGATGTGACTTGCTACAGCCTTCTCTTTTGGCAAACTTATAGGATCTACAAAATTTCATAAGGATCGGCCGACTATATCATATAGCTGCCATATAACTGATTGATCGGAAATGCCATATCTCTGTTGTTTCTCAAGTTAGAAAAATGGGACTTGCTACAGACTCCTCTTTTGGCAAACTTTAGGATCTAGAAAATTTCATAAGGATCGGCCGACTATATCATACAGCTGCCATATAACTGATTGATCCGAAATGCCATATCTCTGTTGTTTCTCAAGTTAGAAAAATGGGACTTGCTACAGACTCCTCTTTTGGCAAACTTAAGGATCTAGAAAATTTCATAAGGATCGGCGGACTATATCCTATAGCTGCCATATAACTGATTGATCAGAAATGCCATATCTCTGTTGTTTCTCAAGTAAGAAAAATGGGACTTGCTACAAGTTAATTTTTTGGCAAACTTATAAGATCTAGAAAATTTCATAAGGATCGGCCGACTATATCCTATAGCTGCCATATAACTGATTGATCGGAAATGCCATATCTCTGTTGTTTCTCAAGTTAGAAGGATGTGACTTGCTGCAGACTCCTCTTTTGGAAAACGTATAGGATCTAGAAAATGTCATAAGGATCAGCGGACTATATCCTATAGCTGCCATATAACTGATTGATCGGAAATGCCATATCACTGTTATTTTTTAAGTTAGAAAGATGGGACTTGCTACAAGTTAATTTTTTGGCAAACTTATAAGATCTACAAAATTTCATAAGGATCGGCCTACTATATCCTATAGCTGCCATATAACTGATTAATCGGAAATGCCATATCTCTGTTGTTTCTCAAGTTAGAAGAATGGGACTTACTACAGACTTCTCTTTGGAAAACTTATAAGATATAGAAAATTTCATTAGGATCGGCCTACTATATCCTATAGCTGCCATATAACTGATTGATCGGAAATGCCATATCTATGTTGTTTCTCAAGTTAGAAAAATGGGACTTGCTACAGACTCCTCTTTTGGCAAACTTTAGGATCTAGAAAATTTCATAAGGATCGGCCGACTATATCCTATAGCTGCCATATAACTGATTGATCGGAAATGCCATATCTCTGTTGTTTCTCAAGTTAGAAGGATGTGACTTGCTACTGACTCCTCTTTTAAAAAACTTATAGGATCTAGAAAATTTCATAAGGATCGGCCTACTATATCCTATAGCTGCCATATAACTGATTGATCGGAAATGCCATATCTCTGTTGTTTCTCAAGTTAGAAGAATGTGACTTGCTACAGACTCCTCTTTTGGAAAACTTATAGGATCTACAAAATTTCATAAGGATCGGCCTACTATATCCTATAGCTGCCATATAACTGATTGATCGGAAATGCCATATCTCTGTTGTTTCTCAAGTTAGAAGAATGTGACTTGCTACAGACTCCTCTTTTGGAAAACTTATAGGATCTACAAAATTTCATAAGGATCGGCCGACTATATCCTATAGCTGCCATATAACTGATTGATCGGAAATGCCATATCTCTGTTGTTTCTAAAGTAAGAAGGATGTGACTTGCTACAGACTCCTCTTTTGGCAAACCTTTAGGATATACAAAATTTCATAAGGATCGGCCGACTATATCCTATAGCTGCCATATAACTGATTGATCAGAAATGCCATATCTCTGTTGTTTCTCAAGTAAGAAAAATGGGACTTGCTACAAGTTAATTTTTTGGCAAACTTATAAGATCTAGAAAATTTCATGAGGATCGGCCGACTATATCCTATAGCTGCCATATAACTGATTGATCGGAAATGCCATATCTCTGTTGTTTCTCAAGTAAGAAGGATGTGACTTGCTGCAGACTCCTCTTTTGGAAAACGTATAGGATCTAGAAAATGTTATAAGGATCGGCAGACTATATCCTATAGCTGCCATATAACTGATTGATCAGAAATGCCATATCTCTGTTGTTTTTCAAGTAAGAAGGATGTGACTTGCTACAGCCTTCTCTTTGGCAAACTTATAGGATCTACAAAATTTCATAAGGATCGGCCGACTATATCATATAGCTGCCATATAACTGATTGATCGGAAATGCCATATCTCTGTTGTTTCTCAAGTTAGAAAAATGGGACTTGCTACAGACTCCTCTTTTGGCAAACTTTAGGATCTAGAAAATTTCATAAGGATCGGCCGACTATATCATATAGCTGCCATATAACTGATTGATCGGAAATGCCATATCTCTGTTGTTTCTCAAGTTAGAAAAATGGGACTTGCTACAGACTCCTCTTTTGGCAAACTTTAGGATCTAGAAAATTTCATAAGGATCGGCGGACTATATCCTATAGCTGCCATATAACTGATTGATCAGAAATGCCATATCTCTGTTGTTTCTCAAGTAAGAAAAATGGGACTTGCTACAAGTTAATTTTTTGGCAAACTTATAAGATCTACAAAATTTCATAAGGATCGGCCGACTATATCCTATAGCTGCCATATAACTGATTGATCGGAAATGCCATATCTCTGTTGTTTCTCAAGTTAGAAGGATGTGACTTGCTGCAGACTCCTCTTTTGGAAAACGTATAGGATCTAGAAAATGTCATAAGGATCAGTGGACTATATCCTATAGCTGCCATATAACTGATTGATCGGAAATGCCATATCACTGTTATTTTTTAAGTTAGAAAGATGGGACTTGCTACAAGTTAATTTTTTTGGCAAACTTATAAGATCTACAAAATTTCATAAGGATCGGCCGACTATATCCTATAGCTGCCATATAACTGATTAATCGGAAATGCCATATCTCTGTTGTTTCTCAAGTTAGAAGAATGGGACTTACTACAGACTTCTCTTTTGGAAAACTTATAAGATATAGAAAATTTCATTAGGATCGGCCTACTATATCCTATAGCTGCCATATAACTGATTGATCGGAAATGCCATATCTATGTTGTTTCTCAAGTTAGAAAAATGGGACTTGCTACAGACTCCTCTTTGGCAAACTTTAGGATCTAGAAAATTTCATAAGGATCGGCCGACTATATCCTATAGCTGCCATATAACTGATTGATCGGAAATGCCATATCTCTGTTGTTTCTCAAGTTAGAAGGATGTGACTTGCTACTGACTCCTCTTTTAAAAAACTTATAGGATCTAGAAAATTTCATAAGGATCGGCCGACTATATCCTATAGCTGCCATATAACTGATTGATCGGAAATGCCATATCTCTGTTGTTTCTCAAGATAGAAGAATGTGACTTGCTACAGACTCCTCTTTTGGAAAACTTATAGGATCTACAAAATTTCATAAGGATCGGCCGACTATATCCTATAGCTGCCATATAACTGATTGATCGGAAATGCCATATCTCTGTTGTTTCTAAAGTAAGAAGGATGTGACTTGCTACAGACTCCTCTTTTGGCAAACTTATAGGATATACAAAATTTCATAAGGATCGGCCTACTATATCCTATAGCTGCCATATAACTGATTGATCGGAAATGCCATATCTCTGTTCTTTCTTAAGTAAGAAGGATGTGACTTGCTACAGCCTCCTCTTTTGGCAAACTTATAGGATATACAAAATTTCATAAGGATCGGCCGACTATATCCTATAGCTGCCATATAACTGATTGATCGGAAATGCCATATCTCTGTTGTTTCTCAAGTTAGAAAAATGGGACTTGCTACAGACTCCTCTTTTGGCAAACTTATAGGATATACAAAATTTCATAAGGATCGGCCGACTATATCCTATAGCTGCCATATAACTGATTGATCAGAAATGCCATATCTCTGTTGTTTCTCAAGTAAGAAAAATGGGACTTGCTACAAGTTAATTTTTTGGCAAACTTATAAGATCTAGAAAATTTCATAAGGATCGGCCGACTATATCCTATAGCTGCCATATAACTGATTGATCGGAAATGCCATATCTCTGTTGTTTCTCAAGTTAGAAGGATGTGACTTGCTGCAGACTCCTCTTTTGAAAAACGTATAGGATCTAGAAAATGTCATAAGGATCGGCCGACTATATCCTATAGCTGCCATATAACTGATTGATCAGAAATGCCATATCTCTGTTGTTTCTCAAGTAAGAAAATGGGACTTGCTACAAGTTAATTTTTTGGCAAACTTATAAGATCTAGAAAATTTCATAAGGATCGGCCGACTATATCCTATAGCTGCCATATAACTGATTGATCGGAAATGCCATATCTCTGTTGTTTCTCAAGTTAGAAGGATGTGACTTGCTGCAGACTCCTCTTTTGGAAAACGTATAGGATCTAGAAAATGTTATAAGGATCGGCGGACTATATCCTATAGCTGCCATATAACTGATTGATCAGAAATGCCATATCTCTGTTGTTTTTCAAGTAAGAAGGATGTGACTTGCTACAGCCTTCTCTTTGGCAAACTTATAGGATCTACAAAATTTCATAAGGATCGGCCGACTATATCATATAGCTGCCATATAACTGATTGATCGGAATTGCCATATCTCTGTTGTTTCTCAAGTTAGAAAAATGGGACTTGCTACAGACTCCTCTTTTGGCAAACTTTAGGATCTAGAAAATTTCATAAGGATCGGCCGACTATATCATATAGCTGCCATATAACTGATTGATCGGAAATGCCATATCTCTGTTGTTTCTCAAGTTAGAAAAATGGGACTTGCTACAGACTCCTCTTTGGCAAACTTTAGGATCTAGAAAATTTCATAAGGATCGGCGGACTATATCCTATAGCTGCCATATAACTGATTGATCAGAAATGCCATATCTCTGTTGTTTCTCAAGTAAGAAAAATGGGACTTGCTACAAGTTAAGTTTTTGGCAAACTTATAAGATCTAGAAAATTTCATAAGGATCGGCCGACTATATCCTATAGCTGCCATATAACTGATTGATCGGAAATGCCATATCTCTGTTGTTTCTCAAGTTAGAAGGATGTGACTTGCTGCAGACTCCTCTTTTGGAAAACGTATAGGATCTAGAAAATGTCATAAGGATCAGCGGACTATATCCTATAGCTGCCATATAACTGATTGATCGGAAATGCCATATCACTGTTATTTTTTAAGTTAGAAAGATGGGACTTGCTACAAGTTAATTTTTTGGCAAACTTATAAGATCTACAAAATTTCATAAGGATCGGCCGACTATATCCTATAGCTGCCATATAACTGATTAATCGGAAATGCCATATCTCTGTTGTTTCTCAAGTTAGAAGAATGGGACTTACTACAGACTTCTCTTTTGGAAAACTTATAAGATATAGAAAATTTCATTAGGATCGGCCTACTATATCCTATAACTGCCATATAACTGATTGATCGGAAATGCCATATCTATGTTGTTTCTCAAGTTAGAAAAATGGGACTTGCTACAGACTCCTCTTTTGGCAAACTTTAGGATCTAGAAAATTTCATAAGGATCGGCCGACTATATCCTATAGCTGCCATATAACTGATTGATCGGAAATGCCATATCTCTGTTGTTTCTAAAGTAAGAAGGATGTGACTTGCTACAGACTCCTCTTTGGCAAACTTATAGGATATACAAAATTTCATAAGGATCGGCCTACTATATCCTATAGCTGCCATATAACTGATTGATCGGAAATGCCATATCTCTGTTGTTTCTTAAGTAAGAAGGATGTGACTTGCTACAGCCTCCTCTTTTGGCAAACTTATAGGATATACAAAATTTCATAAGGATCGGCCGACTATATCCTATAGCTGCCATATAACTGATTGATCGGAAATGCCATATCTCTGTTGTTTCTAAAGTAAGAAGGATGTGACTTGCTACAGACTCCTCTTTTGGCAAACTTATAGGATATACAAAATTTCATAAGGATCGGCCGACTATATCCTATAGCTGCCATATAACTGATTGATCAGAAATGCCATATCTCTGTTGTTTCTCAAGTAAGAAAAATGGGACTTGCTACAAGTTAATTTTTTGGCAAACTTATAAGATCTAGAAAATTTCATAAGGATCGGCCGACTATATCCTATAGCTGCCATATAACTGATTGATCGGAAATGCCATATCTCTGTTGTTTCTCAAGTTAGAAGGATGTGACTTGCTGCAGACTCCTCTTTTGAAAAACGTATAGGATCTAGAAAATGTCATAAGGATCGGCCGACTATATCCTATAGCTGCCATATAACTGATTGATCAGAAATGCCATATCTCTGTTGTTTCTCAAGTAAGAAAAATGGGACTTGCTACAAGTTAATTTTTTGGCAAACTTATAAGATCTAGAAAATTTCATAAGGATCGGCCGACTATATCCTATAGCTGCCATATAACTGATTGATCGGAAATTCCATATCTCTGTTGTTTCTCAAGTTAGAAGGATGTGACTCGCTGCAGACTCCTCTTTTGGAAAACGTATAGGATCTAGAAAATGTTATAAGGATCGGCGGACTATATCCTATAGCTGCCATATAACTGATTGATCAGAAATGCCATATCTCTGTTGTTTTTCAAGTAAGAAGGATGTGACTTGCTACAGCCTTCTCTTTTGGCAAACTTATAGGATCTACAAAATTTCATAAGGATCGGCCGACTATATCATATAGCTGCCATATAACTGATTGATCGGAATTGCCATATCTCTGTTGTTTCTCAAGTTAGAAAAATGGGACTTGCTACAGACTCCTCTTTTGGCAAACTTTAGGATCTAGAAAATTTCATAAGGATCGGCCGACTATATCATATAGCTGCCATATAACTGATTGATCGGAAATGCCATATCTCTGTTGTTTCTCAAGTTAGAAAAATGGGACTTGCTACAGACTCCTCTTTTGGCAAACTTAAGGATCTAGAAAATTTCATAAGGATCGGCGGACTATATCCTATAGCTGCCATATAACTGATTGATCAGAAATGCCATATCTCTGTTGTTTCTCAAGTAAGAAAAATGGGACTTGCTACAAGTTAATTTTTTGGCAAACTTATAAGATCTAGAAAATTTCATAAGGATCGGCCGACTATATCCTATAGCTGCCATATAACTGATTGATCGGAAATGCCATATCTCTGTTGTTTCTCAAGTTAGAAGGATGTGACTTGCTGCAGACTCCTCTTTTGGAAAACGTATAGGATCTAGAAAATGTCATAAGGATCAGCGGACTATATCCTATAGCTGCCATATAACTGATTGATCGGAAATGCCATATCACTGTTATTTTTTAAGTTAGAAAGATGGGACTTGCTACAAGTTAATTTTTTGGCAAACTTATAAGATCTACAAAATTTCATAAGGATCGGCCGACTATATCCTATAGCTGCCATATAACTGATTAATCGGAAATGCCATATCTCTGTTGTTTCTCAAGTTAGAAGAATGGGACTTACTACAGACTTCTCTTTTGGAAAACTTATAAGATATAGAAAATTTCATTAGGATCGGCCTACTATATCCTATAGCTGCCATATAACTGATTGATCGGAAATGCCATATCTATGTTGTTTCTCAAGTTAGAAAAATGGGACTTGCTACAGACTCCTCTTTTGGCAAACTTTAGGATCTAGAAAATTTCATAAGGATCGGCCGACTATATCCTATAGCTGCCATATAACTGATTGATTGGAAATGCCATATCTCTGTTGTTTCTCAAGTTAGAAGGGTGTGACTTGCTACTGACTCCTCTTTTAAAAAACTTATAGGATCTAGAAAATTTCATAAGGATCGGCCGACTATATCCTATAGCTGCCATATAACTGATTGATCGGAAATGCCATATCTCTGTTGTTTCTCAAGTTAGAAGAATGTGACTTGCTACAGACTCCTCTTTTGGAAAACTTATAGGATCTACAAAATTTCATAAGGATCGCCCGACTATATCCTATAGCTGCCATATAACTGATTGATCGGAAATGCCATATCTCTGTTGTTTCTAAAGTAAGAAGGATGTGACTTGCTACAGACTCCTCTTTTGGCAAACTTATAGGATATACAAAATTTCATAAGGATCGGCCTACTATATCCTATAGCTGCCATATAACTGATTGATCGGAAATGCCATATCTCTGTTGTTTCTTAAGTAAGAAGGATGTGACTTGCTACAGCCTCCTCTTTTGGCAAACTTATAGGATATACAAAATTTCATAAGGATCGGCCGACTATATCCTATAGCTGCCATATAACTGATTGATCGGAAATGCCATATCTCTGTTGTTTTTCAAGTTAGAAGAATGGGACTTGCTACAGACTCCTCTTTTGGCAAACTTAAGGATCTAGAAAATTTCATAAGGATCGGCCGACTATATCCTATAGCTGCCATATAACTGATTGATCGGAAATGCCATATCTCTGTTGTTTCTCAAGTTAGAAGGATGTGACTTGCTGCAGACTCCTCTTTTGGAAAACGTATAGGATCTAGAAAATGTCATAAGGATCGGCGGACTATATCCTATAGCTGCTATATAACTGATTGATCAGAAATGCCATATCTCTGTTGTTTTTCAAGTAAGAAGGATGTGACTTGCTACAGCCTCCTCTTTTGGCAAACTTATAGGATCTACAAAATTTCATAAGGATCGGCCGACTATATCGTATAGCTGCCATATAACTGATTGATCGGAAATGTTATATCTCTGTTGTTTCTCAAGTTAGAAAAATGGGACTTGCTACAGACTCCTCTTTTGGCAAACTTTAGGATCTAGAAAATTTCATAAGGATCGGCCGACTATATCATATAGCTGCCATATAACTGTTTGATCGGAAATGCCATATCTCTGTTGTTTCTCAAGTTAGAAAAATGGGACTTGCTACAGACTCCTCTTTTGGCAAACTTTAGGATCTAGAAAATGTCATAAGGATCGGCGGACTATATTCTATAGCTGCCATATAACTGATTGATCAGAAATGCCATATCTCTGTTGTTTCTCAAGTAAGAAAAATGGGACTTGCTACAAGTTAATTTTTTGGCAAACTTATAAGATCTAGAAAATTTCATAAGGATCGGCCGACTATATCCTATAGCTGCCATATAACTGATTGATCGGAAATGCCATATCTCTGTTGTTTCTCAAGTTAGAAGGATGTGACTTGCTGCAGACTCCTCTTTTGAAAAACGTATAGGATCTAGAAAATGTCATAAGGATCGGCGGACTATATCCTATAGCTGCCATATAACTGATTGATCGGAAATGCCATATCACTGTTATTTTTTAAGTTAGAAAAATGGGACTTGCTACAAGTTAATTTTATGGCAAACTTATAAGATCTACAAAATTTCATAAGGATCGGCCGACTATATCCTATAGCTGCCATATAACTGATTGATCTGAAATGCCATATCTCTGTTGTTTCTCAAGTTAGAAGAATGGGACTTGCTACAGACTCCTCTTTTGGAAAACTTATAAGATATAGAAAATTTCATAAGGATCGGCCTACTATATCCTATAGCTGCCATATAACTGATTGATCAGAAATGCACTATCTCTGTTGTTTCTCAAGCTAGAAGTGAGTTGCTACAGCCTTCTCTTTTGGCAAACTTATAAGATCTACAAAATTTCATAAGGATCGGCCGACTATATCCTATAGCTGCCATATAACTGATTAATCGGAAATGCCATATCTCTGTTGTTTCTCAAGTTAGAAAAATGGGACTTGCTACAGACTCCTCTTTTGGCAAACTTATAAGATATAGAAAATTTCATTAGGATCGGCCTACTATATCCTATAGCTGCCATATAACTGATTGATCGGAAATGCCATATCTATGTTGTTTCTCAAGTTAAAAAAATGGGACTTGCTACAGACTCCTCTTTTGGCAAACTTTAGGATCTAGAAAATTTCATAAGGATCGGCCGACTATATCCTATAGCTGCCATATAACTGATTGATCGGAAATGCCATATCTCTGTTGTTTCTCAAGTTAGAAGGATGTGACTTGCTACTGACTCCTCTTTTAAAAAACTTATAGGATCTAGAAAATTTCATAAGGATCGGCCGACTATATCCTATAGCTGCCATATAACTGATTGATCGGAAATGCCATATCTCTGTTGTTTCTCAAGATAGAAGAATGTGACTTGCTACAGACTACTCTTTTGGAAAACTTATAGGATCTACAAAATTTCATAAGGATCGGCCGACTATATCCTATAGCTGCCATATAACTGATTGATCGGAAATGCCATATCTCTGTTGTTTCTTAAGTAAGAAGGATGTGACTTGCTACAGCCTCCTCTTTTGGCAAACTTATAGGATATACAAAATTTCATAAGGATCGGCCTACTATATCCTATAGCTGCCATATAACTGATTGATCGGAAATGCCATATCTCTGTTGTTTCTTAAGTAAGAAGGATGTGACTTGCTACAGCCTCCTCTTTTGGCAAACTTATAGGATATACAAAATTTCATAAGGATCGGCCGACTATATCCTATAGCTGCCATATAACTGATTGATCGGAAATGCCATATCTCTGTTGTTTTTCAAGTTAGAAAAATGGGACTTGCTACAGACTCCTCTTTTGGCAAACTTAAGGATCTAGAAAATTTCATAAGGATCGGCCGACTATATCCTATAGCTGCCATATAACTGATTGATCGGAAATGCCATATCTCTGTTGTTTCTCAAGTTAGAAGAATGGGACTTGCTACAGACTCCTCTTTTGGCAAACTTATAGGATCTACAAAATTTCATAAGGATCGGCCGACTATATCCTATAGCTGCCATATAACTGATTGATCGGAAATGCCATATCTCTGTTGTTTCTCAAGTTAGAAAAATGGGACTTCTACAGACTCCTCTTTTGGCAAACTTTAGGATCTAGAAAATTTCATAAGGATCGGCCGACTATATCCTATAGCTGCCATATAACTGATTGATCGGAAATGCCATATCTCTGTTGTTTCTCACGTTAGAAGGATGTGACTTGCTGCAGACTCCTCTTTTGGAAAACGTATAGGATCTAGAAAATGTCATAAGGATCGGCGGACTGTATCCTATAGCTGCCATATAACTGATTGATCAGAAATGGCATATCTCTGTTGTTTCTCAAGTAAGAAAAATGGGACTTGCTACAGACTCCTCTTTTGACAAACTTATAGGATCTAGAAAATTTCATAAGGATCGGCCGACTATATCCTATAGCTGCCATATAACTGATTGATCGGAAATGCCATATCTCTGTTGTTTCTCAAGTTAGAAAAATGGGACTTGCTACAGACTCCTCTTTTGGCAAACTTTAGGAAATAGAAAATTTCATAAGGATCGGCCGACTATATCCAATAGCTGCCATATAACTGATTGATCGGAAATGCCATATCTCTGTTGTTTCTCAAGTTAGAAGGATGTGACTTGCTGCAGACTCCTCTTTTGGAAAACGTATAGGATCTAGAAAATGTCATAAGGATCGGCGGACTATATCCTATAGCTGCCATATAACTGATTGATCAAAAATGCCATATCTCTGTTGTTTCTCAAGTAAGAAGGATGTGACTTGCTACAGCCTCCTCTTTTGGCAAACGTATAGGATCTACAAAATTTCATAAGGATCGGCCTACTATATCCTATAGCTGCCATATAACTGATTGATCGGAAATGCCATATCTCTGTTGCTTCTTAAGTAAGAAAGATGTGAGTTGCTACAGCCTTCTCTTTTGGCAAACTTATAGGATCTACAAAATTTCATAAGGATCGGCTGACTATATCCTATAGCTGCCATATAACTGATTGATCGGAAATGCCATATCTCTGTTGTTTCTCAAGTTAGAAAAATGGGACTTGCTACAGACTCCTCTTTTGGCAAACTTTAGGATCTAGAAAATTTCATAAGGATCGGCCGACTATATCCTATAGCTGCCATATAACTGATTGATCGGAAATGCCATATCTCTGTTGTTTCTCAAGTTAGAAGGATGTGACTTGCTGCAGACTCCTCTTTTGGAAAACGTATAGGATCTAGAAAATGTCATAAGGATCGGCGGACTATATTCTATAGCTGCCATATAACTGATTGATCAGAAATGCCATATCTCTGTTGTTTCTCAAGTAAGAAAAATGGGACTTGCTACAGACTCCTCTTTTGACAAACTTATAGGATCTAGAAAATTTCATAAGCATCGGCCGACTATATCCTATAGCTGCCATATAACTGATTGATCGGAAATGCCATATCTCTGTTGTTTCTCAAGTTAGAAGAATGGAACTTGCTACAGACTCCTCTTTTGGCAAACTTATAGGATCAAGAAAATTTCATAAGGATCGGCCGACTGTATCCTATAGCTGCAATATAACTGATTCATCGGAAATGCCATATCTTTGTTGTTTCTCAAGTTAGAAGGATGTGACTTGCTGCAGACTCCTCTTTTGGAAAACGTATAGGATCTAGAAAATGTCATAAGGATCGGCGGACTATATCCTATAGCTGCCATATATCTGATTGATCAGAAATTCCATATCTCTGTTGTTTCTCAAGTAAGAAAAATGGGACTTGCTACAGACTCCTCTTTTGGCAAACTTATATGATCTACAAAATTTCATAAGGATCGGCCGACTATATCCTATAGCTGCCATATAACTGATTGATCGGAAATGCCATATCTCTGTTGTTTCTCAAGTTAGAAAAATGGGACTTGCTACAGACTCCTCTTTTGGCAAACTTTAGGATCTAAAAAATTTCATAAGAATCGGCCGACTATATCCTATAGCTGCCATATAACTGATTGATCGGAAATGCCATATCTCTGTTGTTTCTCAAGTTAGAAGGATGTGACTTGCTACTGACTCCTCTTTTAAAAAACTTATAGGATCTAGAAAATTTCATAAGGATCGGCCGACTATATCCTATAGCTGCCATATTACTGATTGATCAGAAATGCCATATCTCTGTTGTTTCTCAAGTTAGAAGGATGTGACTTGCTACAGACTCCTCTTTTGGAAAACTTATAGGATCTTGACAATTTCATAAGGATCGGCCGACTATATCCTATAGCTGCCATATAACTGATTGATCGGAAATGCCATATCTCTGTTGTTTCTTAAGTTAGAAGGATGTGACTTGCTACAGCCTCCTCTTTTGGCAAACTTATAGGATCTACAAAATTTCATAAGGATCGGCCGACTATATCCTATAGCTGCCATATAACTGATTGATCGGAAATGCCATATCTCTGTTGTTTCTCAAGTTAGAAAAATGGGACTTGCTACAGACTCCTCTTTTGGCAAACTTTAGGATCTAGAAAATTTCATAAGGATCGGCCGACTATATCCTATAGCTGCCATATAACTGATTGATCGGAAATGCCATATCTCTGTTGTTTCTCAAGTTAGAAGGATGTGACTTGCTGCAGACTCCTCTTTTAGAAAACGTATAGGATCTAGAAAATGTCATAAGGATCGGCGGACTATATCCTATAGCTGCCATATAACTTATTGATCAGAAATGCCATATCTCTGTTGTTTCTCAAGTAAGAAAAATGGGACTTGCTACAGACTCCTCTTTTGGAAAACTTATAGGATCTACAAAATTTCATAAGGATCGGCCGACTATATCCTATAGCTGCCATATAACTGATTGATCGGAAATGCCATATCTCTGTTGTTTCTTAAGTAAGAAGGATGTGACTTGCTACAGCCTCCTCTTTTGGCAAACTTATAGGATCTACAAAATTTTATAAGGATCGGCGGACTATATCCTATAGCTGCCATATAACTGATTGATCGGAAATGCCATATCTCTGTTGTTTCTCAAGTTAGAAAAATGGGACTTGCTACAGACTCCTCTTTTGGCAAACTTTAGGATCTAGAAAATTTCATAAGAATCGGCCGACTATATCCTATAGCTGCCATATAGCTGATTGATCGGAAATGCCATATCTCTCTTGTTTCTTAAGTTAGAAGGATGTGACTTGCTGCAGACTCCTCTTTTGGCAAACTTATAGGATCTACAAAATTTCATAAGGATCGGCCGACTATATCCTATAGCTGCCATATAACTGATTGATCGGAAATGCCATATCTCTGTTGTTTCTCAAGTTAGAAAAATGGGACTTGCTACAGACTCCTCTTTTGACAAACTTATAGGATCTAGAAAATTTCATAAGCATCGGCCGACTATATCCTATAGCTGCCATATAACTGATTGATCGGAAATGCCATATCTCTGTTGTTTCTCAAGTTAGAAGAATGGAACTTGCTACAGACTCCTCTTTTGGCAAACTTATAGGATCAGGAAAATTTCATAAGGATCGGCCGACTGTATCCTATAGCTGCAATATAACTGATTCATCGGAAATGCCATATCTTTGTTGTTTCTCAAGTTAGAAGGATGTGACTTGCTGCAGACTCCTCTTTTGGAAAACGTATAGGATCTAGAAAATGTCATAAGGATCGGCGGACTATATCCTATAGCTGCCATATATCTGATTGATCAGAAATTCCATATCTCTGTTGTTTCTCAAGTAAGAAAAATGGGACTTGCTACAGACTCCTCTTTTGGCAAACTTATAGGATCTACAAAATTTCATAAGGATCGGCCGACTATATCCTATAGCTGCCATATAACTGATTGATCGGAAATGCCATATCTCTGTTGTTTCTCAAGTTAGAAAAATGGGACTTGCTACAGACTCCTCTTTTGGCAAACTTTAGGATCTAAAAAATTTCATAAGAATCGGCCGACTATATCCTATAGCTGCCATATAACTGATTGATCGGAAATGCCATATCTCTGTTGTTTCTCAAGTTAGAAGGATGTGACTTGCTACTGACTCCTCTTTTAAAAAACTTATAGGATCTAGAAAATTTCATAAGGATCGGCCGACTATATCCTATAGCTGCCATATTACTGATTGATCAGAAATGCCATATCTCTGTTGTTTCTCAAGTTAGAAGGATGTGACTTGCTACAGACTCCTCTTTTGGAAAACTTATAGGATCTTGACAATTTCATAAGGATCGGCCGACTATATCCTATAGCTGCCATATAACTGATTGATCGGAAATGCCATATCTCTGTTGTTTCTTAAGTAAGAAGGATGTGACTTGCTACAGCCTCCTCTTTTGGCAAACTTATAGGATCTACAAAATTTCATAAGGATCGGCCGACTATATCCTATAGCTGCCATATAACTGATTGATCGGAAATGCCATATCTCTGTTGTTTCTCAAGT
The DNA here is from genome assembly GCA_035047585.1 of Drosophila monieri. Lineage (NCBI taxonomy): Eukaryota > Metazoa > Arthropoda > Insecta > Diptera > Drosophilidae > Drosophila > Drosophila monieri. The sequence continues at coordinate 17,912,458 of JAWNPJ010000001.1, forward strand.
TAGAAAAATGGGACTTGCTACAGACTCCTCTTTTGGCAAACTTTAGGATCTAGAAAATTTCATAAGGATCGGCCGACTATATCCTATAGCTGCCATATAACTGATTGATCGGAAATGCCATATCTCTGTTGTTTCTCAAGTTAGAAGGATGTGACTTGCTGCAGACTCCTCTTTTAGAAAACGTATAGGATCTAGAAAATGTCATAAGGATCGGCGGACTATATCCTATAGCTGCCATATAACTTATTGATCAGAAATGCCATATCTCTGTTGTTTCTCAAGTAAGAAAAATGGGACTTGCTACAGACTCCTCTTTTGGAAAACTTATAGGATCTACAAAATTTCATAAGGATCGGCCTACTATATCCTATAGCTGCCATATAACTGATTGATCGGAAATGCCATATCTCTGTTGTTTCTTAAGTAAGAAGGATGTGACTTGCTACAGCCTCCTCTTTTGGCAAACTTATAGGATCTACAAAATTTTATAAGGATCGGCGGACTATATCCTATAGCTGCCATATAACTGATTGATCGGAAATGCCATATCTCTGTTGTTTCTCAAGTTAGAAGAATGGGACTTGCTACAGACTCCTCTTTTGGCAAACTTATAGGATCAAGAAAATTTCATAAGGATCGGCCGACTGTATCCTATAGCTGCCATATAACTGATTGATCGGAAATGCCATATCTCTGTTGTTTTTCAAGTTAGAAAGATGGGACTTGCTATGGAATAATTTTTGGCAAACTTATAGGATCTACAAAATTTCATAAGGATCGGCCGACTATATCCTATAGCTGCCATATAACTGATTGATCGGAAATGCCATATCTCTGTTGTTTCTCAAGTTAGAAAAATGGGACTTGCTACAGACTCCTCTTTTGGCAAACTTTAGGATCTAGAAAATTTCATAAGGATCGGCCGACTATATCCTATAGCTGCCATATAGCTGATTGATCGGAAATGCCATATCTCTCTTGTTTCTTAAGTTAGAAGGATGTGACTTGCTACAGACTCCTCTTTTGGCAAATTTATAGGATCTAGAAAATTTCATAAGGATCGGCCGACTATATCCTATAGCTGCCATATAACTGATTGATCAGAAATGCCATATCTCTGTTGTTTCTCAAGTTAGAAGAATGGGACTTGCTACAGACTCCTCTTTTGGCAAACTTATAGGATCAAGAAAATTTCATAAGGATCGGCCGACTGTATCCTATAGCTGCCATATAACTGATTGATCGGAAATGCCATATCTCTGTTGTTTTTCAAGTTAGAAAGATGGGACTTGCTATGGAATAATTTTTGGCAAACTTATAGGATCTACAAAATTTCATAAGGATCGGCCGACTATATCCTATAGCTGCCATATAACTGATTGATCGGAAATGCCATATCTCTGTTGTTTCTCAAGTTAGAAAAATGGGACTTGCTACAGACTCCTCTTTTGGCAAACTTTAGGATCTAGAAAATTTCATAATGATCGGCCGACTATATCCTATAGCTGCCATATAACTGATTGATCGGAAATGCCATATCTCGGTTGTTTCTCAAGTTAGAAGGATGTGACTTGCTGCAGACTCCTCTTTTGGAAAACGTATAGGATCTAGAAAATGTCATAAGGATCGGCGGACTATATCCTATAGCTGCCATATAACTGATTGATCGGAAATGCCATATCTCTGTTGTTTCTCAAGTTAGAAGGATGTGACTTGCTGCAGACTCCTCTTTTGGAAAACGTATAGGATCTAGAAAATGTCATAAGGATCGGCGGACTATATCCTATAGCTGCCATATAACTGATTGATCAGAAATTCCATATCTCTGTTGTTTCTCAAGTAAGAAGGATGTGACTTGCTACAGCCTCCTCTTTTGGCAAACTTATAGGATCTACAAAATTTCATAAGGATCGGCCGACTATATCCTATAGCTGCCATATAACTGATTGATCGGAAATGCCATATCTCTGTTGTTTCTCAAGTTAGAAAAATGGGACTTGCTACAGACTCCTCTTTTGGCAAACTTTAGGATCTAGAAAATTTCATAAGGATCGGCCGACTATATCCTATAGCTGCCATATAACTGATTGATCGGAAATGCCATATCTCTGTTGTTTCTCAATTTAGAAGGATGTGACTTGCTGCAGACTCCTCTTTTAGAAAACGTATAGGATCTAGAAAATGTCATAAGGATCGGCGGACTATATCCTATAGCTGCCATATAACTTATTGATCAGAAATGCCATATCTCTGTTGTTTCTCAAGTAAGAAAAATGGGACTTGCTACAGACTCCTCTTTTGGAAAACTTATAGGATCTAGACAATTTCATAAGGATCGGCCGACTATATCCTATAGCTGCCATATAACTGATTGATCGGAAATGCCATATCTCTGTTGTTTCTTAAGTAAGAAGGATGTGACTTGCTACAGCCTCCTCTTTTGGCAAACTTATAGGATCTACAAAATTTCATAAGGATCGGCCGACTATATCCTATAGCTGCCATATAACTGATTGATCGGAAATGCCATATCTCTGTTGTTTCTCAAGTTAGAAAAATGGGACTTGCTACAGACTCCTCTTTTGGCAAACTTATAGGATCTACAAAATTTCATAAGGATCGGCCGACTGTATCCTATAGCTGCCATATAACTGATTGATCGGAAATGCCATATCTCTGTTGTTTTTCAAGTTAGAAAGATGGGACTTGCTATGGAATAATTTTTGGCAAACTTATAGGATCTAAAAAATTTCATAAGGATCGGCCGACTATATCCTATAGCTGCCATATAACTGATTGATCGGAAATGCCATATCTCTGTTGTTTCTCAAGTTAGAAAAATGGGACTTGCTACAGACTCCTCTTTTGGCAAACTTTAGGATCTAGAAAATTTCATAAGGATCGGCGGACTATATCCTATAGCTGCCATATAACTGATTGATCGGAAATGCCATATCTCTGTTGTTTCTCAAGTTAGAAAAATGGGACTTGCTACAGACTCCTCTTTTGGCAAACTTTAGGATCTAGAAAATTTCATAAGAATCGGCCGACTATATCCTATAGCTGCCATATAACTGATTGATCGGAAATGCCATATCTCTCTTGTTTCTCAAGTTAGAAGGATGTGACTTGCTACTGACTCCTCTTTTAAAAAACTTATAGGATCTAGAAAATTTCATAAGGATCGGCCGACTATATCCTATAGCTGCCATATTACTGATTGATCAGAAATGCCATATCTCTGTTGTTTCTCAAGTTAGAAGAATGGGACTTGCTACAGACTCCTCTTTTGGAAAACGTATAGGATCTAGAAAATGTCATAAGGATCGGCGGACTATATCCTATAGCTGCCATATAACTGATTGATCGGAAATGCCATATCTCTGTTGTTTCTCAAGTTAGAAGGATGTGACTTGCTGCAGACTCCTCTTTGGAAAACGTATAGGATCTAGAAAATGTCATAAGGATCGGCGGACTATATCCTATAGCTGCCATATAACTGATTGATCAGAAATGCCATGTCTCTGTTGTTTCTCAAGTAAGAAGGATGTGACTTGCTACAGCCTCCTCTTTTGGCAAACTTATAGGATCTACAAAATTTCATAAGGATCGGCCGACTATATCCTATAGCTGCCATATAACTGATTGATCGGAAATGCCATATCTCTGTTGTTTCTCAAGTTAGAAGGATGTGACTTGCTGCAGACTCCTCTTTTAGAAAACGTATAGGATCTAGAAAATGTCATAAGGATCGGCGGACTATATCCTATAGCTGCCATATAACTTATTGATCAGAAATGCCATATCTCTGTTATTTCTCAAGTAAGAAAAATGGGACTTGCTACAGACTCCTCTTTTGGAAAACTTAATTTCATAAGGATCGGCCTACTATATCCTATAGCTGCCATATAACTGATTGATCGGAAATGCCATATCTCTGTTGTTTCTTAAGTAAGAAGGATGTGACTTGCTACAGCCTCCTCTTTTGGCAAACTTATAGGATCTACAAAATTTCATAAGGATCGGCCGACTATATCCTATAGCTGCCATATAACTGATTGATCGGAAATGCCATATCTCTGTTGTTTCTCAAGTTAGAAGAATGGGACTTGCTACAGACTCCTCTTTTGGCAAACTTATAGGATCTACAAAATTTCATAAGGATCGGCCGACTGTATCCTATAGCTGCCATATAACTGATTGATCGGAAATGCCATATCTCTGTTGTTTTTCAAGTTAGAAAGATGGGACTTGCTATGGAAAAATTTTTGGCAAACTTATAGGATCTACAAAATTTCATAAGGATCGGCCGACTATATCCTATAGCTGCCATATCACTGATTGATCGGAAATGCCATATCTCGGTTGTTTCTCAAGTTAGAAAAATGGGACTTGCTACAGACTCCTCTTTTGGCAAACTTTAGGATCTAGAAAATTTCATAAGGATCGGCCGACTATATCCTATAGCTGCCATATAACTGATTGATCGGAAATGCCATATCTCTTTTGTTTCTTAAGGTAGAAGGATGTGACTTGCTACAGACTCCTCTTTTAAAAAACTTATAGGATCTACAAAATTTCATAAGGATCGGCCGACTATATCCTATAGCTGCCATATAACTGATTGATCGGAAATGCCATATCTCTGTTGTTTCTCTAGTTAGAAGGATGTGACTTGCTACAGACTCCTCTTTTGGAAAACTTATAGGATCTAGAAAATTTCATAAGGATCGGCCGACTATATCCTATAGTTGCCATATAACTGATTGATCGGAAATGCCAAGGATCGGCCGACTATATCCTATAACTGCCATATAACTGATTGATCGGAAATGCCATATCTCTGTTGTTTCTCAAGTTAGAAGGATGTGACTTGCTACTGACTCCTCTTTTGGCAAACTTATAGGATCAAGAAAATTTCATAAGGATCGGCCGACTGTATCCTATAGCTGCCATATAACTGATTGATCGGAAATGCCTTATCTCTGTTGTTTTTCAAGTTAGAAAGATGGGACTTGCTATGGAAAAATTTTTGGCAAACTTATAGGATCTACAAAATTTCATAAGGATCGGCCGACTATATCCTATAGCTGCCATATCACTGATTGATCGGAAATGCCATATCTCGGTTGTTTCTCAAGTTAGAAAAATGGGACTTGCTACAGACTCCTCTTTTGGCAAACTTTAGGATCTAGAAAATTTCATAAGGATCGGCCGACTATATCCTATAGCTGCCATATAACTGATTGATCGGAAATGCCATATCTCTTTTGTTTCTTAAGGTAGAAGGATGTGACTTGCTACAGACTCCTCTTTTAAAAAACTTATAGGATCTACAAAATTTCATAAGGATCGGCGGACTATATCCTATAGCTGCCATATAACTGATTGATCGGAAATGCCATATCTCTGTTGTTTCTCTAGTTAGAAGGATGTGACTTGCTACAGACTCCTCTTTTGGAAAACTTATAGGATCTAGAAAATTTCATAAGGATCGGCCGACTATATCCTATAGCTTCCATATAACTGATTGATCGGAAATGCCTTATCTCTGTTGTTTTTCAAGTTAGAAAGATGGGACTTGCTATGGAATAATTTTTGGCAAACTTATAGGATCTAGAAAATTTCATAAGGATCGGCCGACTATATCCTATAGCTTCCATATAACTGATTGATCGGAAATGCCTTATCTCTGTTGTTTTTCAAGTTAGAAAGATGGGACTTGCTATGGAAAAATTTTTGGCAAACTTATAGGATCTACAAAATTTCATAAGGATCGGCCGACTATATCCTATAGCTGCCATATAACTGATTGATCGGAAATGCCATATCTCTGTTGTTTCTTAAGTTAGAAGGATGTGTCTTGCTACAGACTGCTCTTTTGAAAAACTTATAGGATCTAGAAAATTTCATAAGGATCGGCCGACTATATCCTATAGCTGCCATATAACTGATTGATCGGAAATGCCATATCTCTGTTATTTTTTAAGTTAGAAAGATGGGACTTGCTACAAGTTAATTTTTTGGCAAACTTATAAGATCTACAAAATTTCATAAGGATCGGCCGACTATATCCTATAGCTGCCATATAACTGATTGATCGGAAATGCCATATCTCTGTTGTTTCTCAAGTTAGAAGGATGTGACTTGCTACAGACTCCTCTTTTGGAAAACTTATGGGATCTACAAAATTTCATAAGGATCGGCCGACTATATCCTATAGCTGCCATATAACTGATTGATCGGAAATGCCATATCTCTGTTGTTTTTCAAGTTAGAAAGATGGGACTTGCTATGGAATAATTTTTGGCAAACTTATAGGATCTAGAAAATTTCATAAGGATCGGCCGACTATATCCTATAGCTTCCATATAACTGATTGATCGGAAATGCCTTATCTCTGTTGTTTTTCAAGTTAGAAAGATGGGACTTGCTATGGAAAAATTTTTGGCAAACTTATAGGATCTACAAAATTTCATAAGGATCGGCCGACTATATCCTATAGCTGCCATATAACTGATTGATCGGAAATGCCATATCTCTGTTTTTTCTCAAGTTAGAAGGATGTGACTTGCTACAGACTCCTCTTTTGGAAAACTTATAGGAGCTACAAAATTTCATAAGGATCGGCCGACTATATCCTATAGCTGCCATATAACTGATTGATCGGAAATGCCTTATCTCTGTTGTTTTTCAAGTTAGAAAGATGGGACTTGCTATGGAAAAATTTTTGGCAAACTTATAGGATCTACAAAATTTCATAAGGATCGGCCGACTATATCCTATAGCTGCCATATAACTGATTGATCGGAAATGCCATATCTCTGTTGTTTCTTAAGTTAGAAGGATGTGTCTTGCTACAGACTGCTCTTTTGGAAAACTTATAGGATCTAGAAAATTTCATAAGGATCGGCCGACTATATCCTATAGCTGCCATATAACTGATTGATCGGAAATGCCATATCTCTGTTATTTTTTAAGTTAGAAAGATGGGACTTGCTACAAGTTAATTTTTTGGCAAACTTATAAGATCTACAAAATTTCATAAGGATCGGCCGACTATATCCTGTAGCTGCCATATAACTGATTGATCGGAAATGCCATATCTCTGTTGTTTCTCAAGTAAGAAGAATGGGACTTGCTACAGACTCCTCTTTTGACAAACCTATAAGATCTAGAAAATTTCATAAGGATCGGCCGACTATATCCTATAGCTGCCATATAACTGATTGATCGGAAATGCCATATCTCTGTCGTTTCTTAAGTTAGAAGAATGGGACTTGCTACAGACTTCTCTTTTGGAAAACTTATGGGATCTACAAAATTTCATAAGGATCGGCGGACTATATCCTATAGCTGCCATATAACTGATTAATCGGAAATGCCATATCTCTCTTGTTTTTCATGTTAGCACAATATGACTTTCTATAAGTTAATTTTTTGGCAAACTTATAGGATCTAGAAAATTTCATAAGGATCGGCCGACTATATCCTATAGCTGCCATATAACTGATTAATCGGAAATGCCATATCTCTGTTGTTTCTTAAGTTAGATGGATGTGACTTGCTACAGACTCCTCTTTTGGAAAACTTATAGGATCTAAAAAATTTCATAAGGATCGGCCGATTATATCCTATAGCAGCCATATAACTGATTGATCGGAAGTGCCATATCTCTGTTGTTTTGTCATGTTAGAAGGATGTGACTTGCTACAGACTCCTCTTTTGGAAAACTTATAGGATCTAGAAAATGTCATAAGGATCGGCGGACTATATCCTATAGCTGCCATATAACTGATTGATCGGAAATGCCATATCTCTGTTGTTTCTTAAGGTAGAAGGATGTGACTTGCTACAGACTCCTCTTTTGGAAAACTTATAGGATCTAGTAAATTTCATAAGGATCTGCCTACTATATCCTATAGCTGCCATATAACTGATTGATCGGCAATGCCATATCTCTGTCGTTTCTGAAGTTAGAAGGATGTGACTTGCTACAGACTCCTCTTTTGGAAAACTTATAGGATCTAGAAAATGTCATAAGGATCGGCGGACTATATCCTATAGCTGCCATATAACTGATTGATCGGAAATGCCATATCTCTGTTGTTTCTTAAGGTAGAAGGATGTGACTTGCTACAGACTCCTCTTTTGGCAAACTTATAGGATCTGTTGTTTTTTAAGTTAGAAGGATGTGATTTGCTACAGACTCCTCTTTTGAAAAACTTCCATATAACTGCTATAGGATATTAAATTTTTTTATTTTAAAATTAAAATTACTTTTATTTTTGGTCCAATACGCTGTAAGGGTACGATTAGAATTGAAATGCATAGAAGATGAATCAAAATAATATAAACAACCTTTAATCGATAAGCATTAGTCGATAAAGTAAGTCGATAACAGATTGCTGTAACAGCCCATTTAAAGCTGTTAAGGCGAACCATCTTTCAACCAAATCATCTGACAACCAAATTTCCGCTCGATCCAAATGTTCTTTTGCGATCAAAGCTCACAAGGGAACAATAATATAGTTGGGTAATAGAACAAAGTTGAAAACTCCCCACTGGGAAAATTGTTATAGTACCTAATACGGTGCACGAATGTGAAATAGAGCAGCAGGGGAGAAATACTGGCCGTGAATGTGCGCAGCCGTTTGCATCTGCACGTGTGTGTGTGTCCGAAAACCTCCAGTTTAGCAGGCCAAAATGTTGCCCATTAGGTTAATAATAGAAGTGTTTAAGGTTTTGTTCAACATCCCGCAATCGTGAGCGGATCGCCCAACCAAAAGCTTACGGCAAGCAACTTGTCCCGTTTCGACCCAGAAGTTCGCGGCGGAGCCACCGCGTATCTTATTGATCAGCAACCGCGATCAGCCACTAAACGTGCACGAAACCGGACCAGACTCAAGCTACGATAGGCAAGGATTTTTGTGGTCACCGGAGACGTGTGCGTGATTGGGGCAGCAGTGGATCAGGAGTGATGCTGAACCTTGCCAATTAGGAGCCTATATGAGAAAACAACCCACTTTCTTGCGGCGAACCTCATGTTTATATAACCTTACATAGCTCGACGATCGCTGCGGCAACCATCTCGTCCGTAGTGGCGACTTTCCGAAACAACAACAACAACTATGAGATAAACTCAACAAGCTGTTCCAGTATCAGCATGTTTTCTTAAGAAGAATAAAATTTTTTTTTTATATAGCACTTATCATTTTTTGGCATCATGTGCATCGAACCCTCGTAATTTACTCTAAATTTAACCACGTTCCCCAAAACATACACTCTACAGGCCTGCGGACTTCGAGGGATTGGTTTCGTGAGTAAACATATAGTCTCGATCATATAAACAATGCCGCTCTAAGAAAGCGTATGAATATTCAGTTCCGGTCACATGCCTAAAGTTTAGTCTACCTAAACTCGTTAATCTTAATTTATACTCGTACCTTAATATATATATACATGTTAATGTTATATATATGAGTTAAAAAAATTGCATTAGTATTCTTTAAAAAAAAAGAATTATTCTTTTATGTTTCGTTTATTTGAGTGTCGAATTAGAACTGACTATTATGATTCTTATAATTTATAACTAAACCTATGTGTCGCTCCGTCGCTGCCGCGATCTCGGTCGCGGTTGCTGCTGCTGCTGGCGTCCCTAGATGTCATTGGTAGCTGATGTTGCTGCTGCAACTAAAGTCCATGTTTTGGCTCCTAATTGGTCAATGCAAGTGCAATATGTTGTTGATAGATGCACTTGCCATTGGGCTCAGTGAGCTTGCCAAGTATTTTGGTGTTTTCTTTCTCTTAGCTTTCTCACGATCGCAAGCATAATCAATGCTTACTCAGCGCACGTGTTTTTCGATCCGTGTGACCCTTATTGGTGCCACGGCATCATATTGCGTCCGGTGCGCGGTGCACTCAATGTGGTTGCGGAAGCCTCGTTCACAACGTAGAAGGGAACTGGGTTTGCTGAGGATGGATCCGTTGGTGGTTTCTTGTTTTTGGGGCAGCTGCTTTTATTTTGCACTTTCTAAGTAGCATTGTGATCAGACTTTTGATTATTATGAGCAGGATAGTGGCTGACGTATAATTCACGGATGCCTTCTCTTCTTTAATTTTGTTCAGGATCTTAGTGTTATTTATATTAAGTTCCTTGATTAATTGCACGGAGAGGATTTCCTTAATTTTAGGGTTTGCCTCTAAGAGTTGGAGAGTTCTTCTGTAGTGTAGATGTTTCCGCCGATCTGTACTCTGATGTTTCTGTACTGGATGATGAAAGATCCTTGGATATTAATGTTTTTTCCGTCTAATGACACCGTTCCATTAAATTCGTTCAGCATCAGTGTACCCGGTATTAAATTCTCAAAATGAGGCACATGTTGACTATTGATTGCCTTGCATTCCGGTGGTCTTAAGCTTAATAGAGCGCTTACACAAGTATCGTTGCTTAAATCTAACAGTTTTTCCTTAACACAAATTGTTCTATCGTTATGCGATTCACATGGTTTACATTCTAACAAGTTTTCGAATTTTATGTAATTTATTACTTGAGCCTTTTTTACTGCTTTTTTTTTACTGCTTGGATTAATAGAGTTTTACAGGTTTCATCACTTATTATCGGGATACTTATAATATACAGAAGGTCGTTATTATTTGATGCATGTTTGACTTTTGAAAATTCTAATCGTTCTTCAGTATTAATGAATAGGTTATGCTTTTTATTAAAAATTTGTTCTATAATATTCGTTTCAATTGTTGAGAATATAAAAGAGTTTACAATATTTGTGTTGGCCCAAGTTATGGCATGTGGTATATTGGAAATTTCTTCTTTTACTATTTGAATATATTGATTTATTTATGCCGTGCTGCTGCCTGACCCGACATTCCCCCCCAGTTGAGGCCTGTCCTTCAGCTTGATCCTTAAGGGGCAGTTAGCGAAAACCGCCTCCACATACAACCCATCCAAGCCTTGTTTTCTGCAACAACGGTAGGCCAGATGAAAGCTGGATTTCCCCAGCACACAATAGTTCATAAAATAGACTGGCTCCGATAAGCAAATCGATACGTTGTGGCCGGAAAAACTTTGGATCGGCTAAAGTGAGGTTGGCCGGAATATTCCAGCTGGAGACGTCCAAGCTGAAACTAGGCTGGAGATCCGTGATGCTGGGGGCGATGACAGCGTTGACAAAGGCCGAATATTCGGAGCAACGGGTCCGCAGGAGCACATCGACGGATAATTCGTCTGTCGCGAAGGCAGTGTTGCCAATTCCAGACATTGCCATGGAAGATTTGCGTCTAGAAAGCTGCAGCTGACTAGCCAGTCGGGAAGTTATCACGTGCACTTGCGATCCTGAATCCAATAGAGCTCGGCAAGGAACAAGGAACAAGGAACCTCGTTTGTGGCTGACGTAGATGATACAACAGAAGGCTGGCTACTGGATGACTGTACTTCCAAAAAATGCAGCAGGCTGTGATGCCTCCTCCCACAACTGCGACAATTAGCAGCGAGGGACTCACGCAGGTGATGACCAGGTTGGAGACATTTCCGACATAGACCGAGTCGCCTAGCATCACCAAGGCGGCTCTCAGGGGGCATTAACAAAAATCTGGGGCATGCAGACACTACGTGGGACCACCCACCACATAATCTACAAGCAGGGGAAGGTGAATTAGTGACGATAAAGGACGATCTATTATTATTGTTCGAGACTCTACGTCTTCCCATCTGAGTGCCTGGCACGTAGGCGGTCATGGCCACATCCATAGCCTCCAGAGTCCTGCACCGCTGCTCCAAAAATTCTGCCATCGACTTCCAGGTAGGGATGAGGTCCAAGTTCGACGCATTTTGACATTCCTCCCACTTGACCTGGGTAGCTGGGTCCAACCGTTGAAGGATCACTTGGACAATGATACTGCTGGCGATCTGCATGGTCGTCACCAAATTTTGCAAGGCTCGCATGTGGGCATTGAATATATCGGAAAGCCCTCGATGCGATGCCACTGAGCCACCTTCCAATAGGCTGAGGCCCAGAATCCCGTTCACATGAGCCTGAAATATTAACCGACGGTTATTAAATCGTTTTTCTAGAAGACGCAACGCGACATCATAATTCTCCTCGGAGATTTCCAAGGAACGAACTGCTTCTAGTGCTGAGTCCCGAAGACAAGACCGCAACCTCTGCAGCTTTTCCACCTTACTTATGTGAGGATTGCAGCCCACGATCGTTGAGAAAGCCGAGTGAAACTCAGCCCACTCCGAATATCCTCCGCTAAAAGTAGGAAGAGGAAGAGGAGGCAAGGCTTGAAAACTCCGACTGAGCGCTGAGTCCACCTGAATACTGGAAACTCCGCTGGCCTGGGTGGAATGGGCAGCAATTCGAGCAGAGCGCAACGACGTCTCGTGCTCGATTTCGGCATGCATCGTAGCTACAAGCTCAGACACTGTCCATCGCAAGTCGCTGCTTATCTCAGAAATATCTAACTCTTCAAGCTCCCCGTGGATGGCCTTAAAATCATCGTACATGGCGACCAACTGGCCGTGACGCACATGGAGCATAGCATCTTCCACCTTTGACATTGGCTGCAGGGCGCCTTGGATCCTCTTTAAATCCTGGAGGATACCCTTTGCCTTGCATTTTAAAATCGCACTCCGAGATGGAGTGGGTTCTCCTGTGACGGCGCCGCTGGAGTTCATCGCCACTATAATTGAAATACGCTCAATTGAAGTAAAACCGCGCACAAATTAATTTTGGCGCCAAGATTATAGCTCTTGTTTATTTTATTATATTTAATTATATTTGAGCGCAGCGAACACGATTTATCCCACTGTGCGCTCAGAACCGTACACTGAGTTGTGGAATGTATATATATATGAACTTTGAGGAGATTAAATCTCCCACACGCCAAGACAGGTGGCAAGAAGGGGGGCAGCAGCGGGGTAAGGGATCGCGCGGCCGTGCGCGGATGCAGGAGAAAGCGGAGACAACGTGGAACGTAACGGTTCCGGACGAGCCCCTGTGACGGCCGTGCGCGGATGCAGGAGGAAGCGGAGACAACGTGGAACGTAACGGTTCCGGTCGGGCCTGCGCGACAGCCGTGCCCGGATGTAGGAGAAAGAGACGGGGGGCGGGGAACATAGCGGCCGCGGTGGCCGAGGTGTTTAAAAAGCACGGAAGGAGCGAAAGGCGATTGGGGTGACCAAGAGAAGCGTGGGGGAAGCGCCGGTAAAAGAGCCAATGCCCGGCATAATAACAATGCGGGCCGGTGGCCAAAGGGGGAGCGCGGGGGGAGCGCCTGGAAGAAAGCCGCTGCCGCGGCATAATAAAGATGCAGGCCGGTGGCCAAAGGGGGAAAAGGGGGTGTGAACGGGAGCCGCTGGTGCGACTAATTGGAAAGTGGGATTAACGGCGGGAATAGAAAGCCGAAGGATTAACGGCAGGAAGAAAGAGTTGCAAGGATTAACGGGCGCCTCTGGACCTATATAAGGAGGGCCCTGGAGTAAATCGGGACCGAGTCTTCTAGGGAAGCTGGCAGAGTTGAGTGAAAGACCCCCCGTGGGTAAGTCTAACATTCAAGAGAAAGTTTCCTTGGAGTAATTAGGAGTAAAGGCTGAAGGACCCCCCGTGGGTAAGTCCGACAGTCACAAGTGCGAGGATAAAAGCGAGTGCGTAAAGACATACGATCATTGGCTCAAGGACCCCCTGTGGGTAAGTCCAGCGGCTGTACGCGAATCATCGGGATAAATCAAGGAGCAAATAGGAAAAGAATCCAGGATCCGCGGCGGAACTGAAGCCCAAGGGTAAATAGAGTCGGGTTGGGTTACTCCCGGACACGACAGGTATCCTGGTGTGATAGCAAGGGCGTCGGATCGGTCTGGCGTACGCCTTACAGATTCCTTCCCGTTGTGACCAGGTGTGATCCTGTAAAGCGAGGGGACTCAAGCCCAACAGATAAAACCAAACAGGAACGTCCCGGTAAGGTCGGAAGATTCCTGATCCAGGCGCTGGAGCGTATGCACAGCGTATCGCCTGGAGTTAAAGGAAGCGCGACGCCAAACCTCTGGTCGCCCATAAATCCTGCGGAGCGTATGCACGCCGGTGTTTGGAGGCGAGTGGCAGACGCAACCGGGGGCGTGTCCTGTAGGGTAGGTAGGCCCTTCGTGCCCTGATCCGGCCGCCAGGCACTAAGAAGCGTAGCCTGCCAGGCGTACGCCTGGGAGGTGAGCCTATTGGTACGCCAACACGGGTCAGGTGCCGGCCACGGCGAAAGGGCAATCCCAGTGAGCCAAGGATAACAGCGATCCACACACACACACCCACTGAAGAGGAGCAGCGACAGCGACGAAAGGAGCAGCGACAACAGGAGCGGCGACAACGAGGGCATCGTCTACAGAAGCAGCGTCAACGAGAGAAGGACATCAGGAGCAGCGTCACCGGCACGAGAGGGGCAACATAGGCCCCGCAACTGGAGCACGTGAGTCCAAACGGAGGAAACCGTGAGCCGAACCGGCGCCAGGCACTGAGAACCACACGTCCTGCTGGGCGAAAGCTTTGGGGGGGCGTGTGTATCGGCACCAACCCGGAACGGTGACCGGGGACCGAGGGGAGGACGAGCGGTCGATCGGCCGAGCCGAGCAGCCGGTGAGATTAACCCTTTCATGAACCTTGTACAAATATTGTGTAAATAAAGGGTATATTTTGTAAAAGAAGCAATCCGGTGTTATTTCTGGGCTCGGGCAGTCACGTCGAATCTATAAATTTGGTGGAACGATCCATAAACTCTTTGAGCTAGCCGCGGCATTTGTTGCAAGCATCGATCAGCAAGAAAAGTTCGTTACAGAACGCTTGTGTAAGGCGAATGCACTTGCAAGTGGAACGTATATATGTATGTATGTATGTTGGCGGACCGGATAACAATTGTATTTTATGCCTATGTATTTATTTATATTATTAAATGATTTGTGTATAAATACAAAATAATTGTTTCACTGATGCACTGTATGCCGTTTATGTTCAAAAATGCACATACATATGTTAATACACCGCAAAAAAACTGAATCTGGTATATTTGCACTAGTTATATTTAATGTTCGTGAAATTGTTAATTTTATTAATTATATCACGTCGGGTTCACCAATGTTTGGTCATTGAGCTTTTTCAATGACCTTTTCCCTTTTTTCCAAAATAACATAAAGATGAAAGTATTTATTTCACAACGTTATAAAATGTTTATTTGTTCGCATATGAAATGGAGTGCTAGAAAGCTCCGATTTATAATGCGTATGCACTGAGATAGAGAGCATAGGCCGGGCGAAAGATCGCTAACTTAATAATAAACATAAATAAAGCCGAGCGGCCGAGAAGAGTCGGCTTGCGACCAACAACAGCGATGAGATAATGAATATATGCTAAACTATAATTATTACATTTGTAAATATATATTACATTTATATTGATTTATTTATGCCGTGCTGCTGCCTGACCCGACAACATTCGTTACGTTACTTTTTTGATTAATTTTCTCGCTTAAAAGTTTAATTGTTATAACTTGTTTGTTATTATTTTCTAATTGTCCGTTTATTTTGTTTTTTAATATTTCGTGGTCATGGTGGTCCGGTGATCCTGACAACCGTTTCTATGCCGATCCTTAGATTTCTATTTTTCTTTTTTGTCTATTGTTCATTCTTAATTTGAGAAGGTTTTGTTTTATTTGAGATAATCCGTAAGACACGTAAGGGTGTAGATGATGCGATGGAGTGAGGTTGTTTAGTACCTGTTGAAGTTGGTCAAATGTGTTGTGGTATTTTTTTATATCGAATGTATGGATGATTTAAAATGTTACCTCTTGTTTGGCCGCACGTCCAGTTTCAAGTGAAATCCCCTGTGAGTTGGAATAGTCGAGGACTGTGGACAGACCCAGGCAAGTTGGTATGAATAGTCTGAAAGTTAGTTTCTAATGTTATTCTTGGGTATTACTTTCCCGGATTGAGTTTTAATTGTAGTGTTATTATTTTCACATGAATTTTTACTGTTTTTTTCCTGATTATGATATTCTAAGTCGGCTACTTGCTTTTTCTTAATTTTTTCCCTGATTTCGGTCCGCTGTTTCTCTATATCTTCCGTGGTGTTCAGAGAGGGGCGTCTGAAAAACACCTCAACTGGTTTTTCCTTTTTTACTGAATGAATAGACCTATTGTATTCTTCGACTGATTTAAAAACTAAGTCTACGAATCTTATACTTCCGTTATTTTTTTTAATGCATCTCATGATTTCAGAAAGCGTTGAATGAATTCGTTTTATTTGGCCGTTGCTTGTTGAAGCGTATGGGGCTGTTGTATGGACTAATATTTTAAGTTGATCTTCTAAAAGGAATCGAATCGCAGCAGAGGAGAAGGCGCTTTCGTTATCCATTACTACCTACTTGGGCATGCCCAAAGGTATCAGCATTTCTCTCAAATGAGTTTTAGTTTCCTCAGAGGTTATTGAATTTAATATTTTGATTTGGGCGTATTTAGAGAACTTGTCGAGACCAGATCGAATATTATTATTTTCTGTAATGTAAATGTCTATGTGGATGATTTCTTCTGGGGTCTTGGTGGGTGTCTTTCGTATTTGGATTCTCTACAGGTTTGACAGGATTGGACTATTGCTTGGATTTTCCTTTGAGCTTGCGGGAACAAATATTTCTTAAATATCTGTATTTTGTTTTCTTTCGCGTCCCTGTGTGCCCTTTTATACTCTAATATAATGATCTGGTTCTGGGTTGTTTCTGAGGTTACATCCTCAACCTGATTACTAGTAAACCTAACTTTGTAAGACTTGAAGTGTGTGGGGTAAATAGCTTGAATTTTGGCCATTATTTCTTCTGAAGTGTAGATACCATTGATAATTCTTGGATCTAGTCGGACGCGGAGTATATTTACGTTTTCCTGTTCCGTGTAAGAACTCTTTTTTATTTTATGACGATGGAAAGTTGGAAATGCAATTTCGAGATTATACGAATCAGTGTTTTCTTTTAATAAAAAAATTTGGTTTTTAATTATGTTGATCGGGGCGTCTACGAAGAATATTAATTAAGTTATGTGAGGAACTTTCGTCGCTGTGAATTGTAGAGTCTGAATGGACTGAATTAATTTGGGGTCGAGCTCTGGATTGGGCGTCTGCTACCACATTAGCCACACCAATCTTGTATTTAATCTCGGGCTTTTAAATTCCAGCGTTTAAGCTTGGCGTTGTGATTATTTGCACTATTCAAAAAGGTCAGTTGGTCTGTAGAATTACTCTGTATCACTTTCGCATATCCGTACAGATAATGTATCGTATGGGAGGGCCCATACGATAGCTAACATTTCCCTTTTGTTCGTTGCGGAATTTTCTTCCGTTTTTGAGAGGGTACGGGATATGAATGTTATTGGTCTGTGATTCCGATCTAAGAACTCACCTATGCCAAAATTTGATGCGTCTGTAATAATTTGGAATTCCTTCGTGAAGTCTGGGTACGCTAATGTTAAATGCCCGGAGTGAACTGTGTTTTTATACCCTTGCAGAGGGTATTATTATTTTGGTCAAATCATAAATCATATAAGTCGGAACGGCCGGGATCGGTCAACTATATCCTATAGCTGCCATATAACTGATTGATCGGAAATGCCATAACTTTGTTGTCTTTTAAGTTAGAAAAATTGAATTTCCTATGGATTCTACTTTGGAAAAATTAATTCGATTTGTAAAATTTCTTAAGGACGACTATAGACTATAGCTCTCATATAACTGATTCATCGGAAATGCCATAACTTTGTTGTTTTTTAAGTTCGAAGGATGGGATTTTTATGGATTCCACTTTGGGAAAATTAATTCGATCTGCCCAATTTCATATGGATCGGCCAACTATATAAGATCCGGTATATATCTAATAATATAAGCTGCCACTTAACTGCAAGGGTAGATAAACTTTGGGCTCCGCCCGAAAATATCTTTCTTATCTTGTTAAGTCTAGTACTGAGAAAAATCGATTGTTTCCTAATTGTGCGATTATTTTGCCTATTTCGGGGTTGGGGTATCGATTGGATATTGTGACCTCGTTGAGATTCCTATAATTAATAACTAACCCTTATTTTTGTTTTTCATTCGGGTCGGTTTTTTTCAGGACTACCCAAACTGGTGCAATATATGGTGACTCTGAGAGTCTAATAATGCCATCTTGTAGCATTTCTAGAATTTGCTGTTCTACTTCTTGTCTAAGCTATGCTGAATATGGGTAATGTTTTCCGTAGAATTGGAGGGGTGTTCTAATTTCTCCTACAACTCTAGTTGTGTAAGTTAGTTTAGTTTCGGGGTCAGAGAAAAGGAAGGTTTGGTTGGGTGGTTTGGGTCGGGTTAATGTTGTTTCGAATGTCCTTGGTGGAATTGCGGGCTTCTGTACTTGGTTTGGATAGTAGTACAGATTTGGTTACAAAATTGACGTTCGGGCTAGCGCTTGCGGATACCCTCTAGTGGGTACTACATTATTTCTTCCAGAGTATACGGTTCTAGGGGTTTAGCAATTCCTAGTGATCTGATTTTCCATTAGGTTGCGAAGATGTAATGCATGGCCTAAGTCGTGAGTTTCTTTAATAGCCAAAAGTTGGGAAAGACTGTCGTTCAGGCCTCTTGAAAATGTATCCAGTGCTTTTATACAGTGCTCTTAAGGCCTGTATAGTTTCCTGAGATGCTTCGAGATTCCCAATTTGATTCAAAATAGCTATATTGTTGTGATATATTGTTTAATTCACCTATCGAGTTGCTGCCTTGGTTAAGTGCATAGAACTGATATTCTAGTGTCTTCAGATCTCGCCAATCAGCAAAATGTGCTGTCAGACATTTTGATATTGCCTCCCAATCCAAAGGTTTTTTATAGGATTCTAGGACAGCATCTGCTTGTCCGACGATTTTGTTCTTAATTGCTAATATTGCCGTAATGTTTTGGTGACCCTTTTTTACTGTCATAAATTTTTATAACGCATTTCTTTCAAGACGAGAATTCGGTCATGTTTCCGGGAAAGTCCTTAAGCGTCCGTACTATGCTTGGTAATTTATCTAGCTCGCCAATATTATGGGCTAGTGCCATTTATTGGATCGTCATTTTATTGGAGTTTTTAATGGATGATCGCTAATGGATCTTATAAGGGTTAATAGTACGGATGTCAAACTAATTATTGTAAATTTTTTTCTTAAAATTCGATCTTTTAATCTTCGTTAGAGTTTCGTTTTAATTGGAGTTTATGTTTTTAATTTATGGGATTTGTTGAGATTTATTAAAAATTATTATTAATATCTTCTTAAAACTCAAAATTCCTTTTTAAAAAATTCTTGGTAAGGCTTTTCTCCTAATTTCAGTTCGAGTTATTAATTTTGTTTTTCTTGAAAGTCAAAATTTCGTATATATTTTTCTTGTAAATTTATCGATTTATACATACATTTTTCGATTTAAATATTTCCTTTCTAGTATATTTACATTAAAAGCATTTTGACGAACTATCGTGACGATGGGTTCGGCTGATTCCTTTTTGTCCCACGCAGCAGCGATTTCTCTTCTGTGTCGATCTACTACGGAGCCTCAGGTACTGAAGGGATCACAGCGATAAAAATTTGGAGCCTCGTTTTTCCACTAGGCACAATTCCTTTAGGAGTGCGTTGTATCGTTTTTTTAATGGCACTTGTACACTTCCAATCGCGATGTTTGACGTTTCCGTTTGGCGATTTTTTTACCGATCTGAACAAGATTCTAAACTTGTATCCTTTCGCGGATTTTCACAAGTTCCCGGGCGCCAGTTAAAAAGATTACATTAATATTCTTTAAAAAAAAGAATATTAAAATATTTGTTCATTTATTTGAGTTTTGAATTGAACTGACAATTATGATTCTAATAATTTATAACTAAACCTATGCGTCGCTCCATCGCTGCCGCGATCTCGGTCGCCGTTGCTGCTCCTGCTGGCGTCCCTCGATGTCAATGGTAGCTGGTATTGTTGCTGTAACTGAAGTCCATGTCTTTGCTCCTAGTGGGTCAATACAGACTAAGACAGACTAAGAGAGGTTTTTAGGAATTTAGCAATATCAATTCAGTTATTGATTTTCCAGCCCCGACACCAAAAACTTTTAGAGAGGAAACCACCATCAAAAAATATGTATATTTTTTGTTTGCGACTTATCCTTGACACTTTGGACTAATAACTCGCCTACCATGAAGGCAAAAATAAAAAAACAAAAACTCATACAAGACACACGCCAATTTTCATGAAACTTGTTTCCGTGTATACGTTCAATACGATTTTTATACCCTTGCAGAGGGTATTATAATTTTGGTCAAAAGTGTGCAACGCAGTGAAGGAGACATCTCCGACCCGATCAGGATCACCTCCTGAGTCGATATAAGCATGTCCGTCTGTCTGTTTCTACGCAAACTAGTCTCTCATTTTTAAAGTATTAAAGCTATACAGACTTCAAACTTTGCACACATCCTTCTTTCCTTTGCAGGCAGTATATAAGTCCTAAAGCTGCCTAAATATAACTGATTGATCGGAAATGTAATAACTTTGATGTTTTTGATATTAGAAGGATGGGACTTTATATGCGTCCTATTTTGGGCCAACTAATTTGATCTGCCAAATTTCATAAGGGTCGGACGACTATATAAGATCAGATATATATCTAATAAAATAAGCTGCCACTTAACTGCTAGGGTATATCAACTTCGGCTTCGCCCGAAGTTAGCTTTCAATTCTTGTTTTATCCAGTTTCTGGCCAGAGAAAATGGGTTTTGTATTACCATCAGCCAAGTACGGTACAAATACAATACAATGCCTTTGGCAGAAAACTCACACATTTTATTTAAGTTTACTAAAGAAATACTTAGAAACTCCCTAAAATATATTCAGTAGTTATTTGTTTGCATCACACACCATCATCTTCACTGAAATCCTTTGATTATAGCCGGAGCCGAATGTTTTCGATAGAAGAGGAGGCTTAATCTTTTTGAACTTTGTAGTTTTGTCACAAAAGTTTGAAACCATTTCTTACCCTAAGAAACATAACATCCCAAGTAAGAGGATATACTCAAAACCAATACTTATATCCAGTATCCCGCTGTAAATCGACAGTTTTTTTCATCTTTAAGAACTTTTTTAACTGCTAAGAACTAAACAATTTCATTTTGACATTTGATTGGTCCGATCTATTCAAATATCAGGCGCATATGCGCCTGGCCTTGCCTTGCCCGGGAGTACTTCTTGTATACGTGCATAAGCTTCTTGTCCTTATCTCATTTTTGTCCATGGTGTGCGACCCCTCTATTTTCAATCCTAAGTTCACTCTCCTGCGAATATAACATAAATGAAGTCATATATTTAAACGCGTTGATTATATATTTTTTAGAACCGGGAAAACCTGGCGCTACCAAAACGATGGTAGCTAAGCAATCGCCTTAAATAAATTGAATAACACTTTAAATAAATATTTGTTAAAATAACCATATATTTCAATGACACCGTTTTGGTATAGTAGGATAGCTTACAGAATATAAAAAACAAGAATGGAAAGCTAACTTCGGGCGGAGCCGAAGTTGATATACCCTTGCAGATATGTGGCAGCTTATATTATTAGATATATATCGGATCTTATATAGTCGGCCGATCCTTATTAAACTCGGCAGATCAAATTAGTTTGCCGAAAGTAGAATCCATACAAAGTCCCAGTCTTCTAACTTAAAAAACAACAGAGATATGGCATTTCCGATCAATCAGTTATATGGCAGCTATAGGATATAGTCGGCCGATCCTTATGAAATTTGGCAGATCGAATAAGTTTGCTAAAAGAGAAGTTCACTGCAAGTCCCATCCTTCTAACTTAGAAAACAACGAACTTATGGCATTTCGGATCAATCAGTTATATGGCAGCTATAGGATATAGTCGGCCGATCCTTATGAAATTTGACAGATCGAATAAGTCTGCTAAAAGAGGAGTCTACAGCAAGTCCCATCCTTCTAACTTTAAAAACAACAAAGTTATGGCATTTCCGATCAATCAGTTATATGGCAGCTATAGGATATAGTTGACCGATCCCGGCCGTTCCGACTTATATACTGCCTGCAAAGGAAAGAAGGATGTGTGTAAAGTTTGAAGTCGATAGCTTTAAAACTGAGAGACTAGTTTGCGTAGAAACAGACAGACAGACGGACAGACGGACAGACGGACAGACGGACATGCTTATATCGACTCAGGAGGTGATCCTGATCAAGAATATATATACTTTAAAGGGTCGGAGATGTCTCCTTCACTGCGTTGCACACTTTTGACCAAAATTATAATACCCTCTGCAAGGGTATAATAAGATTTTAAAGACAAACCACTTTGGCTGTATAATTAGTTATTTAATACAGTAGTTCCCAGAAGCTTTTTACCATTTATGGTACCGAATTTGACAGGAATAATATTATATTTGAAGATGAAATTTTAAAGTATATATATTTTTTGTCATGATTTTATACCATTAACTACTTACTTTTCTTGAGTGAACTGAATATTTTCCTACAGATCTTATTTACACTTCCGGCTAATAAGCTTGAAGCCCTTTTTAAAGATATTCCCTCGCGCTTAGTTTATGTAACTTCACAATGACACTTCACTAATAATTGTTTAATAATGACTTGACCTTTGCATTTTCTCTTTTAAAATTGGTTCACAAAATTGGTTATAAACATAATATAACTTTCCATCCGTAGCCTAAGTTCTTTCTCGATGGATGCACTTCAAAAGGTCCTTCAAAGGATTTTGTTGTTTTTTACTTATGGAAATATAACCAAATCTTTAAATTAGGTGGGTCATTTAAATAAAACTTCTCATGCCACATGGTCATCCACAGCACTCTATGGTACTGTGCAGAACATTATGATACATCGTCCTGATACTTCAAGGTGCCCAGTTATAGCCTTCATTGCCAGCCTACAGCCCACCTGTTGATCAATTCGAATGATCGTTTCCTGAATCAACTTCGCCGTTTTATACGCACCATTTTATTCCCGTCTTTGTGCAGGAAATTAGACTGCCAGATTGCTAGCTGGTCATACAAATTACAGAAATTAGGAAGGAGAATACTTACCGACTTCCTTTCTGGGAAAGCATCGAGCAGCACGGTTTTACCGTTTTCGAGCTTGATGAAAATGATTTAAGTGGCCAACGTGCTCTTTGACTGTCAAAAAAGATACGAAAAGGATTTATGATACCGATGAAAGTGAATTCGTTGCCTCTAATATTGTGAAACTCTCACCCTGAAAGATTTGGGAACTGCAATGATAAGAGAGTCTAAAAAGTTCGCTTAGGCGCAGCTATTCGAAAATCTTGCCACCACCCACCTTTGGGGCCTAAAGAATGCCTTTGTAGTATTAGGTGGTAGGATGGTGGATACAGTAGTATGTTCCCTTCGTCGCTTAGAGCTGAAAGCGAGTTTTTTGTAAAGCAATTTTTTCCTACATTAAAGCTTCCCGAAATTTCTTCATTGAAAAATTTGAATTTTTAGTTCCTATTATCTCCGCCAAGTGAGCGAAGTAACATTTAAAACTACACCTTAAACACGTCGAATGCGGTTTTCAACTATGATCAACTCAGCGACCATTTGGGGCAGATGTTGATTTGATGTGTAATTGCCTCTTTCCATGCTTGCCTTCTGTATCAAGGTCGTCGTCTTTCGCATTATAATGATGGTGGATCTGGCTCTCCAGTATTTGATGTGTTATACCAGGTGGGATCTTTAGCTTTCAGATGACTTCCTTTATCTTTTTCGCGTATTAGTCTTCCAGAATTTAAAATAAGTATCTATCAATTATTCAGTATCTTTGATCCCTGTACCAGTGGTTGAGCTATTATTGAACATGACTCATACACCATCGAACACCGTGGACTTATCGCTCGTGTTCCTTGCTTTAAAGTATATATTTCTCGTGTCAGATGACTAAGATCAAAAAAGGTGATAAGTTACCATTCAGTTGATTTAATCGCAATCCGATCAGTAGCTTCTATGATGGTCCCATTGCTAATAGGATTCATGATGATTGTGTTCGGTGTTGGTAATCTAGGAACGGTTGCAATATATACGATTAATGTGAATATGTCGAATATATGTTCTTTTGCAGAGGGTATTATATTTTTTTTTTAAGTATGCAAAGCAGTGAAGGAAACATCTCCGACCCTATGTTGGATTCTAGAATCCTGATTCTAGATCAGGATCACCTCCTGAGCATGTTCGTCTGTCTGTTTCAATGCGAACTAGTCGCTCAGTTTTAAAGCTATCGACTTCAAACTTTAGACACATCTTTCTTTCCTCTACTCTCAGTAAAGAAGTTAAACAAGCTGGGATCGGTCGACTATATCCTATTGCTGCCATATAGCAGAATGATCGGACAAAACTTTAGATTTTGATGCTTGTGACTTTTCCAACATTTTTTTTTATACGTGAGCACCTGTCACGTTGGCTTCATATCACGGCCCACTTGGGCTTGGGATATGAAACTATGCGTCAATCAGCGCCCCATTGCAACCATGTTCCGCCTGTTAAAGATGAAGGCCTATCTAAGCCTCTTCTGATCTGTGGGATCACGCCACTCGGTTTTTTAACGCAACTCTAAGTCGAGACTAAGGGCTCTACCCGCATTTGGGTGATAAACCTCAACCATCACGTAGCTCCCTAAGGGGCCTCAACCATAGCCAGGACGGACATCATACCAAAAATTATTACAGCCTTCGATCAGGCGGCGTGCCAAGAAGGACACTACCGATTTTGATTCCATACCAGTAATGGTTCGGTGGTCCCGGATGGAAAAGTGAGTAGTTGCTAGATTATGAAGTGGCTGAGGCCAAATCATAAGGTCTTACAGTTTTATCCAACATGTTCATGGACATGGCTTTCTCACTGTTCGGAGGCGAGAACTATTTCTTTCTCGTCCGCAAGCCGCGACAATAGCAAACTGCCCGAAGTCGGCCAGCTACGTTCCCGACAATTCCTATGGACTTGAGACAAGGCGGAGTTAAAGCATCATCTCCGTAGTTCCTTATTACCCGTGGTATCAGGAAGATCCTCTGGTCCGGTACGTGCAACTAAAAGAGCACTCCCAGTTTTAGCTAAATATATATGTTCATATTAGAGCCTTTCTACGGACTGCAAAAACCAACCGCAACGAAATCCGAGTTTTGTAAGCGAAATCACTTCGAAGGATCTCTCAATCTCCGTATTTTATGCGAGCCAGATACATCGAACGTGATCTCAACGTGGCCAAACTTGAGGACAAGCTGTAGGAACTTGCTCGGAAATACATGGAAAGGCTAAATGAGCACACCAACAGCCTATCCATAAAACTTGGAATCGCTACTATTAAAAGCGCTGATCCAATTAATCGAGTCTAGAGAAGACTGAAAAGACACCACCCTCAACACCTGCCAAACCGAATCTTGACCTAGTCAATTTACCACCTTCAATATAAGTATGAAAAAAAATTACGAAATCACTTCTTGCCCTAAGTAACGCTTAGACTAAGATTATATTAAATTGTAAAAACCGATTAGATTAAGCTGCCAATTGGGTAGCAGTGTAATAATCTTATGAATAAAATTTCCAAATTTATAAACTTTAAAAGAAAACATAAGTTTAAGCTATGTATACATATATTGATTTTATATATATAATATGTTTAGATATATATATGTTTCCAGCTCTCGTCTCCCGAGCCACACCATTCCGGCACTGAGGTTAAAACCAAAATCTGGTTTGCCGACAACAATCGAAACGGTGAGTTCTCATTCTGCCCGTAACACTCAAGACTGTCTCGCTTCACACAGGTGATCCGCTGTTGCGCAAGCAACAAAAAGACCACCATATATGGTGCGGACAGCTCTCCTGCTCAGGACCCATTCACTTTTAAAACACGTCGCAATTTTCCAACCGTACTGACCAACCGGTCCGTCAGATTTTCAAGATGTAGTGCGAAGCGTAATCGTTCTTCGACGTTCACACCCAGGTACTTCATCTTTTTCGCATACATTATGCTGAAGCTGTCGAGCCTGACAATTGGGGGTCTAATGACTCCCAGACCACGACTGGATAAGTTCCCTTTCAGCAGCATTGACACAGACTTGTCCATTGCTAGACTGACACCCATACTACTGCCCCACTGGCCAACAATCCGCAAGCACTCTGCGGCGCTTCCCTGAACCATGATAAGCAAATCGTCAGCATACGCACAATACTTGCATACCTTCTCGAGCTGAAACAGCAGGGGATCCATCAAAAAGTTTACATAAATGGACCACAGATGGAGCTCTGTGGGCAACCACAAACCACATTCTTTCTAGCAACCGCATTTACCCCCAAAACGCACGCACTCCGTCCCGAGAAAGAACTCTCCCAAATAGCTACGTCCCGTCACCCACATTCGTTCAATCTCCGAATCACATTAGCCTAACTCAGGTAATTAAAAGGGCCCTTAAAATCCACAAACACATCATGAACGTACTTGGAGTTGCTGGATCTCACCGAGTCCTTAACGCTCCTCCAAGCGTCCTCCATACACCTCCCCTTCCGAAAGCCACACTGCCTATTAGACTTCTGGCTCCCCACAGTCTCCTGCAGCTGTTCCACTAATGCTTTCTCCAGAACTTTTGCAAGAACAGGAACAAGGCTGATGCCCTGAAAGGACCGCAAATTGCTCCGGCCCCTATAGGGTGACTTTAGGAACACACTCAGCCTTCTGCATTTAAATGGACTTGGACAGATCTTACTCAAGTACTTCCCATATAATTCATATAAGTGGTCTGACGTGTTCCCAGAACGAAGCATGGTGAATGCCCACTCAAGCTCGATCACCAGGAGGGGTTCAGCGTCACACACTGCATTAGGCACTGATCCTCCCTTGTAAAGAATTCGGACAATAATCATTCCACACAACTCTTACAGGTAGTAAGAAATTTGCCTTCAACCTCGAAGCACACTCACCCCTGTCCCCATTTTTCACGGAACCAAAGGATCGTGATTATTAAGTTCTACGAAATAGCGCCACTCTTTCATTCTCAAACCCCTATTCTTATACTCATGAACCCGAGTATTAAGCTGATTCCTAAGCTGGGCCACGCCTTTCGCATTAGCCTTTCTGGCTCTTTGGAATCTCTTCCTCCAAGACCGGAGGGACTGTTCCTTAGCTTTCAACATAGCTCGCTTACGAGTCACCTTGTGGTGCCGCATACATGGAATCATTCGCATTGATAAATAGACTCGAAGAACTTACAATACACACTGCGAGCAAAGAACCTATCAAAAGCTCCCTCTAACCCCCCACATACCACCCGCATGTAGAGTTTGCGGTGTAGCACCTGCTGTCACGAAATACCCACATATCTATGGGCAAACCACGAACTTTGCGCTTTTAGTTCTTCTTGTATTTTCTGTCACAGAGGTAGGGGTCACACAGCAGTTCTTTTAAAAAAGTTATAGAAAAGCATAATTGAGTTTGAATTATATTTTGCAGATGACGAGGAGTTGAGTTATTTTAAATTATTTCTTTGCGTGCATGAGTTAATTTCCATGTTGTTCTGGGTGACATATTATTTCCTTTCTTTGAAGTTGGGCTATTGGCGAGAAGTTTGGCGAAATGCAAACCCATTTTTGCCTTGATTGGGCAGCCCTAAGGTATTGGTGGGAACTTTAAGCATTTAATGTTTTGTTTACTATCGGAGCATTGATTACGAAAATAACCGCAAGTAAAGCTGCAATGAGCGGGTGGCTTCAGAACAAGGTGAGAACGAGTGGTTACAGATTGGAGGCGTCTGTTCGTTCGAGAGTTCGATGACGGAAATTAAGATTTTATTTAAGAGACTTAATATAAAAATTAAAAGAATCCACAGTAGGGGGCCAAGTCCGATCTTTGAGAGACGCCACACAAAACCTTAAAGTTTGGGGACCGCATTATGTCTGATCGCTCAGATTAAACCATATCTTTGCATGTAATTATGGGAACATAGATGGGAATGCTTTACTTCTGAAACACATATAAACATTTAAAAAAAGGAATATGTAAAGTAAATGTTGTGCTTGAGCGTTGACTTTTTTTGACGAATTACCAGAAAAACAATTAGAATCTTGAGTATCGTCAAACAGAAGATTTATTATGGCCAAGAGTGTCAAGATGCTGGCTAATGAACCTACTTTGAAGTTTCGAAGCTAATCCGTATCAGTAAATATTGTTTTCCTATTTTATATTTTTGCCGATATTTTGTTTATTTTATTTTTTAAATAATAATAATAATAAACAACAATAAATAATAATAATATTAACCATTTTCCGAAGATTAAGTAATAATTAAAAACATAAAAGGAAAGCTAACTTCGGGCGGAGCTGAAGTTGATATACCCTTGCACATATGTATGTGGCAGCTTATATTATTAGATATATATCGGATCTTAAATAGTCGGCCGATCCTTATGAAATTTGGCAGATCGGAGAAGTTTGCCCAAAATGGAATCCATAGAAAGTCCCTAGTGGCACTCGGATCGTATTTAGTGGGCCGATCCTTATAAAAATGTCTCTAGAAAATAAATATTCAATAAAATGTTGAAAAACGGCCCCAAGCATCTTTAAAATAAGCAATGTTTTCTCATTTCCGATCGTTCAGTTATATGGCGGCTATAGTACATAGTCGGCCGATCCTTATTAAATTTGACAGATCGGATTGGCAGATAGGATTAGATTGCCCAAAAGGGGAATCCATAGAAAGTCCCATCCTCCTAACTTATAAAACAACAAAGTAATGGACTGTTTCCAATTAATCAGTTATGTGGCAGCTATAAGATATAGTCGACGGACCCCGGCCATTCCGACTTATATCTAAGTAAAGAAGGATGTGTCCAAAGTTATATATATGATATATGCCGCCCCTATATATATATATATATATATATATATCATGTTCGTTTGGCCGTATATGATATATGCTATATATATGATATATGCCACCCCTATATATATATATATATATATATATATATATATATCATGTTCGTTTGGCCGTCCGTCTGTCTGTTTCTACAAGTCTCTCAATTTTAAAGGTATCGAGGTATATATATATTGTGCACCTTAAAGTAATTCTTCTCAGTTACAATAGATTTAGGTCAACGACATTTCCCAGCATCATAGCACCCCGACAATTGAGATTGCGACATTTTACCATTCCCACCAGCAAGATAAGCATCCCGACGAGATCGTATGTAACTATATGGACGCTTAGATGAGCTTACCGAAATAGTGAAAGTGTATTCACGGCGTACAGTGTGGTAGCGGCATTAAGGAAATCTTAAGGAAATTCGCAAATATATATATATATATATATATCATGATATATATCTTATCATGATATGATATATATTCTTGATATACTTTATAGGGTCGGAGATGTCTCCTTTACTGCGTTCCACACTTTTGACCAAAATAATAATACCCTCTGCAAGGGTATACAAAGGGCCTTCGCCCCTAGTTACAGATACTCCTAGCCTGGTTTACCGTTCAGCGACAATTTTTTTTCACTGATGAATCTATTTTGTGACTCGAAAATATACCGATTTTCTGGTATGTGGGGTAAAAGTGAGGTTTACGTCTACCGGATACAGGGCCACATCTCAATAGACACGTACTTCTTTTCCTAGCTTCTCCGTGGTTTTCTCGAACTCGGCGAAGCTGACTCTTGACGAGGAGTGCATAAAAAAAAAGTGACTTTGTATTTTGAAGAACAAATATTCATCAATTGTGCACCTTAAAGTAATTCTTCTCAGTAACAATAGATTTAGGTCAACGACATTTCCAAGCTTCATAGCACCCCGACAATTGAGATTGCGATATTTTACCATTCCCACCAGCAAGATAAGCATCCCGACGAGATCGTATGTAACTATATGGACGCTTAGATGAGCTTACCGAAATAGTGAAAGTGTATTCACGGCGTACAGTGTGGTAGCGGCATTAAGGAAATCTTAAGGAAATTCGCAAATTTTTTTTTGTCACAACTTGATCAATACACAGGACCAACGGTAACCCTTAAAACTGACTCCAAATTTCCACCGGTAGAAAATGTCAAGCCCTATGACGAAGAATTTGACCGTCTATACGCTCAAGGAATACTCGAGCATGTCGAGTTTTCGCACTTGGCCACTCCGGTGGTGTCCATAGTCAAGGAGCAAATGATTCCATACGAGTTTAGGGATATTCAAATTCGAGCCTTAATTGAGTGGTGCAACCGCATTGACATCAAATTTTTGCTATCAGCACGCTCTTGGCATCGATAGATGTAACCTCCTGCCTAGCTGTATCAAAGTTTTTGTCGGGCTGCCATAATAGGCAAATCCAGGTACTGCATAATTTACTAGATACTAGCAACGGGACCCTTATAAAGTGTAGCTCTTTCGGGAGATGGGGTGGGTTTTGCTAATATCAGTAAATTTGATCACTACAAGAATCATTAAAGAGTCCCTACTGAAACTAAATTTCCACTTAATCGTGGAGAACGCACAAAAAAAACAAACCAGAAAACTTGGGGTCATTGCCCCCGAGAAGATAAGCTTAGGAATTGCATGATAACAAGGAGGAAAGAAATCACAACAGAGAAAAAGAAAAAAAATGTGCCGAAAATGATGTTAAAATTCGGACACGGTTTCACTACCCACCCTACCTTAGACTTAAGAAAATTTTTGATAAGACCCCAATTATAATTGCTACTCACATTTCCAAGGTCACGGAAATAATTACCTACTCACTCATACTTCTATTTTTAAAGTAATATATTTTCACAAAATATAGCTTAACTCTTATACAATAATACAATAATAAATACAATAACAATAATATACAATAATAAAAGAGAAGTCATTTCATGTTCAATTCAGGTATGATCTTAGAATTTTTTTAATTACCATTATTGGCTAAAACTCATCTTAAATATAATTAAATAATAATTAATTATTTGAGATTTAAATTTGACAACAAATTTCAAGATGCTAAATTCCTCTATTCGATTTCGAATGCACACAAATGACGAAAGCAAAACAAACAAGCACCTGCTGTCTACAAGCTTATCTGCTTGGCAGAGATTATTAGCGGTTATTTATATGGGCATGGCAGAATAGCATAATTGCCCGATTTATAGGTAATTTGTTTTTATACATATACATTTTTATACCCTTGCAGAGGGTAT
Organism: Drosophila monieri; assembly: GCA_035047585.1. Lineage (NCBI taxonomy): Eukaryota > Metazoa > Arthropoda > Insecta > Diptera > Drosophilidae > Drosophila > Drosophila monieri. The sequence goes on from JAWNPJ010000001.1 coordinate 17,943,718, forward strand.
TATAATTTTGGTCAAAAGTGTGCAACGCAGTGAAGGAGACATCTCCGACCCTATAAAGTATATATATTCTTGATCAGGATCACCTCCTGAGTCGATATAAGCATGTCCGTCTGTCCGTCTGTCCGTCTGTCCGTCTGTCTGTCTGTTTCTACGCAAACTAGTCTCTCAGTTTTAAAGCTATCGACTTCAAACTTTGCACACATCCTTCTTTCCTTTGCAGGCAGTATATAAGTCGGAACGGCCGGGATCGGTCAACTATATCCTATAGCTGCCATATAACTGATTGATCGGAAATGCCATAACTTTGTTGTTTTTAAAGTTAGAAGGATGGGACTTGCTATGGATTCCTCTTTTGGTAGACTTATTCGATCTGCCAAATATCATAAGGATCGGCCGACTATATCCTATAGCTGCCATATAACTGATTGATCGGAAATGCCATAACTTCGTTGTTTTTCAAGTTAGACGGATGGAACTTGCTGTGGACTCTTCTTTTAGCAAACCTATTCGATCTGCTAAATTTCATAAGGATCGGCCGACTATATCCTATAGCTGCCATATAACTCATTGATCGGAAATGCCATATCTCTGTTGTTTTTAAAGTTATAAGGTTGGGACTTGCTGTGGACTCTTCTTTTAGCAGACCTATTCGATCTGCCAAATTTCATAAGGATCGGCCGACTATATCCTATAGCTGCCATATAACTGATTGATCGGAAATGCCATATCTCTGTTGTTTTATAAAAGTTATAAGGTTGGGACGTGCTGTGGACTCTTCTTTTAGCAGACTTATTCGATCTGTCAAGTTTCATAAGGATCGGCCAACTATATCCTATAGCTGCCATATAACTGATTGATCGGAAATGCCATATCTCTGTTGTTTTTTAAGTTAGAAGACTGGGACTTTGTATGGATTCTACTTTCGGCAAACTAATTTGATCTGCCGAGTTTTATAAGGATCGGCCGACTATATAAGATCCGATATATATATAATAATTTAAGCTGCCACATATCTGCAAGGGTATATCAACTTCGGCTCCGCCCGAAGTTAGCTTTCCATTCTTGTTCTAATCTAATTTTTGAAAGTCGAATGGGCAGCACAGGTGACCATTACAAGCACAGATAATCTGTCGAGTAATCCGGAGACATGATTAGCTGGAATTAGCATTTTATATCTTTGGCATGATAAGTTCCAAGCTCTTTTCCACTCAGGGTTTCTAGTAAATAATAAGCGTTTCCCAATTTCTTCTTCACTCTGCATTTCGAAAACAACGGGCCTATCTTTTTATTGTAGTTCTGACTAAAGTTACTTAACTGGAAATTTCGTTTGAAAACTTCTTGACCTTTTTTGAATGAAATAATCTTACTGCTCAAGTTGTACTGTTTTGCATTCCCTTCATAGGCTTTTCGACTATTTGTTTTTACTTTTTCGCGTAACACAAATAACTTTTCGTGCCGATCCATTGTAGGGGATTCTTCTAGAAGTGATAATTTCTTTAATAATCGGTAATCCTCAGCGTGGTTAATCATATTAAAACCAAAAAGGGCTTTGTAAGGAGAACATCCAAGAGACTGATGCAATGCCGATCGCAAAGCAGATGAAATGCAAGTTACTAACAATAGACTCTGGAACGCCAAACTCACAAAAAATTCGATCTTCTAAAAAGTTGTTAATACTTCCGGTCGTAGCTTTCTTTAACGGACACAGCCAGTGATATCTACTAAAATGGTCTACTACAATGGTTACTACGGGGATATGGGCCGAGAATATCAATATATAATCTTTGAAAAGGACGTATGGAAATACTTTGTTTTCCCATTGGCGGTCTTAATGTTTGATTAGGGCTTTTTGTTTGTTTACAAACATCACAGTTCCGAATGTAATCTCTAACTTCTTTGGATAAACCTGGCCAAAAGAGATTGCGACGCAAGCGTTCTATCGTATTTTGCATCCCTCCATGTGCAGACACCACACTATTATGAGCCTGCCAAATAACCTTGGCTCGTAATTGTTCTGGAACCCATAGTTTCCAACTATCGGCTTCTTGATCCGGATTACCAGTCGCGTGTTCCGTTCGGATATACACAAATTTGTCGTGTATCCGTAAATCTGGAAGTTTACTTAGATTCTGCTCTACTTTCAATCGAAGCTCGACGTAATCTGACTGCATAAAGGCTGGTGAATCAATTTCGGGTCCTATCACCTCTAAACTGTCGATGGATTCCTCACACATTCGAGACAAAGCCACTGGAACGATATGATCTTCCCCTTTACGATGAGATATGGTAAATTTAAATCCCTGCATTCTATCGAACCATCGTGCTACTCTTCCCGTGGCACTTTTTCGTTGTTTTATAAGCCATGTTAGACTAGAATGATCGGTCACAACTTCGAATGGTTGCATCTCTAAATAACCACGAAATCTTTCGATGGCTACAATAACTGCTAGACATTCCCGTTCTGTTACACTATAATTTCTTTGAGCCTTAGACAATTTTTTTGACATGTATGCGATCGGTCTTTCTTCTCCTTCGTCGGAAAGTTGCACTAACACGGACCCAATGCCGAAGTCACTGGCGTCACAATGAAGAAAAGAACTTCTTTGTAAAGTCAGCATTTTGCAAAACGGGTGCGGAAGTAAGTTTGACTTTCAATTTATCCATAGCTTCCTGCGCGTCAGTCGTTCAGGTGAACTTTCTACTTTTCCTAACAGCTCTGTCATAGGAAATGACAACTCTGCGAAGTTAGCAATAAACCTGCGGTACCAATTACAAATACCTAGGAAACCTCTTAATTGTTTCATGTTGCGAGGAGCAGGCCAATTTAGAATATATCCTATAGCTGCCATATAACTGATTGATCGGAAATGCCATAACTTCGTTGTTTTTCAAGTTAGACGGATGGAACTTGCTGTGGACTCTTCTTTTAGCAAACCTATTCGATCTGCTAAATTTCATAAGGATCGGCCGACTATATCCTATAGCTGCCATATAACTCATTGATCGGAAATGCCATATCTCTGTTGTTTTTAAAGTTATAAGGTTGGGACTTGCTGTGGACTCTTCTTTTAGCAGACCTATTCGATCTGCCAAATATCATAAGGATCGGCCGACTATATCCTATAGCTGCCATATAACTGATTGATCGGAAATGCCATAACTTCGTTGTTTTTCAAGTTAGACGGATGGAACTTGCTGTGGACTCTTCTTTTAGCAAACCTATTCGATCTGCTAAATTTCATAAGGATCGGCCGACTATATCCTATAGCTGCCATATAACTCATTGATCGGAAATGCCATATCTCTGTTGTTTTTAAAGTTATAAGGTTGGGACTTGCTGTGGACTCTTCTTTTAGCAGACCTATTCGATCTGCCAAATTTCATAAGGATCGGCCGACTATATCCTATAGCTGCCATATAACTGATTGATCGGAAATGCCATATCTCTGTTGTTTTTAAAGTTATAAGGTTGGGACGTGCTGTGGACTCTTCTTTTAGCAGACTTATTCGATCTGTCAAGTTTCATAAGGATCGGCCAACTATATCCTATAGCTGCCATATAACTGATTGATCGGAAATGCCATATCTCTGTTGTTTTTTAAGTTAGAAGACTGGGACTTTGTATGGATTCTACTTTCGGCAAACTAATTTGATCTGCCGAGTTTTATAAGGATCGGCCGACTATATAAGATCCGATATATATATAATAATTTAAGCTGCCACATATCTGCAAGGGTATATCAACTTCGGCTCCGCCCGAAGTTAGCTTTCCATTCTTGTTCTAATCTAATTTTTGAAAGTCGAATGGGCAGCACAGGTGACCATTACAAGCACAGATAATCTGTCGAGTAATCCGGAGACATGATTAGCTGGAATTAGCATTTTATATCTTTGGCATGATAAGTTCCAAGCTCTTTTCCACTCAGGGTTTCTAGTAAATAATAAGCGTTTCCCAATTTCTTCTTCACTCTGCATTTCGAAAACAACGGGCCTATCTTTTTATTGTAGTTCTGACTAAAGTTACTTAACTGGAAATTTCGTTTGAAAACTTCTTGACCTTCTTTGAATGAAATAATCTTACTGCTCAAGTTGTACTGTTTTGCATTCCCTTCATAGGCTTTTCGACTATTTGTTTTTACTTTTTCGCGTAACACAAATAACTTTTCGTGCCGATCCATTGTAGGGGATTCTTCTAGAAGTGATAATTTCTTTAATAATCGGTAATCCTCAGCGTGGTTAATCATATTAAAACCAAAAAGGGCTTTGTAAGGAGAACATCCAAGAGACTGATGCAATGCCGATCGCAAAGCAGATGAAATGCAAGTTACTAACAATAGACTCTGGAACGCCAAACTCACAAAAAATTCGATCTTCTAAAAAGTTGTTAATACTTCCGGTCGTAGCTTTCTTTAACGGACACAGCCAGTGATATCTACTAAAATGGTCTACTACAATGGTTACTACGGGGATATGGGCCGAGAATATCAATATATAATCTTTGAAAAGGACGTATGGAAATACTTTGTTTTCCCATTGGCGGTCTTAATGTTTGATTAGGGCTTTTTGTTTGTTTACAAACATCACAGTTCCGAATGTAATCTCTAACTTCTTTGGATAAACCTGGCCAAAAGAGATTGCGACGCAAGCGTTCTATCGTATTTTGCATCCCTCCATGTGCAGACACCACACTATTATGAGCCTGCCAAATAACCTTGGCTCGTAATTGTTCTGGAACCCATAGTTTCCAACTATCGGCTTCTTGATCCGGATTACCAGTCGCGTGTTCCGTTCGGATATACACAAATTTGTCGTGTATCCGTAAATCTGGAAGTTTACTTAGATTCTGCTCTACTTTCAATCGAAGCTCGACGTAATCTGACTGCATAAAGGCTGGTGAATCAATTTCGGGTCCTATCACCTCTAAACTGTCGATGGATTCCTCACACATTCGAGACAAAGCCACTGGAACGATATGATCTTCCCCTTTACGATGAGATATGGTAAATTTAAATCCCTGCATTCTATCGAACCATCGTGCTACTCTTCCCGTGGCACTTTTTCGTTGTTTTATAAGCCATGTTAGACTAGAATGATCGGTCACAACTTCGAATGGTTGCATCTCTAAATAACCACGAAATCTTTCGATGGCTACAATAACTGCTAGACATTCCCGTTCTGTTACACTATAATTTCTTTGAGCCTTAGACAATTTTTTTGACATGTATGCGATCGGTCTTTCTTCTCCTTCGTCGGAAAGTTGCACTAACACGGACCCAATGCCGAAGTCACTGGCGTCACAATGAAGAAAAGAACTTCTTTGTAAAGTCAGCATTTTGCAAAACGGGTGCGGAAGTAAGTTTGACTTTCAATTTATCCATAGCTTCCTGCGCGTCAGTCGTTCAGGTGAACTTTCTACTTTTTCCTAACAGCTCTGTCATAGGAAATGACAACTCTGCGAAGTTAGCAATAAACCTGCGGTACCAATTACAAATACCTAGGAAACCTCTTAATTGTTTCATGTTGCGAGGAGCAGGCCAATTTAGAATATATCCTATAGCTGCCATATAACTGATTGATCGGAAATGCCATAACTTCGTTGTTTTTCAAGTTAGACGGATGGAACTTGCTGTGGACTCTTCTTTTAGCAAACCTATTCGATCTGCTAAATTTCATAAGGATCGGCCGACTATATCCTATAGCTGCCATATAACTCATTGATCGGAAATGCCATATCTCTGTTGTTTTTAAAGTTATAAGGTTGGGACTTGCTGTGGACTCTTCTTTTAGCAGACCTATTCGATCTGCCAAATTTCATAAGGATCGGCCGACTATATCCTATAGCTGCCATATAACTGATTGATCGGAAATGCCATAACTTTGTTGTTTTTAAAGTTAGAAGGATGGGACTTGCTGTGGACTCCTCTTTTAGCAGACTTATTCGATCTGCCAAATTTCATAAGGATCGGCCGACTATATCCTATAGCTGCCATATAACTCATTGATCGGAAATGCCATATCTCTGTTGTTTTTTAAGTTAGAAGACTGGGACTTTGTATGGATTCTACTTTCGGCAAACTAATTTGATCTGCCGAGTTTACTAAGGATCGGCCGACTATATAAGATCCGATATATATCTAATAATATAAGCTGCCACATATCTGCAAGGGTATATCAACTTCGGCTCCGCCCGAAGTTAGCTTTCCATTCTTGTTTTTTCTCTTTTTAATTTAAGAACAAATTAGTTCTTAGAATTTTAACCTCCTCCACATTTTGATCTTTTAAAATTTTCTCTTTTAGGTATTTAGTTATATTTTAGGTTTTATTTTTTTGTTCACTCACCCCAATGTGATGATCCTCGATAAAGGCCTTCATGTTGGAGTCTTGTAGAGGTTGGGCTGATTAGGTGAGAGGTTGAATTTCTTAAATATATCTTACAACTACATTATTTCTATTTTTGCATGCCTTTCCTTATTTAAATTTTTTTTGTTTTTGTCTTGATTTCTTTCTTTAGTTTAATACGAGTTCGTAGAATTTAATTTAATTTAATATAATTATTAATTTCTTTTCCATATTTTTTTTTTTAATTTCTAGTCCAATATAAGTTCGTAGAATTTAATGTAATTTAATATAATTATTACTATTATTTTTCTATTATACATATTATATATTATATATGTATATAATTTCTTCTTATTAGTTTCTTTTCAATCTATTTTTTTGTTTTCTAGTTCAATATAAGTTCATAATATTTTCGTAATTAATTTTGTGTTTGTGAACAACAACAGAAATGTATTAAACGATTGGAAGGCGACTCTCGGTCGCTATTTTACACTTTGATATCGTTTTATAATTATAGATGATATCCGAAATTGCTCCTATCCTGCGTATCAATTATTGATTTGCGGATAAATGGAGACGGGATGGACTCAGTGGGTGTTTTTTATTTTTGTTAGGGTTACTCATCCTGATAAAAAAATATGTGTAATGATCCAGGTATGGAATCCAGGTGGTGCGGGTGGGACTCTCGTGGATTCTCGGCCATAGAAGACGCCTGATCCCAGGCTAGGATTTTTTGCGACTTTAATGATGTCTTTGCTTTACTTCTTTTCCCAATGATGTGTTGAGATTTTTCAGATTTAATTTGTTTTATTTTTTTTTTTTTTGGTGATCAATTTGCACGTGTTTCACCCACTTGTTTTATATATATGTTGTAGCTGGTACTAAGGTGTGAGTCTGCTTAGCTTGACAGCTCAAAAAAGAAAAAGACTTTTGCAGGCACCTAATAAGCTGCTGGGGCTAATATTAAGGTAAGTACGAACGCCTAGTATGCAAATTAGGAATGAATACAACAAAAAACAAGAATGGAAAGCTAACTTCGGGCGGAGCCGAAGTTGATATACCCTTGCAGATATGTGGCAGCTTATATTATTAGATATATATCGGATCTTATATAGTCGGCCGATCCTTAGTAAACTCGGCAGATCAAATTAGTTTGCCGAAAGTAGAATCCATACAAAGTCCCAGTCTTCTAACTTAAAAAACAACAGAGATATGGCATTTCCGATCAATCAGTTATATGGCAGCTATAGGATATAGTCGGCCGATCCTTATGAAATTTGGCAGATCGAATAAGTCTGCTAAAAGAGGAGTCCACAGCAAGTCCCATCCTTCTAACTTTAAAAACAACAAAGTTATGGCATTTCCGATCAATCAGTTATATGGCAGCTATAGGATATAGTCGGCCGATCCTTATGAAATTTGGCAGATCGAATAGGTCTGCTAAAAGAAGAGTCCACAGCAAGTCCCAACCTTATAACTTTAAAAACAACGAAGTTATGGCATTTCCGATCAATCAGTTATATGGCAGCTATAGGATATAGTCGGCCGATCCTTATGATATTTGGCAGATCGAATAAGTCTACCAAAAGAGGAATCCATAGCAAGTCCCATCCTTCTAACTTTAAAAACAACAAAGTTATGGCATTTCCGATCAATCAGTTATATGGCAGCTATAGGATATAGTTGACCGATCCCGGCCGTTCCGACTTATATACTGCCTGCAAAGGAAAGAAGGATGTGTGCAAAGTTTGAAGTCGATAGCTTTAAAACTGAGAGACTAGTTTGCGTAGAAACAGACAGACAGACGGACAGACGGACAGACGGACAGACGGACATGCTTATATCGACTCAGGAGGTGATCCTGATCAAGAATATATATACTTTATAGGGTCGGAGATGTCTCCTTCACTGCGTTGCACACTTTTGACCAAAATTATAATACCCTCTGCAAGGGTATAAAAATGCTACCACCTATCGATAAAAGTGGAGAGTTTCGTTAAGATTAGACGTTATTCTAATCTAATTTTTGAAAGTCGAATGGGCAGCACAGGTGACCATTACAAGCACAGATAATCTGTCGAGTAATCCGGAGACATGATTAGCTGGAATTAGCATTTTATATCTTTGGCATGATAAGTTCCAAGCTCTTTTCCACTCAGGGTTTCTAGTAAATAATAAGCGTTTCCCAATTTCTTCTTCACTCTGCATTTCGAAAACAACGGGCCTATCTTTTTATTGTAGTTCTGACTAAAGTTACTTAACTGGAAATTTCGTTTGAAAACTTCTTGACCTTCTTTGAATGAAATAATCTTACTGCTCAAGTTGTACTGTTTTGCATTCCCTTCATAGGCTTTTCGACTATTTGTTTTTACTTTTTCGCGTAACACAAATAACTTTTCGTGCCGATCCATTGTAGGGGATTCTTCTAGAAGTGATAATTTCTTTAATAATCTGTAATCCTCAGCGTGGTTAATCATATTAAAACCAAAAAGGGCTTTGTAAGGAGAACATCCAAGAGACTGATGCAATGCCGATCGCAAAGCAGATGAAATGCAAGTTACTAACAATAGACTCTGGAACGCCAAACTCACAAAAAATTCGATCTTCTAAAAAGTTGTTAATACTTCCGGTCGTAGCTTTCTTTAACGGACACAGCCAGTGATATCTACTAAAATGGTCTACTACAATGGTTACTACGGGGATATGGGCCGAGAATATCAATATATAATCTTTGAAAAGGACGTATGGAAATACTTTGTTTTCCCATTGGCGGTCTTAATGTTTGATTAGGGCTTTTTGTTTGTTTACAAACATCACAGTTCCGAATGTAATCTCTAACTTCTTTGGATAAACCTGGCCAAAAGAGATTGCGACGCAAGCGTTCTATCGTATTTTGCATCCCTCCATGTGCAGACACCACACTATTATGAGCCTGCCAAATAACCTTGGCTCGTAATTGTTCTGGAACCCATAGTTTCCAACTATCGGCTTCTTGATCCGGATTACCAGTCGCGTGTTCCGTTCGGATATACACAAATTTGTCGTGTATCCGTAAATCTGGAAGTTTACTTAGATTCTGCTCTACTTTCAATCGAAGCTCGACGTAATCTGACTGCATAAAGGCTGGTGAATCAATTTCGGGTCCTATCACCTCTAAACTGTCGATGGATTCCTCACACATTCGAGACAAAGCCACTGGAACGATATGATCTTCCCCTTTACGATGAGATATGGTAAATTTAAATCCCTGCATTCTATCGAACCATCGTGCTACTCTTCCCGTGGCACTTTTTCGTTGTTTTATAAGCCATGTTAGACTAGAATGATCGGTCACAACTTCGAATGGTTGCATCTCTAAATAACCACGAAATCTTTCGATGGCTACAATAACTGCTAGACATTCCCGTTCTGTTACACTATAATTTCTTTGAGCCTTAGACAATTTTTTTGACATGTATGCGATCGGTCTTTCTTCTCCTTCGTCGGAAAGTTGCACTAACACGGACCCAATGCCGAAGTCACTGGCGTCACAATGAAGAAAAGAACTTCTTTGTAAAGTCAGCATTTTGCAAAACGGGTGCGGAAGTAAGTTTGACTTTCAATTTATCCATAGCTTCCTGCGCGTCAGTCGTTCAGGTGAACTTTCTACTTTTTCCTAACAGTTCTGTCATAGGAAATGACAACTCTGCGAAGTTAGCAATAAACCTGCGGTACCAATTACAAATACCTAGGAAACCTCTTAATTGTTTCATGTTGCGAGGAGCAGGCCAATTTAGAATACAGGATACCTTTTCCGGATCCGTAGCTATTCCTCCATTTCCAATTATGCAACCTAAGTAGTTAACTTTTGTTACACAAAAATGGCTTTTCTTAACATTTAACGTTAAGTTTGCTTTGCGAAATTGCTGGGCAATTAGTATGAGGACTGCTAAATGGGATTGAAAATCATCGGTAACAATACACAAATCATCTAAATATCCTAAAACACAGTATCGTAGATCTGGTGGAATAAGATCATCCATCAGACGACACATGGTTGACGGTGCGTTACACAGACCAAATGGCATTACTTCGAATTGAAATAATCATCGACCTGGCATGGTAAACGCTGTTAAGGGTTTAGTTTCCTTGGTCAGTTCAATTTGCCAATAGGCATCTTTTAGGTCCCGTTTACTAATAATATTTGCCTTTGGAAGACGCGAAAATATTCCCTCAATACTTTGTAGTGGGTATGCATCTTTTAGAGTAACATCATTTAATTTTCGAGCGTCCAGACAAATTCGGACTTTATTTGGTTTAATAACCATTCGAATGGGCGAGCTCCATGCACTTTTAGATGGTGCAATCACTTTAAGTTCTAGCATACGATCAATTTCAGTATATAAGACTTTCTCCACAGCTGGACTAATAGGATAGTATCTATGTGATGTTTAATTAAGGACGTTCGCCCCAAACCCTGTTTTTCGAAGTTGGGAAACATTTCTTTCACTGCTTCCAATTGGTGAAGTTCCATTTTAGTCAAAGGATATTGGTCCGGCTTAGGGGTGCCTAGGTCCTGCCCACTAGTTCAAGGGATCCCACTATTCTGGGTGCTAACTGAAACGTTCGCCAGAAATCAATTCCAAGAATAAGACGCTGTGCAATTGTCGGTATAACATAGAGTTCTACCTCCTTTTCTTCTCCTTTATATCTCATTGCTACTTTTAATATGCCTGAAACTTGATGTGGTTTAGCATCCGCCGTTTTAACCTGCGATACTATTGATTTATATCCACTTACACCACTAAAGTCTTGTTTTGCTAACTCAGCTCCAATACAACTAATATTTGCTCCGGTGTCTAGTAACCTCCATTCTGTAAAATCTAAAAATTCTACACTAGCATAACTTCGGTTATCCGCATTATTTTGAAATATAGTAGATATTAATCTATGTTGTTTCTTACAAAGGTTCTTATAATATTTCTTTATCCGAATCGAATTTCTTTTTCGAGGGATTATATTTTCCGAAAAAATTGTATCTCTAACTTTATAATAATTTTTCAAACGTTCTTATGGCCTTCACTTAATATCTACCTCATTTTCTATCTTTGCATCTGGTATAGTATCTTGAGTTGTAATGATACGCTCCTCTATTTTCTTATATAAAATTGTATATCTATTTAAATTTGTAAACTCCGAGTTATTTATTGGTGGGACATCCGATTGTTTTGAGATGCCCCGGTTTTCCGGTTTTCCGAACTGGTTCTACAGTAAATACAATTGGGCTTATAGATGTCAGGCTTCCCAAATCCATAACAAAATATACGTCTATCCCCTAGACAATCTTGCCAAAAGTGTCCAGTTACTCCGCAATTCCAACAAGTTATGTTAGCCGGATTTCTTTGTATAGCAGAGATGTCTAAGCGTTTGTTTTCGGATTTATTTTCCTCAATCTCCTCTACTGCAGAGGTCCTCCCTCTTTTGATTTCGTTACGTTGCGAAGAGATCGCCCTGCTTCTTGTAAAAGTGTTCTCTCCTTTGTACTAGCCGTCTTAAATGATTGATGGAGTATATTTCTTCAAATAATAATCTATCTTTCATATCAGTAAGTAAATTTCCCTGAACTAGTTCGATTAATTCTGATTCCTCAAACTCAACAGATAGCTTATCCATTAGTTTGCAAATAGCTTCGTAATATGTGTCAAATGTTTCGCCAGGTTTTTGTTTTCGAGCTCGAATTTGTTTCCGCAATTCTGTTTTTGAGCGGTTCTCTTTATATTGTTCACGTAGCCCTGTGCAAAATTGATTCCAAGTAAATGTTTCTGTTCGTTTATGAAATCTCCAGAACCATGAACTAGCTTTGCCTGTTAATAGCTGATGAAAATTTTTGGCCATTGCCTCAAGATCGTTATTAAGATGTTCTCGTGTTAACACTTTAACTCGATATAAAAATTGGTCAACTGATAATCCTTCCCCAGTTCCTTCGAACCGAACTCCCCATTTTTGAATAATATCTGCTACTTTGTTGCTAGAATGCCCTGAGGAAAAAGCTCTAGGGCTTGGTACATCAAAATTACTTCGTTCTTGACCACTCGGATTTTCAACTCCGTTTCTCAGTACCAATGACGAAAGCATTCTGTCTACTGTTTCTCTAACTAGGTGTTCTATGTTTGGTCGTACCCAATTATCATTATTTCTTGGAAATTGCCTTTGGGGTCTGCCTCGCTGTGATCTTCCACGTTGTGGACTATTCCTCGTTATCTCATTATTAGCAAGCCTAGTATTGAGGCTTCTTTCACTCTCGCTTTGCGGGTTGGTTTGGGCCCAGTTTAATCGCTGATCGGACTGTGAAGTACCTATTTCTCGGTTTCCCTCCTCTAGCTGAAGCTGTCTAACCACAGACCTAGTGTTTGGACGATTTAACTGCCGCTCTTTTTCATCTCCAGGCTTTGCACCAGGAGAACAGTTTCCTACTACTACTTTTACATCCTTTCGCAATACTTTACCTAAGCATGATGGACATTAATTCTCCTTGTCAGGATGAAATCTCAGTTCCATACAAGATTTATGAAAAATATGTTTACAATTGGTAATTACACATGGCTGCGTATTTTCCATGACATTTTCGCAAATAACGCATACGTTTGGTATTGCCTCTGCACCGTTTTGTTCCGGGGTACGTTGGATTGGCATTTTAAATTATTTGTTATATTTATATAGATTGATTGATTTAAAGTTTCCGTTTATTGACCTTTCTTGGAAATGTGAGTAGCTAATTTTCTTTTTCTGCATATTGTTATCTGTCACTCCTCTACATTTTATACCCTTGCAGAGGGTATTATAATTTTGGTCAAAAGTGTGCAACGCAGTGAAGGAGACATCTCCGACCCTATAAAGTATATATATTCTTGATCAGGATCACCTCCTGAGTCGATATAAGCATGTCCGTCTGTCCGTCTGTCCGTCGGTCCGTCTGTCCGTCTGTCTGTCTGTTTCTACGCAAACTAGTCTCTCAGTTTTAAAGCTATCGACTTCAAACTTTGCACACATCCTTCTTTCCTTTGCAGGCAGTATATAAGTCGGAACGGCCGGGATCGGTCAACTATATCCTATAGCTGCCATATAACAGAATGATCGGAAATGCCATAACTTCGTTGTTTTTTAAGTTAGAATGTTGGGACTTGCTGTGGACTCTTCTTTTTGCAGACTTATTCGATCTGCCAAATTTCATAAGGATCGGCCGACTATATCCTATAGCTGCCATATAACTGATTAATCGGAAATGCCATATCTCTGTTGTTTTTTAAGTTAGAAGGATGGGACTTGCTGTGGACTCTTCTTTTTGCAGACTTATTCGATCTGCCAAATTTCATAAGGATCGGCCGACTATATCCTATAGCTGCCATATAACTGATTGATTGGAAATGCCATAACTTCGTTGTTTTTTAAGTTAAAAGGATGGGACTTGCTATGGACTCTTCTTTTAGCAGACTTATTCGATCTGCCAAATTTCATAAGGATCGGCCGACTATATCCTATAGCTGCCATATAACTGATTGATCGGAAATGCCATAACTTCGTTGTTTTTTAAGTTAGAAGGATGGGACTTGCTATGGACTCTTCTTTTAGCAGACTTATTCGATCTGCCAAATTTCATAAGGATCGGCCGACTATATCCTATAGCTGCCATATAACTGATTGATCGGAAATGCCATAACTTCGTTGTTTTTTAAGTTAGAAGGATGGGACTTGCTATGGACTCTTCTTTTAGCAGACTTATTCGATCTGCCGAGTTTAATAAGGATCGGCCGACTATATAAGATCCGATATATATCTAATAATATAAGCTGCCACATATCTGCAAGGGTATATCAACTTCGGCTCCGCCCGAAGTTAGCTTTCCATTCTTGTTTAGGTTAATTTATTTTTTTCTATTTAATTTATATGTTTGGTCTATTTCAATTACATTAGGTTACACTAGAATGCTTCAAAAAGCTTTCGTTTCTACGCTTATATTAACGGACAAAAATACGCTATCGCATAGGTTTCTGTATTCCAGCCAATACTAACATAATAACAGAACCAATTCTATTCATTCCCTTTATATATCTGTAACCCACTGGATGAATATTTGTTGCTCGACAACTCCTGTCTTTTAAAATATCCCTGATCATACACCTTACTCTTCGGTCGGGTTGTTCGATTATTCAAGCCCCCAAATTCCAGAAAGGTGTACAATTTCGATATTCTATCCTAGCAACCAATTTTCATACGAAAGCATAACGAGCAATGTTTATTTATTGTGGATTATTACTCAGAATTAGATGTTCAACAATATTCTGATACAAAAATCCAAAACTTTATTTTTTTTCTTTGGTCGCGATTAATAAGCATCCGCTTGGTAATGCGAAATCCTAACTAAAAAAATTTTATTTCGAATCTGACTTTCTACTCTTCCACGGGCCGGCGGTTATTGAATCTATTACGAAACCTTTCACCGGGCCTCACACGTTTGGGCGCCAAATTCTTTGTAACCTCCTGCCTAGCTGTATCAAAGTTTTTGTCGGGCTGCCATAATAGGCAAATCCAGCTACTGAATAATTTACTAGATACTAGCAACGGGACCCTTATAAAGTGTAGCTCTTTCGGGAGATGGGGTGGGTTTTGCTAATATCAGTAAATTTGATCACTACAAGAATCATTAAAGAGTCCCTACTGAAACTAAATTTCCACTTAATCGTGGAGAACGCACAAAAAAAAACAAACCAGTAAACTTGGGGTCATTGCCCCCGAGAAGATAAGCTTAGGAATTGCATGATAACAAGGAGGAAAGAAATCACAACAGAGAAAAAGAAAAAAAATGTGCCGAAAATGATGTTAAAATTCGGACACGGTTTCACTACCCACCCTACCTTAGACTTAAGAAAATTTTTGTTAAGACCCCAATTATAATTGCTACTCACATTTCCAAGGTCACGGAAATAATTACCTACTCACTCATACTTCTATTTTTAAAGTAATATATTTTCACAAAATATAGCTTAACTCTTATACAATAATACAATAATAAATACAATAACAATAATATACAATAATAAAAGAGAAGTCATTTCATGTTCAATTCAGGTATGATCTTAGAATTTTTTTTAATTACCGTTATTGGCTAAAACTCATCTTAAATATAATTAAATAATAATTAATTATTTGAGATTTAAATTTGACAACAAATTTCAAGATGCTAAATTCCTCTATTCGATTTCGAATGCACTTGAAGGTTTAGGCTAGCAAAAAAAAGCAAATGACAAAAGCAAAACAAACTTGGTTGGCAGAGATTATTAGCGGTTATTTATATGGGCATGGCAGAATAGCATAATTGCCCGATTGATAGGTAATTTCTTTTTATACATATACATTTTTTTTTTCTCTTTTTAATTTAAGAACAAATTAGTTCTTAGAATTTTAACCTCCTCCACATTTTGATCTTTTAAAATTTTCTCTTTTAGGTATTTAGTTATATTTTAGGTTTTATTATACCCTTGCAGAGGGTATTATAATTTTGGTCAAAAGTGTGCAACGCAGTGAAGGAGACATCTCCGACCCTATAAAGTATATATATTCTTGATCAGGATCACCTCCTGAGTCGATATAAGCATGTCCGTCTGTCCGTCTGTCCGTCTGTCCGTCTGTCCGTCTGTCCGTCTGTCCGTCTGTCTGTCTGTTTCTACGCAAACTAGTCTCTCAGTTTTAAAGCTATCGACTTCAAACTTTGCACACATCCTTCTTTCCTTTGCAGGCAGTATATAAGTCGGAACGGCCGGGATCGGTCAACTATATCCTATAGCTGCCATATAACTGATTGATCGGAAATGCCATAACTTCGTTGTTTTTTAAGTTAGAAGGATGGGACTTGCTGTGGACTCCTCTTTTAGCAGACTTATTCGATCTGCTAAATTTCATAAGGATCGGCCGACTATATCCTATAGCTGCCATATAACTGATTGATCGAAAATGCCATAACTTCGTTGTTTTTTAAGTTAGGAGGATGGGACTTGCTGTGGACTCTTCTATTAGCAGACTTATTCGATCTGCCAAATTTCATAAGGATCGGCCGACTATATCCTATAGCTGCCATATAACTGATTGATCGGAAATGCCATATCTCTGTTGTTTTTTAAGATAGAAGACTGGGACTTTGTATGGATTCTACTTTCGGCAAACTAATTTGATCTGCCGAGTTTAATAAGGATCGGCCGACTATATAAGATCCGATATATATCTAATAATATAAGCTGCCACATATCTGCAAGGGTATATCAACTTCGGCTCCGCCCGAAGTTAGCTTTCCATTCTTGTTTTTTTGTTCACTCACCCCAATGTGATGATCCTCGATAAAGGCCTTCATGTTGGAGTCTTGTAGAGGTTGGGCTGATTAGGTGAGAGGTTGAATTTCTTAAATATATCTTACAACTACATTATTTCTATTTTTGCATGCCTTTCCTTATTTAAATTTTTTTTGTTTTTGTCTTGATTTCTTTCTTTAGTTTAATACGAGTTCGTAGAATTTAATTTAATTTAATATAATTATTAATTTCTTTTCCATATTTTTTTTTTTTTTAATTTCTAGTCCAATATAAGTTCGTAGAATTTAATGTAATTTAATATAATTATTACTATTATTTTTCTATTATACATATTATATATTATATATGTATATAATTTCTTCTTATTAGTTTCTTTTCAATCAATTTTTTTTGTTTTCTAGTTCAATATAAGTTCATAATATTTTCGTAATTAATTTTGTGTTTGTGAAAAACAACAGAAATGTATTAAACGATTGGAAGGCGACCCTCGGTCGCTATTTTACACTTTGATATCGTTTTATAATTATAGATGATATCCCAAATTGCTCCTATCCTGCGTATCAATTATTGATTTGCGGATAAATGGAGACGGGATGGACTCAGTGGGTGTTTTTTATTTTTGTTAGGGTTACTCATCCTGATAAAAAAATATGTGTAATGATCCAGGTATGGAATCCAGGTGGTGCGGGTGGGACTCTCGTGGATTCTCGGCCATAGAAGACGCCTGATCCCAGGCTAGGTTTTTTTGCGACTTTAATGATGTCTTTGCTTTACTTCTTTGCCCAATGATGTGTTGAGATGTTTCAGATTTAATTTGTTTTATTTTTTTTTTTTTTGGTGATCTATTTGCACGTGTTTCACCCACTTGTTTTATATATATGTTGTAGCTGGTACTAAGGTGTGAGTCTGCTTAGCTTGACAGCTCAAAATAGAAACAGACTTTTGCAGGCACCTAATAAGCTGCAGGGGCTAATGTCAAGGTAAGTACGAACGCCTAGTATGCAAATTAGGAATGAATAAAACAAAAAAAATTGCTACCACCTATCGATAAAAGTGGAGAGTTTCGTTAAGATTAGACGTTATTCTAATCTAATTTTTAAAAGCACAGGTTTTTTTGGGCAGCACAGGTGACTATTACAAAGAAGGAAAATAAATTTTGACCAAATTTATTTGACGCAATCGTATTAACAATTGGTTGTAAACGAAAAGTCAGCTTTGAAGTAAAAAAAATCTTCTAACAAAGGAGCATTAAATTTTCAAAACACGGAGTGGAAAAACTCCTACAAAGCAGGAAAGGAGCAGCTTTCATAAAAGGAGCAGGAGAGGGTGGACCCATCGGCAGAATCCTCCCCGGACTATTAGATAGGCAAGAGAAATCTCGTCCTACTTTCAGCCGGCGAAGGCGTGAGTTTGACTAGAGCCGAAAATGCTGATTGGAGTGGGCACCTCTATCGATGAGGTCGCGCATAGTGCGAAGACCGGTGCAGACATAACCGGTCAAATCTTTTGCCGAAGAGACGAAGGGTAAGACCATTTTTCGAGTCCTTGACAAAGGTTTCAAAGATGGACTGATCCCCAAGGAGCTCTGGCGAATGGTTTTGAATGATCAGCACAGGAGCTTCATAGAGAAGATGGTCAAGAGTGGAGGGCCACCACCACAATGCGAAGACGCAGGGTGAAACCAAGGTAGCATCAATGTGATTTATATCCCTGCACTTCCCACGGTAGACTGGAGGCTCGCCATGGTGGTGGAAGCAGTAGGGCTATGACGTCCGGTGGCTGTAACTCTTAATGAGGTCAGTGTCAAAATCCTGGAAGGTGCCGAATACCAGATCAAGTACGGTTTTGAGCACGTTATGGTCAGCACGTTGAAGTAGCTGTCAAATTTGAGAACTTCTTACAGCTAGCAGTATGCAATCTAAGGAAGGTGAACTGGAGCTCTATAAAAAGACACTAGATTGATCCTTAAGGGAACCACCTACAGGGAATGTTGAGACTTATGGGGGATTTAACGCCAAAGTAGTAACACTTACTGTTGCAAATACCAAGGCGTACCAGATGACCTATCCTAAAAAGAGAATGGGTAGCAGTAAATCGAAAAAGGCACCATGGACGTCGGTGCTAGCGCCTTTCAAGAACACTACACGCAGGGCCTTTAACCTCGCTTATGTCACTAACACGGACGAGACATAAGAAGATAGAATAGAAAGAAGAAGAAGAAGCAGTGTTTTCAACAACATCTTACCATGCTCAATTATCGATGCACTGACGGGACTAGCAATATACAATCGATCCGTTCACCTTACACGCCAAATCCTGATCAACTGGAGTATCAAGGCGACTCTATTCTGAATCGTTAATTCAGAAATAATTCAAGAGGGGCACTCCGCAATGAGGTGTTCTCTTCTCTCTACTCTGAAACGTGACGGTAAACAACCTACTATGGTCCTTAGAAGTTGGCAGCTGAGTTAATATATCCCACCTGTCGGAAGGCGGAAGGGCTTAAATGGGGAATGTCTCTTAAAATAGTCAGATTGTATAGTCAGATCTGGCCCTCTCTCTCTAGGAAAAGATCTAGGAGACTCATTTCCCTTAACAGGCTAGTCTGCAGTCTAGCGGTAAAGGCAATTACTGGGCACTGGCTGATAGGTGCACACGCAGCACGGCAATCGGTGGCTCACAACGACTACTGCAGGAACTGCAGGGCAGTGGAGGAAGTGGAGTCGGTTGCGTACCTCCTATGCCTCTACCCGGCACTTGGGCCAAGCCGCATGGAGATGACCACTAGCATTCATCAAAAAGTCGGTTGTGACCACAAGCCGCTACAAGTAGGATAGGCACATAATCACACCGGTAGACAGGAAGGTGGGTTACATTATTGAATCCCTTGCCGTGACGCCTCTCATCGCCGCCATAACCTGACCCTACCTATGCGTAACTTCCAACAAGTTATCTTTTTGAGAGCTTATAAATTCGAGTTGATTTACCATCCAGCAACCAAGAAAAGTAACTCAAATTTCCTAAGCTGCTTTCGAAGTTCAGATGTGTATCACGAGCTGCACTCTAAGGAAGCTCTAAAAAAACCGCCACTCAGGTTGGTCCGTTAACGTTGCCATCAGTTGTACGATGCGTCTGGAAGTAAATACATGCTATGTATGTGCCTGAATTATCTAAATTGCGATCTTACCGTTTTTAAACAGTTCACACTCAGTTGTGAACCAATACTGTACGAGCTGCAGCCACGGTCAATTATTATCATTCCCTATTACTACTTTTTTATTACTTGAAATTATACACTTTTCCCCTAAGTTATACAATAATACCCTCTGTAAAGGAATAATAAGTGACCAGTGTCAACAATAGTTTTCGATACCAAAAAATTGCAAAGCACGCAAAACAGAGAGGTTTTACGTCTCTCTCAACCAATCAACAATTTTTTACACTTGAAACCTGTTACGAGAAGAGTTTTGCAATAAATAAAAAAATAGACATGAAAGGAAAGCTAACCTTATGAAGCTACGGAAAGCTATAGTTGAATTCAGTTTGTGATACTTAGAAGGATTCCGTCGTAATCACCAAATGTTTGTTACTCGGCATTAGGTCACCACGACGAACAAAGATTCGCAGGTGAACTTGTCGGTCCGTGGTCAAAGTCGTCCTTTTAGAGACCCTTACTGCCTTTTACCTGAATTGCCCCATGGTACGGTTCTAAATTAGATCGTTTATGGTTCTAATGTCGATGAACGTCCAGCGGGTGTTCGGGAGAGGTCCTGCTGTTGGTCCTGGATTGACGGAGGAACAAGTTAAGGAGATTTGAATTGATGTACCACGTAGAGGAACCGAGTGACGAGACGATCAAGTTAATGTTCGTAACTGACTTTATTCTGGGATACGTGTCCCATTTATAGAGGGTGACAATGTTGGGATATAAATAGTTTAAAAGGTTTCTAGCTAGAAGGTTTCTAGATTTTTGCCTGATGTTTGGCCAGCAAGGCAAAAATTATGTTAATAAATATGGAATAAGATACATATGGGTTAATAGGTCTCCGTAACCGCATTCCGATCATTGGCTACTTCCGGCTCAGTTTTCCCAACCATCGACTACCTCTGATTTCCCGGTAAATCAACCTTACTGTGGACTCGAGTTGGCTCTCGTTGTAGGTCTTTGCATTAAGTGCCAATAAATCGGTCTTTCAATTGAAATAATTTTTTTTTTGTTTTTAATTAATTTTTGTTGCCATTAAACCAATATAAAACAAGAATGGAAAGCTAACTTCGGGCGGAGCCGAAGTTGATATACCCTTGCAGATATGTGGCAGCTTATATTATAAGATATATATCGGATCTTATATAGTCGGCCGATCCTTATAAAACTCGGCAGATCAAATTAGTTTGCCGAAAGTAGAATCCATACAAAGTCCCAGTCTTCTAACTTAAAAAACAACAGAGATATGGCATTTCCGATCAATCAGTTATATGGCAGCTATAGGATATAGTCGGCCGATCCTTATGAAATTTGGCAAATCAAATAAATCTTCTAAAAGAGGAGTCCACAGCAAGTTTCATCATTCTAACTTAAAAAACAAAAAGAAGTTATGGCATTTGAAAGAAGGAATGTCAGGAAAGAAGGATGTGTGCAAAGCTTGAAGTCGATAGCTTTAAAACTGAGAGACTAGTTTGCGTAGAAACAGACAGACAGACGGACAGACGGACATGCTTATATCGACTCAGGAGGTGATCCTGATCAAGAATATATATACTTTATAGGGTCGAAGATGTCTCCTTCACTGCGTTGCACACTTTTGACCAAAATTACCTCTGCAATACCCTCTGCAAGGGTATAATTAAACGCGTACGAGTTCAAAAGAATAAGGAAAATAAGATTCATATTTGTGATAAAATTTCATTTTAATAATTAAAAATTAAAATTGTTAAAATTTTAAACATAAACGTTTAAAAAAATTTGAAAAAAAATACAATTTGACGCAGCCGTAAATTTTTTATACAGTTTCAAATAGTAAATACATAAATTTTACCTGAAAATTTCGATCACACTGCAAATTTATCAACAAACAAAAAAGGAAAGCTAACTTCGGACGGAACCAAAATTCATATACCCTTGCAGTTATATGGCAGCTTATATTATTAGATATATATCGGATCTTATATAGTCGGCAAATCCTTATAGAATTTGGCAGATCTGATAAGATTGCCAAAAATGGAATCCACTAAAATTCCCATCCTTCTTGAAAAACTTCTTAAAAAACAACTTAAAAAACAAAAAAGCTATAGGATATAGTCATCCGATCCTTATGAAATTTAGAAATCGAATTAATTTCCCTAAAGTAGAATTCATAAAAAGTCTCATCTATCTAACTTAAAAAACAACAAAGTTATGACATTTCCGATCAATCAGTTATATGACAGCTATAGGACATAGTTCACCGATCCCGGCCGTTCCGCCTTATATACTGCCTGCAAACAGCAGCAGAAAAAGCAAAAAGCTTTTTCTTCGCCCTCTGAAATCAATTGAGAGCTTAAAGGCAATTTAATATTTTGTAAGCATTGCACGGACCCAAGTTTCTGTGGCTGAGAGTGCTTGGCGACTGAGTAGCCTTCTACAAAACCAAACACGCCAATGTTCGAGTCGCAGCATAAACTCGAACCAGATTGCATAAAACAGTTAATTTTGCGTGACGAAATTCAAATATTTAATTTATCCACTGTAACGTACTGCAAAACTTGAAGGTCTACTTTTAATGCTCAACAAATATATTTACATTTAAGAGCCTATTAAAAATCTTAAAGGAAAAATCTCTTTTGCTTTACTAATTCATTGTATTAAGTTCCAAAAAAATGATTTAATTTATCCCCTAGAGCCTTGCAGTTGATTTTAAATAAGTATGTGAAACGCAGGAAACAGCGCTTCTCTAACCCTTTAACTCAGTGAAGCCCAAAACTCTATCTCGCACGCCCAGAGATTTCTCTGCATCTGCCCGCTAACCGACAGTGTAAACGACTTTTAATTTTAAACGATCGTGTGCTTACCGCGGAAGTTTCATATTCGTATACCCATCTGTGAGTTTCCATGTCTGTCTGCTTATTCTTACGCAAACTAATTTTAGCTTTAATATTATCGACTCATTAGTTTACATACTTATTTTTTCCTTTGCAAGCAGTGTACTTTTAAAAGTCGGAACGGCCGGGATCGGTCGCCTATTTTCAATAGCTCCCACAGAAATAAAAAACTGCAATTGCCATAACTCATTTTTTTTTTAGCAATTTGCATTTATAAATTTATAGATAAAATGGGCCTGATATTAAAATTCCAGTATCTGTCAATTTTTATACCCTTGCAGAGGGTATTATAATTTTGGTCAAAAGTATGCAACGCAGTGAAGGAGACATCTCCGACCCTATAAAGTATATATATTCTTGATCAGGATCACCTCCTGAGTCGATATAAGCATGTCCGTCTGTCCGTCTGTCTGTCTGTTTCTACGCAAACTAGTCTCTCAGTTTTAAAGCTATCGACTTCAAACTGAAGGATGTGTGCATCCTTCTTTCCTTTGCAAGCAGTATATAAGTCGGAACGGCCGGGATCGGTCAACTATATCCTATAGCTGCCATATAACTGATTGATCGGAAATGCCATAACTTCGTTGTTTTTCAAGTTAGACGGATGGAACTTGCTGTGGACTCTTCTTTTAGCAGACCTATTCGATCTGCCAAATTTCATAAGGATCGGCCGACTATATCCTATAGCTGCCATATAACTGATTGATCGGAAATGCCATATCTCTGTTGTTTTTAAAGTTATAAGGTTGGGACTTGCTGTGGACTCTTCTTTTAGCAGACTTATTCGATCTGTCAAATTTCATAAGGATCGGCCAACTATATCCTATAGCTGCCATATAACTGATTGATCGGAAATGCCATATCTCTGTTGTTTTTTAAGTTAGAAGACTGGGACTTTGTATGGATTCTACTTTCGGCAAACTAATTTGATCTGCCGAGTTTTATAAGGATCGGCCGACTATATAAGATCCGATATATATCTTATAATATAAGCTGCCACATATCTGCAAGGGTATATCAACTTCGGCTCCGCCCGAAGTTAGCTTTCCATTCTTGTTTTTTTTTTTTTATGTATCTTACCATAGAAAAAGTCATTAAACTGCGACGTATCCATCCGAGCTCAGCGTTTTTTCTTGATGAAAATAAAACGATCAATCAATGTGATAAAAAGTATTTAAAGTCCAACTTACCGCCTAAACTTAAATATTGAATACTCCAAGAAGTTCTGCTAAACTTGCAGAATATTATATTATGTATTTTTAAGCAATTAACAAACTGCCAAAAAATGTCAAAACGATGCAAAAAGGCATTTTCAAATAGAAATAGATCAAGATACATATGTATGTTTCCTACTCACTAAATTAACAAGAAAGGAAAGCTTACTTCGAGCGGAGCCGAAGTTGATATACCTTTGCAGTTAAGTGGCTGCTTATAATATTAGATGTATGTACATATGTATATCGGATCTTATATAGTCGGACGATCCTTATGAAATTCGGCAGATCGGATAAGTTGTGATGGGGAGATGTCTCCTTCACTGCGTTGCACACTTTTGACCAAAATTATAATACCATCTGCAAGGGTATAAAAACTAAACATGTGTGTTAGCACATATGTATTCATAGATATAAATAAAAATAAACATACAGTTTTATCTATCTTTTTGCGTTTGCAAATTTGCATACATTTTTTCAATACATAAATCAATAATGAAAATATGGTATTGTTTAAACATTTTTCTTTATATTTATTGCTATTAAATCGTGTTAGCAATTCTTATACGCGACAGTATACACACAGTACACTCTTTGAATACGTTTTCTATTTTTTATATTTTTGTGCCTTGCTAATGTTTATATCCAACTTGTGTGTACTTAGCATTCACTTTTTGTTTAAAGTTTGCACCGTTTTCCATTTGATTGGTTTCGACCAATGCGCTTAATTTAAGTTTGAACATATATCGTTAAACATATGTATGCCTAAGTGCAAACTTTTTCTATAACATAATTGGATTTTATTGACTAAGGGGAAAGCTTTTTAAGGCAACATCAAGTTTTTAAAAGCTTTCGAAAGCTCCCTGCATGTTTCAAAATAAGGAATAATACAGTTTTCTTGGAATGTCTGCAAAAAAACAGATAGGTCTCCGCGTGCCATCTGGACCATTTTCAAACACTCCTATTTATTTAAAAAAAATATTTATTCTTATTTTGTAGAGTAGAGTTGGCCTAAGACAGAATGCATGTGAATTGTTGAGCTTTGCACAGGGAGAATGACAATCCGAATTTTTGCTTTAATTTTTATAATAAAGTTCAGTGTTGAATTTACAGTATAGAATATTATTTGGAATAGTATTAGTATAGAATAGTATTTGGTGAACAGTATGATAAATTTATAATTAATATTCTATTTAAACAAATAAAATAACAAGCAAGAATAATTTTTAAGGGAAATCATTTTCGGTCACAACGTTTACAGTTCACATACGCAACTTACTTATTTTGTCTCTCACATCAATCGTTCGGAAATGTTCGGATACTGTCTGTGTAAAAAGCCGAAGTGAGGCAATTTAGTCAATGTAAGGCCTAATTCATTGCAGGGCTGGTGGGTCATTTATTCTGAGAACGGTGTGGTTTCTGTTAGAAACTTCTTTTACTAAAAGGGTGCTAAGATCGCTGTCGATGTCAGTATTGCAGATGTACCAGGGCGCTGCGGTTATAGTCGTTATAACTTTTAGTGTTCTCTTTGAATCAGCTTTTATTGCCATGTAACTTTTCCATGTAGACATATCGGTTAATTAATATATGTTTTATGTGTTATATTTAATATATGTTATATATGTATTAGGCACAATTAAGCAAATTTGCTTACAAATGCCTATAAGGGTCTTTTCGATGAACTAAAGAACCTTGATACCTATACCGTTTTTGACTACTGGTGCTTGCTTATGACTTTCTGTCTAGTGCTGATTCTTGTTATTGCTGTTGTCACGCCCTATTTACGGCTGTGTCGTTTCCGCTCCGGGTCCACTAATCCACTTCGCTATCCCTTTCCCTTTGCGCCACGGATCCTTTCTCACTTGCATTTATCCTCACACTCGACTCTAAGGCAGTCTGACTGCTCCAAAGGCGATCGTTCAGCCTACTACTTCTAGCCCTTTTAAGGAAACTATTCCACTTGATTGTCGGACTCTTCAAATGCAGTCCTCAAACTTAACACTCCCAGCTTTCCAAAAAGACTCATCCTGGGTCACTCCAATAGTTCTCCTTTCATGCCCTCTCGATCCTCCCCAATCCTGGACCTCTGCTGCTGCAGTGGCCACGCTGCAGCTCTGGGCACCGTTACGTTCCACGGTGCTTTTAGTTTCGTTTTTCCCTTTCCCTCTGATTTGACCTCTCGAATACCTCCCCTCCTTGACTGACACCCCCTCAAGTCCATCTTCTCTGGCTTTGCCCGCCCCTGTCACCTGCCTTGGCCTGTGGGGAGATTTAATCTCCTCACACCACATAGGCTCGGCTTTCAAGATACTATTTAAGCACCATATGTATAGATGAAGGAAGTTAAAGCTTAATTTTATAATGATTGGCTAGACGTCAAGGAAGCCCAGAAACATGACAGAGCAGTACTCTCTATGTTCAAATACAATGGCTTTTGTAAAAAACTAAATTGGTGATCTGGTCTGTTAAAAGTCGATAAAGAATTAGTTTTTTTTAGAGTTTGGATAGGCATAAGAATAATTAAATATTTCTGTGTGACGCAGCAAAAGTTTTATCTCTTCCTGCCTTCGGGATCACAATGGTTTAATAGGAGCTGAGATAGAAATAATATTTTTTCAATGGGATCTTTTTCCAAACTGATTTTATTTAAAACAAGACTCTAATAAGAAACTTACATGAAAATCATGTGAATTGTATCATCAATTGTATATTCTTAATTCTTTCCATGGGTCCGTTCACTTAAAAATCTATCTTTACAACTCTATTTATTTTGTGTGTTCAATGCTTGAACATTCTGCACAGGGCCAAAAAAATTGCAGATTCTATTTTAAATAAGCAATTACTTATATCATGTTTGTGTCATGTTACTTATATTATGTCTTTGACAACAATGTTTAGTGGACTATATATGTAAGTTAGCAATAGTCAACCGACTATTATTTACTGACTCCTTATAGTAGAGCCATTTTGAGGTATACGTAGATGCTTCTCAATAGACCATCAACGCTATCAATAGAGTATCAGCGCTACGAATCGTATGATTAATATACGGATAGTTTTTATTTAGAGATAAGCGGTTGATCGGGACACATTAAAATAATGAATCATCAAACCATATACATTCCTCGACCTTTTAATCTACGTGGGATAAGTGTCAAGTGGGAAAGTTCCAATTACTATTGATCGAAACTCTGACGAGTCTCCTCAAACAATTATATGTCGACTGCCGCTGGTCTCCGCCACCGCACGCGTGATCTTTCAGGGTCGTGATCTTGACTCTTGTGTAATAGGGATCCCGGTTTTCTGCATTCTTGAAACCCACTACGCTGGAACTGGCAGAATTATTAATTTGTATGTTAATTTTTGTATAACAGTAAAAAATTTATTTTCTTCAATATTTAGTGGACTTTAATGATACATTTTTTAATTTTATCATATCTTTAAGTTGCTGAAATTGTTATTTGGCATTTTAAATCTAACGTTTAAACAATTTTAATAGATATTTTCTGTTGTGGTTGAAAGTGACCCAATTTCATGATCGTGTTGATCGGTTGAGTTCGGCGAACACAATAAAGTGTTGTTTTCGATGCCTTTGTTGGGAATGATGGGAGCATCTTAATTTAAATTTTTTGTTGGAACTGCTAATTGATTTTTTCACGTTGACATATCGGTAATTTTTAGTATATATATTAGTCACAACTAAGGAAGCGAGCTCAAGAGTGCACAAATAAGCAATCGTGCTGATATGTTCCTATAAGCGTCTTATAGGTTATTCAACATAGCTAGAGTTAAAAAAAAACTTTTTATTTTATACTAAAAAGTATAAAATAAAACACATCTAACACATCACGTCATAAGAATTGTGAAATTCGTAAATTAAGTATTGTTGCCTTGTTTAATTTGATAGCTATCTAATAATGGAAGCTATCGCAATTGAATAAACTATGGGGAAAAATGGAAAAAGCACCGAGTTCAACCCCATGAGGCAAAAGGATAAGAAACAACTATCAAAGAATTGGAAAAACCTGTCACAGAATTGCAAAAATTTATGGAAAAAATTATGGTCTAACAAAAAATCTCTCTCAGAGAAAGTACTGCAAAAGATTACTGGAATGGCAGTGGATCTTCATAGTTTAAGCAAAAGGTAGATTCCCTGATAATATCGGCGCTGCTTCTTCTATTGGCAATGCATCGATGTCCGGTGTCGCACTGGGCCTGGCTTCCATATTTAGAGATTTAAAGGGTGAGTCCCATTTTAATACTGTTGAGTCTTAGACCTGTAACCCACATATGCAAGAAAAAGAGTGATTGAAATCAACAGTATGCTACACCAAGATTTGCAATACTCATAGTCGGACAGAATCAAACTATTTTTCAAGTTGTTGCATTTATTGACGAACGATCCTCCGCCACTTTAATAATTGAAGAGTTGGCAAAAAAATTCGGCGCCTCAGCAGGTCCTGAAAACATTACACTCAGTTGGATCGTAAATCACAAGCAAGTTGTCTCGTATACAAAATTTCAACTTAAGTTCCGAAAGCAGCCAGCAAAGGAAACTGGATTTTACTAGTTGGCTCCACAATTCCTAAAATAGAACTACCAACACAATCGCTTAAACGTACGTGATAGAAAAACGGGTTCTAAATTTGACAACAGTAAATTCTTAAAACAAAACTGAGGCCTTCTGAATCAATACCGAATTCGTAAATAAAATTAGAACGAATTGGTTATCGATAACAGTTTGTTGGCAAGGGGGCTGAGGGGATAATATGAAGCAGCTAAAAATAGATTTTTAGCACGGTGCAACAATTGAACTTCAGAAAATTTTTCGCGCGTAACCTTGGGATAGCGGTACGGTAGAGCTATCGGCTGATGTGTAAAGGTTACCGAGTTCGAGCCGATTTCGAGAATTACACTATTTATGTTATTTTGTTTTTTTACTTATTAATTTTTGTTTTTATTTAGTTTTTTTATAAAAACGCATTTACGTTTTTACTCGTATTTGCTCGGTGCTCGCATTTACGAAGCACCAGGGGTAATTTGTGAATGGACGAATGCGGATGCGGCATAAACACTGAGCCTCGAGTACGGGCTCTTGAACTGGTCTGTGTGCCTCTTCACAAAGCCCAGCATGGCATACGCCTTTGACATTATAAAATCTTAATGGCTGGAAAATTTTTAATTTCGGATGCCAAGATTAACCTCCTCCTCTTTTAGTTGCCTATGTTCCATTCGATGAAGCATATTCTTCATCCGACAGACGATGCTCAAAAAGAAAAGCGAAAAAACGTCTTTGCTACGTCAGCCGAACAGCTCATTGATTTTGAATGACCTAAGATTGAAGCGAGCCATAGGATGGGTGCTAAGATATATAACAAGAAAGGAAAGCTAACTTCGGGCGGAGCCGATTGCAGTTATGTGGCAGCTTATATTATTAGATATATAAAAACTTAAAAAACTTGGCAGATCTGATAAAATTGCCCAAAGCATAGAAAGTCCCATCTTTCTATCTTAAAAACAACAAAGTTATGGCATTTCCGATCAATCAGTTATATGGCAGCTATAGGATATACAGGGTGCTCCATCTCGAACTTCGGTATGAAAACTTTGGAAAAAAAACAAAAATTCATGGAAAATGTATTATGTTTTTAGTTAGATTGATCCTTTACAATTCATTTGAGTTAGTTTTTGAACACAATATCGACTATGTTACTACCTTTGTTCTTGATGGCAAAAAGTGTCCTTTTTCGAGCATTTTCCATAAATTTCTCGAGCTTATAATGGCCGATATATTGGCCATTTCGGTGCGAATACATTCCTTGAGTTCTGTGATGGTCTTGGGCTTGCTTATGTATACTTTGATTTTTGGATAGCCCCACAAAAAGAAATCCGGTGAGGTCAAATCCGGCGAACGCGGCGGCAAGTCGATATCGCCTCTTTTTAACACAACGCGTCCAAGAAATTTTCGCTGCAAAAACTCCATGGTTTCGTTTGCTGTGTGACATTGGGCCTCGTCTTGCTGAAACCAGAAGCTGGCACACAATGTGCGGCAGCATCCACCGATATCGCTTGCAGTCGACAGTTTCGCCATTTTTGAAGAAGTAAGGGCCTATGATGGTTTAGGCACAAATACCCGCCCAAACTGTCACTCTCTTGTCGTGTAAGTTTCTCATGAATGATTAGGATTCTCAGTGCCCTAGATGCGGCAGTTCTGTTTATTGACGCTACCAGACAAGGCGAAATGTGAAGGTTTCGAGAATCTGGACTACTTTTCGGGCGTAGGCCAACCGCCGCGGCTTGTCTTCGGGCAACAATCGTTGGGTTATCTGTATTTTGTACGGGAACATTCCCAAATCCTTCAAAATACGCCGCATCGTGGTGCCACTAACGCTTAAATGCAGCTAACGCCACCGGTACGATTCGGGTCCTCCTCGATACTATCCTGTACAGCTGCTATGACAGCACTGGAACCCCTCGGGCGTGGTCGGTTGTGTGGCTCACGGTTCACCACTGAACCGTATTGCAAAAAAATTCTCAGCCAAATGACGAATAGTATTGTCGGAAGGCGCTTTTTTACTTCTGTACTTTCGTCGATACGCACGCTGCGTTTTCACTATTAAACGCCCATTTTCGATAAACGAAGTTACCACTTCGATATTTTTTTTGGTGTTAAGTTATTCATGGTTCTAATTGTAGAACCATGAACCATTCCGACTCACTGTCGGAAGTGAGTCTGCCTGCAATCTGCCTATACTGCCTGCAAAGGAAAGACGAATGTGTGCAAAGTTTGAAGTCGATAGCTTTAAAACTGAGAGACTAGTTTGCGTAGAAACAGACAGACACACGTGCTTATATCGACTTGATCGGAGGAGGTGATCCTGATCAAGAATATATATACTTTATAGCGTCGGAGATGTCTCCTTCACTGCGTTGCACACTGTTGACCAATATTATAATACCCTCTGCAAGGGTATCAAAATGGACAAGACATCCCACAAAGTTATCCAGCAAAGAGTTATTAAGGGCGCCAGTTGCACTATTTAAAATTGAGCAATAGCAAATTCAAATTCTCTTTGAAAATGAACGCTTTACTATCCAAAAGTAGCTCGATTTACTCGTTGACACCCACTATGACCGAAAATGTTAACTGCTATTTTCAGAAACTCGCCAGCCAATATAAATGCCACAAAAGGACAAGCGTCTATTTTAGACCCTTAACAGTCACTACAGGTAGGAGAGATGATCATTTATCATTTAATTTTTATTAATTGTTCTGCTATTATAAAACAATGTAAATTAATGGGGTATTGATTTTTCAACTACTATATACACATTACTTATATAAGTAATAATATATAAGGCTTGTTACAATGACTTTCTATTTACATGTGTCTGATTGGGGTGAGCCTTCTCGGTAACCTGACACCAGCAATTCTACGCTCTCTTAGTAGGTACCTGACTAGTACGTTTGAGTGATTTTGAGGCTTTTCTTTTTACTTTTTAGCCTGATCGTGTAATACATCTCCTGGCTACGAATATGCCCAAGCATATTCACCAAGAGCAATTTTAATAAATTCTGGCAATTTCGACTCGCTGACATTCCTAGTGTGAGTAGCGTATAAGTAGTGGAGATAGTAATCCTGTGCGATTACTGCACGGATTTTTTGTAAGTTGGATTCAGTGCCATCCAAAACTACAGTGAACGATCTCTGTTCCAAAAAGCTTCGCCCCAGAAGCCACAATTGAGGTGGAAGAATTTAATTTAAATAGCAACCCAGCGTGTCTATTGAAGGCTTGATGCCTATTGATACTATATTGAAGGCTTGCTCAATGTCAAAATTTGCAGCCAACACATATTCCTTGGCCGCAAATCCTTCCAGAATGAAATTACCCATACTGTTCAGGTGTTTAGGCGTTCCGTGCGATTTTCAGAAACCAAACTGAAAGGGAGGTATGCTGTTCTTGATTTCTCTGATGTTAAACTAATATTTGGTATTTTGCTTTTAGGTCTATAGGAGCCTAAGTTATTTGACTTTTAACCAGCTTTATGGATTATGCCTCATATTCAGTCTCTCCTTCTTCCATTGCTTTGGAAAGTATTCCAGCCTCAACACGGCATTAAAAATGAGCACCAAGAAGAGAACAGCTTTGAAAGGCAGCTCCTTCAATGTGTAGTTGTCTAGTCTATCACCTTCTGTAGCTTTCTTGCCCTTTAGAGACTTACTATGGGTCGAAACTTCCTCAACAGTTAGTGCTCGTATTGGACGACACATTTTCCCGAAGCGGTCTATTCCTTCCTGAACCCTATTTGGAGTAGAAGCTGGAGAAAACTTCCTCTCTTTATCTTAAAGCGAGCTTGCGTGTTTTTTTGTGCGCACTGCTATAATATTAATCTTTCTATTCTATAAATATACAAACAGCTGTTTATTGACATTTATTGATATTTTTATAATTCAATTTTTGAACACTATAAATATCCGTACCGCTTCGCGTGTGCAGTGGAATGGAGGTGAAATAATATTTTTATTAATTTTCTTCCAAAAATAGCTTTGCTCTGCTTCTTCATATATTACGGCCTTGCTTCTATCTTCGCTCAGTAGAGATTTTTATCTCTATTCTTTGCAGTTAAATAACCCATACTAATCGCTCTCTTTAATCTCTTTAATCCCTTTTTCGTTTCCCTGGCACATTGGTTCAGGGTACGTCAATAATAAAAACAAAAAATATTAATAATTTAATAAATCAATAATAATGAAATTTAAACTTGTCTGTGCGTTGAATTCTTGTAATAAAACAATCTCCTCATCCAAGCCTACCATCCACTGCTGGCTCTGTAAATACGCAAAGTGTGCCGGTTTTACGGCCTCAGTTTCGGATGCCATTTCACGTAGGTCTGGTCTCCACTTTTGCTGAGACGGCTGTCGTGATGTTCAGGACGAAATGAGATCCTTCATGAGACAGACTAAAAGTGGATTCAAAGAATCGATTAGCGGTTTTTGTAAAATCAATGACCAACTCTATGCGCTCGATACACAGTCTAGTAGTCTTCAAGTAGTAGTCTAGTAGTAGTAGTAGATGGTGATCCCACCATCGAAACACATATTTGTTTCCCGGCTTGCCCCTGCTACTTCTGAGATTGATATCTAAACAAGCCAAAACAAAAGCCGACATAAAGGTGGTAGATATTGCCAAATTTAAATAAACTTAAATACACCAGGCACACGTCATCTTTCAAAATACGTGTACCCGTGCAGGTGTTCAAGACGATTGGTTCCAACAGCTTTTGGCCAGAGAACATTTTCGTCTAAGAACAGCAGCCAAGTACGGTGAAGAAAAAAATTACCATGCCTCTGGAAGTAAAACTATCACATGTTAGAGCCACTGACCAACCTTCCACCTCATCTTCCTCAGCTTCAAGAAACTAATATCTTCACTAACACTTACCTATCAGAATACTAGAGGGACGTAGTAAGCTTCCCAAACTGTATTTTGATAGTGCCACATAATATTTTGTATATAAACTTATTTAAAGCCAGAGATCTTAAGTTCCGAAGTTTTTCCAAGTAAGTACACCCCTTTTAGACGTGATAGAACACTGCGAAGGGGAGGAGGAGTATTCATGAGGATTCCTATCATCCCACTCTTCATCTCAGGTGTTAATCGAAACCAATACTTTAATTGACATAAAGTCTACACGTAAACGTAATAAAGTTCGTTTCTTCCGTAAGGCTGACTTTAAAAAACCAATAAGGCTTATTTTGGAATTTGATTGGTCCGATCTACTGGCATGTGAAGATATAAACATTGCCTTACATAAATTTTATAGCACTTTGAATATATTTTTCGACTCTTTAGTTCCGTGAAAATATCCGAATGGTTTAACAACTCCGTTTTGATATACAAGGCACCTATTCAATTTAAAGAACGTCATGAATAGACTCTTAAATAATCATAAACTATCTGGCTGTATAGTTCGTTATTCAGATACTTATTGACTCGGCCCAATTTCACCGTGCATAACGCCGAATGTTGTAGGAGTTATATTCACCGCTGCCGGATTTAGTTTACTCAGGACCCGAAGCAGTTCTATAACTTTCTAAACACAAAGCGCAAACCTGTATCCTTTCCACCTTTGCTTACGTTTGAGAACTCATATGCGTACCCTGATCAGGCAATTGCCTATCTCTTTGCACAGTTTTTTTAAACAACATATTCACCTAGCATCATTCCAACTCAGCCTTGCACTTAAAATATCCAATCAGCCAACTATATATTGTACACATCTTTTGATTAAAGTGGTGTGCTATTGGATCTTCTTAAGGTTAAGCCCGTGTATTCGCCAGGTCCCGATGAAGTAACAGGTTGTGTCCTGAAGAACTGCGCCGAGGCACTGTGCAAACCTCTTTTGAAACTCTTTAATTTATTTCTGGATAAAAAGGGAAAAATCCGATGCTGCCAATTATAGAGGCATCTCTAATTCCGAAGCTTTTTGATAAACCTATAACTCCAAATTTGCAACACCTATGTAGCTCAATAATATCTCCGTGCCAGCATGGCTTCATGAAGCGCCGCTCCACCACCACCAACTTATTGGAGCTAACATCTTTTGTCACGGATGGGTTCCGGAAAGGCCTAAAAACTGACGTCATTTACACTGACTTTACTGTTAACCATTCGCTTCTTATAAGTATACTCAGTCTTTTGGGATTCCCAACTGATTTCCTTATCTGACTTTTGAGCTACTTATCTCGAAGAACCCAACGTGTTATCGTTCTAGATGTTACCTCGCACTTAGTCCGCGTCACATCTGGGGTGCCCCAAGAAGCCATCTTGGACCCTTACTTTTTGCATGATTACTTTTTGCATGATATAAACGATTAGCCACTTGCCTTAATCACTTGATCAGCTGATTCACTTGTACTTATGTACGCTGATGACGTTTAGCATTGTCTTCAGTATAGATTCACTAGTACCCAATCTAGACTTGCATCCGATTTGGATAAATTTCAAATACGATATTAGTTTATCTGAGCAAATAACATAAAGCTTAATCGATCGAACTGTAAACTCATGTCAAATTACTCATCTAGTCCTCACCAGGCTACGTACTTTCTCTATGGGTACGCCTTAAAACAAGTAACTCAGGTTAACGATCTGGGTGTCCTATTAGATTTGAAACTTACATTTATCGACCATATATCCACCATGTTTAATAAAGAAATGGGAGTGCTTAGTTTTAATAAAAGACGGTCAAAAGAAATCAATTCTTAAAAGCTTAATAATTTATTTTAAACGTTCTCCATTGAAATTAAGATGCATAGGGCCAAAGAAAAAAAACAAGAAAGGAAAGCTAATTTCGGGCGGAGCCGAAGTTTATATACCCTTGCAGTTAAGTAGCATCTTATATTATTAGTTAAATATCGGATCTTATATAGTCCGCCGATCTTTATGAAGTTTGGCAAATCGGATAAGTTTGCCCAAAATGGAATCCATAAAAAGTCCCATCCTTCTAACTCAAAAACAACAAAGGCTTTTCCGATCAATCATGTAATGCGCTTGTTGTAACTTAACAAACAAAAAAAAATATATAAAAACCAAATGCCTAAAAATAAACCCCATTTAGTTAAGCTTGGAATAACCAAAAATAACAAAACAAAAAGCTTGGTTAAGCTTAAAGTTCCTTATCTATTGATAATCAATTATCTACATAAAATTGATCATTTAAGTATCTGTCTAAGCATAGAATAAGCAGCGGCAAAGTTCTTTTCTTTTGTGGCTGCTAAGATAAGCGCATCGCTCGCGGTAAAACTCAAGTATATATTTAACCCCCGAAAAAAAAGACACGTGGTGGGAAATTTCCACATAAGTTTCCCAAAACTTAAACACCGAGGGAAGTGAGCAGCGCTCTGTGCATTAAAAGTGAATTACATTTTTTTGTGGTACCAATTCAAGGGAAATAAAACCTTTGTTTTGAGCCTCACGTGTTTTTATACCCTTGCAGAGGGTATTATAATTTTGGTCAAAAGTGTGCAACGCAGTGAAGGAGACATCTCCGACCCTATAAAGTATATATATTCTTGATCAGGATCACCTCCTGAGTCGATATAAGCATGTCCGTCTGTCCGTCTGTCTGTCTGTTTCTACGCAAACTAGTCTCTCAGTTTTAAAGCTATCGACTTCAAACTTTGCACACATCCTTCTTTCCTTTGCAGGCAGTATATAAGTCGGAACGGCCGGGATCGGTCAACTATATCCTATAGCTGCCATATAACTGATTGATCGGAAATGCAGTAACTTTGTTGTTTTTAAAGTTAGAAGGATGGGACTTGCTGTGGACTCCTCTTTTAGCAGACTTATTCGATCTGCCAAATTTCATAAGGATCGGCCGACTATATCCTATAGCTGCCATATAACTGATTAATCGGAAATGCCATATCTCTGTTGTTTTTTAAGATAGAAGGATGGGACTTGCTGTGGACTCTTCTTTTAGCAGACTTATTCGATCTGCAAAATATCATAATACCTTGCATACCCTGCAAGGGTATAAAAATAATAATAGAAAATTTAAAAAATTATAAATTCATTTTTGCTAATTTTTAAAATTTTTCAAAATGGAATATAATGTTGTCTGCTCATTAAAATCGTGCAATAAGCCGATATCTTCGTCCCAGGCCAGCATCTATTGTTGGCTGTGCGAAAGTGACTCACATGCCAAATGTGCTGGCCTTACTGCATCTGTCTCGGATGCCGTATCCCAGAGTGTTGGCCTCCATTATTGCTGCAGTGGGTGCCGTGCTGTCCAAGATGATATGCGATCATTCATGCGACAGACGAAGAGTGGGTTTAAAGATTTGATCGTTGGTTTCCGAAAAATCAACGATCAACTCAGTGCGCTGGATGTTCAATTCAATAGCCTTCAGCTGTTGAATGAATCTCCTAAGCGAAAAAAATCTGCTACTAGGGAAGTTGCAGCTCCAGAGATCGCGGGACAGCTGGATCCTCCCGCAATAATGCAGCCGCTCATTTCCCTTGCTACTCCAAGAGCAGGGACGGTAAATGAAAAATCAGCACCCGAATTTACCGTAGCAGAGCATAACTTGTCCGCTTTGTCCTCCATGGCATCACTCCAAGTGATTCCTAGGAATGCCCCAGAATTAACTCCCATAGCTTCCACTAGAAATGGTAACCCGCCGCTCGGACCCCCGGAACGGACTGATGCCGCGGTATTACCGACCGTGGCACCAAAACCATTACAGGTAATCCCACCTGTTTGACAAATATTTGTCTCACGGCTAGCCCGCGATACCTCGGAGATTGATATCTCGGCTTATATCAAAGCCAAAACCAAGGCCGTTATTAAAGTGGAAGACATTAGGAAATTTAAATACTCCTACTCGAGGCGCATGTCATCCTTCATGATACGTGTGCCAGTGCCGATGTTTGCGACGCTATGTTCGCCTGGCTTCTGGCCAGAGGACATATTTGTACAAGAGCATCAGCCGAGTAAGGTAAAGAAAAAAAATTCGAAGCCTGCTGGAGTCAAGCTCCCAACATCTGTCCAATCCGACTCTTCAAAAAACTAACATCTTCTATCAATCTTACCTATCAGAATTGTAGGGGCCTACGTAGCAAGCTCCCTAGACTCTATTCTGATAGTCTTCCTTTGCGTCCCATATTATAGTTTTTACTGAAACCTGGTTAAAGCCGGAGATCTTAAGCTCCGAAGTTTTTCCAAGTAAGTACACCACTTTTAGACGTGATAGAACACTGCGAAGGGGAGGAGGAGTCTTAATTTCTGTAGACTCCAATTTCGCTACTGAAGAGGTACAATCACAAGAGTTTGGTGACATAGCATTAAAATCATTTTGTCCGGTCATTCTTTATACGTTACCTGTTCTTACATACCACCTTCGTCGGAACCGCCTACATACTGGCAACATTTGTCCGCTATTCGTCTTATTTCGGACCGTCTGTCCGACAACGACCAGCTGGTAGCTCTAGGGGATTTCAATATACCAGAACTCATGTGGTCTAATGTTGAGAATTCTCCGTCCTTACTGCTTAACTCGCACCACGACTTCCCTGCGGGTATGTTCGACATGTCACTCGGGCAAATTAACCATGTTAGAAATTCCTTAGGTCGGCTGTTGGACTTGTGTTTCGTTTCTGATCCTGATGGAATTACTCTTTCCAGAACTTTGCCCCTTTCTAACCCTGAGGATCCATATCATCCCACTCTTGAGGTTTCAATCGAAACCAATACCTTAATTGACCTTAAGTCTACACATAAATGTAATAAAATTCGTTTCTTCCGTAAGGCTGACTTTATAAAACTTAATAAATTACTTTTGGAATTTGATTGATCTGATCTACTGGCATGCGATGACATAAACATTGCCTTAGAGGGATTTTATAATACCCTTAATATATTCTTCGACGCTTGCGTGCCGTGGAAATATCCGTCCGCTTCAACTAATCCGCCTTGGTATACAAAGCAACTATTAAACTTAAAGATCGTAATGAATAGACTTTTAAATAAACATAGACTATCTGGCTGTACAGTTAGTTATTCAAGATACTTAGTGGCTCGGTCCAATTTCACCGTGCATAACGCCGAATGTTATAGGAGTTATATTCACCGCTGCCGGATTCAGTTTACTCAGGACCCGAAACAGTTTTATAACTTCGTAAACACTAAGCGCAAACATGTATCTTTTCCTCCTCTGCTTACGTTTGAGAACTCATATGCGAACACTGATCTGGCAATGGCCGATCTCTTCGCAAAGTTTTTTCAAACAACTTATTCATGTAGCACCATTCCAACTCAGCCTTACACTTATAAGATTCAATCAGCCAACCAGATATTTTGCCCATCTTTTGATCAAAGTGGTGTGTTATCGGATCTTCTTAAGGTCAAGCCCGTGTATTCGCCGGGCCCTGATGGAGTACCAAGATGCGTTCTGAAGAACTGCGCCGAGGCACTGTGCAAACCGCTCCTTAGACTCTTTAATCTATCGCTGGAAACTTCGACTTTTCCTCTTATGTGGAAGGAATCCTACATTATTCCTATTCATAAAAAAGGGAAAAAATCCGATGCTGCCAAATATAGAGGCATTTCTAAATTGTCAGCAATTCCAAAGCTTTTCGAAAAACTTATCACTCCACATTTGCAACACCTATGTAGTTCAATAATATCCCCGTGCCAACATGGCTTTATGAAGCGCCGCTCCACCACCACCAACTTGTTGGAGCTAACATCTTTTGTCATGGAGGGGTTCCGGAATGGCTTACAAACAGACGTCATTTACACTGATTTCAGTAAAGCATTTGACTCTGTTAACCATTCGCTTCTTATAAGTAAACTCAGTCTTTTGGGATTCACAACTGATCTCCTGATTTGGATTTCGAGTTACTTATCTGAAAGAACCCAACGTGTTTTCTTTAAAGATGTTACCTCGCGCTTAGTCCGCGTCACATCTGGGGTGCCCCAAGGAAGCCATCTTGGACCATTACTCTTTACATTATTTATTAACGACTTGCCCCTTGCCTTAACTGACTCACTTGTACTTATGTACGCTGATGACGATAAGCTTTGTCTTCAGTATAGATTCACTAGCGCCCAATCTAGACTTTAATCCGATTTGGATAAATTTCAAAATTGGTGTTTAGCAAATAACCTAAAGCTTAATGGATCGAAATGTAAACTCATGTCATTTTATCGATCTAGTCCTCACCAGGCTGCGTACTTTCTCTATGGGAATGCCTTAGAACGATTAACTCAGGTTAACGATCTGGGTGTCCTATTAGATTTGAAACTTAAATTTACCGACCATATATCCACCATGGTTAATAAAGCTATGGGTGTGCTTGGTTTTATTAAAAGATGGTCAAAAGAATTCAATGACCCGTACTTAACAAAAACTTTATATACTTCACTAGTCCGTCCGATTCTTGAGTATGGATCGTGTG
This sequence comes from Drosophila monieri, assembly GCA_035047585.1. Taxonomy (NCBI): domain Eukaryota; kingdom Metazoa; phylum Arthropoda; class Insecta; order Diptera; family Drosophilidae; genus Drosophila; species Drosophila monieri. The sequence goes on from JAWNPJ010000001.1 coordinate 17,983,658, forward strand.
TCTGGAGTCCTCAATACGGAGTACACCAAGATCACATAGAATCTGTACAAAAAAACTTTCTTATCTTCGCACTTAGGGGACTTAATTGGGATGCAAGTCTTCACCTTCCATCCTATCATTGTAGACTTTTATTAATAAACTTACCAACATTAACAAACCGTAGAACGATGCTGGGTGTCATGTTTCTAGTTAATCTTATTAATGGAAATGTAGACAGCCAGCATTTACTAACACGCTTAAATTTTAATGTTCCTAGTAGAAGGACTAGAATCTTTCGTCCTCTACTCCTTAGCCATTGTAGCTCGACATATGCCCAACACGATCCGTTCAGGGTTTTATGTTCGGACTACAATGGTCTCTACAACATCTTGCCACTTTGCTCTACTAACAATCTTAAATCCTTTATACTAAACGCCTTATCTGTGCAACACTCTTCCTCGTAATACTCTACTTCTTCTCTTTATACTCTCTCGGATCTATCCCCGCGATTCGAGCCGTACGTTATGCGGCAGCGCCCCTCGGTCGGTTGGGCGGGAGGTGGGCTGTACGTATGCAGAGGGAACCGCGCGAAAAATGGGCTCGTAGCGCCACACCGCGGGATCAGATGGATTAATTATAGTTAGTGTGAGAGATACAATTTTCTTTGGAAGTAAGGTGCATGTGCCAATAATTTTCCCTCATTAACTAAAACCCGCCAATGGCCAGCATATGCACCCGAATTATTCTCATCGTCCAATGACGTCACTCATCGCCCCAAGACTGTTACGCCAGTCCCATATTGGTTTCTGGAATTATTAATTTGATTTAGTTATTTTTTATTTTCGTAGTAATTATTTTTTTTTGAGCTTGGCGTTTAATAATGTAAGAAAATAACGTTTCCTGTTTCCTTAATTTTGTATTTCTTATTTAATTACTTAAATACTAAAAATGAATGGTTCGGAAATATTAAATAGTTTGGTGAATATATATATACATACATACAGAAAAATAACCTTTAAAACCCAAAATTATAGATTCATCGCTCAACCCGACAAAAGATCTTTTGGACGTGGAAACAAATCTCGTTGTAGTTAAAAAAAAAAACACATTACCCCAAATTAAAAATTGTTTGTGGTTAGGCCGATTTTTCTCAGTGTACTAAAAGCTTTACATGAAATATTTTTATTTCCCAAACGGAAAAATCGAACCATGCGGAATGCAATTAAAATACAGAACACGCGCAATTAATTTTTTTATCTTAAATGAATTAAGTAATAATTAATAAAAATTAATGGAACATTATTTTTAATGCTTTTGCAGTGTTCCAACATTAAAAACCTTGCTAAAGTTAATCATAATCCCTTGCTATCAAATTTGAATTGAAAATAAATAAGTTACTTCGGAGACATTTTAAGATATAAATTTAGGAAATAATATTAGAGAATACCCGCTATGGAAGACAAGATTCTCTTCATAAACATGATTCTTAATATTATTTTTATATAGACATATATAATATTATTGCATATTAATTCGACTTATTATTTCTTATACCAACTAATAGAGGTAAAAATTCTAAGATAATTTTTTTTCGATTATAAAATATCTACTAAATACATTCAATTATATACCTAATTTAAATTTCCTTCTTTTGCCTTATGCAACTTAATAACCATGAATAAATTTTATAACGTTTAAAAATGAATTGCTAATCTATTATCTGGAGGAGTCATGCAGGATGAAGATGGAAAGTGAAATTTAATAGCCGATTTTTCATTGGGATCATCAATAATTATGATCATAAAATTATAAAATTACGCGGAACTGGTGATCATGGAAGGGTGGGCAACGGCTGTGGCAAAATATCCGCCCAGCTTTACGTCATCTGCTGCAACTCCACCAGCGCAGTCACAACGGCCTTAATTACTTACTGAATGTCGAAAGCAATGCAAGAATCCTTTTTGTCCCACTTCCCGCTATTTCCTTCAATACGTACTAGCCCCCCGCACGCGAATTTCTTTTAAATAATCGATTGATAACTGCGAGCGAGTAGCACAAGGACCCTAGGGATCCACTCCCTTCTACCGACCAAAAAGCCGGAACCAGCGCGTGCAACCTCCTTGCAGCTACACAACCATCTGCCCGCTTACATGGTTACATGTTACAATATTATTTAAAATGGCGCCCAACGTGGGGCCCGACCGTTTAAGGCTGCCAAGAAAATAAAATGTACAAAAATTAAGATACCTATGTCATTCCATCTGACATATACCCTCGTACGTATTAGTTAGTTTCGGATGCCACTTCGGATCCAAGAAATTCTCATAGACTTCAAGGTTAAGTGTTTAACTCTGATAACTAGATACTGTGGTTAAGCTTCGACTACCTGGATGCGTTACATCTTTAATTGGATATAACTCCGGAGTCATCGCGGCTTAACCTAGTCCGGTGTTTAGGCAGGGCTGGTAAAGTTTAACCGTAATTGAATTGGCGGATTTCAAGCCGCAGTCATCCCTTAAAATTTCCATCCTGTGCTGTTCTCCGTTGTGGTTGAGAGATAAATCTGATTTGGAAAATATCTTTGTCTGATGCAGGCGCCTTTCCAACGGAATATCCTCTCTAACCTATTCCCCTGTTATGGCTCGAAGAGTATACGGACTTGGAATATACCTTTTTACTGATACAGACAATTTTCCAACCGAATACTTAATGGCCATGGCTCAATCCTTATCCAGCGTCTGTTGAAAACCTTAGTTCAGATCGATTATCCACTACAAACACCCTCATGGCTTCAACATCTCAATCCCTACAGACTCGACTTCAAACAAAACGTATAGCTACCGTACAACAGTCAGAGGTTCCTAATTTAGACTCGAATAATATGGTTCAGACTATCACCAACCAACCGCAAGAACCCACCAATACGGCTGAAACGGTACCTTCAACTCTTGCCGAAGCAATAAAAGCAGCCATGATAGAACAAACTCAGATGATAGCTTCTAGCTTAACCGATCAGACTAACAAGATAATCCAAGCACTCTCAGGTTGTCTTCGTGATAGTAGTTTAGCTGGTTCAGCCAATGAATCTCCATCTAGTAGGCCAACCGGAGCACAATCGGGTTTTCCATTACAGAATCCACCGGAAACAAGATCAGAACCTTTCATAGGATTACCAACTCAGTTGCCTCATCCAAATCATTATGAAGTACGACCCGATCGGATAAGCCAAATAATGGCAAATTGGAAACTCAGATTCACTGGAAGGTCTTCTATGTCAATTGAAGACTTTATCTATCGTGTAGAGGCTCTGACGATCCAAACTTTAGAGGGGGAATTTAATTTAACGGCCAAATATGCCAGTAAATTGTTCGAGGGCAGCGCTAGCGAATGGTTCTGGCGATATCACAAAGTGTCACTTTTAATGCGGTGGAAATTAGATGAAGTGATTAGGTCAGAAATAGAACACTGCAAGCAACGTCATAATGAACTGTTTGACGATTTCTATGGTGTCATAGCGGCTCTAGCCGACAAACTTTCAAACCCACTATCTGAAGCTTCCCTAGTGGAAACATTATGATATTATTTGTTACCGGAAATTCAACATGAAATATTGTACGTCCCTACAACTACTCTCAAGGAGTTAAGAACAGTGGTCCGCATAAGAGAAATGTTCTGTCTCAAAACCGAATTCACTATCGACTTCTCGACCCAATCCTAGGCGACAAGTCAATTCTCTTCAGAACCCAGAGGTGGCACCTTCATCAGATGAGGACTCAGGTCAGGACGAATACGAGCTCTCTGCGCTTGATGTTTCCTGCTGGAACTGTTCCGTTAAAGGTCACAGATATCAAGAATGTCTGGCCGATCGAAAAATATTTTGCCATGGTTGTGGGAAGGCCGATACGTATAAACCTTCATGTCGGACTTGTAACCCAAACGCTCAAAAAAACTACCAAGGGCGTGCACCACAGAAAAGTGCACGCAAACAGTTAATCAGCCTAGCGACCAATACAGAGTAACACTTTCCGACGATCCCACGTCTGTAGGCTCCCTACCGCAACCTAAATGTATACCATTCCCTATATCTAAGATAGACGTTAAGAGAAAACGGTCTACTGGTCGTCGAGAAGCTTTTAAAAACAATGTAAAATAGAAAAGAAATTAATCCTTTCATCCATATTAGATAATCCTCTTGACTTACGTCCTCACGCTCAAGTGATGCTTTGTGGAAAGTCTGTAGTTCGGTTAATGGACACTGGTACTTCTGTAAGTTGCATAGGTGGTAGGCTTGCAAACGATCAATTTCAGGAAAATCTTAAATAAAAGTTAATGACCTCCAAGATCAAAACTGCTGACGGGAAAAGTCAAACTATAGTCGGAAAATTTTCAACTGACATTACTTACAGAGGAGAAACAAAAACCCTGTATTTTTATTTAGTTCCTACTTTAGTCGAAGACTTATATCTGGGAATTGACTTTTGGACCGCCTTTGACTTAATCCCAATGCATCTGTTAACCAAAATTCTTAATCTAGCCTCCATCAGCGATCCAAGTATGAGAGAACTTTCTAGGGATCAACAGAATTTATTGCAGAATGTTATCAAATTATTCCCGTCATTTTCAAAGCAGGGACTAGGAAGTACATCGTTAATTTCACACTCGATCGATGTGGGAGAAGCTAAACCGATTAAGCAGCGGCATTATGCCGTGTCCCCGGCAATTGAAAAACTTATGTATGACGAGCTCTATCGAATGCTCGAATTAGGAGTTATTCAAGAATCTAACAGCTCTTGGTCATCTCCAGTAGTTTTAGTGAAGAAACCAGGAAAAGTAAGACTCTGCGTAGATAGTAGGAAGGTGAATTCCGTCACCGTAAAGGATGCATATCCAATGCCGATAATCGATGGTATCCTAAGTAGATTACCAAAAGCCGAATTCATTACTAGCCTCGATTTAAAAGATGCTTTTTGGCAAATACCTCTAGACCCGAAATCTCGCGATAAAACGGCTTTCTCAGTACCCGGATGTCCGTTGTTTGAATTTGTGGTCATGCCATTTGGCCTCACTAATGCCCCGCAGTCCATGTCGCGACTTATGGATAAAATAGTTCCAGACTACTTACGTAATGAGGTGTTTATATATTTAGACGACTTACTCATTGTCTCCGATACCTTCGAACGACATCTTGAAGTCTTATCGGTAGTCGCTTCCAACCTGGCTCGTGCGAATCTTACAATTAATGTTGAAAAAAGTAAATTCTGTCGGAAAGAGGTGAAGTATTTAGGACACGTGATAGGTAATGGTATTATTAGTACCGATCCTGATAAGATAGCTGCAGTCAGAGATTACCCAACACCCCGTTCAGTTAAGCAGGTTCGAAGATTCCTTGGGATGACCGGATGGTATCATAAGTTCATTAAGGATTATTCCGCTATTACTTCCCCGTTGACAGACACCTTGAAAACCAATCGGAAGTTTGAGTGGACAAGTGAAGCCCAGGGGGCTTTTGAGTCCATAAAGGCAAGCATGTGTGCAGCCCCAGTACTGCACAGCCCCAATTTTTCTCTCCCGTTCTCACTTCATTGCGACGCAAGCCACACAGGAGTAGGTGCAGTTTTAATGCAAGTGAATAAAGATGGCGCAGAGGTGCCGATCGCTTTCATGTCAAAGAAGCTAAATCGTTGTCAACGTCAATACACCGTTACCGATAAGGAGTGTTATGCTGCTGTGTTGGCCGTAAAAAAAATTAGAGCTTATGTCGAAGGACAGGATTTCGTAATAGTCACAGATCATGCCTCATTAAAATGGCTTATGACCCAGGCAGATCTAAGCTCGCGTCTCGCTCGTTGGTCTCTTAAGCTTCAAGGATTCCAATTCAAGATACATCATCAAAAAGGTACTCACAATGTAGTCCCAGACGCTCTCTCGCGAACCTTTACCGAAGACTTGTCAACCCTTGCTTGTGATAGCCTAATACTTGACGTCAATTCCTCTGAATTCGATTCAACCGAATACGATTCGCTTAGGAGTAAGATCCGACTTAATAACTCTTCCCTACCGGATCTCAAAATCCAAGGTAAACATATATACCGAAGCTCCGAACATGCAGAGGATACCAAAATTTCCGATGACCAATGCTGGAAACGTTGGGTTCCACGCCCACTCGTACCGAATGCCATTAAGACTGCTCATGGAGATCCATTACATTCCCACGGGGGTATAAACAAAACCATAGAAAGGCTCCGACGATATTAGTTCTGGCCTAACATGGTTAACGACGTAAAAACTTTTGTCAATAGTTGTGATATTTGTAAGGCCACGAAACACCCTAATCGATCGTTTAAACCTCCTATGGGAAACACTGGAATACCCCAGCGTTTCTTTCAGAAGATATTTGTTGATTTTTTAGGACCCTATCCACGCAGTGAATCGGGAAATGTAGGTATATTTGTGGTGCTCGACCATCTTACTTAGTTTCCTTTTTTGAAACCAGTCCGCAAGTTTACCGCCGACTCGATTATGCGATATTTGGAAGAAGATCTTTTTCATTGTTTTGGGGTTCCAGAATATGTGGTTTCTGATAATGGAGTTCAGTTTAAATCGCAAACTTTTAATTGCTTGTTAAACAAATATAATATCAGACATACATATACGGCATTTTATTCCCCACAGGCAAACGCGTCGGAAAGAGTGAATAGATCAGTTCTTTCAGCCATAAAGGCTTACATAAACCCAAATCAGAGTAACTGGGACGAAAACCTTAGTAGCATCAACTGCGCTCTACGATCTGGAGTTCATCTGGCCATAAACACGAGCCCGTATAAGCTAACGTTTGGTCAACATATGGTCACGAACGGCGAAACTTTTCAACTACTACGAGATTTAGGTATGCTAGAAGATCGAAGTGTCCAATTTAATAAGGAAGACTCCCTAGACATTTTACGCAGCAATGCCCAGAATACCATGATAGCCCAACGTAATCGGAATGAAAGGTTCTACAACACACGAACCAGGGACGTTTCTTTTAAAGTAGGTCAAGAAATTTTCCGACGCAATTTCCAACAAAGCAATTTCGCAAAAGGGTTTAGCTCAAAGCTTGCTCCCAATTTCCTTAAAGCGCGAGTGCGATGGAAATTAGGGAAGGTATATTACGAGATAGAAAATCTACCAGGCCGCCTGATCGGGAATTTCCATGCCAAAGATCTTAAGCCATAAGCGTAGACAACAAGCGGGAATCTTCCTTGTGTTGTTCCAACCCAAGTTAGATTTTAGTGGGGGGGTAAAATGTAATGCGCTTGTTGTAACTTAACAAAAAAAAAAATATATAAAAAAACCAAATGCCTAAAAGTAAACCCCATTTAGTTAAGCTTGGAATAACCAAAAATAACAAAACAAAAAGCTTGGTTAAGCTTAAAGTTCCTTATCTATTGATAATCAATTATCTACCTAGAATTGATCATTTAAGTATCGGTCTAAGCATAGAATAAGCAGCGGCCAAGTTCTTTTCTCTTGTGGCTGCTAAGATAAGCGCATCGCTCGCGGTTAAACTCAAGTATATATTTAACCACCGGAAAAAAAAGACACGTGGTGGGAAATTTCCACATAAGTTTCCCAAAACTTAAACGCCGAGGGAAGTGAGCAGCGTTCAGTGCATTAAAAGTGAATTACATTTTTTTGTGGTACCAATTCAAGGGAAATAAAACCTTTGTTTTGAGCCTCACGTGTTTTTTTTCAATTCGACTTATTTTTATACCCTTGCAGAGGGTATTATAATTTTGGTCAAAAGTGTGCAACGCAGTGAAGGAGACATCTCCGACCCTATAAAGTATATATATTCTTGATCAGGATCACCTCCTTAGTCGATATAAGCATGTCCGTCTGTCCGTCTGTCTGTCTGTTTCTACGCAAACTAGTCTCTCAGTTTTAAAGCTATCGACTTCAAACTTTGCACACATCCTTCTTTCCTTTGCAGGCAGTATATAAGTCGGAACGGCCGGGATCGGTCAACTATATCCTATAGCTGCCATATAACTGATTGATCGGAAATGCCATAACATCGTTGTTTTTCAAGTTAGAAAGATGGGACTTGCTGTGGACTCCTCTTTTAGCAGACTTATTCGATCTGCCAAACTTCATAAGGATCGGCCGACTATATCCTATAGCTGCCATATAACTGATTGATCGGAAATGCCATAACTTCGTTGTTTTTCAAGTTAGAAGGATGGGACTTGCTGTGGACTCCTCTTTTAGCAGACTTATTCGATCTGCCAAACTTCATAAGGATCGGCCGACTATATCCTATAGCTGCCATATAACTGATTGATCGGAAATGCCATATCTCTGTTGTTTTTTAAGTTAGAAGACTGGGACTTTGTATGGATTCTACTTTCGGCAAACTAATTTGATCTGCCGAATTTCATAAGGATCGGCCGACTATATCCTATAGCTGTCATATAACTGACTGATCGGAAATGCCATAACCTTGTTCTTGTTATACCCTTGCAGAGGGTATTATAATTTTGGTCAAAAGTGTGCAACGCAGTGAAGGAGACATCTTCGACCCTATAAAGTATATATATTCTTGATCAGGATCACCTCCTGATTCGATATAAGCATGTCCGTCTGTCCGTCTGTCTGTCTGTTTCTACGCAAACTAGTCTCTCAGTTTTAAAGCTATCGACTTCAAACTTTGCACACATTCTTCTTTCCTTTGCAGGTAGTATATAAGTCGGAACGGCCGGGATCGGTCAACTATATCCTATAGCTGCCATATAACTGATTGATCGGAAATGCCATAACTTCGTTGTTTTTCAAGTAAGAAAGATGGGACTTGCTGTGGACTCCTCTTTTAGCAGACTTATTCGATCTGTCAAATTTCATAAGGATCGGCCAACTATATCCTATAGCTGCCATATAACTGATTGATCGGAAATTCCATATCTCTGTTGTTTTTTAAGTTAGACGACTGGGACTTTGTATGGATTCTACTTTCGGCAAACTAATTTGATCTGCCGAGTTTTATAAGGATCGGCCGACTATATAAGATCCGATATATATCTAATAATTTAAGCTGCCACATATCTGCAAGGGTATATCAACTTCGGCTCCGCCCGAGTTAGCTTTCCATTCTTGTTTTTAGCTCGAATTGGCACCCAGTAAGAACCCATTTTTTATTGTTCTTACAGTGCGAATAAGTTTATAAGTCCCCAACTAGCCAGTTTTACCTTAATCATTCTCTTCCTCCACTTCATAGCGAACGGTCGTGATTATTTTTTGCGCTTGCGATCAATTTTATTCTTGTCAAACGCGGGTTTGAAACCTTAATTTAAACACTTGTTTTATTACTAATATTGTGTCTTAATATTAAAGTTATACCCGTATCGCTACGCGCTTGTGCAGTGCCATATTTGGGTGAGCATTTAATAAAATTAAAAAGTCGCAATCCAAATATAGCTCTGCTTCTTTTTCATTCTCTGCCTTTTGAATCTTTGCAGTTCATTCTGCTCTTATCTTTTTGCGCGCATTTCTTTACACTTGCGCTCTCCAGTAGCTCTCTCTTTACTAACCTCCTCCTCTACATACCTTTTATTAACCTTAGTTGGTACAGTGGTTGAAGGCTAATTTGTTTAAAATAAAAAAAATATAAATTCATTTCTGCTAATTTTTAAAATTTTTTAAAATGGAACATAATGTTGTCTGCTCATTAAAATCGTGCAATAAGCCGATATCTTCGTCCCAGGCCAGCATCTATTGTTGGCTGTGCGAAAGTATCTCACATGCCAAATGTGCTGGCCTTACTGCATCTGTCTCGGATGCCGTATCCCGGAGTGTTGGCCTCCATTATTGCTGCAGTGGGTGCCGTGCTGTCCAAGATGAAATGTGATCATTCATGCGACAGACCAAGAGTGGGTTTAAAGATTTGATCGTTGGTTTCCGAAAAATCAACAATCAACTCAGTGCGCTGGATGTTCAATTCAATAGCCTTCAGCTGTTGAATGAATCTCCTAAGCGAAAAAATCTGCTACTAGGGAAGTTGCAGCTCCAGAGATCGCGGGACAGCTGGATCCTCCCGCAATAATGCAGCCGCTCATTTCCCTTGCTACTCCAAGAGCAGGGACGGTAAATGAAAAATCAGCACCCGAATTTACCGTAGCAGAGCATAACTTGTCCGCTTTGTCCTCCATGGCATCACTCCAAGTGATTCCTAGGAATGCCCCAGAATTAACTCCCATAGCTTCCACTAGAAATGGTAACCCGCCGCCCGGACCCCCGGAACGGACTGATGCCGCGGTATTACCGACCGTGGCACCAAAACCATTACAGGTAATCCCACCTGTTTGACAAATATTTGTCTCACGGCTAGCCCCCGATACCTCGGAGATTGATATCTCGGCTTATATCAAAGCCAAAACCAAGGCCGTTATTAAAGTGGAAGACATTAGGAAATTTAAATACTCCTACTCGAGGCGCATGTCATCCTTCATGATACGTGTGCCAGTGCCGATGTTTGCGACGCTATGTTCGCCTGGCTTCCGGCCAGAGGACATATTTGTACAAGAGCATCAGCCGAGTAAGGTAAAGAAAAAAAATTCGAAGCCTGCTGGAGTCAAGCTCCCAACATCTGTCCAATCCGACTCTTCAAAAAACTAACATCTTCTATCAATCTTACCTATCAGAATTGTAGGGGCCTACGTAGCAAGCTCCCTAGACTCTATTCTGATAGTCTTCCTTTGCGTCCCATATTATAGTTTTTACTGAAACCTGGTTAAAGCCGGAGATCTTAAGCTCCGCAGTTTTTCCAAGTAAGTACACCACTTTTAGACGTGACCGACCTCTGCGAAGAGGAGAAGGAGTCTTAATTTCCATTGACTCCGATTTCATTTCTGAAGAGGTAAAGTTACCAGAGTTTGGTGATTTCGAATTCATTTGCGTTAAAGTCATATTGTCTGCTCAATCTTTGTTTATTACATGTTCTTACATTCCACCATCTTCCGAGCCGCCTACATACTGGCATCACTTGTCGGCTATACAGTCTGTTTCCAATCTTATGTCCGATATTGACCTTCTGGTAGTTCTTGGTGACTTTAATTTACCAGAACTCAATTGGTCAAATACTGAAAATGTGTCTTTCTTATCACTTTCCACCATCATGATTTCACCATCATGATTTGACTTGTCCCTAGGCCAGATCAACCATGTTAGAAATTCGTTAGGTCGGCTTCTTGACTTATGTTTTGTATCTGATCCAGATGGTACCACACTTTCCAGAGCTTTGCCCCTCTCAACCCCTGAAGATCCATACCACCCTACGCTTGAAGATTCAATTGAAACCTGTAGCAGTATAGATTTCTCAAGATACTTAATAGCTCGGCTAAATTTCACCGTGCATAACGCCGAATGTTATAAAAATTATATTCGCCGCTGTCGGATTCTGTTCACTCAGGATCAAAAACAGTTTTAAAACTTTGTAAACACGAAGCGTAAACATGTATCTTTTCCTTCTCTACTTACGTTTAAAAATTTATCAGCGACTTCAGATCAGGCCATTGCCGATTTATTCGCAAAATTTTTCCAAACTACGTATTCACCTCCTAAAACTTCAGATCAGCCATACGCTTACAACATTCAACCAACTAATCGTATATTTGCTCCATTTCTTTCTGAAAACATTTTATTATTGGATCTTCAAAAGGTAAAACCAGTTTATTCGCCAGGCCCCGACGGAGTACCAGGCTGTGTGCTAAAATACTGTGCTAGGGCTCTGTGCAAACCTCTTCAAAAACTTTTCGACTTTTCTTTGGAATCTTCGATTTTCCCCTTTAAATGGAAGGAATCTTTCATAATTCCTCTGCACAAAAAGGGAAAAAATCCGATGCTGCCAACTACAGAGGCATCTCAAAATTGTCAGCGATTCCAAAGTTATTCGAAAAATTAATAACTCCTCATTTGCAACACCTATGCTCTTCAATAATTTCTCCATGTCAGCATGGTTTCATTAAGCGTCGCTCCACCACCACTAAATTATTGGAGTTGACATCCTTTGCTTTAGATGGCTTCCAAAAGGGACTTCAAACTGATGTTATTTACACAGACTTTAGTAAAGCATTTGATTCAGTTAATCACTCACTCTTGTTGAGTAAACAAAATCTTTTGGGATTCTCAACCGACCTCATTACGTGGATCTCCAGCTATTTAAATGGAAGAACACAGAGAGTCTTATTTAAAAATCAATATTCCCGCTTAGTCCGTGCCACATCTGGAGTCCCTCAAGGAAGCCATCTTGGCCCATTACTATTCACTCTCTTTATAAATGACTTGCCCTCATCCTTAACGAACACGCTGGTACTAATGTACGCAGACGATGTTAAGCTTTGTCTGCATTATAAGTTCCCGTCTGCCCAAAACAGACTCCAGTCCGATCTCGATAATTTTCAAAAATGGTGTTTAGCTAATAACTTAATACTTAATGGATCGAAATGCAAACTTATGTCTTTTTATCGTACTAGTCCTCACCAGGCTTCGTACTATCTCTCTGGGATTGCCTTAGAAAAATTAACTCAGGTTAATGATCTTGGTGTCCTTTTAGACATAAAACTTAAATTTTCCGACCATATTTCTTTAATGGTTAATAAGGCTAAAGGTGTTCTCGGTTTTATTAAAAGATGGTCTAAAGAATTTAACGACCCTTATATTACTAAAAGCTTATTTATATCCTTGGTCCGTCCGATACTGGAGTACGGTTCATGTGTCTGGTGTCCCCAATACGGGGTTCATCAAGACCGCATAGAATCCGTACAAAGGAACTTCTTAATATTTGCTCTTAGAGGACTTAACTGGGACGCAAATCTTCACTTTCCTTCGTATAATAGTAGACTCCTACTAATAAACTTACCCTCCTTAACAAATCGTAGAATAATGCTGGGTGTCGTTTTCCTACACAACCTTATAAATGGTGATGTAGATAGCCAGCACTTACTAACACGCTTACAGTTTAACGTTCCGAATAGAAGGACTAGAAACTTTAGTCCTTTATTCTTAAGCCATTGTAGATCGACATATGCACAGCATGATCCCCTTAGGATTTTATGTTCGAGCTACAATGGTCTGTATCATATTATTTCTCTTTCATCCCTTTCAAATATGAAAACCTCCATTTTAATTTACCTTCAAGATCATACTAATTCTTCCTCGTTTTCTTTATAATCCTTCTTTTTATATTTTTACTAACTCGAATTTATTCCCGCGATTCGAGCCATACGTTATGCGGCAGGCGCCCCTCGGTCGGTTGGGCGGGAGGTGGGCTGTACGTATGCAGTGGGAACCGCGTGCTTACAAAGGGTGCATCTCACCGGCTGTTCGGCTCGGCCGATTGACCGTTCGTCCTCCCCTCGGTCCCCGGTCACCGTTCCGGGTTGGTGCCAATACACACGCCCCCGCAAAGCTTTCGCCCAGCAGGACGTGTGATCTCGGTGCCTGGTGCAGGTTCGGCTCACGGCTTCCTCTGTTTTGACTCACATGCTCCAGTTGCGGGGCCTATGCTGCCACTCTCCTGCCGGTGGCGCTGCTCCGATCGTCGTTGTTGCTCCCGTTGTCGACTCTATTCCTGTTGTCGTCGCTGCTCCTGTCTTCGCCGTCGCTGCTCCTCTTCTCCGTCGCGCCTCCTTGAACTCCAGGTGATACGCTGTGTTTACGCTCCAGCGCCTGGATCAGGAGTCTCTTGACTTGACCTGGAAGTCCCTGTTTGGCTTTGTTGCGGGGCTTGAGTTCCCGAGCTGGCTATCCCCCGCTTTACAGGATCACACCTGGTCGTAACGGTCAGGAATTGGTAAGGCGTACGCCAGACCGATCCGTCGCTTTTGCTCTGATACCAGGATACCTGTCATGTCCGGGAGTAACCCAACCCTACCCTATTTACCCTTGGGATTCAGTTTAGCTGCGGATCCTGGATCCTTTTCCCACCTGCTCCCCGACTTATCCTCGTTCAATGACTCGCGTACAGCCACTGGCCCCCCACAGGGGGTCCTTGAGCCACGGATCACAGATCCTTGCGCACTCGCTCTTAATCTCGCACTTGAGACTGTCGGACTTACCCACGGGGGGTCCTTCAGCCTATATTCCTAATTCCTCCAAGGAAACTTTCTCGCTTGATACCCACAGGGGGTCTTTCACTCAACTCTTCCAGCTTCTTTAGAAGACTCGGCGTTGATTTGCTCCAGGGGCCTTCCTTATATAGCTCCAGAGGTGCCCGTTAATTCTTGCAACTCTTTCTTCCTGCCGTTAGTCCTTCAGGTTTCTATTCCCGCCGTTAATCCTACTTTCCAATGAGTCGCACCGGTGGCTGCCGTTCTCACCCCCTTTTCCCCCCTTCGGCCACCGGCCCGTATTGTTATTATGCTGGGCATCGGCTTTCTTCCAGGCGCTCCTCCCGCACTCCCCCTTTGGCTTGAAGTCGATAGCTGTTTAAGCATAAAACACGATAAAAATCACAAGATAGAGTCTCAAGGAATCGGACTCATGGAAATACGAGATAGACATGATAAGCATGATTTAAAACCGATCCTCTGCAGCCTTAAGAAATAAATATGTGGTGCACTTGTAGCACTTTAGAATGGGTCACATAACATGTCAGATATAAGGTCACATAACGTGCAGTCCGTTAATAAATATTTTTAAATAGATTTAAGATTTTCATGTATCATTCGTATAAGAGAATTGAATTGAATAAAAACAGTTTTTGAAACGGAACTCATTAGAGTAACACCTAAATTATTCGGCTCCTCTTAACAATAGCTTTAACACTGAGAGACTAGTTTGCGTAGAAACAGACAGACAGACGGACAGGCGGTCATGCTTATATCATCTTAGGAGGTGATCCTGATCAAGAATATATTTAAATTAATATAATTTAGAGTGTATTTGATTATCCCTCGCTGCATTCGGTGACGTCACAGATGTGGGTGATCCCTAGTGGTTGCCGAGGGAGTTTCCTTCTTATCAGGAAAATACGGTGGGACTTACTAACTCCGTTGTTACGGTCCTTAAGGCACGGTTACCAATTTCAGTAAATGAATTGTCTTTGACGGCTGTGCCGGAGTATTGGATTTGATACTTCTTTATCGAGGGAAGCTCGGATACAAACTGACTTAAAGCTAATAAAAATTGGATTTCATAGCGGCCACGCAAATATGCTGTTTGCCGGCTATGCTTGGGCATCCGGACAGTCGCATTGGACATTTCCGTCGCGCGGTTAACTTTAGTTAACCCTTCAGGAATGAGGGCGCCCTTGGCCGACCTTTTTTGGCCAATCATCTCTTTTTAGCTGGGCCACAGTTCTTCGGGCCTGGGTGATTCGCCGATAGGTTAAGCCGATTCAGATCAAGGCGCAGCATATTGCTTCTACAATGAATACCATCTGATATAACCGATGGTAATTGGTCTCCTTCCCGAACTCTTTAATATGTTCCAAATTACGTTCACTTAACCGGTGAAGGTATGGAAGGCTGAGGACATTGCGTTCCACGGTGATGTTCAGTGAAGGCGAGCTGGCAACTCCTAGAGCCCTCCTTTGGTGGCACTTTCGGTAAAGGTGATGAGGTATGTACCCAGGGATGCAGATCGCTTTGCTGGATTTCGTAATGTGCAGAGCCTGTGGAGCTCTTGAGCACATGATCTCCTTAGCGCCGGCTGGCAAAACGTGGCCACTGTTGTTGTAGAGCAATTCTTTACTCTGTGGATTCCCCATCGCATTCCGCTATCACGTTATCCTCCAGCCTGAGTATGGTGTCGTGATGCGACACGGGAAAATTAGTGATTTTGTTGCAGGTCGACTTAATTTTCGGAAACTTAATAATAAAGTGTATAATGTTATCGGATTGTGGGCGATACGGATCGGATATTAACGAACGATACGGACAAATCCACGGTCTCGGTGGGCTCTTCCATCCACACACCTTCTAGGTCTGCATGATCTAAGATGCTAGGGCTAACAACATTAACTTTGGCAAGAGCTACTGCCAGCATTAAGCCCGGCAGCTCCATTGCAATCATCCTATTTCGAGTTAGCAGCATCTCGAATAGGTGTCCCGTGTCAATTTGGGACTTCTTACCTGACCTCAGAAGTTGATTGACGGTTGTGGAAATTTTATTTATCTGGTTTTGTACTTTATTATTGATATTTACCTGCCTATTGTTTGCATTTATTAACTTAAATTCTCTAAGCTAAATTTTTTCAAAATTCTCAGCGTGCGGCGTTCCCGCCACTACCTTTAACGCTGTCCTTAAGAAGTCTAAGTTTCTGGTTACTCTATGATGGACGCTCAAAGAGTCAAGCAGGTCACGTAAATGAGCAACATCAACGTTCAAGAGTTTCTGCATATGTGACTGAGGGAACATGTTTGTCATTCCATGGGTCCCTTTATGATGCGCCTATATTCCGAGAGATTCGCAGAGTGACAAACGCGAACTCCTCCCATACCAGAATTCGACCATCAACGATGGGAATGTATTTAGCTTCTGAGTAGTCCGTGACGCATGCCGATGTTACGGTCACAAGGAATATTAGGGGTATGGTTGTAAATCTGTAACTTGAATGTACTGTAATTTTTGTTAAAAACCGGGTAGCCCACCACCAAAGCATGATCAAACAATAATAGTAGTAAAAATTTATGCCAAGAGGCTAGGGACAAATTAATAAAAAGTGAAAAGGTTGTCCTTGTGAACCACCCTCCCCTTAATGAGGACTGTGATCCCCATGTCCGTTTCCACAGTTTTTTCCTCGCACAATGGTGAGAGTTTATTCCCTAGTCGCCTGTTCGACTTCAGTAGGACTTTTTCGCCAACTTCGAACACCCTGTTTTATCGGGAAGCATTTTCCCTATTTCAGAGCTTATCCTGGGATTGTTTTATCTTATTCTGCATAGCGTACTGTGGGTCATTTGATTGCGTTTGAACCACGTCGGCTGGCCTCTTGTCGATGACCGAATGAATCGATTTGTTCTATCTGGCCGTAGCCAGTAGGATAAGCTCAACGGTGTCACTAATGCCTTTATCGATTTTAAGACATCTAGCGAGCTCTACAAGAGTGCTGTGGAAACGTTCCACTTATCCGTTTGAGATACTGTGGAGGGGCGGTGCATTTTGAGATGCTAACGCCGAAATGGTTTTCCAGCATGGCCAAAATGGTGTGCGAGTTCAACGAAGGTTCGTTGTCGCAATATATGACCTTGGCTTTAGGGAAAATATTCATTAGCTGTAGTAGTGCTGGTTTGAGGTCCTCTATGGTTCGAGAGGGGATTGGTTGGGTGATGGCAAATTTCGAGAATTTGTCAATGCATGTAAGAAAATATTTTTTATCCGTGGAGAAGATGTCTATGTGTAGCATTTCTCCTACATGAGATAGGATTGGTGTTTTACCAAGCTCATGTTATTTTGGATGTCTGTCATATTTGGCCTTAGCGCATGTCTTTGACCATTGCGTATGCAATTAGCGACGATTTCATTTGCTAGCTCGGCCAATTTCGGAAAGTAGTACGCTGAGAGTACCTGCTTCACGTTTTCCTGGGCCGATCTGTGAGCCCTGTTGTGCTCGACAGTAAGAATTTCTCGTCTCTCAGCGATTGCAAAAATATCCGTTACGCGGTTTTTGCAGTACCAAAACTTCGTGGCAGGGAATTGCCGAACCAACTTGTCCTGTATCATTGCTAGCGTGTGCAAATCACAATGAATGGCGTTTCCCCCTTTTGGAATTATAATGTCCACGAGCTCCTCAAGCAATGACTCCTCGCAAGTGAAGTCAATGTTATGCCGTCTCTTGTTTCCAAAGAGCACGAAGCTGCGTTTTGATGAGAAGCGTGCTTCTAGAGTTATCTGGTTTTGAAAGCAATTAAGAGGCTTGTCTGTGGACTGAATCGTGTGGGTTAGCGACAGCTCACTGTGAATTGTGGCCGCGCATGAGAACGCCTGTTCCTCTTCTACAACGTTAAGTTGTTGCTCGAGAGGGCATCCGCAATAAGGCTGTCTTTACCAGGCTTGTAAAGGACTTTGGCACCGCACTCGTCGATGCGCCCTTTCCACTTTTTGATTCTTGTATTCTGATTGGATTTCGATACTGTGAAGGTCAACGGTTCGTGGTCAGTGTAGACATTTATGACTTTAACTGCATACAAATAATGAAGCAGTTTTTGTAGCGCCCAGACTATGGCTAACAGCGCTCTTTCATTGGTAGCGAAGTTAACTTCTCCGTCCTTTAGGGTTCTGGAGATCATAGGGGTCGCCCCTCTTGGGATAGCACTGCGCCAGATCAAATGCTTTTTTATAATCGGGGTATTTAAGGATGACATCCTCAGAAGCCGGGATGTTACGCAGCTTTTGGAAGGCCAGTCGTTGCGGCTCGCTAAGCTGTACCTGAATGTTTCTGGATTTATATATGCAGACATTTCCATGTTCCCCTTTTAAAATGGTCGAAATAGACTTAGCTATTGACGAAAAATCTTTAATAAAGCATCTATAATTCGGTCCAAGGAGTTTGTGGGATGACTCCTAGGATGCCTAGCTTAGGGCTACCGAACGGGTCGAAGGTTGCGGATAGCGAAAGGCCTTTTTATACCCTTGCAGAGGGTATTATAATTTTGGTCAAAAGTGTGCAACGCAGTGAAGCAGACATCTCCGACCCTATAAAGTATATATATTCTTGATCAGGATCACCTCCTGAGTCGATATAAGCATGTCCGTCTGTTTGTTTCTACGCAGCTATCGACTTCAAACTTTGCACACATCCTTCTTTCCTTTGCAGGCAGTATATAAGTCGGAATGGCCGGGATCGGTCAACTATATCCTATAGCTGCCATATAACTGATTGATCGGAAATGCCATATCTCTGTTGTTCTTTAAGTTAGAAGACTGGGACTTTGTATGAATTCTACTTTCGGCAAACTAATTTGATCTGCCGAGTTTTATAAGGATCGGCCGACTATATAAGATCCGAAGTTAGCTTTCCATTCTTGTTTAATAAAACAATACAATAATAAAACAAACAAGGAGTCGAGATCTCCCAATAAACCCGAAACACTGGCAATGAAGAGTGAGTCTGGCCAAAAGTCGATGACGGTGCAGATGGCGAGAGAGCCCTCCCGTCCGACCAAGCTAGCCTGGCAGGGTCCGGGCGGACCTCGCCCCAAAATCGTGGTGGCCAAAGGCAAGCCACCCACTACCACCATGGCGGCAACTCTCGGTCCAAGTGCCATGATGCCTCCTACAGGTGCGGTAAAGGGCAGCGAACCTGAAGCGGTCAACAAACTTGGTCAAATCAGGCATACCTACGCCGAGAAGTGAACGGCAGGGCAGATCCTGCGCAGCCACGGCAAAGCCAAGTCGGAAATGACTTCCGCGAAGTGGCTCAAGAAGGTGGAATGGGCCAAAGGAGTCCTTCCTCAAAATGGCAAGACGCCGACACCCCCAGCTCCGAAACAGGAGCCAAAACCACATTCGAAGAGAGAGAGATCCCAGGACGTGCCGGGAGGACCAATGGCAAAGCGGCTGCGCACACAGCCAAAGTGGTCCTTCGCAGAGATTGCGAAAAGTCGCATCCTGCTAGGGGTAACACCGACGGAAAAATCCCTAGGGATAAGTAGAGATGGGTGGAAGCAGCCCTGGCAGCGAAATGCTTTGAGCTCCTGGCCAAGGAACCAGGGCCCCCTCCTGTCTGCAAAGACGTGGGGTGGTTCCAAGGCAGTGTGAAGGTGATAGCATGCGACGACGAGAGGTCGGCAGAGCTGTATAAGACAGCGGTAGAGGAGTTGGAAGAGGTCTACGAGGGCGCCAAGCTTGTTGCGCTGAGCTGGTGGGACGTCCCTAGTAAACCTAGAGCAAGGATCTGGATCCCGGCCTCCATAAAGGAACCGGGCCAGATCCTTATAATGCTCCAGAGATGCAACCCACATCTTCCCACGACGGACTGGCGTGTGGCGAAGGTGGAGGAGACGGCAGGGCCAACAAACCAGGCTGTCCTTATCATAAACAAAGAAAGAAAGGAACTAAACTTTGGTTTCAGCTCCGTGACCGTAAAGGTCTAAAAATCAGACTCGTGCGACGGAGCAAAAACAGCCTCTACTCAGGAGTAACTGGCCTCCGAGATAGAAGCCTCAGATATAGAGGACGATATCGACGAGGACATCTCCGATGACCAAGAGGCGGAGATCACAATGGTAACCTGTCAGATGTCCTTACGGATGCTACAGATAAGCCTCCACCATTGTAAGGCAGCCTCAGCTGTCCTACTGCTTCATCTGGCCGAGGATGGAGTCGACAAAGTCCTAGTCCAGGAACCATGGATAGTAGGAGGTAGGGTTTCTGGACTAGCGACCAAGGAGTACAAGCTACTAGTAGCTAACACTGAAGGAAAAATCAGAGCCTGCATCTTAGCTTAAAAGCCGTGGATTCACAGACGACTTCTACCTGGGTACTGCCGTCCTACATGGCATACGAAAGGCAGAACACCCGACGAGCTAGTAGGCAAACCAGCACAAGACACCGAAAGGTTCAATATAGGCCTCCTTATAGGATGCAACTCCAACGCTCACCACTCGCAATGGGCGAGCTCCAACACAAACGACTGCGGTGAGTTTCTCTTTAACTTTATTCTACGGTCAAACCTCTTCCTTTGCAATAAGGGAGATGACCCCACCTTTATCATAGAAAATCGCAAGGAATCCATTGACCTCACGCTCGTATCTAAGCAGTTACTCAGCTAGGTAACTATCTGGAAGGTCCTTGAGAAACACTCTTTCTCCGACTACAGATACATAGAAACATCCCTTGAATTTAAAACCCCGAAACTGCGGTTTTTTGAAATCTCAAAAAAACCAACTGGGTCAAGTACCACAAAATGCTCTCAAGCACCATTGCACCACAGCCACTTGACTATCCCCAAACCGTGGAAAGTCTAAACACTCTTAAGGCTTTCACTTAAGCCTGTAATAATGCCCACAGAGGAGCATGCCCAAAAACTAAACCACACAAGCAGAAATAGGCCACACTGGTGGTCTACGGAGCTAGCAACCCTAGAAGCAGCAAGCAGAACCCTGTTCAACAGGGCCAAAGCCGGTAGCGAAGAGGCACTCTGGACCGAATACAAGGTCTCTCTGGCCTCCTACAAAAAGGCCATCCGAAAAGCGAAGCGCTCCTCATGGAACTCCTTCTGCTCGGATATCGAAAGCACTACCCAAGCTGCGAGGCTTAGAAAAATTCTGTCCCAAACAGCCACAACTCTAGGCTATCTTAAAGATGGAACTTGGACCAACACTAGCGAGGAATCACTAGATGCACTCCTAGAAACCCATTTTCCGGGCTGTACCCCGGTACTAGCGGGGACCACAAATAGTAATGCCACCCACACAAACTTCAAACTCGACATTGACCAGAAAACCCTACACTGGGAAATTCACAGTTTCAACCCCTATAAATCGGCCGGTCCTGATGAGATAATACCGGCACAAATCCAACAAGCGGGAGACTTTGCCATCTACTGGCTCCAAAACATCTTTAACAGATTCCTTGCGCTAGGCGAAATTCCGCGAAAATGGCTTAAATCGCGAATAGTATTCATACCCAAAGCGGGCAAACCATCACATACGACCCCTAAAGATTTTAGACCAATAAGTCTATCATCCTTCCTGCTCAAGACGCTAGAAAGAGTCATAGGACTAAACATTAGGTCAACTCTCAATCCCACCCACTTCTCCAACGCACAGCATGCTTACAAAAAAGGTAAGTCCACCGAGACTGCCCTTCACGCGCTCATCTACAGAATAGAAAAAGCTTTCCTTCAGAAGGAATACGCCCTAGTAGCCTTTCTAGACATAGAATAATCAATAATAATCTTCAATAATGTTCTCCCAAACACCATAACTAGCTCACTAAGGACTCTTGGGGTAGATGATCACTTGGTAGGACTCATTGACCAGCTGTTAACACGCAGAACAGTGACGTCCTCTCTAGGAACATCTTCTTTAACAAGGGCCGTCAGTAGAGGCACACCGCAAGGCGGTGTCCTATCCCCTCTACTATGGAACATAGCAGTTCACTCGGTTCTATGCAAGATGGAAGAAGGAGGCTGCAGGACAGTGGCGTACGCAGACGACGTCGCACTCCTGTTTACAGGTAAATACCCTCAAAAGCTCTACGATCTCATGAGCGAGAAATTGAAAACCCTAGCCGAATGGACAAGCAGTAATGGCCTAGGAGTAAATGCGCAGAAAACGGAGCTAGTCCTCTTCAGCAGGAAATACAAACTCCCACCCCTCGTCCCACCAAAACTAAACAACCAAAGGCTCTCCTTCAGCAGTAGCGCCAAAAAACCTAGTGGTAATTTTGGATAGGAAGCTAAACGGGAACTCTAACGTAGAAGAAAGGTCAAAAAAGGCTGCTAGAGCCCTTTTCATCTGCAAAAAAGCAATAGGAAACAAATGGGGCATGTCTCCTAATATTGTAAGCTGGATGTTAACTGCTATAGTCAGACCCATACTACTTTATGGAGTTCTGGTATGGTGGCCAGCCCTCAAAAAAGAAAAGTACACTTAAAAAGCTGGAAAAAATCCAGCGATCAGCAGCACTATGCATCAGCGGTGCACTAAGATCCACACCAAACGAAGCACTAAACGCCATACTTTGCTTACCAAATCCAGGACGAGCGAACAAGCGAAAGTATCGGCAATCAGGCTTAGGGAAACTCAGCAATGGAGCCTCCTGAATAAAGGCCACTCCACCATTCTGCTGAACGATCCTCTCATTCCCAGTAGTACAGACTAGTGTACTCCAAGGGAATACACACAAATACCTTTCGAAGCCCTTATTCCTAACAGAGAGGAATGGGGAGACCAAATACCAGGCCCAGAGAACGCAATATGCTTCTACACTAATGGCTCCAAATTAAACAACAGAGTAGGAGGGGGAATATACTCCGAGCAGCTAGGCATTAAAGCCTCTTTCAGACTTCCAAATCACTGCAGTGTATTCCAAGCCGAAGTGATTGCCAGAAGGGAAGCGCTAAGATACCGAAACCTACATAACTCCACACAAGAGGAGTCAACATATACAGCGACAGCCAAGCGGCTATAAAATCGATCAGCTCGGTCACAAGTAACTCCAAAACAGTCTCAGACTGCAGATCATCTCTCCATGAGATGGCAAACCAGTATGACATAAGCCTCATCTGGGTCCCAGGTCATAGGGACATCACAGGCAACTGCATAGCAGATGAACTGGCACGCAAAAGCACCACCACACCACTCCAGGGAGAACCACTCATACAAGCTCCAACTAAGAAAAGCCAATAAGGAAAAGAACCAGCTTAGCTGGCCGGTTGGCCCGCCAACTATGGCCCAAAATCTCTATAAAAAGAACATCCCAACTACTTAGGATGGACAGAACCCGCATTGGCAATTCCCTAGTTTCATGGAGATATTGATATTGGCATTGGATAGCGATCAGGTATTGTCCTCTCGTTCAACTTGCGAAAGTCTAACACCAGCCGCAGTTTGCGGTTGCCAGTTTCGTCGATGCCCTTTTTATCTACTACCCTTATTAGGTTATTGTAGGGGGATCTCGACTTCTGGATAATGCCACTTTTTAGCAGGTCCTGAATTTCGCCATTGATGAAATCCGCTACTTCCATTGGATATGGGTAGGGTCTGGCATGAATCAGGGCTCCTCAACAGTCGGGTTGAGGTTATGACAGTCGGGCTCCTCAACGACTGTCTTGATGGTCGCTACCACTGACGTGTTGTAAGGAAGGGCCTCATTTGGCTTTGCAAAGGCATTTTTTCTATCGCTTAGCATTTTAAAAATGCTTTTCTGACTAAAGGTGGTGCATTCGAGCAGTCCACTTCAGTAAAATTAACGTTGGGGCATGGTTGGAATTCTAGCTTTTCTACTTCGGAGCCATTTTGGAAGGGGGGTTGAGATGGCTTAAGCATCTTTGACAGAGATGTCCATGGGCTAGGGAGTATCTTCACTGCGTGAAGCGGTGTGTACTTGCACCTTGTGCTGTTTTGTGTAGTACGGATTTTTACCAGTACCTTCGGATGCTGTTTCCTATCCCTGTCTTCCTGACTTTTCGCAAATGAAGCCGCGAAGGAGTAACTTTCGTGGATAGACTCCACTTTTTGAGCCAAAGTAAGTGCTGATGGCATATCCTTTGGCTTTGCCGAAAAGAGGACATCCGTGAGACTGCGCTTGAATCCCGAGATAAATACTCGGAGTGCGTCATCCCGGAACTTGTCACATAAAACTTTTGCCGCCGACGCCTCGTACGACAGTTGTGAGCTTTATTTGTGAGCAAGGTGAGATTTTTTTTCGACCTCGTCATAGTATTGTAGCAGCGAGAGGTGGCCTGAGAGTGCCCATCTCCTGCTCGATGACGTGTATCTGGCGCTTGTCACTGTACGTAAAATCGAGTCGATTTATGATCGCTTCGAAATTCAATACAGTTCCAAACGAGGACAGCATGGCATCGGCAAGGCCTCTTATTTTACTCCTAATAATAATTACCGCCTGATAATGGCGCGAGCTATTTACGTAATTCCTAAAAATATATGTGCAGCTACTGTCGCTTGCCGCCAGGAGACGTATGCGTCTTGTGCTCCCGAAAATTCGGGCAGGCACTTAACGGCATCTAGGGGCTCGTCACATTTGACATTATCTTTAATTTCTATGGGTTCATAGATTTTAACTTGAGGAGCTTCCACTTGTGCAGGAGCAATCTGTACTGCATTGACTTGGGCTACTGTATAGCTAGACGAAGCTCACTTTCCCTACGCTGGCTTTCGAGGTTTGCTTCCTGAAAGGCATGGTTAACGGCCGCCTGTATAATGGCCGTCATTTGTTCCATTTTGAATGCCATATTTGCAGCTTTGGGTGCGATAGCGCTTTTGCTTTTGGGTGTAGAAAATGTGGCCGGCCCTTCAGTCTCGGACTCAGAGTCGCTGGAGAACTATCTTATATTCCTATACTGGTCGAAGCGATTGTTTATGTGGAGTTGCAGCAATAAAATCGCCCAAAAGAATTAATGCATGCTCGAGTTGCACGCCCATAGAGGGCCAGTGAGGGAGTCGCAAGGGCTGAACCGCCGCTTCAGTAACGATGTATGTGTGCGAGCTCGTTGAACTGCGCTGTTGCCTTCCCAGTCGGACTCTTCGGCGCAAGCAGCATTCCGCAGTCGCCTGGCGCGAGAATTTTCTACCCGTTTTCCGCTTATATGCAGACATCGAGGAAATTTGTTCCCTTTTCAAAGCAATTGCTCTGAAAAAAGGGACTTTAAAATTTTCATCTCGCTTGGGACTCAGAAAAATTTTTGCGTGAGACTTTTAACTTAGAAAAAATTCAGTCATGAAAAATTCAAAGTTATGTTATTTAAGTTTACCAATTTATGGTCTATAATTATTTTATTGAGGCATTAACATTTAAACATAGGCCAATTTTTAATAAACAATATTATTTCAATATGCAATTTGTGTGACTGATGGCAGTAAAAAAAATCCCGCGTAATTGTGTGCATTTTGTGCATCGTTTTTATGTGAAATAAACCTTAACCGAAATGGTCATATTGGGTTGTTAATAGTGCGTCGTATTTGTTTATTATTGCGAAAGGGTAAGTTTATTGTTGTGTTCATTGAATTATTCCTATTTTAATTATTTTAAAATGATCATTATGGAACATATTTTCAGTTCTGGCAGAAGTAGGAATTTGAACGTCTTGAAAGAAATCAGCATCGGCAGCATGCCTTTCCAGGCGGCCAGAGGAGGAGGCCCCAACTGATCGAATTTATTGCAGGTTTTGATTCTATTAATAATTTTTTATTTTAAAAACCCTATTTGAATGTTATATTTATTTTTTCATTAATATTTTTATTTTATTTTTATTTTTCAGCTTTAATTAAATTATTTTTTTTTCTTTTCTTTTTCAGTTCAGTTAATTATCTTTATTCGGTCCGAGGAGTTATTGAGATGACTCCTAGGCTGCCTAGCTTAGGGCTACCGAACGGGTCGCAGGTTGAGGATAGCGAAAGGACTTTTTCTATTTAAGGTTAGCTGTGAATAAAGCGAAGGATTCCACTACAGGCCCTCCTCGGGGATCCTCCTCGCAAATAAACAGGCCCGGACAGCTAGCGGGTATCCGCGCCGTAAGCGGTGCCGACGATGCGCTTGTGTTGCCGCCTCTAAAAAGTAGCCTCACACAATTCCCTTCCTACACAAGTTACCTACCAACCTCCCTTCCCAAACACCATCTCACACCGGGCCGGACTAAGGTGTCACTCGACCAGTGCCGAGAGTCAGCCTGGCTGGGGGCCCGGTATATAAACTCTGCCTAGTCTCAAACGGAGGGCTCAGGGTACCTGGCGACCCCCTGTTCTAATAAGCCTTACCCGGGCGTCGCGGATCTCCACCCGGGTGGACCGTCCCTTCTCCGCAACTCGTGGGAACAAATTATGGAAAATTTAAGTAGCAACAAAACAAATAAAACAAACACAGAGTCGAGATCTCCCAATAAACCCGAAACACTGGCAATGAAGAGTGAGTCTGGCCAAAAGTCGACGACGGTGCAGATGGCGGAGAGCCCTCCCGTCTGACCAAGCTAGCTTGGCAGGGTCCGGGCGGACCTCGCCCGAAAATCGGGGTGGCCAAAGGCAAGCCACCCACTACCGCCACCATGGCGGCATCTCTCGGCCCAAGTGCCATGATGCCTCCTACAAGTGCGGTAAAGGGCAGCGAACCTGAAGCGGCCAACAAGCTTGGTCAAATCCGGCATACCTATGCCGAGAAAAGAACGGCAGGGCAGATCCTGCGCAGCCACGGCAGAGCCAAGTCGGAGAAGACTTCCGCGGAGTGGCTCAAGAAGGTGGAATGGGCCAAAGGAGTCCTTCCTCAAAATGGCAAGACGCCGACACCCCCAGCTCCGGAAACAGGAGCCAAATCCACATTCGAAGAGAGAGATCCCAGGACGTGCCGGGAGGACCAATGGCAAAGCGGCTGCGCACACAGCCAAAGTGGTCCTTCGCAGAGATTGCGAAAAGTCGCATCCTGCTAGGGGTAACACCGACGGAAAAATCCCTAGGGATAAGTGGAGATGGGTGGAAGCAGCCCTGGCAGCGAAATGCTTTGAGCTCCTGGCCAAGGAACCAGGGCCCCCTCCTGTCTGCAAAGACGTGGGGTGGTTCCAAGGCAGCGTGAAAGTGATAGCCTTCGACGATGAGAGGTCGGCAGAGCTGTATAAGACAGCGGTAGAGGAGTTGGAAGAGGTCTACGAGGGCGCCAAGCTTGTTGCGCTGAGCTGGTGGGACGTCCCTAGTAAACCTAGAGCAAGGATCTGGATCCCGGCCTCCATAAAGGAACCGGGCCAGATCCTTATAATGCTCCAGAGATGCAACCCACATCTTCCCACGACGGACTGGCGTGTGGCGAAGGTGGAGGAGACGGCAGGGCCAACAAACCAGGCTGTCCTTATCATAAACAAAGAAAGAAAGGAACTAAACTTTGGTTTCAGCTCCGTGACCGTAAAGGTCTAAAAATCAGACTCGTGCGACGGAGCAAAAACAGCCTCTACTCAGGAGTAACTGGCCTCCGAGATAGAAGCCTCAGATATAGAGGACGATATCGACGAGGACATCTCCGATGACCAAGAGGCGGAGATCACAATGGTAACCTGTCAGATGTCCTTACGGATGCTACAGATAATCCTCCACCATTGTAAGGCAGCCTCAGCTGTCCTACTGCTTCATCTGGCCGAGGATGGAGTCGACAAAGTCCTAGTCCAGGAACCATGGATAGTAGGAGGTAGGGTTTCTGGACTAGCGACCAAGGAGTACAAGCTACTAGTAGCTAAAACTGAAGGAAAAATCAGAGCCTGCATCTTAGCTTAAAAGCCGTGGATTCACAGACGACTTCTACCTGGGTACTGCCGTCCTACATGGCATACGAAAGGCAGAACACCCGACGAGCTAGTAGGCAAACCAGCACAAGACACCGAAAGGTTCAATATAGGCCTCCTTATAGGATGCAACTCCAACGCTCACCACTCGCAATGGGCGAGCTCCAACACAAACGACTGCGGTGAGTTTCTCTTTAACTTTATTCTACGGTCAAACCTCTTCCTTTGCAATAAGGGAGATGACCCCACCTTTATCATAGAAAATCGCAAGGAATCCATTGACCTCACGCTCGTATCTAAGCAGTTACTCAGCTAGGTAACTATCTGGAAGGTCCTTGAGAAACACTCTTTCTCCGACTACAGATACATAGAAACATCCCTTGAATTTAAAACCCCGAAACTGCGGTTTTTTGAAATCTCAAAAAAACCAACTGGGTCAAGTACCACAAAATGCTCTCAAGCACCATTGCACCACAGCCACTTGACTATCCCCAAACCGTGGAAAGTCTAAACACTCTTAAGGCTTTCACTTAAGCCTGTAATAATGCCCACAGAGGAGCATGCCCAAAAACTAAACCACACAAGCGAAATAGGCCACACTGGTGGTCTACGGAGCTAGCAACCCTAGAAGCAGCAAGCAGAACCCTGTTCAACAGGGCCAAAGCCGGTAGCGAAGAGGCACTCTGGACCGAATACAAGGTCTCTCTGGCCTCCTACAAAAAGGCCATCCGAAAAGCGAAGCGCTCCTCATGGAACTCCTTCTGCTCGGATATCGAAAGCACTACCCAAGCTGCGAGGCTTAGAAAAATTCTGTCCCAAACAGCCACAACTCTAGGCTATCTTAAAAAAGAAGATGGAACTTGGACCAACACTAGCGAGGAATCACTAGATGCACTCCTAGAAACCCATTTTCCGGGCTGTACCCCGGTACTAGCGGGGACCACAAATAGTAATGCCACCCACACAAACTTCAAACTCGACATTGACCAGAAAACCCTACACTGGGAAATTCACAGTTTCAACCCCTATAAATCGGCCGGTCCTGATGAGATAATACCGGCACAAATCCAACAAGCGGGAGACTTTGCCATCAACTGGCTCCAAAACATCTTTAACAGATTCCTTGCGCTAGGCGAAATTCCGCGAAAATGGCTTAAATCGCGAATAGTATTCATACCCAAAGCGGGCAAACCATCACATACGACCCCTAAAGATTTTTAGACCAATAAGTCTATCATCCTTCCTGCTCAAGACGCTAGAAAGAGTCATAGGACTAAACATTAGGTCAACTCTCAATCCCACCCACTTCTCCAACGCACAGCATGCTTACAAAAAAGGTAAGTCCACCGAGACTGCCCTTCACGCGCTCATCTACAGAATAGAAAAAGCTTTCCTTCAGAAGGAATACGCCCTAGTAGCCTTTCTAGACATAGAATAATCAATAATAATCTTCAATAATGTTCTCCCAAACACCATAACTAGCTCACTAAGGACTCTTGGGGTAGATGATCACTTGGTAGGACTCATTGACCAGCTGTTAACACGCAGAACAGTGACGTCCTCTCTAGGAACATCTTCTTTAACAAGGGCCGTCAGTAGAGGCACACCGCAAGGCGGTGTCCTATCCCCTCTACTATGGAACATAGCAGTTCACTCGGTTCTATGCAAGATGGAAGAAGGAGGCTGCAGGACAGTGGCGTACGCAGACGACGTCGCACTCCTGTTTACAGGTAAATACCCTCAAAAGCTCTACGATCTCATGAGCGAGAAATTGAAAACCCTAGCCGAATGGACAAGCAGTAATGGCCTAGGAGTAAATGCGCAGAAAACGGAGCTAGTCCTCTTCAGCAGGAAATACAAACTCCCACCCCTCGTCCCACCAAAACTAAACAACCAAAGGCTCTCCTTCAGCAGTAGCGCCAAAAAACCTAGTGGTAATTTTGGATAGGAAGCTAAACGGGAACTCTAACGTAGAAGAAAGGTCAAAAAAGGCTGCTAGAGCCCTTTTCATCTGCAAAAAAGCAATAGGAAACAAATGGGGCATGTCTCCTAATATTGTAAGCTGGATGTTAACTGCTATAGTCAGACCCATACTACTTTATGGAGTTCTGGTATGGTGGCCAGCCCTCAAAAAGAAAAGTACACTTAAAAAGCTGGAAAAAATCCAGCGATCAGCAGCACTATGCATCAGCGGTGCACTAAGATCCACACCAAACGAAGCACTAAACGCCATACTTTGCTTACCAAATCCAGGACGAGCGAACAAGCGAAAGTATCGGCAATCAGGCTTAGGGAAACTCAGCAATGGAGCCTCCTGAATAAAGGCCACTCCACCATTCTGCTGAACGATCCTCTCATTCCCAGTAGTACAGACTAGTGTACTCCAAGGGAATACACACAAATACCTTTCGAAGCCCTTATTCCTAACAGAGAGGAATGGGGAGACCAAATACCAGGCCCAGAGAACGCAATATGCTTCTACACTAATGGCTCCAAATTAAACAACAGAGTAGGAGGGGGAATATACTCCGAGCAGCTAGGCATTAAAGCCTCTTTCAGACTTCCAAATCACTGCAGTGTATTCCAAGCCGAAGTGATTGCCAGAAGGGAAGCGCTAAGATACCGAAACCTACATAACTCCACACAAAGAGGAGTCAACATATACAGCGACAGCCAAGCGGCTATAAAATCGATCAGCTCGGTCACAAGTAACTCCAAAACAGTCTCGGACTGCAGATCATCTCTCCATGAGATGGCAAACCAGTATGACATAAGCCTCATCTGGGTCCCAGGTCATAGGGACATCACAGGCAACTGCATAGCAGATGAACTGGCACGCAAAGGCACCACCACACCACTACAGGGAGAACTGGAGGGCACTGGTGTACCACTAGCCTCATGCAAGCTCCAACTTAGGGAAGCAAATAAGGAAAAGAACCAGCTTAGTTGGGAAACCGTCCCAAACTGCCGGTTGGCCCGCCAACTATGGCCCAAAATCTCTGCAAAAAGAACATCCTAACTACTTAGGATGGATAGAACCACTGGGCACTGGCTAGTGGGAACACATGCTAGGCGAATGAATTCACCCCACAACGACTACTGCCGCAGCTGCAGGGATGAAGAAGAGGAAGAAACAGTCGAGCACCTTCTCTGCTACTGTCCAGCGCTGCAGTCTCTCAGACCTAAGCACCTAGGCGACAGATTTCTTAACAGCATCTCAGCGATGTCAGAAATAGACCCAAACAGGATAGAAAGGTTCACCAAAGCCTCAGGGTGGGGGAACTGCTAAACCATAAGACCTTCTGCGTGAAAAGGGATTTTTAGATTCAGATCACAGTATCACAAGGGACCGAACACGGTCTAAGTGTGGCGGTTGCCTCCACCAGGAGGTGAACGCCAGCCGTCTAACCTAACCTAACCTAACCTAATTATCTTTATTAAATTTTATTTTAAAATAAAAATTTTATTGTTTAAGATTGACTTATAAAAAGTAAAGCAAACAAACAAAAGCAAATAATTTTTTTTTCTTCATAAAAATTTCCCTTGTCGCTTTTCGGTCGCTTTTGCTAGAGCAAAGCTGCTTACAGTATGCATCCTGGATCTATCTTTTTCAACTGCGAGGCGACCGAAATTTTACGCACGTGCCGAATTTCCCGGCCACGCTAATGTAATTTGGAATGATAGTTTACCTATGTTAGGAAGCATCGGCGAGCGCGAATTCAGCACGCTTTCGACGCGAAAGCGACCAATATTTCCGACTGGGTTGCAACACAATGTATGCGCGGCCGTATCGTGTTCGCGAAAATGGAGTGGGGAGTAAAAAAAATAAAGTAAATAAATAACCAAGACTGCGCAGATAATACCAAGAATTCTTGTATAACAAAAGAGACATCTAAAAGCTGGATTATATGCACAAAATTATAAGAATTATTCTCGATATTAATATAAATTTTGTGCTAGCAGCTATTCTTTTAGCCTTGGTTAAATCAAATTTTTAATTTCGCAGTTTTATGTACGGTTGCACAAAAATATTTATTTATTTATTCACCAAAAAAGAAATGCAAACAATACGCGAAAGTAATTGTCCCGTAATAGTGAATTGTCACTATTAATTATATTATATGTTTATATAAGACTATATAAACATAAAATAATTATATAAAATTTAATATATGTATTTAAACCGTCAATCAATTAATGATTATTAATTAATTGGCAGCTGAAGAATTTTCTCTGGCAGAGCGAATAAGGAAAAAAAAATGTTTTCTTTTTTTTTTTTTTTAAACTAATGCAGACGTAGAAAATATGTGCATAAATTAGCTCACTTACATGATTTTTTACGTTGGGCGTCAATTAATATAATTTAGAGTGTATTTGATTATCTCTCGCTGCAATCGGTAACGTTACAGATGTGGGTGATCCCAAGTGGTTGCCGAGGGAGTTTCCTTCTTATCAGGAAGTTACGGTGGGAGTTACTAGCTCCGTTGTTACGGTCCTTAAGGCACGGTAACCAATTTCTGTAAATGAATTGACTTTGACGGCTGTGCCGGAGTATTGGATTTAATACTTCTTTATTGAGAGCTCTTTATTGAGCTAACAAAAATTGGATTTCATAGCGGTCACGCAAAAATGCTGTGTTTGCCGGCTATGCTTGGGCATCCGGCCAGACGCTGTGTCAGCAGTTTGGCCAAAGCGAGCTCTTGGATAATCGGACATTGCCGTCGCGCGAGTATAAGTTAACGTATACTTTATAAGGTCGCAGGTGTCTCCTTCACTGCATTGCACACTTTTGACCAAAATTATAATACCCTCTGCAAGGGTATAAAAAAAGAGGCGAATCTATCTTTAGTATAATTATATTAAGACAGAAATCTTTACCTGATTGAGTGGTATTTATACCATAAAATATGATATTGTATGGAAATAATATAGTTAAATATAATATGATATGAATACATTTAATTATGCAGTGGAGTTCCCTATATTTAATATTTGCCAAATTTAACTCACTAATTCAAATTTAATTTTTTTAAATTAAAATTAAAAATATAATTGTTTAGTTACCGACCGTTTTTGGGAGCTTTAATTAATGTTCAGAGTCCAGTCTTTAATGAGCAACAAGTTGCTTGATTTATATTTTTTCGCGCGGTTCCTACTGAATACGTACAGACCCCCTCCCGCCCAACCGGCCGAGGGGCGCTGCCTCATAACGTACGGCTCGAATCGCGGGGATAGGTCCGATAAAGTATACGTAGAAGAGTATCACTAGGAAGAGTGCACAGATAAGGTGTTTAGTATAAAGCATTTAAGATTGTTAGTAGAGCAAAGTGGCAAGATGTGGTAGAGACCATTGTAGTCCGAACATAATACCCTATACGGATCGAGTTGGGCATATGTCGAGCTACAATGGCTAAGGAGTAGAGGACGAAAGTTCCTAGCCTTTCTACTAGGAACGTTAAAATTTAAGCGCGTTAGTAAATGCTGTATACATTACCATTAATAAGATTAAATAGAAACGTGACACCCGGCATCCTTTTATGGTATTTGTTAATTTTTTTTTTTTTTAGCGCGGTTCCCACTGAATACGTACAGCCCACCTCCCGCCCAACCGACCGAGGGGCGCCTGCCACATAACGTACGGCTCGAATCGAGGGAATAAATTCGAGTTAGTAAATATAAATAGAAGGATTATAAAGACAACGAGGAAGAATTAGTATGCTCTTGACATCGTCTGCGTACATTAGTACCAGCGCGCTCGTTAAGGATGAGGGCAAGTCATTTATAAAAAGAGTCAATAGTAATGGGCTAAGATGGCTTCCTTAAGGGACTCCAGATGTGGCACGGACTAAGCGGGAATATTGATTTTTACATAAGAATCTCTGTGATCTTCCATTTAAATAGCTGGAGATCCACGTAATGAGGTCGGTTGAGAATCCCTAAAGAT
The DNA here is from genome assembly GCA_035047585.1 of Drosophila monieri. Taxonomy (NCBI): domain Eukaryota; kingdom Metazoa; phylum Arthropoda; class Insecta; order Diptera; family Drosophilidae; genus Drosophila; species Drosophila monieri. Next base: position 18,017,500 of record JAWNPJ010000001.1, read on the forward strand.
TTAGTTTACTCATTAAAAGTGAGTGATTCACTGAATCAAATGCTTTACTAAAGTCTGTGTAAATAACATGAATTCGAAGTCCTTTTTGGAAGCCATCTAAAACAAAGGATGTCAACTCCAATAATTTAGTGGTGGTGGAGCGACGCTTAATGAAACCATGCTGACGTGGAGAAATTATTGATGAGCGTAGGTGTTGCAAATGAGGAGTTATTCATTTTTCGTATACCTTTGGAATCGCTGACATTTTGAGATGCCTCTGTAGTTGGCAGCATCGTATTTTTTCCCCATTTATAAGGAATTGTAAAAGATTCCTTCCATATAAAGGGGAAAATCGAATATTCCAAAGATAAGATGAAAAGTTATTGAAGAGGTTTGCACAGAGCCCTAGCACAGTATTTTAGCACACCGCCTGGTACTCCGTCGGGGCCTGGCGAATAGACTAGTTTTACCTTTTGAAGATACAATAATAAATTGTTTTCGGAAAGAAATGGAACAAATATACGATTTGTTGGTTGAATGTTGTAAGCGTATGGCTGATCTGAAGTTTTAGGAGGTGAATACGTTGTTTGGAAAAATTTTGCGAATAAATCGGCAATGGCCTGATCTGAAGTCGCTGATAAATTTTTAAACGTAAGTAGAGAAGGAAAAGATACATGTTTACGCTTAGTGTTTACAAAGTTATAAAACTGCTTTGGATCCTGAGTGAACTGAATCCGACAGCGGCGAATATAATTTTTATAACATTCGGCGTTATGCACGGTGAAATTTAGCCGAGCTATTAAATATCTTGAGAAATCTATGCTGTTACAGGTTCTTTTATATTTATTTAAAAGCCTGTCTTCTGAAGACGTTCCCACAGAGAAAGTACGTAGCCTGGTGAGGACTAGATCAGTAAAATGGCATGAGTTTACAGTTCGATCGATTAAGCTTTAGGTTATTTGCTCAGATAAACTAATATGGTATTTGAAATATATCCAAATCGGATGCAAGTCTAGATTGGGTACTAGTGAATCTATACTGAAGACAAAGCTAAACGTCATCAGCGTACATAAGTACAATTTAATCAGGTGATCAAGTGATAAAGGCAAGTGGCTAATCGTTTATAAATCATGTAAAAAGTAAGGGTCCAAGATGGCTTCCTGGGGCACCCCAGATGTGACGCGGACTAAGCGCGAGGTAACATCTAGAACGATAACACGTTGGGTTCTTCGAGATAAGTAGCTCAAAAGTCAGATAAGGAAATCAGTTGGGAATCCCAAAAGACTGAGTATACTTATAAGAAGCGAATGGTTAACAGTAAAGTCAGTGTAAATGACGTCAGTTTTTAGCCCTTTCCGGAACCCATCCGTGACAAAAGATGTTAGCTCCAATAAGTTGGTGGTGGTGGAGCGGCGCTTCATGAAGCCATGCTGGCACGGAGATATTATTGAGCTACATAGGTGTTGCAAATTTGGAGTTATAGGTTTATCAAAAAGCTTCGGAATTGCCGAAATTAGAGATGCCTCTATAATTGGCAGCATCGGATTTTTTCCTTTTTTATCCAGAAATAAATTAAAGAGTTTCAAAAGAGGTTTGCACAGTGCCTCGGCGCAGTTCTTCAGGACACAACCTGTTACTTCATCGGGACCTGGCGAATACACGGGCTTAACCTTAAGAAGATCCAATAGCACACCACTTTAATCAAAAGATGTGTAAAATATATAGTTGGCTGATTGGATATTTTAAGTGCAAGGCTGAGTTGGAATGATGCTAGGTGAATATGTTGTTTAAAAAAACTGTGCAAAGAGATAGGCAATTGCCTGATCAGGGTACTCATATGAGTTCTCAAACGTAAGCAAAGGTGGAAAGGATACAGGTTTGCGCTTTGTGTTTAGAAAGTTATAGAACTGCTTCGGGTCCTGAGTAAACTAAATCCGGCAGCGGTGAATATAACTCCTACAACATTCGGCGTTATGCACGGTGAAATTGGGCCGAGTCAATAAGTATCTGAATAACGAACTATACAGCCAGATAGTTTATGATTATTTAAGAGTCTATTCATGACGTTCTTTAAATTGAATAGGTGCCTTGTATATCAAAACGGAGTTGTTAAACCATTCGGATATTTTCACGGAACTAAAGAGTCGAAAAATATATTCAAAATGCTATAAAATTTATGTAAGGCAATGTTTATATCTTCACATGCCAGTAGATCGGACCAATCAAATTCCAAAATAAACCTAATTAGTTATTTAAAGTCAGCCTTACGGAAAAAACGAACTTTATTACGTTTACGTGTAGACTTTAGGTCAATTAAAGTATTGGTTTCGATTAACACCTGAGATGAAGAGTGGGATGATAGGAATCCTCAGGATTAGAGATGGGCAAAGTTCTGGATAGAGTAATTCCATCAGGATCGGAAACAAAACACAAGTCCAACAACCGACCTAACGAATATCTAACGTGGTAAATTTGACCGAGTCAAACATGCTCACAGGTGAATTATCAGCATTAAACAACATAAGTTCTGGGATATTCAATAAAAAAACAGAATAGAACAAATGTTGGCAGTATGTGGGCGGTTCGACGAAGGTGGTATATAGGAACAAGTAACATATAAAGGCTAACCGGAAAAAATGATTTTAATGCAAAGGAATTCTATGTCACAGAACTTTTGTGATTTTTCCTCTCAGAAAAATTTTCAGAAGCAAATTTGGGTCTACAGAAATGAATACTCCTCCTCCCCTTCGCAGTGTTCTATCACGTCTAAAAGGGGTGTACTTACTTGGAAAAACTTCGGAACTTAAGATCTCTGGCTTTAAATAAGTTTATATACAAAATATTATGTGGCACTATCAAAATACAGTTTGGGAAGCTTACTACGTCCCTCTAGTATTCTGATAGGTAAGTGTTAGTGAAGATATTAGTTTCTTGAAGCTGAGGAAGATGAGGTGGAAGGTTGGTCAGTGGCTCTAACATGTGATAGTTTTACTTCCAGAGGCATGGTAATTTTTTTCTTCACCGTACTTGGCTGCTGTTCTTAGACGAAAATGTTCTCTGGCCAAAAGCTGTTGGAACCAATCGTCTTGAACACCTGCACGGGTACACGTATTTTGAAAGATGACGTGTGCCTGGTGTATTTAAGTTTATTTAAAATTGGCAATATCTACCACCTTTATGTCGGCTTTTGTTTTGGCTTGTTTAGATATCAATCTCAGAAGTAGCAGGGGCAAGCCGGGAAACAAATATGTGTTTCGATGGTGGGATCACCTGAAAGGGTTTTGGTACCGCCGTAACTAATACTGCAGCATCAGTTCGTACCGGGCGTTAATTACCCTGTTCGTTGACTCCTAAGGGGTTTGAATTATTGGGTCTGGTGGTTTCACTTGAAGCGACGCCACAAAGGACATATCGGACAATTGCTCATTTACACTGAGATATTCGGAAGCCGAATTTTTCCCAGGTCCGGCCCTTGGGGTGGTCCGCGTTATAAGGGCTGCATAATTGTCGGCTGAGTAGGCTGATGATTATTCACCACAAACACATCACTAAAAGCGGATTTCTTATGATTTGAGACTGAATTAATAGTTGAAGACTACTAGACTGTGTATCGAGCGCATAGAGTTGGTCATTGATTTTACAAAAACCGCTAATCAATTCTTTGAATCCACTTTTAGTCTGTCTCATGAAGGATCTCATTTCGTCCTGAACCGCACGACAGCCGTCTCAGCAAAAGTGGAGACCAGACCTACGTGAAATGGCATCCGAAACTGAGGCCGTAAAACCGGCACACTTTGCGTGTAAAACGTTTTTACAGAGCCAGCAGTGGATGGTAGGCTTGGATGAGGAGATTGTTTTATTACAAGAATTCAACGCACAGACAAGTTTAAATTTCATTATTATTGATTTATTAAATTATTAATATTTTTTGTTTTTATTATTGACGTACCCTGAACCAATGTGCCAGGAAAACGAAAAGGGAGATTAAGGAGAGCGATTAGTATGGGTTAATTAACTGCAAAGAATAGAGATAAAAATCTCTACTGAGCGACGATAGAAGCAACACCGTAATATATGAAGAAACAGAGCAAAGCTATTTTTGGAAGAAAATTAATAAAATTATTATTTCATCTCCATTCCACTGCACACACGAAGCGATACGGATATTTCATATGCAAAAGATTTGTTTTTATAAATATTAATAAATATAAATAAACTCCGGAGCTTAAAACTATTAAATAAAATATTGTAACGAACTCTTGCTGATCGGTGCTCGCAACAAATGCCGCAGCTTTTTTTTATTATAACTCTTCGCCTTCATTTATTTAATATTTATTTCCAATTTTTCACTTCGTTTTTTTTTTGTTTTTTTATTCTTTTTTTTTTTATTATCCATTATTATACTTGGAGGGTTTTGGGGGAGGGGGAGAGGTTGGGGGGGGGTGGTGGGGGTGGGGTTGGGGGGGGGGGGGGGGGGGGGGGGGGGGGGGGGGGGGGGGGGGGGGGGGGGGGGGGGGTGGGGGGTGTGGGGGTGTGGGGGGGGGTGGGGGGGGGGTTGTTGGGGTAGTTTTTTTTTTTTCTGTTTTCTTTTTTTTTTGTTTTTCCCGCTATTTGCGGGTGACGCGAGCCCCGTTCGAGCCCCCGCGCACCCGAAAATACTCGCCGCCGACCTTCCACACCACACTCCACCGGCCTGTCTTCTTCCATTGTCGCCTCTCTTCCTCTTACACTTTGCGTCGCAGCTCCGGCGGCCAGGCCTCTTGCGGGACTGCTCCTCCGCCTCCTGCCGATTCTGTCCTCTTGAGAATTGGCCTCGGCGGCCTCTTCTCCGGTCAGGAGGCCTGCCTCTCGAGCGTCGGCCTTGCCGCCGGGGTCGGCCATACCCTTGGTCCACGAGTCCGCGGCTCCGGGTCCTCCTCTTTCTCCTGGGGGTGCGGGGTGGGTGGTCTTGCCGGCTGCCACTTCTGACTCGGCCACACTCGTGGCCCCGTCATCCTCCTGATCCGTGCGTCGATCTCCTCCTTCTTGGCCCAACGGATCCGCCGGGTGGCCCTGCTGCGCTGGCATCTCCGGCGCGCCGCTCTCCTCAGCATCGCTGCGCGATGCCCTGCAACCTCTGATCTCCTCCGCCGGGCCGCTTCCTTGGCCATCGCCGTGGCCAACTTTAATCTAGCCCTCGCCAGTACCAGAGCTGCCTCGGACTCCTTCTGCTCCCGGGTCCTCCGTTGCCTACCTGTTCCTCGACGGTGGTCGTGCCGACCGGGATCCAACGTCCTCTTTGACTCCATCTCCGTTGCAGAAAAAAAAATGCCGGCCGGTGCCCATCCCCGCCTTTTTATAGGCATAAATTTCAGCCGCCTGGAATAGTTAAGTTCTTGCGGCTCCTATGTCCAGTTCCATAATACCGTTTTGCCTCTCCTCCTCATTCCTTTTTTTCGTTTGCACCTGCTCTCCCATTTTTGGTGGCACCTATTTCCTTTGGGTTTCCTTTTTGTACCTTTTTGGTCTCCGACATCTCCGACCCTTTAAAGTATATATATTCTTGATCAGAATCACCTCCTGAGTCGATATAAGCATGTCCGTCTGTCCGTCTGTCTGTTTCTACGCAAACTAGTCTCTCAGTTTTAAAGCTATCGACTTCAAACTTTGCACACATCCTTTTTTTCTTTGCAGGCAGTATATAAGTCGGAACGGCCGGGATCGGTCAACTATATCCTATAGCTGCCACATAACTGATTGATCGGAAATGCCATAACTTTGTTGTTTTTTAAGTTAGAAGACTGGGACTTTGTATGGATTCTACTTTCGGCAAACTAATTTGATCTGCCGAGTTTTATAAGGATCGGCCGACTATATAAGATCCGATATATATCTAATAATATAAGCTGCCACATATCTGCAAGGGTATATCAACTTCGGCTCCGCCCGAAGTTAGCTTTCGTTCTTATTTTTTTTGGTTTTTTTTTCCTTTTTGTTTACGACTGTGGCGCCGACTCCTCTTTTTGGGCTTTTAGCTCACTTATGTGTGCCCTCCTTTCTTTCTTTGTGCCGACGCGACGTAGCACAACAATCACTGGCGATATGAAATTCGCCACCGTGTACGGCCCGCCGTATCTTAGCGCTAATTTCGCCGCGAACTCTTCGGCTGCTTTTGACAGATGGTGCTCTTTTGCCCATACTATGTCGCCAATTTTTGGGCTCCACTGCCACCTCCTCAGTTTGTAGTGCCTAGCTTGCTCCTGCACCGCTTTCTCCATGTTCCTTCGCACCAGCTCAAACACTTCTTGTAGCTTCTTTGCATTCTCTAAGGGCGTGGTTTGTGATGCTTCCGTCCCCAATGCCTCTTCATCGTATAACGCCTTCGGCATTCTCGGCTCTCTGCCTTTGGTTACGAAGCATGGCGAGTATCCCGTGGAGTCGGACACGCTTGAGTTCACTACCTGCATCAACTCAGGCCAGTGCTCGTCCCACGTCCTCTGATCCTCGCCTGCAAACTGGGCGTTCATTGTCTTTACCGTTCGGTTTGCCATTTCCGTTGGATTTTCCTGCGGCGTGTATGGTGCGGTAAACTGATGCCGAACTCCGAGCTCCTCGAGAAATTTTTCGAAACTCCTACTGGTGTACTGGACCCCATTATCCTTTATCATCACCTTTGGCAATAATCCTTTCGCGGATTGCCGTCAGCATTTTCCCTGCAGCCTGCATTTGATTTGGTTTGTACCGCATGGACGTTTCACACTGTCTGACATACTTCCTTATGCCCCTTTGCATCTCTGGCCAGAAGTACCTTGCTACTATTCGCGCAATTGTTTTTCTTCCGCCTAGATGTCCCGCTGTCGGTGCGTCGTGGTTCTCCCTTAGCACCTGCTGTCTCATATTAATTGGCACACACAACTTCCATGATGCCACTTCTTCGCTTCCGGCTCTGTGTGGAACATGTATTCTGGATATTTCTGTGGGTTTTCTCCTATTTTCCTCTTCCGTGCGCTTGTCCATATGCATTCGACGTCTTCGCTTGTTGTGGCACTCCTCAGCTTCTCCATCATCGGCTGGCGGGATAGTGCATCTGCAACCACATTCAGCTTACCTTTCCTATAGCTGAAAACATAGTCGTATTGTTGCAACTCAAATACCCATCTTGCAATCCTTCCCAGTGGGTTCTCTATATTATTTAGCCATTTTAGTGCCATATGGTCCGTGATCACGTCGAACTGGTACCCCTTCAGGTATGGTCACATTTGCCGAATTGCCCATATTATGGCTAAACATTCTTTCTCCGTCGCCGAGTAATTCTTTTTCGCCCCTATCAGCGTTCGACTGGCGTAAGCGACCACTCGCACGCCCTTGTCCGTGTCCTGCGTCAGCACTGCACCCACTCTGTAGTCACTAGCGTCTGTTTGCAGCACAAATTTCTTTGAGAAATCCGGGCATGCCAGCACTGGATCCTCTGCCAATCGTGACTTTAGCTTCTCAAACGCCTCTTGATGTCTGGCCGTCCATTCCCACTTTGTCCCTTTTCGTAGGAGATCGTTTAATGGTTTCGCGACCCCTGCGAAGTCTGGGACGAATCACCGATACCACGACGCCATACCAAAGAACTGACGTACCCCCTTCACGTTCGTTGGGGGTTTCAGTTCCGTAATCGCCGCAACCTTTCCGGGATCCATGGCAATTCCCTGACTTGTTATCCGGTGGCCCAGGTACAGTAGCTCTTCCCTGAAGAAATGACACTTTTCCGTGATTATTCTTAAGTTTGCCGCATTTAGTCTTCGGAATACTTCCTTCAAGTTCGCCATATGCTCCTTCCTTGTGCGTCCGATCACGATGATGTCATTTTGATACGCAAATGCGTGCGGCGCCATATCCGGGCCTATCCAAAGTCTTGAAAATACATCTAGCAGAGTCCGGTTCGGTATATCGATATATTGATATATTTATCGGTTCATTTTATATCGTTTCAACCAAGCATCGAATCAACTTTAACTCGATATCTTATCGATAACTTTGGTAGTTTGGCGCGAATTTCGAGACTCATTTTAAAACTCAAATTCGCGCCCAAGCCCAAGGATAGACTGGCAAGGAATGCCCAGTTCATCTACTCAACCGCCAAGAAAAAGAGGCAGCGGTAGAATTGCCAGTACTGACTCCAATGACTCCTGCGAGCCTTGGGATATCAGAAGGAAGACAGCCAAAAAGAAGTCGGATGACGAAAAACCCAGCACCAGCGCGGCAGCTAGAGCCGCTATTTTGACCAAGCTCAAGCTCAAAGGTAATTCCTTTGCCCTTCTCTCGGACGACGATGAGCTTTCGGACTCCGAAGCTGAAATAGAAACTCCTCCAACGGCTTCAAAGACCGACGCTCCCAAGTAGACCCCCAAGGAAATAAAGCCGCCTCCGATTTTTATACCAGACGTGACCAACATTAAAGCCTTTTCTAAAGCCATCTACGACGTCCTCGGCGATAACGTTGACGTCACTTTTAAGACCAGCATGAACAACACCACAAGGGTTATGACTCCGAACAAGGAGACATACACTAAATTGAAGCAATTCCTAAGTGAAAACAACAAGCGATACCACACTTTTCAGCCCAGAGACGAACGCGCCTACCGAGTAGTCGTAAAAGGCCTTCACTTCTCCACTGTCCCGGACGACATTAAGGAGGGCTTCAGCTTCCACGGGCACAACGTCAGGGACATACACAATCCCACACAAAAAGGAACGAAGAAGCCGTTGAACCTCTTCTTCGTTAACCTCGAGCCTGCGAAAAATAATAAAGAAGTCTTCCAAATTAAACGGCTATGCAGCACCGTTGTCACCGTCGAGCCGCCAATCAAATTCAATGACGTGCCTCAATGCTATCGTTGCCAGGCGTTCGGCCACACTCAGCGCTACTGCCAAATGGAACACCGATGCGTCAAGTGCGGAGATCGCCACCCCACCGCTGAGTGCACTAAGGCCTCTAGCGAACCAGCCCTTTGCCTCCACTGCAATGGGCCTCACACAGCCTCATACAAAGGTTGTCCAACCTATAAAAGGGCCAAAGGCGCGTTCGCCCCAAAGCCGACAGTACCACGAGTCCAGCAACCTCATTTCAGCAAGGTCAACCCAAATATAAGCTATGCCAGCGCTGCCAAAAGCGGAGTTCCACAGATGGACTTCAATGCCAATCCCGACTCTAGTCCTACAGGCAATCTGATGGACGCCTTAATGGCCAGAATGGAATCAATGTTTGAGCGCATGATGGAGAAGGTCATGAGCCAAATGACCAAAATGATGGCCACCATCTGCAGCTCCCTATGCAAACGGGACTAGATGTCACAGTTTGGAACGCCAACGGTCTGGTCAATTCCAGGCCAGAAGTCGAACTCTACTGTAGGACCAATCAAGCCGACGTTCTCCTAATTTCGGAAACGCACTTTACCACCCGATCATATTTAAAGATCAGAGGATACGACATCATTGCCGCCAACCACCCCAACGGCAGAGGTCGTGGGGGCGCCGCTATTCTGATCCGAAGCAGTATAAAATATGAGGCCCTTCCTGCCATCACAGAAGACTGGGTCCAATGCGCCCAAATTCAGGTCACCACCACCAACGGAGACATCACCATTGCTGCTACCTACTGCCCACCCAGACACAACGTTAGCGTCGAGGACTTTGGTTTGCTCCTTGATTGTCTTGGTCCCAAATTCATCATTGGCGGGGACTTCAATGCCAAACACCCCTGGTGGGGCTCTAGGATCAGGAACCCGAAAGGCACTGCACTGTACAGGCAAATACAGTCCAGAAATCTGAGTTGTCACGCGACAGGGGCACCCACATACTGGCCCACGGATCCACATAAGATCCCAGACGTGCTGGACTTCGTAATCTCAGGAGGACTGGATTCTGCTGGAATCCAAACCAGAGAAGTGGTCGATCTCATTTCGGACCACAGCGCTTTCGCCGTATCACTCTACAGCCCTGCCCTGCTCAGGTCAGCCCGTAAAAGGCTAATTTTTAAAGCAACAGATATTGGCAAGTACCAATCTCACCTAAACACCTTCACCGACCCCAGCCTGCCTCTTGACTCTCCTCATGACATCGAAACGGCCGTGGAAACAATGACCGCTTACATCCAACAAGCAGCCTCAGTAGCTGCACCAAGACCCTCCAACCGCCCAAGAGCTAGCGACAGAGATATTCACTTCTGGAGCCCGGAAGTCGAAGAGCTCAAGCTCGAAAAGCGGCGACTCCGGAGAGTATGGATGCTTTCAAGGAACCCCAGAGATAAAACCGCCCTTAACAGAGCGTCCAAACTTCTGTCGGATACGCTGGCGAGGGTAAGGAAGGAAGCTTTCGACGGGTTCGTTGAGCAACTCGAGCCAGGTGACCCTCAGCACAACCTATGGCGGGTCACAAAAAGCATCAGACGGCCCCTGAAAAGGATCCCACCCGTAAAAAGAACCGACGGCATCTGGTGCAGATCTGAGACTGACAGGGCCAATGCCTTCGCCGAACACCTAGAAGAGGTCTTTACGCCCCACAATCGTTGCTCAACTGAGGACGCAGCGGAAACCGCGCGGCTACTAGCTGAGCCTCTCCAGGATGCCGACCCGATTCGTCCAGTCACTACTGAAGAAACAGCCGAGCTTATCTCCATCATGAGCAACACCAAGGCCCCGGGCGATGATGGTATCAATGCAATTGCATTAAAGCTTCTACCACCTCCAAGCATCCAGCTAATCACCAGAATCTACAATAGATGCTTGGAAATAGGATACTTTCCGTCTTCATGGAAACGTGCCCAAGTAGTCATAATACCTAAGCCTGGTAAACCTGAAGCCAACCTCGCATCATACCGCCCAATAAATTTGCTTCCAATGCTCTCCAAAATACTCGAAAGAGTGTTTTTGAATAGGGCATTGCCTGTACTGGACGAGGCTGGACTGATCCCTGATCACCAGTTTGGCTTCAGGCGGCGACACGGAACACCTGAGCAGTGCCATAGGGTCGTGCAGTACATTCTGGACGCCTTTGAAACCAAAAAGTACTGCATGGCCGTCATGCTGGACGTCAAGCAAGCCTTCGACCGGGTCTGGCATCCCGGACTCCTCTACAAACTCAAGACAGCCCTCCCCCGACCATACTTCCTATTCTTGAAGTCATTTTTGGAAGACCGTAAATTTGCGGTAAGATGCGGCGAAGCCATCTCACAGCTCAGAGTGGTTCACGCCGGAGTGCCCCAAGGCAGCGTTCTTGGTCCACTGCTCTACAATTTATACACGGCTGCCCTCTCCGTTCTACAGAACCGGGTTCTGATGGCTGCAACTTATGCAGATGACACCGCATTTTTGACCGTTTCGGACAACGCCATAGAGGCTGCCGCCGTCATGCAAACACAGCTCGACCTGCTCAACAGATGGCAAACGCGGTGGAATATTGAAGTTAGCAATGAGAAGTCCACCACCACCACATTCTCCCTCCGGCCAGGCAACTGCCCTACAGTCTACCTAAACGGCTTCCCAATCCCGCAGGTGGACACTCCCAATTACCTGGGGTTCACACTTGATAGGAGGCTCACCTGGAGGCCGCACCTACAGAAGAAACGTAAGCAGGCCTGCGAAAGACTTCGTTCCTTCTACTGGCTTATGGGCAAACGATCGAAGCTCCGAACGTCTTCGAAGCTTCTTGTGTACAAGGCCATAATACGTCCAATCTGGACATATGGCATCCAACTCTGGGGCACTGCTAAGCCATCGAATGTACAAATCATTCAAAGGTTTGAAAATAGAGCTCTGAGGATCGCCACTGGGGCCCACCCCTTCCACGACAACCACACCATCCACGAGGTCCTGAAGTTCCCATGGGTGAGAGATGAAATCAAGAAAAGCAGCGAGCGCTACATACAGAGGCTGCACGACCACCCAAATCGGACGGCCATCGCCTTGCTGGACAACTCAGAGCAGCCCAGAAGATTAAAAAGGAAGCACCCAATAGACCTCGCCTGTACTTAACATAGATGTAACAGATTTATACTAAACTAGAATAACGGCCTTGTGCTCCTACATTTATAGCTCCACATTCTACATTTTGTTAATATACCCTAATGTACCCTAGTCTAGAATTACTTAGTTCAACATGTATTGCTAATGATGAGTGAAGTCGATGTAAAACAATTTAATGGTTGTCCGCAACGGACAGTTTTAAATAAAAATATGTACCCTGCTAAAAAAAAAAAAAAAAAAAATATCCGGGCCTATGACCTGGTCCAAAGCCCTTTGGAAAGTTGCCGAGGCTGAATGTAACCCGAACGGCATCACCTTCCACTGGTACAGACCTTTTCCTGGTCCCGTAAAGGCCGTGTACTTCCTGCTTCCCTCCTCCAGTGGGATATGCCAATAGCCGTCCTTAAGGTCGAGGCTGCTGAAAAATTTTGCTTCCCGCATCCTTTACCGATTTTGCGTTTATTTGTCGGAAGTCCACGCACATTTTTTCTTTACCATAACGATGGGTGAGCTATAAGCACTATTCGAAGGCTCGATGCATCCCTTCTCCAGCAGCTCTTCTACCTTTGCATTGATCTCCCCCTGTATTTTGGGGTTCTTTGGATAATAACTTTGTTTTATGGGGATGTCGTCCTTCATAGTGATCCTGTGCTGCGTGACGTTCGAACAACCCTTCTGATTTGTGAACGCCGCTAGGTCCTCCTCAATGAACCTTTTGTCCCGCTCGCTCTCCCATTCCTCCCAGGGCCCCCAGCCCAGTGTTGATTCGGTTGTTGCTGTCTGGGGCCTGCAACCCATTGCCGACTCGGCTGTTGCTGAAACATTTGCCTCTGTCCCTCTGCCTGCCATCTCTGCATCTGGCGGATCCTTATGCGGTTCATTCCTCTGCCATTTCTTTTCCATCGCCGGCTGTTTGTGATCCCAGCGAGGTTCAATGGAGCTCCTCGGCTAGGCCCATTACTTCTTTCAGGGACTCGCATGCATATGGCCTCATAAACATTTTCATGCGTGGTATGCAGTTCTCCACCAGCCTTTCTATCACCTCCTTCGTGGATTTTCATAGTGGATTCATTATCGTCTCAAGGTCCACCAAATATTCTGCGTAGTCCACCTGCACCGGGACCGGCTTCCGCACTTGTGGCTCCATGCTCCTTATGCTTTTCATCTCTGGTACCGCCAGACTTTGAATGAGCTTCTCTGACTCACTCACTGCTCTTTGTCTCGGCGTGGACCTCTGTGTTCCCTTTTCCTCAAATCCACGCGTGAACGCCAACACCTCATCGTGCTTAGTCTCGTCGACGCACTTTGCACCTAGTGCCCTCATGTTTTCAACCGTTCCTTCTGCTGGGAGACCTGGCTCTCTACACACTTCGCTCAATTCCTCCTTGCGAAGCGCGTATATCCAATTCTTCTTTCCCATCTTGAAGCTTGAGTTACTTCTAGCCTCGAAAGCAGTCACGTAGTTTGGGCGCCAGGTGTAACGAATTGTTCTGGGTGATCGGTGCTCGCATCAAATGCCGCGGCTAGCTCAAAGAGTTTATGGATCGTTTCACCGAATTTATAGATTCGACGTGACTGCCCGAGCCCAGAAATAACACAGGGTGCTTCATTTCACAAATTTCCCCTTTATTTATACGATATTTGCACAGGTTGGAAACAAAGTTTACAAAAGGGTGAATCTCACCGGCTGCTCGGCTCGGCCGATCGACCGCTGTCCTCCCTTCGGTCACCGGTCACCGTTCCGGGTTGGTGCCAATACACGTGTGGTCTCGGTGCCTGGCGCCGGTTCCGCTCACGGTTTCCTACGTTTGGACTCATGTGCTCCAGTTGCGGGGCGTGTGTTGCCCCTCTCCTGCCGGTGGCGCTGCTCTCGACGTCCCTCTCCGGTGTGTCGCCGCTGCTCTGGTCGTCGTCGTTGCTCCCGTCATCGACGCTGCTCCCGTTGTCGCTGTCGCTGCTCCTCTTCTGTGGGTTCGTGGATCGTTGTCACCATTGGCTCACTGGGACTGCCCTTTCGCCGTGGCCGGCACCTAATCCGTGTTGGCGGACCAATAGGCTCACCTCCCAGGCGTACGCCGGGCAGGATGCGCTTCTTAGTGCCTGGCGGTCTGATCAGGGCACGAAGGGCCTACCTACCCCACAGGATACGCCCCCGGTTGCGTCTGCCACTCGCCTCCAAACACCGGCGTGCATACGCTCCGCAGGATCTATGGATGACCAGAGGTTTGGAGTCGCGCCTCCTTTGCTGTGCATACGCTCCAGCGCCTGGATCAGGAGTCTCTTGATTTGACTGGGACGTCCCTGTTTGGTTTTATTGCTGGGCTTGAGTTCCCGAGCTGGCTATCCCTCGCTTTACAGGATCACACTTGGTCACAAAGGGCAGGAATGGGTAAGGCGTACGCCAGACCGATCCGACGCTTTTGCTATAACACCAGGATACCTGTCGTGTCCGGGAGTAACCCAATCCGACTCTGTTTACCCTTGGGCTTCAGTTCCGCCGCGGATCCTGGATCCTTTTCCCACTCGCTCCTCGATTTATCCTTGTCTGATGACTAGCGTACAGGCGCCGGACTTACCCACTGGTCCTTCTGAAGGACCCTTCAGCCACGGATCGCAGATCCTTGCGCACTTTCTCTAAATCTTGCACTTGAGACTGTCGCACTTACCCACGGGGGGTCCTTCAGCCTATACTCCTAATTCCTCCAAGGAAACTTTCTCGCTTGAATGTTAGACTTACCCACGGGGGATCTTTCACTCAACTCTTCCAGCTTCCCTAGAAGACTCGGTCTCGATTTACTCCAGGGGTCCTCCTTATATAGCTCAAGAGGCGCCCGTTAATCCTTGGAACTCTTTCTTCCTGCCGTTAATCCTTCAGCTTTCTTTTCCCGCCATTAATCCCACTTTCCAATGAGTCGCACCGGCGACTTCCGTTCTCACCCCCTTTTCCCCTTTCGGTCACCGGCCCGCATCGTTATTATGCCGCGCCAGCGACTTTCTTCCAGGCGCTCCCCCTTTGGCCACCGGCCCGCATTGTTATTATGCCGGGCATTGGCTCTTTTACCGGCGCTTCCCCCGCGCTCCCCTTTTGGCCATCGGCCCGCATTGTTATTGTGCCGGGCATTGGCTCTTTTACCGGCGCTTCCCCCGCGCTCCCCTTTTGGCCGCCGCAACTGCATTTCTCTCTTTCCGTACTTTCTAAACACCTCGGCCACCGCGGCCGTTATGTTCCCCGCCCCCACCTCTTTTTCTCCTACATCCGCGCATGGTCGTCGCGTAGGCCTGTCCGAAACCGTTACGTTCCACGTTGCCTCCGCTTTCTCCTGCATCCACGCACGGCCGCGCAAGCTCCTTTCCCCGCTGCTGCCCCCTTTTTGCCACCTGTCTTGGCGTGTGGGAGATTTAATCTTCTCACAATATTTGGTAAAAACACAGTGCGCACAAAAAAAAAGTCCGTTCGCTTTAAGATAAGAGAACGAAGTGATATAAACGCAATTTATTTATTTTTCGATTTGATGATTTTTGTTTTTACACAATGGGACCTGTGAGTAGAGTTGAAGACCGATCCAAGAAGTAAAGGCGAGGGAGCGCGGCTCAACGCTTGATGCTCCGGAGCGACCGAGAGATACTGCCAGAAAGCGAGGCAACGATATCGCATGACGTCAGATGCAGGTGACTGATCGAATGTACGAGAGCTGGCGACGCGAATAGGGACATAAAGATAAAAGAGAGTGACGTCATGAGTTCAATGAATTATTGCCGGCCAGACTTTCCGCCGGCTGCTTCACCCGACATACTCCCCGTTGGAAGTAGAGCTTTCAATGGCATCATGAAGGGGCAGCAAGCACAATTTGTTGATTGCCGACTTTGTAGCTCCGGACGCCGTCCTCAGCAGCGCCACCCGACACACTCCGTCATCTCCGACTTATAAAAGAAAGGACCGAAAGAATTAATGGCAAAAATCAAGCGGATCCGGTTACATCGAAGACTTGATAGCCTCCCACTCTCTCCTTCGGAAGATTGCCCATTACATGCTCCAACAAACGAGGCTTCGTCCAAAAACATCTCACGCATTTATTTGTCTCCTTGAGCACAGTCTTTCTCCTCCCCATCGGCCAATACTGTGAACGTATCATCGCCAATAACGATCGAGGTCTATTGATTATGCTTCGCGTTACCGGATGGCTCCTGGGCAAAATTACTGGGTGACGACCATCGTTATCCAAGGATGAAATCTTGAGACGCCCGTCTACTCGAAGCAATCCAAACTGCACCAAAAAGGGGCATAACGAAGCCAGCGAGCTGGAGGAACAACCATTCCCTTTGTCTGCAACGTCCTAATTTCATCATCCAAATGAGCGCGCTGAACTGCCCACAAAAGCATGCGAGTCCCCGCCTTGAGATCATCAACGGTAATTCCTTTACGACGAACCCATCCGCCAAACTTATACATTTACGCAAACTCTCGCTTAAGAGTTGGAACGGAGTTAGCATATTTGCATCCACGAAGTCTGTTTATGGCGACTTCACTAATAAAATTGAAGAGCGAAATTCTTAAGCTGGTTTCTCGATTACTATCATCGCAGACCAGTCTTTCTGTGCCTTTAAAAGATAGGGTGGCCCCTGACACCATAAACTGGATCCGATCAGCTCAGTAGGAAGGGCTCCACAAGATAAGATGTCAGCTGGATTTTCCGACGTAGGCACATCGCCACTCCATGGAATGAGTCAGATTTTGGATAATTGACACGCGGTTGGCGACAAAAACGTAAAAACTGACCGGCTCATCTCGAATCCTGGATAACACAACTGAAGACTCGCACCAACAAAAGCCCTTTCCTTTGTAAGCGCCTAGACTTAGAACCTCTGCCATCATTCTCGCCAACAACTCAGTATCAGACAGCTCTAACTTTGGCACAGTTAACGTCTTAAGAGGCGATACACTTGACTTCGCACATAGAATCTCTTTCTATACGTCAACCGTAACAACAACAACAGCCGCAATTGTATCGACAGCGCGCTTAACGACATGACCAGCTAGCAACGCAAAAAATCCTGCCGCTTCGCTGCCCGAAAAACAGAACAAAAACAAGATTGGAAAGCTAACTTCGGGTGGAGCCGAAGTTGATATACTCTTGCAGATATGTGGCAGCTACTATTATTAAATATATATCGGATCTTATATAGTCGCCCGATCCTTATAAAACTCGGCCGATCAAATTAGTTTGCCGAAAGTAGAATCTATACAAAGTCCCAGTCTTCTAACTTAAAAAACAACAGAGATATGACATTTCCGATCAATCAGTTATATGGCAACTATAGGATATAGTCGGCCAATCCTTATGAAATTTGGCAGATCGAATAAGTCTGCCAAAAGAGGAGTCCACAGCAAGTCCCATTCTTCTAACTTTAAAACAACAAAGTTATGGCATTTCCGATCAATCAGTAATATGACAGTTATAGGATATAGTTGACCGATCCCGTCCGATCCGACTTATATACTGCCTGCAAAGGAAAGAAGGATGTGTGCAAAGTTTGAAGTCGATAGCTTTAAAACTGAGAGACTAGTTTGCGTAGAAACAGACAGACAGACGGACATGCTTATATCGACTCAGGAGGTGATCCTGATCAAGAATATATATACTTTATAGGGTCGGAGATGTCTCCTTCACTGCGTTGCACACTTTTGACCAAAATTATAATACCCTCTGCAAGGGTATAAAAATATTAGCACAAAAATAACCACGACACTTTGCCATGAAGTGAAGGACTAAAAAAAGGAATGTTAGAACCAAGGGTCAATTTCGTGTCAAGGATTATTTATTGAATGTAACAATTATTATTATTTTTATTATTTTTAAATTAATTACAATTAAGAATAAGGCTAACATTATTCTACTAGAGATACAGGGGATAGTAAATGATAAAATATGCTATAAGTTTTACAAGTAACACTAAAAGGATCATGTTTCACAAAATTCGATGTACAAATTGGTAACCAAAGGGGTCGGAAGGACCTGGAACCCTGTTTGGAACAGAAAATAATATTTTTTCTAGTAACAATTTCGAATCAACTTGACCAAGAATGATCCTATGAATAATCATGACTCCCAGCACAAGTACGACGCACTTGTAATGGAGGTAAATCAAGTAATTAGTAATTTTAGTACTCGTATTTTTTTTTTCGCGCTGTTCCCACATCCGACCGAGGGGCGCTGCCGCACAACATACGGCTCGAATCTCGGGGATATATCCGAGAAAGTATAAGGAGTAGGAGTAAAGTATCACGAGGAAGAGTTTTGCACAGATAAGGCGTTTAGTATAAAGGATTTAAGATTTTTAGTAGAGAAAAGTGGCAAGATGTGGTGGCGACCATTGTCCGAAGTCTGAAGTCCGAAGATAATACCCTGAACGGATCGTGTTGAGCATATGTCGAGCTACAATGGCTAAGAACGAAAGTTTCTAGTCCTTCTAATAGGAACATTAAAATTTAAACGTGTTAGTAAATGCTGGCTTTCTACATTACCATTAATAAGATTAAATAAAAACATGACACCCGGCATCGTTCTACGGCTTGTTAATGATGGTAAGTTTATTAATAAAAGTCTACAATGGGGAGGGAAGGTGAAGACTTGCATTCCTATTAGGTCCCCTTAGTGCGAAAATTAGGAAGTTTTTTGTACAGATTCTATGTGATTTTGGTGCACTCCGTGTTGAGGAGTCATCACCTTACACTTTGAGCAGTTAAGTGAGAGGAGATTGTTAGAGCACCACAAGGCGACTTCATGAAGATCCAATTGCAGATGTATATAATGGAAGTTGTCAGAGAAAGAAAAAAAGAGCCTTGCATCATCAGCATACATAAGTATAGTAGCATAGCTTACGACACTTAGTAAGTCGTTAACAAAAAGAATAAACAGAAGAGGTCCTAGGTGACTGGCTTGCGGAACACCAAATGTAACGTTTATAACTTGTGATGTGATGTTCTTGAACAAAACACGCTGCGTACTATTTGATAGATATGAAGTCATACACTGTATTTTATTTGGTGCAAACCCCATAAGACACAGTTTTCGAAGAAGGAGACGATGATTTACAGAATCGAAAACTTTGCTGAAATCAGTGTAAACAACGTCGGTTTGCATGCGTTTCAGAAAATCCTTGTGATCGATCGAAAAAAATTAAAGTAAATTGGTTGTATTAGTAGGTTGTGTCGATGCTTGACAAAACCATGCTGTGAAGTGAAAATTATGCTTTTGCAATGATTTTGCAGTTGCAAAGTTATAAGTTTCTCCAGCAGCTTGGGAGTCGCAGATAGTTTAGCAATTCCACGGTAGCTATCAACAAGTGTTTTAGAACCTTTCTTTTGAATCGGAATAATAAATGATTTATTCCATCGCTTGGGAAGTCATAAAAGGTCCAAAGATAAAGAGGGTAGCATAGGATATCAGAGCAGTACCTAAAAATACAGCTAGGAACGTTATCATGACCAGCAGAAAATTTGATATCCATGGTTAAGAGAGCATTAGAAACCTCAAGATGATAAAATTTAGACATGAAAATATTGTTTATATTCGAAATTTTATAAGGGTATGTAGAATTAAGATTAAGGTTGATTGAAAAAATGAAGCAAAAAGATTAGCAATACCTTGTTCAGAAGAATCGAAAATATTTGTATAAGTTAGGGAAGGAGGAAAAAGACAAACAAATATCCTGACTTCCTGAGAAACAAGCTCTTGCAGAAAGGTGTTTATTAAACCCAGGTAGTTTCGTTGATGATGATGATGAGACTTGAGGAAAAAATTTTTCCAACGCGTTGTGGACATCATAAAAAAAATCAGTAGCAGCGTCGATATAGTTAAAAAATATTCCCAATTAATTTCAGCCAAGATTGCGAAGAGCATTATAATTCGTTTTTCTAAAACATTTGATTCGAAGCTGAGCCTTATAGTTAGCGCGAATATTTGGGAGATCAATGAACACAGAAACCACTGGAGGATGGTATAAGTCCTCAGGAAGCGGTAATGGTGAAGATCGAATGACAGTCACAGATGATATCATATTAGAGAAAATAAGGTCTAGAGATCTGCCAAGAGTTTTAAGGATGGGGTTAATTTGAAAAAGAGCAATTTCAATTAAGTCATCGATAAAGTCGTTGTGAAAACTGGCAAGCAGGGAATTGTCATCTTCACACAGGATCCAGGAGATAAGGGGAATTTTAAAATCACCCATAATTAGGATAATATTAGAGTCGATGACTAACGATAAGACAAACATAATAGCCTCTAGGTGGTGAAAATATACAGTATCATCAACCAATGGAGGTGTATAGGAACTGATCAGGAAAATTTGAGACGGACCAGCAAAAATTTGAACAGCAATGAACTCGATTCCAAACTGATTCGGAAAAGGGATTCCTTCAGCTGAGTATTCATTACTAACAGCAATGAGGACACCACCTGCAAAAGATGGACGGTCCATTCGAAACACAGTGAATGTAGGAACAAAAATTTCATATTCAGAGAAAGAGGAATTAAGCCCTGTTTCGGTAAACACAATAGTATCAAAATCAAAAGAAGCACTCTTAGTAAAAAAATTGGGCCAATACTTATTATACTACGAACGTTTTCATGGCAGCAAGAAAATACATTATTGTTCAGTTTTTTGGAGCAGAATCGACATAGTTGGAATTTACGATATAATTTGGCTAAAAATTCATGACTAATACTGTGCTCAGGCTAGGCGGAAGGATCGGTCAAGATAGGGTTCAGGTATTACTATTTTGAAAGAAGATATACTATGCTTATGTTAAAAATTATACATAAAAACAGCTAATTCATGAGGAGGGCTTACTGTCCACGCCGGCGTGAGTCTCGACGACCCTGGCGGTGATCCACTGTTGGGGGCGGCTCGTGGATCTCGGCGACCAGGACCAGGACCTCTGCGGTCAACTTCGCGCTGCCCACCACTCGTAGGAGTAGGTACTTTGCAGACTTCACACCTGCCTCCCATAGTCCGCCCATGTGCGAAGACCGCGGCGGTATAAATGCAAACACGCATCATTTTTTTTATGCGTATTGTCGCAGCTCGTCCGCTTCGTCCTCGATTTGTTGCCGCAACATTGTGAAGTGGCGACTCGCTCCGACGAAGTTCGTCGCGTTGTCGCACTGAACGATCTGCGAACATCCTCGGCGCCCAACGAACCTTTTAAATGCCAATAAGAAGGAATCAGTTGACAAATCGGAAACTACTTCTAAATGTACTTTTTTGGACGCAAAACAAACAAACAGGGCAATGTAGGACTTGTATGGTGGCCTACCACGAATTTTCAATGTAAGCTACAAGCTCAAGAAGGGGCTGCTATTGCTGCAGGATAATTTGCTGTATCGTGAAATGTCTGGGAGGAACGTAGAGAGATTAGGGCCAAGTGAAGGGAAGTCTATGTTGCATGAATGTGTCGTGTTAGAGTGGAAAGCCTAGAAAGAGAATGAGAGAATGGGCGTCAATTACGAATTCATTCCAGATGTCACGTCTATTGTCGATGGACCAGACTTTGGTTTTAACCTCAGTGCCGAGTTCCTGTTGACTGGCCATGGACCGCTGAATGCATTCTTCCATAATCGGCACCTGGCAGACAGTCCGGAATGCCATTGCGTCTCGGGAGACGAGACCGGGAAGCATGTTCTCTAAGAGTGTCCGCTATATGACGATGGTTCAGGCTGGGGGGGCTTTGACTTTAATCAAGTTCTCTCCACGAGGGATAGGGTTGATAGGTTGAATGGGTTTGCGAGAGCCGTATTCAGCCGTCGACGAATGCGTTGATTTGTAGATGCCGGGATGTGTTAGGGGTGAATGGTGTGTGAATCAGGATCGAGTGAATAGGTGTATGGAAAGGTTCGCCGGGTTTTCGCCCGCCGCCGGGGTGATCAGTCCCCGAGTTTCATGGTAGCTAAAACTGGGAGTGATTCGTTGAGTTGCACGAACCTGACCAGTGGACCCAACCCAAGCTATTCCTAGTGCTTTTGTCAGCTCTGAGACCGAAAATGTTATTGGCTTAACGGTGCTCTCGGATGTAGTAACTTCAGGCGAGTTTCAAACCCAGCGTTTTGAAGAACCTGAGTAACATCAGTCTTAAGTGTCTTTAGCTTCTCCACGCAACCAGGACCCGTTAACATGTCGTCGACGTAAAAGTCAGACCCAATAACTTTAGCAGCTCGAGGGTATGTATTTTTCGCGGATTCACTCAACCTCTTCAAACACCTTATGGCCAGGAATGGGGCTGGTGCAGTGCCATACGTAACGGTGTTGAGCTTGCACAATTTCAAGGACTCAGATGGGTCTTTTCTCCACACTATCAACTGGTATCGTCGAACAGCTTCATTTACCATTACTTGACGATACATATTTTTTATGTCGGCTTCCAGCTCGAAGCCGAAACCTGAGAAGAGTAGTGAAAAACTCTTCCTGAATTGTTGGTCCTACCATCAACAACTCATTTAAACACGTCTTACAGGACGCATAAAAAACGACTCGTAGTTGTTGTTACGGCTCTGAGGTCGTATGACACACTGGTGGGGTATGAATTAGTGTGGAGTAGCAAGAACATCATTGCTTGCAGGGGACATATGACCTAGGGATTCATTTTCTTCCATAAATTTCAAATACATTTTCTTTAAGTTCGGATATCGAAATAATCTTCTCTCGAGCAACAGAAAGTTGCGTTTTGCTATCTCGAATGGGATGGGATGGTTCAGACCTTGCTATATTTGACCAACGGACAAAAGGTCGAAAAATGACTCGGCTCCAATTAGCATATCTATCTGTTGAGGTTTATAAAAATAATATTTTATGTTGAGAATAATATATCTAATGTTGAGAAATCTCCGTCCTTACTGCTTAACTCGCACCACGACTTCCCTGCGGGTATGTTCGACATGTCACTCGGGCAAATTAACCATGTTAGAAATTCTTTAGGTCGGCTGTTGGACTTGTGTTTCGTTTCTGATCCTGATGGAATTACTCTTTCCAGAACTTTGCCCCTTTCTAACCCTGAGGATCCATATCATCCCACTCTTGAGGTTTCAATCGAAACCAATACCTTAATTGACCTTAAGTCTAACCGTAAATGTAATAAAATTCGTTTCTTCCGTAAGGCTGATTTTATAAAACTAAATAAATTACTTTTGGAATTTGATTGGTCCGATCTACCGGCATGCGATGCGTGCCGTGGAAATATCCGTCCGCTTCAACTAATCCGCCTTGGTATACAAAGCACGTGTTAAATTTAATGAACGTAATGAATAGACTTTTAAATAAACATAGATTATCTGGCTGTACAGTTAGTTATTCAAGATACTTAGTGGCTCGGTCCAATTTCACCGTGCATAACGCCGAATGTTATAGGAGTTATATTCACCGCTGCCGGATTCAGTTTACTCAGGACCCGAAGCAGTTTTATAACTTCGTAAACACTAAGCGCAAACATGTATCTTTTCCTCCTCTGCTTACGTTTGAGAACTCATATGCGAACACTGATCTGGCAATGGCCGATCTCTTCGCAAAGTTTTTTTCAAACAACTTATTCATGTAGCACCATTCCAACTCAGCCTTACACTTATAAGATTCAAACAGCCAACCAGATATTTTGCCCATCTTTTGATCAAAGTGGTGTGTTATCGGATCTTCTTAAGGTCAAGCCCGTGTATTCGCCAGGCCCTGATGGAGTACCAGGATGCGTTCTGAAGAACTGCGCCGAGGCACTGTGCAAACCGCTCCTTAATCTATCGCTGGAAACTTCGACTTTTCCTCTTATGTGGAAGGAATCCTACATTATTCCTATTCATAAAAAAGGGAAAAAATCCGATGCTGCCAATTATAGAGGCATTTCTAAATTGTCAGCAATTCCAAAGCTTTTCGAAAAACTTATCACTCCACATCTGCAACACCTATGTAGTTCAATAATAACCCCGTGCCAACATGGCTTTATGAAGCGCCGCTCCACCACCACCAACTTGTTGGAGATAACATCTTTTGTCATGGAGGGGTTCCGGAATGGCTTACAAACAGACGTCATTTACACTGATTTCAGTAAAGCATTTGACTCTGTTAACCATTCGCTTCTTATAAGTAAACTCAGTCTTTTGGGATTCCCAACTGATCTCCTGATTTGGATTTCGAGTTACTTATCTGAAAGAACCCAACGTGTTTTCTTTAAAGATGTTACCTCGCGCTTAGTCCGCGTCACATCTGGGGTGCCCCAAGGAAGCCATCTTGGACCATTACTCTTTACATTATTTATTAACGACTTGCCCCTTGCCTTAACTGATTAACTTGTACTTATGTACGCTGATGACGATAAGCTTTGTCTTCAGTATAGATTCACTAGCGCCCAATCTAGACTTCAATCCGATTTGGATAAATTTCAAAATTGGTGTTTAGCAAATAACCTAAAGCTTAATGGATCGAAATGTAAACTCATGTCATTTTATCGATCTAGTCCTCACCAGGCTACGTACTTTCTCTATGGGAATGCCTTAGAACGATTAACTCAGGTTAACGATCTGGGTATCCTATTAGATTTGAAACTTAAATTTACCGACCATATATCCACCATGGTTAATAAAGCTATGGGTGTGCTTGGTTTTATTAAAAGATGGTCAAAAGAATTCAATGACCCGTACTTAACAAAAACTTTATATACTTCACTACCCCGTCCGATTCTTGAGTATGGATCGTGTGTCTGGAGTCCTCAATACGGAGTACACAAAGATCACATAGAATCTGTACAAAAAACTTCCTTTTCTTCGCACTTAGGGGACTTAATTGGGATTTAATCTTATTAATGGAAATATAGACAGCCAGCATTTACTAACACGCTTAAATTTTAATGTTCCTAGTAGAAGGACTAGAAACTTTCGTCTTCTACTCCTTAGTCATTGTAGCTCGACATTTGCCCAACAAGGGTATTCTCAGGGTATTATGTTCGGACTGCAATGGTCTCTACAACATCTTGCCACTTTGCTCTACTAACAATCTTAAATCCTTTATACTAAACGCCTTATCTGTGCAACACTCTTCCTCGTAATACTCTACTCCTTCTCTTTATACTCTCTCGGATCTATCCCAGCGATTCGAGCCGTACGTTATGCGGCAGCGCCTCTCGGTCGGTTGGGCGGGAGGTGGGCTGTACGTATGCAGAGGAAACCGCGCGAAACGTTTCTTTTATTTCACGTATATAGGAAGTAAATTGCTCCCATTCCATACTAGTTATTTTTAGTTTTTTTTTTTTTTTTTTATTTATTTGTGATTTTAAATACAATTGTTTGTCCTAACATTGGGTGGGTGCTAATTTCCAAGAATATTTTGCAGTTTCCCACAGTGTACTATATTATAAGGGGTGAAACGTCTAGATTATACATATACATATATTCATATTCAAATTCGCAAATTGTAAGAGGCGTTCTTAGATTTCTGATTATAGATAATACCCTATTCTAAAAACTTGTTTCCTTATATAACGTAATTTGTATACACTCTTGTGTATTCATGATTATTATGTTTATTTAAATTTATTTGTATCTTTGATATTTTTATTCACATTATGATACAATTATCTTTCCTTACTAATTATGCGTTGGTTTTATAGCACGAAACGATATTATATTTTTTACATATATATATGATAATGCTGTTATTATTATTTGTATATTTTTTTAAATTTTTATTATTTATTAAATTATTTTTTTTTATCCAAATCATATGCCTGACTCTGGTATCTTTATACCCTTGCAGAGGGTATTATAATTTTGGTCAAAAGTGTGCAACGCAGTGAAGGAGACATCTCCGACCCTATAAAGTATATATATTCTTGATCAGGATCACCTCCTGAGTCGATATAAGCATGTGGGTCTGTCCGTCTGTCTGTCTGTTTCTATGCAAACTAGTCTCTCAGTTTTAAAGCTATCGACTTCAAACTTTGCACACATCCTTCTTTCCTTTGCAGGCAGTATATAAGTCGGAACGGCCGGGATCGGTCAACTATATCCTATAGCTGCCATATAACTGATTGATCGACATGCCATAACTTCGTCGTTTTTTAAGTTAGATGGGACTTGCTGTGGACTTCTCTTTTAGCAGACTTATTCGATCTGCCAAATTTCATAAGGATCGGCCGACTATATCCTATAGCTGCCATATAACTGATTGATCGGAAATGTCATATCTCTGTTGTTTTTAAAGTTAGAAGACTGGGACTTTGTATGGACTCTACTTTCGGCAAACTAATTTGATCTGCCGAGTATTATAATGATCGGCCGACTATATAAGATCCGATATATATCTAATAATATAAGCTGCCACATATCTGCAAGGGTATATCAACTTCGGCTCCGCCCGAAGTTAGCTTTCCATTCTTGTTATACCCTTGCAGAGGGTATTATAATTTTGGTCAAAAGTGTGCAACGCAGTGAAGGAGACATCTCCGACCCTATAAAGTATATATATTCTTGATCAGGATCACCTCCTGAGTCGATATAAGCATGTCCGTCTGTCCGTCTGTCTATCTGTTTCTACGCAAACTAGTCTCTCAGTTTTAAAGCTATCGACTTCAAACTTTGCACACATCCTTCTTTCCTTTGCAGGCAGTATATAAGTCGGAACGACCGGGATCGGTCAACTATATCCTATAGCTGCCATATAACTGATTGATCGGAAATGCCATAACTTCGTTGTTTTTCAAGTTAGACGGATGGAACTTGCTGTGGACTCTTCTTTTAGCAAACCTATTCGATCTGCCAAATTTCATAAGGATCGACCGACTATATCCTATAGCTGCCATATGACTGATTGATCGGAAATGCCATATCTCTGTTTTTTTTTAAGTTATAAGGTTGGGACTTGCTGTGGACTCCTCTTTTAGCAGACTTATTCGATTTGCCAAATTTCATAAGGATCGGCCTACTATATCCTATTGCTGCCATATAACTGATTGATCCGAAATGCCATAACTTCGTTGTTTTTTAAGTTAGAAGGATGGGACTTGCTGTGGACTCTTCTTTTAGCAGACTTATTCGATCTGCCAAATTTCATAAGGATCGGCCGACTATATCCTATAGCTGCCATATAACTGATTGATCGGAAATGCCATATCTCTGTTGTTTTTTAAGTTAGAAGACTACGACTTTGTATGGATTCTACTTTCGGCAAACTAATTTGATCTGCCGAGTTTAATAAGGATCGGCCGACTATATAAGATCCGATATATATCTAATAATATAAGCTGCCACATATCTGCAAGGGTATATCAACTTCGGCTCCGCCCGAAGTTAGCTTTCCATTCTTGTTTTAAATTGTGTTAATTATTTTTGAATAAGTAGATGTGTTTAGGGTTTTTTCTGTTCTCTAATAAAAAGTCAAGCTCGTTTTGTAACTTTTGAGCTGTTGACCATGCGGGTGCTGGAGTTTTTGTATAGAGTAGCCATCTCAGATGCGCTTTCTTTATTTAAAGCTTTTTTTATAATGAATCTCTTTTTCTATCGTTGATCGTGAAGCCGGCAGCGGAAAGACTTTTTACTTATGTATGTATGTTGATGCTCACTTAAGTTATTGGTAAGCGGGAGCGCGAGAGATGGAGTATATGCATAAGCGTGATGGCTAAATGGTCAAGCAGTAGGGAAATGCTGACGCTTGCACGTTATATGTACAGTCTGAAGCAATATCAAGAAATTATATTTCAACTTGAGTTTTGCCTCTGACTTTGTGCTTATTTTCACAAAAAAATACAATGTTTATATAAATACATTGAATACAAGAATTTATGTTGTATAAATTCATAGATATAAATTTATTTTATAAATATCTATAAATTTATAGATATTGTATAAAATAATATAGTGGATATTAGCTATATGCATATTACAATAGTGAATTATCTGTACGGTGATCAGGATGAGGTCGCTATGTTGTAGCGATGAGCTGAGGTCCGGTTGGCTGTCTGCAGCTGTGGTGGAGGTATGTTGGGTAATAATTCCTCCGGCAGATCAAAGCAACACACGGAGGCTACGTAGCCTATTGGTCCTACTGACGGTCCGTTTCACGGGAGCAACACTCAGTGGCGCTACGTAGGGGTGCTGCCGTTTCGTCGGGCGCCGTCTGTAGCTGGGTTATTCGGTCAGAATTCAACTATGCTGAATGTTTAATTATTTCTTATTGCTAAACTATTACTATAGGTTAGTAGGTCTTGGCATTAGTTGCCTGGCATTAGTTGAGATGATCATTGTCCAGTTCCGGCCTTCCGGCCGAATAGCACGCCGGCGTTTGAGTCATCGGTCAGCTTGGG
The DNA here is from genome assembly GCA_035047585.1 of Drosophila monieri. Classification (NCBI taxonomy): domain Eukaryota; kingdom Metazoa; phylum Arthropoda; class Insecta; order Diptera; family Drosophilidae; genus Drosophila; species Drosophila monieri. The sequence continues at coordinate 18,045,802 of JAWNPJ010000001.1, forward strand.
ATAGTGACTACAATCTCTGTAGTTTATCCAGTTGAAGTAGTTAATCCTGCCTGTAGTTTATCCTAGAATCCATGGTTGATTCTAGCTGCCCTTCTGTACTTTTTACCTGTCCAAGGCTTGGCCATTCATGCATTTAGCCTCCTGACATCTTTACTGTTTCTGATGAGTTTTGTTGTGCTCGTCCCAGTAACATAATCGTTGGGCTCTGAATCACACAGTCTGGCCTGATTGTTAGTTTGCCCACGCCTTCGATGATGATCTGATCTTTTTCCGATGGTTCTGATCTAATCTTGGTTATCGGCTTCGTTGTCCCAAAGATCCATGCATGATGTTCCGTCAGTTGTACCCAATAGCTAGTACCCTTAATTGGCTCTGGGTTACATTTGTCTATTCAATTTCTTGACAATGCGGCCATTGTACATGGTTGTTGTTGTGCGTCTGGGCCGTGTTTGCTTAAAATCGCACACTTTGTTTCCGTTTATCCCACTGATACATTGCTGCAGCCCTTTCGTGTTGATGGCGAAATGGTGCTTTCGGTGGTCATCTGTGGCCAAATACCTTGTTTCAGTTTTTGTAATTACCAATCTTTTTTTTGTCGCCTGTGGTATTGGTTATGGAACCAATAATCGAATGGTCCATCGAATGGTCGATAAACGGTGAACTCGTCCTCTTCTACCAATGGGATGCTAGTGCTACCACCTAGATGGTGGTATCTAGGATTGATGTTTGATTTTCAACTATCTTATGTGTTACACCTTCTTGTGCCCTTAGTTTCTCAACCACTTCTTCCATGCGTTTTGCATATTGATCATCCAGTACCCCGAAGAGGCCATTCGCAAGATTACCGACGATGTTAAACGCCCCGCGTTTCTGTCGTTGATGATTCATTAACTGGTCGGCATCTTGGATTTCAGCTACTCTTGATCCAATGTGTGGATGATTGTTGGACAGGCCTCGTACACTGTTGCACACCATTTTTTTATTGCCTGTATTCCTTGTTTGATTGTTTCGATTTCCTGCACCAATTGACTGAGGTCGAAGAACGTAATAAGTGTCCACTCGGCTGATTTGATCGATACTGGTCGCATTGCTGATTGGGGTAAAGATAACCGGAACTCCTAATGCCGTTCCTGGCAGTGATGTTATTGGTAGCGTAAATACGGGTGCCACCCATACAAGCACGGTTATTTGGGTAAACATTTCGATCTCGTGTCTCTGCCCCTCCTTGTTGTCTCTTTTTTTTTGTGTTTTACTAGTTTGTTGGGTCTTTCTTGCTGTTATTGATTGGTAACACGGCTAATCGGTGAATGGCCTGTGCTATGATTTCTGCTACTCGGCAGAGTAGCCCGCAGTCGTAATTGTTTTTGTAGCGTAACTTGGCTAGCTGCTTGTCGTTTTAAATGTTCTAAAATTTGTTTTAGTGACTGCTGTTTGGTTGGGTTTGTGATAGAGAGTTCTACACCTTATAGCTTTTGTGAGTCTAACTTCTCTTCGATGATGAGTATCAAAATTGGATCCTTTTCGGTTGTTGGAACATTGAGGGTGTTGTGGGTGGTGATTGTTCTGAGCACCGTATCATGTAGGCTGCGTAACTGCTCCGCTGACCCATTCGTCTTGGGATGTGCAAATAAAGTTGCAAGTGTAGACTTGATTAGAATTCTTTCATTTTGATATCGTGTTTTCAACCGCTGCCAGCATCCTTGTAATTGGGATGCCCCCAAGTGTTGAGGAGATTAGGTTCTTGGCCTCTCCGGTTACATGGTTTTCCAAGTGCCGAAGTTTTACAGTCTCGCTATAATCTTGACTGTCGACTAGTTCTGTGAACATGTCGTGCAATCTCTGTCTAATTTTGGAATATCTACTGGTGGCATCACGAACGTCGGTGCGGCAATGGGTTTTTGAGATGTTACTGCCTTTGATGGTGATTCTTCGCTTAAAAACAATCTTCAAGATCATCAAATCGTCCTTCATGTTTTAGTTTTAATGATGCGATTTGAGGGTCTTCAGTACTTCCCGCTCTCCCTCGGATGTACCTTCGGCTCCAGGTTTTCGCCGGTTTTTCGGGGACGCATTGACGGGTCTAACCCTGATGGTATTCCATCCGAAAATATAGCTTCATATATTCTGACAAGGTCTGGGACTGCTTTGGCCTTTGAAGAATATTTATTGTCTGGACTGAGTGCCAGTTCATGAATCTTGGCATTATTTTTTTTGAAATTGGGTCCACACGTGGGTGAGCTGCTTTAATCGCTCATCGAAGTACCCTTCTTTAAGTCGCCGCTCCGCTGAATCTTTTGCAAAGTTCTTATCAGCCTTTGTATAGCTGTATTCCTCTCAATTTGCTCATCAATGAACATCTATATACAGGGTCTGATTCGGATCCCATGGTTGAGTTTTGTTTTTATTGATGTTTTTAGTTTGAATTGCCTTGCGGCTTGTGTTCAGATTGCGATCCAATAGAAAAAGGATCACGTCGGGGTCACCAAATGTTCGTCCGTAGAGCGTATGCGGCCACTATTGTCAAACATGAACTCACGGGCGTAACGGTAGGTCCCGGAGTCGTAGTCAAAAGCCTTTTAAATAGTCTGACAGAATTACCTGTACAAGGGTCTGCGCAGGCTAAACAGTCGCTTGCGGTGATGAGGATGAGGTCGCTATGTTGTAGCGATGAGCAGAAGTCCGGTTGGCTGTCTGCAGCTGTGGTGGTGGTATGTTGGGTAATAATCCCTCTGGCAGATTAATGCAACACACGGAGACTACGTAGCCTATTGGTCCTACTGACGGTCCGTTTCACGGGAGCAACACTCAGAGGCGCTACGTAGGGGTGATTTCTACTTGTGATCCGTTTCACGGGAGCAAGAAGTAGGTTAGTTTTAAGTACCGCAATTGGCAGTGAGTAACGAGACCCTTTAACTTTGTATTCGCAACTGTCTTTATTCCAAAAACACAAATCTTATATATGATGCTACAGAACCATAAGATGCTAAATACGTATACTTATATACGATGCTAAATAGATATATAGTGACAATTTAAGGAAGGTCAAAGTTGCGGACGTGTCCCTCATCAAGGTTAGTGAAGTGTCACCTACCTCAGAGTTTGCTGACTCAGATTGCTTAATCGTTGTATTTCTCGATTCTGCTGGTTCTTGTTCGATCTGGTCAGTATTGCTGCTGCCGTTTCGTCGGGCACCGTCTGTAGCTGGGTTACTCGGTAAAAATTCAACTATGCCGAATGTTTAATTATTGCTTATTGCTAAACTATTACTATATGTTAGTAGGTCTTGGCATTAGTTGTTAGTATATCGGATCTTATTTAGTCGGCCGATCCATAGGAAATTTAGCAGATCGAATAAGTTTGCCCTAAGTGGAATGCATAGAGAGTCCCATACTTCTAACTTAAAAAACAAAAAAGTTCTGGAATTTCCGATCAATCAGTTGTATGGCAGCTATATGATAAAGTTGACCGATCCCGGCCGTTCCGACTTATATACTGCCTGCAAAGAAAAGAAGGATGTGTGAAAAAAAAGAAGAAAAAACAAGAATGGAAAGCTAACTTCGGGCGGAGCCAAAGTTGATATACCCTTGCAGATATATATCGGATCTTATTTAGTCGGCCGATACTTATAAAACTCGGTAGATCAAATTAGTTTGCCGAAAACAGAATCCATACAAATTTCCAGTCTTCTAACTTAAAAGACAACAGAGATATGGCATTTCCGATCAATCCGTTATATGGCAGCTATAGGATATAGTTGACCGATACCGGCCGTTCCGAATTATATACTGCCTGCAAATGAAAGAAGGACGTGTGAAAAGTTTGAAGTCGATAGCTTTAAAACTGAGAGACTAGTATGCATAGAAAAATACAAACAGACGGATCGACGGATCGACGGACCGACGGACCGATGGACCGACGGTCATTCTTATATCGACTCAGGATGTGATCCTGATCAAGAATATATATACTTTATAGGGTCGGAGATGTCTCCTTCACTGCGTTGCACACTTTTGACCAAAATTATAATTCCCTCTGCAAGGGTATAAAAAAGAGAAGAAAAAACAAGAATGGAAAGCTAACTTCGGGCGTAGCTGAAGTTGATATACCGTTGCAGATATGTGGCAGCTTATATTATTAGATATATATCGAATCTTATTTAGTCGGCCGATCCATAGGAAATTTAGCAGATCGTTTTAGTTTGCCCAAAGTGGAATGCATAGAAAGTCCCATCCTTCTATTTTAAAAAACAACAAAGTTATGGAATTTCCGATCAATCCGTTATATGACAGCTATAAGATAAAGTTGACCGATCCCGACCGTTCCGACTTATATAATGCCTGCAAAGGAAAGAAGGATGTGTGAAAAAAAAGAAGAAAAAACCAGAATGGAAAGCTAACTTCGGGCGGAGCCGAAGTTGATATACTCTTGCAGATATGTGGCAGCTTATATTATTAGATATATATCGGATCTTATATAGTCGCTCGATACTTATAAAACTCGGCAGATAAAATTAGTTTGTCGAAAGTAGTCGGCCGATCCTTATGAAATTTTGCAGATCGAATAAGTTTTCCAAAAGAGGAGTCCATAGCAAGTCCCATCCTTCTAACTTAAAAAACAACAGAGATATGGCATTTCCGATCAATCAGTCATATGGCAGCTATAGGATATAGTTGGCCGATCCCGGCCGTTCCGACTTATATACTGCCTGCAAAGGAACGAAGGATGTGTGAAAAAAAAGAAGAAAAAACTAGAATGGAAAGCTAACTTCGGGCGGAGCCTAAGTTGATATACCCTTGCAGATATGTGGCAGCTTATATTATTAGATATATATCGGTTCTGATATAGTCGGCCGACACTTATAAAACTCGGCAGATCAAATTAGTTTGCCGGCCGTTCCGACTTATATACTGCCTGCAAAGGAACGAAGGATGTGTGAAAAAAAAGAAGAAAAAACTAGAATGGAAAGCTAACTTCGGGCGGAGCCTAAGTTGATATACCCTTGCAGATATGTGGCAGCTTATATTATTAGATATATATCGGATCTTATATAGTCGCTCGATACTTATAAAACTCGGCAGATAAAATTAGTTTGTCGAAAGTAGTCGGCCGATCCTTATGAAATTTTGCAGATCGAATAAGTTTTCCAAAAGAGGAGTCCATAGCAAGTCCCATCCTTCTAACTTAAAAAACAACAGAGATATGGCATTTCCGATCAATCAGTCATATGGCAGCTATAGGATATAGTTGACCGATCCCGGTCGTTCCGACTTATATACTGCCTGCAAAGGAAAGAAGGATGTGCGAAAAGTTTGAAGTCGATAGCTTTAAAACTGAGAGACTAGTATGCATAGAAACAGACAAACAGACGGACCGACGGACAGACGGACCGACGGACAGACGGACCGACGGACAGACGGACATTCTTATATCGACTCAGGAGGTGATCCTGATCAAGAATATATATACTTTATAGGGTCGGAGATGTCTCCTTCACTGTGTTGCACACTTTTGACCAAAATTATAATACCCTCTGCAAGGGTATAAAAAAAAGAAGAAAAAACAAGAATGGAAAGCTAACTTCGGGCGGAGCCGAAGTTGATATACCGTTGCAGATATGTGGCAGCTTATATTATTAGATATATATCGAATATTTTTTAGTCGGCCGATCCATAGGAAATTTAGCAGATCGAATAAGTTTGCCCAAAGTGGAATGCATAGAAAGTCCCATCCTTTTAATATAAAAACAACAAAGTTATGGAATTTCCGATCAATCCGTTATATGACAGCTATAGGATAAAGTTGACCGATCCCGACCGTTCCGACTTATATACTGCCTGCAAAGGAAAGAAGGATGTGTGAAAAATAAGAAGAAAAAACAAGAATGGAAAGCTAACTTCGGGCGGAGCCGAAGTTGATATACTCTTGCAGATTTGTGGCAGCTTATATTATTAGATATATATCGGATCTTATATAGTCGCTCGATACTTATAAAACTCGGCAGATAAAATTAGTTTGTCGAAAGTAGTCGGCCGATCCTTATGAAATTTTGCAGATCGAATAAGTTTTCCAAAAGAGGAGTCCATAGCAAGTCCCATCCTTCTAACTTAAAAAACAACAGAGATATGGCATTTCCGATCAATCAGTCATATGGCAGCTATAGGATATAGTTGACCGATCCCGGCCGTTCCGACTTATATACTGCCTGCAAAGGAACGAAGGATGTGTGAAAAAAAAGAAGAAAAAACTAGAATGGAAAGCTAACTTCGGGCGGAGCCTAAGTTGATATACCCTTGCAGATATGTGGCAGCTTATATTATTAGATATATATCGGTTCTGATATAGTCGGCCGACACTTATAAAACTCGGCAGATCAAATTAGTTTGCCGAAAGTAGAATCCATACAAAGTTCCTGTCTTCTGACTTAAAAGACAACAGAGATATGGCATTTCCGATCAATCAGTTATATGGCAGCTATAGGATATAGTTGACCGATCCCGGTCGTTCCGACTTATATACTGCCTGCAAAGGAAAGAAGGATGTGCGAAAAGTTTGAAGTCGATAGCTTTAAAACTGAGAGACTAGTATGCATAGAAACAGACAAACAGACGGACCGACGGACAGACGGACCGACGGACAGACGGACCGACGGACAGACGGACATTCTTATATCGACTCAGGAGGTGATCCTGATCAAGAATATATATACTTTATAGGGTCGGAGATGTCTCCTTCACTGTGTTGCACACTTTTGACCAAAATTATAATACCCTCTGCAAGGGTATAAAAAAAGAAGAAAAAACAAGAATGGAAAGCTAACTTCGGGCGGAGCCGAAGTTGATATACCGTTGCAGATATGTGGCAGCTTATATTATTAGATATATATCGAATATTTTTTAGTCGGCCGATCCATAGGAAATTTAGCAGATCGAATAAGTTTGCCCAAAGTGGAATGCATAGAAAGTCCCATCCTTCTAATATAGAAACAACAAAGTTATGGAATTTCCGATCAATCCGTTATATGACAGCTATAGGATAAAGTTGACCGATCCCGACCGTTCCGACTTATGTACTGCCTGCAAAGGAAAGAAGGATGTGTGAAAAATAAGAAGAAAAAACAAGAATGGAAAGCTAACTTCGGGCGGAGCCGAAGTTGATATACCCTTGCAGATATGTGGCAGCTTATATTATTAGATATATATCAAATCTTATTTAGTCGGCCGATCCATAGGAAATTTAGCAGATCGAATAAGTTTGCCCAAAGTGGAATGCATAGAAAGTCCCATCCTTCTAATTTAAAAACAACAAAGTTATGGAATTTCCGATCAATCAGTTATATGGCAGCTATAGGATATAGTCGGCCGATGCCGACCGTTCCGACTTATATACTGCCTGCAAGAGAAAGAAGGATGTGTGAAAAGTTGAAGTCGATAGCTTTAAAACTGAGAGACTAGTATGCATAGAAACAGACAAACAGACGGACCGACGGACAGACGGACCGACGGACAGACGGACATTCTTATATCGACTCAGGAGGTGATCCTGATCAAGAATATATATACTTTATAGGGTCGAAGATGTCTCCTTCACTGCGTTGCACACTTTTGAACAAAATTATAATACCCTCTGCAAGGGTATAAAAAAAAGAAGAAAAAACAAGAATGGAAAGCTAACTTCGGGCGGAGCCGAAGTTGATATACCCTTGCAGATATGTGGCAGCGTATATTATTAGATATAAATCGGATCTTATATAGACGGCCGATCCTTATAAAACTCGGCAGATCAAATTAGTTTGCCGAAAGTAGAATCCATACAAAGTCCCAGTCTTCTAACTTAAAAAACAACAGAGATATGGCATTTCTGATCAATCAGTTATATGGCAGCTATAGGATATAGTCATAACTATGTATATATATAGTTATGATATTTGGCAGATCAAATAAGTCTGCCAAAAAAGGAGTCCACAGCAAGTCCCATCTTTCTAACTTTAAAAACAACAAAGTAATGGCATTTCCGATCATTCAGTTATATGGCAGCTATGGGATATAGTCGGCCGATCCAGGCGGTTCCGACTTATATACTGCATGCAAAGGAATGAATTATGTGTGCAAAGTTTGAAGTCGATAGCTTTAAAACTGAGAGACTAGTTTGCGTAGAAACAGACAGACGGACAGACGGACATGCTTATATCGACTCAGGAGGTGATCCTGATCAAGAATATATATACTTTATAGGGTCGGAGATGTCTCCTTCACTGCGTTGCACACTTTTGACCAAAATTATAATACCCTCTGCAATATAAAGGAGGGGTATAATAAAGGATAAGAGAAACCGGAAAATGTAAGTGAGCCCTTAGTTAATACTTAGTTAAATTAGAGGAAAATAGTAGGTAACCTACACCTCATGAGCCGCCTATTCCAATATCATAGGGGCCCAGATAGACACTCTTGTTACTCCGAGCTAGAGTATGACAGATTAGCTAGAGCCATTATTAGAATAAGAGGACCCGCAGATGCGGTACCGTGGCGGTACCATATTTGACACCGTGCTAAATTTTGACGCAATCATTGGTCGCTTGGATTTAACTTACAATGACAAGAGACCAATGCACGTCATCGCACAAGATCTGGGTACCTTGAGGTTAGGCAACCTCTCCATACTCCAGTACTACGATGAAGTCGAAAAAAAATTCACCTTGTTAAAAAACAAGGCTAATATGTGTTAGGATGCGACATTGGCCAAAGGCCTATGCGAGAAGTTCAGAGACGATGCGTTATGATTGTTTATTTTGGGCAAAGCCAAAAGACCTACCGTCGGCTTTAGCCCTAGCACAATAGGTGGAATCCTATCATGAGGGATTCACCTTTTCAGCCAGCTTTTCGAGAAACCAATGAAAAAGATCGAAAACTTTCCGTAAAGGACCAGGGCAAACAAAATGACAAAGTAATACCGTGCAGTTATAAAAACCCTCACTTTAACACAAAACAAATCACAAGTTAAAAACTCAAAAAATAAGGGAAACGATACAGAGCCCATGAAGGTAGACCCCTCAAAATTCCAACAACCCCACCAGACGCCAAATTTTCAGAGTAGAAGACCAGCCACCAAGTTCCTCATCGATACAGGCGCATCAAAGAATCTTATTCAACCATATCAGGCACTACCCGGCATACGTCCGAGTCGAATGAATACATAGTGCGACCATAGTTAGATATAAGTGTTTCAGCTCTATCTTTAATCTTAATACAAGGTTTTCATATTACCAGATTTAATGGTATTCGACGGCATAATCTAGGCTACTCAGATGAGGAAACGAAACTGAAAAGATTTTGTTTCCCACCTGCGATAACGTCAATTTCACTAAGTGGATTGCACGGATGTCCCACCCTCCGTAAGAGAAGAATTCAACAATGTAATACAACCCGACCATATAACACCACGGTGGTAGCCACAATTAGGACTACCAACGAAGAGCCCATTTACGTCAGACGCCGAAATCCAAGAGCTGCTGAAGAATGGAATAATTCATAAGTCCACCTCACCTTATAATAATCCAATTTGGGTCGTGGACAAGAAGAGCACCGACGAAGCCGTTAAAAAAACCTGCGCTTGGTCATTGATTTCAGAAAACTGAATGAAAACGGAATACCCAGAAACAGATAACTGAATACCCAATGCCAAACATCTCCATGATATTGGGGAACCTGGGCAAGTCACAATATTTCACGACCCTGGACCTAAAGGCCGGGTAACATCAAATAATACTCGCGGAACCTGACCGTGAAAGAACTTCCATCTCGGTTGACACGATTTCCTTCTCGGAAAATATGAATTCCAAAGGCTTCCCTTTGATCTCAGAAATGCAGCCAACATCTAAACCATTAATGACATCCATCGAGAACAAATTGGCAAATTCTGCTACATCTATGTGGACGACAGATGAGTACGCTCATGTAAAGCATGTGGACTGGGTTCTAAAGACCATTTCCAACGCTAAAATGAAAGTATAGGTACAAAAGTGTAAACTTCCTGGGACTTCTCACAAAAGATGGCACAACCACAGATCCAGAGAATGTAAAAGCCATGAAGGACTTTCCAGAGCCGAAAATTTTTTCGAGGTGCGGTCATTCTTAGGCCTATCAAGCTACTAAAGAGGCTTCATCAAGGGTAAAGCGCATCATTGACGTACTAAACGGCGAGAGTGGTAGCATCATCGGGCATAAATCGCGAAGCGTAAAAGTAAAAAAAAAATTCAATGAAGAGCAATAAAGGGCCTTCCAGAAATGACATTTTGGCATCTGGAGACCTTATGCTCAGCTACCCAAATTCTAAAAAAGAGTTCGTATTAACTACAAACGCCACCGCATACGGCATTGAAGCGGTGCTAGGCCAAGAAGCGCGTCCAATGACAATGATCTCAATGATCTCCCTGGCCAAATTGCGATACTACCTGTACAATTCACAGCAAGTCTTCACTCACGAATACTACAAAAACAACTGACATGCCTCTAAACTGCTTTCAGAACCAAATAATTCTGGAAGAAGCGCGCTCCCAATCGTAGTGCACCTTTGTTCTCTTCGGATGCAAAGGGCGTCATGAAATACACTTCCCATGCAAGGAGACTCTACTTGAGGAGCTTGCAGATACGGTAGTACCGAAAAATGTGAACGCCATTAACTGTAATTTACACACGCCAGCGCTGGTGTTGGATGACTTTGTTAGGAGATTTCGTGCCACCAAATTCTGGCACTACAAGAACAGAGCAACCGATTTTCAACGAATTTTCATGCCGAAAGGAGGGAAATCCTTGCCGCTGGACATAATAGGGTACACAGGTCAGCCCAAGAAAATGTGATGCAGGTTCTAGCGAAGTATTACTTCTCTAAGATGTCGAACTTGGCAAGTAAGATTGCATAGTATAATATAATTGCAGTACAATTGCAAAATCTGCACTGTGGTCAAATATGACAGGCACCCACAGATGTAGGGGAAATACTACATATTCACATTTTCTCCACAGGCAATTTTTTCTTGTTTTCCAAATTTGCTATTATGAGCAATCCCCTCAAGAACGATTGAGGATATCAAGCCACCGCTGCTTCAGCTCATTTCTTCATGAAAGAAATTTTTTTTCTTCTTTCTTCTGTCTAAAAGCATCTATTGTGACAATGAACCATCATTGAACTCATACACAATTCTCACCATGCTGAGTAACCACTTCGACGTCAGCGTTTCGAACGATCCATCTACACCCCCCTATACAGTGTCTCCAACGGTCAGGTAGAGCGCTTCCACAGCACTCTTATAGAAATCGCAAGGTGCCTAAAAATCGACAAGGCATTGGCGACACTGAAGAACTAATCCTCTTAGCTACCGCGAGATACAACAAATTAATCCATTCGGTTATAGCCAAAGGACCAGTCGGCATGGTGCACACCGACCCAACCTATCCTCAGGTCGCAGTCGTGAAGAGAATCAAGAACGCTCAGGTGACACTCAGGCCAGAGAAAACGATATTAGGCAAAACCGGGTCTTCGAGGTGGGTGAAAAAGTCTCAGTTAAATCCAACAGAAGACTCGAAAATAAACGCACACTCCTATGTGAGAAGAAGTCGGTGGATAAAGACCTGGGGACCACGGTCCTAATTAAAGGGAGGGTGGTTCACATAGACAATCTGAAGTGACCAACCTCACCTGTCGGACTCCACATAATACCCCATTACACTAAACTCACGCTAGAATAATTCAAATAATTCGTCGTGATTGTGCTCTATAACAAAACATGGTCAGAACAAATTTCGTTTTACAGGATCCACAAACTTATTGTTGGAGTGCTAGCTATGGTGTCAGCACACATAACGAATTAATCCCAATCAAATATATTCCGGTAATCAATGGCGATATCTTATTGTGGGAAGACTTCGCCTAAGTGACACACACGGCGAACAGGCGAATGGGGAAGAAACTGTCAGAATGAGCGACATGTTTCCCCAGTCGCACATGAAGAATCTATTGGTCATCGACACAAACCACCTGTGGGTTTTTCTCGAATCCTTGGACGTTCACCACTATTTTGGGACAGCATAATTAAACTCATAGAATTTCAGCTAATCAGGTCAAATACAAGACAAATATACATCAAGACTAGGGTTCAGAGACAAATAAATAGCTTAACCTCCACTGTCAACCGAATACTAGAATAGGTTAAGTTATAGCGGCGATGCTGTGGGGTCATAGAAGACCCACCCACTTCCACTTGAGGCGCTAGGACTCCTTATGTTACCGCTATGATAAAAGATTCAGCAAAGTGTCCCTCGCTTCCTGTCTACCCGGGGTGCATATATGCTTATCCTTCCTGTGGCGGCCCATAGTCCCAACCTGCTTTCCTGATGAAGGCTACCAATCCGCGTGGAGAGATCTCTGTGAGATTGCTGAGATCCGACAGTTCTGCTGACCCAACGAGTTTTAGTCTGCTGTGACCGAATGCCGGGCAGGGGCATACGAGGTGCGTAACCGACTCTTCCTCCTCCTCATCCCTGCAGCTCCTGCAGTAGTCGTTATGGGGCACTGAAAGCTGATCTGCATGTTCGCCTATCAGCCAGTGCCCTGTAATTGCCTCTACCGCTAGGCTAAAGTCTGGTCTATTTAAAGCGATAAGTCTCGCCGATCTTTTCTGAGAGCGTGTCGGCCAGATCAGACGTGAGGCTCTCCAGGTCTGGAGACTACTCCGTTTCCTATTGGCTGCCAGGTCGAAAAACTCCCTGCAATTTACCCTGCAAGTAGCCAAGGGAATGCCTACTAGTTCTTTCTCCAAAGGAGAGGGTTGGTAGTCCCTGCCCTAGCTAGTTCATCTGCGGCGCAGTTTCTCTCGTGATCCCTATGACCGGATACCCATATGAGGTAGATGTCATGCTGTTCAGCCATCTCGTTGAGAGATCAACGACAGTCATTGACTGTCCTGGAGTTGGATGAGAAACCGTCAAGTGCCTTGAGCGTTGCCTGACTGTTCGAGAATATACAAGTTAACACAAGATAAGTCCAGTCACATGTCCATAAGTTCTTAATAGCAACAGAGCTTACGCAACCACATTGAGTGCATCGCGCACCGGACGCAATATGATGCCGTGGCACCAATAAGGGTCACACGGATCGAAAGACACGTGCGCTGAGTAAGCATTGATTATGCTTGCGATCGTGGGAAAGCCAAAAGAAAGAAAACACCAAAATATTTGGCAAGCTCACTGAACCCAATGGCAAGTACATCTACCAACAACATAATGCACTTGCATTGACCAATTAGGAGGAAAGACATGGACTTTAGTTACAGCAACAACACCAGCTACCAATGACATCGAGGGACGCCAGCAGCAGCAGCAACCGGGACTGAGATCGCGGCAGCGACGGAGCGACACATAGGTTTAGTTATAAATTATAAGAATCATAATTGTCAGTTCTAATTCGACACTATACCAGACAATTGGTAAGCTATCTGGAAGCTACCAAAAGCAGAACCATCCAGTACGAGATGTCAACGGAACACTCCTTATCGATGATGATGCACAGATCAGTAGATGGCGACAACACTTCTCAGAAATCAGCCACACAGTGCATGCGAACAGCGCAGATAACGATTTCAGAAGTATTGTACCCAACACCAACACCAGAATTCCTCACACGACACCATCTGTTAGAGAAATCCGAGATGCAATCAGGAAATTGAAGAACAACAAAGCAGCCGGAGACGACGGTTTACCCGCAGAACTGCTCCAAATTGACACGCTTCTAATGGCCGAAACGTTGCACCCGCATTTCGAGAGCAAATGGGAGAACGAGCGAATCCCCCCATCTTGGAAGAAAGGCATCATCGTAAAATTACCAAAGAAAGGAGACCTCAGTGATTGCAATAATTGGCGAGGAATCACCCTGCTGAACACCAGCTACAAAGTGCTAGCCACTTTACTGAATGAACGTCTACTGGAAAAAATCGAGCCAACAATACGCGATGAACAAGGTGGCTTTAGACCACACAGGAGTTGTGTAGACCAGGCGAACACATTACGCGCAATCACCGAACAAGCTGTGGAATGGCGCACGCCGCTGTACCTCCTATTCATCGATTTCCAGAAGGCGTTCGATTCAGTTGATAGAGCAGCGATATGGCGGGCGCTTGCAAGGAAGGGAGTACCACACAACATCATAAACATCACCTGGGATCTGGCAAAAAGAACAGCGCAGAAAAGGGTCCGGTGGAACGCACCTTAGATGCCCTAAGCTCCCAAGCGGAAAAACCGCGAAAGGATACAAGTTCCGAGTCTCGTTCAGATCGGTAAAAAAATCCCGACGTTTGGCTTTATTTTCGATTATAAAGAAAACGGCAAAAATCGCGATTCGGAAGTGTACAAGTTCCGTTAAAAAAAAAACGCTACAACGCACTCCTAAGGGAATTGTACCTAGTGGAAAAGCCAGGCTCCAAATATCATCGCCGTGATCCCTTCAGTACCCGTTCAGAGGGAACGTGATCCAGGAATAGAGGAGGCTCCTTAGTAGACCCACACACAAGAGGAATCGCTGCTGCGTGGGACAAAAGGAATCAGCCGAACCTATCGTCACGATAGCTCGCCGAAATGAATTTAATTTAAACTAGTTAAGAAATATTTAAATAAAAAAATTTATAAAAAAGGAAAATTTATAAGAAACTTTTGAAAATACGAAAAAACCAAAAAATTAATAACTCGAACGGAAATTAAGAGGAAAACCTTACCAAGAATTAAAAAAAAAAAAAAGAGAGAAATTTAGAATTTTAAGAAGGATATTAATAATAATTTTGAAAAAAATCCAACAGAACTCACAAATTAAAAAAATAAACCCCAATTAAACAAAACTCTAATGAGGATTTAAAGCTAGAATTTTAAGAAAACAATATGACAATTCGTTCGATATCCGACCTATTAACCCCTATAAGACCCATTTACGATAATCCATTAAAACTCCATTAAAATGACGGAACAAGACTTGGTAGATAGGATGGGAAATCTTGCAGGACCTTCATCATCTGTAAGGGCGAGTGCAAAACTACTTACGGAAAAAGACGTGGAGGAGAAAATTAAGGACATACTTCAAGAGAACTTAGCTGGGTTGGTTAAGGAAATCCTTAATCCAAACAAAGACTTTTCTAATTTTTCAGACCAAATAATTAAAAGCGAACTAGCCCATAATATTGGCGAGCTAGATAAATTACCAGACATAGTCCAGACATAGTCCAGACATAGCTGTCCTAGAATCCTATAACACACCTTTGGATTGGGAGGCAATATCAAAGTGCCAGCACACTTTGCTGATAGGCGGGATCTAAAAACACTCGAATATCAGTTGTATGCACTTAACCAAGACAGCAATTCGATGGTCGAATTCTATCAAGCTGTATATCAACAACTTTCCCTGATTTTGAATCAAATTGGGAATCTCGAAGCATCTCAGGAAACTATTCAGGCCTTAACAGCAGTGTATAGAGAGAAAGCACTGGAAACATTTGTAAGAGGCCTAAACGGCAGTTTTTCCCAACTTTTGGCTATTAAAAAACCTCACGACTTAGGCCATGCATTACATCTTTGCAACCTAATAGAAAATCAGAACACTAGGAATGGCCAAACCCCAAGAACCGTATATTCCGGAAGAAATAATGTGGTACCCACTAGGGGTTATCCGCCTCAAGCGCTACCCCGAACGACCAAACACAATTTTCAACCAAATCTGTACTACTATCCAAACCAAGTACAGAAACCAGCAATCCCACCAAGGACATTCGAAACAATACTAACCCGACATAACCACCCCATCCAAATCCATACAAATCAATCAGGAGCACAAGCCTCCTTCAACCCTAACCCACCTCCCAGACCCCAACCAACGCCAACACCCATGGATGTAGATCATTCCATTCGTTCACGTCACGTTAACTATATGAATAGACCTCATAATAACAATTTAGTGGGGAAACGACCACTAAGCAACGCAAACGTTCATAACGCTAATAAAATGCAACCTCAATTCATTATACAATCAGAGGTGGACGAAGAACAAGAATATTTTCAGCCAGCGGAAGAGAATAGAATAAAGGAGCTAGAGGAAGAAGCTTCATAGCAAGCGGAAACCGAGCAACAAGAATCCATTGATATGTCAGAATTATATTTTTTAGAATAAACCGTTCCTCCTTACCCTATTTCAAGGTAACTATGGGGAACGGTCAAACTCTGAAATTTTTAATCGACACGGGCTCAAATAAAAATTACATTCAAGCAAAACTAGTACCAAACCCAAAACTCAATAGTAACATTTTTACAGTAAACTCAGTAGGAGGAAACAATGAAATAACACAACATACAATAGTTAAACTTCCCAACATATCGGAAACCCCACTAAAATTCTTTCTATTAGATACACTGAAAACATTTCATGGAATTCTAGGTAATGACTCTATGAAGAAACTAGGAGCAATAATAGACGTTAAAAGCGATGTTCTGATATTAGAAAAAAATAGGAAAATTAAAATTCACCAACTAGCAGCTCAAGCCGTAAACAAGATCGGCCCAATAGACGAGCATATGACAGAAACTCAAAAAGAAATAATTAAAAGTTTTACGGACACCCATAAAAACCGTTTCGCTGACTCCGAAACCAAACCAACTTACACAACCAGAGTTGTAGGAGAAATTAGAACTTCCTCCGATACCCCAGTTTACGGAAAACACTACCCATATCCAGCATCGCTTAGACAAGAAGTAGAAAAACAAATCCAAGAAATGCTACAAGATGGCATTATTAGACCCTCACGGTCACCCTATAATGCACCAGTTTGGGTAGTCCCGAAGAAAACTGAAAAACAAAAATAAGGGTTAGTTATTAATTATAGGATTCTCAACGAGGTCACAATATCCGATCGATACCCCATCCCCGAAATAGGCGAAATAATCGCACAATTAGGAAACAATAGATTTTTCTCAGTACTAGACTTAAAAAGTGGATTTCATGGATAAAACTGCATTCGCAGTGAATGGAGGGAAATATGAATTTACCAGATTACCATTCGGACTAAAAACTTCACGAGCCATATTCCAAAGAGCATTAGATGACATTTTAAGGGAACACATAGGGAAAATCTGCTATGTGTACGTCGACGACATCATCGTTTTCAGCAAAACAGAAAACGATCATGCCGAAAACCTAAACAAAGTGTTCCTTACCCTACAAAAAGCCAATATGAGGATTCAAATTGACAAATTTTCCAGAAAGAGGTCGACTTTCTGGGATATATGATCTCAGAGAATGGAGTTAAAACCAACATCGAAAAAATCAAGGCAATTAAAAACTTCCCAATACCAAAAACACTAAAAGAACTTCGATCATTTTTAGGAATGACAAGCTATTATAGGAGATTTATTAAGGATTATTGGAAGGTAGCCAAACCTCTAACTGTTCTCCTCAGAGGAGAAGAAGGACGGGTATCCAAATACAAGTCAAGCAGAATAGCCATTAACTTAGACAAAGAAGCAGCGGGTGCATTCGAAAAACTTAAAAACACGCTTATATCTAGAGATGTAACATTAGCGTATCCAGACTTCACGAAGGAATTCCAACTGACTACAGACGCATCAAATTTTGCCATAGGTGCCGTGTTAGAACAGAACCACAGACCAATAACATTCATATCCCGTACCCTCTCAAAAACGGAAGAAAACTACGCAACGAACAAAAGGGAAATGTTAGCTATCGTATGGGCCCTCCAAAGCTTAAGGCATTATCTGAACGGATATTCGAAAGTGACAATTCATACCAACCACCAACCCCTGACGTTTTCGAATAGTGCAAATAATCACAATGCCAAACTTAAACGCTAGAGAGATATTATCGGCGAATATAGCCCCGAGATTAATTACAAGCCCGGTGTAGCTAATGTAATAGCAGACGCCATATCCAGAGCTCGACCACAAATTAATTCAATCCATTCAGACTCTACAATTCACAGCGACAAAAGTTCTTCACATAGCCTAATATTTTCAGTAGAAGCCCCAATCAACGTATTTAAAAACCAAATTTTTTTATTAAAAGAAAACACTGATTCGTATAAACTCTTAACTCCATTCCCAACTTTCCATCGTCATATAATAAAAAAGAATTCTTACACGGAACAAGAAATCATAAATATACTCCGCGTCCGACTAGATCCCAGAATTATCAACGGTATCTACACTTCAGAAGAAATAATGGCCAAAATTCAAGCTATTTACCTCACACACTTCAAGTCTTACAAAGTTAGGTTTACTAGTAATCAGGTTGAAGATGTCTGAAACAACCCAGAACCAGATCATTATATTAGAGCATAAAAGTAAACTCCTATCCCTAAGTACCCAGGAGAAATCATCCACATAGACATTTACATTACAGAAAAAAATAATATTTTAACTGGTCTCGACAAGTTCTCTAAATACGCCCAATCAAGATATTAAAGTCAAGAGCCTCTGAGGATATCAAAGCTCCTCTGAGAGAAATGCTAATAGCTTTCGGCATGCCCAAGTGGGTAGTAATGGATAACGAACGTGCCATAGACTCTGCTGCGATTCGATTCCTTTTAGAAGACCATACAACAGCCCCATACGCTTCAACAAGCAACGACCAAGAAGAACGATTTCACTCAATGCTTTCTGAAATCATGAGATGCATTAAAAAATATAACGGAAGTATAACATTCGAAGACTTAATTTTTAAATCAGTCGAAGAATAGAATAGGTCTATTCATTCAGTAATAAAGGAAAAGCCGGTTGAGGTGCTTTTCAGAAGCCCCAATCCGAACATTACAGAAGATATAGAAAAACAGCGTACCGAAATCAGGGAAAAAATAAAGAAAAAACAAGTAGCCGACTTAGAATATCATAACCAGGATAAAGAACAGCCAAAACAATACGAGACAGGAGATATAATTCATGTAAAAATTGACAAAAGACTAGGTAGCAAACTTACCCCACGCTATAGAAAAGAAACAGTAAGGGAAAATAATAACACTACAATTAAAACTCAATCCGGGAAAGTAATACACAAGAATAACATTAGAAACTAACTTTCAGACTATTCATACCAACTTGCCTGGGTCTGTCCACAGTTCTCGACTATTCCTATAAAGGTGTTTTCACTTGAAACTGGACGTGCGGCCAAACAAGAGGGAACATTTATAATCATCCATACATTTGACATAAAAGAATACCACAACACATTTGACCAACTTCAACAGGGACTGAACAACCTCACTCCATCACATCATCTATACCCTTACTTGTCTTATGAATTATCTCAAATAAAACAAAACCTTCTCAAATTAAGAACGAACAATAGACAAAAAAGAGCAATAGAAATCTTAGGATCGGCATGGTAATGGTTGTCAGGATCACCGGACCACCATGACCACGAAATATTAAAAAACAAAATAAACGGACAATTAGAAAATAATAACAAACAAGTTATAATAAATAAACTTTTAAGCGAGAAAATTAGTAAGTTAATCAAATAAGTAACGTAACGAATGCTATTCTGAAAGTAACTAAAAATTCAAATGAAATAATTAACGAAGAGGAAAATATTCTTAGATATAATATTCAAATAGTAAAAGAAGAAATTTCCAATATACTACATGCTATAACTTAGGCCAAAACAAATATTGTAAACTCTTTTATATTCTCAACAATTGAAACGAATATTATAGAAAAAATGTTTAATAAAAAGCATAAACTATTCATTAATACTGAATAACTATTACAATTTTCAAAAGTCAAACATGCATCAAATAATAACGACCTTCTGTATATTATAAGTATCCCGATAATAAGTAATTAAACCTTTTAAACTCTATTAGTCCAAGCAGTAAAAAAGGCTCAAGTAATAAATGACATAAAATTCGAAAACTTATTAGAATGTAAGAAAAAACTATTTGCGATATCGAAACCATGTGAATCACATAACGAACAATTTGTGTTAAGGAAAAACTGTAAGACTTAAGCAACGACACTTGTGTGAGCGCTCTACTAAACTTAAGACCACCGGAATGCAAGGCAATCAATAGTCAACACGTGCCTGATTTTGAGGAATTACTACCGGGTACACTGATGCTGAACGACTTTAATAGAATGGGGTCCTTAGACGGAAAGAACCTTAATCTCCAAGGATCATTCATCATCCAGTACAGAAACTCCACAGTACAGATCGGCGAAAACATCTACAGAACAGAAAAACTCACTGTAGTAGAGCCAGAACCCCCGCTTTTCCAACTCTCAGAAGCAAACCCTAAAATTAAGGAAGTTCTCTTCTTTCAATTAATCAAGGAACTAAATATAAATAACACCAATATCCTGAACAACATTAAAGAAGAGAAATCAATCGAGGCATCCGTGAATTATACGTCAGCCACTATTCTGCTCATAATGATCATAAGTCTGATGCCCGCGTTTAAGGGGGGTTAAAAGTTAACACCAAAAATGTCAAATACTAACTAATACTAAATTAGTTAATAAAACGTTAAGCCCAGTCACATGCCCATAAGTTCTTAATAGCAACAGAGCTTACGCAACCACATTGAGTGCACCGTGCACCGGACGCAATATGATGCCGTGGCACCAATAAGGGTCACACGGATCGAAAGACACGTGCGCTGAGTAAGCATTGATTATGCTTACGATCGTGGGAAAGCCAAAAGAAAGAAAACACCAAAATATTTGACAAGCTCACCGATCCCAATGGCAAGTACATCTACCAACAACATAATGTACTTGCATTGACCAATTAGGAGCACAGACATGGACTTTAGTTACAGCAACAACACCAGCTACCAATGACATCGAGGGACGCCAGCAGCAGCAGCAACCGGGACTGAGATCGCGACAGCGACGGAGCGACACATAGGTTCAGTTATAAATTATAAGAATCATAATAGTCAGTTCTAATTCGACACTCAAATAAACGAAACATAAAAGATAAATTCTTTTTTTAAGAATACTAATATAATCTTTTTAACTTACATATTGTACCCCGATTGCCCCTTAGTGCTGGGGATTCCAATGCTTCCCTGATGGCTATTACTTCAGCCTGAAAAACACTGCAGTGTTCAGGGAGTCTGAAGGACTTCTTTAGGCTCAAATGCTCACAAAAGAAACCGCCTCCCACCTGGCCGTTAAGTTATGAGCCCTATGGTCCCGGGGTCCGGGCATCCCATTCCTCCCTCGAGGGGATCATGATTTTGTAATTAGTGGTGGGTTGGTCGACGGGCACGCAGTAATCCGTACCCCCCTCTAGCATGAAGTGCTGCAGATCCAGTCTGGTATGACCAAAACTATTCTTGCTCCATAGATTCGTCTCTCGCAGTCCTATTGCCGCCAGAGTAGCTATCTTTACCCCCATCAGTTCCACCGGTAGTAAGTCAAGGAAGAGATCTAGGGCGTCGCTAGGCGTGGTGCGTAGACTGCCTGTTATACAGACTCCCGCCATGCGCTGCGTCCTCCTGAACCTATCCCTGCATAAGGAGTTGTCCAGGGCAGGCCACCACACCACAACTCCATAAAATAAGATTGGTCTGATGATAGTTGTGTATAACCATCTGACTATCTTCGGGGACATTCCCCATTTCAGGGCTACCGCCTTGCGGCAGGTATAGAGTGCTATTGCCGCTTTCTTAGTCCTATCTGCGGTGTTCAGCTTCCAGTCCAGTTTCCTGTCTAATGTGATGCCTAGGTACTTCGCACTACTGCTAAGAGTTAGAGTTTCCCCTAGGAGCTTCGGAAGCTTAAGATTCGGTATTTTGTACTTCCTGATAAACAACACGAGCTCTGTCTTGAAAGGGTTGACTCCGAGGCTGTCAGAACTTCAAGCTTTTCCTTCATTAGGTCGTATAACGTTTGTGGGAATTTCCCTACAAAGGCAATAGCAACATCATTCGCGTACGCAATGATCTTGCAGCCGCCACCCTCTCGGGATCGCAGTAGGTTGTTAACCGCCACGTTCCAGAGTAGTGGTGAGAGTACACCTCCTTGCGGGGGTGCCCCTCTTGACGTATCTTCGAATAGTCGAACCTCCAAGAATCGTCTTGACACTCCTGTTGACCAGGATCTGCCGTATTAGGTGAACTGATCGGTCGTCTATTCCAAGTCCCGTCAGTGCGTCGATTATTGAGCATGGCATGATGTTGTTGCAGGCCCCTTCTATGTCCAAAAATTCAACAAGTGCATAATCCTTAAGGTTGATCGCTCGCTCGGCGATCATAGTAATTTCGTGCAGGGCTGTCTCTGTCGGTCGGCTCCTCTTATAAGCATGCTGAGAGCATGAGATGTTACCTGGGTTAATGGTTAGTTGGAGATGGAGACTTAGGAGTATCTCCATAGTCTTAAGGAGGAAGGATGAGAGACTTATAGGTCTGAAGTCCTTAGAGGTGCAGTGGGATGGTTTGCCCGCCTTGGGTATAAATACAACCTTCGTGCACAGCCACGCCTCTGGCACCATACCAGTAGTAAAGACTGTGCTGAAGATCTTCTTGATCCATTGCCTTAGGTTAATTCCGGCCCTAGATAGCTGAGCCGGTGGAATGCCGCCCGGTCCCGAGATTTGAAGGGTTTGAAACTGTCTTTTGCCTATTTAAGATTCCTGTCACTAAGGAGGTAGTTGAGGGAGCCCTGATGGCCCTGGCTGCGCATCACCTGGGTTGTTCCTTCCGCTAAGCAACCCGGGAAGTGTGCGTTGAAAAGGGTCTCCAGGGATTCCTGGCTTGAAGTTGTCCACCACCCATCCGTATCCTTAATATAACCTACGTTGGGGGCTGTGGTAGAGAGAATCTTTAGGCGGGCGGCCTCTGATGTCTCCTGGATGTTGGTGCAGAAACTGGCTCAGGCAACCCTCTTTGCCTTTCGCAGTTCCTTGTTATACCGCCTGAGTTGAGCTTTATAGGCCTCCCACGCCTCGTCTGTGTTGGTGCGGTACGCGTGGTTAAAGGTCCTCCGTGCATTTTTCTTGAATGGAACTAACGACGAGGTCCACCATGGAGGCTCCTTCGACCTGCTGTTACCTATTCTTCTTTTGGGGCAGGCCCTATGATATGCTTTAGCGCTTGCCGCAGTAAGCTTATCTACCATGGCGTTGAGCCCCCCGTAATAATCTCGATAATCTCTGAAGGTGGTTCCCCTAAGGATCTATCTAGTATCTTTTTATAGTGCTCCCAGTTTGCCTTCCTACGATTGCGTACTGCTTGCTTAGTGAAATTTTCGAAAATTACATCAATCTCAATGTAGCGGTGGTCTGAAAAGGAGTGTTTATCTAAGACTCTCCAGCTGGTGATGGCATCAGCCAGGGAGTGCGAGAATAAGGTAATGTCAAGAACCTCTCTCCTGTTTTTGACGACGAAGGTCAGTTCTGAACCTCTGTTACCCACAAGAAGCTTAAAGCTGAGGATAAAATCGAAGATTGACTCACCCCTTTCGTTTGTATCAGTGCTTCCCCACTGACTGTGATGAGCGTTGGCATCGCATCCTATTAATAGATCGATTTTCCTTCTCTCGCTGTCTTCCACAAGCCGCCTGAGTAGCAGATGTGATGGAGGTCCTATGTGGTCGTGACCCATATACGCCGAGCATATTCTTAGAGGGCGGCCTGGGCCTTCTATCGATGCGGCTACATGATCTTAGTTGCTGAAATTTGGTAGCAAGAAAGTGTTAAGGGTCTTTTTTTCGAGTATGTATGCTCGCTTGTTACCTGTAACAACGGCTGTGCACAGCCTGAAATCCTACTCCCCCAAGCCGAGAATCCTGTCTCTGTGGATCCAGGGTTCTTGGATGAGGGCCACGTCAGCTCCACTCTCTGCGAGATGGAGCACGAGGGCGGCGGATGCCGCCTAACTGTGATGGAGATTTATCTGCAGGAGTGTCAGGGACATCCTTTAGATTCTCCACCACAGTAACCTTCAACATGGCCAGTATGGTTACACGGGTCCGCCGGTTTCTCTGTCAGCCATACGCGGGCTCTCGGTTTGCTGGGGATCTTTTCCCAGTCTACCGCCTCCAGACTGGCTCCTGGGTAAACCTCTCCAAGCGACGCAATCATGCGCTTGTAGAGGTTGATGCTACCTTGGAACCATCCTGCGTCTTCGCAGTCCGGTGGAGGTCCCCCGCTCTTGAGCATCTCCTCCATGAAGCGCCCATGCAGCTCGTTCACCACCCTCCGCCAAAGCTCCTTGGGGATCAGGCCATCCTTGGAGTCGTTGTCAACGACCCCAATGATGGTCCTACCCTTCGTTACCGCAGCGAAGGATCTGTCACTCGGTTGTGTCTGCACCTTTTTCTTCTTCGCTAGGGGCGCTCCACCGTCAGTCGACCTCTGTCTCTTCGCACTTTGTGCGTAATCTTAGGCAGAGTCGCCTACTCCGCTTTTGCTGGCTGAAAGACAGGCAAGATTTCTCTCGCCCACTTGATAATCTCAGCCGGATCGAGGTTTGACTCCGCCCTCATGGGATGGGTCCGCCCTCATCAAAATGAAGGCCGCTCTCCTCCTATCTTTATAGGAGCCCTTCCGCTGCAAGGAGCCAGCAGCCGCCGGACCGGGACTTTCCTTAGGGATACGGCCGGTGCGAAAGGAGCTCGATTCTGGGATCTTGCCCCCCACGTCGTTTTGGGGGTTGGTGCTTTGGCATTCCCCCCTACACCGGCGCAGCTCGCCTTCGGACGTTGTCCCTCAGTGGGGAGTTTCGCCATCCCAGCATCTCTTTGGCCTCTGTCTGCCTTGGAGATTGACGGATCCATGATCCCATGTTCGGACTTTCTTGGGGAGTTTCGTTCTCCACTATTTTTGTGTTTGTTATTGTTCGAATTCATATTTGGACCCACGAGTAGGCGGGAAGGGGTGCGGTCATCATGACATAGCCCGCTTATCATGACTAGCCTGATTGAAACTGAGGGGTCGGCCGGTCCCCCAGAGTCCGCATATTAACGTCCGTGCAACCCTCCGAACATGCATAACTCGGCATATGCTGTTCCACCTTGGATTGGGGTAATTTGAGGAAGGGAGTGTTTTTCTCCCCGCCAGACTACGATTCGTCAGCGCCCTTGGCAGAGACATGACCTTACCGGGACCTGTTTCCAGCCGCCCTCACGTGGAGAGTATAGTCGCACTACCAGCGGTGTACACAGTAACGGCACATGAATACTCATGCGTTTCTTCCCCTGTAGTACCCATTGGCTACAGGGAAATTAAAAATTTTATAAAGTTGTTTCATTGTTTTTAAATTTAATACTTGATTTATCAAAAAAAAAGTCCCAAGCGAGATAAAAATTTTCTAAGTCCCCTTTTTTTCAGACCAATTGCTTTGAAAAGGGAACAAATTTCCTCAATGTTTGCATTCAAGCAGAAAACGGATAGAAAAATCGCGGGCCAG
Organism: Drosophila monieri; assembly: GCA_035047585.1. Classification (NCBI taxonomy): domain Eukaryota; kingdom Metazoa; phylum Arthropoda; class Insecta; order Diptera; family Drosophilidae; genus Drosophila; species Drosophila monieri. Next base: position 18,071,249 of record JAWNPJ010000001.1, read on the forward strand.
GCGACTGAAAAATGCTGCTTGCGCCAAAAAGTCAGACTGGGTCGTTCTAATTTTAATTCCGATATTGATTCAAGAACGCCTCAGTCTTGTTTTACGAAATTTGTGTTGTATAATTTAATACTCGTTTTTCTATCAGTATATAATATTTTGTACAGGTATATGGCATGTTAGAAGGAATTTTCTTTAAAATTTGCACAAAAAGACCAAAATCGTATTGGTCTGTACGATGACGGAATTGTGATCTTTTTCAAGTTCAAGTATAATTGTAAGAGGCCGTCCGCCAACGGGTACTACAGGGGGAGAAACGTGTGAGTCTTCATGTGCCGTAACTCTGTACACCTCTGGTAGCTGGTATTACTATACTCTCCACGTGAAGGTCCCGGACAGGTCATGTCTCTGCCGCGGGCGCTAGCGAATCGTAGTCGGGCGGGGAGAAGAACGTTATCCTCAGCTCTAAGCTTCTAGTGGGTAATAGAGGTTCAGAACCCACCTTCATCGTATAAAACAGGAGAGCAGTTCTTGATATTACCCTATTCTCGTACTCCCTGGCTGATGCAGTCACCATCTGGAGAGTCCTAGATAAACACTCCATTTCAGACCACCGCTACGTTGAGATAGCGGTATATTTCGAAAACTTCATCAAGCAAGCAGTACGCATTCATAGGAAGGCAAACTGGGAGCTCTATTAAAAGATACTAGATAGATCCTTAGGGGAACCACCTTCGGGGATTATCTATAGCAAGCGCCAAGGCATACCATAGGACCTGCCCCAAAAGAAGAATAGGTAGCAGCAGATCGAAGAAGCCTCCATGGTAGACCTCGTCGTTAGCTCCCTTCAAGAAAAATGCACGTACGGCCTTTAACCACGCGTACCGCACCAACACGGACGAGGCGTGGGAGGTCTATAAAGCTGAACTCAGGCGGTATAACAAGGAATTGCGAAAGGCAAAGAGGGTTGCCTGGGCCAGTTTCTGCACCAACATCTAGGAGACATCAGAGGCCGCCCGCCTAAGAAAGATTCTCTCTACTACAGCCCCCAACGTAGGTTATGTTAAGAACCCGGATGGGCGGTGGACGACATCAAGCCAAGAATCCCTTGGGAGCCTTATCAACGCACACTTCCCAGGTTGCTCAGTAGAAGGAACAACCCAGGTGATGCGCAGCCAGGGCTATCAGGGCTCACTCAACTACCTCCTAAGTGATAGGAATCTCAAATGGACAATAGACAGTTTCAAACCTATTAAAGCTCCGGGCCCGGACGGCACTTTACCAGCCGGAATTAACCTAAGGCAATGGATCAAGAAGATCTTCAGCACTATGATCGCCGAGCGAGCGATCTATCTTAAGGAATATGCATTAATTGCATTTCTTGACATAGAAGGGTCCTTCAACAACATCATGCCATGCTCAATAATCGACGCACTGACGGGACTTGGAATAGACGACCGATCAGTTCACCTAATACGGCAGATCCTGGTCAACAGGAGTGTCAAGACGATTCTTGGAGGTTCGACTATTCGAAGATACGTCAAGAGGGGCACCCCGCAAGGAGGTGTACTCTCACCACTACTCTGGAACGTGGCAGTTAACAACCTACTGCGATTCCTAGAGGGTGGCGGCTGCAAGATCATTGCGTACGCGAATGATGTTGCTATTGCCTTTGTAGGGAAATTCCCACAACCGTTTACGACCTAATGAAGGAAAAGCTTGAAGTTCTGACAGCCTCGGAGTCAACCCGTTCAAGACAGAGCTCGTGCTGTTTACCAGGAAGTAAAAAATACCGAATCTTAAGCTTCCGAAGCTCCTAGGGGAAACTCTAACTCTTAGCAGTAGTGCGAAGTACCTAGGCATCACATTAGACAGGAAACTGGACTGGAAGCGGAACACCGCAGATAGGACTAAGAAAGCGGCAATAGCACTCTATCCCTGCCGCAAGGCGGTAGCCCTGAAATGGGGAATGTCCCCGAAGATAGTCAGATGGTTATACACAACGATCATCAGACCAATCTTATTTTATGGAGTTGTGGTGTGGTGGCCTGCCCTGGACAACTCCTTATGCAGGGATAGGTTCAGGAGGACGCAGCGCATGGCGGAAGTCTGTATAACACGCAGCCTACGCACTACGCCTAGTGACGCCCTAGACTTCATCCTTGACCTACTACCAGTGGAACTGATGGAGGTAAAGATAGCCACACTAGCGGCAATACGACTGCGGGAAGCAAATCTATTTTAACTTTATAAATGTGGAAATTTTATTCTTAGGATTAGCGCAGTGCTACCCAATTGGCAGCTTAATCAATTACAGTTTTTACAATTTGATACAATACTTTGTCTAAGTATTGCTTAGGGCAAGAAGTGATTACATGATATTGATGGAGGATGTTAATTGGATGCGCATGGTAAATTTACTAGGTCAAGATCCGGCCTGGTAGGACTTGAGGGTGGTGAAGCGAATATATGGAGTAGGAATAGTTTTGGTTATACCAGACTAGACCTGCATCACTTCATGCCAGAAGGGGGTACGGATTACTGCGTCCCTGTCGAGCAACCTGTCGGAATGGGATGCCCGGACACCGGGACCAGAGGTCTCCTTTTATATCTACACAGATGGATCAAAACTTAACGGCCAGGTTGGGGCGGTTTCTTTTGTGAGCATTTGAGCCTTAAGAAGTCCTTCTGACTCCCTGACCACTGCAGTGTTTTTAGGCTGAAGTAATAGCCATCAGTGAAGCACTTGAATTGCCAGCACGGGCAATCGGGGTACAATATGTATCTTCTCGAACAGTCAGGCAGCGGTTTCTCATCCAACTCCAGGACAGTCAACGAGATTGTTGAACACCATGACATCTACCTCATATGGGTATCCGGTCATAGGGATCACGAGAGAAACTGCGCCGCAGATGAACTAGCTAGGGCAGGGACTACCAACCCTCTCCTTATGGAGAAAGAACTAGTAGGCATTCCCTTGGCTTCTTGCAGGCTAAAGTGCGGGGAGTTTTTCGACCTGGCAGCCAATAGGAAATGGAGCAACCTCCAGACCTATAGAAGCTCACGTCTAATCTGGCCGACACGCTCTCAGAAAAGATCGGCGAGACTTACCGCTCTCAGCAGACCAGTTTGTAGCCTAGCGGTTAGGGCTCGGCTTGCGATCCCCCACAATGACTACTGCAGGAGCTGCAGGGATGAAGAGGAGGAAGAGTCGGTCACGCACCCCCTATTCCACTGCCCAGCACTCGGTCGTAGCAGACTTAAACATTTTGGGCCTGTAGAACTTTCGGACCTCAGCGATCTCTCAGAGATCTCTCCACGCGGATTGGTAGCCTTCATCAAGAAAGCAGGTTGGCACCATGGGCCACCACAGGAAGGATAGGCATATATGCACCCCAGGTAGACAGGAAGCGAGGGACACTTCGGTGAATCCCTTGCCTTGCGGTAGCACAAGGAGCCCTAGCGGCTCAAGTGGAAGCGGGGGGTCTTCTATGATCCCCCAGCATTACCGCCCTAACTTAATCTATCATTGCACTATGGGCAAAAAGTCCCGAAATGCGTCATTTTTACAATTTTTTTGGTCCGTATTATTAAATTGACTTTATTTTCTACATTGGAACAATTCAAGAATACTGAAACATATTTTTAAAAAATTTAAGACTTGTTACTTGTTATTCGTTGGTTGTTAGTTTTGTTATTCGTCTATTTTTAAAGACTATGATCTGGCTATATTAAAAAAAGAATTCCACGTGAAAGTTTATGATTTTTTCTGTGAGTTTTATCTTCAAATTGAAAATTAAACAAAAAAGCTTATATATGGAATTTAATCGTCAAGGTATGTAAACTTAATTAGTACATTGTCCAATCGTACAATGTGTTGATGGTATGTTTTTAGGCCGCTGCTAACAAATGTATCTGTGTTTCTGTGCTGTGTAACTTGTGAGTCTAGCAGTGCACCAGATTGTTCTGCAAAATATTGATGAGGCTTAACATCAAAACATAATAAAAGATAAACGCAGGGTATTCTTTGGATTCATAAACACTAATTTGCCAAAATGCAATAGAATGCTCGACCGTTTTAAAGAAAAGCATGCCCAATGGCTCGCATCATCTTGAAAAATTTAGTTTCTTAAAGATGATATTCCACGCGAAAATCCTGGACGCAAACGAATGACATAGAGTGAGGCACTACCAAAGTTATAGCGAAAATATAGCTGGTATGACGAACCAATTTAGGTAAAAAGAGATGACAACAATTATTCCAGAAAATGCGTTAGCCTTTTTAATTGAAAACAATATTACAAAACGACAATATATTAATATAAAAGCCATAAGTAAGTTCCATGGATGCGGTAATTATCCCCCTTATTCGGAAGTTACAAAAATAAAATTAAAATGCAGACCAGAGCAAGAGAAAATAATTTATTTTTAATCTACAGTTGATGTATCGCTGCAGAATTTATTAAATCATTCTGCTGACCGCATATTTGAAATGCAGAAAGACGTAATTGCTCATTCGCAAGCAACGCATTGCAAATGAATCGTCGTCAACGGGACAAAGTATATATAAACAGTGATTTCAAAGGGAGAAGCCTATTGAATTAGATCAGTCACTGTTTGTAACCACAATAATTCCCTTGAAACTATTAGATTCCAATAATCAAATTATTTGGTTAAGTCCATCTCCTCAATCGGTCAGATTCTCGTTGAATGCAAATATGACAAACGTTGAATGCAAATATGACCTTGCGTTACGGAAAAAAAGTTTACGTTGAATAAATTATGGGATGAAATGGATCTGAACGTAGACAACCCTAAGCAAAATGGAAGTGGCAATAGTAATGATAGAAATACAGCCAGAAGAGCTTTCGCAGATGTCAAAACGTCATCAACCATTTTAAATATAAACAATAACATTTTGAATAATTTTTATATCATTTTAATGGCTGCATCGTGTAAATATAAACAGAAAAATTTTAAGATTTATGTACGAAAACGTTCAACATATACGTTGAAACATATGATTGGTATCCAATGTCTACAACTGTGCATAAAGTGTTGGTACATGGGCACCAAATTATGGAAACCTCCGTATTTCCTATAGGTTTTCTCGGTGAAAATGTGTCACAAGCCCGCAATAAATTGTACAAACCCGATTGCCTTTCTAATGCAAGGAAAAACAGTCTCCTGAATACAATATCAGACGTGTTCAATGGAGCATTGGTTCCACCTGACACACTGCTTTCAACTACAAATCTAAAGGAACTCCAAAGATTAAATTTTAAAAAAAGTCTGCTAAGAGTTGTAATAGCTCTTTTGGAATCTCCTAATATTGAGCTTCCAACATCAGGGGCATGTGTAGACAATAATGTTAATCAGGTAGAAGAAGCCGGAGATAATGAATTCAAAATACTTGGGCTGGATTTCGTGGAGCTTTGGGAAGAATAAATTATTACCTGGACATCAAGGTAAGGAGTCAGAAAACTTTATATTGGGCTCTAACTAATTTAAAAAAAAAATCGAAAATTGCATCTTTATGGTAATGTGGGCGGGAAGAAAGGCGTGTGCTAATTAAAAGAAAAAATCCGAAATTCTATCTTTATTTTTAAGGTATATGTATATATATGATAAAATTTTGGAGTCAATAAGTCTCCACCGGAATTTTCTGGCTATATATGCCTGACGATTTTTCCGATATTTTTTATATTTTTTCCTTTTAGCACTTATCTTGCATTAATTAGTGACCTTACTATTTAATAGATCTCGCTGTCTAACAATTTATTAACCGTTTTTTGCTCTCTTAAAATGTGAAATCGGGTCAGTTTTCTCTATCCCAGCCTAGCATCTGTTGGCTGTTTGAAAGTTTGTTTAATATTCAGGCTTCAAGGCATCAATATCGGATGCCGTCTGCCGTAGATTTGATCTGCACTATTGTTGCAATGGATGTCGTGTTGTCCAGGAAAAAAATATAAGTCGCCCAAGCGTAAAATCCGCTGCTAGGGATATCTACATAAATGCATTCATTGTCCTTGGCACCCGAATTGCAGGATCAAAGAATAAAAATGTTGTTTCCAGATTTTTTTCCACAAATGAGAGAAATTTTTCCGTTTTTTGCTACATGGCATAAATTAATGAAATCGACTTCATAGCTTTATCATTCAGTCAAGAGGACACCCTATCCCGTTACACACTGCTATCATGGTCTTACCGACTATAACACGAAAACCCTTATGGTTGCTTCCACTTATAGAACACACTTATATAAAACTTAATAAACGAATGCCTTTATAATAGTAGAATACGTTTGGAAATTGTATTATTTTTATTGTAAGCTCAAGTTATCCATTTGTCCCGTTCCCAATCTGTTTGTCCGGTTTCTGACAAGAAAACTCATTCGTCCAAGAACATCGACAGAGTACGGTTACGAAAATGACCTAAGACTGTTGGAGCCAACCATTACTTATGTCAAGAATAAGACTTCCAGCGTACCATATACCTTATAACAGCCCCGGACAGCTAGCGGGTGTCCGCGCCGTAAGCGGTGCCGACGATGCTCTTGTGTTGCCGCCTCTAACAAGTAGCCTCACACATTTCCCCCTTTTCCTACACAATATACCCCTGCCGAGAGTCAGCCTGGCTGGGGGCCCAGTCTCAAACGGAGGGCTCAAGGTACCTGGCGATCCCCTGTTCTAATAAGTCTTACACGGGCGCCGCGGATCTGGATGGACCGTCCCTTCTCCGCAACTCGTGGGAACAAATTATGGAAAAAAACATAAGTAGCAACAAATTAAATAAAACAAACAAGGAGTCGGGATCTCCCAAAAAACCCGAACAACTGGCAATGACGAGTGAGTCTGGCCAAAAGTCGACGACGGTGCAGATGACGAGAGAGCCCTCCCGTCTGACCAAGCTAGCTTGACAGGGTCCGGGCGGACCTCGCCCGAAAATCGGGGTGGCCAAAGGCAAGCCACCCACTACCGCCACCATGGCGGCATCTCTCGGCCCAAGTGCCATGATGCCTCCTACAAGTGCGGTAAAGGGCAGCGAACCTGAAGCGGTCAACAAACTTGGTCAAATCAGGCATACCTACGCCGAGAAGAGAACGGCAGTGCAGATCCTGCGCAGCCACGGCAGTGCCAAGTCGGAAAAGACTTCCGCGGAGTTGCTCAAGAAGGTGGAATGGGCCAATGGAGTCTTTCCTCAATATGGCAAGAAGCCGACACCCCCAGCTCCAAAACAGGAGCCAAAACCACATCCCAAGAGGGAAAGGTCCAAGGACGTGCCGGGAGGACCAATGGCAAAGCGGTTGCGCACACAGCCAAAAAGGTCCTTCGCAGAGTTTGCGAAAAGTCGCATCCTGCTAGGGGTAACACCGACGGCAAAATCCTTAGGGATAAGTGGAGATGGGTGGAAGCAGCTGTGGCAGCGAAATGCTTTGAGCTCCTGGCCAAGGAACCAGGCCCCCCTCCTGTCTGCAAAGACGTGGGGTGGTTCCAAGGCAGTGTGAAGGTGATAGCCTGCGACGACGAGAGGTCGGCAGAGCTGTATAAGACGGCGGTAGAGGAGTTGGAAGAGGTCTACGAGAGCGCGAAGCTTGTTGTGCTGAGCTGGCGGGACGTCCCTAGTAGACCTAGAGCACGGATCTGGATCCCGGCCTCCATAAAGGAACCGGGCCAGATCCTTATAATGCTCCAGAGATGCAACCCACATCTTCCCACGACGGACTGGCGTGTGGCGAAGGTGGAGGAGATGGCAGGGCCAACAAACCAGGCGGTCCTTATCATAAACAAAGAAAGTTTAGCTCCCATAGAGGCTGCTCATGGAGAACTAAACTTCGGCTTCAGCTCCGTGACCGTAAAGGTCTATAAATCAGACTCGAGCCTCGGAACAAAAACAGCCTCTATTCAGGAGAAACTGGCCTCCTTCACCATTGATATAAACCTTCACCATTGTAAGGCAGCCTCAGCTGCCCTTCTGCTCCATCTGGCCGAGGATGGAGCCGACATAGTCCTAGTCCAGGAACCATGGATAGCAGGAGGTAGGGTTTCTGGACTAGCGACTAGGGAGTACAAGCTACTAGTAGCTAATACTGAAGGTAAAATCAGAGCCTCTATCTTAGCTAAAAAGCACCTCAGCATTTTCGTGCTCCATAATTACAGTGACGCGGACAATGCGGCAGCCTCCGTGGAGTCACAGGCGACCTCCATCCGGGTACTGTCGTTCTACATGGCCTACGAAAGGCCAGAACCCCCCGACGAGCTAGTGGACAAACTAGGAATGGACAGCGAAAGGCTAAATATAAGCCTCCTTATAGGTTGTGACTCCAACGCTCATCACTCGCAATGGGCGAAATCCTACACAAACGACCGCGGTGAGTCTCTTTTTAACTTTATTCTTTTGGAATCTCTGTGAAGAGATTAAATCTCCCACACACCAAGACAGGTGGCAAGAAGGGGGCAGCAGATGGGAAAGGAGTTCGCGCGGCCGAGCGCGAATGCAGGAGAAAGCGGAGACAACGTGGAACGTAACGGTTCCGGACGGGCCTCCGTGACGGCCGTGCGCGGATGCAGGAGGAAGCGGAGACATCGTGGAACGTAACGGTTCCGGACGGGCATGCGCGACGGCCGTGCGCGGATGTAGGAGAAAGAGAGGTGGGGACGGGGAACATAGCGGCCGCGGTGGGATGTGTTTAGAAAGTACGGAAGAAGTGAAATGCAGTTGGAGCGGCCAAAAGGGGAGCGCGGGGGAAGCGCTGGTAAAAGAGCCAATGCCCGGCACAATAACAATGCGGGCCGGCGGCCAAAGGGGAAGCGCGGGGGGAGCGCCTGGAAGAAAGCCGCTGCCGCGGCATAATAATGAAGCGGGCTGGTAGCCAAAGGGGGAAAAGGGGGTGAAAACGGGAGCCGCCGGTGCGACTAATTGGAACGTGGGATTAACGGCGGGAATAGAAAGCTGAAGGATTAACGGCTGGAAGAAAGAGTTGCAAGGATTAACGGGCGCCTCTGGAGCTATATAAGGAGGGCCCTGGAGTAAATCGGAACCGAGTCTTCTAGGGAAGCTGGAAGAGTTGAGTGAAAGACCCCCCGTGGGTAAGTCTAACATTCAAGCGAGAAAGATTCCTTGGAGGAATTAGGAGTATAGGCTGAAGGACCCCCCGTGGGTAAGTGCGAGAATTAAAGCGAGTGCGCAAGGATCTATGATCATTGGCTCAAGAACCCCCTGTGGGTAAGTCCGGCGGCTGTACGCGAGTCATCGGAAGAGGAAAAATCGAGGAGCAAGTGGGAAAAGGATCCAGGATCCGCAGCGGAACTGAAGCCCAAGTGTAAACAGAGTCGGGTTGGGTTACTCCCGGACACGACAGGTATCCTGGTGTTATAGCAAGAGCGTCGGATCGGTCTGGCGTACGCCTTACCCATTCCTGCCCTGTGACCAAGTGTGATCCTGTAAAGCGAGCGATAGCCAGCTCGGGAACTCAATCCCAGCAAAAAAACCAAACAGGGACGTCCCGGTAAAGTCAAGAGACTCCTGATCCAGGCGCTGGAGCGTATGCACAGCAAAGGAGGCGCGACGCCAAACCTCTGGTCATCCATAGAGCCTGGGGAGCGTATGCACGCCGGTTTCTGGAGGCGAGTGGCAGACGCAACCGGGGGCGTATCCTGTGGGGTAGGTAGGCGCTTCGTGTCCTGATCCGGCCGCTAGGCACTAAGAAGCGCATCCTGCCCGTCGTACGCCTGGGAGGTGATCCCATTGGTCCGCCAACACGGATTAGGTGCCGGCCACGGCGAAAGGGCAGTCCCAGTGAGCCAAGGGTGACAACGATCCACGCACCCACAGAAGAGGAGCAGGGACAGTGACAACGGGAGCAGCGTCGATGACGGGAGCAACGACGACGACCAGAGCAGCGGCGACACACCGGAGAGGGACTTCGAGAGCAGCGCCACCGGCAGGAGAGGGGCAACACAGGCCCCGCAACTGGAGCACATGAGTCGAAACGGAGGAAACCGTGAGCGGAACCGGCGCCAGGCACCGAGACCACACGTCCTGCTGGGCGAAAGCTTTGGGGGGGCGTGTGTATTGGCACCAGCCCGGAACGGTGACCGGTGACCGAAGGGAGGACAGCGGTCGATCGGCCGAGCCGAGCAGCCGGTGAGATTCACCCTTTTGTAAACTTTGTTTCCAACCTGTGCAAATATCGTATAAATAAAGGGGAAATTTGTGAAACGAAGCACCCTGTGTTATTTCTGGGCTCGGGCAGTCACGTCGATTCTATAAATTCGGTGGAACGATCCATAAACTCTTTGAGCTAGCCGCGGCATTTGATGCGAGCACCGATCAGCCAGAACAGTTCGTTACACCTGGCGCACAAACTACGTGACTGCTTTCGAGGCTAGAAGTAACTCTAGCTTCAAGATGGGAAAGAATAATTGGATATACGCGCTTCGCAAGGAGGAATTGAGCGAAGTGTGTAGAGAGCTAGGTCTCCCAGCAGAAGGAACGGTTGAAAACATGAGGGCACTAGTTGCAAAGTGGGTCGACGAGACTAAGGACGACGAGGTGTTGGCGTTCACGCGTGGATTTGAGGAAAAGGGCACACAGAGGTCCACGCCGAGACAAAGAGCAGTGAGTGAGTCAGAGAAGCTCATTCAAAGTCTGGCGGTTCCAGAGATGAAAAGCATAAGGAGCTTGGAGCCACAAAAGCGGCAGCCGGTCTCGGTGCAAGTGGACTACGCAAAAGTGGCCAGACAAGTCCGGGAGTGGTCATTCCGATTCGACGGAACAGGAGATCCACTAGAATTCGTGGATCGAGTGGCATGGTCCGCCAGAACATACGGGTTAGACATAAACACGATCCCGCGGGCGATGCCGGAATTACTCCAGGATAGAGCACAGAGATGGTTCATAATGAACGATGAGGAATGGCCAACGTGGAAAGCATTCAGAAGGAGCTTCGAGTCCTTTTTTCTGCCGAAAGGTTACTTTGAAAAATTGGCAGACCAGGTTCGGCAGCCGAAGCAGCAACGAGAAGAACCTTTCAAGGAGTATATGGTGGACCTTCAGACTCTAATGAAGCCAATAGGGAAATCCACGAAGGAGGTAATAGAAAGGCTGGTGGAGAACTGCATACCACGCTTGAAAATGTTTATGAGGCCATATGCATGCGCGTGGCTGGGAGAAGTAATGGGCCTAGCCGAGGAGTTCGAGGAGTTAGCCCAAGAAGAATAGGCGTATAACAGGCAAGCCTCCATTAAACCACGCTGGGATCACAAACAGCCGGCGATCGAAAATAAATGGCAGAGGGATGAACCGCATAAGGACCCGCCAGAGCGACAGAGCCCCCAAGACAAGGATGGAGGCAGAAATGGCAGGCAGAAGGTCAGAGGCAAATGGTACAGCAACAACCGAATCATCACTGGGCTGGGGGCCCAAGGCAGCATACAAACCAGCAATGGGATACAAGCCACGAACAGCAACAGCCGAATCAGCAATGGGCAGCAGCGCCGAGACAAGGACATGTCGAGAACCCGGCGCAGGCATGCAACAGGTGTGGAGGCATCGGCCATTGGGCAAGTGGGTGCAGGAACCCCAGAATTTTGTTCTGCAGAATGTGCGGCGCAATAGGGGTAAGGAGCACAGAGTGCTGCCAAAGAGCGGGAAACGCGCAGAGATCTCAGCCGTAGAGAGGAAGGCAGAGATCGCGAGGTGCTGCCTCACAAAACTAGTTGGAGTATTATCAGGAGACGATCAGCAATTGTCGGCGGTCGTCAATGTCGGAGGAGAAGAAGTTAAGTCCATGATAGACTTCATTTCAGAGAAGCTAGCGGAGAACCCGGAAATCGCCGAAGAGCGGACATCAACAAGGAGACTGATCAAGTTGGCCAATGGGAGCCACACGGAAACTCGAACGGTACTCCAGACGACGGTAAGCTTTGGCAACATGGAAAACAAACTGAATATGTTGGTGTTGCCAGGCATGGGAGACAGCGCGGTGCTAGGATGGGATTTCCTCGCAGGATTTGGCACAAATATAACATGCGCAGGCCACAAAGTCACGATCCCGAGAAGAGCACGATGGGGCGGATGCCTGGAGGATAGGCTGTCAATAGTAGTAACTGGATCATCGGAGGAATGGGAGAACGAACGGGACAAAAGATTCAGACAAAAGAAAGGAGCTTGTGGCGTTCACAAACCAGATGGGTTGTTTGAACGTTACGCGTTCGAAGTACATCCCCGTAAAACATCCCCATACGACATCCCCATAAAACAAAGGTATTATCCACGAACTCCAAAATACAGGGGGAGATCAATGCTGGAAAAGGGATACATTGAGCCTTCGAATAGTGCTTATAGCTCACCCATCGTTATGGTGAAGAAGAAAACGGGTCAGTGGAGAATAAACTTGCCCCGAATAAGGACGGCTATTGGCAAATTCCACTGGAGGAGGGAAGCAGGAAGTACACGGCTTTTACGGTACCAGGAAAAGGTCTGTACCAGTGGAAGGTGATGCCGTTCGGTTCACATTCAGCAACGGCAACTTTCTAAAAGGCTTTGGACCAGGTCATAGGCCCGGATATGGCGCCGCGGTATGTGCGGATTTCGTAGGACCATTGCCGAGGTCCAAGCATGGCAACACCATGTTGTTGGTTGTGATTGATCGATTCTCAAAATGGACGGAGATGGTTCCAATGCGGAAAGCAACCACTGAGGCGCTGCAGAAGGCAATCCGCGAAAGGATTAACGCCAGGTACGGGGTGCCAAAGGTGATGATAACGGATAATGGGGTCCAGTTCACCAGTAGGAGTTTCAAAAAATTTCTCGAGGAGCTCGGAGTTCGGCATCAATTCACCGCACCATACACGCCGCAGGAAAATCCAACGGAAAGAGCGAACCGAACGGTCAAGACAATGATCGCCCAGTTTGCAGGCGAGGATCAGAGGACATGGGACGAGCACTGGCCTGAGTTGATGCTGGCAGTAAACTCAAGCGTGTCCGACTCTACGGGATACTCGCCATGCTTCGTAACCCAAGGCAGAGAGCCCAGAATGCCTAAGCCGTTATACGATAAAGAGGCATTGGGGACGGGAGCATCACAAATCACGCCCTCAGAGAATGCAAAGAAGCTACAAGAAGTGTTTGAGCTGGTGCGAAGGAACATGGAGAGAGCGGCGCAGGAGCAAGCTAGGCACTACAATCTGAAGAGGCTGCAGTGGAGCCCAAAAATTGGCGACATAGTATGGGCAAAAGAGCATCATCTGTCAAAAGCAGCCGAAGGGTTCACGGCGAAATAAGCGCCAAGATACGGCGTGTACGGCCGTACACGGTGGCGAATTTCATATCGCCAGTGATTATTGTGCTACGTCGCGTCGGCACAAAGAAAGAAAGAAGGGCACACATAAGTGAGCTAAAAGCCCAAGCAAAAAAAAAAAAAAAACAGGAGAAAATAATAAATAATAACAAAAAAAAACAAGAATGGAAAGCTAACTTGGGGCGGAGCCGAAGTTGATATACCCATGCAGATATGTGGCAGCGTATATTATTAGATATATATCGGATCTTTTATAGTCGGACGATCCTTATAAAACTCGGCAGATCAAATTAGTTTGCCGAAAGTAGAATCTATACAAAGTCCCAGTCATCTAACTTAAAAAACAACAGAGATATGACATTTCCGATCAATCAGTTATATGGCAGCTGTAGGATATAGTCGGCCGATGAAGTCGATAGCTTTAAAACTGAGAGACTAGTTTGCGTAGAAACAGACAGACAGACGGACCGACGGACAGAGGGACATACTTATATCGACTCAGGAGGTGATCCTGATCAAGAATATATATACTTTATAGGGTCGGAGATGTCTCCTTCACTGCGTTGCACACTTTTGACCAAAATTATAATACCCTCTGCAAGGGTATAAAAAAAAGAACATACAAAAACGGAATTAAAAACAAAATATATAGAACGAAAAAGAAAAGAAAATATAATATTACACAAAAATAGAAACACCGCGAAAACAGAATAAATAAGATGTACAAAAAAAAAAGAAAGAGATCGAAAAAATGAACATGGATTTTTCTTTGTGTACAAAAAAATAAATATGTTAAAGGTGAACTAAATGGAAAAAAAACACGTTAAAATGGGCAAAAAACATCCAAAAAAAAAATGGAAAAAAATTAGTTGTAGAATAAACGTAGAATTTAAGTGAATTTTTTGAAGTATAGTGTAAGGTAGCATTGGGCGGAGCGGGACCCGCTTCACCGCACTAGATAAGCTAGGCTTAAGCAATTTGTTAATATATTCGAATTGATAGAGTGAAAGCGAGTGCACGCATGTTTTTTCGTCAATCGTAGTGCTTTTTAAAATAATTTACAGGCACCCTTGTTTTTCGGTTAAAAATAGTTAACGAGATAAAATTATCTCACTGAACATTTTGGCGCCCCCGAGTGGACTCAAATTATTTAATTAAAAAAGCAACAAAAAAAAAAAAAAGTGACAGGTACACAAAATAAATAATATAAACAAAATAAAAAAGTTGCTCGCGACGGTTAAAGTGAAGTTTAAAAACAATTTAATTTAAATTAAATGCTGGAATATTGCACCCTCCTTTCAATTCTTGGCGCATATGAACGTAAATTAAAAATAGTAGAGCAAAAACAAATAATAAAGTGAATAAAAGTTCTAAAAATTTTCATTATAATATATGTCTGCTATACAAATGTACTGCCGGTGGACAAATCAAAAAACATATATATATATTATTCGCCAACAATATTTGCAATCACTGTCGCCCCCCTACCCCTCGTTGATTATACAAATTGGCAAATAAATATTAAAGTGCAGCCAAAAATTATTTTAAATATTACATATAAAATAAATGTGCATAAATATTTGGTGTACATACAAATAGATGCAGCGGTAACATTTCGTTTTTCGCTTCCCACCGTTATCCGCTGTTGTATGTACGTATATGCATTTTTTGGCGCATTTTATTTAACGGAACGCCAAGTGACGCGCTACCCTACAATTAGGTTGGGTATATTGTTTTCGGTGTCATTGGCGACCAACTATTTTTTGGATACTCTGTGCCTCGACTATCAAATTATTCGACTATCAATTTATTAATCAATTTCGATTTTTGGTTAAATTTATTAAATTATTTTATTATATTAAAAAAAAAAATAAGATTAATTAATTCTTTTCGTTTTCGCCTAACAAATAAATTAATTTTAATTTAATTAATTAACAATAAATATATTTTAATAAATTATTTAACAAATATATTAATAAAAATATAAAATATTAAAAATTGGATCGTTTTCGCTTCCTTATTGAAAAATAAATTGTTTTATAAAATGGAGAGTAACAAACCGAAACTTAATTCCACGACTCTTATTGATTAAAAAAGAAGATTAAATGTTACAGTTAAAAGCATTCGCCGGTTGGAGGAACGTTTGGAAGCTGGATCACTTCCTCTAGACAAAACCGAGCTAGAGTGCAGGCTTCAGGTTTTAGATGAGGCAATTTCTAAAGCAAATGAGTTGCAAGACCAGATCGAGCAATTGGATGAATTGGATGATTTCGGAGCCGAGTTGGAAGAGTTAGCCATAACAACAACAAGGCAAGGATTATGTCCTTATGTAATGCCTTAACTTCAGCTGAAGACTCCCGTTCAGCTAATTTCTGCAGCCCCAACTCGAGCTCGACTTCCCAGTTTGGCATTACCAAAATTCAGTGGGAATTATTCGGAGTTCAAAAATTGTATAAGTCTTTTCGAGACATTAGTTGACAAAGATGTGAACATTCCTGTTATCGAAAAATTTAATCATTTAATTTCTTGCCTCTCTGGTGGGGAACTTAGAAACTATCAAGTAACTATCAAGGAACTATCAAGGAACTATCAAGGAACTATCAAGGAACTATAGGAACTATCAAGGCATTCCAGGTCACCGAGAGTAATTATGACAAAGCTATCGCTAATCTAAAAAGAGTTTATGATAACGAATGTGTCATCTTTGCGAACCAAATCAGTCAACTGTTCAGCCTTCCGAAAATTTCCCAGCCGTCTGCGTCGTCGTTGAGGGGTCTCATCGACACTGTGTCATCACTTTATGGATCACTATTATCCATATTAGATGATACTAAAATTGCAAACTCAATGATAGGTTAGGTTAGGTTAGGTTAGACGGCTGGCGTTCGCTTCCTGGTGGAGGCAACCGCCACACTTAGACCGTGTTCGGTCCCTTGTGATACCGTGATCTAGATCTAAAAATCCCTTTCACGCAGAAGGTCTTATGGTTTAGCAGTTCCCCCACCCTGAGGCTTTGGTGAACCTTTCTATCCTGTTCGGGTCTATTTCTGACATCGCTGAGATGCTGTTAAGGAATCTGTCGCCTAGGTGCTTAAGTCTAAGAGACTGCAGCGCTGGACAGTGGCAGAGAAGATGCTCTACTGTTTCTTCCTCTTCTTCGTCTCGGCAGCTGCGGCAGTAGTCATTGTGGGGTGAGTTCATTCGCCTAGCATGTGTTCCCACTAGCCAGTGCCCCGTGATGACTCTTATCGCCGTGCCGATTCGAGTTCTATCCATCCTAAGTAGTTGGGATGTTCTTTTTTTAGAGATTATGGGCCATAGTTGGCGGGCCAACCGGCAGTTTGGGACGGTTTCCCAGCTAAGCTGGTTCTTTTCCTTATTTGCTTCCCTAAGTTGGAGCTTGCATGAGGCTAGTGGTACACCAGTGCCCTCCAGTTCTCCCTGGAGTGGTGTGGTGGTGCCTTTGCGTGCCAGTTCATCTGCTATGCAGTTGCCTGTGATGTCCCTATGACCTGGGACCCAGATGAGGCTTATGTCATACTGGTTTTCCATCTCGTGGAGAGATGATCTGCAGTCTAAGACAGTTTTTGAATTACTTGTGATCGAGCTGATCGATTTTATAGCCGCTTGGCTGTCGCTGTATATGTTGACTCCTCTTTGTGTGGAGTTGTGTAGGTTTAGGAGTTTTAGCGCTTCCCTTATGGCAATCACTTCTGCTTGAAATACGCTACAGTGATCTGGAAGTCTGAAAGAGGTTTTAATGCCTAGTTGCTCGGAGTATATTCCCCCTCCTACTCTGTTGTTTAGTTTGGAGCCGTCAGTATAGAAGCATATTGCGTTCTCTGGGCCTGGTATTTGGTCTCCCCATTCCTCTCTGTTAGGAATGAGGGCTTGGAAAGGTGTTTGTGTGTACTCCCTTGGAATACAGTAGTCTGTGCTACTGGGAATGAGAGGATCGTTCAGCAGAATGGTGGAGTGGCCCTTATTTAGGAGGCTCCATTGCTGAGTTTCCCTAAGCCTGATTGCCGATACTTTCGCTTGTTCTATTCCAGCTCGACCTGGATTTTGTAAGCTCAGTATGGCGTTTAGTGCTTCGTTTGGTGTGGATCTTAGTGCACCGCTGATGCATAGTGCTGCTGATCGCTGGATTTTTTCCAGTTTTTTAAGTGTGCTTTTCTTTTGAGGGCTGGCCACCATACCAGAACTCCGTACAGTAGTATGGGTCTGACTATGGCAGTGTAGATCCAGCTTACTATGTTAGGGGACATGCCCCACTTGTTTCCTATGGCTTTTTTGCAGGTAAAAAGGGCTGTAGCAGCCTTTTTTGACCTTTCTTCTACGTTAGAGTTCCAGGTTAGCTTCCTATCCAGAATTACTCCTAGGTATTTGGCGCTGCTGCTGAAGGAGAGCCTTTGGTTATTTAGTCTTGGTGGGACAAGGGGTGGGAGTTTGTATTTCCTGCTGAAGAGGACTAGCTCCGTTTTCTGCGCATTTACTCCTAGGCCATTTCTGCTTGTCCATTCGGCTAGGGTTTGCAGTTTCTCGCTCATGAGATCACAGAGCGTTTGAGGGTGTTTACCTGTGAACAGGATTGCGACGTCGTCTGCGTACGCCACTATCCTGCAGCCTCCTTCCTCCATCTTGCATAGGATTGAGTTGACTGCTATGTTCCATAGGAGAGGGGATAGGACCCCTCCTTGCGGTGTGCCTCTATTGACGGCCTTTGTTAGGGAAGATGTTCCCAGAGAGGACGTCACTGTTCTGCGTGTTAACAGCTGGTCAATGAGTCCTATCAGGTGTTCATCTACCCCCAGAGTTCTTAGTGAGCTAGTTATGGTGTTTGGGAGAACATTATTGAAAGCCCCTTCTATGTCAAGAAAGGCTACTCGGGCATATTCCTTCTGAAGGAAAGCTTTCTCTATTCTGTATATGAGCGCGTGGAGGGCAGTTTCGGTAGATTTACCCTTTTTGTATGCATGCTGAGCATTGGATATGTGGGTGGGATTTAGAGTTGACCTAAGGTGTAGTCCTATGACTCTTTCTAGCGTCTTGAGCAGGAAGGATGATAGACTTATTGGTCTAAAATCTTTAGGGGTCGTATGTGATGGTTTGCCCGCTTTGGGTATGAATACTATTCGCGATTTAAGCCATTTTCGCGGAATTTCGCCTAGCGCAAGGGATCTGTTAAAGATGTTTTGGAGCCAGTTGATGGCATAGTCTCCCGCTTGTTGGATTTGTGCCGGTATTATCTCATCAGGACCGGCCGATTTATAGGGGTTGAAACTGTGAATTGCCCAGTGTAGGGTTTTCTGGTCAATATCGAGTTTGAAGTTTGTGTGGGTGGCATTACTGTTTGTGGTCCCCGTGAGTTCCGGGGTACAGCCTGGAAAATGGGTTTCTAGGAGTGCATCCAGTGATTCCTCGCTAGTGTTGGTCCAAGTTCCGTCTTCTTTTTTAAGATAGCCTAGAGTAGTGGCTGTTTGGGACATAATTTTTCTGAGCCTTGCAGCTTGGGTGGTGCTTTCGATATCCGAGCAGAAGGAGTTCCATGAGGAGCGCTTTGCTTTTCGGATGGCCTTTTTGTAGGAGGCCAGAGAGACCTTGTATTCGGTCCAGAGTGCCTCTTCGCTACCGGCTTTGGCCCTGTTGAACAGGGTTCTGCTTGTTGCTTGTAGGGCTGCTAGCTCCGTGGACCACCAGGGTGGCCTATTTCGCTTGCGTGGTTTGGTTTTTGGACATGCTCTTCTGAGGGCATTGTTACAGGCTTGAGTGAAGACTTGTACCATAGTGTTTAGACTTTCCACGGTTTGGGGATAGTCAGGTGGCTGTGGTGCAATGTTGTTTGAGAGGACTTGGTGGTACTTGACCCAGTTGGTTTTCCTTAGGTTTCTAAAAACCGTGGTATCGGAGTTTTTGAAGCTAAGGGATGTTTCTAGGTATCTGTGGTCGGAGAAAGAATGTTTCTCTAGGACCCTCCATTTGGTTATGCTACTGAGTAGCTGCTTAGATACGAGCGTGAGGTCAATGGATTCCCTTCGATTTGCTATTATGAAAGTGGGGTCGTCTCCCTTATTGCAAAGGAAGAGATTTGACCTTAGAATGAAGTTAAAAAGAGACTCACCGCGGTCGTTTGTGTTGGAACTCGCCCATTGCGAGTGATGGGCGTTGGAATCGCAACCTATAAGGAGGCCTATGTTTAGCCTTTCCATATCCGTTGCTAGCTTGCCCACTAGCTCGTCGGGGGGTTCTGGCCTTTCGTAGGCCATGTAGGACGACAATACCCGGATGGAGGTCTTCTCTGTCTCCACAGAGGCTGCCGCATTGTCCGCGTCACTGTAATTATGGAGCAAGAAAATGCTGAGGTGCTTTTTAGCTAAGATGCAGGCTCTGACTTTACCTTCCGTATTAGCTACTAGTAGCTTGTACTCCCTAGTCGCTAGTCCAGAAACCCTTCCTCCTGCTATCCATGGTTCCTGGACTAGGACTATATCGGCTCCATCCTCGGCCAGATGGAGCAGTAGGGCAGCTGAGGCTGCCTTACAATGGTGGAGGTTTATCTGCAGAATCCGCAAGGTCATCTGACAGGTTGCCCTCCACCATTGTGATCTCCGCCTCTTCGTCGTCGGAGATATCTTCGTCGATGACTCGACTCTCGGCCATTCTGCGCAGCAGCGACGCATCAGTGCTATAGCCGTCCTCTACGTCTGAGGCCTCTATCTCGGAGGCCAGTTCCTCCTGAGTTGAGTTTGTCTTTGCGCCGTCACCTGAGTCTGACTTGTAGACTTTTACGGTCACGGCGCTGAAACCAAAGTTTAGCTCCCCGTGAGCAGCCTCTATGGGAGCTAAACTTTCCTTATTTATTATGAGGACCGCCTGGTTCGTTGGCCCTTCCATCTCTTCCACCTTCGCCACACGCCAGTCCGTCGTGGGAAGATGTGGGTTGCACCTTTGCAGCATTGTGAGGATCTGGCCCGGTTCCTTTATGGAGGCCGGGATCCAGATCCTTGCTCTTGGTCTACTGGGGACGTCCCGCCAGCTCAGCGCAACAAGCTTGGCGCCCTCGTAGACTTCGTCTAGTTCTCCTACTGAAGCCTTGTACAGCTCTGCCGACCTCTCGTCATCGCAGGCTATAACCTTTACGCAGCCTTGGAACCATCCCACGTCTTTGCAGACAGGAGGGGGGCCTGGTTCCTTGGCCAGGAGCTCGAAGCATTTCGCGGCCAGGGCTGCTTCCACCCATCTCCACTTATCCCTGGGGATTTTTCCGTCGGGGTTACCCCTGTCGATAACCCCGAGCAGGATGCGACTTTTCGCGATCTCTGCGAAGGACCTCTTCGGCTGTGTGCGCAGCCGCTTTGCCGTTGGTCCTCCCGGAACGTCCTGGGACCTTTCCCTCTTTGGGTGTGGTTTTGGCTCCTTTTTTGGAGCTGGCGGTGTCGGCGTCTTGCCATACTGAGGAAGGACTCCTTTGGCCCATTCCACCTTTTTGAGCCACTCCTCGGAGGTCTTCTCTGACTTGGCTCTGCCGTGGCTGCGCAGGATCTGCCCTGCCGTTCTCTTTTCGGCATAGGTGTGCCTCATGGCACTTAGGCCGGGAGATGCTGTCATGGTGGCGGTAGTGGGTGGTTTGCCTTTGGCCACCCCGGATTTGGGGTGAGGTCCGCCCGGACCCTGCCAAGCTAGCGTGGTCGGACGGGAGGGCTCACTCGCCATCTGCACCGTCGTCGACTTTTGGCCAGACTCACTCGTCAATGCCAGTTTTTCGGGTTTTTTGGGAGATCCCGACTCCTTGATAGTTTTTTGTGTTTTTATGCTATATATTTTCTCCATAATTAGTTCCCACGAGTTGCGGAGAAGGGACGGTCCACCCGGGCGGAGATCCGCGACGCCCGGGTAAGGCTTATTAGAACAGGGGGTCGCCAGGTACCCTGAGCCCTCCGTTTGAGACTGGGCAGAGTTTATATACCGGGCCCCCAGCCAGGCTGACTCTCGGCACGGGTCGAGTGACACCTTAGTCCGGCCCGGTGTGAGATGGTGTTTGGGAAGGGAGGTGGGTAGGTAACTTGTGTGGGACGGGAAATTGTGTGAGGCTACTTTTTAGAGGCGGCAACACAAGCGCATCGTCGGCACCGCTTACGGCGCGGATACCCGCTAGCTGTCCGGGGCTGTTTATTTGCGAGGAGGATCCCCGAGGAGTGCCTGCAGTGGAATCCTTCGCTTTATTCACAGCTAACCTTAAATAGAGAAAGGTCTTTCGCTATCCGCAACCTGCGACCCGTTCGGTAGCCCTAAGCTAGGCATCTTCGGAGTCATCTCACAAACTCCTCGGACCGAAAAACTCAATGATTATACATTTAGTTTTGAGTAGAGTGGATCCAGTGACCAAGCAAAAATTGGAAGAGTCACTGGATTATGAGGAATTGCCGCTGTGGTCCGATTTCGAAAAAATATTAAATCGTAGGTACCAGCACCTGTCCGCTGAAGAGACTGGAAAACCAAAACAGGAATAAACTGGGTTTAGCAAGCAACTTAATAGAAGTTCTTTGGCTTGTTCCTCTGCCAACGCCAAACCAGCTTGCAGTTATTGTAACGCTCAAGACCATTATTTGGCCCAGTGCAGTCCGATCGCTCGCCTTGCTGTAATGCAAAGGTTTGAGTTTGTTAAGTCAGCCTCCCTCTGTTTAAATTGTCTGCGAAAAGGTCACACGGTAGCGAAGTGCAAATCGACCAGGTGTCAAATCTGTGCAAGATCGCATCATAAGCTTCTGCACCGATTTATAGCGACTGAAAATAACTTAGCGTTACCACCACCTACAGAAAATCCTCCTCCAGCGTTAACAAATGATGGCCCTTCTACTTCACATGCTTTGCATGCGTCGTCTTTAGAAAGGGTTTTGTTAGCAACGTCGATCGTAAGCGTTCGAACAAAAAATGGCGAGCACATATTGGCTCGAGCATTAGAACAAGAACAAGAGCTATGTGAGGAACACTATCGGAAGACTACAAGAATACTGCCTTCAGGTCGATTTGAAGTTAGACTTCCATTTAAGTCGGATCCAAGCGTTTTGGGCAACTCAGTCGAGATAGCCAAACGCCGTTTTTTGTCGCTCGAGAGAAGATTATCTCGAGATCCGAACTTAAAGAAAATGTATTTGGAATTTATGGAAGAATACGAATCCCTAGGCCATATGTCCCCTGCAAGCAGTGATGTTTTGCTTCTCCACACTACGTTATACCCCCACCAGTGTGTCTTACGGCCTCAAAGTACAACGACCAAACTACGAGTCGTTTTTGATGCGTCCTGTAAGACATCCACACAGAAGTGTTTAAATGAGTTACTCAACACTTCTCAGGTTTCGGCTAAACAAGTTCGCTCTGGTAGCCGACATAAAAAAGATGTATCGTCAAGTAATGGTAAATGAAGCAGATCGACGATAACAGTTGATAGTGTGGAGAAAAGAGCCATCTGAGTCCTTGAAATTGTGGAAGCTCAACACCGTTACTTATGGCACTGCACCAGCCCCATTCCTGGCCATAAAGTGTTTAAAGAGGTTGAGTGAATCCGCGAAAAATACATTTCCTCGAGCTGCTAAAGTTATTGGGTCTGACTTTTACGTCGACGACATGTTAACGGGTGCTGGTTGCGTGGAGGAGCTAAAGACAATTAAGTCTGAAGTAACTCAGGTTCTTCAAAACGCTGGGTTTGAATTGAGTAAGTGGTTTTCAAACTCGCCTGAAGTTACTGCATCCTGTTAAGTCACTGCATACTGCATACTGTTAAGTCAATAACACTTTCGACTCAGAGCTGACGAAAACACTGGGAATCGTTTGGGTTCCTTAAGATGACGTGTTTAAATTCGAAATTGATATGTCAGTCATGGGTCAAAGGGCGACTAAGCGGAATATTCTCATCAAAGCTCTTCGACCCCCTTGCCTTATTAAGCCCAATCCCTATTAAAGGAAAGATCCTGTTGCAGGAACTTTGGATTAATAAGCTAGATTGGGATGAGTCGATTCCACTGCATTTGGAAACCGCGTGGAACAAAATTCAGCTTGCCTTGTCACAGCTAGAAGATATATCAATACCGAGATTTGTGATGAGTGAGCCGATGTCACCAATTGAAATTCATGCCTTCTCTGACGCATCGAGAGCCTATGGAGACTGCGTCTATATTCGTTGCAAATCTGCAGAAGGTATTAAAATCTCAATGTCTAAATTAGCGCCGCTCAAGACAAAGACGCTCCCTCGTCTTGAGTTATGTGCCGCTCACCTTCTCGCAGACCTCTGCCGCAAAATAAAACCTCTTATCAAAGCACCGATCGAACGAAGTGTATACTGGTCAGATTCAGAAGTTTGTCTTCATTGGATTCGTTCCCATCATTCGTCGTTGTCAACGTTCGTATCAAATAGAGTTGTTGAGATTCAAGAGTGCTCAGAGGATAGCACGTGGTGGCATGTACCAACTAAACAGAACCCGGCAGATATTGTGTCTAGAGGCGGAGACGTAAAGGAAATGGTAGAATCGATCTGGTTCACAGGTTGTGAACCATTGTTTTTAACGGAGCCGGAAGATAAGTGGCCAACGAGTCCCCGGTTTGATCCGTCACCAGAGATTTTGCAGATGGAAGCAAAGAAAAATGCGGTCGGACTGACCGCAATGGTCTCCACCTCATATTTGTTGGAAGTGAAAGAAGGATTTTCCTCTCATTTAAAACTGCTGCGAGTGTTCGTTTATATGGTCCGCTTTATAAAGAAGTGTAAAAAATTAGTAGTTACTTCTGATAGTGTCGAATATCAAGAAGCTTTTAACAAAATTGTCCAGATAGTCCAAGAGCACGAGTATCAAGAGGAAATTAAAAATATTCGAAAAAATATGGTTGTTAGCCCAAGCCTACAGAAGCTAAATCCGTTTGTCCATGAAGCCTCTCAAGCTGGGCTTACCTTTTCGTTGTTACGGGTCGGGGGGCGACTAGCTAATGATCCTATTTCGTACGATGCCAAGTTTCCAGTATTGTTGACGAAGCGCTCTCAATTTGTTCAGAGCTACGTCCGATACTTGCACGAGTCGAATTTTCATGTGGGTCCACGAGCACTGGTGAGTGCTCCTGCGACAGCGCTTTTGGATAGTAAACGCGCAGGAAGTCTGCAGTCAGATAGTACGGTCATGCATACGCTGTTTTAAATGCAAGCTTCATCTGATGACTCAAATCATGGGAGAGTTACCCTTAGATCGAGTCCGTGCTCTACGCTCATTCTCCATATGTGGTGTGGATTTCTCCAACAGCCACAGACCCTAATAAAGAAAATAAGGGTGGGGTGGCCACTATTGTGAGGCACGGGATCAGCCTAGTTGGAGTCGAGGCCGTCCTGAACTCGAGGCCCCTGGGCGCTCTCAGTCAGGACCCAAGTGACGGCGAGGCGTTGACTCCCGGGCACCTGTTGACAGGCGGGCCGCTCATCGCCCCACCAGCACCGCGGACCCCGGACCAGCAGGGTCTAACGTGCTTGCGGCGATGGCGGCTTGTCTCGTCAATCAAGCAAATGTTTTGGCAGCGATGGTCCAGGGAGTACGTCTTGGGCCTACAGGTGCGGTCGAAGTGGCAGCGGGAGCAGGAGGACGTAAGGAAGGGCGATCTGGTCCTGGTCGCCAAGGACAACTAGCCACCACAACAGTGGATCACCGCCAGGGTCGTCGAGACTCACGCCGGCGCGGACGGAAGGGTCAGGGTCGCCGTCGTGAGGACAAGTTCAGGAGCGGCGTTCAAGAGAGCAGTCCACAAGCTGGCGAGGCTGCCAGTGGTTGAAGCCTGATGGAGGCCTTCAACGGGCCGGTGTAGAATAAACGTGGAATTTAAGTGAATTTTTTGAAGTATAATGTAAGGTAGCATAGGGCGGAGCTGGAGCGCAAGAAAAGCTCACTTGTGCTCTTGTGAATTCGCCCCGCTTCGCCGCACTAGGTAAGGTAGGCTTAAGAAGTATGTTAATATATTCGAATTGATAGAGTGAAAGCGAGTGCACGCATGTTTTTTTCGTCAATCGTAGTGCTTTTTAAAATAATTTACAGCCACCCTTGTTTTTCGGTTAAAAAACGAGATAAAATAATCTCACTGAACATTAGTAATATCAATAAAAACAAAGCCGAATAGAAAGAGACATAAAGAAAAAAGGGGAACAATCTGTCGTTTCCGAAGAAGGGGGGAAGGTGGATAAGTATATCCACGAAAAAAAAAAAACAAAAAAAGGGGGAGTCAAAACAAACCAAAGTTGAGGAAGCTGGAACCACGTCACTTCTGTCGTTGCCGAAGAAGGGGGGGAAGAGTGAGGAGATTAAATCTCCCACACGCCAAGACAGGTGGCAAGAAGGGGGCAGCAGATGGGAAAGGAGTTCGCGCGGCCGAGCGCGAATGCAGGAGAAAGCGGAGACAACGTGGAACGTAACGGTTCCGGACGGGCCTCCGTGACGGCCGTGCGCGGATGCAGGAGGAAGCGGAGACATCGTGGAACGTAACGGTTCCGGACGGGCATGCGCGACGGCCGTGCGCGGATGTAGGAGAAAGAGAGGTGGGGACGGGGAACATAGCGGCCGCGGTGGGATGTGTTTAGAAAGTACGGAAGAAGTGAAATGCAGTTGGAGCGGCCAAAAGGGGAGCGCGGGGGAAGCGCTGGTAAAAGAGCCAATGCCCGGCACAATAACAATGCGGGCCGGCGGCCAAAGGGGAAGCGCGGGGGGAGCGCCTGGAAGAAAGCCGCTGCCGCGGCATAATAATGAAGCGGGCTGGTAGCCAAAGGGGAAAAGGGGGGTGAAAACGGGAGCCGCCGGTGCGACTAATTGGAACGTGGGATTAACGGCGGGAATAGAAAGCTGAAGGATTAACGGCTGGAAGAAAGAGTTGCAAGGATTAACGGGCGCCTCTGGAGCTATATAAGGAGGGCCCTGGAGTAAATCGGAACCGAGTCTTCTAGGGAAGCTGGAAGAGTTGAGTGAAAGACCCCCCGTGGGTAAGTCTAACATTCAAGCGAGAAAGATTCCTTGGAGGAATTAGGAGTATAGGCTGAAGGACCCCCCGTGGGTAAGTGCGAGAATTAAAGCGAGTGCGCAAGGATCTATGATCATTGGCTCAAGAACCCCCTGTGGGAAAGTCCGGCGGCTGTACGCGAGTCATCGGAAGAGGAAAAATCGAGGAGCAAGTGGGAAAAGGATCCAGGATCCGCAGCGGAACTGAAGCCCAAGTGTAAACAGAGTCGGGTTGGGTTACTCCCGGACACGACAGGTATCCTGGTGTTATAGCAAGAGCGTCGGATCGGTCTGGCGTACGCCTTACCCATTCCTGCCCTTTGTGACCAAGTGTGATCCTGTAAAGCGAGCGATAGCCAGCTCGGGAACTCAATCCCAGCAAAAAAACCAAACAGGGACGTCCCTGTAAAGTCAAGAGACTCCTGATCCAGGCGCTGGAGCGTATGCACAGCAAAGGAGGCGCGACGCCAAACCTCTGGTCATCCATAGAGCCTGCGGAGCGTATGCACGCCGGTTTTTGGAGGCGAGTGGCAGACGCAACCGGGGGCGTATCCTGTGGGGTAGGTAGGCCCTTCGTGTCCTGATCCGGCCGCCAGGCACTAAGAAGCGCATCCTGCCCGTCGTACGTCTGGGAAGTGAGCCTATTGGTCCGCCAACACGGATTAGGTGCCGGCCACGGCGAAAGGGCAGTCCCAGTGAGCCAAGGGTGACAACGATCCACGCACCCACAGAAGAGGAGCAGCGACAGCGACACCGACAAGAGGAGCAGCGACAACGGGAGTAGCGTCGACGACGGGAGCAACGACGACGACCAAAGCAGCGGCGACACACAGGAGAGGGAAGTCGAGAGCAGCGCTACCGGCAGGAGAGGGGCAACACAGGCCCCGCAACTGAGCACGTGATTCCAAACGGAGGAAACCGTGAGCCGAACCGACGCCAGGCACCGAGACCACACGTCCTGCTGGGCGAAAGCTTTGGGGGGGCGTGTGTATTGGCACCAGCCCGGAACGGTGACCGGTGACCGAAGGGAGGACAGCGGTCGATCGGCCGAGCCGAGCAGCCGGTGAGATTCACCCTTTTGTAAACTTTGTTTCCAACCTGTGCAAATATCGTATAAATAAAGGGGAAATTTGTGAAACGAAGCACCCTGTGTTATTTCTGGGCTCAGGCAGTCACGTCGAATCTATAAGTTCGGTGGAACGATCCATAAACTCTTTGAGCTAGCCGCGGCATTTGTTGCGAGCACCGATCAGCAAGAACAGTACGTTACATCTCCTAATATTGAGCTTCCAAAATCAGTGGCATATGTAGACAATAATGTTAATCAGGTAGAAGAAGCCGGAGATAATGAATTCAAAATACAAGGGCTGGATTTCGTGGAGTTGGGGGAAGAGCTTTGGGAAGAATAAATTATTACCTGAACATCAAGGTATGGAGTCACAAAACTTTATATTGGGCTCTAACTAATTTAAAAAAAAAAAAAAAAAAATCGAAAATTGCAACTTTATGGTTATGTGGGCGGGAAGAAAGGCGTGTGCTAATTAAAAGAAAAAATCCGAAATTCTATCTTTATTTTTAAGGTATATGTATATATACATATGATAAAATTTTGGAGTCAATAAGTCTCTACCGGAATTTTCTGGCTATATATGCCTGACGATTTTTCCGATATTGTACGATAGAAAAAAAGTTGGCAATGATTTGACTAAGTTGGTATAATGATTTTCCTTTTAGCACTTATCTTGCATTAATTAGTGACCTTAATATTTAATAGATCTCGCTGTCTAACAATTTATTAACCGTTTTGGTACAGCTGTTCAAGATTAATAAGTATTATACGAAATGTTGTGTTATCATGGATTTTCTTATTTTTTTGCTCTCTTAAAATGTGAAATCGGGTCATTTTTCTCTATCCCAGCCTAGCATCTGTTGGCTGTTTGAAAGTTTGTTTAATATTCAGGCTTCAAGGCATCAATTTCGAATGCCGTCTGCCGTAGATTTGATCTGCACTATTGTTGCAAGGGATGTCGTGTTGTCCAGGAATAAGTAAAATAAGTAAAATATAAGTCGCCCAAGCGTAAAATCCGCTGCTAGGGATAGCTACATAAATGCATTCATTGTCCTTGGCACCCAAATTGCAGGATCAAAGAATAAAAATGTTTTTTCCAGATTTTTTTCCACAAATGAGAGAAATTTTTCCGTTTTTTGCTACATGGCATAAATTAATGAAATCGACTTCATAGCTTTATCATTCAGTCAAGAGGACACCCTATCCCGTTACACACTGCTATCATGGTCTTACCGACTATAACACGAAAACCCTTATGGTTGCTTCCACTTATAGAACACACTTATATAAAACTTACTAAACGAATGCCTTTATAATAGTAGAATATGTTTGGAAATTGTATTATTTTTATTGTAAGCTCAAGTTATCCATTTGTCCCGTTCCCAATCTGTTTGTCCGGTTTCTGACCAGAAAACACATTCGACCAAGAACATCAACAGAGTACGGTTACGAAAATGACCTAAGACTGTTGGAGCCAACCATTACTTTTGTCAAGAATAAGACTTCCAGCGTTCCTTATACCTTTTCTTTTTTTGTAATACAAGCCTTAAACTTTTAATAACTTTATTCATATTTTAAGTTGGTTCGATTTTTTATATTCACCGAAAAAATTTTTTATTTCGTTGAGAATAATAAAATTAGCAAAAGAAAAACATAAAAAATCTTAAGTATAGAATTTTCGAAACCCTTAGTAGCTCGGTCGACATTCACCGTTCATGAAGCGGAATGCTTTTGGAACTATTTTAAAGACTCCAAATACAGCTTTCTCTGGATCCCAAGCTGATTTATAACTTTGTAAAGCGACTAAGTTCGGTCCAAGGAGTTTGTGGGATGACTCCTAGGATGCCTAGCTTAGGGCTACCGAACGGGTCGCAGGTTGCGGATATCGAAAGGCTTTTTTCAATTTAAGGTTAGCTGTGAGTAAAGCGAAGGATTCCACTGTAGGACCCTTCTCTGGGATCCTCCTCGCAAATAAACAGCCCCGGACAACTAGCGGGTATCCGCGCCGTAAGCGGTGCCGACGATGCGCTTGTGTTGCCGCCTCTAAAAAGTAGCCTCACACATTTCCCCCTTTTCCTACACAATATACCTACCCACCTTCCTTCCCAAAACACCATCTCACACCGGGCCGGACTAAGGTGTCACTCGACCCGTGCCGAGAGTCAGCCTGGCTGGGGGCCCGGTATATAAACTCTGCCCAGTCTCAAACGGAGGGCTCAGGGTACCTGGTGACCCCCTGTTCTAATAAGCCTTACACGGGCGCCGCGGATCTCCGCGGATCTCCTCCCGGGTGGACCGTCCCTTCTCCGCAACTCGTGGGAACAAATTATGGAAAAAAATATAAGTAGCAACAAATTAAATAAAACAAACAAGGAGTCGGGATCTCTCAAAAAACCCGAACAACTGGCAATGACGAGTGAGTCTGGCCAAAAGTCGACGACGGTGCAGATGGCGAGAGAGCCTTGGGCGCCAAGCATGATGTGCTGAGCTGGCGGGACCTCCCTAGTAAGCCTAGAGCAAGGATCTGGATCCCGACCCATAAAGGAACCGGACCAGATCCTTATAATGCTCCAGAGATGCTACCCACGTCTTTCCACGACGGACTGGCGTGTGGCGAAGGTGAAGGAGATGGCAGGGCCAACAAACCAGGCTGTCCTTATCATAAGCAAAGAAAGTTTAGCTCCCATAGAGGCTGCTCATGGGGAACTAAACTTCGGTTTTATCTTCGTGACCGTAAAGGTCTAAAAATCCGACTCGAGCGACGGAGTAAAAACAGCCTCTATTCAGGAGGCACTGGCCTCCGAGATTGAAGCCTCAGACATAGAGGACGGCTACAGCACCGAGTTATTAACGAGGAAATCTCCGATGACGAAGAGGCGGAGATCACAATGGTGGAGGGTAACCTGTCAGATGTCCTTACGGATTCTGCAGATAAACCTTTCCCATTGTAAGGCAGCCTCAGCTGCCCTGCTGCTCCATCTGGTCGAGGATGGAGTCTACATAATCCTAGTCCAGGAACCATGGATAGCAGGAGGTAGGGTTTCTGGACTAGCGACTAGGGAGTACAAGCTACTAGTAGCTAATACTGAAGGTAAAATCTGAGCCTGCATCTTAGCTTAAAAGCCGTAGAGTCACAGACGACTTCTATCTGGGTACTGTCGGCCTACATGGCCTACGAAAGGCAGAACCCCCCGCCGAGCTAGAAGGCAAACCAGCACAAGACAGCAAAAAGGTTCAATATAGGCCTCCTTATAGGATGCGACTCCAACGCTCACTACTCGCAATGGGCGAGGTCCAACACAAACGACCGTGGTGAGTCTCTCTTTAACTTTATTCTAAGGTCAAACCTCTTCCTTTGCAATAAGGGAGATGACCCCACCTTTATCATAGCAAATCATGGGTCAAGTACCACCAAATGCTCCCAAACACCATTGCACCACAGCCACCTGACTATCCCCAAACCGTGCAAAGTCTAAACACTCTGGCGCAAGTTTTCACTTAAGCCTGTAATAATGCCTTTGCAATAAGGGAGATGACCCCACCTTTATCATAGCAAATCATGGGTCAAGTACCACCAAATGCTCCCAAACACCATTGCACCACAGCCACCTGACTATCCCCAAACCGTGCAAAGTCTAAACACTCTGGCGCAAGTTTTCACTTAAGCCTGTAATAATGCCCTCAGAAGAGCATGCCCAAAATCTAAACCACACAAGCGAAATAGGCTACACTGGTGGTCTACGGAGCTAGCAACCTTACAAGCAGCAAGAGCTCTGTTCAATAGGGCCAAAGCCGGAAGCGATGAGGCACTCTGAACCGAATACAAGGTCTCTTTGGCCTCCTACAAAAAGGTCATCCATAAAACGAAGCGCTCCTCATGAAACTCCTTCTGCTCGGATATCGAAAATACTACCCAAGCTGCGAGGCTCAAAAAAAATTTATCCCACACAGCCACAACTCTAGGCTATCTTAAAAAAGAAGATGGAACTTGGACCAACACTAGCGAGGAATCACTAGATGCACTCCTAGAAACCCATTTTCCAGGCTGTACCCCAGAATCAGCCGGGACTATAAACAGCAATGCCACCCACACAAACTTCAAACTTGATATTGACCAGAAAACCCTACACTGGGCAATTCACCCCTATAAATCGGCCGGTCCTGATGCGATAATACAGGCACAAATCCAACAAGCGGGAGACATTACAATCAACTATCTCCTAAACATCTTTAACAGATCTCTGGCGCTAGGCGAAATTCCGCAAAAATGGGTTTAGTCGCGAATAGTCTTCATACCCAAAGCGGGCAAACTATCGCATACGACACCTAAAGATTTTAGACCAATAAGTCTATCATCCTTCCTGCTCAAGACGCTAGAAAGAGTAATAGGACTACACCTTAGGTCAACTCTCAATCAACTCCCACCCACATCTCCAACGCACAGCATGCATGAAAAAAGGGTAAATCCACCGAGACGGCCCTCCACGCGCTCATATACAGAATAGAGAAAGCTTTCCTTCAGAAGGAATACGCCCTAGTAGCCTTTCTAGACATAGAAGGGGCCTTCAATAATGTTCTCCCAAACACCATAACTAGCACATTAAGGACTCTTGGGGTAGATGATCACCTGGTAGGACTCATTGACCAGCTGTTAACACGCAGAACAGTGACGTCCTCTCTAGGAACATCTTCCTTAAGAAGGGCCGTCAGTAGAGGCACACCGCAAGGCGGGGTCCTATCTCCTCTCCTATGGAACATCAATCAAATCGATTCTATGCAAGATGGAATAAGGAGGCTGCAGGTCGCAATCCTGTTCACAGGTAACTACGCTCAAATGCTCTGCGATCTCATGAGCGAAAAACTGCCAACCCTAGCCGAGTGGACAAGCAGTAATGGCCTACGAGTAAATGCGCAGAAAACAGAGTTAGTCCTCTTCAGCAGGAAATACAAACTCCTACCCCTCGTCCTACCAAGACTAAAAAAACAAAGGCTCTCCTTCAGCAGTAGCGCCAAATACCTAGGGATAATTTTGGATAGGAAGCTAAACTGGAACTCTAACGTTGAAGAAAGGTCAAAAAAGGCTGCTAGAGCCCTTTTCACCTGCAAAAAAGCCATAGGAAACAAATGGGGCATTCCCCTAATATTGTAAGCTGGATGTTAACTGCTATAGTCAGACCCATACTACTTTATGGAGTTCTGGTATGGTGGCCAGCCCTCAAAAAGAAAAGTACACTTAAAAAGCTGGAAAAAATCCAGCGATCAGCAGCACTATGCATCAGCGGTGCACTACGATCCACACCAAACGAAGCCCTAAATGCCATACTTAGCTTACCAAATCCAGGACGAGCTGAAATAGAACAAGCGAAAGTTTCGACAATCAGGCAATCAAGTTTCGACAAACTACATTGCTGAGTTCCTGAATAAGGACCACTCCACCATTCTGCTGAACGATCCTCTCATTCCCAGTAGTACAGACTACTGTACTCCAAGGGAGTACACACAAACACCTTTCCAAGCCCTCGTTCCTAACAGAGAGGAATGGGGAGATCAAATACCAGGCCCAGGGAACGCAATATGCTTTTACACTGATGGCTCCAAATTAAACAAAAGAGTAAGAGGGGGAATATACTCCGAGCAACTAGGCATTAAAACCTCTTTCAGACTTCCAAATCACTGCAGCATATTCCAAGCAGAAGTGATTACCATAAGGGAAGTGCTAAAATACCTAAACCCACATAGCTCCACACAAAGAGGAGTCAACATATACAGCGACAGCCAAGCGGCTATAAAATCGATCAGCTCAGTCACAAGTAACTCCAAAACAGTCTCAGACTGCAGATCATCTCTCCACGAGATGGCAAACTAGTATGACATAAGCCTCATCTGGGTCCCAGGTCACAGGGACATCACAGGCAACTGCATAGCAGATGAACTGGCACGCAAAGGCACCACCACACCACTCCAGGGAGAACTTGTCCCGCCAACTATGGCCCAAAATCTCTATAAAAAGAACATCTCAACTACTTAAGATGGACAGAACCCGCATTGGCACGGCAATAAGAGTCATCACGGGGCACTGGCTAGTGGGAACACATGCTAGGCGAATGAACTCACCCCACAACGACTACTGCCGTAGCTGCAGGAACAAAGAAGAGGAAGAAACCGTCGAGCATCTTCTCTGCCACTGGCCAGCGCTGCAGTCTCTCAGACTTATGCACCTGGGCGATAGGTTCCTTAGCAGCATCTCAGCGAAATCAGAAATACACCCGAACAGGATAGAAAGGTTCACCAAAGCCTCAGGGTGGGGGAACTGCTAGACCATAAGACCTCTCTTCTGCGTGTAAAGGGATTTTTAGATTCAGCTCACGGTGTCATAAGGGACCGATCACGGTCTAAGTGTGGCGGTTGCCTCCTCAGGAAGTGAACCTCAAAACCCTCACTCTCCAGAAATGGGGAGAGACACTATTGCCACGACAACTATTAGTGTGGTTAATATGATTAACTTAAATCTTTTCAAGCAAGAAATTAGAAACTCGGTAGAGAATCTGAAAAATTGAAAACTATTGGTAGGAGGGTCGTTGTGTTGCAAGCGGGTTGTGCTAAAATACCAAGTCAATCCCCAAGGAAGGGAATTTTAATGCGCAGATACTTGTTTTCTGTAGGACACTTTTTGCTTCTCGATTTCGTCTTTTACTTCGAAGATCCCCATGTTCCAATGGAAATTTTCTTAGCGAACATAACATGATGCCCAAGTGATATATCTCAATTTTTTGATTGTGCGCGCTTTATGATCTATATCTTGCAACTGTTCGCGTTCCTTCACAGCTTCAGAGCCATACGCAGGATCTTTTAGTCCAGGCATAGAGGCGATCGAGAGGCTGCTAGTTTTTAGGTTTAAGTGCATCTTTTTTCAAAGCCATGGGCATGTTTGTCTATTAAAAGTAAAAGGTACATGTTAACACTTCTGTTCATTGTTTTTTATATGCCAGTCAGGCATTTATTTTTCCACTAAGATGATCAGCGAATTGGTTTGTGGATTGGGCATCTAGAGTGACTTAGGATCGCGGTATCGTCAGAAAACGTGCATGTTGTAAGAAGTTCGCTCGTAGGAATATCCGTAGCATGAAGGACATATGGAGAAGGTCCTAGAGCACTTCCAGCTTCAATGAAGTAGTCGTCTGATTTTGTTGCGTTGCATCTCACTAAAAATACCTTATGGTAGAGGCTGTACGACTCTGTACGAAAGTTATTGTGTGTATGTAGGGAAGTTCATTTTGAATTTTTGTATGAGACCATGAACCCAGACACGGTCACAAGCTTGAGAAACGTCGAGGAATATGGCGCTGCAGTAAATTCGATGTTCGAAAGCTGATCGTATTTCTGATGTTATTTTGATTACTTGCTAAATTGGTGTGCCCGAATAGTGTTGTGTGCTTCCAGGTATGGTTTTAGACGAATTAGACGGAATTTTCCAAACAATTATAGAATCAAGACATTAAGATTATTGGTCTTATGATGACTGAATTGTGTGATGTTTTCCTGGTTTCGGTATCATTGTAATAATAGGTCTGTCTCGGTCCCTGCGGGCACAGCATCTCGAACAGTTATTTTGCGGGGTGGTTATTTCCATCAAAGCGCACAAATTTGGATAAGCCGTTCAAAAAGTATTATTATTATTTTTTCGCGAGAGTTTCTGGATGTACCGTAACTGTGCATTTACTTACTGAAGAACCTGGTCGAGTGGCTTCATTAAGGAGTTGTGGTTTGAGGATGGCGATCTACAGGTCTGCCAAGCACGACGCATACAACTCTTGTACCGCGAGTGGTCTAATGACAGGTCCGACAGCGCTTTGACACTTAAGAGATTTTTTTTTTTTTTTCCTATTGCTCCGCTTGGGAGCTTAGGGCATCCACAAGTGCATTCATCCACCGGACCCTATTCTGCCAAATCCCAGGTGACAGAGAGTACGCGCGGCGTAGTGCTGCTCGGCGCTGGGCTAAGCTTGGGGCGTCCCATTCTTCTTCTTCCTTGTGGGTTTCACTCCAAAGCCATCCTTATGCTGTCTCGCTCTGACCAATCCATCCATTTCCATTTCTTTTTTCATTTGTCTGCTGCTGGAGAGCGGAGGGTCGTCATCGGGTTGGGGAGTGATTGTTTTTCTGATCTTGTGTTTGTTTCTTAATCGTTATTTTTCGGTCGATCCGGTGATTAGCCGAGTGCAACCTATCTCAGAAGTAGGGTGGCTGCCACCTAACGACATCTGGGAATGCCGGTTTTTGGTTTTTGTGCATATAATTTTAAATAGAAAGAATCCGATAAGAACTTTCACTATTTACATCATATGCGCGAGCGCCGAAAACTTGCGGGGCCATGCACTTGACATGAGTGGGGCTTGAACCCACGACCTCACGCTTAGCGAGCTAGTACACTAACCACAAGGCTATGAGGCCCCCAAAAGAGATTGCGTGACTTATTTTTTATTACGACCAAATCAATAAGGTCTGGGAGCTTTCGTGGGTATGCTGGCCACTATGTGGGCTTCCAGGTAAAAAATAGTCACATTCTTTGTTCACATTGATACATAATTGCATCGTACAATTGCCTACCTTTGGGAGTTATAAGGTGTGGTCTGCTGTGCATATGTTTGGCATTGTAGGCCTTTGCGACTATAAAACGATACCCAATGGAGATGTAGAAGTCCATGAATTGTATTTCCAAGATTATGAAACGAGCCGGGGAGTAAAAGGCAGCGTTCGAAAGGTTTCCGTTGCATTTGTATAGATGTGGCAGCAAGTAATTTTTTGCAAACCTTTAGTGAAGGGTGTGTGTTCAAGCATTGAACACGATTAGAATCCAAAGATAGAGTCTCAAGGGATCGGAGCCATGGAAATAAGAGATAGGCATGATTTGAGACCGATCCCCTGCAGCCTAAGTACATATGTACATATGTGGTGCACTTGAAGCACTTAGAAAAGGGTCACATAGCATGTCAGCGTAGAGTTCGTTGATAAGTATTTTTAAATAGATTTAAGATTTTCATGTATCTTTCTTATAAGAGAATGGAAATAAATAAAAACTGTTTTAAAACGGAACTCATTGGAGTAATACCTAAATTATTGGGCTCCTCTTAACATTTGGTCCTTCGAGACACCCTGACGTTTTCCCCCCTGTGGTAAGAGACTCAGGTTTAAAAAACTGGCACCTATAAGTGGCTGTAGAAAAACACAAATTCTCAGCCCAGGGTAGCTAAAAAATAAGGCTACGATCTGGGTAAAAAAGAGCTCAGTTTAAAAATCGTAGTCTTCTGTCGTTTCCCCCTAAGAGGTAAGGAACACAGAAAATAAAACCATATAAATGCCAATGTGCATAAATAAATAGAAATTTGTACTTTTCTATGACGTATTTTTTTTTTCGGAACAATACCGAAATAAAAAAAAAAAATATAAAAATATATATATATAAAAAAATAAATAAATAAATAAATAAATATATAAAAAATTGTGTGTTTGTTGGCGTATCCGAGGCCCTACATCGGAAAAGTTAAAAAATAAATAAATGTGATTGTGAAAAAAAAAAAAAACAACATCAACAAAAATAAATAAAAAACAACAGACAAAAAACAAAAACAACAGACAAAAACAAAAGCAGCAACAGCAACAACAACACCAATAGCCAGAGCCGCAGCAGCAGCAACAACAACAGCAGCAGCAAAAACAACAACAAACAGCAACAACACCAATAGCCGGAGCCGCAGCAGCAGCAACAACAACAGCAGCAGCAAAAACAACAACAAACAGTAGCAACATCAACAGCCAGAGCCGTAGCAGCAGCAACATCAACAGCTAGAGCAGCAGCAGCGACAACAACAACCAGAGCAACAGCAGGATTGGCAGCAGCAGCAAAACAACAGCAGCAATTACATTTAGTCATAGGCAAGTTTCGGTTTATTTTTAACCATTTAGTTTTATATTTTAAATTTAATTTTAATTGAAAAAAAAAATATATATATATATAAAAAATATAATGTCGACTAAAGAAAAAATAGCGATTATTGAGGACCAGGTGCGCCTCACCCAGCAAATAGATGCTATACTAGCAAAAAACACCTATGTAGAAGAGGATAGAGAAATACTAAAAAATATTGAGCTAAAGGCCTGTACGAACCACAATCATTTGGTTCAACTTGGGGCTGTGGAAGATGATTATTTTACAAAAAATCATTTCGACAGCATGCTGTCAAAGTTTAAGTCCGCCAAGGACAAAATTAAAAAAATTTGTGGCCAGGATGAGCTTTTTTCTAGGCTTGAGGAGGCTTTAAAGCACCTCGAGGATTACCTCGAGACAACATACATAGAAATTCAGGAAAGGAAAGCTGAAACCTTTCCCATAAGAATTAAAAAATTAAAAATGTTGCTCAGCAGAGTAGAAACAATGTCCGATCAAATAAATAATGAAAGGCTAAATAACAAATATAAGTCGAAAATAATAGAGCTCAAAGATGATGTTGAGATACACATTGAGCTAATGATTAATAAAATCAACATAAACAAAATAGATTAAGTAGAAGGTGGCGCTAGAATGGAAGAACTACCTACCCTACCAAAAATTGAGGTCCCCAATTTCTTTGGAAATTCCAAAGATTGGGACCATTTTCATGAACTATTTAAGAAGCTTGTGCATTCAAGGATGGATTTAAGTCCATCCTTGAAGCTAAGCTACCTTAAAAGTACTCTTAAAGGGGAAGCACGAAATGTGGTTTCCCATTTGTTGCTGGGCTCAGGCAACAATTATGATGCAGCCTGAGAGTTACTTGTAAAGCGGTATGAAAATAATAGAAAAATATTTTCAGATCAGCTGAATCGCCTCATTGAAGTTCCAAAAATAAATTTGGACTCATATAGGCTTTTAAAAAATACAATTGATTCTATAAATGAATCAATTTATATGATACGTCTTAAAGCAAATCTGACCGAAGAATCAGACTGCATTTTTGCGCATATAATTATAAATAAATTTAATATTGAGGCTCTACAACAATATGAGGGCCAAGTAAAAAAGTCGAATGAAATCCAAAATTTAAAAGATGTCATAGAATTTTTAGATCAATGACTTAGTTCATTGACATCATTTGGTAATGAATCAACAACAAAAAAAATAATAAAAAATTACCCAAATAGCCAAACATGCCCGATGTGCAAAATGCCCGGGCATCAATTAATTGGTTGCTGTAAATTTAAATCATTAAGTCCAAAGGAAAGAATGGACGTGATTAAAAAACTGAATTTGTGCTACAGATGTTTAAAGCACAGTTCAAACATCAAATGTACATGCGAGCTAGTATGCTCGTATTGTCAAAGATTTTCACACCATAGCATGTTGCATTTTAAAAAAGAGAATGTAAATACATGCATGACCTCTGAACCAGCGCTGTTGGCCCCGGCGTATGTTCAGATTAAAGGTCAAGATGGTGAATTCGGAAAATTTAGAGCATTGATTGACAATGGGTCACAAAGCACTCTGATTTCTGAAGAAGCGGCACAAAAACTTAAGTTGCCAAAAATAAAAGCGCACACTGAAATAAGTGGAGTATCACCAACAGGTGCCTGTGTTTCAAATCACAAATTAAAATTGACCCTTAAAAATAATGGTAAATATTCAAAAGAATTTAACACAAACGCCATTATTTTACCAAAACTTATGAAATGTCTCCCCCAAATAAAATTATTATAAATAAGTCGGATTGGAAAGAATTCTACTTGGCGGATCCCAATTTCGATAAACCTGGTCGAATTGACCTTGTTATTGGTGCGGATTTATATCCACAAATTTTACTACCGGAGATAACCAAAAAAGGTATGCTTCTTGGGCAAAAAACAATCTTTGGATGGACAGTGTCAGGTTGCACAAAATCCAGGGGAAGTAAATCAATTGTAGCAACCAGTATCGAGCTAAAACATATGGACCGATATTGGGAGGTAGAAGAAGAGGATAACAATGATTTAGAGACAGAAATATGTGAAAAAAATTTTAAAAAACATACAAAAAAAGATTCGAATGGAAAATATATTGTCGCTATACCATTTAAAGAAGACATAACATTAGGAGACTCAAAGAATCAAGCAATGGCTCGGTTCATGAACTTAGAAAAAAGATTACAAAAAAATGAAAAACTTCGAGATGAATATTCAAAATTTATGAAAGAATATTTGGACTTAGGACATATGGTCGAAGTAAATGATGAAGGAAAGTATTACCTTCCTCACCAAGCTGTTATCAGAGAATCCAGTCTCACAACAAAATTAAGAGTAGTTTTTGATGCTTCAGCTAAAACCAGTAATAAGAAAAGCCTAAATGATATTATGTGGGTTGGACCAAGAGTTCAAAAAGATATTTTTGATATTATCATAAATTGGCGTAAGTGGGAATATGTGGTGACATCGGACATTGAAAAAATGTACCGACAAATTAAAATAAAAAATAACGATCAAAAATATCAATATATATTGTGGAGGGATGACCCAAAAACGAAAGTTAATACTTACAAACTAACTACGGTTACTTATGGTACCGCTTCCGCCCCATATTTAGCAACTAGAGTATTAGCAGATATAGGTGAAAATTGTGAAAACAAAATGATTGGGGAAATAATAAAAAATGATTTTTATATGGACGACCTCATGACAGGCGCAAATTCAATAGAAGATGCCATAACCATAGTTGAATTAATCTCTAAGGAGCTATCGAACTCTGGGTTTAGTTTGAGAAAGTGGGTTTCAAATAAAGCAAAAATATTAGAAATGGTAGAAAATTCAGGAGATAATAAAATAGTTAGCATCAGAGAAGATGAATTTATAAAAACCTTAGGGCTACAATGGGACCCTTGCAAGGACGAGTTTAAATTTACAGTATGTTGTACTGAACCTAAAATATTAACGAAAAGATTCGTCTTGTCCACATTATCAAAAATATTTGATCCATTAGGTTGGTTGGGACCGGTAACAATTGTGGGAAAAATCTTCATGCAAAAATTGTGGACAGCAATAATCAATTGGGATCAAGAGCTAGGTAATGAAGATCGTAAGGAATGGGAAGAATATAAATCAGGGTTAGAGGCGTTGGAGCAAATAAGGGTCCCTAGATGGATTAATTTTAAAGTCGAATTATGTATTCAAATTCATGGCTTTGCAGACGCTTCGGAAAAGGCTTATGCGGCAGTAGTATATGCGAAGGTAGGATCGGAGGTGATCATAATCGCTTGCAAAAGTAGGGTGAATCCGATAAAAAATAGAAAAACTATTCCAAAACTAGAATTATGCGCAGCACACTTGCTTAGTAAGTTAATGATGCGCATAATGGAAACCATGAAAAATTACAAAGTAGAACTATATGCATGGAGTGATTCAACCATAACGTTAGCCTGGATTAAAAATGGGTTAAATAAGATAAAATTTATCAGGCGTAGAACAGATGAAATTCGGTCATTAAAAAATGCTGAATGGAATCATATAAGATCCGAAGATAATCCAGCAGAGGAATTAGCGCAAATCAATTGGTAAATTGCAATCTTTGGTGGAGAGGGCCAAAATGGTTGACTGAGCCAAAAAGTCAGTGGCCACAGCCGCTAATCATGGAGGAATCCTTAATATTAAATACGCTAATAGAAACCAAAGATGACGCGATTTACGACTTGATGCAAAAGTTCTCTTGCATGCATAAATTAACACGAGTGATAGCTTACGTAAAACGATTTTTAAAGATACAAACAAGAACGAATTCTAACACAAAGTTTTTAACAGCAAAAGAGTTAAAAGAAGCTGAAATAATCATAATTAAAAAACATCAGGAGTGGCAATTTAACAAAGAAATACAGTACCTTAGAAAAAATAAAGAGATTGAAATTAGCAGTAAAATAATAGGTCTCAACCCTATTGTAGAGTTTTTAGATACTAATGGAATACTTCGGGTAGGTGGAAGACTGCAAAACTCTAAAGCGGCATTTGACGTCAAGCATCCTATAATTTTAGACAAAGGTAGCATTTCGACTTTGATAATAAGGGATGCTCATAAAAACACTCTTCATGGAGGTATAAATTTAATGAAAAACTATGTTCAATGCAAATATTGGGTATTTGGGTTGAAAAATTTATTAAAAAAGCAACTACGAGAATGTGTAAAATGTTCAAGGTATCGCAAAAACACCGGAGAACAAATAATGGGAAATCTACCTGATTACAGAGTAAACATATCGTATCCTTTCTTGAATACGGGGATCGATTATGCAGGGCCATACCTAATAAGATGCTCCAAAAATCGCGGTCAAAAAACATTTAAAGGATATATTGCGGTTTTTGTTTGCATGGCCACAAAGGCTATCCACTTAGAAGTGGTTAGTGACTTAACGTCTGATGCCTTTCTAGCAGCATTTAAGCGGTTTCTTGCTAGAAGGGGAAAATGTGCAAACATATATTCAGACAATGGAACAAATTTTATAGGAGCGTCAAGAAAATTAGACGAGGAGTTAGAAAAGGCCTTAAGGGAAAATAGTAAAATAGCAGCGCAATTACAGAAGGAAAGAATTGAGTGGCATTTTATTCCCCCGGCAAGCCCCCATTTCGGAGGAATATGGGAAGCAGGAGTAAAATCAATGAAGTACCATTTAAAACGAGTAATTGGGGACAATGTACTAACATATGAAGAAATGTCTACATTACTTTGCCAAATAGAAGCAGTTTTAAATTCAAGGCCTTGGTACTCATCCAGCGAGGATGTAGACGATAATGAGGTGCTAACTCCTGGTCATTTTTTTATTGGAAGACCGCTATTAGATGCAATCGAACCCAACGACGAAACTGGGAAAATTAATAATTTAGATAGATGGAGATTCCTTCAGAAAATAAAAAGAGATTTTTGGAATAAATGGAAGGATGATTATTTAAATACTTTGCAACAAAGATACAAATGGAAAAGAAATTCTTCAAATATAAAAAAAAGTCAAATTGTTATATTAAAAGATGATAGTTGCCATCCAGCAAGGTGGCCTCTAGGAAAGGTTGAAGAAGTCCATAAAGGAAAGGACGAAAAAGTCAGAGTTGTTAAGCTTAGGGTGCAAGAGAATTTTGTAACCAGACCATTAAATAAAATTTGCCCCCTAGCTGGTGTAAATGACCTAGATGACGCAGAAGCACGTCAAAATAGATCCTACCCGCCCAAAGCAAGAAGTAGTGTTAGATTGTCTAAGCTGGGAGTGATGCTGGCCTTAATAATGCTTTCATTATGCTGTCAGCTAACGAACGCAGCACCAGCAATCAGAGATTCAAAATATGGTTTTGAAGAAATTTCCAAATCCTCGTCCGTATATTTAGATCCGATGGGAGACATAGAAGTGGTTTCATCCTCATGGAATTTAGTAATATTCTACGATATGGAAGCATATTTCGAGATGATCCATAAAGGAAAAAACATAATCACCAAAATGAGATCAGTTTGTGAAAAACTTCATGGGTTTGAAGATCAGTGCTACCTTATTTTAGACAACACACTCAAACAGATTTTAGAGTTGGAGGAAAATAATAAACTCTTCATGACTCACAATAAATCGAGGCAAAAGCGGGCACCGTTTGAATTTATAGGATCTTTATACCATATTTTGTTTGGAGTAATGGATGAAGATGATCGGGTTCAAATGGAAGAAAATATGAAAAATTTGTTAAGCAACCAAGAAAATTTAAAAGAGTTAAGCAACAAACAAACTTCGTTAGTCGAATCTACTACCAATATTCTAAAGAAAACTACGGAAGAAGTCAATGCAAACTTCAGAAGTATGAACAAAAGAATAGAAAATATGACTGTAATACTGCAAGAGTCATATTACGTATACAAAGAGTCTATTAAATTCTTTATGGTAACAAAGGAATTGAGTAGTTTGATCGAGGAATGCGAAAAAATTCAAGCAGGCATCATAAGCCTGTTGATTGATATTAACCATGGAAGGCTTAACACCAATATATTACGTCCGAGTCAGCTTAGAACTGAAATAGCTAGAATTAAGGACGTTCTATCTGAAAATTTGATTCTTCCAGGGAAAAGATCAGGTACAGAATTAAAGGATGTGTATACCTTACTTACTGCAAGAGGGTTATTCGTAGACAAAAAACGGTTCATCAATGCGAAAGTTCATCTGTTGCGTCGAAACTGTTCAGGGTTATTCCTGTTCCAGTTAGAGCAGAAAATCAAACTATTCTAGCTCAAATTGACTCGGAATATTTGGTGTACAACTTTGAGATAGATTCATACCACCTAATGACGGAGGCTACAATTAGTAAATGCCAAAAGTGGAAAACAAGCAAAAGAGTTTGTGACGGCAGCTGGCCATGGAGCAATGGCAATGATAATAGTTGTCAGTTAGGTCCCCTTAAACCTAATAGACCTTTCAATTGCATTTACAAACCTGTCTTATCATCAATTTCCTTTTGGGCAGAACTAGAAAAAAGAAGTAGTTGGTTGTTTAAAGTTGAGGAAAACACTAAGTTGAGGCTCCAATGTGGCCAATCCAAAATTCAGATCATTGATTTGCCGGAGCAAGGCATATTGACAATCAATTCAGAATGTACAGCTCGGACCGATGATAAAATTCTAATTGCTCAGCATATTATTGAAACTGAAAGTCAAGAGCCAATAGCTTCGGCTTATATAGGAGAAATAAAGGAAATTCCGAGAATTGCTTGGGACCCTCTAAAGCCTCCTGTTATTAATCATACAGCCGAAATAGCTCACCTGGCCAAACAAATAGAACATTTGAAAGCACAAAATTTAGAACTAAAAAATATCGATTTTCATCATGTGTCAGGTCATAGCTCTTTAATTTTAGTAATACTAATCATTATTGTACTGATTATATCCTATTTAAGAAAATTAAAGTTGAAAAGACAATTGTTGGCTATTGCATTGCCAACCCCAATGCCAAATGTTTAAAAAAAAAGTTGATTTTA
This sequence comes from Drosophila monieri, assembly GCA_035047585.1. Classification (NCBI taxonomy): domain Eukaryota; kingdom Metazoa; phylum Arthropoda; class Insecta; order Diptera; family Drosophilidae; genus Drosophila; species Drosophila monieri. Next base: position 18,115,614 of record JAWNPJ010000001.1, read on the forward strand.
TATGTTTATTATATAATATAATAATTTGATACGATAGTTAAGTGATAAATCTAATACCAATAAGAAATAAAATAAATAAAAATTACAGTCCACTAAATAATCGAATAAAAATATATATAGATGTAATTAAGGCTCTTTTGTGGCCCCTTGAAGGATGTTCAAACATTATGTTGAACATGAGAGCTAATATCTTAAGCAATGTTAAAATATTTCAAAATATGAGTTAAAAATATACAGTGAACTATATATTGTTATCATAATAATACAAAAGCCAAAATACACATATACATACATGCATACTAATTCTAAAAAATATAAAATGTGCACCAGTTTTTGTGGCCCTTTGCAGAATGTTCAAGCATTGAACACGATTAGAATCCAAAGATAGAGTCTCAAGGGATCGGAGCCATGGAAATAAGAGATAGGCATGATTTGAGACCGATCCCCTGCAGCCTAAGTACATATGTTCATATGTGGTGCACTTGAAGCACTTAGAAAAGGGTCACATAGCATGTCAGCGTAGAGTTCGTTGATAAGTATTTTTAAATAGATTTAAGATTTTCATGTATCTTTCTTATAAGAGAATGGAAATAAATAAAAACAGTTTTAAAACGGAACTCATTGGAGTAATACCTAAATTATTGGGCTCCTCTTAACCGTGTGCTAGCTGCGTTCTAACTAAGACTCCGTTTCCGCTGAGTGCTTTGCCATGCGGTATTTCGCCCAATCGGTAGTATCTTTAACCTCTTATATTAAAGTTGTATTTGCTTGTCAGGAGTTTTTCCACCAGAACCATGAAATCTATTTTATTTTCGGAGAGAAATTGAGTCAACTCTAGTTTATGCCATAAGACACCATTGGCATTCGTAAAACCTGCTTCAATTATTTAGACTGCTACGAGCAACAAGCTCTTTTTGTCGGACAAACATCATAGTTTTTATTTTCCGTGTCCTTTAATGTTTCTTGTTGATCATTTTTGTAGGTTCGGCTGCAGTTTTCATTCCAGATTGTAGAGCGACGTCATAGGATTTGCCGTTGTAGGTGTTTAAGGAGCCGAATTTTCTGGCTATATTTGCCTATATATTTTTCCGATATCGTACAACAGAAAAAAAGTTGGCAATGATTTGACTAAATTGGTAGAATGATTTTCCTTTTAGCACTTATCTTATAATAAATAGTGACTTACTGTTTAAAAAATCTCAAACGAGGATCTCGTAGCTTTGGCGAAGAAGTCGTCTGGCATCGTTTTTGATTCCATGGACTCGTATGTTTTGATAGCGAGTTGCTGTCACATGTTACTCTTGAGCTCCTTCTAGACCACACAGCCCCTAAAGTTCACAAAACCAATCAATAGATTAAGGGCACCACCCGACAGAAAGTCCATCAAAATCGTTCAGTTTCTTCTAAACCTTCGGTAGCTTGTCAAAGAGCATCCTGCTAATAGTACGCAGGAAATAAAATACTTTCAACGTTCACAAGCATTGCCCCTAAAATAAAAATAAAGAAAGAAAACTTCTAGATGCCCACCATGAAATTAGACAGGAGATCTCGAGATAAATTCGCAACTATAATATATTTTATATTTGTGGCCAAGGCAAATACCTCTTATAAACATTCCAAAATTATAGGGAATATATAAAATAAATATATAATAATAGGGATATAATAAGCATGTAATCCTGAATGGTCCATAAAACTTACATGAAAAAAATGTGATACCTCAAATCCGCTCCTTCTGTTTCATTCCAAGTTCAAAAAAATTAAAAAATTTTTATCTGGGCGTAAAAAATAAAATCCACTTTTTAGTTCAAATTCAACGGTTCAAGTGAAATTGCCGTTTAAGTCTCACTTTATTTTCATACTACAAAGTCGTTGAGCTTTGCGCATGTCAATTAAAAAATACACTCTCAGTTTAATTATGAGGGTTGAAGAGCACCTCAAGCTACTTGATATTTCCATTATTAAAGTGCCTGCAATTATTCTCCGCCTGAACATTTTTTTTAAATGTTAACTAGAATGAAAATAATTTTTTTATTTTTTTGGTAAGTGTTTTTTTTCGCTTATGTTTTCAATTTTAAATAAATTATACTTTAATATTCGATGAAACAAAAAAAAATATTTTGGTAGAGTATTGTTGAGTACACGGGTATTTTCTTTTCGTGTGAACTTATGTAAAAGGGAGAAGGAATCATTTCCGACCCCATACTCCATAACCCCTCCATATATTATTTTTCAGTAAATTTTATCATAAATATATATTTTGTTTTTTTGTTTTTTGTTTAGAATAAAAAAACCTTCCTCAGCTTAACTAGAAAGACCAGAACATTAATACGACTATTGAAGTAATTATGACATTGACTTTTATTATGACTAAATAAGTTTTGCGACAATCTCGATAATATAGAAGAGATAATTTCAGTGTTAGCTTGGTGGTGTAAGTAGGGAAGTGATTCCAATGAAGGTTGAAAATCAGTCTTAAGATTTTATTTTGTGTGTCTTGCAGCTTGTTTCAGGACACTTGGCTATGATAGACTAAACTGATGCACCATAAAATATACCAGCTTGGAAAATTAACCTGAAAAAATCATATTGTTCTCCAGACTTCTGTTCTGTTTCCAGAACGAGAATTTCTTTAACAGTTCCTATTGGACGTCTGTATCTCAAAGTTTTTTATTGGCTTAAAAAAAAGAGTTAATTTTTTTAGTGAAATATATTGACCCAGTCTTCTCTCGGTTAAGCATAATGTTCCACTTGGAAAAATATTTGTTAAATGATTCAAATCCTCTTTGGAGGCTTCTATTAATATCCCTGAGTATAGCCCAGAGCAAAGTTTTTCTGTATCTTCTGCGAAAATGTAGGAATTACAGCGGGGTAATGTAACGATCAGTTGCAGTGTGGAGGTAGCATCGTTGGGGTTTCGGGCGAGAAATAGGGTTGCACGCGGTGGCCGGCCAAATCTCGTCGGCTAATAGGTGGGTTCTTTAGAGCTCAATTCTCTCTCCCTGATGCTGCCTTGGTTATTCTTTAAAAGCAATCTTTACGTTCCTAAAAGGTATACTTCCCCTATCTCTTATTTCTACCAACAGTTCAATATTTTCTCTAGCTGCGCATAACTATAACTTATCGTTGCTATTACCACTAACCATACAACATATATACCATCCATTTCATACAACGAAAATGGACGCAAATATTTCTTGCGACAGGCCCCAGAGAGAATTTTACTCTCATTCTTACGCTCATTATCTCACTGAAAATTTTTGGTTGTTCAGTCGCTGAGCGGCGACCTTTTGATTGATCTTTGTATATGTATTTGTATTTGTAAATTGATCTTTATATGTATGCGTGCTCACACATTCACATACAAGGTTTCATGTGTGTGTGTTCGATTTCGTTTTGAAGACACCAAAAATTTAGATTTTTGTAACATTTCAGGCTCAGGATGCACCCCTCAGCGACTGAACAACCAAAAATTTTCAGTGAGATAATGAGCGTAAAAAAGAGTGTAAGAATGAGAGTAAGATTCTCTCTGGGGCCTGTCGCAAGAAATTTTAGCGTCCATTTTCGTTGTATGAAATGGGTAGTCTATATGTTGTATGGTTAGTGCTATTACCCAAGCTTATTACGGCTAGATATATACTTATATGCTTAATAATGTGTGATTCTAATTGGTAAATAAGATCAAAAATAAACATCGTGTTCGAAAAGAAATACATTGTGAATCGTTGAAGCACTGATTATTGATCTCTTTCGGATCCGGCTGAAATAAGGCTCGAGGAATCTGCTTCATTCTTCTTTTCACAGTTTATTTTTTTTGCACAGCCTCGGATTCAAGGGTGGTATACAGGACAAACATCTAGTTGCTGAAGCTCATTAGGCCGGAGTACGAAAAATTTGACAGGGTAATGATCGGGGAATTCCGGATCGCTCCAATTGGTTTGGCTACGTTTAAAGTTTACTCACCACTTTTATCCGCAACGAGCTGTTGAAGCGCAGGAGGGCAGTCTTGCCTGTTAAGTGTGAACGTTACGTGTTTGCATTTTTGTTTGTTAATTTTGATTTCCAAGTCGGATAGCCATTTCTCCACTGCCACTAGGTGTTTAGCAAGTTGCGACGTTGCTTGCTTGGGGCATCTCGAGCTGTTTAGGATCGCTGTGTCATCAGCAAAAGTGGATGTGGTGAGTTGCATGCTCGTTTGGATGTCCGCAGTGTAGATAAGGTAGAGTGTTGGTCCTAACACGCTGCCTTGAGGAACTCCGGCACTGATGATGTAATCATCGGACATGGCAGCATTACATCTTACTGAGAATTTCCTGTTGTAAAGGTATGACTTCAGAAGTTGGTTGGCAGCATTTCTGTTATTTTATGCATTAAATCTTTAAACCATACTCTGTCGAAAGCTTGTGATACGTCCAGAAATATCGCAGTGCTGTACTCCCTTTGTTCGAATGCATTTCGGATTTCTGAAGTTATGCGGTTGACTTGCTCGATGGTTCCATGTTTTTCTCGAAAACCGAATTGATGAGTCGGGATTTTGTTGAGTGTTCTGAGATATGGGGTAATATGTGCCAAGAGGCATTTTTCGAAGAGTTTTAATAGACACGTTAGTAAACTAATGGGTCTATATGATGAAGCAATTGTGCGGTCTTTGCCAGGTTTTGGTATCATTTGATGATCGACTTTTTCCATCTCTCTGGGAAGTGTCCATGTCTCGTTATTGCATTGAAGAGTTGGCAAATAGCTCGAACTGCGCAGAGAGGAACTTCGATAATCATTTTTGGTGATATTAGGTCGCATCCTGGAGATTTTTTTGGGTTGAGTTGTTCATTTATGATTTTGAGTAACTTATGTGGTTTGAATACAATTGGATCATACGTAGATGCGTCGATATCTGATGTTGCTGGCAGTGAGATCCCGTTTGATGCTGTGTTGGGCTGGAATACATTTGAAGATGTTCTGCAAATCTCTCGGCTCTTTCTCCGTCGCTGCGCGCCCAGTTGCCTGTGGATGTCCTAATTGGTGTTGCAGATTCTAATGGTGCGCTGAGTGATGAGTGTGCTCTCCAAAGTGGGAACTTGGAGCTCGTTGCAGATAACTGCTCTATGAAATGTTTTTGGGACCTTTCTTCTTCTTGAAGGAGTGCAGCTGTGAGCCTCAGTGTAGCATCTTTTAATCTTTGTTTTGCAGATGGTGATCTGTTGGATTGCCAGTCTCGCCGTGAGCGTCGCTTTGCTTGAACAAGCTATTCTATTTTAGCGTTCGTGTATCTATGATTGTACGAGGTTGTTTGAGTTTGTGGGGTTGATATGCGAGCTGCTGCAACCAAGACGGATTCAAGGGCGTTTGTGGATAAGTTTATATCAGCTTCGTCATTCAAACGTGGATTCAACTCGATGTGCGAACTTACATATTTTTTGTACTTGAGCCAGTTGGTTTTATTCGTTGTTAGTCTGAATGGATTTTCTACCGCAACTGGATGTAGATTTAGTTAGAGGAGTACAGGCGAGTGAACAGACGATAGATCTAGTAAGGAGTTGGCGCTTATCAGGTTGGATGTGTTTTGTGACTGCAAAGTCTATCACGTCTGGCAATTTTCTGGGATCTGTTGGCCAATATGTAGGTGTCCCAGGTGACACACAGTCTAGCTTGTTGCTTGGTTTTTTTATTGCGTTGAACAACTGCCTTCCCTTTGGAGTCACCAGTCGAGATCCCCTATAAATTGTTGGCTCAGAGAGTTAAAGTAGTCCATGAATTGGGATTCGGAAATTGTAAACCGAGGAGGCAGTATACGGCGGCAAGCTTTAGGGAGCGGTGATCCATCTGTACCTCTATGGATGTAGCTTGCATGTAGTTAGTGGCGAAACTATTGTGGAAGCAGTGCTTAATGCGTTTTCTAATCAGAATCCCGGTGCATCCGTGTGCTTTCCGGTCTGGGTGATTCGTGTTATAGAAGAAGTAGTCTCGAATTTGGAAATTGTATTTATTTGTAAGATGAGTTTCTGCGAGTAGCATTACATCGATATGGTTATTATTAAGGAATTGAGATAACTCGAGTTTTCGCTGTGAGACGCCGTTGGCGTTCCACAGTGATATACGGAGTGGAGCCATTGATTACTTTGTCTGGTTTTGAACAACAAGCAGCTCGATCAAAACGTTCTGGTTTCGCACAAGATCTTGTATAGTTGTCTGCATAAATGACATGAAGTCCGTCATACATTGTTGAAGATTACATATCATTGCTTCAAATGTGTCCGTAGACTGTTCTCCTGGTTGATGAGGGAAAACTGGTGATCGCGGCTTGGTGGGAGCGGTGCTTTTCAGACCCATTTTTAAAGCCGTTGCAAAGCTTTCGGTTTTGTCGGTGAACTCGATATAAGCTGAAGATTTCACGGATGTAGAGGGGAAGACATCACGCTTAGATTTAATAGGTGCAATGTGTGAGCGAGTAGTGGTCACTCTTTGGTGTGTACGACTTTTCAGTTCCTTGTAGACTGGACAGCCCCTGTGGTTAGCCGTATGGTTGCCTCCACAGTTTCCACTTTTTGCTGCTGGGATCCTGTTTGTTTTTTGGGAATTTTTGGAAGTAATGAAGTTCTCCACAAACAACGCATACTGGACGAAGCGTGCAGTAAGACCTTGTGTGGCCGTATTCCTGGCAATTATTACATTGCACCGGCCCATTTATTTTATGCGGCTCTTCTACGGTTATTCTGCGGTGTAGTAGGAACTGGAGAGTAAAAATTGGATGCACTTCATTTTTTTTCAGAGCCTTGGATTTGGTTTCGGGTTCAAGTTCTACCTTGAACAGAGGTTGAGGCTTTCTTTCTCTATTCAAAATGTTAGTAACATTTTTTACATTAAAACCTTTCTCCTTCAGTGCGCCTGTAACTTCAGCTGGTGTTACTTCCAGTTCAATACCTTTAAGAACTACTTGCTGGTCTTTACTGCTTTTTAATTGGTACGTGTAGAAGTTTTCATTGTTGCCGTTTAAATACTTTGACAACATTTTGTAATTTACTTCCGTTGTTGATGAACGGTCACTTCAGACTGGAAACGGCATTAATTTACAATTCGGTTTGGAAACTGGTCACACAAAAAAGTTTATGTAGAGAAGAAGAAGGTTCTAGAGGCGTCGGTTGCAAATTCGGCGTTCGAGTTTTTGCTTGCTTTTGTTATGACAGATGGCGAAATCAAGAGATTGAGCCAGTTCTATTTTCAATAAATACGGTTAATCATCATAAGGGAGTTTGGTCCTTCAGAGCCAGATTCGTTATTGTTAGTAACTAAAAGTAAAGCACCATTGCGATGGAACAACTCAAACGGCTAAAGGGAGTGAGGAGCCGTCTCAAATCCAGCCTCACCAAACTGCTACACACAGCAGAAAACTCTTCCGCATCAATCGGCGTTGACGCCGTGGAGGTACTGCTAGTCAGGCTCGCCAAGGTTTGGAATGATTTCGAACTTGCCGGAGATGATCTGAGCGTGCTTGACGACGTCGAGGGCTGGGTTGATCCTGCGGATGACTACGACCAGTATGAGGCGAAGTACATAAAAGCCCGTGCGCTTTTGTTTTCCCTCAAGCGCTCACAGGAGCCGACAACACCAACAACAACGAGACATGCAGAAGGAGACTCAATAGCTAACAACGACGCTATTTCTCGCTTAGTGCAGCAACAACAAGAGTTTTTCGAACGCCTAGGAGCAACTTCAACACCAACCCAGGCTGACGCCGCGGCGCCAGTAAGGGAGACAGAATTACCGAAAATTCACATAAAACCGTTTGGTGGCATTTACAAGGAGTGGCCAGCCTTCAAAGCACTGTACATAAGCACTGTACATAGCAAGCAACATCTGGGTAAGATACAAAAGTACCACTATCTAAAATCGTTCCTCGTGGACGAGGCTGCAAGTTTGGTACGCCATTTGCCGATTTCTGAGACGGCATATGACAACGCTTGGGAGCGCCTCAACGAGAGATACGATCGACCACGGCAAATTATTCACAACCTGTTGGACACCTTTATGGAGCTACCATCGACTAACAATGGAGAGGTATCCATATTGCGTAGCGTGTCAGATGGTGCAAATGAAGTCATCCGTGCATTGGACTCAATTGGCCATATGGACCGAGACTGCTGGGTTATCCATTTATTGCTGAATAAAATCGATCCAGAGTCACGCCGCAAATGGGTAGATGCAAGCCGTGCTTCAAATTCACCAAGAGTCGAAGAGTTCTTCAAGTTCCTGGACGCACGATGTGAAGAATTTGAGCTGTGTCAAAGCGATCCTGTACCGAAACAGGGTGGTAACAACAAGAAGACAAGCAGAGCCATGGTAACTGCTGCGCTGACAAAATGCGTGAATTGTAATGCGGATGGGCATCAACTGTCTAAGTGTCCTCAATTCATTGGTTTGTCTATCGACCAACGCCGTTCTTTTCTAAAGCACAAATCTCTCTGCTTTAACTGTCTCAAACCAGGTCACAGGTCATCAAACTGTAGCTCAAGGTACAACTGTCAGCAGTGTGGCAGCAGACACCACACACTCATACACACGCATGCTATGCAGACCAACAAGGGTCAAATCACATCCACGTCTTCAAGCGATCGCAAGGATCCAGACACGACATCGGTGACTGCGAGTCACATGTCACAGGCACTACTCACGCCAACCCTATTGTCACATGGGCAAGTAGGACGAACATGTACCTTGCCAACTGCATTGGTACACATCCGCAACTCTCAAGGCACATACACAAACTGCCGGGTGCTACTCGACACGGGCTCGGAGTTATCATATGTATCGGAACGCTGTATTAAGGCACTGGGTCTTAGTCGGGCTCCTGGCCGGATTCTCATTTCCGGCATTTCTTCAATCAAGGCTGATACCACGAGGGGATTCAGCACACTCACGATCAAGTCTCGAGTTTCTGATCACTCGCTACAAGTAAAAGCTCATATTCTAGGAAAAATCACATCTACGCTGGCAAGGGAAAACATCGATGCATCTGCGCTTGAGATCTTCAATGGGATTCCGCTTGCAGACACGGAATTCAACTCGGCATCGCCTATAGACGTTCTATTAGGCACCGATTCTGTATGGGCTATTTTAACCGGCAACAGGAAGCTGGATGCGCAAGGCAACATAATAGCTATTTCAACAATCTTTGGATGGGTTATCACATCGATTGCGTATCAAAATCCATCAATCACCACGTCATTTTTGTCTACAGTCGATATCCATGCTACTCTACAAAGGTTTTGGGAAATCGAGGACTCCCAAATCACCACTCACCATGATCCTGAAAATGTTAAGGTTGAAGAGCATTTTCAAACCACGCACTCACGCGACTCCAAGGGAAGATACACCGTAGAGCTTCCATTCAAGGATGCAGATCCTCAATTCACTGACACTCTGCAGGGAGCAACCCAACGCTTTGCTTCTGTGGAGCGCCGTCTACATAGAGACACAGATCTGCACGCACGGTATGTACAATTCATGCAAGAGTATATTTCGCTAGGCCACATACGCCAATTGAACCCTGACGAAATTCTCACCAACGATGGAAGGGTATTCTATATGCCACATCACCCTGTACTTGGAAAGAAACTACGAGTAGTTTTTGACGGTTCATTCCAAGATTCTTCTGGTCAATCTTTAAACGACACCCTGAACGTTGGGCCGAGCATTCAACGAAACCTGTTCGATGTATGCGTACGCTTTCGTTTACATAAATACGTTTTTTCTGCGGACATTATCAAGATGTTCAGGCAAATTTGGATCAACAAGCATCACCGCAACTATCAACGTATCGTTTGGAGAGAACATCCTTCAGCTCCACTTCTACATTACCAACTCTGCACTGTAACCTATGGCACTGCGTGTGCACCATTTCTGGCTGTACGGGTTCTTGAGCAACTGGCCAGAGACTACCAACATTTGTATCCAACTGCTGCGCGCATTCTTCTTGAAGATTTCTACGTTGACGACGTTTTAACAGGAGCTGACACCGAGGAAAAGCTTCTACAATACAAACAAGAACTAATTCTACTAATGTCATGTGCTCAAATCGATCTTGGAAAATGGATTTCCAACAGCAACCGCGTTGTCGACCCTGAGACAACAATCACAAACAACACATCATACAGTCCACTCGAAACTACGAACAAGGTTTTGGGAACACATTGGCATACAAGGTATCTTTGCCCAGCGAGGGAAAGATTACAAAACGGCAAGTTTTATCAGACGTGTCTCGCATTTTCGACCCACTTGGATTGCTGGCTCCAGTGGTTATTCAATTCAAAATCCTGTTCCAAGAACTTTGGGTTCTCAACTTAGACTGGGACAGCCCGCTACCGCTCAGCCTGGAAGATTGGTATCTCAAATGCAAACACGATATCAACACGCTCAATGAACTTGAGGTTCCACGCTACATTGGCAACTCTACTGACACAATTGAATTGCATGCCTTCTCGGACGCATCTATAAAAGCCTACGCCGCTGCCGTTTACAGTAGAGTCACTCTCCCTGATGGTAACATACAGGTTACTCTTATAGCTGCAAAGACTCGTGTTGCACCGCTCAAAACACAATCACTTCCACGCCTGGAATTGTGCGGCGCACTGCTACTAAGTCGACTCATCAACTCAGTCAAGGCTGCACTGAAAAACTACAACGTCACTGTTTACGCCTGGTGCGACTCTACCATTGTTTTGGCTTGGCTCTCGCACACACCTGCCAAACTAAAGACTTTCGTCGCAAACCGCACTGCCGAAATCCTCAGCATCATTCCACGAGATCACTGGCAACATGTCAAATCAGATGACAACCCTGCTGACTGCGCTTCAAGAGGCATGCTAGCTGCTGACTTAGTAAACCACTGACTTAGGAAAACACCTAGCACTCCACATTCTAGTCTTGTTTCAGATGAACAAGTCCAGGCTGAAGTAAAGGGCTCCGCCTTCACGACAATCACATACAACACTGAAACCTCACTATTGGGCCAACTGATCGACCGTGTCTCCTCATGGCCAAAGCTACTTCGTATTCTCGCCTACGTTCTCAAGTTCATCCGACGCAATCGCGGAAAATCCAACACCGCTACGCTGACATTTGAGGAAATCCATGACGCACGGATCCTGTACCTGCGCCATGCCCAAGACGAATTCCAAGCTGACTACAAGCGACTCCTCAACCAGAAAGATTTGGGACACAAATCAAAATTGCGCACCCTCTCACCGCAAATCGACAAACATGGACTCCTGCGAGTGGGTGGCCGCTTAGGTAATTCCGAACTGCCAGCGGATGTGCAGCATCCAATAATTCTGCCCAAATCTCATCGCATAACGAAGCTCATTCTGGAACATGAGCACCGGATTCACTTACATCCTGGTGTATCGGCGTTATTCGTGATCGCACGCCAACGCTACTGGGTATTTGGCGCACGCAACCTCATTCGAAGGATCACGCATGACTGTCTAAAATGCTTCAGACAACGCCAACACACATCTCACCAATTCATGTCAGATCTGCCGTCTGTCCGGGTTCGACAGGCATTTCCGTTTGCAAACACTGGCTGCGACTACGCCGGGCCAATCACCCTCAAGGTCCACAAGGGACGAAATCCACGCAAAGAAAAGGGTTACATCTGTCTATTCGTATGCCTAGCCACTTCTGCCTTGCATTTGGAATTGGCTACAGATCTTACAACCGATACATTCTTGGCGGCCCTCAGACGATTCATCTCTCGCCGCGGAAAATGCTCGCAAATGTATAGCGACAACGGGCGAAACTTCGTCGGGGCAAAAAGGGCATTAAACGAAATGCAAACTCTTCTGAAGTCAGACGAACACAACAACGCCGTACTGAAGGCCCTGGCAGACGAAGGAATCAACTGGAATTTCATTCCCCCCCATGCACCACACTGGGGTGGCAAATGGGAATCAGCTGTGCGCTCTGTCAAATTGCATCTTCATAGAGTCATTGGCAAGAATGTCCTCACCTTTGAGAAAATGCACACACTTCTCGCCCAAATAGAAGCTGTGGTCAACTCACGTCCACTATTCTCAACTTCGGACACTGAGGTCAACTATCTGTCGCCAGCACACTTCCTCATTGGTCGTCCCTACACGACCGTACCAGAAGGCGATCTATCAAATGTACCAATCAACCGTTTGGATTATTGGCAACAGACTCAAGCTATGCTGCAAGGCTTCTGGAAACAATGGCACATGGAATATCTTACATCACTCCAGCATCGGCCAAAGTGGATGAACAAATCGGTCAACATTGCCAAGGATGACATCGTGCTCCTTAAGGATTCTCACACCCCGCCAGCAGCATGGGCTCTCGGAAGAGTCATCGAAACATATCCAGGGAAGGATGGAATGGTCCGCGCTGTACGACTTAGGACTCCAACTGGAGAAACCACCCGTCCAATTGTCAAGATCGCCCTATTACCAAATTCTGAAACAGTGTTTCAGGGGAGGCCGGGATGTTGATGAACGGTCACTTCAGACTGGAAACGGCATTAATTTTTAAATTCGGTTTGGAAACTGGTCACACAAAAAAGTTTATGTAGAGAAGAAGAAGGTTCTAGAGGCGTCGGTTGCAAATTCGGCGTTCGAGTTTTTGCTTGCTTTTGTTATGACAGATGGCGAAATCAAGAGATTGAGCCAGTTCTATTTTCAATAAATACGGTTAATCATCATCCGTATTAGTCTGAACTTTTGTTTCGTGAATATTTCCCTTTGTTAATGGTATTATGTGGAAATTGTCTCGTCCGTTAAGATTCAGTATTGAGCTTACGAGAGCATTAGAACTTTTCTCTCAAATGTAAATCGGCGGCGGTTTGGGCTTTTTATTGTCCCCTACGATGTGTTCAGGGGGTATTTCGTCGGATTTATCTGCCAAAATATCAAACCATTTTGCTTCTATGGGCTTCTCTGGGGTGGATTGTTTTGAGCTGCCGCGAGTTATTTTAGCAGAATTACCAAGTCTAGAGTTCTGCGGGCTGAGCTTACGTTTTATTTGTATGTACCGATCCTTGGCAGTCTGTACGGCCGAACATTGTTTTGAGGATTATTTGCTTGCACAGCAGATTTAGTTGTTGCAGTAGATGGTATTGCGCGAACAGTCGATACTATTGTAGTTGTTGTATAAGTTGCCGTTGCAGTTGCTAGTGACCGTGGCTAAGCATGTTGGCATGAGGGAAGGGTATGAGGTTTTGTCCAACAAGAGCGGTTGAGAGCAAGAGCGCGCCCTGCCTAGCGTTGTTGGATTAAGTTCATTACTCGGGCTTGGGGCTATAGATCACGGTTGGGTAGTTTTTGTTGGGTTAGCGGTCGCTTGGTCTTGGGTTGGAACAATTGAGTGGTATGCGTTGTTTCGTTGCAGAGAGAGCCGACGGTCGTCTTGCTGACGTTGGAGCACCGTATGAGTGTCGAATTCACTCATAGCTTAATGTTTTGAATTTTCTTCTTGTTTATTTACACAAAAAGTACGAAGTTCATCGCACTGAGCGCCTTTTCGCCCACTGTGTGTTGTTGTTTATAGCTTGCACTGCTTTTATTTAACTTATTTGTTGACGATAAGAAGATAGGAAAAAGAAGAAAGAAAACACGTCTGCACTCGCCGACGTTCCAATTTCAACTGATAGAATAGAACCACTTGAGAAATTAAAATAACTCCGGACACTATCTGCACTATTTCGGCATGCGGCTTCACTAGACCACCAGTTAGACAGACACCTGGTCCCCTATTTGCGTATTTATTGAGAACATTTATACCTAAAGTTTTAATGAGGGTTGTGTATTATATATATTATAAATTTGTATATTTTAAAAAATTGTATATTATAAATATTGACTTTATTAAGTAAATTTTATTTTTGTGCGGCACCGAGAGCCGTGATGTGTCTGCGCCTATCAACCAGTGCCCGGCCTTCACTGCTAGGTTACAGTCTAGCCTATTGACGGCGATGAGGTTCGACGATCATTTCCTAGAGCGAGGGGGCCATTTTCTTAAAGGCTCCATTTCTTAAAGGCTGCCAGGTCGAAAAACAAACGGGACTTAGGACTAAAAGTTTCTAAGAGGATGCCTGCTAGTTCTTTCTCCGGATGGAGAGGGTTGGTAGTCCCTGCCTTTGCCGTCAGCGTCGCTCGTGGTCCCTTTGACCGGGTACCCATATAGGTGGATGTCATGCTGCTCCGCCATCTCGTTAACAGTTATTGACTGTCCAACAATCGGATGAGAAGCCGTAAGTGCTGGGGACTTAAGTGCTTTACTGATAGCAATTACTTCAGCCTGGACGACAGTGCAGTTATTGGGGAGTCGGAAAGAGAGACACTTTTCTGTTTTCTGAGACACAGACGCTCACAATAAAAAAACAATAAAAATAAAAAGCTTTGATCCATCTGTGGAAATATAAAGGGAGCCCACTGGTCCCCGGGTATGTGCATTCCATTCCCCTTTAGATGGGATAAAGACTTTGTAGTTTGTTGAATGGTCGACGAGAATACAGTAGTCCGTACCCTCATCTGGCGTGAAGTGGTGCAGGTTTGGCTTGGTGTGACCAAATCAAGTTCTACTCCATTAATTCGCTTCTCGCAGTCTTATTGCCGGTAGTTTGGCTAATTTACCCCCTCAGTTCCACTGATAGTAGATAGCTTGGAAGCTTGGAGCCGTTAATGACCTCAATTATGTTCCTTATTACTTCGGCGAAAGATTAATTGGCACCTGTGTCTGCACCATTTTTTTAGCTAGGGGCGCTCCACCTTCACCTTAGATAGAGGCGTCTACTCCAGTCGGCTTCGACCGACTGAAAATCAGTCAAAACTTCTTTCACCCATCTATTGATCTCGGCTAGGTCCGGGTTGGTTTCCGCCAAGGAGCCCTGTCGACACAGGGAGTGAGAAGTAGCCGAACCGGGGGACCCCGCCGGTTCGAACCTAGGATCTTTTCCCCCCGCCGTTCGGTGTTATTCGTTTTGGATTTCGATGCCTTGCCATCCCCCCCCTACTCCGGCGTAACCCGCCTCCGGATATTGACCCTCTATGGGGAACTTATCCATCCCAGCATCTCCCTGGCCTCTATATACCTTGACGATCCACGAATCATTGATCCAATTTCCGGACTATATTTGGGTTGTTCGTTCTCAACTATGGTTTTTTCGGTACACATGCATCCCTCGGCATATGCTGTTCCACTTTGGATACGGGTAATATAAAGAAGAGAGTACCAGCGGCCTTCACGTGGAGAGTACAGTCGCACTACCAGCAGTGTACAAAGGTATGGCACGTAAAAGCTCACGTGTTGGCCGCCCTGTTGTAGTAGCCCCCTGTGTTATACCCGTTGAAGGCCAAGCCGTCTAGCATATTTAAATCTTGCAATAGCTGATAGCTGTCCCCGTTGGTGTTTATTGCGAGGTGAAAGCCAGATCGTAGTACACAGATAATGCTACCAAATTTTTCGTCCCAGTTACTCAGTATGTTAGTCTAAATAGCAGAAAGAATTTGTCTATTCACTCTTTCAAATGCGTTCGCCTGCGGTGAATAAAAGGCCGTGTTAATATGCCTAATATTGTACTTTTTTAGTAAGTCATTAAACGTTTTTAACTTTAACTGAACTCTATTGTCAGATACAACATAATCTGGAACTAGTAGGTTATTACAGACAATGGAATTACGTCTTCTGTTAAAACACGCTAGAGCGAATGATTTTAACATCACCTGCCAACATATTTTGCGTACCCTTCCGATGCTCTAGAAACTCGAATGGAATCCAGAGATGTAGGATAAGAGACCAACAGGCAAGGCGCGTTCTTAGATCTGCCTGTGTCATGAGCCATTATAACGAGGCATGATCTGTGCCTATTACGAAATCTTGTCTTTCAACATGAGCTCTAAGCTTTTAAATAGCCAATACAGCAACATAATACTCTTTTTCATTTACTGTGTATTGACGTTGACCACGGCTTAGTTTTTTCGACATGAATTTGGGCCCAGAAATAACACCAAAAGCTTATTTTTGGCAATGCCCCCTTTATTCTAGGTTTGGTTTGTTTACAAATATAATAATGGTGGGTCTCACCGGTGCTGATTCCTACATAAGGTCCTTAAGCCACGGATCACCGATCCTTTCACGCTCGATCTAAGCGAAGTAGATTGGGTCAATTCTTGTTAGAAACGGGACATCTTTTTGCTTTTCCTACTGTTGTGACAAAACACATTTTTTTCATATGCGGTGTTTCATAGTGAGCAAAGTTCTGCTCAGGGGCTTTTATATCTAAAACGACTAATCAGAGATAATTATTGAACTTCATTCATTTATTCATTTCTCAATATACTTTAAGTTATCTACGTGATCTAGGTTACTATTAAGCTATATTAATGGGTATGCTTGAATCTCTCATGGCTAGTAAATCCAATGCTCTCTTCCACCTCGGTTCTTACGTGCTTTTTCACTCTTTCTTCGATACTACTTGAACCAAAACGGGCCACATGCCAAGAAAGCTTGCAGAGATTCCAGGGAGAACTTGGGTAGATTCTAAGCTCGCTAAAGATGGAGCGGTAAAAGGAAAAGATAAATAACGCCCGTACATGCCGCCCCCGGAATGCTGGGATCAGCATGATAGTTCTAGGATGTCTTCAGTTTTCGGCGTGGTATGGGTGGAGATTGGCAATGGACACAGCTTAGAAAGAGATCGTTTGTAAGTTCCAGAGACGGTCTTCAATAAAGCGACGCGAACCAGTCCATCTTTTCCAGGATGTAAATCGATTATGCGACCCATCTTCCATTCGTTTCGGCGCTCCATCGATGCCAGAATTGCCTAGGTAGCCGTTGAGCACCGTGGACAATTCTTCATAGGCCATTGCAGTGGCTTTGAAGGAACGATACAGATGACTCTTAGCTGCCTTTACGTTGGCCTCCCACAGTCCGCCAAAATTAGGACTGTGAGGTGGATTGAAGTGCAATTGGATTCCACGTGGATTCCATGTTCAAGGAATTTCTAAACTCCTTTTTCCGAAGGAAGAGATGCGAAGAGAGTTGTCTGCATCGATGAAATTGGTGCCTCCATCGCTGTATAGATGCTTGCACAGACCTCTACTTCCGATTAAGCGTTGGAGAGCCCACAATAAATGTTGAGTAGATCGTCCCGTGACTGCTTATAAATGTATCGCCTTGGTTGCTAAACATACAAACACCGCGATATAAGCCATCATAGGTAAAAGCCTTCAAGTATGAGGCGCCGGTGTAGTCAACGCCAGTGGCTTCAAAGGCTCGTCCAGGGGGGTTGACGCGATGTAGTGGCAGATCCCCCATTAACTGTTAGGCAGGCGTTGGGCGATGTTAGAAGCACTTACAAAAAGTTACAGCTTGATTTCCATTGACTATCCAGAATGTATGCCGTATGTTGGCTGCAGTTAACTCGATGCCTCCGTGAAGAGTGTTCAGGTGTGCGTTTCTAATTACTAGGTCGGTAAAATTATGCGTTTTTGCTAAAATGATCGGGTTTTCTCTGCTTAAGAAAGTTGTTGGGCCAAAGTCATCTAAAAAAGGGCAAAGAGCGCTCAGGGCAGAAATAATCGGACATGTGAGCGTCGATGTCGGAAAATTGCGTTAGGACCCATTTAGCCAATTGGGTAGCCAACAGTGCTCCTGAGTGCTCCGTCGTGTCAATAGGGCCGCGTCACCCGGATTGATGTTGTATTTGGAGATAAACAAAGGCCGCGTATGCTTGCGAAGAGCCGTCACAGAAGTCGTGTAGTTGATGTTTCCGAGTATCACCGGTCTGGGGATCGAGCCATCGAGGAATTTTGAGATTCACAATGTTTGGTAAGTGATGTCAGAATTCCTTACATTGGACTTGTAGAATTGAAGGTAACGGGCCATCCCAATTGAGAGTCGATTGGTCCTTATCGGTGGTGTCGGACCGCTACTGCCAGATGTCTTTAAGAATACCCTTCGCAGCCGTAGTAACAGGATCTATGAAATCTAAGTACCATAACTGTACCAGAGCATCCATATTAGTCTGATAGCATCGAATAGTTACCACATGTGACCTTGTTTCATTACTATGACCAATCACGATCCAACCCAATTGGGTGAGTTGCGCTCCCTGGAGCTCCTTTCCGAAAATCTGGCAGCAACAAATATGGTATTAGATCCACACCGAATAAAGCGTCGATGCGACCAGGTCTGGTGAAATTGGGATCTGCAAAGTGTAACCCCTGAAGATGCTGACAAGTATCAACGTTCATATTGCTTCTTGGTAGATGAGACGTTAACGAGTTGAGGACATAGGCTGGTCGCACTAGATGATGAAATTGAGGGTCTGTACATGAGCTTATAGAGAGCTCTGTACTAAATCTACAGGTGTTCTTTTAGTTGTCACCGATCCCGGTGATCGGAGCTATGACTCGGTGACATGGGAGTCCCAGCAACTGAGCGGCACACTCAGTGATTAAAGTGCCTTCAGAGCCATGATCGATTAAGGCTCGATTAACTGCCGTTTGTCTGGTTTTGTTATAGTGGATTTGTACCAAAGCTGTGGCTAAAAAAATGGATCGCGTTGGCTGAGCAACAGTGGCCATCAGTACTGTAGTGGAATCTGAAGGTCGAGTTGGATCGGGGCCTTTCATGGCTGTGTTCTGAGCAGCCGGTTGTGTGCTGGCGTACGTCGTGGGGAATAGAAGCAGGGTATGGTGTCGATGCTCGCATTGTAAGCAATTTTTATTGCTGCTAAACTGCGATAAAGGATGAGTGGTGCTGAGGCCATTTAGACATGCCCTTGTGTGATCGATCGGGCGAAGCAATCCTTGAAGAGAAAGTCCAGACATCGTCGCAAAATGTGGGGGCCATTGCAGTTTATGCAAAAAATGGGACCCATGGTTCCTGTCGTGGTGTGGAACGTGTTGCCATTATAGTAGCCGGAACACTTTTGCTTAGGATTTTGCCGTTGGAAATTTGTCGATTTGTTGATCGCCGAATTCAGAGTGGGCTGAGATGGCTTCCGGTTTGTAATGATGTTCATGCTGACGAGGCGATTATTGAAGAGGGTTTCCAAGTTAACGAAATTTAAAATGTCACTGGAGTTCCCCAAGCAATGCTTCCAGGATTGTACCTTAGACGTAGGCAATCAGGCGATTAGATGATGGACTATCCATTGCGTGCTAGAATGGATATTAGTTTTGAGACGGTTGAATTCGTTGATGCATACGTTGGTTACGTTCAGCATATGCTTTATCTCCGATGTTTATCTCCGAGGCAAATCCTAGAGGGCATTCATGTGGTGCATGAGCGGCGATCGTGTAGGCGCCATCCGTTAGTTCCATTTGGTGTACATTTTGGTCCTGGTCTTTAGGCTGTGCTTTCTTGAGAAAATGAAACCGCTGAAGATTCGATAACGCCTGGTTCTGGTGAATAAGTTGCGTGAACAGATCATTGAAGGCTGGCCAATCCGTATACTTTCCAGAAAAGTTGGGTCTGGCAGCTTTGGAAGTTGAACTGCTGCCCTCGTGTTTAGTTACAATAGTGTTTAGTTTTCCGAGACGTGCGTTCAAAGTTTAAACTTTTTAATTGGAGTTCCAGGATTGTACCTTAGACGTAGGCAGTCAGGCGATTAGATGATGGACTATCCATTCATGAAAAATCCAAAGTTAATATTATATAAGATTACCAATTTATGGTCTATAATTATTTGATTGAAGAACTAACATTTAAACATAGCTCAATTTTTAATGAACAATATTATTTCAATATGAAATTTGTGTTTTGACACATTGAGGTGTAATAGTGCATCGTATTTGTTATACACTTGCAGAGGATATTATAATTTTGGTCAAAAGTGTGTAACGCAGTGAAGGAGACATCTCCGACCCTATAAAGTATATATAGTCTTGATCAGGATCACCTCCTGAGTCGATAAGTTTTTTAAGTCAGAAGGATGGGACCTTCTATAGAATCTACTTTCGGCAAACTAATTCGATCTGCCAAATATCATAAGAATCGGCCGACTATATCTTATAGCTGCCATATAACTGATTGATCGGAAATGCCACATTTTTCTTGTTTTTTATGTTAGAAGGAAGTTAGAAGTTTATATGCGTTCCATTTTGGGCAAACTAATTCGATCTGCCAAATTTCATAAGGATCGACCGACTATATAAGATCCGATATATATCTAATAAAATAAGCTGCCACTTAACTGCAAGGGTATATTAACTTCGGCTTCGCCCGAAGTTAGCTTTCCATTCTAGTTTTCATTTATTTTTTTATCTTTTCAGTTTTAGTTATTGCTTTTTACCTACAGATAATTTAATAAGGTTATTAAATAATAAATATAAATTTGACCAATAATGCATTTTTTATTCAGCCAAAATCAATGGGCATGGGCAGGAGAGACAAAGATCAAACAAAGAAAAAAGCAAGGGACATTTTTTTAAGCCAAAATTTCCCTTGTGAGTATTTCATACCATTTTCACAGAGCCGGTAAGCGTGCGCCTAAAGGAAGTCAAGCAGCACTTTCAAAGCGCCGCGTGCCATGAAATTTACGGGGTAGGTGAAAAAAGCGACTACGCCAATTTTAATTGGAATGATGGTTTTCCGCAGATGGGAGTGAGCCGCGACCGTCATTTCCAAGAGCGGGAATTATGTTTGGCGAGCTTATATTACCTAAAGGAAGAAAGAAATGGTCAATGAACCTTACCACACTATTTAAATAACTAGAAAAAGAGCTATAAGGGAAAAATATAAATAAAAAATAATAAAAAAAAAAATGTATAAAAGAAGTTTCTGGGAGTCATTCGCCATGCATATAGCAAGGCTTGAAATATGATTTTTTTATTAATTTTGTAACCATCTCATTTTGTAATCCAATTTGGCATCCGTAACTTCTTGTATGTACGAGGGTATATGTCAGATTGAAGGACATAGGTATCTTCTTCTTGAATTTTTGTCAGTTGAGCCGAAACTTTGGGCTACATTTTTCCCCAAACATTTTTCTTTCGAAAATTTGTTTGTCTTCTTGAAATCAGTAGAGCATACCATGTTTTAATTTTGAATTTAAGGAAAAGCTCGAAATAATTTTAATGAATTTATTATAGTTAGTTAAACAACATTTTTATCTGTAACGAACTGTTTTAATTGTTTGTGCTCACAAAAATGGCCGCGGCTTGCTCAAAGAGGTTATGGGATCCTTTTACCGAATTTATTGATTTAACGCGATTGCCCAATCCCAAATAATAACACCTTTTTTTCAGTTATGCCTTCTTTATTCTAAATCTTGGTTGGTTACAAACTTACAAGTGATGGTCGTGAGCCTCCAACGCCGGGTCCTTGCTGCTTCTCCGGTGGCTTCGGTTCGCTCCGATCACACACACCCCCGGCCGAATATGCGGTCTTGATACCTGGCGCCGGTCCGGACAATGACTACGCTGCTCTCCCTCTGCTCCTGCCGTCGCTGCTCCTGTTGATGTTGCCGCCGTCGATCTGCTCCCGCGGCGTCCGTGCTCCTGATTTTTTTCCTGCTTTCGTAGCCCCTCTACTGCCTGTGTCGTCGTCGATCTCCAATTGATACGTCTCCGCTCCTGGCTCACTGAATTGCCCTTACGCTGTGGCCGGCACCTGATCCGTGTTGATCGCCAATCGGCACACCTCCCAGGCATACGCCGGGCAAGATATGCTTTCTTGGGGCCTAGCAGCCGGATCAAGGCACGAAGGGCCTTCCTACCCCTCAAGATCCTACTCCTACAAGAGGTTGGGCGTCGAGCCTCCTTCACTCGAGGTGATCGCTGTGCGTACGCCCCAGCAAGTCTGGATCAGGAGCCTTCCGACTTGACCGGGGTGTCCCTGAGTGGTTTCAATTTGATCTTGAGTTCCAAAGCTGGTCACCACTCACTTTACAGGATTACACCTCGTTGTCGCAGGCAGGAATCGATAAGGCGTCCGCCAGACCGGTCCGTCTCTATTGCTTCGACGCTAGGATACCTGTCGTTTCCCTGCCGGGAAATGAACCAACCCGACTCGATTTACCCTGGGCTTGAGATACGCCGAGGATCACGGCTCCTTTCACGCTCGCTCCTCGATCTATTCTCGCGTCGGACTTACATACAGCCGACGGACTTACCCCCAGGAGGTCCTTGATCCACGGATCACAGATCCTTCTTCGCACTTGAGACTGTCGGACTTACCCAAGTGCGGCCTTCAGCCTATTACTCCTCATTCCTCTAAGGAAACCTTGCTGCTTGAATGTCGGACTCTCCAAAGGTGGTCCATCAATTCAAAATCTCCAGCTTCCCTAGAAGACTTGGTCTCGATTCGCTCTAGTGGTCCTACTTAGATAGTGGCGCCCGTTAATACTCCAAGATCTCGCTTCCCCCGGTTAATCTTTCTTGCATAGATTCCCGCTGTTCATCCTTTTTTCCAAAAAATTCACGCAACCTTTCCGTTGGCGGGTTCCCTCGCTTACCCCCCTTGACCCTCCTGGGTCCTGGCCTCTTGTTGTTGCTACGCGGGGTACCGGATCCCTTCCAACATGAAAATAGTTCTAGATAGCCATGATTTTTTGAAAATATGAGATTAAAAACTAAAAAAAACAATTTAATTCACGAAAATGTTGTTTAAAAAAACTAACTACTATAAATTTAATAAAATTATTTCGAGCTTTTCCTTAAATCAAAAATTAATGGTATGATCTACTGATTTCAAGAAGACAAAACAATCGATCGGAAAATGTTTGAGGAAAAATCATAGAAGCACAATAATAAAAGTATAAAATCGAAGATTTTAACTTTGGATGACTATTCATAAGATATGGTAGCTGCTAGATGTCATTTTTTAGTTTGAGTTGGTATATAAATTTCAAAAACGATATATAATATATTAAAAACAATGATGGTCAACTTAATTACACGGCCTACATAATTCAATATGGTAAAATTTGATCATTTTTTTCTCTTAGGTGTACCGTGGAAACCTTGGGTGATGGAACCTATGTGTGTTCTGGACTTTGGTTTAATGGAACCGAAGGTTATGAAGCAGGTGAAATTATGCGTGAAGACTTTTTGCTGTCGGCCTGTGTTATTTAATGCGACTTATTGTTACTCTATCACTAAGGTGTCTTAGCACACGGACATCTTTTTTGTGCGCACTGCGTTTTTATCTATATTCTTTTGTAATAAAATTGGTGTTTAGCGAACCAGATTTCTAAATGCCCAAAGATTGGAGAATGGAGAAAACAGATACTGGTTACAGAAAAAGAACAAACAGATTCCGATATAAAAAATTCGATAGAAGATGAAAAACAAACACCAATGGCAGGAAAAATAATTACCCACAGGGAATTTATCAAAGAAATTTAAAATTCCCTTTTAGAGTCAAATGCCCAGAGATCAGAACATCACCTTTAAAGATTCAATACAGCATTAAAATTGGTCAATTTCACAAAAGATAAAGACTTGAAGATTTGACATATGAAGATATGGCGGTTGAAGTTGTAAAATCAAAAATTGTAGAATCTTTTTTAATTGTAGAATGAAAATTCTGTAAACGCAATAATAAATAAGTTTTGCTATATCATTGTGGGAGACACAATGTGTCTGATGCAAAAATGGAAAAAAAATAACACATAGAACAAAACTGCAAAAAATTAAACAACATAAATAGTTCATTCGCTACTTGAAACTAACAAACAAAGAGACACTTTCGTCCTAGTTTAAAATTTTTTTTTGTATTTTTAGCCTTTGGCTTCTACAAGAGCCTTCCATCAGACTCTGTTCGGTGCTGTTTGTTTGGTGGTGTCTCATGTGGTGTTGTTACAGGACTGATCTGTTTGGGGTGTCCTCATTTTTTTCCCTTTAGATTCCACTCCAAAGCCATCCTGACGGTCCTGCTTCTTTCTGAGTGCCTGTCCGATCCATTTCTATTTTCGTCTGTTTATCTGCTGCTGGGTGCTCTCCCGTTTCACGCCACAGGGTTGGTAATTGTACTTGGCCAGAATATACCAAAGATGTTTCTTAGGCATTTTTTCATGTATGATTGCAGCTTCATCCTTTATGAGGTCAGATACATCTCCGATCCCTACAACAGTATGCACTTTTCTGCCACGCATTATAGATACGCAGATTTGTTCTTCTAGTTATTTATTGGTTTCTCCAGATGGGGTGTGATCTTCCAAATGCAGATCTTGCTTTGCACAAAAGTCTTTTTTCACTGCACCGTTTGATGCCAAGGTAGGTATGGCTGTCGACAAACTCGACAGTTTTACAGCTGGTGTTGATGCTGCCTTTGTTGGAATTGATAATCGGCATCGTATTCGAAGTCGTTAGCTTTCGCTTGGATACCGAGGAGGATAACAGACAAATGTCCTCCGCGTAATCCAAATCCTCAAAGTAGCGGGTGGAGCTCCATGTGATCCCGCGTTTGGACCTGCTTACTTCTCTTATGATTATGTCGATTACCAGATGGAACAGTATCGGTGAAAGAGGGCCTTGCTTGACGCCAGTGTTTGTCTAGAAGGGTGCACTGATCTCTCCATTGTGCAATCCACAGTACATGTTTATGATGTTGATTGGCACTACCTTCTGTGCAAGCGCCCGCCATATCGCTTTGACTAAGTCAAATGCCTTCTTAAGTTCGATGACCAGGGGGTAAAGAGAAGATCACCATTCCACAGCTTCTTTGGTTATTACAAGTGTAATTGCCTGATCAACTCCTGTATGGTCCTGTGTGAATCCTCCTAGGTCGTCCCGTAGTGTAGGTTTAATCTTTTCCATTAAGCGTAAATTCAGAAGTGTACACTCAGAGAAAAACCAAGAATTTCGTACTTAAACCAAGTACGAATACATTTTAAAGTCGACCAAGAACGACTTTATTTAATTCAAGAAAGAAAATTCTTAATTTAAGAACAATTTTTTTTTTCCTAAAGTTCTATTTTGAGGACGAAATTTCTTTATTTAAACGTGAAAAATTATTTTTTTAAGAACGAAAAATACTTAATATAAATCTGACAAAAAAAATTCGTAAATTATAAAAACCAAATTTTTTTAAACTATTTATTTATCTTTATACCCTTGTAAAGGCTATTAAAATTTTGGTCAAAAGTGTGCAACAAAGGCAGTGAAGACATCTATTACTCTATAAAGTATATATATTCTTAATCACGATCACCTCCTGAGTCGATATAAGCATGTCTATCTAACCGTCTGTCTGTCTGTTTCTACGCTAACTAGTCTCGCAGACTTAAAGCCATCGACTTAAAACTTTGCACACATTCTGTATCAGAGAAAAACCCAAGTATTTCGTACCTAAACAAAGTACGAATGCACTTGGAAGTCGACCAAGAGCTACTTTACTTAATTCAAGAAAAAAAAGCTCATTTAAATACGAATTTTTTTCCTAAGGTTAGATTTTCAAAACAAAAATTCGAAGAAAAAAAACGGAGAAAAATACCTCATTTATAAACATAAAAATATTATTTTATTTATTAATAAATACCTATTAATTTTTTTTTATTTGATAAGTTAAACTTTTTATTTTTAAGTCTTTTATTGAACTTATTGGATGAGCTAGGAGTCGCGCCTGAGAGACTTTCGGGTCAATTAGTGCGACGTTTTAACCATTCAGCTATTGTACAAATCGCAATCCCACTGTACAAATTACCCTTGGTGTTTCTTAAATACCAGGTGCTTTTATAAAAAAAGCTTAATAAAAAGAAAAATTAATGAGTAAAAAAACAAATTAACTCAAATAGTTGAATTCTCGAACTCGGCTCGAGCCCGGAACCCTTTACACATCATGCGAGAACTCTACCGTTGGGCTATCCTTGACTATCCTTGGCTATCCTTCTTGCTCCGTGCTACTCTAAAAATCTTCCAAAGACATGAGCGCTCTCTGCATTTTGTTGTTGATTGAAAAGCGCTTCTAGTGGTGAAAACAAGAAAGTGCAAATTGTTTGGGATATTTTTTTGGAGTGCGGTCGCCGCCAGGCAAAGCGCCATCAGCTGTTTGGGAATTGCTTGGGAGTATTTTTGTTTAGAGTGCGGAGGCGGCCAGTGGCCAGTTTTTAATAAAAAAAAACTATATATTTAAATTAAATAAATTAAATGCATTATTTCTATGAATATGCACCTTAGCTTCATAGCCAGCACCATTGGTAGCTCTACTTATCAAACTATATCTTGAGTAAGCGACTTTTTCCAGATATGAACGATATTTCAAAAGTTCCGTTATCTCAAGGGCTATCTCTACAAGCAATATGAATCAGATCGTTGGAGCCAATTTGGAAAAAAAAACATTTTTTTTGAAAAAATAAATTTCTTTGTAGTGTATTTTTTTTTTACGATTTAAGCATTTGATCTTAAAGAAAGTGAAAACGATATTAAACAAACCATTTTCCTGAATAACTTTTGAAAGAAATGTCGGATCAGGATGGTTGTGGTATCAATTGTACGCGTATTTGAGAGCAGAATCTGTGTATATAATATATTTTGTAATATTTTGTCTGGTGACACCAATGTCCATATTATCTCCAATTTAGTGAATAGAAGGTGTTTTACATTTATGCGAATGATAACAATTCCTTTCATTTGGTATATCACTCATTCAGATTGAACGCACACAGAAAATTTTAGTTCTTCGGCTATATATAGTTTCTTCACGTGCCTGTTACAAGCAGGGCATGCATGTCGCCACCTAGCGGACTACTGTCCGCTGCCATATAACTGATTGATCGGAAATGCCATCATTTTGGTGTTTTTTATGTTAGAAAGACTAATAGGATAATCCGATCTGTCTAATTTCATAAGGATCGGCCGACTATATTCTATATCTGCCATATAGCTAAACGATCAGAAATGACACAACCTTGGTATTTTTAAAGATGCTTGTGGCTGTTTCCAACATTTTTATTGGAAAAGTGATTTGATAACTAAATAACAAAAATAGTGGAATTCTCGAACTCGGCTCGAACCCGATACTCTTCACACACCAGCCGAGAGCTTTACCTTTGGTAAAGTTTTATGCTTGACAAGGTTTCACGCGAAACATTTTTTAAACTTAAGATGTTTCTCCTTGGCGCTTCAAAGTTATATTTTTAGCTTTTTCCCCTTTATCTATTTGGAAAAGTTCGCCAGGTATGCTGCCGTCTCAATCGCTTTATTCGTCAGTTTCCTGATTTCTAAATCGGAGAAATACGAGGAAGATGTCCTGATGTTTTTGTAGCTAATCTACGTGAAGTGTCGCCGCTACTCTGGCTTTGTTCTTCATTGCCTGTAAGGAGTGTTTCGTCTGAGTCTCGTACGGATTGGGTTGCCAATTGCCACTTAATCGGTACAGAGAGAGCATGTTGTTGGTACTGACTTTCTACATTCTTAGCAATCCTGTTTAGGAGTGGTCTCTTTTTTCGCGCGGCTCCCGCTGCATACTTACCTACCTCCCCCCTGCGATGGACGCTCCGCATAACGAACGGTCGAATCGCGGGGATAGATCCGAAATTGTGTAAAAGTAGAGTAGGAGTAAAGTATTACGAGGAAGATTGTTGCCCATTACCATTAATGAGATTATATAGAAACACGACACCCAGCATTTTTCTACGGTTTGTTAGTAATGGTAAGTTGATTAATAAAAGTCTACTATGGTAAGAGGGAAGGTGAAAATTTGCATCCCAAATAAGTCTTCTAAAAGCAAATATTAGGAAGTTTTTTTGTACAGATTTTATGTGATCACGGTGTACTCCGTATTGAGGACTCTAGACACACTATCCATACTCAAGAATCAGACGGACTAATGAAGTATATAAAGTTTTTGTTATGTACGGGTCATTTAATTCTTTTGACCATCGTTATAATAAAACCATGCACCAAGATATATGTTCGGAAAATTTAAGTTTCATATATAATAGGACACACAGATCGTTAACCTGAGTTAATCGTTCTAAGGCAAACTCATAGAGAAAATACGTAGCCATAGAGATAAATACGTAGTAAGGACTAGATCGATAAAATGACATGAGCTTACATTTCGATCCATTAAGCTTTAGGTTAGAAAACAGGTCTCGCTGAATACTCGGTCCGATCGAGAGGGTGTCGTTTAAAACAGGATGATGTGGTAAGTAGAAATTCCTTCCCTTCGCGATTTCTCGCATATGGCCTAGCCTTTGATATTCCCTCATGAATTTTTCGTAGTCGTTACGTAGTTGTTGATTTTGTGCCAAACGCCGTTTAACTGATTTGAAACTCTGCAAGCTCCTTGAAGAGTATAATCAAATTGTGTTTCTGAACCTTTGAACGGTAGCTCCACGCAAGAAACGGTTTTACGACCTCTTCGTCTTTTGGTTGGACTTCTGCCTTGCGTTGTATGCTCTCCAATTCCCAGTACCTTCTGAGGTAAGCATCGATGTCGATTGTCGTTGAAAGTGCCATAGCGTTGCTTGTTCGTCACGAAAGCAGTGATGTAATTACTTATTATTATGTAATGATATAGCAATGAGCTTTCCCTTGTTGTCGTAGATCTTTTTCCCAGTCATAGCACTCCAAACATGTTCGCTGCCCAAAATAATGTCAATTGGGGCATTTGTGCTAAATTGTGAATCTGCCAGTTGCAGATCGTTGAAGACTTGAAGTGCAGACTCGTCGATGGTCAGTTTTTCTAATGATTATGTGATCTTTCCAAGCACGTGAGCCTGGACGACCAGCTTATCATGTGAAATTCGGGATTGGATGCGTAGAGTGCTGCATCCCCTTGTAGTGTATGCTTTGATTGATGAAATTCCCGTAACAAAAATGCGCGATGGCGAACGAGCCAAACCAAGTGTTTGTATACAGCGTTCGGATACATATAACAGTTCTGAACCCGTGTCCAATAGGAGGCGGCATGCTACCAAATCCCCATAACGTTGCAAACGTTGACCATATCCGTGAGCAAGGTACTCCTGTTCCATCCAGTTGCTTGTTTTGAGTTTGCAGTGCCTTGTGCACATACAATTGCTTTTAAACCTTCTGCATGTGTGATGTGACTCGTAGTCACCGTTGTGATATGTGCGTTAGGATTTTCCTGATCCTCACCAGTTTCCGCGATGGTTCCAATAGCCTGTTGCGTGCCTTGCAGGAGCAACAGTGAGTGATGCTCACCTTTACATTGACTGCACTTTTTTCCTTGGGAAGCACTTTTTTCCTGCAAAGAGTTTTCCTTGGGAAACGAAATCCTCTGTTCTGCTGACATACCCATGAATTGTGGATCTCCATGACATTTAGAATGACATTTGCCGCACTTGTTTGCTTCAAGTACAACCAATGAATGTGTTACCTTCTTTGTCTTCTCACCGATAGAGGCTGTAGTCTTTTCTCCAATTGTTTCACGTATGCTGAGCTCGAGTTCCTCGCATCGTGCATCCAAAAATTTGAAGAATTCCTCCAGTGTCGGTGAGTTTGACTCCACACTGCCCTCGTTCCACCAGTGTCGAATGTCTGCGTCCAGCTTCTCCAGCGCCAAGTAGATGATCCAACAGTCTCGTCCTGTTTCCTCGATGGCATCCAGACCACGCAAATTTTCATTTGCGCCGTCTGACACCTTCCGTAAAGTGGCCTTATCCGACCTTATTGTTGTTGGCAGCTTCATAAACTGCTCCAACAATGAATTCACGATGTGCCGTGGACGATTATATATTTCATTAAGTCGCTCCAACGCAGTGTTGTAATCTAAATCTGTAATAGCTTAATGTCGTACCAGATTCGCAGTCTCGTCAATCAGAACAGATTTCAAATGATGAAATTTGTGCGTATTTGTCAAATTCGCCTTGTTGTGAATTGTGCTCTCGTAAATGTCTTTGAATGCTGGCCACTCTGAATAATTGCCAGCAAATCGTTTAGTGGGAATTTTAGGCAATTCGCTTTGAGCGGATGCCCCTGCCATTCGAGCGCTACCTGAATTCGCCGCGTTGACGTCTCCTCCTTCAGGTCTCGACATGTTTGCAGTGGCTCGATGTGCCGCCAACTGCTCGAAGAGTTGTTGTTGTTGCTGTAGCAAACTGATTAATGCGTTGTTGACCTGCAGCTCGCCGCTGCCGTTTTCACTGTTCACAATTGATGGAGTAGGTCTACCACCATCGCCGAAAGTGATGCATGCGCCCTTAGATATTTTTCTGATACTGGATTCACATAGCCATCTACCTTGTCTAGCATAGCTATTTCATCCCCAAATCGAAAGAAGTCTTTCCATATTATGTTGAGATGCTCCAGTCGCGAAGACACCTGTGCCCGTGAGCCGTTCGATTGATGCGCGTCCTCAGGCCAAGCCAAGTTCCGTGTGATATTGGCCTTGAGTCTGGTCCTTTTGTCAATGCTCTTAATTGCTCCATGCCGAGAAACAACTACAGTGAGAACCAATTCACAGAAACATCCGGCCCGAAGGATCAAACAATGATCCTAAACTAAGACGCGATTGAGGAGTGGACTGTATACCTTTATTATTCTTGTCAGTTTTGCTGCCTAATTGATACTGAAGAAAATTGACAGATCTGTCATTTGTGGAACTTAAACATATGTGTACGTATACATACTGCGGTTTGTAAAGCTAATGAATACAGAAAATAAAAAGATGACTGTCGTCGCTTGGCCGATCACGGGGAATGCCTTTAAACAAACACTCTAGTGCTGGACAATAGTCGGAGTTCGGTTTGGTTTGTGTTGGTTTGTTTTATTCTGGAAGAGTTACATTAAATACTACTGCAATTACTTAGTCGGCTAACATACCGCAGTTTCTCTTCCCTCTCATTGTGATGGCGCAAATCGGTCTAACTGATCCGCCAAATTTTTCTTCTCCTTTACCCTATTTAGTGGGACCAAATAATATGAACTTAAATCGCAAAGCTACCGTTACATATAATACTGGGTTCTAGCGACATCCCCACCCCCCTGAAGCAGCCGCATTCACCACATCCAGGACAGCAAACTTCGAAGCGGGACGCATTATCGTCTTGGCTCGATCGTTAGTCCGCACTGCCGCTCGACGAGGTACTCCATCTCTCCCGGTGAACACCTCTTCCACGAGGCCTTGTTTCCACTCCCTTCGTGATATGGCTGGATCACAGATGAACACCAAGTCTCCTCGACGAATGGGCTCGACGTGCTTGCACCATCACCCTGCGCACAAGTGTAGGCAGGTACTCATGCACCCATCTCTTCCAGAATCGATCCCGCATCATCCTCGCTATGTGCCACTGCTTCCTGGTAGCACATCTCACGGACTCCTGTCCGTCATCCTTGGGAAGATCTGGGACATCGGGTGCTCCCTTCAGCAAGTCGTTTTGTGTCAGTGGAGCCTCCTGGTCCACCGTCACTGGTAGATGAGTGAGCGGACGAGAGTTTACTATGCTCTCCGCCTCTATCAGCAGGTTCTCCAGTACGTGCTCCTTGGGCGCAAGTTCCTTCATCGTGTGCGCCAGCACCTTTTTCACGCACTGCACCATCCTTTCCCAGGCGCCACCCTCAGCTGGGTTCGCCGGGCAATTGAAGATCCATTCGACTCCTCTAGACAGCTCGCCCTGGATCTGTACAGGCTCGAACACTTCGCTGAACCTCTTGGATTCGCGGTCGGCTCCAACGAAGTTCTTTCCATTGTCGCTCCCAATCCTGACGACGGGTCCACGTCGGCTCATAAAGTTCCTCATAGCGATTATGCAGGAATCGGTGGACAAATCGTGAGCCATCTCCAAGTGGATAGCTCTTGTGGACAGACACGTAAACAGTGCCACCCACCTCTTCTCCGTGCGTCGTCCAACCGTCACAAATAGCGGTCCAAAATAGTCCAATTCGGTCCTCTGGCAGGGTACCCATCTCGGGCTGAGTTGGTCGTGCCCTTCGCAGCTTGCAAACGTTGCATTTGCTCACCACCCTCCGTATCAGCCTCCGTAAGTTCGTAATCCAGAACTTCTGCCGGATCGCTCCGATGGTTGCCTCCGTGTTTTGGTGGCACATCCTCTCGTGGTGATGCTGCACAATCATCTCCGCCAATGCCTCCTCGTGACACAGTATGATCGGCCGACGTGCGCTGTATGGCACACACGCCGCGTCGTCGATCCTTCCGCTGGCTCGCATTACTCCGTCATCGTCGAATTATGGGGACAGTCCATGCAATCCTCAGCAAACGCTTCTCGCTGCGATTGCCGTACTAGTGCGCTCTCAGCTTCAGCGCACTCCATCGACGTCAGTCCGTGATCCTCTCCATCGTATCGTAGTCCACGGCACCGTCGAATAAATCTGAGCACCCATGCGGTGCTCCTCAACAGTCGGTTGTAGTTCGAGAATCTCTGCAGGGATATGAAGTTTAACATGACCAAGGCAAGCTCGTTTCCTTTTCGTCGGGCGTCGGAGGGATCAACCCCTCGCTCGATCTTGGCCAGCTTTCCTCTCGTCCTCGTAGAAATGGTGGACCGCTTAGCCATCGCGAACCGATGCTCAGGTCCACGGCCTTGCACGGCCTCGTCGCGTCGTCTGCCACGTTCTCGCCAGACGAAATCTATCTCCACTGGGACGCCTCCGTGGATTCCAAGATCTCTGCCACCCGGTTACCGACGAACTGCTTGTATCTCCGGTGGGAGCTGCTTATCCAGTGCAACACAGTCTTTTATTTTAAATTCCTATTGCTCCGCTTGGGAGCTTAGGGCATCCACAAGTGCATTCCATCGGACCCTATTCTGCGCTGTTGCCAGATCCCAGTTGATGTTATTGTCAGAGAGTTCGCGTAATGCTGATCGGCGCTAGGTTAGCTTGGGGCGTCCCACTCTTCTGCTTCCTTGCGGGTTCCACTCCAAAGCCATCCTAGCTATGCTGTCTCGCTCTTACCTTAGCGCGTGACCAATCCATTTCCATTTCTATTTCTTTATCTGCTGCTGGATTGGTGTTTCGTTTGTGCAGCGCCAAAGATTATTATTGGTTATTCTATTTGGCCAGAATATACCACATATGATCCTAAGGCACTTATTGACGAAGGCTTGCAGCTTCCCTATTATTCTTTGCGATGTCAGCCAGGTTTCCGATCCGTACAGCAATACGGATTTTATGCACGCATTGAAGATTCTGAGCTTAGTTTTTCTGCTGATCTGCTGGTTTCTACATATGCGTTGCAATCTCCCGAGAGCAGATCTGGCTTTACTTAGACGGTTCTCCATGTCTTTTTCCACTCCCACGTTTGCGGATATAACGGTAGCTTGGTAAACAAAGCTGTCGCCATATTCGACACTTTTCCCGCATATGGTAATCCTACCTTGGTGGGAGTGGAGGATCCACATCGCTTTAGTTTTTGATGCATTAATGGAGAGCCCGACTGCTTTGGCCCGAGTTTCCAGGTCACTGCATTTGGCTTGGATGTCGGTGAATCTATGAGCTAAGAGGAAAATGTCGTCCGCATAGTCCAGGTCCTCTAGGTGTCTGGTGGGGCTCCATGATATGCCGCGGTTCGAACTGCACACTTCACTCATAATCTCATCGATCACCAGGTTGAACAACAACGGTGACAGAGGGCACACAGTCTTAGAGTCCGTCCATAATACGCAGCTGCTGATCGCCACACTGTGCTCCTGCTTGACGGTGTCCATCAGTCTCGTGCCCAATACTGCTGCTTGAAATTCCAGTCGCGGGATCGACATAGTCCTCATCGGAGCGCATTTCGTCTTGGAGCTAATGAAATGCGCCTGCACGTCTCTGTTCTCGTAAGTGGCCCGCCGATAGGCCGCTGCAGCGAACGCCGACTGACTGGAGTCCACGAGGATGTGCAGCTGTAGCATCCGCACGCGTCCACCGCCGAAGTAGTAGCGTGGATATCGGAACTCTTCGATTTTGGTCATTCCTTGCCGCCAATCCTCAAAGGCTGCGGCCAAGTTATCTGGTAGCGGCTCGTCCCAGTTGCCTCCTTTCCGCCAAATCTCTCTCATTAACAATTTGGCAGTCACCATGTAGCAGCTCAGGAATCCAATCGGGTCAAACGTGGACATGACCAGGCTTAGGAACTCCCTCTTGGTAGGGACGCGCTCCCCTGTCACTTCTCGGGACTCGATGATATTTGATGCCGAACTTGAAGTCATCTGTAGCCGGCTGCCAGTATATTCCTAGTACCTTCTCCTCAGCTTCGGTCCATCTGACGCTAGCGATGGATTCAAGTGGGTTCAACGCTCTGACCACACTTGCCGAACTGGAAGTAAATCGACACAAGTCAAATCCTGCATATGCATGAATTTTTCTCACCCGTGTCAAAACGGCTATAGCTTTTTCTTCACTGGTGAAACTGTCGACGTAGTCGTCCACGTAGTGGGATTCCTTGATAGTCAGGGCTGCTCGCGGATCCGTGCTGCTGTACTGCGAGGCATTCACGGTCTTTACATAGTCCGCCGAACATGGTGAGCAAGCTGCTCCGAACGTCATCACTTGCATCTCGTATACGTCCGGTTCCCGCTTGTCATCTCCGTTTCTCCACAGGAACCTCTGGGAACCTCTTGAGGGACACGCCGTTCACCTTGGCAGCCGCGTCGAAGACCAGCCGGATTTTTCCAGGTTTGTTCTGGTTTTCCACCCCGAAGTGCGGCAGGTACCATAACTTGCTTTATGGAACCTCCCGACTTCAGTCATCGTGCATACCCCTTCTTGACGTAATCGTCCACTATTCCCTTATAGGCCCGCGCGAAGTCCACATCGCGCCTCATTTTTCCCTCGATGTTGACGAGTCTCTTGAGCGCCATATTATAGCTCTCCGGCAGTCTCACCTCGTCGTCTCTCCATAGCCCGTGCGTGACCAGGATTCTCAGGGCCCGTGCGTCGCCGCCATCTGCGACTGACGGCGCCAGCTCCACTCCGCCAGCTGCGACAGGCTGTGCCGGCTTTAATCCGAAATTCTCGATCTCGAAATAATCACTGACCATCTTCTCCAGAAGATTATCCTGGGGCACGGCTAGGAGGCAAGAACTCTGAAGCAGTGAGCTCACCTTTCCGCTCACCGGTCCATACACCACCCATCCAAGTGCGGTGGCTGCTGCAAATGGTCCTCCAGATCCATAGCTTCTTGTTCTGAGGGGTATTCCAAGATGCGCATGATCCAGTCCAATTAGGATCCTCGGCGTCGCATTGTTATACTGCTTCACAGGCAGGCGCGCATTCGCCTTCACTGCCTTTACATCATCCCGACGCAGGCTCTGCATCGGAAGGTTCAAATTTGCTACTCCGTACACGTTCTTCAGCCCATGGCACTTTGGCTTGCCCGCTGCACAGATCTGCAGACTGACCACGTTCATGTACTCTTTGGCATATTTCCCTCCAAACCATTGCACGTTCAGTTGGCGACTCTCGCCTTTCAGGTTCAGGCTGCGGATGACCTAGTCGTCGATGAGCATGACAGACGATCCTTCATCCAGCTGTACATAGGAGTCGACCTGCGTATTCTCCCCGTACAGCATCACGGGTAGAATCCGGAATAGCAGGTGGCATTCAATTGAATCAACGCAGCTCAGGTTTCGATGCGGCAATTCCTGGCGGTCACACGTCGATCGTCTTTCATCCTGCTCACGCCCCGCGTCTATAACTGCGGCTGACGTGGGACGGCTCCTCTCGTTGGAATCCACTGGTCGTGGTATTCCTCTCTTTTTGCTGCTGTCTCTGTACAGCCGTCGGTCCTGACTTCTTCTCTGGTCCCTCCTGCGGCCTCCCTCTGCGACGTGCGGCCGTCTGGGATGTCCAGGTGACTCGTGGAGAAGGTAGTGATCCCTCATTTGTCATCCGTAGACGTTGCATCCGCGGTTCTTCCTGTAGAACCGGGACATGTGTCCGGCTCCAGACACGAAAAAAATATCCTCAACTTCGTTGTAGAAACGCTGTTGAATTCCTTGCAGTCCCTGATCTGGTGTTGTCCCTCGCATATAGGGCAACATCTGGGGCGGTCGGCATACCGCTCCTCCTCGCGAACACTATTCGCGTGCAGGATCCTTCGCTTCGGCTCCAGCGTCCGTACCAGTGCACACCAGTCTTGCGAATTCATGAAGGCATTCGCTCAGGTGCACCACTGTCGGATACGGCTGTATCGTGTCTTAGCGGCAACTTAGCGATCAGCTGCTCCATTAGGGTTGGGTTCCCTAGGTGCTGACTGCCGATCGTGGTTGACTGCAGGAACGCTGCCAGGTTGCTCACCTTCGTCGCGAACGGAACGATCCTTGCGATGTTGGCCTCCTAAATTGGCTGCACATCACGCACGCTATCCGGTTGGCTACGGATGAGTAGCTCCGGACGTCCATACCGGAATCGAAGCTGCTCCATAACAGATTCTACGTTACTGGGATGGATGAACAACGACTTCAGTGTCTCGCGGGCCTCGCCCTTCAGGGCTTTCGATAGCCTCTGGTTGTTTTCCAATTGTGTGCACTGGTAGGCTGCCGTTGTCTCCGTGAACGCGCACAGGAATATCGGCCATTCCTCTGGCTGACCATCGAAATCGGAAAGATCAGGCAATCTACGTGGCTTCCATCCAGGTATGCTCGCCGTTGCCACTCCATATGACAGGGGCGATGGTGCAGATACCTCCAAGTTTTCTAGTCCAGGCTACGCCGTGGCGGTCACACAAAGTTGCGGAGAATAGCCCACTGTTGTTGAGGGTCCGTGTGACAGGTTGCCCGTTTCAACAATGGCCGCCGAACGTCGGCGCCAAATTTCCAGTTAATTGTGGCGGCAAATTTGCACTCAATTGAGCCGGCAACTGCAACGATAACATCACTCCAAGCTCCGTTTGCAGATTGTCACTCATCTGCCTGGGCAGGTTTTCACTAAAACGCTGCCGTTGCGCTGCTGCTGTTGCGCGGGGAATGCCTTTAAACAAACACTTCAGCGCTGGACAATAGTCGGAGTTCGGTTTGGTTGTGTTGGTTTGTTTTATTCTGGAAGAGTTACATTAAATACTACTACAATTACTTAGTCGGCTAACATACCGCAGTTTCTCTTCCCTCTCATTGTGATGGCGCAAATCGGTCTAACTGATCCGCCAAATTTTTCTTCTCCTTTACCCTATTTAGTGGGACCAAATAATATGAACTTAAATCGCAAAGCTACCGTTACATATAATACTGGGTTCTAGCGACATCCCCACCCCCCTGAAGCAGCCGCATTCACCACATCCAGGACAGCAAACTTCGAAGCGGGACGCATTATCGTCTTGGCTCGATCGTTAGTCCGCACTGCCGCTCGACGAGGTACTCCATCTCTCCCGGTGAACACCTCTTCCACGAGGCCTTGTTTCCACTCCCTTCGTGATATGGCTGGATCACAGATGAACACCAAGTCTCCTCGACGAATGGGCTCGACGTGCTTGCACCATCACCCTGCGCACAAGTGTAGGCAGGTACTCATGCACCCATCTCTTCCAGAATCGATCCCGCATCATCCTCGCTATGTGCCACTGCTTCCTGGTAGCACATCTCACGGACTCCTGTCCGTCATCCTTGGGAAGATCTGGGACATCGGGTGCTCCCTTCAGCAAGTCGTTTTGTGTCAGTGGAGCCTCCTGGTCCACCGTCACTGGTAGATGAGTGAGCGGACGAGAGTTTACTATGCTCTCCGCCTCTATCAGCAGGTTCTCCAGTACGTGCTCCTTGGGCGCAAGTTCCTTCATCGTGTGCGCCAGCACCTTTTTCACGCACTGCACCATCCTTTCCCAGGCGCCACCCTCAGCTGGGTTCGCCGGGCAATTGAAGATCCATTCGACTCCTCTAGACAGCTCGCCCTGGATCTGTACAGGCTCGAACACTTCGCTGAACCTCTTGGATTCGCGGTCGGCTCCAACGAAGTTCTTTCCATTGTCGCTCCCAATCCTGACGACGGGTCCACGTCGGCTCATAAAGTTCCTCATAGCGATTATGCAGGAATCGGTGGACAAATCGTGAGCCATCTCCAAGTGGATAGCTCTTGTGGACAGACACGTAAACAGTGCCACCCACCTCTTCTCCGTGCGTCGTCCAACCGTCACAAATAGCGGTCCAAAATAGTCCAATTCGGTCCTCTGGCAGGGTACCCATCTCGGGCTGAGTTGGTCGTGCCCTTCGCAGCTTGCAAACGTTGCATTTGCTCACCACCCTCCGTATCAGCCTCCGTAAGTTCGTAATCCAGAACTTCTGCCGGATCGCTCCGATGGTTGCCTCCGTGTTTTGGTGGCACATCCTCTCGTGGTGATGATCATCTCCGCCAATGCCTCCTCGTGACACAGTATGATCGGCCGACGTGCGCTGTATGGCACACACGCCGCGTCGTCGATCCTTCCGCTGGCTCGCATTACTCCGTCATCGTCGAATTATGGGGACAGTCCATGCAATCCTCAGCAAACGCTTCTCGCTGCGATTGCCGTACTAGTGCGCTCTCAGCTTCAGCGCACTCCATCGACGTCAGTCCGTGATCCTCTCCATCGTATCGTAGTCCACGGCACCGTCGAATAAATCTGAGCACCCATGCGGTGCTCCTCAACAGTCGGTTGTAGTTCGAGAATCTCTGCAGGGATATGAAGTTTAACATGACCAAGGCAAGCTCGTTTCCTTTTCGTCGGGCGTCGGAGGGATCAACCCCTCGCTCGATCTTGGCCAGCTTTCCTCTCGTCCTCGTAGAAATGGTGGACCGCTTAGCCATCGCGAACCGATGCTCAGGTCCACGGCCTTGCACGGCCTCGTCGCGTCGTCTGCCACGTTCTCGCCAGACGAAATCTATCTCCACTGGGACGCCTCCGTGGATTCCAAGATCTCTGCCACCCGGTTACCGACGAACTGCTTGTATCTCCGGTGGGAGCTGCTTATCCAGTGCAACACAGTCTTTTATTTTAAATTCCTATTGCTCCGCTTGGGAGCTTAGGGCATCCACAAGTGCATTCCATCGGACCCTATTCTGCGCTGTTGCCAGATCCCAGTTGATGTTATTGTCAGAGAGTTCGCGTAATGCTGATCGGCGCTAGGTTAGCTTGGGGCGTCCCACTCTTCTGCTTCCTTGCGGGTTCCACTCCAAAGCCATCCTAGCTATGCTGTCTCGCTCTTACCTTAGCGCGTGACCAATCCATTTCCATTTCTATTTCTTTATCTGCTGCTGGATTGGTGTTTCGTTTGTGCAGCGCCAAAGATTATTATTGGTTATTCTATTTGGCCAGAATATACCACATATGATCCTAAGGCACTTATTGACGAAGGCTTGCAGCTTCCCTATTATTCTTTGCGATGTCAGCCAGGTTTCCGATCCGTACAGCAATACGGATTTTATGCACGCATTGAAGATTCTGAGCTTAGTTTTTCTGCTGATCTGCTGGTTTCTACATATGCGTTGCAATCTCCCGAGAGCAGATCTGGCTTTACTTAGACGGTTCTCCATGTCTTTTTCCACTCCCACGTTTGCGGATATAACGGTAGCTTGGTAAACAAAGCTGTCGCCATATTCGACACTTTTCCCGCATATGGTAATCCTACCTTGGTGGGAGTGGAGGATCCACATCGCTTTAGTTTTTGATGCATTAATGGAGAGCCCGACTGCTTTGGCCCGAGTTTCCAGGTCACTGCATTTGGCTTGGATGTCGGTGAATCTATGAGCTAAGAGGAAAATGTCGTCCGCATAGTCCAGGTCCTCTAGGTGTCTGGTGGGGCTCCATGATATGCCGCGGTTCGAACTGCACACTTCACTCATAATCTCATCGATCACCAGGTTGAACAACAACGGTGACAGAGGGCACACAGTCTTAGAGTCCGTCCATAATACGCAGCTGCTGATCGCCACACTGTGCTCCTGCTTGACGGTGTCCATCAGTCTCGTGCCCAATACTGCTGCTTGAAATTCCAGTCGCGGGATCGACATAGTCCTCATCGGAGCGCATTTCGTCTTGGAGCTAATGAAATGCGCCTGCACGTCTCTGTTCTCGTAAGTGGCCCGCCGATAGGCCGCTGCAGCGAACGCCGACTGACTGGAGTCCACGAGGATGTGCAGCTGTAGCATCCGCACGCGTCCACCGCCGAAGTAGTAGCGTGGATATCGGAACTCTTCGATTTTGGTCATTCCTTGCCGCCAATCCTCAAAGGCTGCGGCCAAGTTATCTGGTAGCGGCTCGTCCCAGTTGCCTCCTTTCCGCCAAATCTCTCTCATTAACAATTTGGCAGTCACCATGTAGCAGCTCAGGAATCCAATCGGGTCAAACGTGGACATGACCAGGCTTAGGAACTCCCTCTTGGTAGGGACGCGCTCCCCTGTCACTTCTCGGGACTCGATGATATTTGATGCCGAACTTGAAGTCATCTGTAGCCGGCTGCCAGTATATTCCTAGTACCTTCTCCTCAGCTTCGGTCCATCTGACGCTAGCGATGGATTCAAGTGGGTTCAACGCTCTGACCACACTTGCCGAACTGGAAGTAAATCGACACAAGTCAAATCCTGCATATGCATGAATTTTTCTCACCCGTGTCAAAACGGCTATAGCTTTTTCTTCACTGGTGAAACTGTCGACGTAGTCGTCCACGTAGTGGGATTCCTTGATAGTCAGGGCTGCTCGCGGATCCGTGCTGCTGTACTGCGAGGCATTCACGGTCTTTACATAGTCCGCCGAACATGGTGAGCAAGCTGCTCCGAACGTCATCACTTGCATCTCGTATACGTCCGGTTCCCGCTTGTCATCTCCGTTTCTCCACAGGAACCTCTGGGAACCTCTTGAGGGACACGCCGTTCACCTTGGCAGCCGCGTCGAAGACCAGCCGGATTTTTCCAGGTTTGTTCTGGTTTTCCACCCCGAAGTGCGGCAGGTACCATAACTTGCTTTATGGAACCTCCCGACTTCAGTCATCGTGCATACCCCTTCTTGACGTAATCGTCCACTATTCCCTTATAGGCCCGCGCGAAGTCCACATCGCGCCTCATTTTTCCCTCGATGTTGACGAGTCTCTTGAGCGCCATATTATAGCTCTCCGGCAGTCTCACCTCGTCGTCTCTCCATAGCCCGTGCGTGACCAGGATTCTCAGGGCCCGTGCGTCGCCGCCATCTGCGACTGACGGCGCCAGCTCCACTCCGCCAGCTGCGACAGGCTGTGCCGGCTTTAATCCGAAATTCTCGATCTCGAAATAATCACTGACCATCTTCTCCAGAAGATTATCCTGGGGCACGGCTAGGAGGCAAGAACTCTGAAGCAGTGAGCTCACCTTTCCGCTCACCGGTCCATACACCACCCATCCAAGTGCGGTGGCTGCTGCAAATGGTCCTCCAGATCCATAGCTTCTTGTTCTGAGGGGTATTCCAAGATGCGCATGATCCAGTCCAATTAGGATCCTCGGCGTCGCATTGTTATACTGCTTCACAGGCAGGCGCGCATTCGCCTTCACTGCCTTTACATCATCCCGACGCAGGCTCTGCATCGGAAGGTTCAAATTTGCTACTCCGTACACGTTCTTCAGCCCATGGCACTTTGGCTTGCCCGCTGCACAGATCTGCAGACTGACCACGTTCATGTACTCTTTGGCATATTTCCCTCCAAACCATTGCACGTTCAGTTGGCGACTCTCGCCTTTCAGGTTCAGGCTGCGGATGACCTAGTCGTCGATGAGCATGACAGACGATCCTTCATCCAGCTGTACATAGGAGTCGACCTGCGTATTCTCCCCGTACAGCATCACGGGTAGAATCCGGAATAGCAGGTGGCATTCAATTGAATCAACGCAGCTCAGGTTTCGATGCGGCAATTCCTGGCGGTCACACGTCGATCGACTTTCATCCTGCTCACGCCCCGCGTCTATAACTGCGGCTGACGTGGGACGGCTCCTCTCGTTGGAATCCACTGGTCGTGGTATTCCTCTCTTTTTGCTGCTGTCTCTGTACAGCCGTCGGTCCTGACTTCTTCTCTGGTCCCTCCTGCGGCCTCCCTCTGCGACGTGCGGCCGTCTGGGATGTCCAGGTGACTCGTGGAGAAGGTAGTGATCCCTCATTTGTCATCCGTAGACGTTGCATCCGCGGTTCTTCCTGTAGAACCGGGACATGTGTCCGGCTCCAGACACGAAAAAAATATCCTCAACTTCCTCGCGGACTCGATCCGCGTCGTTGTAGAAACGCTGTTGAATTCCTTGCAGTCCCTGATCTGGTGTTGTCCCTCGCATATAGGGCAACATCTGGGGCGGTCGGCATACCGCTCCTCCTCGCGAACACTATTCGCGTGCAGGATCCTTCGCTTCGGCTCCAGCGTCCGTACCAGTGCACACCAGTCTTGCGAATTCATGAAGGCATTCGCTCAGGTGCACCACTGTCGGATACGGCTGTATCGTGTCTTAGCGGCAACTTAGCGATCAGCTGCTCCATTAGGGTTGGGTTCCCTAGGTGCTGACTGCCGATCGTGGTTGACTGCAGGAACGCTGCCAGGTTGCTCACCTTCGTCGCGAACGGAACGATCCTTGCGATGTTGGCCTCCTAAATTGGCTGCACATCACG
Source organism: Drosophila monieri (assembly GCA_035047585.1). Taxonomy (NCBI): domain Eukaryota; kingdom Metazoa; phylum Arthropoda; class Insecta; order Diptera; family Drosophilidae; genus Drosophila; species Drosophila monieri. The sequence continues at coordinate 18,158,061 of JAWNPJ010000001.1, forward strand.
CACGCTATCCGGTTGGCTACGGATGAGTAGCTCCGGACGTCCATACCGGAATCGAAGCTGCTCCATAACAGATTCTACGTTACTGGGATGGATGAACAACGACTTCAGTGTCTCGCGGGCCTCGCCCTTCAGGGCTTTCGATAGCCTCTGGTTGTTTTCCAATTGTGTGCACTGGTAGGCTGCCGTTGTCTCCGTGAACGCGCACAGGAATATCGGCCATTCCTCTGGCTGACCATCGAAATCGGAAAGATCAGGCAATCTACGTGGCTTCCATCCAGGTATGCTCGCCGTTGCCACTCCATATGACAGGGGCGATGGTGCAGATACCTCCAAGTTTTCTAGTCCAGGCTACGCCGTGGCGGTCACACAAAGTTGCGGAGAATAGCCCACTGTTGTTGAGGGTCCGTGTGACAGGTTGCCCGTTTCAACAATGGCCGCCGAACGTCGGCGCCAAATTTCCAGTTAATTGTGGCGGCAAATTTGCACTCAATTGAGCCGGCAACTGCAACGATAACATCACTCCAAGCTCCGTTTGCAGATTGTCACTCATCTGCCTGGGCAGGTTTTCACTAAAACGCTGCCGTTGCGCTGCTGCTGTTGCGCGGGGAATGCCTTTAAACAAACACTTCAGCGCTGGACAATAGTCGGAGTTCGGTTTGGTTGTGTTGGTTTGTTTTATTCTGGAAGAGTTACATTAAATACTACTACAATTACTTAGTCGGCTAACATACCGCAGTTTCTCTTCCCTCTCATTGTGATGGCGCAAATCGGTCTAACTGATCCGCCAAATTTTTCTTCTCCTTTACCCTATTTAGTGGGACCGAATAATATGAACTTAAATCCCAAAGCTACCGTTACATATAATACTGGGTTCTAGCGGCGCTAAGTTTAAGCTTGAGTAACTATCGATACCCCTAATCCGTTCCGCGACAATGACAATATGAGTTAAATTCGAAGTTAAGTTTCGATAGTGCCTAAACACAAATAAAACAAGAATGGAAAGCTAACTTCGGGCGAAACCGAAGTTGATATACCCTTGCAGTTAAGTAGCGCTTATTTTATTAGATATATATCGGATCTTATATCGTCAGCCGATCCTTATGAAATTTGGCAGAGCGAATTAGTTTGCCCAAAATTGGACGCATGTAAAGTCCCATCCTTCTAACTTTAAAAACAACAACGTTATGGCGTTTCCGATCAATCAATTATATGGCAGCTATAGGATATAGCTATAATATAATGATAATATAAGGATATATATATATAATGATATATAAATAATAAGTATAAATAATACTATAATGATAATACAAATTAAATTAGAATGACATTGATATTATACTGACTGAGACTGAGAATGAGTATGAATATACTGAGAATGACTGTCATATATAACACAATGACATACATACACTTGTCCTCAACAAACATTACGACCAATATAAATTTACTATAAACTATAACACAATTCAAGTCGTACGAATTTTAATTATCACAGCAAGCCTCAGGACAAGTCACTGTAATAAAACTCGAACACGAGAGTACAATAAATCCACCATAAAACAAGAAAGGAAAGCTAACTTCGGACGGAGCCGATATTATTAGATATATATCGGATCTTATGTAGTCGGCCGATCCTTATGAAATTCGTCAAATCGGATAAGTTTGCTCAAAACGGCAACCATAGAAAATCCTATCTTTTTAACTTAGGTTAGGTAAGACGGCTGGCGTTCACCTCTTGAGTAGGAAACCGCCACACGTAGACCGTATTCGGTCCCTTGTGATACCGTGGGCCGGAACTAAAATCCCTTTATTCGCAGAAGAACGTCATATAGCTTAACAGTTCCCCCACCCTGAGGCTTTGGTGAATCTTTCTATCCTGTTGGGATCTATTTTGTACATAATTGAGATGTTATTGAGGAACCTGTCGCCCAGGTGTTGAAGTCTGAGAGACCTTAGGACTGGGCAGTGGCAAAGAAGATGCACGACGGTTTCTTCCTCTTTTTCGTCCCTGCAGCTGCGGCAGTAGTCGTTGTGGGGTGAATTCACTTACCTAGCATGTGTTCCCACCAGCCAGTGCCCCGTGATGACTCTAATATCTGTGCCGATGCGGGTTCTTTTCATACTAAGTAGTTGATATGTTCTTTTTATAGAGATCTCGTGGATAGATGATCTGCAGTCTGGGACTGTCTTGGAATTGCTGGTGACAGAGCTGATCGATTTTATAGCCGCTTGGCTGTCACTGTGTATATTGACTCCTCGTTGTGTGGAATTGTGTATGCTTAGGTATTTTAGAGCTTCCCTTACGGCAATCATATCGGCTTGAAATACGCTGCAGTGATTAGGAAGTCTGAAAGACTTAATAAGGGTGGAGCCACCCTCAACGTTGGAGTTCCAGTTTAGCTTCCTATCCAAAATTAGCCTTAGGTATTTGGCGCTATTGCTAAAGGAGAGCCTTTGGTTATTTAGTCTTGGTGGGACGAGGGATGGGTGTTTGTATTTCCTGCTGAAGAGGACTAGCTCTGTTTTCTGCGCATTTACTCCCAGGCCATTACTGCTTGTCCATTCGGCTATAGTTTGCAATTTTTCGCTTATGAGATCGCAGAGCGTTTGTTCAGAGGACGTCCAGAGAGCCTTCAGAGGGTATTTGCCTGTAAACAGGATGGCGACGTCGTCTGCGTACGCCACTATCCTGCAGCCTCCCTCTTCCTTCTTGCATAGAATCGATTTGATTGATGTTCCATAGGAGAGGATATAGAACTCCGCCTTGCGTTGTGCCTCTGCTGACGGCCCTTGTTTAAGAAGATGTGCCTAGTGAGGACGTCACTGTTCTGCAGGTTAGCAGCTGATCAATGAGTCCTACCAGGTGATCAAGTACCCCAAGAGTCCTTAGTGAGCTAGATATAGTATTCGGGAGAACATTATTGAAGGCCCCTTCTATGTCTAGAAAGACTACTAGAACGTATTCCTTCTGAGAGAAAGATTTCTCTATTCTGAAGATGAGCGCGTGGAGAATACTCTCGGTGGATTTACCCTTTTTGTAAGCAGGCTTTGCGTTAGATAGCATGATGTAGTCCTATGACTCTTTCTAGCGTCTTAAGCAGGAAGGATGATAGACTTATTGGTCTAAAATCTTTTGGGGCCGTATGTGATGGTTTGCCCGCTTTCGGTATGAAGTTTATTCGGGATTCACTTTCGGCTTTAGCCCTATTGAAAAGGGCTCTGCTTGCTGCTTGTTGCTAGCTCCGTAGACCACCAGGGTGGCCTATTTCGCTTGTTAGGTTTAGTTTTTAGGCATGCTCTTCTGAGGGCATTATTACAGGCGGTGGCTGGTGGCTGTGGTGCAATGGTGTTTGAAAGGATTTGGTGATACTTGACCCAATTGGTTTTTTTAAGGTTTGAAAAAACTGCAGGTTCGGGGATTTTTAAATTAAGGGATGTTTCTATTTACCTGTGGTCGGAGAAAGAGTGTTTCTCTAGGACCATCCAGAGGGTTACGTGGCTGAGTATCTGTCTTAATACGAGCGTGAGGTCAATGGATTCCCTGCGATTTTTTAAGATAAAGGTGGGGTCATCTCCCCTATTGCAAAGGAATAGATTTGACCTGAGAATAAAGTAAAAGAGAGACTCACAGCGGTCGTTTGTGTTGGAGCTCCTATCAGTACCCCGATAGGAGTCGTCGTTATGGATATGCAGGCTCTGATTTTACCTTCAGTGTTAGCTACTGGTAGCTCGTACTCCCTAGTCGCTAGTCCAGAAACCCTGCCACCTACTATCCATGGTTCCTGGACTAGAATCGTCGCCCAGATGGAGCAGAGGTGCAGCTGAGGCAGCCTTACAATGATGGAGGATTATCTGTCGAATCCGTAAGGTCATCTGACAGGTTTCCCTCCACCATTGTAATCTCCGCCTCTTCGTCATCGGATATGTCTTCGTCGATGACTCGACTCGCAGCCATCCTGCGCAGCATCGACGCGTCAGTGCTGCAGCCGTCTTAGATATCCGAAGCCTCTATCTCTGAGGCCAGTTCCTCTTGAGCAGCGGCTGTATTTGCTCCATCGTTTGAGTCCGATTTGTAGACCTTTACGGACACGGATCTAAAACCGAAGTTTAGACCCCCATTAGCAGCCTCTATGGGAGCTATACTTTCCTTGTGCCTGATTTATCGCTCCTGACATTTCCTCTACCTTCGCCACATGCCAGTCCGTCGTAGGAAGATGCGTGTTGTACCTTTGCAGCATTGTCAGGATCTGGCTTGGTTTCTTAATGGAGGCCGGGAACCAGATCCTTGATCTGGGTCTACTTGGGACGCTTCGCCAGCTCAGCGCAACAAGCTTGCCGCCCCCATAGACTTCATAAAACTCGTCTAGCGCTGTCTTGTATAACACTGCAGACCTCTCGTCGTCGCAGGCTATCACTTTTACGCTGCCTTGGAACCACCCCACGTCTTTGCAGACAGGAGGAGGGCCTGGTTCCTTGGCCAGGAGCTCGAAGCATTTTGCTGCTGTGCTTTTCACAGTCTCTGCGAAGGACTGCTTTGGCTGTGTGCGCAACCACTTTGCCATTGGTCCTCCCGGCACGTCTTGGGACCTCTCCCTCTTGGAATGTGGTTTTGGCTCCTGTTTCGGAGCTGGGAAAGTCGGCGTCTTGCCATATTGTGGGAGGATTCCTTTGTCCCACTCCAACTTTTTGAGCCACTCTGAGGAAATCTTTTCCAACTTGGCTCTGCCGTGGATACGCAGAATCTGTCCTGCCGTTCATTTTCAGCGTAGGTGTCCTTGGTTTGACCAAGTTTTTTCACCGCTTCAGGCCTAGCTTGCTTGGTCGGACGGGAGGGCTCACTCGCCATCTGCACCGTTGTCGTTTTTAGGCCAGTCTCACTCGTCCTTGCCAGTGTTTCTTTATTTTCGATTATACAGAAAACGCCAAACATCGCGAATCGGAAGTATTCAAGTGCCGTTAAAAAAACGCTACAACGCACTCCTAAGGGAATTGTACCTAGTAGAAAAGCCAGGCTCCAAACTTCATCTCCGTGATCCCTTCAGTATTTGTTCAGAGGGAACGTGATCCAGGAATAAAAGAGGCTCCGTAGTAGAACCACACACAAGTGGAATCGCTGCTGCGTGGACAAAAAGGAATCAGCCAAACCTATAGTCACGATAGCACGCCGAAAAGATTTTAACGCAAGCTAGTTAAGAAATATTTGTCAAAAAAATTATTAAAAAAAAGAATCAAGAGAAATCTATAAGAAATTTTGATCCTAAAATACGAAAAAAAACTAAAAAATTAATAACTCGAACCGAAATTAAGAGGAAACCCTTAATTCCTAAGAGGAATTTAGAATTTTAAGAAGGATATTAATAATAACTTTGAAGAAATTCCAACAAAACTCACAAATTAAAAACATAAGCCCCAATTAAAACAAAACTCTAATGAAGATTTAAAGCTAGAATTTTAACAAAAAATTAACAACAATTATTGTTACTTATTAACCGCTATAAGACCCCTTAGCGATCATCCATTAAAAACTCCATTCAAATGACGGAACAAGACTTGGTAGATAGGATGGGAAATCTTGCAGGAACTTCATCATCTGTAAGGGCGAGTGCAAAACTACTTACGGAAAAAGACGTGGAGGAGAAAATTAAGGATATACTTCAAGAGAACTTAGCTCGGTTGGTTAAGGAAATCCTTAATCCAAACAAAGACTTTTCTAATTTTTCAGACCAAATAATTAAAAGGGATCTAGCCCATAATATTGGCGAGATAGATAAATTACCAGACATAGTCCTAGAATCCTATAACACACCTTTGGATTGGGGAGGCAATATCAAAGTGTTTGACAGCACACTTTGCTGATAGGCGGGATCTAAAAACACTCGAATATCAGTTGTATGCACCTAACCAAGGCAGCAATTCGATAGTCGAATTCTATCAAGCTGTATATCAACAACTTTCTCTGATTTTGAATCAAATTGGGAACCTCGAAGCTTCTCAGGAAACTATACAGGCCTTAACAGCACTGTAAAGAAAGAAAGCAGTGGATAAATTTGTAAGAGGCCTAAACGGCAGTCTTTCCCAACTGTTAAGTCATGAGCATTTAATATTTAAGTCACAAGAACACACTACACACATAACAAAAACACAAGTACAATAAATATATAATAAAGAAAATATTAGGTCAAAGCCTACATAAAAAACGATGAACATTGAAAAACCAAACACAGAAACAACAAACTGAAAACGCAGCAAGAACTGCTGACATTATAATTTATTTACACTTTTAAAATAGAATTACACTTTTAAAATTGTTAATTTATCATTTTTATGTTTTTGCTATATTTCCATTAATTTACCACATAAGCAATATCTATGTATCAAATTAGCTATAAATATTGAACCTTTATATGAATAAAGTCAGTCTCAGACAAACCTATTCTGAACTCATTCCTTTCTCCACGTCCAATTTGTTCAAGTGCAAGTTGCGGCAACAACCCAGCAATCGGTTTATGTACCTTTTGCTTATATTCAAACATTTCAGATTAACATTTTGGTGACCCCCACGTGATCCTGCAAGCCCAGGATCACTTTTCGAACAAGAGTCAAAAGGAACGAACAGTGATTTCTATCGTTCCACAATAAAGAAATAAGGAAGACTCCTGCTAAGAGAGCAATAGGATCTTCACAGCAGTGTGACGCTGTCCCTTTAATCGGTAGATTAAGGGCACCACACCTCCTTAATCTACACCTAAAAAAAGGGTTCAGTTTCTTCGACCACTATCGGTTGCGAGTTGGAGCGCATCCAGCTACTAACAGCAAATAAATCACTCCCAACGGTCAGAAACGAAGAACGAAAATATGGACAGGGAGAATATTGCCCCCAAAATTACAGCCGTTGAAGAGGCTAGAGCTCAAGGCCTGCTGGATGCCCAGCAAGAAATTGGGCAGGAGATCGCAAGATGCATCCGGAATTATAAAAAGGATGGGCCGAATCGAAAACAAAAGGCATCATATTTTCAAACGAAGCTATACATTATCGAAGAGGCTTGGGAAAGGTTCGGTGAAAATGATGAAAAGATTCAAGGAACGGCCAGGACCGAAAGCTACATCAAGTATGCTGAGGACCTCCGGACCAGTTGCATGAAATATACGGCAATTTTCGAAAGCGGCCGTGACAAGCAAGATACGAGTCGCAAGGAAGAGTCTCAAGAACAAGTAGAAAATCAAGTTCAAAAGCAATCCCCAGTCGTAGTCTGCATGGATAAGTTGGATCATATGATAATCCTCGGCTCATCGCGAATACAGTTATTCGTCGGCTACTTCATCAGAGCCCAGTCTCTGACAGTGCCAAATCAATACAGGAGCTTTATATAACCACTCTAGAAACCCTTGCGTCATTAAAGGGACTAGGCATCAATGTATCCACATGGGATGCATTTTTGGTGGTATTGCTTACCGTCTATTTGAACAGTCAGTTGGCAACTCAGTAGAGATCCAGCCCCTCCAAGCGATGCTGGAATTCTTAGAGCAAAGAATCAGAGTCTTGAGCTCAGTCTGGCGTGTGCGTCCAGTACGTCAGATAAACAATCATTATGTTACTATTGCAAGGCTCCGAAACACGCGTTATATAAATGTGAGGAGTTCCGCGCAAAACCAGTATTCGAAAGATTGAATTGGGTACAAAAACAAAAAATGTGTGTCAACTGTTTCAAGACCGACCACAAGTCAAAAGAATGTAAAGGAAGGAACTGTTTCAAGTGCGACAAAAAACACCACACCTTGTTGCACCTGGAAGTCACAAACCTTCATTCTCCAACTTTCGGTTCCGCGGCGTACAAGAATTACAACCTTCTTGCAACAGCAATGGTAGCGGTCCAGGCAGAGAACGGACAAGTAGCAAAATTTCGTACCCTTCTAGATTCAGGATCCCAGATTAACTTGATCACTGAACGATTAGCATCAATGATGTCACTAAAGCGCTACGATACAAAGCTCCGGATCGAAGGCATTGGAGGACAACCAAGAATGAGCAGAGCAAGAGTAACTATTCTCGTTAGCTCTCTTTACGGGGATTTCAGCCAGCGCATAGAAGCGTTTGTGCTTCCGCACATCATAGCTGACCAACCAGCTCAACCACTAACACAGTGTGCATTAAAAATACCCAATGAGTGTCCATTAGCAGATCCCCAGTTTGATAAACCTGGACGGATAGATCTACTAATCGGCACCGAGCACTATTACTCACTACTCCTTCCAAGTCAGCAGAAGGTCGGCAGAGATGGTGCCATGCTACAAAACACGAAACTTGGATTAAATTCAAAACTCAATCAGCCATAGCTTGTGGTGTTGGCGCCGGTGAAGGCGCCCCTTAATGGAGGCCGGGAACCAGATCCTTGATCTGGGTCTACTTGGGACGCTTCGCCAGCTCAGCGCAACAAGCTTGCCGCCCCCATAGACTTCATAAAACTCGTCTAGCGCTGTCTTGTATAACACTGCAGACCTCTCGTCGTCGCAGGCTATCACTTTTACGCTGCCTTGGAACCACCCCACGTCTTTGCAGACAGGAGGAGGGCCTGGTTCCTTAGCCAGGAGCTCGAAGCATTTTGCTGCTGTGCTTTTCACAGTCTCTGCGAAGGACTGCTTTGGCTGTGTGCGCAACCACTTTGCCATTGGTCCTCCCGGCACGTCTTGGGACCTCTCCCTCTTGGAATGTGGTTTTGGCTCCTGTTTCGGAGCTGGGAAAGTCGGCGTCTTGCCATATTGTGGGAGGATTCCTTTGTCCCACTCCAACTTTTTGAGCCACTCTGAGGAAATCTTTTCCAACTTGGCTCTGCCGTGGATACGCAGAATCTGTCCTGCCGTTCATTTTCAGCGTAGGTGTCCTTGGTTTGACCAAGTTTTTTCACCGCTTCAGGCCTAGCTTGCTTGGTCGGACGGGAGGGCTCACTCGCCATCTGCACCGTTGTCGTTTTTAGGCCAGTCTCACTCGTCCTTGCCAGTGTTTCTTTATTTTCGATTATACAGAAAACGCCAAACATCGCGAATCGGAAGTATTCAAGTGCCGTTAAAAAAACGCTACAACGCACTCCTAAGGGAATTGTACCTAGTAGAAAAGCCAGGCTCCAAACTTCATCTCCGTGATCCCTTCAGTATTTGTTCAGAGGGAACGTGATCCAGGAATAAAAGAGGCTCCGTAGTAGAACCACACACAAGTGGAATCGCTGCTGCGTGGACAAAAAGGAATCAGCCAAACCTATAGTCACGATAGCACGCCGAAAAGATTTTAACGCAAGCTAGTTAAGAAATATTTGTCAAAAAAATTATTAAAAAAAAGAATCAAGAGAAATCTATAAGAAATTTTGATCCTAAAATACGAAAAAAAACTAAAAAATTAATAACTCGAACCGAAATTAAGAGGAAACCCTTAATTCCTAAGAGGAATTTAGAATTTTAAGAAGGATATTAATAATAACTTTGAAGAAATTCCAACAAAACTCACAAATTAAAAACATAAGCCCCAATTAAAACAAAACTCTAATGAAGATTTAAAGCTAGAATTTTAACAAAAAATTAACAACAATTATTGTTACTTATTAACCGCTATAAGACCCCTTAGCGATCATCCATTAAAAACTCCATTCAAATGACGGAACAAGACTTGGTAGATAGGATGGGAAATCTTGCAGGAACTTCATCATCTGTAAGGGCGAGTGCAAAACTACTTACGGAAAAAGACGTGGAGGAGAAAATTAAGGATATACTTCAAGAGAACTTAGCTCGGTTGGTTAAGGAAATCCTTAATCCAAACAAAGACTTTTCTAATTTTTCAGACCAAATAATTAAAAGGGATCTAGCCCATAATATTGGCGAGATAGATAAATTACCAGACATAGTCCTAGAATCCTATAACACACCTTTGGATTGGGAGGCAATATCAAAGTGTTTGACAGCACACTTTGCTGATAGGCGGGATCTAAAAACACTCGAATATCAGTTGTATGCACCTAACCAAGGCAGCAATTCGATAGTCGAATTCTATCAAGCTGTATATCAACAACTTTCTCTGATTTTGAATCAAATTGGGAACCTCGAAGCTTCTCAGGAAACTATACAGGCCTTAACAGCACTGTAAAGAAAGAAAGCAGTGGATAAATTTGTAAGAGGCCTAAACGGCAGTCTTTCCCAACTGTTAAGTCATGAGCATTTAATATTTAAGTCACAAGAACACACTACACACATAACAAAAACACAAGTACAATAAATATATAATAAAGAAAATATTAGGTCAAAGCCTACATAAAAAACGATGAACATTGAAAAACCAAACACAGAAACAACAAACTGAAAACGCAGCAAGAACTGCTGACATTATAATTTATTTACACTTTTAAAATAGAATTACACTTTTAAAATTGTTAATTTATCATTTTTATGTTTTTGCTATATTTCCATTAATTTACCACATAAGCAATATCTATGTATCAAATTAGCTATAAATATTGAACCTTTATATGAATAAAGTCAGTCTCAGACAAACCTATTCTGAACTCATTCCTTTCTCCACGTCCAATTTGTTCAAGTGCAAGTTGCGGCAACAACCCAGCAATCGGTTTATGTACCTTTTGCTTATATTCAAACATTTCAGATTAACATTTTGGTGACCCCCACGTGATCCTGCAAGCCCAGGATCACTTTTCGAACAAGAGTCAAAAGGAACGAACAGTGATTTCTATCGTTCCACAATAAAGAAATAAGGAAGACTCCTGCTAAGAGAGCAATAGGATCTTCACAGCAGTGTGACGCTGTCCCTTTAATCGGTAGATTAAGGGCACCACACCTCCTTAATCTACACCTAAAAAAAGGGTTCAGTTTCTTCGACCACTATCGGTTGCGAGTTGGAGCGCATCCAGCTACTAACAGCAAATAAATCACTCCCAACGGTCAGAAACGAAGAACGAAAATATGGACAGGGAGAATATTGCCCCCAAAATTACAGCCGTTGAAGAGGCTAGAGCTCAAGGCCTGCTGGATGCCCAGCAAGAAATTGGGCAGGAGATCGCAAGATGCATCCGGAATTATAAAAAGGATGGGCCGAATCGAAAACAAAAGGCATCATATTTTCAAACGAAGCTATACATTATCGAAGAGGCTTGGGAAAGGTTCGGTGAAAATGATGAAAAGATTCAAGGAACGGCCAGGACCGAAAGCTACATCAAGTATGCTGAGGACCTCCGGACCAGTTGCATGAAATATACGGCAATTTTCGAAAGCGGCCGTGACAAGCAAGATACGAGTCGCAAGGAAGAGTCTCAAGAACAAGTAGAAAATCAAGTTCAAAAGCAATCCCCAGTCGTAGTCTGCATGGATAAGTTGGATCATATGATAATCCTCGGCTCATCGCGAATACAGTTATTCGTCGGCTACTTCATCAGAGCCCAGTCTCTGACAGTGCCAAATCAATACAGGAGCTTTATATAACCACTCTAGAAACCCTTGCGTCATTAAAGGGACTAGGCATCAATGTATCCACATGGGATGCATTTTTGGTGGTATTGCTTACCGTCTATTTGAACAGTCAGTTGGCAACTCAGTAGAGATCCAGCCCCTCCAAGCGATGCTGGAATTCTTAGAGCAAAGAATCAGAGTCTTGAGCTCAGTCTGGCGTGTGCGTCCAGTACGTCAGATAAACAATCATTATGTTACTATTGCAAGGCTCCGAAACACGCGTTATATAAATGTGAGGAGTTCCGCGCAAAACCAGTATTCGAAAGATTGAATTGGGTACAAAAACAAAAAATGTGTGTCAACTGTTTCAAGACCGACCACAAGTCAAAAGAATGTAAAGGAAGGAACTGTTTCAAGTGCGACAAAAAACACCACACCTTGTTGCACCTGGAAGTCACAAACCTTCATTCTCCAACTTTCGGTTCCGCGGCGTACAAGAATTACAACCTTCTTGCAACAGCAATGGTAGCGGTCCAGGCAGAGAACGGACAAGTAGCAAAATTTCGTACCCTTCTAGATTCAGGATCCCAGATTAACTTGATCACTGAACGATTAGCATCAATGATGTCACTAAAGCGCTACGATACAAAGCTCCGGATCGAAGGCATTGGAGGACAACCAAGAATGAGCAGAGCAGGAGTAACTATTCTCGTTAGCTCTCTTTACGGGGATTTCAGCCAGCGCATAGAAGCGTTTGTGCTTCCGCACATCATAGCTGACCAACCAGCTCAACCACTAACACAGTGTGCATTAAAAATACCCAATGAGTGTCCATTAGCAGATCCCCAGTTTGATAAACCTGGACGGATAGATCTACTAATCGGCACCGAGCACTATTACTCACTACTCCTTCCAAGTCAGCAGAAGGTCGGCAGAGATGGTGCCATGCTACAAAACACGAAACTTGGATTAAATTCAAAACTCAATCAGCCATAGCTTGTGGTGTTGGCGCCGGTGAAGAAACGGACGCATTGATTGAAAGGTTTTGGAAGTTGGACAATTTGGAAAACCAAAGGAAACAACGATCTCCGTCAGAGGTGCATTGTGAGAAACACTTTGTGGAAACTCTGAAAAGAGCAGAAGACGGAAGATTTATAGTGAAACTGCCGTTCGCCGAACACCCCTCAGCCCTGGGGGAGTCGAAAGAGATTGCTATCAAAAGGTTTTAAGCACTAGAGCGATGATTAACCGGTGATGTTCGGAAAGGGTATTCCGAGTTCATGAAAGAATACGAAGCCTTGGGACATATGAAGTTTGTTCCAACCACACATGTACCCAACAATCACTACCTCATACCACATCACTGTGTTCTGAAGCCTGACAGCAGCAGCACAAAACTACGAGTGGTGCTCGATGCTTCATGCAAAACATCAAGTGGGAAATCCTTGAACGACATGCTACATACAGGACCCACTGTGCAGAGTGAGCTATTGGCCATACTACTACGCTTCAGAATTCACAAGTATGTGTTCACGGCGGACATAGAAAAGATGTACCGGCAAGTATGGATCAATCCAGATAATCAGTTCCATCAGCTTATAGTCTGGACAAACGATCCATCCGAGGATCTTAAGTACTATAGACTTAAAACCGTTACGTATGGAACCAAAACAGCTCCATTTTTAGCAACAAAATGCCTAAATCATTTAGCAATCCGGTCACGGGACAACTACCCGTTGCGGTCTGCGGCGCTTGAAAATGACTTTTACGTAGACGATTGCTTGACGGGTGCTGATTCAGTGGCAGAAACAGTTTAAATCCAAAGTGAATTGAATAAAATATTGCTACCACACGGGCTCAAATTACGAAAGTGGTGCTCAAATAATGCAGAACTACTGCAAGGAATACCCAAAGAGGATACCGTGAGCGATGTAAAGTTGGGTGAGACCCTGGACCAATACTGTGTTAAAACCCTCGGTCTCATATGGATGCCCAATAAAGACAAACTTTGCGGACGAACGCAGCAAAGCGAAGCGCTGGTCATCACCAAGCGAGTGGTTTGCTCTGAGTTGTCGCAAATCTTTGACCCATTAGGTTTGTTTGCGCCAGTGGTCGTAAAGGCAAAGATATTCATGCAACATCTCTGCCCTTAGAACTTCAGTCAGGCTGGAAAACATATCGTTCTGACCTACAAAGTCTAAATAAATTGCAAATTCCAAGACACATATTTGACGGAAAAGTTCCAGTCACGCAAGAACTACACACTTTTGTGGACGCCTCAGAAAAGGCCTATGGCGCAGCAATTTACGTCCGAGCAACGTATAAAAATAAGCAAACCTCGGTGAGACTGCCATGTTCCAAGTCTAGAGTGGCACCCACAGCAAAGCAATCCTTGCCCAGACTAGAGTTGTGCGCAGCAGTCCTAGGCGCAGAACTAACGCACAGAGTCAGAAAAGATTTACGCTTGTCTCTAGACACGGTTGCGGGGTTCTTTTGGACTGATTCATCCGTCGTGTTAGGGTGGATAAATGCAACGGCATCCACTTACCACACGTTTGTGGCAAATCGGATAGCCAAAATTCAAGAAGTGACGGAGCAGTATCAATGGCGTCACGTATCGTCCGCCAACAATGCAGCCGACGTCTTGTCCAGAGGAACAACAGCTAGCAAACTCTCGAGCAACAGTATGTGGTTTTATGGACCCCTGTTCCTACATGGATCAAAGGAAAGCTGGACAAAGATGCCAGCCATTATTTCGACGAATTTAGAATAAAAAACGAAATTCGTCAGAATGGCGGCCGCTAAAGACATATTCGGAGGGGAGATATACAACTGTAGGCACAGTAACTCCTTTCACAAATTACAACGAATTGTTTCGTACATGCTGCGGTTCTGTTATAAGGCTAATAGAGCGCCAACGAAGGCGCTATGTCTGGATGAGCTAAGCCAGGCACGCATCATTATCCTGCGCACGATTCAGCAAATCGAATTTAACGCAGAGTGTAACCAGCTCAAACGGTACAAAACAGTGGACAAAAAGAGTTCCCTTGTATCGTTGGCTCCCATCTTTGGATCTGATGGGTTAATTCGAGTAGGAGGCAGACTCGAACATTCAAACCTATCCGAAGACGCAAAACATCCAGTTCTGCTCCCCTACAATGACACAATTGTAAAAATGATCCTAAGAGAACTACATGAGACCAACATGCACTGCGGTGCCCAAGCCTTGCGCGCCATTGCTAGGCAACAATATTGGATCATCAATGACAAAACAATGGCAAGAAGCATTGTACACAACTGCGTGCGATGTACCAGAGTCAAGCCCAAATTAATGAGTCAAATCATGGGAAATCTACCAGTCGAGAGAGTCACACAGGCTCGGCCCTTCTTTAACTCTGGAGTAGATTACTGCGGCCCCATATGGATTTATCACAAGATTCGAGGAAAACGACCCGACAAGGCCTATATCGCAGTGTTCTGTTGCTTTGCCACCAAAGCAATTCATTTGGAGTTGGTAAGCGACCTCACAACAGACTCCTTTTTGGCCGCTCTCCGCAGGTTCCTTGGACGTCGGGGGAAGTGCCAAACAATTCATTGCGATAATGCAACAAATTTTATTGGAGCCAACAATAAATTAATAGAGCTCGAAACCAGCATTTTCTCAACCAATGCGCAGGACACCATAGTTCAGCATTGCAACAAAAGAGAAATAAACTTCAAATTCATTCCCCCACGAGCACCATCCTTCGGTGGCCTATGGGAAGCTGCGGTGAAATCCGCAAAACGGCTGCTTGTATCAATTACAGCCACGGCGTCTTTGACGTTTGAAGAACTCAAAACTGTGGTCGTTGAAGTTGAAGCAATCCTCAATTCACGTCCGATTACTCCCATGTCATCAGACCCCACTGACGAATAAGCTTTAACGCCAGGACACTTCCTGATTGGAGAACCACTAACTGCTCCTCCTGATACCAACATCATTCCGGGCGGCAAGCCATTAATAAAAAGATGGGAACTGGTATCACGACTGAAGCACGCCTTTTTGGAAACAATGGTCATGTGAGTACCTGCAAGAACTTCAGAATCGGCACAAATGGAAGCATGCATCTCCGAATATTAAAGAGGGATTGTTAGTCCTTATAAAAGTGGACAACGTGCCTGTAATGAGCTGGCCTATGGGAAGAGTTCTCAAAACCTATCCCGGACCGGACAACCTCGTTCGGGTAGTGGACATCAAAACGTCATCTGGAGTATTCAAGAGACCAATGACTCGGCTAGCGCCACTGTTCCCAGAAGAAATCAACAACAAGCGCCCATTAGACGATACCCTCAAGGCGGACCAGTCTGATGAGCCGCCTGTACAACGCAAAAAGGGAATCCTCTCATCAATGCCTGTGATCCTAGCGCTTAGGTGTTACTTCCACTAGCAATGGCAACGCCAATTAAGGTAACGGAGTTCAGTAATAAGCCAGGAATATTCTACGAACGGTTAGGAACCACGAGAATGGTAGTTTGAGAATGGACAATGATAGTATACTACGACTTGGATCCCTACTGGAATGATATGAAGGTATTTTCAGTTGGAGTAACGGAGCTCGCACACAAATGCCAGGAATTGACAAACGTAGCAGCATGCAGTTCCATCCTAGACCATTTTAAACATATATTTGCAGAGCTTGAGGCAGGAAATAACCTGATGCATCACTCTCGGCAACGTAGATCACCGTTTAATATTGTTGGAACTATAGCCAATTCATTATTCGGTGTACTCGACGCCACATACGCAGAAGATATGGCCAACACTATCACTAAGGTGAAGGGTAACGAGGACTTCCTCCTACAGCTGCTTCAGAACCAGACGTCCATTGTTGACTCCACCATCAATTTGGTGCGAAAAGGAAAGTGGCTACAAACAACCGCTTACGATCTTTGGAACAACAGATGACCCTCGTAAATAAGCAACGAGGACAGTACCAAGGTGCACATTTAGAGCAAGCGTTTATGATCCTCACGACACAATTGAATCTACTTGCAAATGGCTTTCAGCGAATGCAGAGTGAGATAACTAATGTATTGACTGATGTTCGCCATAGAACAATCAGTCCAATATTAATATCACCTACACAGCTACGAGACCAGCTCGACCAAATGCAGCACCCGACCAGATCTTGCCAGTCGCCACAACGGTATGCGCAAGGAAGTACGACTGATACTCACGCCATTTTTCGAATAACAATACCATTGGTGTCGTCAGAATTATTGGATGTCTTCAGCATCATGCCCATTCAAATATAGGAATCGAAAGGTTGGACGCTGTACAATCTTCAGACACCGATCATAGCTGTCAATGCCCATAGAGATCGTTTTATTGGGTTTAGTGAGGACGAATTCAAAAGATGCACATCTATAAAAATTGAACAGCATATTTGTTTCAATCACTTAACGGCATACAATGTGGACAGTAGATGCGAATTCCAGTTATTTAATAACAAGACTGGAACTGAATGTCACAGAAATCCTGTGCATTCTAGCATGGTGTGGTTAAAAACTCACAAATCTAACCAATGGATCTTCGCAACTAAGGACTCCATGGAACTTCAGGCTGTATGCAGTGGAGTCTCATCAACAGTCAACATAAAGGCGACTGGTATGCTGAAGGTCGCCTGGTTCAGGGTCTGGTTCAGGACTGGTTCACCTGGTTCAGGACTGGTTAAGGGTATGCTGAACTTGCCCATTGGTTGCACAGTACGCAATGTCAATATAAGTTTGACTACATTCGGCACTATGACCACTGAAGTACAAACTTCGTTCAGTCGATTCGGAAATATTTCCGAGCTCATAAAGCCCATAGAGGAAACATCAGAATTCGGGTTAAGGGCCCAATCACCAAGTACGGACGACACAGACTAAGAGATTCTACAACATCGGTTAGCCGATATACAAAGAAAGGATGCACCGTACCAACTGGACCACCAGACAACCATTTCAGTCATCATACTGATACTGATAAGCATTCTCGTCATGCGACACAGACGGTCTATTTGGACGCCAAAACCTAAAGGGACTACAAGAAGTTCAATTCCCGAACCTACCCCAAGACAGTTTACTATAGAGCTGGACGACGGATGAACACCTGTTCAACGGCCGGGAGAATGTTAAGTCATGAGCATTTAATATTTAAGTCACAAGAACACACTATACACATAACAAAAACACAAGTGCAATAAATATATAATAAAGAAAATATTAGGTCAAAGCCTACATAAAAAACGATGAACATTGAAAAACCAAACACTACAGAAACAACAAACTGAAAACGCAGCAAGAACTGCTGACATTATAATTTAATGCAACCGACAAAATATTGCAGAATTACACTTTTAAAATTGTTAATTTATCATTTTTATGTTTTTGCTATATTTTCATTAATTTACCACCTAAGCAATATGTATGTATCAAATTAGCTATAAATATTGAACCTTTATATGAATAAAGTCAGTCTCAGACAAACCTATTCTGAACTCATTCCTTTCTCCACGTCCAATTTGTTCAAGTGCAAGTTGCGGCAACAACCCAGCAATCGGTTTATGTACCTTTTGCTTATATTCAAACATTTCAGATTAACATTTTGGTGACCCCAACGTGATCCTGCAAGCCCAGGATCACTTTTCGAACAAGAGTCAAAAGGAACGAACAGTGATTTCTATCGTTCCACAATAAAGAAATAAGGAAGACTCCTGCTAAGAGAGCAATAGGATCTTCACAGCAGTGTGACGCTGTCCCTTTAATCGGTAGATTAAGGGCACCACACCTCCTTAATCTACACCTAAAAAAAGGGTTCAGTTTCTTCGACCACTATCGGTTGCGAGTTGGAGCGCATCCAGCTACTAACAGCAAATAAATCACTCCCAACGGTCAGAAACGAAGAACGAAAATATGGACAGGGAGAATATTGCCCCCAAAATTACAGCCGTTGAAGAGGCTAGCGCTCAAGGCCTGCTGGATGCCCAGCAAGAAATTGGGCAGGAGATCGCAAGATGCATCCGGAATTATAAAAAGGATGGGCCGAATCGAAAACAAAAGGCATCATATTTTCAAACGAAGCTATACATTATCGAAGAGGCTTGGGAAAGGTTCGGTGAAAATGATGAAAAGATTCAAGGAACGGCCAGGACCGAAAGCTACATCAAGTATGCTGAGGACCTCCGGACCAGTTGCATGAAATATACGGCAATTTTCGAAAGCGGCCGTGACAAGCAAGATACGAGTCGCAAGGAAGAGTCTCAAGAACAAGTAGAAAATCAAGTTCAAAAGCAATCCCCAGTCGTAGTCCGCATGGATAAAAAAGTTGGATCATATGATAATCCTCGGCTCATCGCGAATACAGTTATTCGTCGGCTACTTCATCAGAGCCCAGTCTCTGACAGTGCCAAATCAATACAGGAGCTTTATATAACCACTCTAGAAACCCTTGCGTCATTAAAGGGACTAGGCATCAATGTATCCACATGGGATGCATTTTTGGTGGTATTGCTTACCGTCTATTTGAACAGTCAGTTGGCAACTCAGTAGAGATCCAGCCCCTCCAAGCGATGCTGGAATTCTTAGAGCAAAGAATCAGAGTCTTGAGCTCAGGAAAGCCAACGGCAGCATTTAAAAAAGAGTCCAAAGTCTGGCGTGTGCGTCCAGTACGTCAGATAAACAATCATTATGTTACTATTGCAAGGCTCCGAATCACGCGTTATATAAATGTGAGGAGTTCCGCGCAAAACCAGTATTCGAAAGATTGAATTGGGTACAAAAACAAAAAATGTGTGTCAACTGTTTCAAGACCGACCACAAGTCAAAAGAATGTAAAGGAAGGAACTGTTTCAAGTGCGACAAAAAACACCACACCTTGTTGCACCTGGAAGTCACAAACCTTCATTCTCCAACTTTCGGTTCCGCGGCGTACAAGAATTACAACCTTCTTGCAACAGCAATGGTAGCGGTCCAGGCAGAGAACGGACAAGTAGCAAAATTTCGTACCCTTCTAGATTCAGGATCCCAGATTAACTTGATCACTGAACGATTAGCATCAATGATGTCACTAAAGCGCTACGATACAAAGCTCCGGATCGAAGGCATTGGAGGACAACCAAGAATGAGCAGAGCAAGAGTAACTATTCTCGTTAGCTCTCTTTATGGGGATTTCAGCCAGCGCATAGAAGCGTTTGTGCTTCCGCACATCATAGCTGACCAACCAGCTCAACCACTAACACAGTGTGCATTAAAAATACCCAATGAGTGTCCATTAGCAGATCCCCAGTTTGATAAACCTGGACGGATAGATCTACTAATCGGCACCGAGCACTATTACTCACTACTCCTTCCAAGTCAGCAGAAGGTCGGCAGAGATGGTGCCATGCTACAAAACACGAAACTTGAGGGGGATTAAATTCAAAACTCAATCAGCCATAGCTTGTGGTGTTGGCGCCGGTGAAGAAACGGACGCATTGATTGAAAGGTTTTGGAAGTTGGACAATTTGGAAAACCAAAGGAAACAACGATCTCCGTCAGAGGTGCATTGTGAGAAACACTTTGTGGAAACTCTGAAAAGAGCAGAAGACGGAAGATTTATAGTGAAACTGCCGTTCGCCGAACACCCCTCAGCCCTGGGGGAGTCGAAAGAGATTGCTATCAAAAGGTTTTAAGCACTAGAGCGATGATTAACCGGTGATGTTCGGAAAGGGTATTCCGAGTTCATGAAAGAATACGAAGCCTTGGGACATATGAAGTTTGTTCCAACCACACATGTACCCAACAATCACTACCTCATACCACATCACTGTGTTCTGAAGCCTGACAGCAGCAGCACAAAACTACGAGTGGTGCTCGATGCTTCATGCAAAACATCAAGTGGGAAATCCTTGAACGACATGCTACATACAGGACCCACTGTGCAGAGTGAGCTATTGGCCATACTACTACGCTTCAGAATTCACAAGTATGTGTTCACGGCGGACATAGAAAAGATGTACCGGCAAGTATGGATCAATCCAGATAATCAGTTCCATCAGCTTATAGTCTGGACAAACGATCCATCCGAGGATCTTAAGTACTATAGACTTAAAACCGTTACGTATGGAACCAAAACAGCTCCATTTTTAGCAACAAAATGCCTAAATCATTTAGCAATCCGGTCACGGGACAACTACCCGTTGCGGTCTGCGGCGCTTGAAAATGACTTTTACGTAGACGATTGCTTGACGGGTGCTGATTCAGTGGCAGAAACAGTTTAAATCCAAAGTGAATTGAATAAAATATTGCTACCACACGGGCTCAAATTACGAAAGTGGTGCTCAAATAATGCAGAACTACTGCAAGGAATACCCAAAGAGGATACCGTGAGCGATGTAAAGTTGGGTGAGACCCTGGACCAATACTGTGTTAAAACCCTCGGTCTCATATGGATGCCCAATAAAGACAAACTTTGCGGACGAACGCAGCAAAGCGAAGCGCTGGTCATCACCAAGCGAGTGGTTTGCTCTGAGTTGTCGCAAATCTTTGACCCATTAGGTTTGTTTGCGCCAGTGGTCGTAAAGGCAAAGATATTCATGCAACATCTCTGCCCTTAGAACTTCAGTCAGGCTGGAAAACATATCGTTCTGACCTACAAAGTCTAAATAAATTGCAAATTCCAAGACACATATTTGACGGAAAAGTTCCAGTCACGCAAGAACTACACACTTTTGTGGACGCCTCAGAAAAGGCCTATGGCGCAGCAATTTACGTCCGAGCAACGTATAAAAATAAGCAAACCTCGGTGAGACTGCCATGTTCCAAGTCTAGAGTGGCACCCACAGCAAAGCAATCCTTGCCCAGACTAGAGTTGTGCGCAGCAGTCCTAGGCGCAGAACTAACGCACAGAGTCAGAAAAGATTTGCGCTTGTCTCTAGACACGGTTGCGGGGTTCTTTTGGACTGATTCATCCGTCGTGTTAGGGTGGATAAATGCAACGGCTTCCACTTACCACACGTTTGTGGCAAATCGGATAGCCAAAATTCAAGAAGTGACGGAGCAGTATCAATGGCGTCACGTATCGTCCGCCAACAATGCAGCCGACGTCTTGTCCAGAGGAACAACAGCTAGCAAACTCTCGAGCAACAGTATGTGGTTTTATGGACCCCTGTTCCTACATGGATCAAAGGAAAGCTGGACAAAGATGCCAGCCATTATTTCGACGAATTTAGAATAAAAAACGAAATTCGTCAGAATGGCGGCCGCTAAAGACATATTCGGAGGGGAGATATACAACTGTAGGCACAGTAACTCCTTTCACAAATTACAACGAATTGTTTCGTACATGCTGCGGTTCTGTTATAAGGCTAATAGAGCGCCAACGAAGGCGCTATGTCTGGATGAGCTAAGCCAGGCACGCATCATTATCCTGCGCACGATTCAGCAAATCGAATTTAACGCAGAGTGTAACCAGCTCAAACGGTACAAAACAGTGGACAAAAAGAGTTCCCTTGTATCGTTGGCTCCCATCTTTGGATCTGATGGGTTAATTCGAGTAGGAGGCAGACTCGAACATTCAAACCTATCCGAAGACGCAAAACATCCAGTTCTGCTCCCCTACAATGACACAATTGTAAAAATGATCCTAAGAGAACTACATGAGACCAACATGCACTGCGGTGCCCAAGCCTTGCGCGCCATTGCTAGGCAACAATATTGGATCATCAATGACAAAACAATGGCAAGAAGCATTGTACACAACTGCGTGCGATGTACCAGAGTCAAGCCCAAATTAATGAGTCAAATCATGGGAAATCTACCAGTCGAGAGAGTCACACAGGCTCGGCCCTTCTTTAACTCTGGAGTAGATTACTGCGGCCCCATATGGATTTATCCCAAGATTCGAGGAAAACGACCCGACAAGGCCTATATCGCAGTGTTCTGTTGCTTTGCCACCAAAGCAATTCATTTGGAGTTGGTAAGCGACCTCACAACAGACTCCTTTTTGGCCGCTCTCCGCAGGTTCCTTGGACGTCGGGGGAAGTGCCAAACAATTCATTGCGATAATGCAACAAATTTTATTGGAGCCAACAATAAATTAATAGATCTCGAAACCAGCATTTTCTCAACCAATGCGCAGGACACCATAGTTCAGCATTGCAACAAAAGAGAAATAAACTTCAAATTCATTCCCCCACGAGCACCATCCTTCGGTGGCCTATGGGAAGCTGCGGTGAAATCCGCAAAACGGCTGCTTGTATCAATTACAGCCACGGCGTCTTTGACGTTTGAAGAACTCAAAACTGTGGTCGTTGAAGTTGAAGCAATCCTCAATTCACGTCCGATTACTCCCATGTCATCAGACCCCACTGACGAATAAGCTTTAACGCCAGGACACTTCCTGATTGGAGAACCACTAACTGCTCCTCCTGATACCAACATCATTCCGGGCGGCAAGCCATTAATAAAAAGATGGGAACTGGTATCACGACTGAAGCACGCCTTTTGGAAACAATGGTCATGTGAGTACCTGCAAGAACTTCAGAATCGGAACAAATGGAAGCATGCATCTCCGAATATTAAAGAGGGATTGTTAGTCCTTATAAAAGTGGACAACGTGCCTGTAATGAGCTGGCCTATGGGAAGAGTTCTCAAAACCTATCCCGGACCGGACAACCTCGTTCGTGTAGTGGACATCAAAACGTCATCTGGAGTATTCAAGAGACCAGTGACTCGGCTAGCGCCACTTTTCCCAGAAGAAATCAACAACAAGCGCCCATTAGACGATACCCTCAAGGCGGACCAGTCTGATGAGCCGCCTGTACAACGCAAAAGGGAATCCCATTGGAAACAATGGTCATGTGAGTACCTGCAAGAACTTCAGAATCGGCACAAATGGAAGCATGCATCTCCGAATATTAAAGAGGGATTGTTAGTCCTTATAAAAGTGGACAATGAGCTGGCCTATGGGAAGAGTTCTCAAAACCTATCCCGGACCGGACAACCTCGTTCGGGTAGTGGACATCAAAACGTCATCTGGAGTATTCAAGAGACCAGTGACTCGGCTAGCGCCACTGTTCCCAGAAAAAATCAACAACAAGCGCCCATTAGACGATACCCTCAAGGCGGACCAGTCTGATGAGCCGCCTGTACAACGCAAAAAGGGAATCCCATTGGAAACAATGGTCATGTGAGTACCTGCAAGAACTTCAGAATCGGCACAAATGGAAGCATGCATCTCCGAATATTAAAGAGGGATTGTTAGTCCTTATAAAAGTGGACAACGTGCCTGTAATGAGCTGGCCTATGGGAAGAGTTCTCAAAACCTATCCCGGACCGGACAACCTCGTTCGGGTAGTGGACATCAAAACGTCATCTGGAGTATTCAAGAGACCAGTGACTCGGCTAGCGCCACTGTTCCCAGAAGAAATCAACAACAAGCGCCCATTAGACGATACCCTCAAGGCGGACCAGTCTGATGAGCCGCCTGCACAACGCAAAAAGGGAATCCTACCATCAATGCCTGTGATCCTAGCGCTTAGTTGTTACTTCCACTAGCAATGGCAACGCCAATTAAGGTAACGGAGTTCAGTAATAAGCCAGGAATATTCTACGAACGGTTGGGAACCACGAGAATGGTAGTTTCAGAATGGACAATGATAGTATACTACGACTTGGATCCCTACTGGAATGATATGAAGGTATTTTCAGTTGGAGTAACGGAGCTCGCACACAAATGCCAGGAATTGACAAACGTAGCAGCATGCAGTTCCATCCTAGACCATTTTAAACATATATTTGCAGAGCTTGAGGCAGGAAATAACCTGATGCATCACTCTCGGCAACGTAGATCACCGTTTAATATTGTTGGAACTATAGCCAATTCATTATTCGGTGTACTCGACGCCACATACGCAGAAGATATGGCCAACACTATCACTAAGGTGAAGGGTAACGAGGACTTCCTCCTACAGCTGCTTCAGAACCAGACGTCCATTGTTGACTCCACCATCAATTTGGTGCGAAAAGGAAAGTGGCTACAAACAACCGCTTACGATCTTTGGAACAACAGATGACCCTCGTAAATAAGCAACGAGGACAGTACCAAGGTGCACATTTAGAGCAAGCGTTTATGATCCTCACGACACAATTGAATCTACTTGCAAATGGCTTTCAGCGAATGCAGAGTGAGATAACTAATGTATTGACTGATGTTCGCCATAGAACAATCAGTCCAATATTAATATCACCTACACAGCTACGAGACCAGCTCGACCAAATGCGAGCACCCGACCAGATCTTGCCAGTCGCCACAACGTGTATGCGCAAGGAAGTACGACTGATACTCACGCCATTTTTCGAATAACAATACCATTGGTGTCGTCAGAATTATTGGATGTCTTCAGCATCATGCCCATTCAAATATGGGAATCGAAAGGTTGGACGCTGTACAATCTTCAGACACCGATCATAGCTGTCAATGCCCATAGAGATCGTTTTATTGGGTTTAGTGAGGACGAATTCAAAAGATGCACATCTATAAAAATTGAACAGCATATTTGTTTCAATCACTTAACGGCATACAATGTGGACAGTAGATGCGAATTCCAGTTATTTAATAACAAGACTGGAACTGAATGTCACAGAAATCCTGTGCATTCTAGCATGGTGTGGTTAAAAACTCACAAATCTAACCAATGGATCTTCGCAACTAAGGACTCCATGGAACTTCAGGCTGTATGCAGTGGAGTCTCATCAACAGTCAACATAAAGGCGACTGGTATGCTGAAGGTCGCCTGGTTCAGGGTCTGGTTCAGGACTGGTTCACCTGGTTCAGGACTGGTTAAGGGTATGCTGAACTTGCCCATTGGTTGCACAGTACGCAATGTCAATATAAGTTTGACTACATTCGGCACTATGACCACTGAAGTACAAACTTCGTTCAGTCGATTCGGAAATATTTCCGAGCTCAAAAAGCCCATAGAGGAAACATCAGAATTCGGGTTAAGGGCCCAATCACCAAGTACGGACGACACAGAATAAGAGATTCTACAACATCGGTTAGCCGATATACAAAGAAAGGATGCACCGTACCAACTGGACCACCAGACAACCATTTCAGTCATCATACTGATACTGATAAGCATTCTCGTCATGCGACACAGACGGTCTATTTGGACGCCAAAACCTAAAGGGACTACAAGAAGTTCTATTCCCGAACCTACCCCAAGACAGTTTACTATAGAGCTGGACGACGGATGAACACCTGTTCAACGGCCGGGAGAATGTTAAGTCATGAGCATTTAATATTTAAGTCACAAGAACACACTATACACATAACAAAAACACAAGTGCAATAAATATATAATAAAGAAAATATTAGGTCAAAGCCTACATAAAAAACGATGAACATTGAAAAACCAAACACTACAGAAACAACAAACTGAAAACGCAGCAAGAACTGCTGACATTATAATTTAATGCAACCGACAAAATATTGCAGAATTACACTTTTAAAATTGTTAATTTATCATTTTTATGTTTTTGCTATATTTTCATTAATTTACCACCTAAGCAATATCTATGTATCAAATTAGCTATAAATATTGAACCTTTATATGAATAAAGTCAGTCTCAGACAAACCTATTCTGAACTCATTTCTTCTCCACGTCCCCACGTACATAAACCAGCAATCGGTTTATGTACCTTTTGCTTATATTCAAATATTTCAGATTAACACCAACTTTTGGCTATTAAAGAACCTCACGAATTAGGCCATGCATTACATCTTTGCAACCTAATAGAAAATCAGAACACATGGAATAGCCAAACCCTAAGAACCGTAAACTCCGGAAGAAATAATTTAGTACCCCCTAGGGGTTATCCGAATCAAGCGCTACCCCGAACGACCCCGAACACAATTTTCAATCAAATCTGTACTACTATCCAAACCAAGTACAGAAACCCGCAATCCCACCAAAGAGATTCGAAACAAGACTAACCCGACCAAATCCACCCAACCAAACCCATACAAATCAATCAGGAACACAAATCTCCTTCAACCCTAACCCACCTTCCAGACCCCAACCAAAGCCAACACCCATGGATGTAGATCAATCTATTCGTACACGTCACGTAAACTATATGAATAGACCCCATGATAACAATTTCGTAGGGAAACGACCACTAAGCAACGCAAACGATCTAAACACTAATAAAATGCAACGCCAATTCAATATACAATCAGAGGTGCATGAAGAACAAGAATATTTTCAGACAGCGGAAGAGAATGGAATAAATGAACTAGAGGAAGAAGCTTCATGGCAACAATCCGAGCAACAAGAATTCATTGATATGTCAGAATTATATTTCTTATAATAAACCTTTCCTCCTTACCCTATTTCAAGGCAATTATGGGGAATGGCAAAACTCTAAAATATTTAATCGACACGGGCTCAAATCAAAATTACATTCAAGCACAACTAGTACTAAACCCAAAACAATAGTAATCATTTTACAGTAAACTCAGTAGGAGGGAATAATGAAATAACACAACATACAATAGATAAACTTCCCAACTCATCGGACACCCCACTAAAATTCTTTCTATTAGATACACTGAAACCCTTTCATGGAATTCTAGGTAACGACTCTATGAAGAAACTAGGAGCAATAATAGACGTTAAAAACGATGTTCTGATATTGGAAAAAAATAGGAAAATTAAAATTCACCAACTAGCAGCTCAAGCCGTAAACAAGATCGGCCCAACAGACGAGCATATGACAGAAACTCAAAAAGAATTAACTAAAAGTTTCACCGACACCCATAAAAATCCTTTCGCTGACCTCGAAACTAAACTAACTTACACAACCAGAGTTGTAGGAGAACTCTGTAGGAGGGAAATATAAATTTACCAGATTACCATTCGGATTAAAAAATTCACCAGCCATATCCCAACGAGCATTAGATGACCTTTTACGGGAACACATAGGGAAAATCTGTTATGTGTACGTCAACGACATGTTTCAGCAAAACAGAAAACGATCATGCCGAAAACCTAAACAAAGTGCTTCTAACCCTACAAAAAGCCAATATGAGGATTCAAATTGACAAATGCCACTTTTTCAAGAAAGAGGTCGACTTTCTGGGGTATACGACCTCAGAGGATGGAGTTAAAACCAACATCGAAAAAATCAAGGCAATTAAAAACTTCCAAACCAAAAACACTAAAATAACTTCGATCATTTTTAGGAATGACAAGCGATTAAAGGAGATTTATTAAGGGTTACGCGAAGATAGCCAAACCTCTAACTGTCCTCCTAAGAGGAGAAGGAGGACGTGTATCCAAATACAAATCAAGCAGAATAGCCTTAACTTAGACAAAGAAGCAGCGGATGCATTCGAAAAAGTTAAAAACACGCTTATCTCTAGAGATGTAACATTAGCGTATCCAGACTTAACGAACGAATTCCAACTTACTACAGACGCATCAAATTTTGGCATTGGTGGCGTCTTAGAACAGAATAACAGACCAATAGAATTCATATCTCGTACCCTCTCAAAAACGGAAGAGAACTACGCAACGAACGAAAGGGAAATGTTAGCTATCGTATGGGCCCTATAAGCTTAAGGAATTATCTGTACGCATATTCGAAAGGGAAAATTTATACAGACCACCAACCCCTGACCTTTTCAAATAATGCAAATAATCACAATGCCAAGCTTAAACACTGGAGAGATATTATCGGCGAATATAGCCCCCGCTTCACAGCGACGAAAGTTCTTCACATAACCTAATATTCTCAGTAGAAGCCCCGATCAACGTATTTAAAAACCAAAATTTTTATTAAAAGAAAACACTGATTCGTATAATCTTGAAATTCCCTTTCCAACTTTCCATCGTCATATAATAAAAAAAGAATTCTTATACGGAACAGGAAATCATAAATATACTCCGCGTCCGACTAGATCCCTGAATTATCAATGGTATTTGTTCAGTGAGATTATTTTATCTCGTTAACTATTTTTAACCGAAAAACAAGGGTGGCTGTAAATTTATTTAGAAAGCACTACGATTGACGAAAAAATATGCGTGCACTCGCTTTCACTCTATCAATTCGAATATATTAACAAATTGCTTAAGCCTAGCTTATCTAGTGCGGCGAAGCGGGGCGAATTCACAAGAGCACAAGTGAGCTTTTCTTGCGCTCCCGCTCCGCCCTATGCTACCTTACACTATACTTCAAAAAATTCACTTAAATTCTACGTTTATTCTACACCGGCCCCGTTGAAGGCCTCCATCAGGCTTCAACCACTGGCAGCCTCGCCAGCTTGTGGACTGCTCTCTTGAACCGCTCCGAACTAGTCCTTACGACGGCGACCCTGACCCTTCCGTCCGCGCCGGCGTGAGTCTCGACGACCCTGGCGGTGATCCACTGTTGGGGTGGCTGGTTGTCCTCGGCGACCAGGACCAGATCGCCCTTCCTTACGTCCTCCTGCTCCCGCTGCCACTTCGACCGCACCTGTAGGCCCAAGACGTACTCCCGGGACCATCGCTGCCAAAACGTTTGCTTGATTGACGAGACAAGCCGCCATCGCCGCAAGCACGTTAGACCCTGCTGGTCCGGGGTCCGCGGTGCTGGTGGGGCGATGAGCGGCCCGCCTGTCAACAGGTGCCCGGGAGTCAACGCCTCGCCGTCGCTTGGGTCCTGACTGAGAGCGCCCAGGGGCCTCGAGTTCAGGACGGCCTCGACTCCAACGAGGACGGTCTGCAGCTCCTCTGCGGTCAACTTCGCGCTGCCCACCGCTCGTAGGAGTAGGTGCTTTGCAGACTTCACACCTGCCTCCCATAGTCCGCCCATGTGCGGAGCCCGCGGCGGTATGAATGCAAATACGCATCCTTTTCTTGATGCGTATTGCCGCAGCTCGTCCGCTTCGTCTTCTATTTGGTGCCGCAGTGCTGCGAAGTGGCGACTCGCTCCTACGAAGTTCGTCGCGTTGTCGCAGTGCACGATCTGCGGACATCCTCGGCGCCCAACGAACCTTTGAAATGCCAATAAAAAGGAATCAGTTGACAAATCTGAAACTACTTCTAAATGTACTGCTTTGGACGCAAAACAAACAAACAGGGCAATGTAGGACTTGTATGGTGGCCTACCACGAATTTTCAATGTCGTCTCAATAGGGCCACAGAAATCCACGCCACATATGGAGAATGGGCGGAGAGCACGGACTCGATCTAAGGGTAACTCTCCCATGATTTGAGTCATCAGATGAGGCTTGCATTTAAAACAGCGTATGCATGACCGTACTATCTGACTGCAGACTTCCTGCGCGTTTACTATCCAAACGCGCTGTCGCAAGAGACTCACCAGTGCTCGTGGACCCACATGAAAATTCGACTCGTGCAAGTATCGGACGTAGCTCTGAACAAATTGAGAGCGCTTCGTCAACAATACTGGAAACTTGGCATCGTACGAAATAGGAGCATTAGCTAGTCGCCCCCCGACCCGCAACAACGAAAAGGTAAGCCCAGCTTGAGAGGCTTCATGGACAAACGGATTTAGCTTCTGTAGGCTTGGGCTAACAACCAGATTTTTTCGAATATTTTTAATTTCCTCTTGATACTCGTGCTCTTGGACTATCTGGACAATTTTGTTAAAAGCTTCTTGATATTCGACAGGTGAAGGTACACTATCAGAAGTAACTACTAATTTTTTACACTTCTTTATAAAGCGGACCATATAAACGAACACTCGCAGCAGTTTTAAATGAGAGGAAAATCCTTCTATCACTTCCAACAAATATGAGGTGGAGACCATTGCGGTCAGTCCGACCGCATTCTTCTTTGCTTCCATCTGCAAAATCTCTGGTGACGGATCAAACCGGGGACTCGTTGGCCACTTATCTTCCGGCTCCGTTAAAAACGATGGACCTGTAAACCAGATCGATTCTGCCGTTTCCTTTACGTCTCCACCTCTAGACACAATATCTGCCGGGTTCTGTTTAGTTGGTACATGCCGCCACGTGCTATCCTCTGACCACTCTTGAATCTCAGCAACTCTATTTGATACGAACGTTGACAACGACGATGGATGGGAACGAATCCAATGAAGACAAACTTCTGAATCTGACCAATATACACTTCGTTCGATCGGTGCTTTGATAAGAGGTTTTATTTTGCGGCAGAGGTCTGCGAGAAGGTGAGCGGCACATAACTCAAGACGGGGGAGCGTCTTTGTCTTGAGCGGCGCTACTTTGGACTTTGCAGTCAACAATGAGACTTTAATACCTTCTGCAGATTTGCAACGAATATAGACGCAGGCTCCATAGGCTCTCATCGATGCGTCAGAGAAGGCATGAATTTCAATTGGTGACATCGGCTCACTCATCACAAATCTCGGTATTGAGATATCTTCTAGCTGTGACAAGGCAAGCTGAATTTTGTTCCACGCGGTTTCCAAATGCAGTGGAATCGACTCATCCCAATCTAGCTTATTAAGCCAAAGTTCCTGCAACAGGATCTTTCCTTTAATAAGGATTGGGCTTAATAAGCCAAGGGGGTCGAAGAGCTTTGATGTCACCGACAGAATATTCCGCTTAGTCGCCCTTTGACCCATGACTGACATATCAATTTCGAATTTAAACACGTCATCTTTAGGAACCCAAACGATTCCTAGTGTTTTTGTCAGCTCTGAGTCCGAAAGTGTTATTGGCTTAACCGTGCTCTCGGATGCAGTAACTTCAGGCGAGTTTGAAAACCACTTACTCAATTCAAACCCAGCGTTTTGAAGAACCTGAGTTACTTCAGACTTAATTGTCTTTAGCTCCTCCACGCAACCAGCACCCGTTAACATGTCGTCGACGTAAAAGTCAGACCCAATAACTTTAGCAGCTCGAGGGAATGTATTTTTCGCGGATTCACTCAACCTCTTCAAACACCTTATGGCCAGGAATGGGGCTGGTGCAGTGCCATAAGTAACGGTGTTGAGCTTGCACAATTTCAAGGACTCAGATGGGTCTTTTCTCCACACTATCAACTGGTATCGTCGATCTGCTTCATTCACCATTACTTGACGATACATCTTTTTTATGTCGGCTACCAGAGCGAATTTGTTTAGCCGAAACCTAAGAAGTGTTGAGTAAAGCTCTTCCTGAATTGTTGGACCCACCATCAACAACTCATTTAAACACTTCTGTGTGGATGTCTTACAGGACGCATCAAAAACGACTCGTAGTTTGGTCGTTGTACTTTGAGGCCGTAAGACACACTGGTGGGGTATAACGTAGTGTGGAGAAGCAAGAACATCACTGCTTGCAGGGGACATATGGCCTAGGGATTCGTATTCTTCCATAAATTCCAAATACATTTTCTTTAAGTTCGGATCTCGAGATAATCTTCTCTCGAGCGACAGAAAACGGCGTTTGGCTATCTCGACTGAGTTGCCCAAAACGCTTGGATCCGACTTAAATGGAAGTCTAACTTCAAATCGACCTGAAGGCAGTATTCTTGTAGTCTTCCGATAATGTTCCTCACATAGCTCTTGTTCTGGCGACAACATCTTTTTAGAAGATGGAACTTCTTCCAACGACCAGAATTTTTTCAAATTGTTGTCTATTGACTCTAATGTTTCTTCTTGGCAATTCAGGCTAGAGACCGGCTGTTGAGGAGTTGAGGAATTTGCCATATATTTTCCCGATACTATCCACCCAAGGAGAGTTTTTTGAAGTATGGGATGGTTCGGACCTTGCTTTATTTGACCAACGGACAAAAGCTCGAAAAATGACTCAGCTCCAATTAGCATATCTATCCGCTGAGGTTTATAAAAATATGGGTCTGCTAATGGCAAGTTCTTTGGTAGGGTCCAATCTTTCACGTTCACTGACTGGTCAGGGTGATAGCCTGAAATTGTTTTCAAAACCCAAAAATCGAACGGAAACTCACTACCATTGATTCTCGACTTCACCACGGTGTGTATTTTTTTCTTTACTTGTGAATTAGTTTGACCAATTCCAAGCAAGTTGATGCACGATTCCTCCCTACGGATCTGTAAGCGTTGAGCAAGATCTTCAGTAATGAAATTCATTTGTGACCCTGAGTCAAGTAATGCTCGGGCCAATATGTGCTCGCCATTTTTTGTTCGAACGCTTACGATCGACGTTGCTAACAAAACCCTTTCTAAAGACGACGCATGCAAAGCATGTGAAGTAGAAGGGCCATCATTCGTTAACGCTGGAGGAGGATTTTCTGTAGGTGGTGGTAACGCTAAGTTATTTTCAGTCACTGTAAATCGGTGCAGAAGTTTATGGTGCGATCTTGCACAGATTTGACACCTAGTCGATTTGCACTTCGCTACCGTGTGACCTTTTCGCAGACAATTTAAACAGAGGGAGGCTGACTTAACAAACTCAAACCTTTGCATTACAGCAAGGCGAGCGAACGGACTGCACTGGGCCAAATAATGGTCTTGAGCGTTACAATAACTGCAAGCTGGTTTGGCGTTGGCAGAGGAACAAGCCAACGAACTTCTATTAAGTTGCTTGCTAAACCCAGTTTTTTCCTGTTTTGGTTTTCCAGTCTCTTCAGCGGACAGGTGCTGGTACCTACGATTTAATATTTTTTCGAAATCGGACCACAGCGGCAATTCCTCATAATCCAGTGACTCTTCCCATTTTTGCTTGGTCACTGGATCCACTCTACTCAAAACTAAATGTATAATCATTGAGTTTGCAATTTTAGTATCATCTCCTATGGATAATAGTGATCCATAAAGTGATGACACAGTGTCGATGAGACCCCTCAACGACGACGCAGACGGCTGGGAAATTTTCGGAAGGCTGAACAGTTGACTGATTTGGTTCGCAAAGATGAGACATTCGTTATCATAAACTCTTTTTAGACTAGCGATAGCTTTGTCATAATTACTCTCGGTGACCTGGAATGCCTTGATAGTTCCTAAGGCTTCACCAGAGAGGCAAGAAATTAAATGATTAAATTTTTCGATAACAGGAATGTTCACATCTTTGTCAACTAATGTCTCGAAAAGACTTATAAAATTTTTGAACTCCGAATAATTCCCACTGAATTTTGGTAATGCCAAACTGGGAAGTCGAGCTCGAGTTGGGGCTGCAGAAATTGCAGTAGCTGGACGGGAGTCTTCAGCTGAAGTTAAGGCATTACATAAGGACATAATCCTTGCCTTGGTTGTTATGGCTAACTCTTCCAACTCGGCTCCGAAATCATCCAATTCATCCAATTGCTCGATCTGGTCTTGCAACTCATTTGCTTTAGAAATTGCCTCATCTAAAACCTGAAGCCTGCACTCTAGCTCGGTTTTGTCTAGAGGAAGTGATCCAGCTTCCAAACGTTCCTCCAACCGGCGAATGCTTTTAACTTTAACATTTAATCTTCTTTTTAAATCAATAAGAGTCGTGGAATTAAGTTTCGGTTTATTACTCTCCATTTTATAAAATTATTTATTTTTCAATAAGGAAGCGAAAACGATCCAATTTTTAATATTTAATATTTTTATTAAAATATTTGTTAAATAATTTATTAAAATATTTTTATTGTTAATTAATTAAATTAAATAAATTTTAATTTAATTTCGATAAAGGCGAAAACGAAAATAATTAATTAATCTTATTTTTTTTTTTAATATAATAAAATAATTTATTAAATTTAACCAAAAATCGAAATTGATTAATTAATTGATAGTCGAATAATTTGATAGTCGAGGCACAGAGTATCCAAAAAAATAGTTGGTCGCCAATGACACCGAAAACAATATACCCAACCTAATTGTAGGGTAGCGCGTCACTTGGCGTTCCGTTAAATAAAATGCGCCAAAAAATGCATATACGTACATACAACAGCGGATAACGGTGGGAAGCGAAAAACGAAATATTACCGCTGCATCTATTTGTATGTACACCAAATATTTATGCACATTTATTTTATATGTAATATTTAAAATAATTTTTGGCTGCACTTTAATATTTATTTGCCAATTTGTATAATCAAAAACGAGGGGTAGGGGGGCGACAGTGATTGCAAATAATATTGGCGAATAATATATATATATGTTTTTTGATTTGTCCACCGGCAGTACATTTTTATAGCAGACATATATTATGAAAATTTTTAGAACTTTTATACACTTTATTATTTGTTTTTGCTCTACTATTTTTAATTTACGTACATATGCGCCAAGAATTGAAAGGAGGGTGCAATATTCCAGCACAAGACGGATTTTAATTTGTTTTTTCTCTACTTTCAATTTTTTGCACAAATACCTGTGGTTCTGCTTTTGGATCCTTTAATCCTGCGGCCACTTTCCTGGTACAATCGATGCAGGTGCAGGGCATGGGGACGACGAATCCTTCCTCGAGCAGCTCGTTGGCGATGAATTTAGTTTCGCGACGCGGAATTTAAATTGTTTTTAAACTTCACTTTAACCGTCGCGAGCAACTTTTTTATTTTGTTTATATTATTTATTTTGTGTCACTGTCACTTTTTGTTGTTGTTGCTTTTTTAATTAAATAATTTGAGTCCACCCGGGGGCGCCAAAATGTTCAGTGAGATTATTTTATCTCGTTAACTATTTTTAACCGAAAAACAAGGGTGGCTGTAAATTTATTTAAAAAGCACTACGATTGACGAAAAAAAATATGCGTGCACTCGCTTTCACTCTATCAATTCGAATATATTAACAAATTGCTTAAGCCTAGCTTATCTAGTGCGGCGAAGCGGGGCGAATTCACAAGAGCACAAGTGAGCTTTTCTTGCGCTCCCGCTCCGCCCTATGCTACCTTACACTATACTTCAAAAAATTCACTTAAATTCTACGTTTATTCTACAGTATTTACACTTCAGAAGAAATAATGGCCAAACTTCAAGCTATTTACCCTACAAACTTCAAGTCTTACAAAGTTAGGTTTACTAGTAATCAGGTTGAAGATGTAACAACCCAGATCCAGATCATTATATTAGAGCATAAAGAGCTCCGGTGTTCATCCGTTCCAGCCCGTCATTGCCGGTGCAGTGAAATTTGAGTCCGCTGACTCCGCTGGGCAGTAAGCACTAACCGTTGCATTTCCGCTGGGCTATTCTGAAACTTCTCTCGGGGTCAGGTGCGGGCAGTTGTCCGGCCCGATGATGATGGTGGGGGGAACGTTTAGCCGGTGGGTGTTAACATATATATTACAGATAAAAATAATATTCTAACTGGTCTCGATAAGTTCTCCAAATACGCCCAAATCAAGATATTAAATTCAAGAACCTCTGGGGATATTAAAGCTCCTTTGAGTGAAATGCTAATAGCTCGGCCAAGTGGGTAGTAATGTATAACGAAAGTGCCTTAAACTCTGCTGCGATTCGATTCCTTTTAGAAGATCAACTTAAAATATCAGTCCATACAACAGCCCCATACGCTTCAACAAGCAACGGCCAAGTAGAACTATTTCATTCAACGCTTTCTAAAATCTTTCGAAGACTTAATTTTTAAATCAGGCGAAGTATACAATAGGTCTATTCACCCAGTAGTAAAGAAAAAACCAGTTATGGTGTTTTTCAGAAGCCCCACTCTGAACACTATGGAAGATATAGAAAACAGCGGACCGAAAGAGAAAAAATAAAGAAAAACCAAGTAGTCGACTTAGAATATCATAACTAGGATAAAAAACAGCCAAAACAATACGAGACAGTAGATATAATTCTCTTAAAGAGATATAATTCTCTTTTCTTTCTTTTTTCATTCGGTTCTTTTTTTTCACCTTTCCGCACGCGTTTCGAAAGTGCTCCCCAGTTCTGGGAAATAAACTGATCGATCAGCAAACAACTCGCGTTAAACTATCTCGCTGCCGTAAGGCAGCGTGAAACAAAATTTCTAACGTGAAACAACATTTACATAAAATAAATAACACAAGCAATAAATTTAATTTGCTTGCAAGCAAAAAGTGCATATTATCCCACATACACACACACGCCAAGTAGAGCACTCAGTGCCACGCAATGAGCTCATTGAGCAACGATCAAAAGAACGTGCGTAGAGGCTCAGTGAACCAAAGAAACGGCTTCTACTCTTATTTTTCAACCCGCGATACCGAAATGGGCAAATCGGCGATCAAGAGCAACCCGGCTCTACTGACCGCTGAAAGCCAAAGGGCACGATCTTGCTCACCCGTTCTGCTTACTGCGACTCCCGAGTCACGGAGTTCACAGTGTAAAACCCCCTCCAATGGCGAAAACAAATTTCGCCCCAACAACAAGCAGTGCTAAAATTTCTGCAACCACAGCGACAACCACTCCAACTCAAAATACCGCGATGACAACGACTACAGCGAGTACAAAAAATAAACTTCGGAAAGCGCTAAAGCGGCTCCGGCCGCACAAACTGGAATGGATCCCTACACCCAAATTATGCGCAAGCTTAGCCCGCAGAGTAATCCGGAAATGCGGCGTTGATCGGGAACGGTGACAACTTTCATGTTGTCCCGCTTATCAAAGGGAACATCCATGAAACAAAGGTGCAAACCAAGACTGAAGAGCACTTCCGAATCGTGTCAAAATATGTGGATAATGCTCAGAAAAACTATTACACGTACCAGCTGAAAAGCTCCAAGGGCCTACAAGTGGTAGTAAAAGGAATCGAACCCGATGTTACCGCCGCGGAAATAAAAACCGCCCTTAAAGAAAAGGGCTTCGCCGCCAAGAATGTATTAACATTCTAAATAAAGATAAAAAGCCATAACCCTTCTTCAAGGTCCAGCTCGAGCCAGAAAGCAAGTCGCTGAAAAAGAACGAAGTCCACCCAATCTGCAATCTGCTGCAATATCTTTTGTATCGGAGAATCACTGTTAAAGAGCCACATAAACGCAAGGGTCCAGTACAATGCACTAATTGCACAAGAGTATGGACACACTAGGTCATACTGCACACTTCGGGTTGTCTGTGTAGTCTGCGGGGACGCCCACAACTTCGCTCACTGCACTACCAACAAGGACAGTACCGTGAAGAAATGTGGAAACTGCGGAGGCAACCATATGGCAAACTATAGAGGATGTACAAGGAGTTGAAGAGTCGCATGCGTCAGCGACCGCAACGCGCAAACAAAATCCACAGAATGTGTACATTGCGCCAAAAGCTACGCCAGACGTCTTCTTCTCCAAAGCTGCGTGGTCCTCATTCGGTCCCCTAAACACCACCAATGGCTTCTTCTATGCCGATGCCCTACGATGGAAAATCCAATAGAAAATCCAATTCAGCCTAACTCACAAAGCGCTCAACAGGCTCCAGGTCAGCCACATAGCACAACGGAAACTATCATGCTTACCCTCCAACAAAGTATGATGGAACTGATGTCATTCATGAAAACGACCATGCAAAGCACAACAGTCTAAATAAGATTATTTTATGCAGACTTTACGAATATCAATGTGGAACGCCAATTGTGTCTCAAGGCATAAACTAGAATTGTCACAATTGAAAACCATATTGACGTTATGCTACTGGCGGAAACGCATCTTACAAGCAAATACAACTTCCAAATAAGAGGCTATAAAATCTACCGCACAGATCATCCAGATGGGAAATCCCACGGCGGAACTGAAGTTCTAATCAGAGAACGCATTAAACACCATCTTCACACAAGGTATGCAAAAAACTACTTGCATGCCACATCTATACAAATTCAGTCCAGTAACGGAAGCCTTTCAATCGCTGCCGTTTACTGCCCTCCTCGTTTCTCAATCTCGGAGGGACAATTTATGGACTTTTACAATTCACTTGGGGATCGTTTTAAAGCCGCCGGAGTCTTGAGGCGGAGACTATAACGCCAAACATACGCACTGGGGATCACGTCAAGTGCCTCCCAAAGGAAAGCTTTTGTACAATGCAATTATAAATGTGAGAAATAAACTGGACTATGTTTCTCCTGGAAGTCCCACATACTGGCCAACCGGCCCACGCAAGCTCCCAGACCTCATTGATTTTGCGGTGAGAAAAAACATACCTTGCAATCTAATAAGAGCCAAAGCAGTCTCGGATTTATCATCAGACCACTCGCCTGTGCTTTTAACGCTTCTTCAAAGCCCAGAAATAGCCGAACACGCTTTCAGCCTGACTTCGCCAAAAACGAACTGGCTTAAATACAAAAAGTACGTGAGTGCCCACATAGAACTCACCCCGGAGCTGAACATGGAATCGGACATCGACTAAACTACGAGCGCCCTGGAAGAAGTACTCGTTGCTAAACTACGAGCTAAGTACTAAACTACGAGCGCCCTGGAAGAAGTACTCGTTGCGGCAGCTAACCCCTCAAGGGAAGGAAGTATACCGAAACAAATACTACAAATCCAATCAGCAAAACGAACAGCTCGAGCGTGAAAAGAGGCGCACTCGTCGTGATTGGCAAAACAGCAGATAACCAGCTTCAAAGCAACGCCTTAAGGAAGCAACCCGATCACTCGACCAGGCTCTTCACCAACAGGAAGAAAATGCACAGCTGAGGTACATCCAGAATCTTTTGCCAACAAGCACAAGCACAAAGGTCATAAGAGGGCTAAAACCAAAAAAGGCCCGGTGGTGACCTACTGACGCCAAAGATGCTGATCGAACTTCAAAAATGCGCTATAGAGGTGCTCTTCCAAAAAAGTGGAAGAAGTCCATCATTATAATGATACCGAAGCCTGGAAAAGATCACACAATTCCGTCATCGTACAGACCAATAAGCATTCTACCTTGCTTGTCTACATTTTTTGAAAAATGCTTGCTAACTCGCATAATACTACATCTGGAAGCTTGCAATGTTAGCTTGCACACCAATTTAAGTTTCGAAGAAACCACGTAGCAAGCCATCGAGCAAGTGAACAATCCGAAATACGCTCAGCCTTCGAACAGGTAGAATACTGCAGCGCTATTTTTCTCGACGTATCTTAAGCTTTTGACCGATTTTGGCTTAATGGACTCATGCACAAAATTAAAATGTACTTGCCAACATACACCTACAAGCTACTGGAATCATACCACTACAAACGTCAGTACTTCAGTACTTTACGGTCCATGGAACTATGGATCCATGGTTAATTTTCATTTTTTCATCCAAATTGTACCTCGATACCCGCCAAGCTTGGAACGAGTGCAAGGAGTTTGACGAGACCAGTGTCACCATCGCGCAATTTTTGGACTTCCTCACTACACGCTGTGATACTTTGGAGGCTTCTCAACACTCAAGAGCACCGACAGTTCTACGATCAGCTGCTACCTTACACGCAAGTTTAGAGTCGCCAAGAGGATATGGTACGTGCATTTCTTGCAATCAAGCCTATCAACTATACAGATGCGCCCAATTTTTGGGATTGAATCTCGAAGCGCGCCGTAATTTCGTCATTCCTCACAAGCTGTGCTTCAACTGTCTTAGCTCACATGCTTGCCGCGAGTACCGGCGTAAACATTACTCGCTACTTCACGGAGCATCTCATCAAATTGGATCAGGAAATAGTAGACAGTAAGCTTCGTCCGCTCCCTCGCCATTAGATGCTCTACACATTAGTTCGGCATCATCACAACAACGCTCACTGTCACCAGGCGCAGCCAGCCCAGGAGACCCAATCGTCACTCATCACAAATTGGAACATATTCCTGTACCAGGCTTCAAGGCTCTTCTGCCCACCATCCAAGCAAATGTCGTCGACTCATGTATTACTCGAGGACGCACTCAGCTAAAACTACAGTCTCGACTCTCCAAGCACACCTTAAACTTGGATTCGTTTATTTGTCCTCATTGACGACTTCTCTACCGGCCCATTCCATAGACACATCTTCTTCATCATGGAAGCAGATCAGTGCGTTACCATTGGCTGATCCTACGTTCAGCACACCCGGTCCAATCGACGTTATCATTGGAGCCGATCAGTTATGGAATTTGTACAATGGAGAAAGAAGGGATTTCGGTAAGGGCTATCCATGTGCAATTAATACACTCTTTGGTTGGGTCAATACAGGTTCTTACAATACCTGTGACGACAACCACATTGCCACCACGCATCATACGGATCTAGACAGTCTCGTAAAATCATTCATGGAGAGGGACTGCTGTTCCACCCCATTAAGGAATTCATCGACGCTAGTGACCCATTAGAAACTCACTTCACAGCTACACACACACATTCCCAGGAGGAAAATTACATTATGGAATACCCATTTAAAGAGTCTACGTTACCCATCAGGGAAACCCTAACCCAGGCCATAAACCGGTTGGCTTCACTGGAGAGGAAATTTCGTCGATGTCCAGACCTCAAGAAGCAATATGTGAATTTTATGGATGACTACCTCGACCGAGGTCACATGGAGCAGCTCCCAGCAGCTGAAATAGACGATACTGGCTTCTATTAAACTCGATAAAACTCGACAGTCTCACAACCAAGTGTCGAGTTGTGTTTGATGGTTCCGGAAAGGACAGTTTTGGATCTTCACTCAAAATGTGTTCCAAACGAGAGTTGTTGTCATAATTCAAGAGTATTCGACCCACTTGAACTTATCGCTCCAGCCACTGTCGTGCCAAAGCTATTCTTTCAGGAGAGCTGGACTGCCGCGCTCTGATTGGACGATGGCGAACACTTATGGACCAGTGGCCAATGTTTTCGAGCTGTCGTGTTCCTCGAAACATTGCCTTTTCTGGTCAACAGATTGAGCTGCATGGGTTCTCAGACGCGTCGTCTAACGCATTCGGAGCCGTTATATATAGCCGAGTTTCTAACGGTGACAGATATCTCGTTACCTTGGTAGCTGCCAAGACACGAGTGGCTCCACTGAGAGCAGTATCTTTACCACCACCCGGTTACTCTCTATTGTTAAATTGTCACTAACGTTTCCTATTTACAGAACTTCATGCTGACGGATTTCGAGATCGTCCTGCATTGGCTATCTTCACCCCCCAGACGCTGGAACACATGCGTCTGTAATCGAACTGCGGAAATCCTAAGCACCACGAACGATCTGGAATCACGTTCTTTCAGAAGACAATCCGGCTGACTGTGCTTCCCGAGGACTCCCGCCTTCCAAGCTCATCTCACATAGCATCTGAGTGGCCAGTCTCAAAGGCCAATCTATCTGTTCCTGAGAAATGCAGCGCCGAAGAACGACTGTCAAAGCCCACAACTCTACATAGCTTTCCGGATGAAAGTATGGAGGAGTTGCTGATCAGGAAGATTTCATCGTGGACCCTCCTTCGAATAGCAAGCTACTGCTATCGATTTTTTAACCGCATCCGAGGCCGGAACCAATATGCACAATTCTTTACGTCAAAGGAGCTAGAGGAAATAAGATTTCGCCTCATTCGTCACGTTCAACGAAAGGAGTTTTAAAAGGAGTACAGATTAAGAAGGGTGGCCAACTTCCCAGCAAGTCCAAACTTAGTCGCTTCACACCATTCATCGATTCACAAGCAATAATGCGAGTTGGTGGACGAATTGAACGAGCCGCCGCCAGCTACAATGTCAAGCATCCTATTTTGATCCCAAAACACTCACCGCTAGCGGACCTATTAGCTCGACATGTTCACGTAAAATATCTACATACTGGCGTGGATGCCACATTCAACATTCTTCGACAACAATACTGGGTCTTTGGAGCAATAAATATTATTCGGAAAACTATATTTCGGTGCAAGCCTTGTTTTCTATTGCGGAAGGCTACTACTACACAAATCATGGGACAGCTTCCAGTTCCACGGGTCCAACCGACAAGATGGTTCATGCATACAGGACTTGATTACGCAGGGCCCATGTCAATATATAAATCAAAGGGACGATCTCCCAGGATAGGAAAAGCCTGGTTCGCTATTTTCGTCTGCCTATCCACAAAGGCACTCCACATCGAGGTGGTTAGCGATCTGACGACGAAAGCATTCATCGCGGCTTTTCAGCGTTTTATATCACGACGCTCAAAGCCGCCCGACCTTTATTCGGACAATGGAAC
This sequence comes from Drosophila monieri, assembly GCA_035047585.1. NCBI lineage: Eukaryota > Metazoa > Arthropoda > Insecta > Diptera > Drosophilidae > Drosophila > Drosophila monieri. Next base: position 18,200,484 of record JAWNPJ010000001.1, read on the forward strand.
GACATTTCAAGCAGGCAAACGCATCATGGACGACATGCAACGCCAAATGCTGGACCAAGCGAAAGTCCAGGACTTGCCAATTTCCTGTGCAGTGAGACAATCCATTGGGCGTTTATACCTCCCTCTGCGCCGCACTGTGGAAGAATATGGGAAACTGGAGTACGTTCAATTAAACTCGACATGCGACGCATCATAGGATTTACAGCTTTAACATTTGAAGAGCTAACCACGGTGCTTACACATATAGAGGCGATTCTCAATTCTCGCCCACTCTGCCCAGCTGGGGATCAGTCTTTGGATCCACTTACTCCGGCCCATTTTTTGACCGGAACGCCCTACACATTACTCCCCGAACCAAGTATGTTGGATTTTCGATTGAATCGTTTGAAACGATTGAACCAATTACAATCCATGGTACAAGAGTTTTGGAAAAGGTGGCATATGGAGTACCTAACATTCCTGCAGGCACGCACAAAATGGACAAAGGAGATGGAGAACTTGAAGGTTGGCACTCTCGACGTACTCAAGAATCTACACCCATCAAAATGGATTCTTGGACGAGTGGAGAGGCTACACCCTAGAACTGATTCAAAGGTTCGAGTTGCCCATGTACTCTACAAGCGGCCCATTACGAAATAGCTGTCCTGCCTATTTGCAGAACCGTTGCTCAGGGGGGATGGGGGGCGGTATGTTTGGGAACGAGCCACCCTGTATTAGATGTCTAGATCTGTACACCTTACACAAAGCGCATACGATTTGAGCTTTCCGTTGGAAGGTATTCATAATCACGGCATTTATGTTTATATCTTTCTTAAGCTTTTCTTATTCTTATTATTGTTCCTATGCTAAAGCCACGTAATTTTAAGTAAGACACATTTTTGCGAAGCATTTCATTTAAACCAACTAAAACTAAAATAAATACAGATCTAACTTACGGCGGTCTAATTTCTATTCACTTCTCAAATTAAGAACGAACAATAGACAAAAAAGAACAATAGAAATCTTAGGATCGGCATGGAAATGGTTTGCCGGATCACCGGATCACCATGACCACGAAATATTAAAAAACCAAATAAACAAAAGACAATTAGAAAATAATAACAATCAAGCTATAATAATAAACTTTTAAGCGAGAAAATTAATCAAATAAGTAACGTTACGAATCCTATTCTAAAAGTACTGAAAATTCAAATTAAATAATTAAAGGTGAGGCAAATATTCTTGGATATAAAATTCAAATAGTAAAAGAAGAAATTTCTAATATACTACATGCTATAACTGGGGCCAAAACAAATATTGTAAGCTCTTTCATATACTCAAAAATTGAAACGAATATTATAGAACAAATTTTTAACAAAGAGCATAACCTATTCATTAATATTGAAGAACTATTAGAATTTTTAAAAGTCAAAATTGCATCAAATAATAACGACCTTCTTATTATCATAAGTAGTAATCGTTCAACTATATCCAATAGGTGTCATATAACTGAGTGATGCCATAACTTTGTTGTTTTTTAAGTAAGAAGGATGGGACTTTCAAACTGGGAAGTCAAACTTGCATCATATAATAACGACCTTCTTATTATCATAAGTATCCCGATAATAAGTAATGAAATCTATAGAACTTTATTAGTCAAAGCAGTAAAAAAGGCTCAAGTAATAAATGACATAAAATTTGAAAAATTGTTGAGTGTAAGAAAGAATATAAAAAAGAACTATTTGCAATATCAAAACCATGTGAATCGCATAACGATAGAACAATTTGTGTTAAGAAAAAACTGCTAGACATAAGCAATGACTCTTGCGTCAGCGCTCTATTAAACTTAAGACCACCCGAATGCACGGCAATCAATAGTCAACACGTGCCCGATTTTGAGGAATTACTACCGGGTACACTGATGCTGAACGACTTTAATGGAATGGTGTCATTAGACAGAAAGAATCTTAATCTCCAAGGATCATTCATCATCCAGTACAGAAACTCCACAGTACAGATCGGCGAAAACATCTACAGAACAGAAGAAATCACTGTAGTAGAGCCAGAACCCCCGCTTTTCCAACTCTCAGAAGCAAACCCTAAAATTAAGGAAGTCCTCTCCGTTCAATTAATCATGGAACTAAATATAAATAACACCAAGATCCTGAACAAAATTAAAGAAGAGAAATCAATCGAGGCATCCGTGAATTATACGTCAGCCACTATTCTGCTCATAATGATCATAAGTCTGATAACAAAGCTAGTTAGAAAGTGCAAACTAAAAGCAGCTGCCCCAAAAACAACAAAAGCACCGGCGGATCCATCCTTACCAAACCCAGTTCTCTTCTATGTTGCGAACGAGAACGCCCTCGTTTAAAGGGGGAAGAGTTAACACCTAAAATGTCAAATACTAACTAATACTAAATTAGTTAATAGAACGTTAAGTCCAGTAAAACGCCCATAAGTTCTTAATAGCAACAGAGCTTACGCAACCACATTGAGTGCAAGCATAGGAGCAACACATAGGCTTAGTTATAAATAATAAGAATCATAAAAGTCATTTCGAATTCGACACTCAAATAAACGAAACATAAAAGATTAATTCTTTTTTTTTTAAAAGAATACTAATAAAATCTTTTTAACTTATCTAATAAAATAAGCTACCACTTAACTGCAAGGGTTAAGTAAACTTCGGCTCCGTCCGAAGTTAGCTTTCCTTTCTTGTTTTTCATAATTAAAAAAAAAAATGTTGCTGCAGAAATGGAAAAAATTTTTTTTTGAGTAAAACTGAATGGAATCCGCTGCTGTCGTTGTTTCTCCTTTGCGATAATTATCAATGGCTGTTACCTAGCGGGGATCATGAAAATATTTTTTGTTAAACCTTATAACAATTTATTGTAATGAACCAAATTTATAATTTAACATTTTGTACTTCAACTAGCACTATAAGTTTAACGAAAAATACTAAGAAATTTGTCCCAAGGGCCTTGTTGTTATGTGTTTTTTTTTTTGTAATTCAATTCATTTAAATTAGCTTTTAAGTATTCTGTCAAGCTACCATATGTTTGGCCTATTTTATCTTACAGTTCCCTGCCTTGCGACACTTTTATGACCGCTATAATGGCTATCATTATTATTTGTGGTTTTCCTTATGTGTACAGTGTTGAGTAAAACAAATTTAAATTCTTACTTTAATAAAGAAGGAATAAAAAAACTCAATTGAGAAATATCCTCAGACAGGGTCTGAGGAAGCCATGTGCTATTGTAGAAATAGCATAGAAATAGAAAAAGTTGTTATATAGAAATTTAAAAAAATTTTATGAGCTACCCATTCTCCAAATAGTTTCCCGCTAGGCGCCGTCCGCTATGCGCTGTCTCACTCGCTCGGGGTTCTTCCTTCACTCCGTAATCACAAAATTACTACAGCTTAAACTGACGTGGGACTTTTTAGCACGGTAGATTTATTTTTACACAGATCACTCAACGTACTCTACGCAAATTAGTCTCTCAGTCTTAAAGCTTTCAACTTTAAACTTTGCACACATCCTTCCTTCCTTTGCAGGCAGTATATAAGTCGGAACGGCCAGGATCGTTCAACTATGTCCAATAGCTGTCATATAACTGAGTGATCGGAAATGCCATAACTTTGTTGTTTTTTAAGTAAGAAGAATGGTTAGGTTAGGTTAGGTTAGGTTAGACGGCTGGCGTTTACCTCCTTAGGAGGCAACCGCCACACTTTGACCGTGTTCGGTCCCTTGTGATAGCGTTAGCTGAATCTAAGGGAGCAGAAGACACGCAGAAGAGAGGTCTTATGGTCTAGCAGTTCCCCCACCCTGAGGCTTTAGTGAACCTTTCTATCCTGTTCGGGTCTATTTCTGACATCGCTGAGATGCTGCTAAGGAACCTATCGGCCAGATGCTTAATTCTGAGAGACTGCAGCGTTGGGCAGTGGTATAGAAGATGCTCGACGGTTTCTTCCTCTTCTTCGTCCCTGCAGCTGCGGCAGTAGTTGTTGAGGGGTGAGTTCATTCGCCTAGCATGTGTTCCCACTAGTCAGTGCCCCGTGATGACTATTATTGCCGTGCCAATACGGGTTCTGTCCATCCTAAAAAGTTGGGATGTTCTTTTTATAGAGATTTTGGGCCATAGTTGGCGGGCCAACCGGCCAGCTAAGCTGGTTCTTTTCCTTATTGGCTTTTCTTAGTTGGAGCTTGTATGGGGCTAGTGGTACACCGGTACCCTACAGTTCTCCCTGGAGTGGTGTGGTGGTGCCTTTGCGTGCCAGTTCATCTGCTATGCAGTTGCCTGTGATGTCCCTGTGACCTGGGACCCAGATGAGGCTTATGTCATACTAGTTTGCCATCTCGTGGAGAGATGATCTGCAGTCTGAGACTGTTTTGGAGTTACTTGTGACTGAGCTGATCGATTTTATAGCCGCTTGGCTGTCGCTGTATATGTTGACTCCTCTTTGTGTGGAGCTATGTGGGTTTAGGTATTTTAGCACTTCCCTTATGGTAATCACTTCTGCTTGGAATATGCTGCAGTGATTTGGAAGTCTGAAAGAGGTTTTAATGCCTAGTTGCTCGGAGTATATTCCCCCTCTTACTCTTTTGTTTAATTTGGAGCCATCAGTGTAAAAGCATATTGCGTTCTCTGGGCCTGGTATTTGGTCTCCCCATTCCTCTCTGTTAGGAATGAGGGCTTGGAAAGGTGTTTGTGTGTACTCCCTTGGAGTACAGTAGTCTGTACTACTGGGAATGAGAGGATCGTTCAAAAGAATGGTGGAGTGGTCCGTATTCAGGAACACAGCAATGTAGTTTCCCTAAGCCTGATTGTCGATACTTTCGCTTGTTCTATTTCAGCTCGTCCTGGATTTGGTAAGCTAAGTATGGCATTTAGGGCTTCGTTTGGTGTGGATCGTAGTGCACCGCTGATGCATAGTGCTGCTGATCGCTGGATTTTTTCCAGCTTTTTGAGTGTACTTTTCTTTTTGAGGGCTGGCCACCATTCCAGAACTCCATAAAGTAGTATGGGTCTGACTACAGCAGTGAAGATCCAGCTTACAATATTAGGGGACATTCCCCATTTGTTTCCTATGGCTTTTTTGCAGGTGAAAAGGGCTCTAGCAGCCTTTTTTGACCTTTCTTCAACGTTAGAGTTCCAGTTTAGCTTCCTATCCAAAATTACCCTTAGGTATTTGGCGCTACTACTGAAAGAGAGCCTTAGGTTGTTTAGTCTTGGTGGGACGAGGGGTGGGAGTTTGTATTTCCTGCTGAAGAGGACTAACTCTGTTTTCTGCGCATTTACTCCTAGGCCATTACTGCTTGTCCATTCGGCTATGGTTTGCAGTTTTTCGCTCGATGAGATCGCAGAGCGTTTGAGCGTATTTACCTGTGAACAGGATTGCGACGTCGTCTGCGTACGCCACTCTCCTGCAGCCTCCTTATTCCATCTTGCATAGAATCGAGTTGACTGCTATGTTCCATAGGAGAGGGGATAGGACCCCGCCTTGCGGTGTGCCTCTACTGACGGCCCTTCTTAAGGAAGATGTTCCTAGAGAGGACGTCACTGTTCTGCGTGTTAACAGCTGGTCAATGAGTCCTACCAGGTGATCATCTACCCCAAGAGTCCTTAATGTGCTAGTTATGGTGTTTGGGAGAACATTATTGAAGGCCCCTTCTATGTCTAGAAAGGCTACTAGGGCGTATTCCTTCTGAAGGAAAGCTTTCTCTATTCTGTATATGAGCGCGTGGAGGGCCGTCTCGGTGGATTTACCCTTTTTTCATGCATGCTGTGCGTTGGAGATGTGGGTGGGAGTTGATTGAGAGTTGACCTAAGGTGTAGTCCTATGACTCTTTCTAGCGTCTTGAGCAGGAAGGATGATAGACTTATTGGTCTAAAATCTTTAGGTGTCGTATGCGATGGTTTGCCCGCTTTGGGTATGAAGACTATTCGCGACTAAACTCATTTTTGCGGAATTTCGCCTAGCGGATCTGTTAAAGATGTTTAGGAGCCAGTTGATGGTAATGTCTCCCGCTTGTTGGATTTGTGCCGGTATTATCGCATCAGGACCGGCCGATTTAAAGGGGTTGAAACTGTGAATTGCCCAGTGTAGGGTTTTCTGGTCAATATCAAGTTTGAAGTTTGTGTGGGTGGCATTGCTGTTTATAGTCCCGGCTGATTCCGGGGTATAGCCTGAAAAATGGGTTTCTAGAAGAGCATCTAGTGATTCCTCGCTAGTGTTGGTCCAAGTTCCATCTTCTTATTTAAGATAGCCTAGAGTTGTGGCTGTTTGGGATAGAATTTTTCTGAGCCTCGCAGCTTGGGTAGTGTTTTCGATATCCGAGCAGAAGGAGTTCCATGAGAAGCACTTCGTTTTTCGGATGGCCTTTTGTAGGAGGCCAAAGAGACCTTGTATTCGGTCCAGAGTGCCTCCTCGCTTCCGGCTTTGGCCCTGTTGAACAGGGTTCTACTTGCTGCTTGTAGGGTTGTTAGCTCCGTAGACCACCAGGGTGGCCTATTTTGCTTGTGTGGTTTAGTTTTTGGGCATGCTCCTCTGAGGGCATTATTACAGCCTTGAGTGAAAGCTTGCACCAGAGTGTTTAGACTTTCCACGGTTTGGGGATAGTCAGGTGGCTGTGGTGCAATGTTGTTTGAGAGGATTTGATGGTACTTGACCCAGTTGGTTTTTTTGAGATTTCGAAAAACCGAAGTTTTTGAGTTTTGAATTCAAGGGATGTTTCTATGTATCTGTAGTCGGAGAAAGAGGGTTTCTCAAGGACCTTCTAGATAGTTACCTAGCTGAGTAACTTCTTAGATACGAGCGTGAGGTCAATGGATTGCCTGCGATTTGCTATGATAAAGGTGGGGTAATCTCCCTTATTGCTCTCCCTTAAAAAGAGACTCACCGCGGTCGTTTGTGTTGAGCTCGCCCATTGCGAGTGGTGAGCGTTGTAGTCGCAACCTTTAAGGAGGCTTATATTTAGCCTTTCGCTGTCCATTGCTAGTTTGTCCACTAGCTCGTCGGGGGGTTCTGGCCTTTCGTAGGCCATGTAGAACGACAGTACCCGGATAGAGGTCGCCTGTGACTCCACGGAGGCTGCCGCATTGGCCGCGTCACTGTAATTATGGAGCAAGAAAATGCCGAGGTGCTTTTTAGCTAAGATAGAGGCTCTGATTTTACCTTCAGTATTAGCTACTAGTAGCTTGTACTCCCTAGTCGCTAGTCCAGAAACCCTACCTCCTGCTATCCATGGGTCCTGGACTAGGACTATGTCGGCTCCATCCTCGGCCAGATGGAGCAGAAGGGCAGCTGAGGCTGCCTTACAATGGTGAAGGTTTATATCAATGGTGAAGGAGGCCAGTTCCTCCTGAATAGAGGCTGTTTTTGTTCCGAGGCTCGAGTCTGATTTATAGACCTTTACGGTCACGGAGCTGAAGCCGAAGTTTAGTTCTCCATGAGCAGCCTCTATGGGAGCTAAACTTTCTTTGTTTATGATAAGGACCGCCTTGTTTGTTGGCCCTTCCATCTCCTCCACCTTCGCCACACGCCAGTCCGTCGTGGGAAGATGTGGGTTGCATCTCTGGAGCATTATAAGGATCTGGCCCGGTTCCTTTATGGAGGCCGGGATCCACAGGAGGGGGGCCTGGTTCCTTGGCCAGGAGCTCAAAGCATTTCGCTGCCACAGCTGTTTCCACCCATCTCCACTTATCCCTAGGGATTTTACCGTCGGTGTTACCCCTAGCAGGATGCGACTTTTCGCAATCTCTGCGGAGGACCTTTTTGGCTGTGTGCGCAACCACTTTGCCGTTGATCTTCCCGGCACGTCCTGGGACCTTTCCCTCTTGGGATGTGGTTTTGGCTCCTGTTTCGGAGCTGGGGGTGTCGGCGTCTTGCCATATTGAGGATGGACTCCTTTGGCCCATTCCACCTTCTTGAGCCACTCCGCGGAAGTCTTTTCCGACTTGGCTCTGCCGTGGCTGCGCAGGATCTACCATACCGTTTCTTTCTTGGCGTAGGTATGCCTGATTTGACCAAGTTTGTTGACCGCTTCAGGTTCGCTGCCCTTTACCGCATCTGTAGGAGGCATAATGGCACTTGGGCCGAGAGATGCCGCTATGGTGGCGGTAGTGGGTGGCGTGCCTTTGGCCACCACGATTTTGGGGCGAGGTCCGCCCGGACGCTGCCAAGCTAGCTTGGTCGGTCGGGAGAGCTCTCTCGCCATCTGCATCGTCGTCGACTTTTGGTCACTCACTCGTCATTGCCAGTTGTTCGGTTTTTTGGGAGATCCCGACTCCTTGTTTGTTTTATTTAATTTGTTGCTACTTATATTTTTTTCCATAATTTGTTCCCACGAGTTGCGGAGAAGGGACGGTCCACCCGGGCGGAGATCCGCGGTGCCCGTGTAAGGCTTATTAGAACAGGGGGTCGCCAGGTACCCTGAGCCCTACGTTTGAGACTAGGCAGAGTTTATATACCGGGCCCCCAGCCAGGCTGGGGCACGGGTCGAGTGACACCTTAGTCCGGCCCGGTGTGAGATGGTGTTTTGGGAAGGAAGGTGGGTAGGTATATTGTGTAGGAAAAGGAGGAAATGTGTGAGGCTACTCTTTAGAGGCGGCAACACAAGCGCATCGTCGGCACCGCTTACGGCGCGGATACCCGCTAGCTGTCCGGGGCTGTTTGTTTGCGAGGAGGATCCCAGAGGAGGTGGAAGGATTCCTGCAGTGGAATCCTTCGCTTTATTCACAGCTAACCTTAAATTGAAAAAGGCCTTTCGCTATCCGCAACCTGCGACCCGTTCGGTAGCCCTAAGCTAGGCATCCTAGGAGTCATCCCACAAACTCCTTGGACCGAACATGCCTTCTATGCATTCCACTTTGGAAAAATTAATTCGATCTTCCAAATTTCATATGGATCGGCCAACATTCTTGTTTTTAAAATATTTTTCCCCTAGCCTATTCTGCATCAGGCCTGGTTGAGTAACCGTTCGGACGTGTATCGGAAGTATTTCCCAGAATTCGGTAATTAACTGATTGATCAGCCAATAACTCGCGTTAATTATCTCGCTGGCCGTAAGGCAGACATTCATTACTTAATCTAACGTGAAATGACATTTATATAAATAATCACATTGTGTCAAGAGACAAAAACAAGAGGCTGTTACGCTGACATCCTGGTTGAGACGCGTGAAGTAGGACAAAAAGCTTAAGAAGCTAGGAGAGGCAGTATCAAGGATTAGGAGGCTTCAAAAAGGAGAGCTCCTTCTCCAGCTCAAAAATTCAGAAGAGATCACAGCTGGATTCAAAGCAATGGTCTCTGAATCGCTTTGGGACCAGGAAAACCCTGGAAATATATGGCTATCAAGTAGCTGCAAAGGCGCGGTGCTGTGTCGACGAAAACGGCTCCTCAGGACATTAGGACATCCTACAAATATTTCGTCTCAGCAAACATCTCCCTGATATAGGACACTTTGCGATTCCAAAGAATGCTAAGGACACAAGAGACTGATCGCCTAGCATCTAACGAAGGGGGCACCAGCCTCCTGACGCACTTCGCGACCCTGTAGTGGTCCTGGCCAATCGTGGTTGAAAGGTGACATTCAGCAAGGCATTTTCGATCGCCGGCTGTTTGTGATCCCAGCGTGGTTCAATGGAGGCTTGCCTGTTAAACGCCTCTTCTTCTAGGGCTAACTCCTCGGCTAGTCCCATTACTTCTTCCAGCGACGCGCATGCATATGGCCTCATAAACATTTTCATGCGGGGTATGCAGTTCTCCACCAGTCTTTCTATTACCTCCTTCGTGGATTTCCCTAGTGGCTTCATTAGAGTGTGAAGGTCCACCATATACTCCTTGAAAGGTTCTCCTCGTTTCTGCTTCCGCTGCCGAACCTGGTCTGCTAATTTTTCAAAGTAACCATTCGGCAGAAAAAAGGACTTGAACCTCCTTCTGAACGCTTTCCAAGATGGCCATTTCTCATCGTTCATTATGAACCTTCTCTGTGCTCTGTCCTGGAGTAATTCCGGCATCGCCCGCGGGATCGTGTTTATGTCCAACCCGTACGTTCTGGCGGACCATGCCACTCGGTCCACGAATTCTAGTGGATCTCCTGTTCCGTCGAATCGGAATGACCACTCCCGGACTTATCTGGCCACTTTTGCGTAGTCCACTTGCACCGGGACCGGCTTCTGCAGTTGTGGCTCCATGCTCCTTATGCTTTTCATCTCTGTAACCGTCAGACTTTGAATGAGCTTCTCTGACTCACTCACTGCTCTTTGTCTCGGTGTTGTCTCATGTTTTCAACCGTTCCTTCTGCTGGGAGACCTAGCTCTCTACACACTTCGCTCAATTCCTCCTTGCGAAGCGCGTATATCCAATTCTTCCTTCCCATCTTGAAGCATGCGTTACTTCTAGCCTCAAAAGCAGTCACGTAGTTTAGGCGCCAGGTGTAACAAACTGTTCTTTTTGATCGGTGCTCGCAACAAATGCCGCGGCTAGCTCAAAGAGTTTATGGATCGTTCCACCGAATTTATAGATTCGACGTGACTGCCCGAGCCCAGAAATAACACAGGGTGCTTCGTTTCACAAATGTCCCCTTTATTTATACGATATTTGGAAACAAAGTTTACAAAAGGGTGAAACTCACCGGCTGCTCGGCTCGGCCGATCGACCGCTCGTCCTCCCCTCGGTCACTGGTCACCGTTCCGGGTTGGTGCCAATACACACGCGCCCCCAAAGCTTTCGCCCAGCAGAACGTGTGGTCTCGGTGCCTGGCGCCAGTTCGGCTCACGGTTTCCTCCGTTTGGACTCACGTGCTCCAGTTGCGGGTCCTATGTTTCCCCTCTCGTGCCGGTGACGCTGCTCCCGACGTCCCTCTCTTGCGTGTCGCCGCTGCTTGGTCGTCGTCGTTGCTCTCGTCGTCGACGCTTCTCCCGTTGTGGCTGCTGTCGTTGTCGCTGCTCCTGTTGTCGCTGTTTCTCTCGTCGCTGTCGCTGCTCCTCTTCTGTGGGTGCGTGGATCGCTTGGCTCACTGGGACTGCCCTTTCGCCGTGGCCGGCACCTAATCCGTGGGGTGCACGAAGGGCCTACCTACCCCACAGGATACGCCCCCGGTTGCGTCTGCCACTCGCCTCCAAACACCAGCGTGCATACGCTCCGCACGATCTATGGATGACCAGAGGTTTGACGGCTTGAGTTCCCGAGCTGACTATCCCTCGCTTTACAGGATCATACCTGGTCACAACGGGCAGGAATGGGTAAGGCGTACTCCAGACCGATCCGACGCTCTTGCTATAACACCAGGATACCTGTCGTGTCCGGGTGTAACCCAACTCGACTCTGTTTACACTTGGGCTTCAGTTCCGCTGCGGATCCTGGATCCTTTTCCCACTTGCTCCTCGATTTATCCTCCTCCGATGATTTGCGTACAGCCGCCGAACTTACCCACAGGGGGTTCTTGAGCCAATGATCATAGAACCTTGCGCACTCGCTTTAATTCTCGCACTTACCCACGGGGGGTCCTTCAGCCTATACTCCTAATTCCTCCTAGGAAACTTTCTCGCTTGAATGTTAGCCTTACCCACGGGGGGTCTTTCACTCAACTCTTCCAGCTTCCCTAGAAGACTCTGTCTCGATTTACTCCAGGGGCCCTTCTTATATAGCTCCAGAGGCGCCCGTTAATCCTTCAGCTTTCAGCTTCCCCCACACTCCCTTTTGGTCGCTCCAACCGCATTTCTCTCCTTCCGTACTTTCTAAACACCTCGGCCACCGCGGCCGCTTCCCCGCCCCCACCTCTCTTTCTCCTACATCCGCGCACGGCCGTCGCGCAAGCCCGTCCGGAACCGTTACGTTCCACGTTGTCTCCGCTTTCTCCTGCATCCGCACACGGCCGCGCGAACCCTTTTCCCCACTGCTGCTCCCTCCTTGCCACCTGTCTTGGCGTGTGGGAGACTTAATCTCCTCACAGTACATCATGAGGAGAAAATGGAAGCACCATACATCCGCAATGCCTTCCACTCGGCAATTTGAACACGCATCCACAGTAGCTTATTCTTGGCAGGCATCCCAGGATATCTACAACGGATAGTACCCGGTAACCTCTCGTACACTGATCTACGAAACGGATGAAGGAAAAAAAAAATACAAGGTGAACGCGGGTGTTCCACAAGGTCAGTTCTCGGACTGGACCAAGGCAAACGAGGCAATAAGATGCATATATACATGGATGACCGACACCGAACTAGATCTGGTGGCGCAAAAAATGCAGGCAGTTCTCTTCACGAACACGAAACAAGTGGGGCATATCACCATGCAAGTGGGCAGTTTCCAAATAAAGTCTAATGAGGTGATTAAGTATCTAGGAGTTATATTGGACTAGAAGGTTTCCTATGGTGCTCACGTGGAATACATGACCAAAAGAGCAGCCGGAATCCAGGGAGCATTTTCACGGATGCTGCCAAGTGCTGGAAGCGCACTAGACTGCAGCAGACGAATACTAGGAGAAGCGGAGGAGATCTACTAATCCACTTAACCACGGAGAAGGATCGCACCCCAGGAAGCCATTAAGAAGTTCGTCCAGCACGGAACATTATCCATAAGGCAGGATACGTGGGGTACGGCGACCAAAGGCAGATGGACGCATAGGACAGTCCCCAATATCCAAGAGCTGATCAGAAGAGACAACGGCCAGGTAAGTTACTAACTTAGTCAGTTTCTTTGAGGCCACGGAAGGTTCAGAAATTACCTCGGACAGAATCGGGCACGAGGAATGACCAGTGTGCCCTAACTGCCAAGAAGCAGACGAGGACCCTGAACACATCCTCTATAATTGTAGGAGGCATTATGAAAGTGCCTGAGCAGTTAATAAACTACATGAGCAGCTCAGAGGAGCATTGTAGAATATATACAGAATAGAATATATACAGGGCGACTTAAGACGACTCAAAAACGAACTTAGCTTAGAGAGAATGCATACATTACGCAACCCTTCCCCACGAAGTAATACTTTGCAATGATTCCGTGGGGTCTTTGGAGTGTGTGGTTTTAGAACGTATTTAGTATCCGGCGCGGTTGGTCACGCCTGTGAATCGTGCATGCTATTGGTACGCACTCATCTCCGATTTCCACTTCAATGGCGCAATCAAAAAAAGAAAAACGAAAAAAAGCTGCAGGATATTCACCAGGAAATGGCAAGCCATGCTCCTAAATCTATCCCGCTTTGCCAAGGTTGCAGAAAATAGCTTGTCCGTTAAAAGCCGCCTAAATCCCAGCCAGCGTGGTAAGGCATAGAATAAGCTTTGCTCAGGAAGAACAAAACAACTCAAGCTCGCACAACTTCACCTGGAGCCGGCAGCCTGGCTCAAGACTACCCAAGGAAGGTCCTCATCAAGGAAGAGGCCAAAAATGCCGTGCCCAACATCCCGCTCCGCCTAAAGATCCATGGGACGTGACAAGCTTAGTGAGCATATTCTGGAAGGTGCGCAGCTCGGTGGAGCAGTTGAAATATGCATTGGCCAACATATTTACAGCGGCAGCGAAGCTCATGAAGGACAGCCATCGTGAACCTCTTCATTAAGCTGATTTCTAGGATGCTCACGACATGCATATTGAACGCCCATGGCATGGATCCGGTAGGAAAAAGGTTCATCGTTGGAGGCAAATTTTGCGCCAAGCACTGTCCCGCTTACGGGACAGCTACGCAGCGGACAGAAGAGGCAATGCCCTGGTTGATATGCTCTGAAGATATTTTAGGCCGACGTTCTATTCTAACAGAAGTTGTCGACTCCATCCTGCTTAGACATCGCACTCTGTGAAGGTTCGGCATGGTTCTCCTGGGAAACGGATGCTGAGTGGTACATCCGCAGTAGAGACATCTACATGGAACTCGGCGTTTCGTTTGTAGGAGATAAACGATGTACGAAACCCCTGGCGCAAGGACTACTCTGGACTTTTCTGTGGGTGTAGCGCAGGCTAATATAACTAAATTAAATTTAAAACAGAACTTAATCATTTATATTTAAGCAAAAATGATTTTTAAATTAATAGAAAGCTTAGAAAAATTATCTTGGCGGCACAATAATGTAAACAAATTAACATCTTAAAAAACTACTTAAAAACTGAACTAATTAACAAAATAACAAAAAAGGAAACCTAACTTCGGGCGGATCCGAAGCTGATATACCCTTGCAGTAAGTGGCAGCTTACATTATATATATCGGATCGTATATTGTGGGCCGATCCTTATAAGCATTTCACAATCAAATCAATTTTCTAATAAAAATGTTGGAAACAGCCAAAAGAATCTTTAAAATAAGCAAGTTTTTTATTTCCGATCATTCAGTTGTATGTTGGCTATTTGACACATCGGATAAGTTTGCCCAATGTGGAATCCGTAGGACTTCAGGAAAATATTAAAAAAAAAAATAAATTCCAAGAACCACTAGACCACTCCATTAGTTTCAGAAAGAAAAATATTCGCTGCCAGAACATTTGATTGATTGTCGAGACACTCCACCATCGCCCTAAGCACATTAGACCCTGCTGATCCGTGGTCTGCGGTGCTGGTGGGGCGATGTGATCGCTTGTTCTACCATTTGTAGGAGCAGGTGCTTGGCAGACTTCACACCTCCCATAGTCCTCCTATGTACGGAGCCCGCGGTGGCATGAACTGTTTGCTGAGATTAGTTTCTCTCGCGGTTTATAAAAAATGGTTGCTCTATAAAATTATTAGTAATCGAAAACGAAAACAATACAAACAAGAATGGAAAGCTAACTTCGGGCGGAGCCGAAGTTGATATACCCTTGCAGATATGTGGCAGCGTATATTATTAGATATATATCGGATCTTATATAGACGGCCGATCCTTATAAAACTCGGCAGATCAAATTAGTTTGCCGAAAGTAGAATCCATACAAAGTCACAGTCTTCTAACTTAAAAAACAACAGAGATATGGCATTTCCGATCAATCAGTTATATGGCAGCTATAGGATATAGTCGGCCGATCCTTATGAAATTTGGCAGATCGAATAAGTCTGCTAAAATGGCATTTCCGATCAATCAGTTATATGGCAGCTATAGGATATAGTCGGTCGATCCTTATGAAATTTGGCAGATCGAATAAGTCTGCTAAAAGAGGAGTCCACAGCAAGTCCCATCCTTCTAACTTTAAAAACAACAATGGCATTTCCGATCAATCAGTTATATGGCAGCTATACGATATAGTTGACCGATCCCGGCCGTTCCGACTTATATACTGCCTGCAAAGGAAAGAAGGATGTGTGCAAAGTTTGAAGTCGATAGCTTTAAAACTGAGAGACTAGTTTGCGTAGAAACAGACAGACAGACGGACAGACGGACATGCTTATATCGACTCAGGAGGTGATCCTGATCAAGAATATATATACTTTATAGGGTCGGAGATGTCTGTTTCACTGCGTTGCACACTTTTGACCAAAATTATAATACCCTCTGCAAGGGAATAAAAATTAGCTTTTATTGCGCTCCCGCTTCGCTTCATGCTAACCTTTATTAGACTTTTACCATAAAAAATCCACCATCTATCAATTCCAAACAAATGTAAATGTTTATTTACTTAAATCTATTTACAATAACTGTGTCAATTTTATATATTTATAATGTTACTCAAGATAATTTCGACTGAGTGCCGTAATCAGTGGATTCTTTATCGTCCCTTTCTGTAATATTATTTATTTCGATTCTGGAAGGGCGTCTGCTACTTCATTGGTAGTGCCAGGTTTATATATAATTTTAAAATTGAAGCTAGTCGGTTTTCAAGGAATTTGTTTTAAATTATGTGGTTGAACTCTGGAATTCGCATCGATGGCGTATCGATATCGCATCTATTGATTCATTTGTCAGAAATATCGCTGACGGTACTTTCGGAACCTGAGTGTTCCAAGCTTTTTGTGTCGAATTGAACATCGACGGCATGATCGCGGCTTATATACTTCAAACTCTCGATGCTAGCTGTATTTTTGCTTGAAACATTTCCGTGGTTAAAATATTTGTATAATATAAATTTTTTAATATTAGTACGGTTGACTAATATATTTAATTTTTCATTATAGCGTAATTTTAAGATTTTTTTCATTTAATTTTCATAAATAAAAATTTCATAAGTATCCTAATAATAAATGTGCCTTAAGCCGTCTGATACATAACAAATTTATTTTGTTTTGTAACGGCATACTTTAATTGTTGAGTATTCATTATTATTATTTATTTTTATTAAATAATATTTAATTGTTTTGTAACAATTAATAATAGGCAAAAACAGAAAATCAAGCAAATTTAATTATTTAATTTCACGAATTATAACTTTGATATGGACTCAATAGCTTACATCTTTGGTATGTCAGCAACAATTTTATTGACGAAAATGACCTTCCCACGCTGATTTGTAATGGTTGGAGAAATGAACGCGGAAAAATCTTAGTGTTAATTTGGACCTATATACTTGGTCTAAATGCAATCCAATTTTTAATATATAGCCCGCAATCATGAATTGAGTGATATAATTGAGCGAAAAAAAAATAAAAATCATAAATAATCATTATTTGGTGATTTATCTTTTTTTCGTTCAGAGAATAATGATTATTTTGCGATTTTTTTTTTGAGCTCAGAGAATAATGATTATTTTGTGATCAGATGCGATCAGAAAATAATAATAATTTTGTCATTTAAAAAAAAATCATAAAATAATCATTATTTACGTTCCCTGGTTTTATTATAACAGGCTATGCATTCTAAAGTATCTTAATCAGAATTTTGATTTTTCCCTTTTTTAATTATTTTAATTTTCGTTGTATTTATTTATATATTGGGCAGTGGGATCAACACGTGAGTCTTCGGGTGCCATAACTATGTACATCGCTGGTAAAGCGACTATTCCCTCCATTTAAGGGAGGCTGGTAACAGGTCCCGGTAAGTTTATGTCTCTTCCGAGAATGCCTTAAAAAAATACCTCAAAATACGCCAATCCAAGATGGATCAGTATATGCCGAGGGATGTATGTCCGGGGGGAGCACGGACGTTAATATATGAACTCTGGAAGACCGGCCGTCCCCAAGATTGAACCAGGCTTACCATGTTATGCAGGCTATGTCATGATGAAACACTTTCCGCCTACTAGTGGTTCCAAAAATAACAATTTCTACAAGTCAAAAAAACCAATGTGGAGAACGGGACTCCCAAAAAAAAGTCCTGAAATTTGATCAATCCGTCAATCTACAAAGTAGAGAGAGGCTATGGAGATGCCCAAATAGTAAAGATCCCTATAGAGGGACAACATCCGGAGGCATGTCGCGCTGGTGTAGGGGGGCTACCAAGTCACCGATTCCCAAAACGTTAGTATGTGACCACCGAATGGCGTGGGGAGCCAGACCCTAGGATAAAGCTCCTCACGAACCGGCGGGGTCCATAAGGAAAACGCAGGCCCGGTAGATACTCACCGTATCTACCTGTCCGTCTTTGGAGCCCTTGACAACGGTTCCAAGGATGGTTTGATCCCCAAAAAACTTTGGCGGACGGTTGTGAATGAACTACAGGGGTGTTAAATGGATTAGATGCTCAAAAGCGGGGAACCACCACCAGACTGCAAAGATACAGGCTGGTACCAAGGTAGCACTAAGATGATGCGAGGTAATTATGCCTTTACAAGCGCATGATAGCGTCGCTGAGAGAGGTATACCTAGGAGCCAAGTTGAAGGCGGTGGACTAGGACAAGATCCCCAGCAAACCGAGGGCCCGCGTATGGCTGACAGAGAAGCCGGTGGACGCGATTACAATTGTGGCCATGCTGAGAATGTACACTTCTCACGGCAGACTGGAGGTGTTCAGGTGGTCCTTACATTGAATAAGAACACCGTTAAGACCAAAATCCTACCACGCTCAATTATTGATGCACTGACGAGACTTGAAATAAACAATCGAGTCGACTTTAGGGGAACTATTTAGCTTGGCCAAATAAGAACGGGCTTGGAGTTAAGCCTGCCAGGACTGAACATGTTCTGTTTACTAAAATGTATAAAATACCAAATCTTAGGCTTCCACAGCTCCAAGGGTAAACTCTTACTCTAAGTAGTAGTGCAAAATACCTAGAGAGGAAACTGGACTTAAACCACAGATAGAGCCAACAAAGCGGCAATACGCTTTACACCTGTCGGAAGGCGGTAGGGCTTAAATGGGGAATGTATCCTAAAATATTCAGATGGCTATACACGGCAATCATTAGCCCAATTCTGTTCTACGGAGTTGTCTGGTGGCCTACCCTGGAGAACTCCTCCTGCAGGAAAAGGTGAAGAAAGACGCAGTGTATGACGGATAGGAGGCAGTTTCTACTGTGAGCGTCTTTGTCTCTGCGAGCCTTTTAAGACTCCCCAATCATTGCAGTGTTTTCCAGGCTTATGTTATAGCCATGAAGGAAGGCACTTAAGTACCAAGAACTTACGAGCAACCGGGATACTATATGTATATTCTCGGATAGTCAAGCTTATCATGGAATTCTAGGACAGTGAATGATTGTCCCAGATCTTTTAAAGAGATGGCGGAGCAGCATGACATTCACCTTATATGGATTCCAGGTCATAGGGACCACGAGGGTAATTGCGCCACAGACGAATTAGCAAGGGCTTTTTGGAGAAAAAACTATTAGGCATACCCTTAGTCATTTTCGGGATTAAATGCAGGAAGTTCTTCGACCTGGCAGCCCTTAGGAAATGGAGGCATGTTCAGACCTACAAAATTAACTGGCCCACTCGATCTAGGAAAAGATTGGCGAGACTCATTTCACTTAACAGGTTAAACTGCAGTCTAGCTGTAAGGACAATTGGGGTTATCGGTGCATCACACGACAACTGCAGGAGCTGCAGTGACGAGGAGGAAGAGGAGTCGGCTACTTGGACGAAGTCGACTGAAGCTCTTTGAAGTCGCTGCATTAGCGGAATAGAATGACTTTACAGAGATTTCTCGACGCATACTTTATCATAGTCTTTATCAGGAAAGCCGATTGGGACCACGAGCCGTTACATGTAGGATAGACACATAAGCACACCGGTGGGGGTGTGCTATAGGATAGACAGTCAGGGGGGTTACATTATTGGATCCCTTGCCCAAGCGGTAGCAAAAAAAGCTCTAGCGGCTCAAATGGATGCGGGTGGGTCTTCGCAAAGCATCGCCTCCTTAACCTAACCTGACCTTAGTATTTAGTATAAAGTACCTTAGTATAAAGCTATATATACCCTCGCATTGGGTTTTATAATTTTGATCAAAAGTGTTCAACGCAGTGAAGGAGACATCTCTGAAGTTATAAAATATATTAATTTTTGATCAGGATCACCACGAGAGTCGATATAATGTCCGTCTGTTTGCTTGGGAAAGATTGTGACTTTTACCAGTTTAATTTTTGGCAAACTAATTCGATGTACCAAGTTTCGTTAAGATTTGAGCGGCTACAGATTTTAGGGGTAAATTGAAATTTCAAGTGCACTTTTTAAAAAGCCGCTATTAAAAAATATTCAATAAATTGCGTAACATTGTGGTGACCTTGCCGTGATCACGTCCCAGTTCGGGTATTGTTATCAGTTTTAAAGTGTTGTTCTCAGGTCTGCCAGTTATTCAATGTCTATTCTTGATGTTCCCTTAATTTAATAGGTGCCTTGTACACCAAAGTGAATTTGTTACAGCGGACGGATATCGAAAAATATATTCAAAGTGTAATAAAATTGATGTAAGGCAATATTTATATCTCCACATGCCAGTGGATCTGACCAATCAAATTCCAAAATTAACTTTTTTCGTTTTATATATATTTCGGGTATATTCAGGATTAGAAAAGTCAAAGTTCTGGAAAGAGTAATTCCATCAGGATCTGAAATGAAAAACAAGTCCAGTCGATCTAACCAATTTTTAACTGTATTAACTTGACTCAGTGACATGTCAAACATGCCCGTGGGAAAGTAATGGTGCAAGTTACGCGGAAGAGACGGTGAATTATTAAAATAAGACCACATGAGTTCTGTGATATTAAAGTCACCCAAGCCAGGTTCTCTCAGATTATAATCAGACCGAATATTAGAAGCTTGATAATGTATACCTTGGTTTTCAAATAGCCTCATGAAAAAGGTCAGGTCGAGTCAAATCTGTTTCCAGTGAGTCGTCCAGGGAACAATGACCGCAATAAATCAATTGATTTTTGTGCGAAACAATTTTCACGAACAACTTTACATTTTTTACTTTACCTCATCAGAAGCGAACTTTGAGTCAACAGAAATTACCAGTCTTTCTCACTTTCGCAGAAATCGATCATGCCCGAAAGTAGTGTAGTTGGAAAAACTTCGGATCCAAAGATCTTTGGATTAGTTAAAAAGATTATATTAATATTCTTTTAAAAAAAGAATTAATCTTTTATGTTTAGTTTATTTGTGTGTCGAATTAGAACTGACAATTATGATTCTTATAATTTATAACTAAACCTATGTGTCGCTCCGTCGCTGCCGCGATCTCAGTCCCGGTTGCTGCTGCTGCTGGCGTCCCTCGATGTCATTGGTAGCTGGTGTTGTTGCTGTAACTAAAGTCCATGTCTTTGCTCCTAATTGGTCAATGCAAGTACATTATGTTGTTGGTAGATGTACTTGCCAGTGGGTTCAGTGAGCTTGCCAAATATTTTGGTGTTTTCTTTCTTTTGGCTTTCCCACGATCGCAAGCATAATCAATGCATACTCAGCTCGCAAGCATAATCGATGCTTACTCAGCGCACGTGTCTTTCGATCCGTGTGACCCTTATTGGTGCCACGGCATCATATTGCGTCCGGTGCACGGTGCACTCAATGTGGTTGCGTAAGCTCTGTTGGTATTAAGAACTTATGGGCATGTGACTGGACTTAACGTTTTATTAACTAATTTAGTATTTGACATTTTAGGTGTTAACTCTTCCCCCTTAAACGCGGGCGTCCTCGTTCGCAACGTAGAAGAGAACTGGGTTTAGTGAGGCAGCTTCTTTTAGTTTGCACTTTCTAACTATCATTGTGATCAGACTTATGATCATTATGAGCAGGATAGTGGCTGACGTATAATTCACGGATACCTCGATTGCCTTCTCTTCCTTAATTTTGTTCAGGATCTTGGTGTTATTTATATTTAGTTCCTTGATTAGTTGAAGGGAGAGGACTTCCTTAATTTTGGGGTTTGCTTCTGAGAGTTGGAAAAGCGGGGGTTCTGGCTCCACTACAGTGACTTCTTCTGTTCTGTAGATGTTTTCGCCAATTTGTACTGTGGAGTTTCTGTACTGGATGATGAATGATCCTTGGAGATTAAGGTTCTTTCCGTCTAATGACACCATTCCATTAAAGTCGTTCAGCATCAGTGTACCCGGTAGTAATTCCTCAAAATCGGGTACGTGTTGACTATTGATTGCCTTGCATTCCGGTGGTCTTAAGTTTAATAGAGCGCTCACACAAGTGTCGTTGCTTAAGTCTAAGAGTTTTTCCTTGACACAAATTGTTCTATCGTTATGCGATTCACATGGTTTCGATATCGCAAATAGTTCTTTCTTACATTCTAACAAGTTTTCGAATTTTATGTCATTTATTACTTGAGCCTTTTTTACTGCTTTGACTAATAGAGTTCTACAGGTTTCATTACTTATTATTGGGATACTTATGATATACAGAAGGTCGTTATTATTTGATTCAAGTTTGACTTTTGAAAATTCTAATAGTTCTTCAATATTAATGAATAGGTTATGTTCTTTATTAAAAATTGTTTCTATAATATTCGTTTCAATTGTTGAGAATATAAAAGAGTTTACAATATTTGTTTTGGCCCAAGTTATAGCATGTAGTATATTGGAGATTTCTTCTTTTATTATTTGAATTTTATATCTAAGAATATTTGCCTCTTCGATAATTATTTCATTTGAAATAATTTGAATATCATTCATTTTTAGTTACTTTTAGAATAGCATTCGTTACGTTACTTATTTGATTAATTTTCTCGCTTAAAAGTTTATTTATTATAACTTGTTTGTTATTATTTTCTAATTGTCCGTTTATTTTGTTTTTTAATATTTCGTGGTCATGGTGGTCCGGTGATCCTGCCAACCATTTCCATGCCGATCCTAAGATTTCTATTGCTCTTTTTTGCCTATTGTTCGTTCTTAATTTGAGAAGGTTTTGTTTTATTTGAGATAATTCATAAGACAAGTAAGGGTGCAGATGATGTGATGGAGTGAGGTTGTTTAGTCCCTGTTGAAGTTGGTCAAATGTGTTGTGGTATTCTTTTATGTCAAATGTATGGATGATTTTAAATGTTCCCTCTTGTTTGGCCGCACGTCCAGTTTCAAGTGAAATCACCTGTGAGTTGGAATAGTCGAGAACTGTGGACAGACCCAGGCAAGTTGGTATGAATAGTCTGAAAGTTAGTTTCTAATGTTATTCTTGTGTATTACTTTCCCGGATTGAGTTTTAATTGTAGTGTTATTATTTTCCTTTACTGTTTCTTTTCTATAGCGTGGGGTAAGTTTGCTACCTAGTCTTTTGTCAATTTTTACATGAATTATATCTCCTGTCTCGTATTGTTTTGGCTGTTCTTTATCCTGGTTATGATATTCTAAGTCGGCTACTTGTTTTTTCTTTATTTTCTCCCTGATTTCGGTACGCTGTTTTTCTATATCTTCCGTAGTGTTCGGAGTGGGGCTTCTGAAAAACACCTCAACTGGCTTTTCCTTTATTACTGAATGAATAGACCTATTGTATTCTTCGACTGATTTAAAAATTAAGTCTTCGAATGTTATACTTCCGTTATCTTTTTTAATGCATCTCATGATTTCAGAAAGAGTTGAGTGAAATCGTTCTACTTGGCCGTTGCTTGTTGAAGCGTATGGGGCTGTTGTATGGACTGCTATTTTAAGTTGATCTTCTAAAAGGAATCGAATCGCAGCAGAGTTTAAGGCGCGTTCGTTATCCATTACTACCCACTTGGGCATACCGAAAGCTATCAGCATTTCTCTCAGAGGAGTTTTGATATCCTCGGAGGCTCTTGACTTTAATATCTTGATTTGGGCGTATTTAGAGAACTTGTCGAGACCAGTTAAAATATTATGTTTTTCTGTAATGTAAATGTCTATGTGGATGATTTCTCCTGGGTACTTAGGGATGGGAGTTGGTTGGATTGCCCCTTTTGGTGGGTGTCTTTCGTATTTTGATTCTCTACAGGTTTGACAAGATTGGACTATTGCATGAATTTTTCTTTGAGCTTGCGGGAAGAAATATTTCTTAAATATCTGTATTTTGTTTTCTTTCGCGTCCCTGTGTGCCCTTTTATGCTCTAATATAATGATCTGGTTCTGGGTTGTTTCTGAGGTTACATCTTCAACCTGATTACTAGTAAACCTAACTTTGTAAGACTTGAAGTGTGTAGGGTAAATAGCTTGAATTTTGGCCATTATTTCTTCTGAAGTGTAGATACCGTTGATAATTCTGGGATCTAGTCGGACGCGGAGTATATTTATGATTTCTTGTTCCGTGTAAGAATTCTTTTTTATTATATGACGATAGAAAGTTGGGAATGGAGTTTCGAGATTATATGAATCAGTGTTTTCTTTTAATAAAAAAAGTTGGTTTTTAAATACGTTTATCGGGGCTTCTACTGAAAATATTAGGTTATGTGAAGAACTTTCGTCGCTGTGAATTGTAGAGTCTGAATGTATTGAATTAATTTCTGGTCGAGCTCTGGATAGGGCGTCTGCTACCACATTAGCTACACCGGGCTTGTATTTAATCTCGGGGCTATATTCACCGATAATATCTCTCCAGCGTTTAAGCTTGGCATTGTGATTATTTGCGCTATTTGAAAACGTCAGGGGTTGGTGGTCGGTATAAATTGTCACTTTGGAATATCCGTACAGATAATGTCTTAAGCTTTGGAGGGCCCATACGATAGCTAACATTTCCCTTTCGTTCGTTGCGTAGTTTTCTTCCGTTTTTGAGAGGGTACGGGATATGAATGTTATTGGTCTGTGATTCTGTTCTAACACGGCACCTATGGCAAAATTTGATGCGTCTGTAGTCAGTTGGAATTCCTTCGTGAAGTCTGGATACGCTAATGTTACATCTCTAGATATAAGCGTGTTTTTAAGTTTTTCGAATGCACCCGCTGCTTCTTTGTCTAAGTTAATGGCTATTCTGCTTGACTTGTATTTGGATACCCGTCCCTCTTCTCCTCTGAGGAGAACAGTTAGAGGTTTGGCTATCTTCGCATAATCCTTAATAAATATCCTATAATAGCTTGTCATTCCTAAAAATGATCGAAGTTCTTTTAGTGTTTTTGGTATTGGGAAGTTTTTAATTGCCTTGATTTTTTCGATGTTGGTTTTAACTCCATCCTCTGAGATCGTATATCCCAGAAAGTCTACCTCTTTCTTGAAAAAGTGGCATTTGTCAATTTGAATCCTCATATTGGCTTTTTGTAGGGTTAGGAAAACTTTGTTTAAGTTTTCGGCATGATCGTTTTCTGTTTTGCTGAAAACGATGATGTCGTCGACGTACACATAGCAGATTTTCCCTATGTGTTCCCTTAAAATGTCGTTTAATGCTCTTTGGAATATGGCTCGTGAATTTTTTAATCCGAACGGTAATCTGGTAAATTCATATTTCCCTCCATTCACTGCGAATGCAGTTTTTTCCATGTCTGACTCTTTAAGTGGTAATTGGTGAAATCCACTTTTTAGGTCTAGTACTGAGAAAAATCTATTGTTTCCTAATTGTGCGATTATTTCGCCTATTTCGGGGATGGGGTATCGATCGGATATTGTGACCTCGTTGAGCTTCCTATAATCAATAACTAACCTGTATTTTTGTTTTTCATTAGGGTCTGTTTTCTTCGGGACTACCCAAACTGGTGCCTTATAGGGTGACCGTGAGGATCTAATAATGCCATCTTGTAGCATTTCTTGGATTTGCTTTTCTACTTCTTGTCTAAGCGATGCTGGATATGGGTAGTGTTTTCCGTAAACTGGGGTATCGGAGGAAGTTCTAATTTCTCCTACGACTCTGGTTGTGTAAGTGAGTTTGGTTTCGGGGTCAGCGAAAAGGTTTTTATGGGTGTCGGTGAAACTTTTAATTATTTCTTTTTGAGTTTCTGTCATATGCTCGTCTATTGGGCCGATCTTGTTTACGGCTTGAGCTGCTAGTTGATGAATTTTAATTTTCCTATTTTTTTCTAATATCAGAACATCGTTTTTAACGTCTATTATTGCTCCTAGTTTCTTCATAGAGTCATTGCCTAAAATTCCATGAAATGTTTTCAGTGTATCTAATAGAAAAAATTTTAGTGGGGTTTCCGATATGTTGGGAAGTTTAACTATTGTATGTTGTGTTATTTCATTGTTTCCTCCTACTGAGTTTACTGTAAAACTGTTACTATTGGGTTTTGGGTTTGGTACTAGTTGTGCTTGAATATAATTTTGATTTGAGCCCGTGTCGATTAAAAATTTCAGAGTTTTGCCGTTCCCCATAGTTACTTTGAAGTAGGGTAAGGAGGAACGGTTTATTCTAAAAAATATAATTCTGACATATCAATGGATTCTTGTTGTTCGGATTCCGCTTGCCACGAAGCTTCTTCCTCTAATTCATTTATTCCATTCTCTTCCGCTGCCTGAAAATATTCTTGTTCTTCGTCCACCTCTGATTGTATGTTGAATTGGCGTTGCATCTTATTAGAGTTTTGAACGTTTGCGTTGCTTAATGGTCGTTTCCCTACGAAATTGTTATCATGGGGTCTATTCATATAGTTAACATGACGTGATCGAATGGATTGGTCTACATCCTTTGGTTGGGGTCTGGGAGGTGGGTTAGGGTTGAAGGAGGCTTGTGCTCCTGATTGATTTGTATGGGTTTGGTTGGGTGGGTTATGTCGGGTTAGTGTTGTTTCGAATGTCCTTGGTGGGATTGCTGGTTTCTGTACTTGGTTTGGATAGTAGTACAGATTTGGTTGAAAATTGTGTTTGGTCGTTCGGGGTAGCGCTTGAGGCGGATAACCTCTGGTGGGTACCACATTATTTCTTCCGGAATATACCGTTCTTGGGGTTTGGCCATTCCTAGTGTTCTGATTTTCAATTAGGTTGCAAATATGTAATGCATGGCCTAAGTCGTGAGGTTCTTTAATAGCCAGAAGTTGGGAAAGACTGCCGTTTAGGCCTCTTACAAATGTATCCAGTGCTTTCTCTCTATACAGTGCTGTTAAGGCTTGAATAGTTTCCTGAGATGCTTCGAGATTCCCAATTTGATTCAAAATCAAGGAAAGTTGTTGATATACAGCTTGATAGAATTCGACTATCGAATTGCTGCCTTGGTTAAGTGCATACAACTGATATTCGAGTGTTTTTAGATCCCGCCTATCAGCAAAGTGTGCTGTCAAACACTTTGATATTGCCTCCCAATCCAAAGGTGTGTTATAGGATTCTAGGACAGCATCTGCTTGTCCGACGATTTTGTTTCTAATTGCTAAAATTATGCCGTAGTATTTTGGGGACCCTTTTTTACTGTCGTAAATTTTTAGAACCCTTTCTACGCTTTTTTTCCAAGACGAGTATTCGATCTTGTTTCCAGAAAAATCCCTAAGCGTTCGTACTATGTCTGGTAATTTATCTAGCTCGCCAATATTATGGGCTAATTCCCTTTTAATTATTTGGTCTGAAAAATTAGAAAAGTCTTTGTTTGGATTAAGGATTTCCTTAACCAGCCCAGCTAAGTTTTCTTGAAGTATATCTTTAATTTTCTCCTCCACGTCTTTTTCCGTAAGTAGTTTTGCACTTGCCCTTACAGATGATGAAGGTCCTGCAAGATTTCCCATCCTATCTACCAAGTCTTGTTCCGTCATTTTAATGAAGTTTTAATGGATGATCGTAAATGGGTTTTAAGGGGTTAATAACGAATTGTCGAACGAATTGTCAAATATTTTCTTAAAATTCTAGCTTTAAATCCTCATTAGAGTTTTGTATAATTGGGGTTTATGTTTTTAATTTGTGAGTTTTGTTGGAATTTTTTTTTTTTCAAAATTATTATTAATATCCTTCTTAAATTCTAATTTTTTTTTTTTTTAAATTCTTGGTAAGGTTTTCCTCTTAATTTCAGCTCGAGTTATTAATTTTTTTCGTATTTTAGGATCAACGTTTCTTATAAATTTTGCTTGTTTCCTTTTTTATAATTTTTTTTTTCTAAATATTTCTTAACTAGCTTACACTAAAATCATTTCGGCGTGCTATCGTGACGATAGGTTCGGCTGATTCCTTTTTGTCCCACGCAGCAACGATTCCTCCTGTGTGTGGGTCTACTACGGAGCCTCCTCTATTCCTGGATCACGTTCCCTCTGAACGGGTACTGAAGGGATCACGGCGATGAAATTGGAGCCTGGCTTTTCCACTAGGTACAATTCCGTAAGGAGTGCGTTGTAGCGTTTTTTTTAACGGCACTTGTGCACTTCCGAATCGCGATGTTTGGCGCTTTCTTTATAAACGAAAATAAAGCCAAACGTCGGGATTTTTTTACCGATCTGAACGAGACTCGGAACTTGTATCCTTTCGCGGTTTTTCGCCAGGTCCCTGCTCGGGCGCCAGTTAAAAAGATTATATTAATATTCTTTTAAAAAAAGAATTAATCTTTTATGTTTAGTTTATTTGTGTGTCGAATTAGAACTGACAATTATGATTCTTATAATTTATAACTAAACCTATGTGTCGCTCCGTCGCTGCCGCGATCTGCCGCGTCCCTCGATGTCATTGGTAGCTGGTGTTGTTGCTGTAACTAAAGTCCATGTCTTTGCTCCTAATTGGTCAATGCAAGTACATTATGTTGTTGGTAGATGTACTTGCCAGTGGGTTCAGTGAGCTTGCCAAATATTTTGGTGTTTTCTTTCTTTTGGCTTTCCCACGATCGCAAGCATAATCAATGCATACTCAGCTCGCAAGCATAATCGATGCTTACTCAGCGCACGTGTCTTTCGATCCGTGTGACCCTTATTGGTGCCACGGCATCATATTGCGTCCGGTGCACGGTGCACTCAATGTGGTTGCGTAAGCTCTGTTGGTATTAAGAACTTATGGGCATGTGACTGGACTTAACGTTTTATTAACTAATTTAGTATTTGACATTTTAGGTGTTAACTGATTTAACCAAGAATCTGTCAAGACTATAAAGTGGGATGCAAAGAATGATCTATCAGAATACATTTGCGGAAGTTTGCTACGAAGACTTCTATTCTATTCCTTTTCTACTACTACTACTTACTAATTTGTTGCAAATGAGGTGGAAGGTTGGTCAGTGGCTCTAACATGTGAGAGTTTTTCTCCCACAAGCTTCGCAAATTTGTTGGTACCCTGTTGGGCAACTTTTAAGGGGTTTTGAATTAATGGGTCCACTTAAAGCGATGCCATATCGGAAGAAGAGGATATATTGGACAATTGCCCATATACTGAGATATTCGAAAGGCAAATTTTTCCAAGGTCCCGTCCTTGGGGAGGCCAGAGATATGAGAGGCTGCATAATTCTCGGCTACGCAGGCTGAATATTGATGCTACTAGTGAATCATGTGGGTCGACATCGGCCATTTAATAATCGATCGTGCATGGTCCCTAATGCTTCGCCTGCTCTCAGTGCGGTGTCCTGGCACATGCTGTGCATTCTTGCCCCAAATTTCATGCCTTGTCAATTGCGGAATTAGGAACAATACGAGAGGGTCCGGCGTTTTGCCTGGCAACATGGTTCTGCCAGATTGGATCTTCCACAAAGCGCATCGTGTCGATTTGCTGATTGGAGCCAGCATGCTTTTTTATCAACTAGGACATAGCCTGTCTCTTGTTCAGAAGACGCGCTTTGGATGGCTAGTTTCTGGAGGGTAGTTTCTACTGACTCTACAAATAGTTTTGAGGATCGTCTCGAATATCTTCTCCGTCCATTCTGGGAACTGGAAGCTTGCACTGAGTCAATCGTTCAGACTACTAAGGAGGAGCTCGATTGCAATGCCAACTTCGCCGACCTCCAATCAAGCACAGCGTGAAGGGACGCAGATTATACCCTCGATGTTGTGAACGTTTTCAAGCCCGATACTGATTATGGACTGTTCAAAGTCTCGAGTGTCGCCCATAAAAACTCAGACCATCAGCTTCGGTAAAGTCATAGTCTTATGGTAGTGAGATAGTAGCAAAGCTGAGGGCGAAGGTAGCTGATCTTGGGACCTATAACGGAGATTAATATTGCTGGTGTGACTGCTCGGTTGCCCTATCCTGGATTAAAGACCACCCTGCTTGCTTTAACGTGTTTGTTACTAGACGCGACACTTCCATACAGAATCTCACAAAGGCAATGAATTGGCAGTACTTTCTCACGACATTCAATTCAGCCGATCTATTACCCAACGCTTAAAGGTGCTCTTCCCACTGAGCTATTGGACTCCCAACTTTGGTCACATGGGCCCTTCACTTCTTCGTGTCTCCAAAGATGATTGGATCAGAACTCCGCGCCAGAACATTATTGGCAACGGCTTCGCCCAGAAATATTAAATCATTGTCAAAACTTACCAACTCGTTTCCCGGTTTTCAGACTGTCTTTGCCTCTGTCTGAAGGCATTTCTTCCCAGGATCTCCAATGAGGAGGAACCCATCTGCGGATGCACGTCGTTCAGCGAGCTGAGTTTTAGGCGGAGTCTCGATAAAGGGCCCCAAAAAATGTTAGGTTAGCGTATTCATCTGCTTCATACGAAGGTGATTCAGGTGATTCAAAATCATGGACTCACCCTAAAAAACCCTAAACGAGTTTTGCCTGACGGGAACTATCGAGTGGCGGTTTATTCTCTCACGATCTCCGCATTTTGGATGTCTGTGGAAAGAAGCAGTAAAGACGCAAAAACACCACCTATATCGGTTAGTTGGTCCCGCAGTTCTTGGTTTCGAAGAATTAAGAACTTTATTACGTCACATAGCCTTATTCGTTAATTCAATACATCTTTTATCGATTTCAGAAAGTATGTGCTAACCTCGGCTCATTTTCTAAACGGCTGCCCTCCTTCCAGACCAAACCAGACCTTACTGCCCTCAAGCTTCACCGTCTTCATGCATGGCAGAGATTTCACTTCGTCCAGTTGCACGTTGAAAGGAGGAATATCTTACTCTGCAACAGAAGCGTTCCAAATTGCGCACCCCCGGCCCAGTACTATCTGTAGTGTCCTGGCTCAGTAGGTGACATAGTCCTGATAAAGGATGAGAATCAATCACAAATGAAGTGGTGCCTAGCCAGGATACGGAGCTAATTCCTGCTGCCCCTCAAAGTTTATGTCGAAGGCCCATCCTTCAACTCTTCTGAAATGGATGAGTAGCGGTCAGCATTTCCTATTCTGTTTGTTTCTCCCAGTTTCGCATTCGCCGTGCTGGTATTTGAAGCGCATGTACTTTTGGGAGCTTTTGTAAAGCTGCTGCACACAAGCTCATGTTTAATTTGTGTATGTTAACCCCTGTTCGCCTCTCGCCGGTGGAATGATAGACAACCATTTTTTTAATTCGGCAGCCTTTTTATTAATTCGGCGGCTATTAAAAACTTTTAATTGTGCAACATATTGTTTTGTGATATTGTTTAAGTTGGATTTTGCAGTTCTTTAGTTTAAAACTAAAAGTTTAATTTTGAAACTTTATTATACTATTGTGGGCAAAAAGTAAGATTCATTTTCAATTGAAGCATTGGAGACTTAAAATTTCGGGCTAGTTCTTTTTTATTTTCATGAGTTAGCGGATCTCTTAATAAAATCTGTGCGGAATTTCCTGTCAATATAAGTATCAGTACTATATTTATGATTGTAGTTTACCAAAGTAAACTTCAACAATAGTGAAGTTTATGATTTTTCCAATGTCCGATTTAATTAAGCAGAAGTGTGCCATCAAATTTTGTTTCTGGAATGAAATTTCGGCTGTGGAAACGTTGAGGATGTTGCGGAAAGCCTTTGGTGATTCTACCACGACGTAGACAGTTTTTTGGGTCGATTGAAGAAATAAAAGATGAATCGAAAAAGACTGATGACTATACCAGAAATGGACTATTTTGATTCGAGGATTTAATAAAATAATGGCAAATCAAGATCTTTCATTTTACACAAAAAAATGCACCTTCTTTTTTCCCAGTAAATTTTTCTTTTTACTGGTACGTGGTATATATATTTGTTACAAATATACCATACGATTATTTTTTTTAATATCGATATTTAATAACAAGACCCCATGTTGGGCTCTAAATTTAATCACGGTATTTTGAATTTTTTGAAGTCTAGTATAAGTTAGCATTGGGCGGAGCGGGAGCGCAAGAAAAGCTCACTTGCGCTTTCTCGTGAATTCGCCCCGCTTCGCCGCAATAGATAAGCTAGGCTTAAGTTAGTTGTTAAATATAATCGAATTTATAAAGTGAAAGCGAGTGCACGCATTTTGTTCTTTATCGTAGTGCTTTAATTATTTACAGCCACCCTTTTTTGTTTCGGTGAAAGATATTGAAAGAGATAAACTAATCTCAGTGTATAATCTCTCTCACTAATCTCAGCCAGATTCCGACTGCTTAAGCTTAAGTTGATTACCTTTCTTGTTGCTTTTCAGGCTTTATTCTCAAACTTTCCCTAAGTTATTTACGTAATTCATTTTCCGAATTAAAATGTTACGATCAGCAGGGAAAGTTTGGATACCAACTAAGTTTTCCATAAAGGGGCGCTGCGGTGGCGATAGCAACGGAGAAGTCAAAAAGGGAAGCGGCAGTGGCATGATTTTTTCGGATGAATTGTCTTG
Organism: Drosophila monieri; assembly: GCA_035047585.1. NCBI lineage: Eukaryota > Metazoa > Arthropoda > Insecta > Diptera > Drosophilidae > Drosophila > Drosophila monieri. Next base: position 18,232,288 of record JAWNPJ010000001.1, read on the forward strand.
TTGATTGTTGTTTTCTGCTGCCGGACAGATAGGAGGAATTTGTCTAAATCTGTCTCAAGCTTGTCTCGCCGTTAGGGTGCTGGGTGCGAGAGTGGGAATTGTTATGTGATAATAGCTTGTGAGAACTCAGGGGCAAGTAAGAGTTTATAATAATAATTTATAATATGGGTTAAACGTTAAGTTAATTTCCACCTCATGTCTCGTTAAAGTTTTAGGTACAAGGTCTTTATGACCTCGTCACACATGACTACACTTTACATGTGTTAAAAACAAGAATGGAAAGCTAACTTCGGGCGGAGCCGAAGTTGATATACCCTTGCAGATATGTGGCAGCTTATAATATTAGATATATATCGGATCTTATATAGTCGGCCGATCCTTATAAAACTCGGCAGATCAACTTAGTTTGCCGAAAGTAGAATCCATACAAATTCCCATCCTTCTAACTTTAAAAACAACAGAGATATGACATTTCCGATCAATCAGTTATATGAAAGCTATAGGATATTGTTGACCGATCCCGGCCGTTTCGACTTATATACTGCCTGCAAAAGAAAGAAGGATGTGTGCAAAGTTTGAAGTCGATAGCTTTATAACTGAGAGACTAGTTTGCGTAGAAACAGACAGACAGACGGACAGACGGACATGCTTATATCGACTCAGGAGGTGATCCTGATCAAGAATATATATACTTTATAGGGTCGGAGATGTCTCCTTCACTGCGTTGCACACTTTTGACCAAAATTATAATACCCTCTACAAGGGTATAAAAATAATATTAATTCGCCGTATTGCTTTAAAATAAAAACTGTATAATAAAAGTAGTTTTCATTAAATAAATTAATTATTTTATTTTTCGCCTCGTATCAAAATTGAAATAAAAATTTATTTTAATTTAATTAATTGAAAAATATTATTATAATAATATTATAATAAATAATATTAAATATTTAAATTTGCATCGCTTCTCTATGAAAAAAAAAGTTTTATAAGATGAAAAGTAAAAAACAGAAACTTATCTCCACGACCATTAATAATTTAAAAAGAAGATTAAATGTTAAAGTAAAAAGCATTCGCCGGTTAGAGGAACGTTTGGAAGCTGTATCACTTCCTATAGAAAAGACCGAGCTAGAGTTCACACATCAGAATTTAGATAAAACAATTTCTAAAGCAAATGATTTGCAAGACCAGATCGAGAAATTAGATGCAATGGATGAATTTGAAGCCGAGTTGGAAGAATTAGCAATAGCAACCAAGGCAATGGTTATATCCTTATGTAACGCCTTAGCTAAAGACTCCCGTCCTGCTACTGTAATTTCTGCAGCCCCAAGTCGAGCTCGACTTCCCAGTTTGGCATTACCAAAATTCAATGGAAATTATTCGGAGTTCAAAAATTTTATAAGTTTCTTCGAGTCCTTAGTAGACAAAGATGTGAACATTCCTGTTATCGAGAAATTTAATCATTTAATTTCTTGTCTCTCTGGTGAAGCCTTAGGAACTATCAAGACCGGTCACCAAGAGTAAATATGACAAAGCTATCGCTAGTCTAAAAAGAGTCTACGATAACGTTGTCAATTGTTCGCAGACCAGCCGACTGCGTCGTCGTTGAGGGGTCTCATCGACACTGTGTCATCATTTTTTTTATCTTTATAGGAGGAGATGAAACTAAAATTGCAAACTGATTATACATTTAGTTTTGAGTAGAGTAGATTAAGTGCCCAGGCAAAAATGGAGTCACTGGATTATGAGGAATAACCGCTGTGGTCCGATTTTGAAAAAATATTAAATCGTTGGTACCAGCACCTGCCCGCTGAAGAGAGCAAAACAAAACAGGAAAAAACTGGGTTAAGCAAGTAACTTAATAGAAGTTCGTTGGCTTGCTCCTCTGCCAACACCACACCAGCTTGCAGTTATTGTAACGCTCAAGACCATTTTATGACCCAGTGCAGTCCGTTCGCTCGCCTTGCTTTAATGCAAAGGTTTGAGTTTGTTAAGTCAGCCTCCCTCTGTTTAAATTGTCTGTGAAAAGGTCACACGGTAGTGAAGGGTATGTCGACTAGATGTCAAATCTTTGCAAGATCGCACCGTAGCGAACTTCTGCACCGATTTACTGTGACTGAAAATAACTTAGCATTACCAACACCATTAGAAAATCCTTCTTCAGCGGTAACGAATGATGACCCTTCTACTTCTCATGCTTTGCATGCGTCGTCCCTAGAAAAGGTTTTTTTAGCAACGTTGATCGTAAGCGTTCTAACAAAAAATGGCGAGCACATATTGGCCCAAGCATTACTTGACTCAGGGTCACAAATGAATTTCATTACTGAAGATCTTGCTCAACGCTTACAGATCCGTAGGGAGAAAACGTGCATCAACTTGCTTGGAATTGGCCAAGCTAATTCACAAGTAAAGAAAAAGATACACAACACAATGGTAGTGAGTTTCCGTTCGACTGTTGGATTTTGAAAACAATTTCAGGCTATCAACCAAAGAACTTGTCATTAGCAGACCCATATTTATAAGCCTCAAAGGTTACATATGTTAATTGGAGTTGAGTCATTTTTCGAACTTTTGCCTGTTGGTCAAATAAAGCAAGGTCCGAACCATCCCATACTTCAAAAAACTCTCCTTGGATAGGATAATTTCGGGAAAATATATTCCCAAATTGCTCAACTCCTCAACAGCCGGTCTCAAGCCTTCCAGAAGTTCCATCTTCTAAAAAAATGTTGTCGCAAGAACTGGAGTTGTGTGGGAAACATTATCAGAAGACTACTAGAAAACTGCCTTCAGGTCGATTTGAAGTCAGATTTCCATTTAAGTCGGATCCAAGCGTTTTGGGCAACTTATTCGAGAAAGCTAAACGCCGTTTTCTGACGCTCGAGAGAAGATTATCTCGAGAACCGAACTTCAAGAAAATGTATTTGGAATTTATGGAAGAAAACGAATCCCTAGGTCATATGTCCGCTGCAAGCAATGATGTTCTTGATACTCCACACTCAGTTATACCCCACCAGTGTGTCTTACGGCCTCAAAGTACAGCCACCAAACTACGAGTCGCTTTTGATGTGTCCTGTAAACATCCACTCAGAAATGTTTTAATGCTTTGTTGACGGTGGGTCCAACAATTCTTCTTCCATATAGGCAATGTGACCTGAGCACCGAAATCTTTGAACTTTAATTCGACTGGCTACGTCAACATCCCGGTACAGTTTACAAAGCTTGTGGTTTTACCTCTATGCAAATTGGGCCAAAAATATTGCTAAAAATTTGTTTATTTCGAACACTTCAAGAGCAAGTGCATCAACTCTGACTGTATTATAAAAGTACTAAAAGAATCTCTTCCTCTAACATCCTCTCATTATCTTAAAGCGAACGCAAACTTGCTATTTTATAAATAAAAAAACCGCAGATCATTAATAATTATTTATTTATTTATAATCCAAGTTTTTACATTTTTATATTCGTATCGCTTCGCGTGTGCAGTGGTATATTTCAAGGTAAAATAATACATTTACTCCCAAAAATAGCTCTGCTCTGCCTCTTAATATTTCTGTGTTGCTACTTTTGTCGCTCAGATTCTTAGCTCTATTCCATGCACATTTACTAACTCTCACCAATCGCTCACTTTAATCTCTCTTTGTTTCCCTGGCACAGTGGTTCAATAAATGTAAAATAATAATAATACATAATTTATTTTTAATTATGGATTTCAAGCTTGTCTGAGTCATTAAGTCTTGTAATAAGACAATCTCATCATCCCAACTTACCACCCACTGCTGGCTTTGTGAAAACGTTGTGCTAATTAAATTCCTTGTAGTGAAATAGTTTTAAAAAAATGTATTTTTATTTTTTTATTTTCACTTATTCACTATTACAATAGGTGGAACTTATATTTTATTCACTGCTCTTTGTTATTTGGTTGTTTCAACTGCTCGATCTCGTTCTCCAAAAAAGACTGGCGACTAGACTTCAAAGATCAATAATCAAAACTCTGCTTAAGAAACTTATCCCAAAAATTGATTAAGAGAATGACTCAAGAGTCGGAAAATAGGATGATGCAACTTTTCAATCAAATTTGAAATATGAATTTGGTCGGAAACTGCTGTTTACATAAGCAGACATTAGGGATCGCTTAGGGTATCTTTGTGTTTACGTTACGCGTTTGGTGCGGACTGTGTGAAATTGGTCTGGGTGGGAATAATTTGGAGGCGTAGTTGGCAGAAAAAGCTGACCACGGATTTATATTGGGTCTGTCAGAGTTTTTTAGAAATTAGCTCTTGGCTCCAAGTTGTTTATAAATTGGGTAAGACTCCTTGAATAATATGCCATATAACTTACACGCTAAATGTGTCGGTTTCACGGCCTCAGTTTCTGATGCCATTTCGCGAAGGTCTGTTCTCCACTTTTGCTGTGACGGCTGTCGTGCTGTTCAGGACAAATATGTGTTTCGATGGTGGGATTACCTGCAAAGGTTTTTGGTGCCGCCGCAACTAATACGGCAGCATCAGCTTGTACAGGGGGTTCGGACGCTTGATTGCCCTGATCGGTAACCCTTAAGGGGGTTTGAATTATTGGGTCTGGTGGTAGAACATTTTCGCCAACTCTTTAAATCCGTTTTTCGTCTGTATGATGAACGAACGATGTTCAATACGAGTTGTTCCACCAGCTTTTGGCCAGAGAACATTTGTGTCCCAGAACATCACATAGGTACGGTGAAAAAAAAATGACCAAACCTGTGGGAGTGAAACTCACAGGTTGGAAACAAAATTTACAAAGGGTTAATCTCACCGGCTGCTCGGCTCGACCGATCGACCGCTCGTCCTCCCTTCGGTCACCAGTCACCGTTTCGGGTTGGTGCCAATACACACGCCCCCCAAAGCTTTCGCCCAGCAGGACGTGTGGTCTCGGTGCCTGGCGCCAGTTCGGCTCACGGTTTCCTCCGTCTTGATTTGACCGGGACGTCCCTGTTTGGTTTTATTGCTGGGCTTGAGTTCCCGAGCTGGCTATCCCTCGCTTTACAGGATCATACCTGGTCACAACGGGCAGGAATGGGTAAGGCGTACGCCAGACCGATCCGAAGCTCTTGCTATAACACCAGGATACCTGTCGTGTCCGGGAGTAACCCAACCCGACTCTGTTTACACTTGGGCTTCAGTTCCGCCGCGGATCCTGGATCCTTTTCCCACTTACTCCTCGATTTATCCTTGTCTGATGACTCGCGTACAGCCGCCGGACTTACCCACAGGGGGTTCTTGAGCCAATGATCATAGATCCTTGCGCACTCGCTTTAATTCTCGCACTTACCCACGGGGGGTCCTTCAGCCTATACTCCTAATTCCTCCAAGGAAACTTTCTCGCTTGAATGTTAGACTTACCCACGGGGGGTCTTTCACTCAACTCTTCCAGCTTCCCTAAAAGACTCGGTCTCGATTTACTCCAGGGGCCCTCCTTATATAGCTCAAGAGGCGCCCGTTAATCCTTGCAACTCTTTCTTCCTGCCGTTAATCCTTCAGATTTCTATTCCCGCCTTTAATCCCACTTTCCAATGGGTCGCACCGGCGGCTCCCGTTCTCACTCCCCTTTTCCCCCTTTGGCCACCGGCCCGCATCGTTATTATGCCACGGCAGCGGCTTTCTTCCAGGCGCTCCCCCTTTGGCCACCAAGGGGGAGCAATCCGGGCGCATTGCTATTATGCCGGGCATTGGCTCTTCTACCGGCGCTTCCCCCGTGCTCCCCCTTTGGCCACTGGCCCGCATTTTTATTGTGCCGGGCATTGGCTCTTTTACCGGCGCTTCCCCCGCGCTCCCCTTTTGGTCGCTCCAACAGCATTTCTCTCCTTCCGTACTTTCTAAACACCTCGGCCACCGCGGCCGCTATGTTCCCCGCCCCCACCTCTCTTTCTCCTACATCCGCGCACGGCCGTCGCGCAGGCCCGTCCGGAACCGTTACGTTCCACGTTGTCTCCGCTTTCTCCTGCATCCGCACACGTCCGCGCGAGCTCCTTTCCCCGCTGCTGCCCCCTTCTTGCCACCTGTCTTGGCGTGTTGGAGATTTAATCTCCTCACACTTCCCCCTTCTTCGGGAACGACAGAAGTGACGTGGTTCCAGTTTCTTCATCTCTGTTTTTTTTTCTGTATCATTTTTTTTTTTCTCTCCGTCCCGTTTGTTTGTTTTGACGCCTTCTTTTTCTGCGTGGATAAACTTATCCACCTCCCCCCTTCTTCGGGAAACGGACAGGTCATTCCCCTTCATTATGTCTTGATGTTTTCAGCCCATTTCAACTTTTTTGTTTTCCTTAAGTTCACCTTTAACATTTTTATCTTTCTGTACACAAGGAAAAATTCCAGTGTGTATAAATATATTTTAATTTTTTCGATCTCTTTTTTTTTGTGTACATATTATTATTATCTTCCTTTGGGTTTTTGCTTTTATTTTTTTGTACATATTATTTATTATTATTTTTATACCCTTGCAGAGGGTATTATAATTTTGGTCAAAAGTGTGCAACGCAGTGAAGGAGACATCTCCGACTCTATAAAGTATATATATTCTTGATCAGGATCACCTCCTGAGTCGATATAAGCATGTCCGTCTGTCCGTCTGTCTGTTTCTACGCAAACTGGTCTCTCAGTTTTAAAGCTATCGACTTCAAACTTTGCACACATCCTTCTTTCCTTTGCAGGCAGTATATAAGTCGGAACGGCCGGGATCGGTCAACTATATCCTATAGCTTCCATATAACTGATTGATCAGAAATGCCACAACTTTGCTGTTTTTAAAGTTAAAAAGATATGACTTGCCGTGGACTCCTCTTTTCGCAGATTTATTCGATCTGCCCAATATCATAAGGATCGGCCGACTATATCCTATAGCTGCCATATAACTGATCGGAAATGCCATATCTCTGTTGTTTTTTAAGTTAGAAGACTGGGACTTTGTATGGATTCTACTTTCGGCAAACTAATTTGATCTGCCGAGTTTTATAAGGATTGGCCGACTATATAAGATCCGATATATATCTAATAATATACGCTGCCACATATCTGCAAGGGTATATCAACTTCGGCTCCGCCCAAAGTTAGCTTTCCATTCTTTTTTATTATAACTCTTCTCATTCATTTATTGAATTTTTTTTTTTTTGCGCACCCGAAAACACTCGCCGCCGACCTGCCACACGACTCTCCATTGGCCTGTCTTCTTCTGTCGTCGCCTCTCTTCCTCTTCCACTTTGCGTCGCAGCTCCGGCGCCCAGGCCTCTTGCGGGACTGCTCCTCCGCTTCCTGCTGAGTCTGTCCTCTTGAGAATTGGCCTCGGTGGCCTCTTCTCCGGGCAGGACGCCTGCCTCTCGAGCGCCGGCCTTGCCGCCGGGGTCGGCCATACCCATGGCCCCCGAGCCCATGGCTCCGGGTCCTCCTCTTTCTCCTGGGGGTGCGGGTAGGGTGGCCTTGCCGGCTGACACTTCCGACTCGGCCACACTCGTGGCCCCGTCATCCGCCTGATCCGTGCGTCGATCTCCTCCTTCTTGGCCCAACGGGTCCGCCGGGTGGCCCTGCTGCGCTGGCATCTCCGGCGCGCCGCTCTCCTCAGCATCGCTGTGCGATGCCCTGCCCCCTCTGATCTCCTCCGCCGGGCCGCTTCCTTGGCTATCGCCGTTGCCAACTTTAACCTGGCCCTCGCCAGTGCCAGAGCTGCCTCGGACTCCTCCTGCTCCCGGGTCTTCGTTGCCTATGGCGAAGCGCTGCCAGGTCTTCGCTCATCTGGTGGATCCGTTCCTCGACGGTGGTCGTGCCCACTGGGATCCAACGTCCTCCAGGTCCTCTACCGGTCATGGTCCTCAAGACCGGGCATGTCGACGAGCTCCACGTCGCTCTCGTCCGACGATACTACCGGTGTTGTGCTTGATGAATCCATCTCCGTTGCAAAAAAAAAAGGCCGGCCGGTGCCCATCCCCGCCTTTTTATTGGCATAAATTTCGGCCGCCTGGAATAGTTCCGTTCTTGCGGCTCCTATGTCCAGTTCCATATTTCCGTTTTACCTCTCCTCCACATTTCTTTTCTTCGTTTGCACATATTCTCCTCTTTTTGTTGGCACCTATTTCCTTTGTGTTTCTTTTTTTTTTTTGTTTTGTTTTTTTTTTGTTTTGTTTTCCTGTTTGTTTAGCTGCTTTTGACAGATGGTGCTCTTTTGCTCATACTATGTCGCCAATTTTTGGGCTCCTCCTCCTCCCTCCATTTTTGCCTAGCTTGCTCCTGCGCCGCTCTCTCCAGGTTCCTCCGTACCAGCTCAAACACTTCTTGTAGCTTCTTTGCATTCTCTGAGGGCGTGGTTACTGATGCTCCCGTCCCCAATGCTTCTTTATCGTACAACGCCTTCGGCATTCTCGGCTCTCTGCCTTGGGTTAAGAAACATGGCGAGTATCCCGTCGAGTCGGACACGCTTGAGTTCACTGCCAGCATCAACTCAGGCCAGTGCTCGTCCCATGTCCTCTGATCCTCGCCTGTCTTGACCGTTCGGTTCGCCCTTTCCGTTGGATTTTCCTGCGGCGTGTATGGTGCGGTAAATTGATGCCGAACTCCGAGCTCCTCGAGAAATTTTTTGAAACTCCTACTGGTGAACTGGACCCCATTATCCGTTATCATCACCTTTGGCACTCCGTATCTAGCAATAATTCTTTCGCGGATTGCCTTCTGCAGCGCCTCCGTGGTTGCTTTTCGCATCGGAACCATCTCCGTCCATTTTGAAAATCGATCAATCAAAACCAATAACATGGTGTTTCCATGCTTGGACCTTGGCAATGGTCCTACGAAATCTGCACATACCGTCGCCCATGGTTCCTCTGGGATCTGTGTCAGCATTTTCCCTGCAGCCTGCATTTGATTTGGTTTGTACCGCATGCACGTTTCGCACTGTCTGACATACTTTCTTATGTCCCTTTGCATCCCTGGCCAGAAGTACCTTGCTACTATTCGCGCAATTGTTTTGCTTCCTCCTAGGTGTCCCGCTGTCGGTGCGTCGTGGTTCTCCCTTAGCACCTGCTGTCTCATGTTGATCGGCACACACAACTTCCATGATACCACGTCGGTAAATCAGGCCTGCCTCTTCTATGTACTCTGGATATTTCTGTGGGTTTTCTCCTATTTTCCTCTTCAGTGCGCTTATCCACATGCATTCGACGCCTTCGGGTGTTGTGGCACTCCTCAGCTTTTCCATCATCGGCTGGCGGGATAGTGCATCTGCAACCGGGCATTTTTGAGAAATCCGGGCATGCCAGCACTGGATCCTCTGCCAATCGTGACTTTAGATTCTCAAACGCCTCTTGGTGTCTGGCCGTCCACTCCCACTTTGTCCCTTTTCGTAGGAGATCGTTTAACGGTTTCGCGACCCCTGCAAAGTCTGGGACGAATCGCCGATACCACGATGCCATACCAATGAACTGACGTACCCCCTTTACGTTTGTTGGGGGTTTCAATTCCGTAATCGCCGCGACTTTTCCGGGATCCATGCCAATTCCCTGGCTTGTTATTCGGTGGCCCAGGTACAGTAGCTCTTCCCTGAAGAAGTGGCACTTTTCCGTGTTTATTCTTAAATTTGCCGCCTTCAGTCTTCGGAACACTTCCTTCAAGTTTGCCATATGCTCCTCCCTTGTGCGTCCGATCACGATGATGTCATCTTGATACGCAAACGCGTGCGGCGCCATATCCGGGCCTATAACCAGGTCCAAAGCCCTTTGGAAAGTTGCCGATGATGAATGTAAGCCGAACGGCATCACCTTCCACTTCCGTCGGAAATCCACGCACATTCTCCATTGACCCGTTTTCTTCTTTACCATAACAATGGGTGAGCTATAAGCACTATTCGAAGGCTCGATGCATCCTTTTTCCAGCAGCTCTTCTACCTTCGCATTGATCTCCCCCTGTATTTTGGGGTTCTTCGGATAGTACCTTTGTTTTATGGGGATGTCGTCCTTCATAGTGATCCTGTGCTGCGTAACGTTCGAACAACCCTTTTGGTTTGTGAACGCTACTAGCTCCTCCTCAATGAATATTTTGTCCCGCTTGCTCTCCCATTCCTCCGATGATCCTGTCACTGCTATCGACAGCCTATCCTCCAGGAATCCCCCCCATCGTTCTCTTCTCGGGATCGTGACTTGGTGGCCTGCGCATGTTATTGTTGTGCCAAATCCTGCGAGGAAATACCATCCTAGCACCGCGCTGTCTCCCATGCCTGGCAACACCAACATATTCACTTTTTTTTCCATGTTGCCAAAGCTTACCGTCGTCGGGAGTACCGTTCGAGTTTCCGTATGGCTCCCATTGGCCAACTTGATCAGTCTCCTTGTTGATTTTCGCTCTCCGGCGATTCCGGGTTCTCCGCTAGCTTCTTAGGAATGAAGCTCGCCGCTGCCCCGGTGTCTATCATGGCCTTAATTTTTGCTCCTCCGACCTTGACGACCGCCGTTAATTGCTGATCGTCTCTTGATAATCTTCCAACTAGTTTTGAGAGGCAGCACCTTGCGATCTCTGCCTTCTTCTCTACGGCTGAGATCGCTGCGCGTTTCCCGATCTTTGGCAGCACTCTGTGCTCCTTACCCCTATTGCGACGCACATTCTGCAGAACAAAATTCCAGTTAGACGCCTCTCTTCTAGGGCTAACTCCTCGGCTAGGGCCATTACTTCTTTCAGCGACGCGCTTGCATATGGCCTAATAAACATTTTCATGCGTGGTATGCAGTTCTCCACCAGCCTTTCTTTCACCTCCTTCGTGGATTTCCCTAATGGCTTCATTAGAGTCTGAAGGTCCACCATATACTCCTTGAAAGGTTCTCCTCGTTTCTGCTTCCGCTGACGAACCTGGTCTGCCAATTTTTCAAAGTAACCATTCGGCAGAAAAAAGGACTTGAACCTCCTTCTGAACGCTTTCCAAGATGGCCATTTCTCATCGTTCATTATGAACCATCTCTGCGCTCTGTCTTGGAGTAATTCATCGCCCGCGGGATCGTGTTTAAGTCTAACCCGTACGTTCTGGCGGACCATGCCACTCGGTCCACGAATTCTAGTGGATCTCCTGTTCCGTCGAATCGGAATGACCACTCCCGGACTTATCTGGCCACTTTTGCGTAGTCCACTTGCACCGAGACCGGCTTCCGCTTTTGTGGCTCCAAGCTCCTTATGCTTTTCATCTCTGGAACCGTCAGACTTTGAATGAGCTTCTCTGACTCACTCACTGCTCTTTGTCTCGGCGTGGACCTCTGTGTGCCCTTTTCCTCAAATCCACGCGTGAACGCCAACACCTCGTCGTCCTTAGTCTCGTCGACCCACTTTGCAACTAGTGCCCTCATGTTTTCAACCGTTCCTTCTGCACTTCGCTCAATTCCTCCTTGCGAAGCGCGTATAACCAATTCTTCCTTCCCATCTTGAAGCTTGCGTTACTTCTAGCCTTGAAAGCAGTCACGTAGTTTGGGCGCCAGGTGTAACGAACTGTTCTTTTTGATCGGTGCTCACAACAAATGCCGCGGCTAGCTCAAAGAGTTTATGGATCGTTCCACCGAATTTATAGATTCGACGTGACTGCCCGAGCCCAGAAATAACACAGGGTGCTTCGTTTCACAAATGTCCCCTTTATTTATACAATATTTGCACAGGTTCGAAACAAAATTTACAAAGGGGTTAATCTCACCGGCTGCTCGGCTCGGCCGATCGACCGCTGTCCTCCCTTCGGTTACCGGTCACCGTTCCGGGTTGGTGCCAATACACACGCCCCCCCAAAGCTTTCGCCCAGCAGGACGTGTGGTCTCGGTGCCTGGCGCCGGTTCCGCTCACGGTTTCCTCCGTTTGGACTCATGTGCTCCAGTTGCGGGGCCTGTGTTGCCCCTCTCCTGCCGGTGGCGCTGCTCTCGACGTCCCTCTCCGGTGTGTCGCCGCTGCTCTGGTCGTCGTCGTTGCTCCCGTCATCGACGCTGCTCCCGTTGTCGCTGTCGCTGCTCCTCTTTTGTGGGTGCCGTGGATCGTTGTTATCCTTGGCTCACTGGGACTGCCCTTTCGCCGTGGTCGGCACCTAATCCGTGTTGGCGGTCCAATAGGCTCACCTCCCAAGCGTACGCCGGGAAGGATGCGCTTCTTAGTGCCTGGCGGCCGGATCAGAGCACGAAGGGCCTACCTACCCCAGAGGACACGCCCCCGGTTGCGTCTGCCACTCGCCTCCAAACTCGTGCATACGCACAGCAGGATCTATGGATAACCAGAGGTTTGGCGTCGCGCCTCCTTTGACTCCAGGCGATACGCTGTGCATACGCTCCAGCGCCTTGATCAGGAGTCTCTTGATTTGACCGGAACGTCCCTGTTTGGTTTTATTGCTGGGCTTGAGTTCCCGAGCTAGCTATCCCTCGCTTTACAGGATCATACATGGTCACAACGGGCAGGAATGGGTAAGGCGTACGCCAGACCGATCCGACGCTCTTGCTATAACACCAGGATACCTGTCGTGTCCGGGAGTAACTCAACCCGACTCTGTTTACACTTGGGCTTCAGTTCCGCCGCGGATCCTGGATCCTTTTCCCACTTACTCCTCGATTTATCCTTGTCTGATGACTCGCGTACAGCCGCCGGACTTACCCACAGGGGGTTCTTGAGCCAATGATCATAGATCCTTGCGCACTCGCTTTAATTCTCGCACTTACCCACGGGGGGTCCTTCAGCCTATACTCCTAATTCCTCCAAGGAAACTTTCTCGCTTGAATGTTAGACTTACCCACGGGGGGTCTTTCACTCAACTCTTCCAGCTTCCCTAAAAGACTCGGTCTCGATTTACTCCAGGGGCCCTCCTTATATAGCTCAAGAGGCGCCCGTTAATCCTTGCAACTCTTTCTTTCTGCCGTTAATCCTTCAGATTTCTATTCCGTCCGGAACTGTTACGTTCCACGTTGTCTCCGCTCCTTTCATGGCGGCATATAGGCGATCTCGCATGGGACTATCGAAGGCAACTTTGTAGTCAACTTCTCCAGGATTTGGCGTAAGGTGAAAATATGGTCAATAATGGATTGCTAGGCCTAGGTGTGCATCATCCTTTTTAGAATAGGACAGATTATGCTAAGGTTCCAATCTTCGGCCATGCTCTTCGAGAGCCATTAGTTGGTGCATGCTCCCTACTAACGTATTACCAGCAGCCTGAAACATTTCTGCCGGCAGGCCAGTTTTGCCGCTTATTGTTTTGAAGTCATTCAAAAAAAACCCTCGGACCCTCAAAAAACCAAAAAATTCGTATTTAAACCAAGTACGAACACACTTGGAACTCGGCCAAGAATTACTGTACTTAATTCTAGAAAAACAAGAATGGAGAGCTAACTTTGGGCGGAGCCGAAGTTGATATACCCTTGCAGATATGTGGCAGCTTATATTATTAGCTATATATAGCGGATCTTATTTAGTCGGCCGATCCTTATAAAACTCCGCAAATCAAATTAGTTTTCCGAAAGTAGAATCCATACAAAGTCCAAGTCTTCTAACTTAAAAAACAACAGAGATATGGCATTTCCGATCAATCAGTTATATGCCAGCTATAGGATATAGTCGGCCGATCCTTATGAAACTTGGCAGATCGAATAAGTTTTCCAAAAGAGGAGTCTATAGCAAGTCCTATCCTTCTAACTTAAAAAACAACAGAGATATGGCATTTCCGATCAATCAGTTATATGTCAGCTAAAGGATATAGTTGACCTATCCCGGCCGTTCCGACTTATATACTGCCTGCAAAAGAAAGAAGGATGTGTGCAAAGTCGATAGCTTTAAAACTGAGAGACTAGTTTGCGTAGAAACAGACAGACGGACAGACGGACATGCTTATATCGACTCAGGAGGTGATCCTGATCAAGAATATATATACTTTATAGGGTCGGAGATGTCTCCTTCACTGCGTTGCACACATTTGACCAAAATTATAATACCCTCTGCAAGGGTATAAAAACTATTTATTTAAGTATGATTTTTTTTCCCTTAAGTTCGATTTTGAGAACTAAAATTCTTGATTTAACGGTGACAAATTCCTATTGTAGGAACAAAAAATATTTTAGTTAAGAACGAAAAGTTCTCATTATACGTACGAAAAATTTAAAATTCTAATTGCAAGAACTAAAAGTTCCCATTCCAAAATCTAAGTTTAGTACATGTTCAAATTTTGATGATGAAGTGCTCACAACACATAACCGCGAAAGTTAATGGTATCGCGTTTTTTTCTAAGATTATATATCGTATATATAATAATATGGCATATTGATTTTAATCATTAAAGAAGCCATTTACTATATATAAATTAAAAACAATAGCATCATGCATATTCTCAGTTTAGAACCTGACGTGATTCGAACTTAATTGTTGCTTTTATTAAAGAAACCCCTGAAGCAATAAGTCACATTTCTCCATCATAACTCAGAGAGCGACACGTCAAAGAAAGTTTCTTTATGGATCGTAAATGTTATTTTTGTTTTGGTGATTAAATGAAGAAAGTATTGGCAGATAAAGAGAACAGCATTGTTTCTGTAACAAATCGAGGTTTCTCGACACGTGTCATTGCAAAAAAACTAAACATAAGCCAATCAGTGGTAGTTCGAATCCAAAAAAAGAAAAATGTTAAATGTTTCTCTCAGTCGCTCTGCAGCATCAAGCGTTGAGTCGCTCTCCCGCGTCTTTAACTTCTCAGATCGGTCTTTAACCCTACGCACAGGTCCCATATTTTGTATATCAACAAAAATCATCAAATCGAAAAATAAATTCATTGCGGTTATATATAAATCAAATTGAACTTGATGTTTATTAAAGGCTGGATTCTGAACATTAATCAAATCTCCAAAAAACCCTTGGTAACTTAACATTTGGTAACCCCCGACGTGATTGTGCTTGGAAAAATATTTAGTTGAATTATTTTGAATTGAAAATTTGAGCTGCGCGGATAATTATAAAATATATTAAAACATTAAACAAAAATTATTCGGCTTGTGATGTGTACGCGAAATATAAACATTTATTGACGCATATTGCATCCGTTATTTACAGAGTGATAAAACAGTGGGTCGTGAGCTGACAATAAAAAAACGAATTAAATTTTACTTTTTCTTGCGGAAATGAATCCGTTCTTCGAGTGTGCCTCTCCTGGAAGGAAGTTGTTTTTGAGTCAAAGTGCAGTCGTCCTATTTGAGGATCTTCAAGGATTGCTGTCCTCCTTGAAAACAGTAGAGACATTTTCGAAGGCGATGAAAAATGTGCGGCTTAGCGAAGTGGAAGGCATCGTCGTGGATTTCAAAAGCACGCACAAGGAGCTGTCTGAGTTTGATGTTGCGAAACTTAGGAGCAATCTGCGATCTGTCAACTTCAACGATGCGGCGAGAGAGGCATGATTCATCTTAGACCAGGAGTTTATTCTGCGAGCTCGACACTGATCAACGCTACTTCTGCCACCAATTTTTATGCGTCGTTCGGCAGAACTTTCCAGGCTTTTTCGCCACTGCCACTTCCCGATTATCTTCCAAAATTAGAAATCCTTGTTTTAGGTTTTTAATATGAATTGGTTTTATTTATGTTTGGTTAATCCGGAAGTAGCAATGGTGCCGCGTCCAGCTCTGGATCGTTTCTGCCCAATCATATCATTATACCCTTGCAGAGGGTATTATAATTTTGGTCAAAAGTGTGCAACGCAGTGAAGGAGACATCTCCGACCCTATAAAGTATATATATTCTTGATCAGGATCACCTCCTGAGTCGATATAAGCATGTCCGTCTGTCCGTCTGTCTGTCTGTTTCTACGCAAACTAGTCTCTCAGTTTTAAAGCTATCGACTTCAAACTTTGCACACATCCTTCTTTCCTTTGCAGGCAGTATATAAGTCGGAACGGCCGGGATCGGTCAACTATATCCTATAGCTGCCATATAACTGATTGATCGGAAATGCCATATATCTGTTGTTTTTTAGGTTAGAAGACTGGGACTTTGTATGGACTCTACTTTCGGCAAACTAATTTGATCTGCCGAGTTTTATAAGGATCGGCCGACTATATAAGATCCGATATATATCTAATAATATAAGCTGCCACATATCTGCAAGGGTATATCAACTTCGGCTCCGCCCGAAGTTAGCTTTCCATTCTTGTTTTTTATCAATTCGGTAAGTTCAAAGTCCGCCAAGCGGGATCGGGAGCGACGGAAATTCCTCGCTACCAGCTCCACAGACTACACCACCATAAGCGTCCAAGCGCCAATGTCTCCGTCGTCTTCCGTGGCGGATTCCACATTTGAGCCCACCATAGACATGATGGTGAACATGCTGAACATGGTGGACATGATAGTGAAGCAACTCTCAACGAGGAGGAGGCCCTTGCCGACATGCAGGCCCATAGTGCTGAGGACGAGATCGCCACATTGCGTGAGGAGAGCGAGATGCCCATAGAGGAGCTGCTGGCCAAGTAAGGAGGTATGGAGTCTTCACCGGCAGTCAGTAGCTTCAACCGCTCAAGGCTCGCATGTCGTGCCACCAAGCACCAGTACCAGGAGTAGACATGGAGACCGCGCATACGTCTCTATCAACGTCCAACAGTGCCTCTTAACTGGAAAAGCCAATCGAGTGTTTGGATCAGACACCACAACAACCAGAAGATGATGCACTGTGATCGTTTATTTCACACAGGTTCCATATTTTGTATATCAACAAAAATCAACAAATCGAAAAATAAATAAATTGCCCTTATATATAAATCAAACAGAACTTGTTGCTTATAAAAGGCTTGATAATTTAACAGGTATACAAATATTTAAGTGAAGAACGAAAAGTTCTTACACTAAGTACAAGAAATTCTTGTTATAAGAACGAAAAATGATAGGGATATATACGAAAAGTTCTTATTTTAAGTACGAAAAATTCTTATAATAAGAATTAAAAATTCTTACCGCAAGAACTAAAAGTTCCCATACCAAAATGAAAAATACTTGAATTAAAAACGCACCTTTCTTTATTGAATATCATTTAATTTACATTCTTATCATTATTTTTATAATTACAAATTTTTTTATTTTTTTTTAAGTGGTTTAAGTTTAAAATTCTGGTTTAAGTTTTAAATGGTTTAATTTTAAAATTCACCGCAATGACTGATCTAACACTATTTTATTGAAATTTAAATTTACCTTGTAAATACGGTGCACACCAATTTCATAAAGTTTTTTCAGTAATTTGTCTTCCCCACTTATGACATTGTCAAATAATGTTAGCTACCAAACGCAAATTTGTGATTTTATTTATTTTCGAATTAAAAAAAAACATTTGTTATAAAGTAAACCTTGTCTCGTCTGAGATCCTGGTTCGAACCAACCTTCCCAGTGATGAAACATGATTTTTTATTTTATTTTTCGTTTTTATACAGAATATAGGTTGACCCGATCGTTCCTCTGATGTGTCCTGGTGAAGAAGAGCTCGGCTCGAACCCGGTACCCATCACACATCAGCCGAGTACTCTACCGTTGGGCTATCCTAGGCAAGTTCAGTTGTTGCTCTGTGCCGCTTTAAGATTAAATTTTTAGCTGAGTCATATTTTTCCCAACGCCCGTTGACCAACAAAATTATCGATAACCAATTCGTTCTAATTTCAATTCCGATTTCCGGTATTGATTCAAGAGCGCCTTAGTCTTGATTTAAGAATTTTGTGTTGTCAAATTTATAACCCCATTTTCCATCAGTGCATCCTTCATCTGGCTTGATATGGCTTATCATCGGTTAATATCGGTGCCATAGATTGGGGTTCGTGGACCATGAACTCTAAAGTCTGTGCTTCAGCCAGCTAACAAATAATAATTTATAACAACTATTATAATTTTTAAGTTTTTCTTTTGACATGGTATATGTTATAAGTTTTTTAAATAACAAAGTGGCATATTTTTATAAAACTAGAAGAAAGAAAACAAGAATGGAAAGCTAACTTCGGGCGGAGCCGAAGTTGATATACCCTTGCAGATATGTGGCAGCTTATATTATAAGATATATATCGCATCTTATATAGCCGGCCGATCCTTATAAAACTCGGCAGATCAAATTAGTTTGCCGAAAGTAGAATCCATACAAAGTCCCAGTCTTCTAACTTAAAAAACAACAGAGATATGGCATTTCCGATCAATCAGTTATATGGCAGCTATAGGATATAGTCGGCCGACCCTTTAAAACTCGGCAGATCAAATTAGTTTGCCGAAAGTAGAATCCGTACAAAGTCTCAGTTTTCCAACTTAAAAAACAACAGAGATATGGCATTTCCGATCAATCAGTTATATGGCAGCTATAGGATATAGTCGGCCGATCCTTATAAAACTCGGCAGATCAAATTAGTTTGCCGAAAGTAGAATCCGTA
Organism: Drosophila monieri; assembly: GCA_035047585.1. NCBI lineage: Eukaryota > Metazoa > Arthropoda > Insecta > Diptera > Drosophilidae > Drosophila > Drosophila monieri. The sequence goes on from JAWNPJ010000001.1 coordinate 18,250,661, forward strand.
CAAAGTCCCAGTCTTCTAACTTAAAAAACAACAGAGATATGACATTTTCGATCAATCAGATATATGGCAGCTATAGGATATAGTTGACCGATCCCGGCCGCTCCAACTTATATACTGCCTGCAAAGGAAAGAAGGATGTGTGCAAAGTTTGAAGTCGATAGCTTTAAAACTGAGAGACTAGTTTGCGTAGAAACAGACAGACAGACGGACAGACGGACATGCTTATATCGACTCAGGAGGTGATCCTGATCAAGAATATATATACTTTATAGGGTCGGAGATGTCTCCTTCACTGCGTTGCACACTTTTGACCAAAATTATAATACCCTCTGCTAGGGTATAAAAACAACAAGGTTATGGCATTTCCGATCAATCAGTTATATGACAGCTATAGGATATAGTCGGCCGATCCTTATGAAACTCGGCAGATGAAATTAGTTTGCCAAAAGTAGAATCCATACAAAGTCCCAGTCTTCTAACTTAAAAAACAACAGAGATATGGCATTTCCGATCAATCAGTTATATGGTAGCTATAGGATATAGTCGGCCGATCTTTATGATATTTGGCAGATCGAATAAGTCTACCAAAAGAGGATTCCATAGCAAGTCCCATCCTTCTAACTTTAAAAACAAAAGATATATGGCATTTCCGATCAATCAGTTATATGGCAGCTATAGGATATAGTTGACCGATCCCGGCCGTTCCGACTTATATACTGCCTGCAAAGGAAAGAAGGATGTGTGCAAAGTTTGAAGTCGATAGCTTTAAAACTGAGAGACTAGTTTGCGTCGAAACAGACAGACGGACCAGCTTATATCAACTCAGGAGGTGATCCTGATCAAGAATATATATACTTTATAGGGTCGGAGATGTCTCCCTCACTGCGTTGCACACTTTTGACCAAAATTATAATACCCTCTGCAAGGGTATAAAAATAAGGTGAAGATTTGCATCTTTAGAACAAATCCTGGTACTCCATCGGGACACGGGATTGACCTAAAGAAGATCTCATAATACACCACTTTTATCAAAAGATGGGCAAAATGTGAGATTTAATATAAGGTATAAGGCTGGAATGGTGAATACGTTCATACGGCCATTGTCTTATCAGTGTTCGCATATATGTTCTCAAACAAAGCAGAGGAGGAAAAAAAAACATGTTTGCGCTCAGTTTTTACAAAGTTATAAAATTGCTTCGGATCCTGAGTAAACTTAATCCGGCAGGGGCGAATATAGCTCCCATAACAGTTATTCTGCGTTATGCACGGTGAAATAAGACCGAGCTGCTACGAGTATGTATCTTGAACAACTTACTGTACAGCAAAATAATTTTTGTTTTTTTAAAAGTCTATTCATGACATTCTTTAAATTTATTAGGTTTGTATACCAAGGCGAATTAGTTGAAGCGGACGAATATATTCACGGTACGCAAGCATCAAAAAATATATTCAATGTGTATTAAAATGTATGCCACTAGATCGGACCAGTCAAAATCCAAAATTAATTTATTTAGTTTCTTAAAGTCAGCCTTACGGAAGAAACGAACCTTATTATATTTAAGTGGAGACTTAATTAAAGTATTGGTTTCGATAAATCCTCAATGGTTGGATTATTCTTTACACCACATTACATACATACACATTAGACCAAATGACTTCTGGGATATTAAAGTCACTCAGAGCCGCAAGCTGGTCACAATCAGAATCTATTCAGAAGCCAATTTGGGGTCTACAGAATGTGACACTCCTTTTCCACTTCGCAGTGTCCTATCACGTCTAAAAGTGGTGTACTTACTTGGAAAAACCTCGGAGCTTAATATCTTCGGCTTTAACCAAGTTTATATAAAAACTATAATGTGGGATGCAAAGAAAGCACTATCAAAATACAGTTTGGGAAATGTTCTACGTAGCCCTCTAGTATTCTGATATGAATGTGTAAGTGAAAAAGTTAGTTTTTTTGCAGCTGAGAAAGACGAGGTGGAAGGTTGGTAGTGGATCTAGCATGTGGGAGTTTCACTCCCACATGTTTGGTAATTTTTTTCTTCACCGTACTTGGCTGATGTTCTTGGACGAAAATGTTCTCTGGCCAAAAGCTGGTGGAACAAATCGTATTGAACATCTGCACGGGCACACGTATTTTGAAAGATGACGTGTGCCTGGTGTAGGTATATTTAAATTTAGTGATATTCGCCACGTTTATGTCGGCTTTTGATTTTGCTTTGATGTGAGCCCAGATATCGATCTCAGAAGTATCAGGGGCCAGATAAGTATCAGGGGCAAGATACTTCTGAGATCGATATCTCCGGGAAACAAATATTATATATGTTTCGATGGTGGGATCACCTGTAATGGTTTTGGTGTCGCAGTTACTAAATCTGCAGCATCAATTTGTACCTTGGGTCCGGACGGTTGATAACCTTTTTGGGTGACTTTTAAGGGGGTTTGAACTAATAGGTCTGGTGGTATCACTTGAAGCGATGCTACAGAGGACATGTCGGATATGCCGCTCCGACTTATATACTGCCTGCAAAGGAAAGAAGGATGTGTGCAAAGTTTGAAGTCGATAGCTTCAAAACTGAGAGACTAGTTTGCGTAGAAACAGACAGACAGACGGATATGCTTATATCGACTCAGGAGGTGATCCTGATCAAGAATATATATACTTTATAGGGTCGGAGATGTCTCCTTCACTGCGTTGCACACTTTTGACCAAAATTATAATACCCTCTGCAAGGGTATAAAAATCATGTTTCATCACTGGGAAGGTTGGTTCGAACCAGGATCTCAGACATGACAAGGTTTACTTTAAATTTAAACCATTTAACCTTAAACCAGAATTTTAAACTTAAGCCACTTAAAAAAAAATAAAAAATTTGTAATTATAAAAATAATGATAAGAATGTAAATTAAATGATATTCAATAAAGAAAGGTGCGTTTTTAATTCAAGTATTTTTCATTTTGGTATGGGAACTTTTAGTTCTTGCGGTAAGAATTTTTAATTCTTATTATAAGAATTTTTCGTACTTAAAATAAGAACTTTTCGTATATATCCCTATCATTTTTCGTTCTTATAACAAGAATTTCTTGTACTTAGTGTAAGAACTTTTCGTTCTTCACTTAAATATTTGTATACCTGTTAAATTATCAAGCCTTTTATAAGCAACAAGTTCTGTTTGATTTATATATAAGGGCAATTTATTTATTTTTCGATTTGTTGATTTTTGTTGATATACAAAATATGGAACCTGTGTGAAATAAACGATCACAGTGCATCATCTTCTGGTTGTTGTGGTGTCTGATCCAAACACTCGATTGGCTTTTCCAGTTAAGAGGCACTGTTGGACGTTGATAGAGACGTATGCGCGGTCTCCATGTCTAGCTCCTGGTACTGGTGCTTGGTGGCACGACATGCGAGCCTTGAGCGGTTGAAGCTACTGACTGCCGGTGAAGACGCCATACCTCCTTACTTGGCCAGCAGCTCCTCTATGGGCATCTCGCTCTCCTCACGCAATGTGGCGATCTCGTCCTCAGCACTATGGGCCTCCATTTCGACTAGGGATTCCTCCTCGTTGAGAGTTGCTTCACTATCATGTCCACCATGTTCAGCATGTTCACCATCATGTCTATGGTGGGCTCAAATGTGGAATCCGCCACGGAAGACGACGGAGACATTGGCGCTTGGACGCTTATGGTGGTGTAGTCTGTGGAGCTGGTGGCGAGGAATTTCCGTCGCTCCCGATCCCGCTTGGCGGACTTTGAACTTACCGAATTGATAAAAAACAAGAATGGAAAGCTAACTTCGGGCGGAGCCGAAGTTGATATACCCTTGCAGATATGTGGCAGCTTATATTATTAGATATATATCGGATCTTATATAGTCGGCCGATCCTTATAAAACTCGGCAGATCAAATTAGTTTGCCGAAAGTAGAGTCCATACAAAGTCCCAGTCTTCTAACTTAAAAAACAACAGAGATATGGCATTTCCGATCAATCAGTTATATGGCAGCTATAGGATATAGTTGACCGATCCCGGCCGTTCCGACTTATATACTGCCTGCAAAGGAAAGAAGGATGTGTGCAAAGTTTGAAGTCGATAGCTTTAAAACTGAGAGACTAGTTTGCGTAGAAACAGACAGACAGACGGACAGACGGACATGCTTATATCGACTCAGGAGGTGATCCTGATCAAGAATATATATACTTTATAGGGTCGGAGATGTCTCCTTCACTGCGTTGCACACTTTTGACCAAAATTATAATACCCTCTACAAGGGTATAAAAATAATATTAATTCGCCGTATTGCTTTAAAATAAAAACTGTATGATAAAAGTAGTTTTCATTAAATAAATTAATTATTTTATTTTTCGCCTCGTATCAAAATTGAAATAAAAATTTATTTTAATTTAATTAATTGAAAAATATTATTATAATAATATTATAATAAATAATATTAAATATTTAAATTTGCATCGCTTCTCTATGAAAAAAAAAGTTTTATAAGATGAAAAGTAAAAAACAGAAACTTATCTCCACGACCATTAATAATTTAAAAAGAAGATTAAATGTTAAAGTAAAAAGCATTCGCCGGTTAGAGGAACGTTTGGAAGCTGTATCACTTCCTATAGAAAAGACCGAGCTAGAGTTCACACATCAGAATTTAGATAAAACAATTTCTAAAGCAAATGATTTGCAAGACCAGATCGAGAAATTAGATGCAATGGATGAATTTGAAGCCGAGTTGGAAGAATTAGCAATAGCAACCAAGGCAATGGTTATATCCTTATGTAACGCCTTAGCTAAAGACTCCCGTCCTGCTACTGTAATTTCTGCAGCCCCAAGTCGAGCTCGACTTCCCAGTTTGGCATTACCAAAATTCAATGGAAATTATTCGGAGTTCAAAAATTTTATAAGTTTCTTCGAGACCTTAGTAGACAAAGATGTGAACATTCCTGTTATCGAGAAATTTAATCATTTAATTTCTTGTCTCTCTGGTGAAGCCTTAGGAACTATCAAGACCGGTCACCAAGAGTAAATATGACAAAGCTATCGCTAGTCTAAAAAGAGTCTACGATAACGTTGTCAATTGTTCGCAGACCAGCCGACTGCGTCGTCGTTGAGGGTCTCATCGACACTGTGTCATTCATTTTTTATCTTTATAGGAGGAGATGAAACTAAAATTGCAAACTGATTATACATTTAGTTTTGAGTAGAGTAGATTAAGTGCCCAGGCAAAAATGGAGTCACTGGATTATGAGGAATAACCGCTGTGGTCCGATTTTGAAAAAATATTAAATCGTTGGTACCAGCACCTGCCCGTTGAATAGAGCAAAACAAAACAGGAAAAAACTGGGTTAAGCAAGTAACTTAATAGAAGTTCGTTGGCTTGCTCCTCTGCCAAACCAGCTTGCAGTTATTGTAACGCTCAAGACCATTTTATGACCCAGTGCAGTCCGTTCGCTCGCCTTGATTAAATGCAAAGGTTTGAGTTTGTTAAGTCAGCCTCCCTCTGTTTAAATTGTCTGTAAAAAGGTCACACGGTAGTGAAGTGTATGTCGACTAGATGTCAAATCTTTGCAAGATCTTCGCACCGTAGCGAACTACAATTTCAGGCTATCAACCAAAGAACTTGTCATTAGCAGACCCATATTTATAAGCCTCAACGGTTACATATGTTAATTGGAGTTGAGACATTTTTCGAACTTTTGCCTGTTGGTCAAATAAAGCAAGGTCCGAACCATCCCATACTTCAAAAAAACTCTCCTTGGATAGGATAATTTCGGAAAATATATTCCCAAATTGCTCAACTCCTCAACAGCCGGTCTCAAGCCTTCCAGAAGTTCCATCTTCTAAAAAAATGTTGTCGCAAGAACTGGAGTTGTGTAAGAAACATTATCAGAAGACTACTAGAATACTGCCTTCAGGTCGATTTGAAGTCAGATTTCCATTTAAGTAGGATCCAAGCGTTTTGGGCAACTTATTCGAGAAAGCTAAACGCCGTTTTCTGACGCTCGAGAGAAGATTATCTCGAGAACCGAACTTCAAGAAAATGTATTTGGAATTTATGGAAGAATACGAATCCCTAGGTCATATGTCCCCTGCAAGCAATGATGTTCTTGATACTCCACACTCAGTTATACCCCACCAGTGTGTCTTACGCCCTCAAAGTACAGCGACCAAGCTACGAGTCGCTTTTGATGTGTCCTGTAAGACATCCACACAGAAGCCTGGGCGAAGCCGACGTTGATACACCCTTGCAGTTAAGTGGCAGCTTATTTCATTAGATTTATATTGGATCTTATATAGTCGGCCGATCCTTATGAAATTTGGCAGAACGAATAAGTCTACCAAAAGAAGAATTCACAGCCGGTCCCATCCTTCTAACTTTGAAAACAACAAAGTTATGGCATTTCCGATCAATCAATTATATGACAGCTATGGGATATAGTTGACCGTTCCCGGCCGTTCTGACTTATATACTGCCTGCAAAGGAAAGAAGGCTGTGTGCAAAGTTTGAAATCGAGAAATATTTCGATCCCCTACTAATAACTGGAGACTTCAATAATTGGCACAGAAGCTGGGGCTCATAAAACAACAACAAAAGAGGAAACACGCTATTTACCACAGATGTCTCAATTGCATCTCCCTCTCTGAATCTGAACTCCAAATGGCATACAGATAGCTCCCTGGCCTGTAGCGACCACTACCCAATACACATCGACGTATTCGAAGAACACAACATGAACAACCCCACTAAAAGACCAAGATTTAACCTTAAAAAAGCAAACTGGCCCCTATTCAAGGATATCGCAGACAAGTTGTCAACTGATTAACCCCCTAGCTCAAATATTAATAAAGAAGCCACCAATATAACTAGAATAATAATTGTAGCCGCCAATGAAGCCATCCGTCAATCACACCACTCTAAGAACGTCCATGGGAGGAACGTCCCATGGTGGGATAAAACACTTCAACAATTAAAAAATGAAAAACGAATTGCCTGGAATAAGCTTAAGAGAAACATAAACACTACAAACATACTAACATACAAGTAAGCCAACGCTAAACTTAAACGGGAAATAAAAATTAGAAAAAAAATTTCAATGGAAAACTTCACGGCAGAAATTAACCCAAACTCTCCCATCGGAGAAATTGGGACAAAAACTAACCGTTTCTGGGGCCTTAAAGCTAGGCACAACATCCACTGTCTTACCAATCCCAACGACCCAACACAAAGCATACTAGATCAAAATGAAATAGCTAACACCCTCTGCACCCACGGGTCTAATACGTCACGAGACAGTCATTTCCATGCAACATTCATAGAAAGGAAATCTAATACGATCCCTAACACACACATCTCCTCACCTACAGCGCTTAAAATAGAAAAGGAAATAACTTTCATAGAACTCCTTGCAGCACTCAACAAACTAAAGGGGAAAACGCCGGTTCGCGACTGCATAAGCTATCCTATGCTGATCAACTTATCCACAACACTACAAAATAGACTTATGAATCTATTTAACAACATCCTCAAATCACACATCCCTCAGAAATACAAGCAAGCAGCGTAATACCCATTCCTAAAGCAAACATGAACAAAACCAGCATCAACTTATACTGACCCATCTCCCTCAACCCATGCGTATCGAAGGTCCTAGTCAAAATAATAGCTAAACGGCTATGGTGGCTAGCCACAAATGCCAAGCTTCTAGATAACCGTCAAATGGGATTTAGAAAGGGAAATTCGGTTTCTGATTCTCTAGCTATGCTACATTTCCAGATAACTACGTCTCATTCAAGAAAAAACAATACATCGATTATCTCGCTAGACTTCGCCAAAGCATTCGACAGGATAGGCATCCACAGCATCATTGACGACCTCAATGCTTGGAAAATTGGCCCAACGATCTTAAGATGTACGAAAAACTTCCTCACCAACAGAAAAATTACAGTCCTTTTAAATAAATCGTACTCCAACCCCCAGCCACTATACAACGGAATACCGCAAGGATCTCCATTGTCCGTGATACTCTTTTCAATAGCCTTTAACCAACTTAACAAAATACAAGCTACCCACAAAAATACCGAATTCACTGCATACGCCTTTACTATATTGTACAAACTAGGGAAAATACAAAACAGCCTTAACTATGTTAGCCTACCACTAGTAACCGACATCAATCAATGGTGCAACTACTCCGGTGCATCACTCGATCTCCAGAAAGTACAGCACCTGCATATCTCTAGAAAGAAAAACTGCAATTTCACTCTGCAATCCAATAACTCTTCCCAACAGAATGTCAAGTCCCTTAAAATACTTGGCATAACAATAACAAAAAATTACAAATGGAACAACACATAGACAACCTTGCTCTGGAACTAACCAGAAGACTAGACGTAATCAAATGCCTGTCTGGAAATGGAAATGCCTGGAGTATTTTAAGCAAATACAAAAAAATAAAATACTGCCACTATAGGTCCCAGGACACTGCGGGATCATAGGAAACGAATTCGCGTACGAAACTGCAAAAAAAACCCATAATTTTCCTCTTATCATCCAAAACAACTTCAACCAACTAGTCATCCTAAAACACACTCAACAGAACACCCAATCCCTCAAAAACGCAATACTCAACCCTCCCCATCAACCACTCCCCATCCCACTACAAAAACATCAACCACGACAGTGAACCAAGAAAGAACATCTCTCGAGCAGACTCAATTAAATTCACAAGAATCAGACAAGGACACACCAACCTAACCCACAGCCACTTACTAAATAAAACACCACCTCCAATGTGCCCAAATTGCAACACAATATTTACCCTACAACATTTATTAATCGATTGTCCTGCCCTTCAGCAAGAGAGATCGAAACTAAAATTAAAACAAACATTAACTGAAATTACTTCATTTGATAATATACAACAAACAGTACAATTCCTAAAAAACATAAAAATGTACCAAACAATATAAATTGAAACTTCCATATACATATGTAGATATCAACAGCACTACTTTATAATACATAGTTATTTTTAAGCCGCAATATTAAAAAAAAAATAAAAATAAAAAAATGTTTCTCATAATACAGCTTTCTCTGCTGGAAATTGAACTCTTACAGTGAGCCATGAGGGTAAAGTTTTCCGCGCAAATCATTTAGAGTGCCTAGAAAATTCTATATATTCATAACGAAAAAACGTAAGTTCGAAGCGAAGTTCAGTTGCAGTAGAGTGACTTTATACGGTACGGTTTTGGTTGTAATTTTAATTAAAATATTTTGTTACGGCCCTTACGAGTGAGAACTTCTGTAACTATCGGGAAAATTCGATTTCCGCGAAAATCATTTAGAGTGCTTGTATGTGTACTTCGTGTGGTGTATGTGTTGAAAGCCGAACATGACGGGCCCGCAGGCCATGGCTTTATAATAGACATGTTATAAATGGATGTGGACAGTTTATTCGATTAATGGTCCGTCTTTCCTCTTTTTATCTAAAAATCGAACGGACGTGTTTTTTTGTGCGTACTGCGTTTTTATTAAATCTTTCATTTGAAAACGTTAAACAAGCTGTTGTAATGTTATTATACCCTTGCAGAGGGTATTATAATTTTGGTCAAAAGTGTGCAACGCAGTGAAGGAGACATCTCCGACCCTATAAAGTATATATATTCTTGATCAGGATCACCTCCTGAGTCGATATAAGCATGTCCGTCTGTCCGTCTGTCCGTCTGTCTGTCTGTTTCTACGCAAACTAGTCTCTCAGTTTTAAAGCTAAAACTGACTTCAAACTTTGCACACATCCTTCTTTCCTTTGCAGGCAGTATATAAGTCGGAACGGCCGGGATCGGTCAACTATATCCTATAGCTGCCATATAACTGATTGATCGGAAATGCCATAACTTCGTTGTTTTTCAAGTTAGACGGATGGAACTTCTTCATATAATATAACTTCATATAACTGATTGATCGGAAATGTCATATCTCTGTTGTTTTTAAAGTTAGAAGGATGGGACTTGCTGTGGACTCTTCTTTTAGCAGACTTATTCGATCTGCCGAAATTCATAAGGATCGGCCGACTATATCCTATAGCTGCCATATAACTGATTGATCGGAAATGCCATATCTCTGTTGCTTTTTAAGTTAGAAGACTGGGACTTTGTATGGATTCTACTTTCGGCAAACAAATTTGATCTGCCGAGTTTTATAAGGATCGGCCGACTATATAAGATCCGATATATATCTAATAATATAAACTGCCACATATCTGCAAGGGTATATCAACTTCGGCTCCGCCCGAAGTTAGCTTTCCATTCTTGTTTTTTAACCAATTTTGTTCATTTAAAATTCCCGTCTCGCTTCGCGTTTGCAGTGGTTTATTTGGAGGTAAAATAATAATTCTGTTTAATGAGATGATTTTATCTCAAATTTATTAAAACCAGGAAAAAAGAAATGTGTGGCTGTATATCACTAAATTTTTAGCTACTACGATAACCCATAAGACCAAGACGTACTCCCGGGACCATCTCTGCCAAAAAATTTGCTTGATTGACAAAACGCTTGACCAAGCCGCTACCGCCGCAAGAACATTAGACCCTGCTGGTCCGGGGTATGAACGCAAATATGCATTCGTTTTTTTATGCGTATTGTCGCAGTTCGTACGCTTCGTCCTCGATTTGTTGCCGCAGTGCCGCGAAGTGACAATGTTGACAAATCGGAAACTACTTCTATTTATTTATTTAGAAATTTTCGAGTAATTTATATAACTCGAATATTTGCAGAAAGTTTAGCTATAGAGACTATTGGTTATATAAAGTTTATGTTTAAATTTATGTGATGTTCTTAATAAAGTGTTAATGACTATGTATTATAAAGTAGTGCTGTTGATATTTACATATGTATACGGAAGTTTCAATTTATGTTGTTTGGTACATTTTTATGTTTTTTAGGAATTGTACTGTTTGTTGTATATTATCAAATGGAGTAATTTCAGTTAATGTTTGTTTTAATTTTAGTTTCGATCTCTCTTGCTGAAGGGCAGGACAATCGATTAATAAATGTTGTAGGGTAAATATTGTGTTGCAATTTGGGCACATTGGAGGTGGTGTTTTATTTAGTAAGTGGCTGTGGGTTAGGTTGGTGTGTCCTTGTCTGATTCTTGTGAATTTAATTGAGTCTGCTCGAGAGATGTTCTTTCTTGGTTCACTGTCGTGGTTGATGTTTTTGTAGTGGGATGGGGAGTGGTTGATGGGGAGGGTTGAGTATTGCGTTTTTGAGGGATTGGGTGTTCTGTTGAGTGTGTTTTAGGATGACTAGTTGGTTGAAGTTGTTTTGGATGATAAGAGGAAAATTATGGGTTTTTTTTTTTGCAGTTTCGTACGCGAATTCGTTTCCTATGATTCCGCAGTGTCCTGGGACCTATAGTAGCAGTATTTTATTTTTTTGTATTTGCTTAAAATACTCCTTATGAAGGAGGTGTAGAAGTTGTGGTTTTGAATGTTGTCGATTTCTTGTAAAGCTGAAAGGGAATCTGTTCAGATTACAAATTTTCCTCCATGTTTGCTGGCGTAATTGCATGCTTTAAGGATCGCTGATATTTCGGCTGTGTATATGGAGGAGTATTGTGGTAGAATGTGGTGTTCTATAATCTCATTTTCTGTTGTAACGCTGAAAGATCAGCTTTCCGTCTGTATACAGGAAGTGTCTGTTTGGTAGTGTGTTTTTTAGTTCGTTGAATTGTAGTTGGTAGATTAAGGGTGGTGTTTTTCTTTGGGTAGAGTGTGAAGTGAAGTGCTTATGTTTTTGCTGGGGTGCAGCCAGTGAGGGGTCTTTTTCTTTGGCAAGTCAGCGGTGATATGTCTATATTAAGATTTTTTAATTGTTCTATTGTTTTGTGTAGTAAAGACGGGAGCTTTGGGGTTTTTCTAGAGTTTATTATTTTGTTGTATATTTTTTCTATTGGAGAGTTCTTTGAGTTGATTATAATCTTAATATTTTTTTGCGTTGCGTATGTTTTTCTCTGTTCTATCGGTAGTATGTTGGCTTCGTATAAAAGGTTATTGATTGGGGTTGTGCGGAATGCGTTTAATTCGATTATTTTTGCTGAGTGGTAGATCGTTTTTAGCTTGCTTAGTGTAGATTTTGGTGCATTTCCATATATATGTATACCAAAGTCAATTTTAGACATTATAATAGAATTTTGCTAGAACTTTTTGCTAGACAGGCATTTGATTACGTCTAGTCTTCTGGTTAGTTCCAGAGCAAGGTTGTTTATGTATTTGTTCCATTTGTAATTTTTTGTTATTGTTATGCCAAGTATTTTAAGGGACGTGACATTCTGTTGGGGAGAGTTATTGGATTGCTGAGTGAAATTGCAGTTTTTCTTTCAAAGTTTTTCTTTTTTCTTGCAAAGATCCTTGCGGTATTCCGTTGTATAGTGGCTGGGGGTTGGAGTACGATTTGTTTAAAAGGACTGTAATGTTTCTGTTGGTGAGGAAGTTTTTCGTACATCTTAAGATCGTTGGGCCAATTTTCCAAGCATTGAGGTCGTCAATGATGCAGTGGATGCCGATCCTGTCGAATGCTTTGGCGAAGTCTTGCGTGATAATCGATGTATGGTTTTTTCTTGAAAGAGACGTAGTTATCTGGAAATCTAGCATAGCTAGAGAATCAGAAACCGAATTTCCCTTTCTAAATCCCATTTGACGGTTATCTAGAAGCTTGGCATTTGTGGCTAGCCACCATAGCCGTTTAGCTATTATTTTGACTAGGACCTTCGATACGCATGGGTTGAGGGAGATGGGTCAGTATAAGTTGATGCTGGTTTTGTTCATGTTTGCTTTAGGAATGGGTATTACGCTGCTTGCTTGTATTTCTGAGGGATGTGTGATTTGAGGATGTTGTTAAATAGATTCATAAGTCTATTTTGTAGTGTTGTGGATAAGTTGATCAGCATAGGATAGCTTATGCAGTCGCGAACCGGCGTTTTCCCCTTTAGTTTGTTGAGTGCTGCAAGGAGTTCTATGAAAGTTATTTCCTTTTCTATTTTAAGCGCTGTAGGTGAGGAGATGTGTGTGTTAGGGATCGTATTAGATTTCCTTTCTATGAATGTTGCATGGAAATGACTGTCTCGTGACGTATTAGACCCGTGGGTGCAGAGGGTGTTAGCTATTTCATTTTGATCTAGTATGCTTTGTGTTGGGTCGTTGGGATTGGTAAGACAGTGGATGTTGTGCCTAGCTTTAAGGCCGCAGAAACGGTTAGTTTTTGTCCCAATTTCTCCGATGGGAGAGTTTGGGTTAATTTCTGCCGTGAAGTTTTCCATTGAAATTTTTTTTCTAATTTTTATTTCCCGTTTAATTTTAGCGTTGGCTTACTTGTATGTTAGTATGTTTGTAGTGTTTATGTTTCTCTTAAGCTTATTCCAGGCAATTCGTTTTTCATTTTTTAATTGTTGAAGTGTTTTATCCCACCATGGGACGTTCCTCCCATGGACGTTCTTAGAGTGGTGTGATTGACGGATGGCTTCATTGGCGGCTACAATTATTATTCTAGTTATATTGGTGGCTTCTTTATTAATATTTGAGCTAGGGGGTTAATCAGTTGACAACTTGTCTGCGATATCCTTGAATAGGGGCCAGTTTGCTTTTTTAAGGTTAAATCTTGTTAAGATTTAACTAAATTAAGCGTTAATTGGTTCATTTTGTTGTTGCAATGAGTTGTAGATGAGGAGTGCATGAGGAGTTTATGACAGAGTTTACTTGATAAAGTGTATAATTAATTGGGATAGGTATATTTTGGTTACCATGTGGGTGTGTTTCTTGTATGGAGATTATCTTGGGGCTATGGTTTTTTATAAGAATTTGTAATTGGTTGTAGTTGTTAAATTATCCATTCATGTTGCACTGAATTATTTTGAGCATTGTTTAAGAGATTTTATTTTTTTGATTTGACTGATTGATAGAACTGATTTGATGTGCTATTGGTTCTACCCTTGCAGAGGGTATTATAATTTTGGTCAAAAGTGTGCAACGCAGTGAAGGAGACATCTCCGACCCTATAAAGTATATATATTCTTGATCAGGATCACCTCCTGAGTTGATATAAGCTGGTCCGTCTGTCTGTTTCGACGCAAACTAGTCTCTCAGTTTTAAAGCTATCGACTTCAAACTTTGCACACATCCTTCTTTCCCTTGCAGGCAGTATATAAGTCGGAGTATAAGCTATAAGTCGGTGAAGTTCTTGTTGGGTGGTATGTATGATGATGTTATGGTGAATTTTATTTTTGAATGTATTGTTACTGCTATTGTGTCGTAGTTAAAGGCATTTATTGGTTCATTTTGTTGTTGCAATAAGTTGTGGATGAAGAGTGCAACTCCACCAAATCTGTTTGTGGCAGAGTGTACTTGATAAAGTGTATAATTAATTGGGATAGGTATATTTTGGTTACCATGTAGGTGTGTTTCTTGTATGGAGACTATCTTAGGGCTATGGTTTTTTATAAGAATTTATAATTAGTTGTAGTTGTTAAATTATCCGTTCATGTTCCACTGAATAATTTTGAGCATTTTTTAAGAGATTTTTATTTATTTTTTTTTATTTGACTGTGTAACGGTACCAGCTTTTTGGTAGCGGCCGAATTAAATACACGATTTATGATTCAATTTCAATTTTATTTCCGGGGTTCAATTTAACCCAAGACAAGCCGCTCCAATCAAATGCCGAAAAACAAGAGCCTTAAGAGCTTGCGCAGAAGCTCTACATAAGCTCCCAAAGTGCATGCGCTACAAAAGAACAACAAAGCGCATGCAAAGCTGTGAGAATCAAAGAATACAGAACTACTGATAACGGGCAATTAGCGGACTACTGCGGCTAGTTACACCGAGAGAAATTATTTAGCGATAATTATAATAATTGATGCTGGCACAAGTCCCAACATCCTCCCCCTGTTGGAAATTCAATTTTCAACAACAATCCGCAGGGGCAAGTGACAGCTCCATTACACTGCCATCATTATGCTTATGATCCCAAGGTCTAGAATTCTCGGTTGTAGGCTTTCGTGTCCATCCAGACCCAGAGTCATCCAGTGAGCGCTTGAGCCAGACGCTATTAATACATCCAAAGAGTTCCTTTGAGGTATGACCAACACTCGAAGTAACTGCTGACTGCGATTCATTTTGACGCAGACTGCAGAATCCAAATCCAGGGAGAAGGCAGCCGCTCCCGACACAATTCTAGAAGCGATGAACTTGGCAACGGCGATCTTGGCAGTAGCCGTAACAAAAGGCCTATTGGCTTTGTCAGCGTCAATAGCAAAATAACCGTCTGCATCCGGAGACATGGCCGTCTTCGCAAATAGTGTGGCGAGAGTAACGGGGAACTTCTTTCCGCCGGGCGGAGGCGCACTTTTCGATTGCTGTAGCAGACTCGTCGGCAGTTGAAATATAAGCATCGGGAGTAATATTCTTCTGTGAATTCTTCTTTTGGTAGACTTATTCGATCTGCCAAATTTCATAAGAATCGGCCGACTATATAAGATCCGATATATATCTAATAAAATAAGCTGCCACTTAACTGCAAGGGTATATCAACGTCGGCTTCGCCCGAAATTAGTTTTCCATTGTTAATTGTTCATTTTTTTCTTTAGATTTTAGGGATTTGTCGAGGGTGTTGTGCTTGTTTGGGTAGATTCTAAGGTTAGGTTCTTCCGATATGGAAGAGCTTAGTGGTGAAATCGGGGCAAATGTAGAGGTGGATGCTTTGGGTGGAGTGGTGTCCATGTGCGAGTCGAGGTCATCGTATGTTGTTGCGTGTCTTTGTTGAGGTTTTGTGACTGGAGGAGTAATGACAGTGTTCTTGTAATTTTTAAGAGGGTTAGATGAGATGAATTGCGTTTTGGTGGTTGTTGATGCTTGTATGCTAGTCGAGTATAGGGTTGGCTGGTGAATGTATCGAGAATGGTAATATTTGGTGCTGTTTTGAAGTTTACTTTTTCTATTGTTTTGATAGATGTCAATTCCTTTTGTTTAACAAATTCAGGGAAAGATATGTCTAATGGGCTGTGCTTATTGTCTTTAAGATGGTATTTGCAATTTATGTAGAATTTGTCCTTGGAGCATATTTCGCCTATGGCTGTGTGTTGTTCGGCTGAGCAGTTATTGTATGTTTTGTTTGATGTGCATACGATTGTGGCGTGTCCAAGTCTAAGGCAGTTTCTGCATTTGACTGAGAGAGGGTAAAATGGCCGTAGATTTACTCTCGCATATCCAATCATCATAGTTTCTGGGAAGGTTAATGATGCGAAGGTTACGATGATAAGTCCAGTTTCTTTGGGCTTATTGTTTTCAATTTATTTAATTTGGCGAATATCTGTGACGTTTTGTGGTTTTAGTTCCTGCAGAATAGTTTCGTCGTCGATGTTGCGAAGATCATTGGAGTGACTCCCTTGGAGAAATTGAGCGTTTTGTGTTCGCTTACTTCTACAGAAAAGTCGTGGAAGGTGGTAATTTTTTTTAAGTTTTAGTGCTTGCAGGGTGTTTTTTGTTTTGACTAATAATGATAGTACCTGAGTGACCTTGACTGTCTCCACTTCACCATTGCACGTGTAGTCTATTACTTTTTTAATCAAGAATGGGTACAAGCCTTCAAATGTATTATTGTTTGTTTTGTTTATAATCATGAATTTCGACTCTGTGTTGGATGGTTTAAATAGTCTATTTATGTCGGGGGCATTTTTTAATAGTTTTTTGGCATCTGCCTTTTTTTATTCTCTCTTTTTTCCTATTTTTGCTTTCGTTTTTGTGTTTTTTGTTTTTTTATATCACTGGCTTATAGTTGTTGGTTCTTTAACTGATAAGGTTTGATTTTTTCTTTTTGCCTACTGGTCGTTAGTCACACGTCTTTACTCTTTACAGCTTAGAGTGGTTGATTATTGATTATTGTTATAATTTATAATTGTTATATATAAAAAATAACAAAATAATAATCTATTTTTATTTGAGTGAAAAAATAAAATTCAAAAATAATCATTATTCTCTGGGGAGAATAATATAACTTAATTCAATACGATTGCATATCTTCATAGACTAAGTTTTTTATAGTTCCAAATAAACTCTATGAGTCTTCTGCGATCCAAAACCAGCTGACGAAATTGCTTCTTGAGGTTAAGCCATAGATGAAATACAAATATCAAATCTACCTCAACAAATTAATTTTATATTCGTAATGTTTCAGATGAAGATTTGAAAACTTGTTAGTTTTGTAAATAAAAATCAAATTATGGTTAGTATGTCAATGATCAAAGAAAATTTGATGGGTTTAATTTGGGCTTCACCCGGTATTGCCGGCTCAGATTACCCTAGTCAGAATTGCTGGGATAATTGAAATAAAAAGTTAGAGTTTCACTACCATCTGGATTTGTTGGCTCTTACCGTTACGGGCATTTTTAACTAGTTCAGAGTATTTAAAACCAAATTTTTTGAACATTTTTTATTTATGTACATACGATTCACATTGTTTTTGTACATAGTATAAAATTTTGTACAGCAAAATTTTTTTGTTTTTCCTTTTGATTTATCTAAAGAATAATGGTTTATTTTTTTTTATTTGGTTTTACTTGTATAATTTTACATATACGATATCTTATGAAGCTATTTTTTTTCGAATCCTTTCTATTGTCCAGATAAAACATTAACAGATAATTATTTATATTTTATATTTTTTCTGACAGCATTTTTATTTATAAATTGTGCTGTTGTGGAAAGAGTGTATCAGCAGAGACTATGAAAAATAAATTGGAAGCGACTATATCAAAGGATTTTCATGCACGTAAAATATATGAATCCTTTCAAATATTACCACCAAGAATGATGAATAGAAGTCACAGAAAAGATTTCTTACATCCTGAAAAACTATTACCGATTGTATCAGTGGATATGTTAGGACGAAATATTTCAATCATTTTGGAAGACCTTCTTCATCACTATGAACAAACACAATTACCCACACATGGAAGCGTTTTGCCGACGGTGGTGCGAACCAATATTCTAATACGTAGCATGGGTCCAGTTTCTGAATTGGATATGGACTACGCAATGGATTGTTATTTTAGACAATATTGGCGAGACAACCGCCTTAGTTTTGATGGTCCTATCAAGAGCTTATCACTAAGTATTAAAATTCTGGACAAGATTTGGCGCCCTGATACTTATTTATATAATGGAAAGCACTCACATATACATACCATTACAGTTCCAAACAAATTGCTTAGACTTTATCAAAATGGTGGAATACTTTATTCAATGAGGTATGGTTAATTAAATTAAGGCTAAGAATAATGATATAATTAAATAAAAAACATATTGACGAGATCGCCTAAAATATCTGACTTTCATATATTAAATATGTACACCCCTATTTCATTTTATCGTCACCAAAATTATTTTACGTCTTTAAGAGGTTTTTTTTTTTTTTTTTGGTATACGTTTTTTTTTCTGTAGGTGGCAATCCGAGAGCGGGAGTGAGGCAGCCTACGTGGCAGCCCAATTGCATATTAGGACCATGGCAGGGCGTTAAGTGCAAGGTGTTGCGGGTTATGACAATCTAGCAATAGGCATAAAGCCAAAGTTGGGAAAACCGCCTAGAAATAGATTTCTTTTGCGTTTCTGGCACGAAGTGAAGAAGATCATTCGGTCAACATGGCGACGAATAGAGCCAAAGTGTTAGAAAATGGGAAAGTGTATCCGCCCAGGAATCATCATGCTCTAAGGAGGTTCCGCAGAACTGACGACAGCGGAAAGACCATAAGCGGCAACTTTCTGGTGCATATGGTGGTGAGCCAGAGTAAGGCAGGTCGTAAATCGTACAGACGAGGTGAGTTGCTAGGTACGGTCGCGCGAGCGACCATTGGTTTTTTTTGGTTTATCATGTCGTGAATCCCGGTGAAGGAGTTAAGATATCCTTACTGGCAGGGAAGCAGGACTCGAGTGGCGCGTATAGAGGACCGGGTGGCGGCAGATGTTGTGTCCCGGCACACGTCCGCCCACGAGGCTTTGCCGCAGGAAATCGTCAACCAGCTTAGAGCTCGACAAAAGCGAGCCCAACCGGAGCCATCGGGTTAAGAGTAGAAGCAGCCACTACGGCGGTTTATTGTAGGTGCAGGCGGACCTAACCGTACGGAAAACATTGAGAAGTACTCGGAAGACAGGAGACTACTTGGAGGTAACCTAGATGCGTGATTCGGAGCGTTCGCGGCTCTGAAAAAGTCGGAATGGCCGTGATCGGTCAACTTTATCTTTTAGCTTCCATATAAATGATTGATCGTTAATGACATTACTTTGTTGTTTTTTAACTTAGAGGGATGGGACTCTTTCTATGGAATCCATTGACTGCAAATCAGATTGACAAATTTCATAAGGATGGGCCGGCTATATCCCATAGCCGCCATATAACTGAACGATCGGAAATGAACGATTAGCTATTCCCAACATTTTATTCGAAAATTTATTTGATAGTGAAATTCTTACAAGGATCGGTTCACTATATGGGATCCGATACATATAATATAAGCTGCCACTTAACTGCAAGGGTATATCAACTTCGGCTCCGATCGAAATTAGCTTTCCTTTCTTGTTAAAGTATTATTTTTAGAAAATTTACATATATATAGATAATATTGTGATTAAAGTAATGTTCGTGAGTAATTTTTGTGTGTCCAAGTCGTAGTCTATGAAATATAGTTTGTAGGTTTTTAGGTATAATGACATGGTTGATACTCTTAATGTAATTATCTCTATTTTCAAACACTTAACTTATATGGTAATACAACATAATATAGAGGTTTCGTTATATCGATTTTTATTTTTTCTGAACAGTTCCATTTTTATAGTTTTTTTAATGTCTACGCTGTTGTTTGTATAAATTAAAGGAATTCATCGTCACCTTGTTTCCCTTTCATTGTCGTTGTCAACGTTCGTATCAAATAGAGTTGCTGAGATTCAAGAATGGTGAAGAATAGCACGTGGTGGCATGTACCAACTTAACAAAACCCGGCAGATATTGTGACAAGAAGTGGAGACGTAGTGATGCATTCGCTGCTTTTATTGCAAGCTGATGACTTAAGTCATGGGATATTTACTCTTAGATGTGGTGGAGATCTCCTTATGGTGGAGATGTTTACTCCACCCTACAAGTCCTATATTGCCCTTTTTGTTTGCTTTGTGCTACGGCAGTTCATTTAGAAAAAGTTTCCGATTTGTCTACTGTTTTTTTTTTTTGTAATGGCATTTCAAAGGTTCGTTGGGTGCCGCGGATGTCCGCAGACCGTTCACTGTGACAAAGCGACGAATTTCACGGCACTGCGGCAGCGAATCGAAGATGAAGCAGTCGATCTGCGTATTTGTGTGCATACCGCCGCGGGCTCCGCACATGGGCGGACTATGATAGGCATTAGTCAAGTCTGCCAAGCACCTACTCCTACGAGCGGTGAGCAGCGCGAGATTGACCGCAGAAGATCGGCAGACCGCCCTCGTTGGAGTCGAGGCCATCCTGATCTCGAGACCTTTCTCAGTCGGGACACCTGTTGTCAGGCGGGCCGCTCATCACTCCACCAGCATCGTGGACCCCGGACCTGCAAGGTCTAACGTGCTTGCGGCGATGACGGCTTGTCTCGTCAGTCAAGCAAACGTTTTGGCACCGATGGTCCGGGAGTACATCTTGGGCCTACAGGTGCGGTCGAAGTGGTAACGGGAGCAAAAGAACATCGAGAAGGGCGAGCTGGTTCTGCTCGCAGAAGATAACCAGCCGCCCCAACAATGGATCACCGGAAGGGTCGTAGAAACTCTCGGCGCGGACGGAAAGGTCAGGGTCGCAGTGTGAGGACTAGCTCTGGAGTTATTTTTAAAAGAGCAGTCCACAAGCTGGCGAGGTTGCCAGTTGGTTGAAGCTAGATTGAAGCCTTTGACGGGGCCGGTGTAAGATAATATATATAGATTGTGAATAGATTAGATATAGATAGTAAATAGAAATGGACATTCGTTGAATTTAATTGGAGTTGTCGAGGAAGTCTAGTATAAGTTAGCATAGGGCGGAGCGAGGACGAAAAAAAAGCTGAGTTGCACTCTCTTGTGAATTCGCCCCGCTTGGCCGCAATAGATAAGCTAGGCTTAAGTTTATTTTGGAATATATTCGAAATTATAACGTAAAGCCAACGTAGGCTTTACGTTAAAGCCAATAACGTAGTGCACGCATTTTTTTTAATTAGTTCTAGAAATTTTGTGATATATACAGCCACCTCTTTTTTCTTGTTTTTGGTGATCAATTTGAGATAAAATAATCTCATTAAGCATTCTGGCGAACATAATCTCATTAAAAAAATGTTCCACCCCCTAGTGGACAGCTATAAACAAAGCAACATCAAGTGACAATGACACAATATATATACATATAAATAAATAAAAGAGTTGCTCGCGACGGTTGTTTGTGGAACTTTAAGCAAAAAAAAAGAAGAGAAGGAAAACAATTTAATATCGCAAAATAAAACTTTTATTCATCTGGAAACTAGCTGAAACTGGAAGGATTCATAGTAGCATCCCCAGGCCCGGCACCTGTATCGAGTGTTCAAGGAAAGTGGCAGCAGGATTAAAGGATCCGAACGCAGAGCCGAAAGTACAGTACAGATAAAATAAATATGCATAAATTATTTGGTGTTCATACAAATAGATGCAGCAGTAAACTTATCGTATATTGTTTTCGGTGTCATTGGCGACCAACTATTTTTTGGATACTCAATTCCTCGACTATCAAATTATTCGACTATCAATTATTTAATTATATATTTTTGTTTAAAAAAAAAAAATAAAAAAAAATTTTTTTTGTTATATTAAAAGAAAAAATATTATTAATTCGCCGTATTACTTTAAAATAAAAATTGTATAATAAAAGTTATATTTATTAAATAAATTAATTATTTTAGTTTTCGCCACATTTCAAAATTGAAATTGAAATTTATTTTAATTTTATTAATTACAAAATATTTAAATAAATAATATGAAATATCCATTTTTGTATCGCTTTCGCTTCTCTATTGAAAAAAAAAAAATTTGTATAAAATGGAAAGTAATAAACAGAAACTTATCTCCACGACCATTAATAATTTAAAAAGAAGATTAAATGTTAAGGTAAAAAGCATTCACCGGTAAGAGGAATGTTTGGATGCTGTAGAGAAGAAGTTTTAGAGACCATTGTAATCGGAACATAATACCCTGAACGGATTCCTCTAGAAAAGACCGAGCTAGAGTGCAGGATTCAGAATTTAAATGAAACAGTTTCTAAAGCAAATGATTTGCAAGACCAGATCGAAAAATTAGATGCAATGGATGAATTTGGAGCCGAGTTGGAAGAATTAACAATAGCAACCAAGGCAAGGTTATATCCTTATGTAACGCCTTAGCTAAAGACTCCCGTCCTGCTACTGTAATTTCTGCAGCCCCAAGTCGAGCTCGACTTCCCAGTTTGGCATTACCAAAATTCAGTGAAAATTATTCGGAGTTCAAAAATTTTATAAGTTTCTTCGAGACCTTAGTAGACAAAGATGTAAAAATTCCTGTTTTCGAGAAATTTAATGCGCGGTTCCCTCTGCATACGTACAGCCCACCTCCCGCCCAACCGACCGAGAGGCGCTGCCGCATAACATACGGCTAGAATCGCGGGATAGATCCAAGAAAGTATAAAGTGAAGGAGTAGAGTATTTCGAGGAAGAGTGTTGCACAGATATGGGGTTTAGTATAAAGTATTTAAGATTGTTAGTAGAGCAAAGTGGCAAGATGCAAAGTGGCAAGCAAAGTGGCAATAATACCCTGAACGGATCGTGTTGGGCATATGTCGAGCTACAATGGCTAAAGAGTAGAGGACGAAAGTTTCTGGTCCTTCTACTAGGAACATTAAAATTTAAACGTGTTAGTAAATGCTGGCTGTCTACATTTCCATTAATAAGATTAACTAGAAACATGACACCCAGCATCGTTCTACGGTTTGTTAATGGTGGTAAGTTTATTAATAAAAGTCTACAATGATAGGATGGAAGGTGAAGACTTGCATCCCAATTAAGTCCCCTAAGTGCGAAGAAAAGGAAGTTTTTTGTACAGATTCTATGTGATCTTGGTGTACTCCGTATTGAGGACTCCAGACACACGATCCATACTCAAGAATCGGACGGACTAGTGAAGTATATAAAGTTTTTGTTAAGTACGGGTCATTGAATTCTTTTGACCATCTTTTAATAAAACCAAGCACACCCATAGCTTTATTAACCATGGTGGATATATGGTCGGTAAATTTAAGTTTCAAATCTAATAGGACACCCATATTTGCTAAACACCAATTTTGAAATTTATCCAAATCGGATTGAAGTCTAGATTGGGCGCTAGTGAATCTATACTGAAGACAAAGCTTAACGTCATCAGCGTACATAAGTACAAGTGAGTCAGTTAAGGCAAGGGGCAAGTCGTTAATAAATAATGTAAAAAGTAATGGTCGAAGATGTCTTCCTTGGGGCACCCCAGATGTGACGCGGACTAAACGCGAGGTAACATCTTTAAAGAAAACACGTTGGGTTTTTCCAGATAAGTAGCTCGAAATCCAAATCAGGAGATCAGTTGGGAATCCCAAAAGACTGAGTTTACTTATAAGAAGCGAATGGTTAACAGAGTCAAATGCTTTACTGAAGTCAGTGTAAATGACGTCTGTTTGTAAGCCATTCCGGAACCCCTCCATGACAAAAGATGTTAGCTCCAACAAGTTGGTGGTGGTGGAGCGGCGCTTCAAAAAGCCATGTTGGCACGGGGATATTATTGAACTACATAGGTGTTGCAAATGTGGAGTGATAAGTTTTTCGAAAAGCTTTGGAATTGCTGACAATTTAGAAATGCCTCTATAACTGGCAGCATCGGATTTTGTCCCGTTTTTATGCAGAGGTATAATGTAGGATTCCTTCCACATATGGGGAAAAATCGAAGTCTCCAGCGATAGATTAAAGAATTTAAGGAGTGGTTTGCACTGTGCCACGGCGCAGTTCTTCAGAACGCATCTAGGTACTCCATCGGGGCCTGGCGAATGCACGGGCTTGAGTAAACTGAATCCGGCTGTGGTGAATACAAATAAAGAAAGGTCCGAACCATACCATACTTCAAAAAACTCTCCTTGGATAGGATAATATCGGAAAAATATATTCCCAAATTTCTCAACTCCTCAACAGCCGGTCTCAAGCCTTCCAGAAGTTCCATCTTCTAAAAAAATGTTGTCGCAAGAACTGGAGTTTTGTGAGAAACATTATCAGAAGACTACTAGAATACTGCATTCTGGTCGATTTGAAGTCAGACTTCCATTTAAGTCGGATCCAAGCGTTTTGGGCAACTCAGTCGAGAAAGCTAAACGCCGTTTTCTGACGCTCGAGAGAAGATTATCTCGAGAACCGAAATTCAAGAAAATGTATTTGGAATTTATGGAAGAATACGAATCCCTAGGTCATATGTCCCCTGCAAGCAATGATGTTCTTGATACTCCACACTCAGTTATACCCCACCAGTGTGTTTTACGGCCTCAAAGTACAACGACCAAACTACGAGTCGCTTTTGATGTGTCCTGTAAGACATCCACACAGAAATGTTTCAATGCTTTGTTGACGGTGGGTCCAACAATTCAGGAAGAGCTTTACTCAAGTCTTCTTAGGCTTCGAATAAACAAATTCGCTCTGATAGCCAACATAAAGAAGATTTATCGCCCAGTAATGGTGAATAAAGCAGATAGGCGGATCCAGCTGATAGTGTGGAGAAAAGACCCATCTGAATCCTTGAAATTTATCAAGCTCAACACTGTTACTTATGGCACTGCACCAGCCCCATTCCTGGCCATAAGGTGTTTGAAGAGGTTGAGTGAATCCGCGAAAAATACATTTCCTCGATCTGCTAAAGTTATTGGGTCTGACTTTTACGTCGACGACATGTTAACGGGTGCTGGTTGCGTGGTTACTTTAGACACTTAAGTCTGAAGTAACTCAGGTTCTTAAAAACGCTGGGTTTGACTTGACTAAGTGGTTTTCAAACTTGCCTGAAGATACAGCATCTGAGAGCACTGTTAAGCCTATAACACTTTCGGACTCAGAGCTGACAAAAGCATTAGGAATCGCTTGGGTTCCTTAAGATGACGTATTTAAATTTGAAATAGATACTTCAGTTATGGGTCAAAGGGTGAATTAGCGGAACATTCTTTCAGTGACATCAAAGCTCTTCGTCCCCCTTGGCTTACTAAGCCCAATCCTTATTAAAGGAAGGATCCTGTTGCAGGAACTTTGGCTTAATAAGGTAGATTAGAATGAATCGATTCCACTGCGTTTCTAAACATGGGGGGAACAACATTCTGCTTGCCTTGTCACAGTTAGAAGATTTCTTAATACCGAGATTTGCGATGAGTGAGCCAATGTCACCAATTCAAATTCATGCCTTTTCCGACGCATCGATGAGAGCCTATGGAGGCTGCTATATTCATTGCAAATATTCAGAAGATATTGTAACGAACTGTTTTTTGTTATTCAAGCTCGCAACAAATTGCCGCGGCAAGCTTTCAAAGTTTTGTGGGTCGTTCCACCGAATTTATAGATCCAACGTGATTGCCCGAGTCCAGAAATAACATCGAATTTCTTTCATTCAGTAATTTATTCTCGTAAATTTATTTATTCTCGTAAGTTTACCGGCGTTGACTCATCCAATGGATCTTCGCTGCCTCTCCAGTCGATGCCACTCGGCTCCGTTATTGGACGCTCTTCCCCCGTCATTCTCCGTCCACATTTCCGGGTTGTTGTCAATATACACACCCCCCAAGCTCTCGCCTGGCAGGATGTGTGGTCTTGGTGCCTGGCGTTGTTGTCGCTCCTGTCGTTGTTCCTCTAATAGGATAATACCTCGTCGTGGTCAGAAATTTATAAGGTGTACGCCAGACCGATCAGTCGCTATTGCTCCGACACCAGGATACCTGTCATGTCCGGGAAATGAACCAACCCGACTCGATTTACCCTGGGCTTCAGATTTGTGACGATCCCGGATCCTTTCGCACTCGCAAGTGCGGGATTTAACTTGAGACTGTCGGACTTAACCGCGGGGGGTCCTTTAACCTGTACTCCTAATACGTCCATGGAAACTTTCCTGCTTGTATGTCGGACTTACCCAAGGGGGTCCTTCAACTCAACACTTCCAGCTTCCCTAGAAGACTAGGTATCGATTCGATCTAGTGGCCCTGCTTAAATAGCGTCAGAGGCGCCCGTTGATCCTTGTAACTCTCGCTTCCTGCCATTAATCCTTCTGGTGTCTATTCTCGCCGTTAATCCTTATTTCCAATGAGTCGCATCCCCATTGCCGGGCTCCCATTCTTACCCCCTTTTCTTCCCTTGCCCCACCGACTCGCATTGTTATAATGCAAGTCATCGGTTTTCTTCCAGACGCATCTCACCTCTTCCGCACTTTCTAAACACAGCCGCTTCCGTGGGCCGTTACGTTCCACGCTGTCTCCGCTCTCTCCTGCTCCTTCCGAACGCCGCTGCACTTGCCCGTCCGGAACCGTTACGTTCCACGTTGTCTCCGCTTTCTCCTGCTTCTGCGCACGGCCGCGCTGGCTTGCCCGCCCCTGCGGCTGCCCCCCACTTGCCACCTATCTTGGTGTGTGGGAGATTTTATTTCCACACTCTTCCCCCTTCTTCGGGAAACGACAGAAGTGATGAGGTTCCAGCTTCTTTAATTTCTGTTCCTTAATTTTGCCCACATTTTTTTTGTTTTGTGTGGATAACCCTATCCAACTCCTCCTTCTTTGGGAAACAACCAGGTCGTTCCCCTGTCATGATTGGGTTTTGTTCTTAATTGTTTGTACTTTGTTCCATTCATTTTTACATACCCTTGAAGAGGGTATTATAATTTTTGTCAAAAGTGTGCAACGCAGTAAAGGAGACATCTCCGACCCTATAAAGTATATATATTCTTGATCAGGATCACCTCCTGAGTCGATATAAGCATGTCCGTCTATCCGTCTGTCTGTTTTACGAAAACTAATCTCTCAGTTTTAAAGCTATCGACTTCAAACTTTGCACATATCCTTCTTTCCTTTGCAGGCAGTATATAAGTTGGAGCGGCCGGGATCGGTCAACTATATCCTATAGCTGCCATATAACTGATTAATCGAAAAAAGCCATAAATTTGTTGTTTTTTAAGTTAGAAAGAACTTTCAATGGTTTCCATTTTGGGCAAACTCATCTGATCTGTCAAATTTCATATGAATTGGTCGACTATATAAGATCCGATATATATCTAATAATTATTTCCACTTTGGCTCCACCCGAAGTTACCTTTCCTTTCATGATTTTTTTTTTGAGCTATGATCATATAAATGTTTTTTTTTCTTGTTTAAATTATCCTATGCTTGTGGCACCGCCTCTTCTGCTTGGGCTTTTAGCTCACTAGTATGTGCCGATATGTGCTCCTTCTTTGTGCCAACGTGACTTAGCATGGTAACCACTGGCGACACGAAATTTACCACTGTGTACGGCCCGTCGTACCGTGGTGCTAATTTCGTCGCGAATCATTACGCTGCTTTGGTACTCCTTCGCCCACACTGTATCGCCAATTTTTGGGCTCCACTTCCGCCTCCTTAGGTTGTAGTGCCGGGCCTGCTCCTGCGGCACTAGCTTTATGTTTTGAACGTCCTGTTGCCCTTTCCATATGATTTTCCTGCGGTGTGTACGGTGCGGTAAATTGATACCGTACTCCGAGCGCCTCGAGTAACTTTTTGAAGTTCCTACTGGTGAACTGGACACTATTATCTGTCACCATCACCTTTGGCACCCCGATGCAAAAGAGCGATGATTCTTTCGCGGATTGCATTCTGAAGCGCCTCGGTTGTGGCTTTCCGCATTGGAACCATCTCTGTCCATTTAGATAGTCGGTCAACCATCACCAACAGCATTGTGTTCCCATGCTTGGACCTCGGCAATGGTCCTACGAAATCAGCACATACCGTCGCCCATGACTCTTCTGGGATCAGGGTCAGAATTTTTCTGCGACCTGCATCTGACTTTGTTTGTACCGCATGCATGTTTCGCACTGCCTGGTCAGAAGTATCTGGCTGCTATCTCCTTTAGTGCGCTTATTCTTTAGCGCCCATATGCACTCAACGACTTCGCTTGTTGTGATACTTCTGTTCTGTTTTCTTTTTTGATCTGTTAACTGTTCTATTATCGGCTGGCGGAAAAGTGCATCTGCAACCATATTCAGCTTACCTTTACTGTAGCTGATTTTGTAGTCGTACTGTTGCAGCTCAAAGACCCATCTGGCAATTCTACCCAGTGGGCTCTCTATATTGTTCAGCCATTTCAGAGCCATGTGGTCCGTGATCATGTCAAATTGGTTCATGTCAAAGCTCGTCCCTGAAGAAATGGCACTTCCCCGTGATTATCCTCAGGCTCGATGCCTTCAGTCTCCGGAATACTTCTTTCTAGTTCACCATATGATCCTCCCTCGTGCGTTCGAAATGTCCCTAATATAAGCTATCTTCCATATTTTATAACAAGCCTCTAATCGTATCTGATCAATACCCTAATCAGGGTAGCCTCAACTCAGCTTAACCAATAACACCTTTAAACAAAGTGTAAGTTTAATTGTGTTTTATTAACGAGCTCACACTTATAACTGAGAACATATATGTTTCGGAGCGCCGCTTCTGTTCAACCAACAGGTTTACTTCAATTTTTCACTAAAAATTGCCACTATTTGGTGTTCTGTTCATACTGCTACTTCTTTTCCGTCTACTTTTGACATAAAAATGATCGGGGGAGCGTCTCAATAGTTCAAATGGTCCCGTATATGGTGACCGAAGTCAGAATCATGAAGTTACTGCAGTCATTTATATGTTTCAGCACGAACATAATCTTATTGTTGCTCAGGTGACAATGGGTCGAACCAAACGCATATGCTCTCGAAACTTTTCTATAACATCTTTTGGATTTATTGGTTTAAAGATGTCGTCGTAAAACTCGTTCGGCAATCGCATGCGCATTCCATAAGCCACCTCCGACGACGCTAGATCCTCTTTGTAACATATTCGTAAACCGAGTAGGACTGTGGGAAGGAATTTTATCCAAGGAGTCTCTGGTGTGCACATTTAAGGGGACTTAAAGGAATGATCTTTTAATGATTCGGATTGACTGAGGATGGTAAGACGTGGTATGATTTCGCTCTTCTCCAATCAAGTCACAAAGTGCTTCAAATAATTCTGACTCTAACTATGTGCCTTCATGATGGATTTGGCAGCCGAAACGAGTTATCCAGTTTTCCCAAAACTTAGTGACGACTGTGTCCGCTATCATGTCCTTTAATGAAATAGCTTCAAGCCACCTCGAAAATTTGTCAATCATTGTTAGGCAGTAACGAAAATTTGTCAATCATTGTTAGGCAGTAACGGTATCCTTCCACCAATGGCATGTCCAAAACAGTTCTCCGTCATACCAATTTTTTTCAGGGATCATGTTATTATAGCGATGGATCTTTGTCCGTTGGCTGGCCATGCAATTCCGAACCCATATCGTGATGTCCTTTCTCGATCGAGTAGAGATCGATTGCATAGATATGAAATACTATGGGTGGCTACAAGGACAGTGAGGCGTAAGGATTGTCGTACGTAAGGACGTAGTTCTCCGATATACATGTCTGAATATACTGATTTTTTTATAAGTTGTAGCTTGAGGCTTGGGGTTCCTTTTAAAAGGTGTTGCAGATCGCTGTCCGTGCTTTGGGCCTCCTCAATACTTTCGTGTGTGATGGTAGTGGGCGATTTCTATAATCGCACAAACTAGGGATGGCGCTCCAACCACTGTATTGCTGGACCCGGAGACGTGTGCCAAATATTGTCATTTAAGGTCAAGATTTTGCAGTTGTCGTGGCGCAGCTTACTCAGGCTTGTGAAAACAAATACGTCAGCGGCTTATAATCTGTTTTAATAACAAAAAAGCGTGCCTCTAAAAATGTCGCATTGCATCCTATGTGGCAAGCAGCTCGCGATCGTAAGTGCTGTAGTTCCTATCGGTCGGTGTAAGTTTTCCTGAAAAAAATCCCATTGGCTGCTACATCTCATCGGCCTCTTGTTCTAATACTGCTCCAAGGGCTATGTCCGAAGCATCGCAAACTAAACAAAAGATTCCCGTTTGCGTTCGGGTGCGCTATGGTCGCCATTCTATTTTTATATTGTCATTTGTTTTCATCCTTTACAGATTTTACTTAAAGGTGCTTGAATTGCAGACGCATTGCGGATGCACCGACGGTAGTGTTTACTATTTTAAGGAATCGACTTAGTTCGCAGACTGTATCTGGTTGTTTGTAGGTGGTAATGGCCATGATTTGATTTTCTGGAGGTCTTATACCGTTTGAGTCGATGAAATAGCATAGGAATTCTACTTGGTGCTTTGCGATCTATGACTTACTGGTGTTGATGCTTAAGCAGTTCTCTCGAAGTATGGATAGTACTAAACATAGATGTTGCTCGTGTTCATCAGGGTTCGCAGACATGATTAATATGTCGTCGATGTAGTAGTATACAAAATCAATGCCTATAAAAATCGTGTCCATAAAGCGCAGGAATTACTTTGAAACTTCCTATTACACAATCCAATTTGTGTTTTCCTTACGCTGGGAAACTATCTTAGTAAACCTCGAAAGACGTCTATGTTGAGAGTTGACAAGGTTGGTTCAGAGACTGGAATGAGTCGTTTTCATTTTAGGTCGATGAGCAAGTTATATTTGGCTAGAAAGTTGGCTTCGATGATAAATCCGGTGATTGAATGTCAGCGATGATGAATGATCAGGTGTATGTGCGCTGTAGTTCAAAATCGAGATTTATGACTTCCATGTCTCCATGCCAGTTGAACCTTAAAGTTTTCAAGCGTCATAACGTCGCTTGAGTAGAAGAACTGGTCGTCAGTGTAAATGTCGCTGGCCCCTTGGCAGTACGCAAATTTTAATGTACCATGGACAGCAATATGCGCACCTATGGTTCTTACGTGTTTCGAGAATGAGACAAGAAAGAAAGAGAACGATCATCCTGTCAATTTACAGGATTTTCTGAACAGTGCACACAGTGACCCTGATATGATCATGTGTTGGCCAGCAGTCATGTAATAAAAAGACATCCCTAAACTCGAATGCAGCGAGGAACGTAAAGCACAACATACATGATTGAGGTGTTCGTCCCAGCCGTTTTGATCTGGTCGCAAATAAATTACTGAATGTTTAATCCTTTCAGAAGCGTTGGCCTGAGGCGAGTGCACTGCCGTAAAGGTGTAACTGATATCGATTTTTTCGTTCAATCTTCTAAATACTTCTAAGCGAAATGGCGAACCATTGTAGGGCATGAATAAATTACCTTCGAGATATCTTATCACCACTAGTATACCCATTTTGAAATATGATCAATAACAATGAAAATTCCGATATGCCCACATCTTGACCGGGAATAAGGACCAAGGAAATATATATATGGAAAGCAATGGGGTTATTGTGTGCTTTGCTAAAAACTGCAGGAGCTAAAGGCTTTAGAATCCATAATTTTAAGGCGTACTCATTGTGAACCTGAATTCCCGTGAGATGTTCTGCTTTACGGTAGAGATACTCATCTTCCACCTTTAGATCAGGGAAAATTATTTTCGTTTTCCTTTATCTGATTTAGTAAGTTCACATTCTCCAGGATTTGGAATCAGTCGGATTTCATGTCTACCAATAAGCCCTTGTTTCTTTATCCGTCTAATTTCGTTAATTCGGGACAAAACCTCAGATACTACGTGCATCGAACCCTTCTTATGATCTATATTGAACCGAAATCTTGGTAGAGATAGTGCCCTCTGCCCTCTAGTTGGACATGAGCCACTTTAAAGATGCGTAATAAAGTGGATGATCTTAAATTCATGTGAGACCTGAAAGTGACGCTGTTTGATCCGTTAACCGTCCGTTAACTCATGTTTATTAACATCGATACCACTGACGTGAAAATTTGGGACTTTCTCCATTTCTTTTATTTTTGAGTGGTTTAAAAATAACTCGTCTGATTTTCAAAAGTCCTCTGCAAATACAAATTTAGCCTTCGCCACGTTTTCATATTCCATATCAACATTAACCCTAATAACTGTTGAACAGTTCCATCAGCCATGCTCGCCTTTTGCTAAAGGGGCTTGTAAACCCTCTGACTGTCAACTATGTCTTTGTCCAAACTTCCTCTAAAACAAGATATAGGTGCTCCTGAATTCAGCAACCCATAGACGGTACGATTTAACAGTTTCACTTGCAGAAAAGGACGACGGCCGATAAGTTATAGGAACTTTACAGGCATAATTAATGCCTGTTCGACTTTTTCGGACATTTTACCAGAAATATCTAATTCTAGCCACACTTCGAGTCTTAGGGGGTTCTTAAGGTTTGGTACTATTACTTACTGCAGGTAAATTTTAATTTCAGAAAGTTGATCTATGTTCTTATGTAATAAAAAAAAATCTGGATTAGGTTGTACGTTTGGTATATTTTTTGAAACACTCATTGTCAGCTCCTTTCTGATTCGGTCATCGTTGATTGACTGTGTCGAGCACTCGAAGTCTTCGGTTTGTACTTCGCCATCGCAGGGCTGCCTTTGAAGTTTTTTGAACACTTTAAGCTGCTTGGTTTATAAGTGCCGCCGCAACCATACCAAAACAACCGTCGTTTAGAAACACATTCTTGGGACGATGTCATTTTTTTTTATAGTTTTAACACACTAGCATTAAGGCTTCTCCGACTTCTTCCTCATCGTATTCAGTAAGCTTTCCTCTTCACTTGGTACTAATTCGGAAAACTCTTTTTTGAAAATGTTTACTTTTGACGTAACCATAAGTTCGATCTCTTCCCTGCCTAAATTGCATTCGGGCTTTGCATAATCTGTTCCAACGCACGACCCTCTTTCTTCAACCAAGACATTTGCATTTTGGTGGGGATCTAGACTATTTAATCCGAAAGCTAACGCACTTCTGTCTTGCATTCATTCAATGCACCTCACCACATCGTCTGGAAGTCCCACCTACTGGCCAACGGACCCAAACAAAGTGCCTGATGTCTTAGATTTTGCAGTAACTTGCGGGGTAAAAATAAATCTAATACATATCGAGAATGATCTTGACCTGCTATCCGATCGCTGCGCTGTCCTACTGAAATTGAATTTACCCATACTGAACCAGAAACGAACAACTAGGCTGATAAGGAATAGCTCGAACGTTGAACTATTCAAAACAACCTTAGAGGAGAGGCTGAATCCCAACATTATGCTGAACTCGGGTGAAGACATTGAAAAAGCTGTGGAAACACTCACGCGCAGCATCCATGACGCAGCAAACCTTTGCACGGCTCCGCATCTCACTAGCACAGTGCACCGACAGAGACAGAGAGGAGACAGACACCTGCACTCTGACAAAATCACAGAACAGCTAAGAATAAAACGTCGTCTACGAAGAGTTTGGCAGCTAAGTCGAAACCCACTTGACAAGACTGCTCTTAACCGTGCAAATAAAGACCTGAATACCCTTCTGTATGAACTGCACCATGAAGCTCTAGCTGAATACCTTCGACACGATGAGCCTAATTCGTTGGAGCACAATCTCTGGAACAACACCAAATACCTCAAGAGACCTACCAAACGGATTCCAGCCATTATAAGTTCAACCGGCTCTTGGTGTCGCTCCAACGAGGAAAAAGCAGAGACTTTTGCTCTACATCTGCAAAGAACATTCACGTCGTTTAACTTATGCTCAGCCACGGACGCCATCAATACACAAGCATTCATAGAGTCGCCCTGTCAAATCGATCTACCGATTCGAACAATTCAAGAAGATGAAGTAAAATGCATATTGTCTAGCTTGAAAACAGCCAAAAGTCCTGGCTACGGTGCTATTGATGAAACAACTATAAAATGTCCACGTGCAATTGCCTTTCTTACGGTCATCTACAATGGTATCATTAGGCTCCATCACTTCCCCTCACAATGGAGGTGTGCGGAGATCATAGTGATACCAAAACCCGGGAAGCCCGAACAGGATCCTGCCTCCTACCGTCCCATCAGCTTACTAGCAATACTGTCCAAGGTATTCGAACGAATATTTTTGGCCAGGCTATTGCCGGTGCTGGAAGACGGCAACTTAATCCCAGTGCACCAATTTGGATTTAGGTGTCAACATGGAACTCCAGAGCAATGCCACAGAGTCTCACAAAGGATTTTGAGATCATTTGAAGACGGGAAGTACTGTTCTGCAGCGTTTCTAGACGAAAAAAAGGCATTTGATTGTGTCTGGCACTTAGGCTTGCTTTATAAGCTCAAGTCCATGCTACCAGCCCCATTCTTTCTGCTGCTGAAATCCTACTTACATAGGCGCCTATTCTTTGTTAGATGCGAATGGACTGAGTCCGAAATCTTCGAAGTAAAAGCCGGTGTACCCCAGGGAAGTTTGTTAGGTATGCCCCATTTTGTATACCCTCTTCACTGCAGACAGTCCTGTGCTTGAAAGAGATGATCTCGTTGTTGCAACCTACGCCGACGACACAGCATTTATAGCCACTTCAACAGACCATGTAGAAGCATCAGCAATCCTGCAACAACATCTCTCGTCGTCAACGAAAGCAAGTCAGCGCAAATAACATTCGCAACCCGCCCTAAAAGCTGCCCGGAGGTCAGGCTGAATGGCACCACACTGTCTGTAGTTAATAAAGTCAAATATCTCGGCCTAACACTTGATAGAAGACTAACCTGGGCAGAACACATCAAAAACAAAAGAAAACAGCTCAGCCTGAAACTTCGGCAAATGAAATGGCTGCTGGGCTACAGATCCCAACTGAGCCTTAGAAACAAAGTCCTGCTGTATAAAGTGATACTCAAGCCCATATAGACGTACGGGATTCAGCTTTGGGGCACAGCCTCAACTTCTAACATCGAAGTATTACAACGCTTTCAAAGCATTACTCTGCGAAGGCTAGCTAAAGCTCCATATTACGTAAGAGACCAGGTCATCCACAAGGACCTTGAGGTTCCAAGTGCTACCGAAGAAGTTAAAAGGTACGCTTTGAAGTATCAGGAGAGACTGGTTCGACACTGCAACCCGTTGGCCGTTAACCTGCTTGACAACAGCCAACATCGCCGACGACTGAAAAGGCACCACCCCCTTGATCTTCCATTTAGGCCACCCAAGGAGTGGTAGTAAGCATTTCCTTTTAAACATATGTAAAAAATTAAAATTTTCTGTCATCCCCTTTGCCATAGAATTTACTTATTATCTTTAGATAGATAGATTGTAAATAAAATAAAAAAAGAAAAAAAAAACAAGATCTGAGGAAGATGGTGTAACGCAATGGTTTGCAAAAGTAAAACAAATGTCAATGAATTGCAAATTTGGCGAGCACTTAGACGCTTTTGTACTGGAAAAATTCATCACAGTCTAACCACAAAGTATTTTCGACAAAATATGTGAAGAAGATGAAAATCTAACCTGAAATATTGCCTTACGGAGAGCAATAATCATGGAGAAGAAAATGATTGCTAGAGTTCAAGAAGCAACGGGTGTTAATGCCGTTAACGAATGCAACAGGAATGGAGGAATGAAGAAAAGCCGTTATAGGATCATATGGCAACACAAAAACGATTGCAACAAACGGGGACAGCGACAACAACAATGCAGCAAATAACGAAGGACCTGTATGTACTCATTGCGGATGGCGCAATCACCAATCGCAGCAGTGCAGGTTTAAAAGCTTCAAATTCCATACATGGGGTTAAGTTGGACACCTTTTGAGCGTGTGCCGTAACAATCAAAATAGTATCGGTTACATTTGTATATTAAATCAGCATTCTAACAAATTTGAAAATTGTATTTACAGTATCTCAGCAAATAACAACATGAATAATTATTCCTTATCAGTAAATATTGATGGCCATAATATGGATGTTATGTGTGACTCCGGATCTCCATGCACTTTATTTCCAAAGAATTTTGTCAGCCATGATCAACTAAAGAAGTTACATGCAAGTAAAATGGAATTTAAAAGTAACACTGGTAACAAAATCAAAAATTTTGGTGAGTTTAATGCAAATATAACCATAATGGGACCACAAAATTGTTCAAGATTGTAGTTACAGACACAGGTATTCAACCATTATTAGGACGAGATTTTTTAAAATAATTTAATTTTGAGCTTACGCAAGTTAACATTATAGAGTCATCGAATAAGAATATTACCAATGAAATCAAACATTAGTTTAAAGAGCTATTTGACAATGAAATAGGTATGTTCAAATTGAGTAAAGTGTCATTACCGATTGATGAAAAAGCAAAACCATGGTTAATCATTATTCAAAGTTTATCAATAATTTTTCTAGTAATATACTACCTTTATATGATTTGCTTAAAAAGAATAAAAAATTTGTTTGGACATTGCCAAGAGTCATTTGATAAAATAAAGAAAGAAGTAAAATCGGATCAAGTATTAGTACATTTAACTAGTTCTTTACCTATTATATTATCCACAGATGCAAGCAATAAAGCCATGCACGTATATTGTCCCATAGAATGGATGACAATACTATTAAGCCTATTATCTTTGTTTCAAGAGCTTTAAATAAAGCAGAACAAAATTATAGTACTTTAGAAAAGGAAGCCCTTGCAATAAAATTCTGTATTGTGAAATTGAAACAGTACTTACTGGGAAACAAGTTCATACTTAGAACTGATCACAAGCCATTGAAATTTTTATTTGGAGAAGACAAAGGTCTACCAATTATGGCATCTGCCAGAGTACAAAGATGGGCATTTATTTTATCAGGTTTTAACTACTCTATTGAATATGTTAAAGGCAAGATGAATGACGCTGATGATTTATCACGCATGCCACAGAGTGAAACAATTCACGATAAAGAAGAATGTAACTTTGTAAATTTCACTGCATCAAATATCTATTTAAATTTTACATTCAAAGACGTAGCTCGAGAAACCAGACGAGATCCCATTCTTTCTAAAGTTATGCAGGCCGTAAAGTATAGTAAATTTGAGGTATTACAGAAAAAGGAATTTGAACCTTTCAAAGGAAAAGAATACGAATTATCCGTAGAATATGACTGTATGCTATGAGGTTATAGAGTTATTGTACCTCATAAACTTCGTAGTTCATTAATTGATGAATTACATCGTTCGCACATGGGCATAGTTAAAACCAAAGGATTAGCTAGATCTGACGTTTGGTGGCAAAAATAGATTCTGACATAGAAAATATGTTTAGAAATTGTACATATTGTCAAGAATTAGGAGCTAATCCAGATAAATGTACATTAATGCCATGGGAACCTACACAATTGGCCTGGAGTATAATACATATAGATTTTGCAGGACCAATTAAAGATTATTATATGTTAGTAATTGTTGATTTTCATTTACCAAGTGGGTAGAAGTTTTCAAAACTAAAGATATAACTTCAAGTTTTACTATAAAGAGTTTAAGAGAATTGTTTTGAAAATATGGTCTTGTAGATACAATTGTGAGTGACAACGGAAGACTTTAAGACAACGAATTTAAAGATTTTATCACAAATAATGGAATTAAACATATCTTTACTGCTCCTGGACACCAAGCCTCTAATGGACAGGCCGAGAATTTTGTTAGAACGTTAAAGAAATCTATCATAGCTTCAATTAATAGAAAGAAGATGGGAGATTTTGACACCACTTTAAATCAGTTTCTTTTTGACTATAGGAATTCGAAACATTGTACTACAAACGAAAGTCTGTCAAAATTATTCTTCGGTAGAACACTTAAACCCCGTTTTAGCCTTCTCAAGCCTCCGCTAATAAGAGAAAATATTTTACACAAACAAGAAAGGAACATCATGAATCATAAAGATAATAGAAATGTAGAATATTCTGAAAATGAATTCATTTATATTCGTGATTATCGGGATCCAAATAAGCCGAAATGGGCAGAAGCTAAAATCAAAGAACAAATTGGCCCAAGGTCTTATATATGTATTCAAACCCGAAACAAAATACAAATTAAACGTCATACTAACCAAATTAAAAAGATATCGAACGAAATCGCTGAAACAAATAATGAAATTGTTGACGGAGATATGGTTATCACTCAACAACCAGAAAATCAAAGAAGATTAAGGCCTCGCCTTGATGGCAAAATTATTAAATAAATTGTACATACAAATCAAATGCATGAATATCATTTTGTTATTTGGAATTATAAGAGAATGTTACATTGAAGTATTGCTGAATATTATAAGAATTGAAATATTGTGATTCCAAATAAATTTGTATTTCGTATTTTACGTTTGTATTACAAACTTAAGTAGAGGCGTGATGGATATTTGGTATTTAAGTATAAATAATCGATAGTTTGTGAACATAGTTAATCGATCTGTACATATGAACGATGAACTAGCTATACTTACACTTAGACTTTACAAATAAACGAAGCAACATGAAGCGTGCAAAGACACTACACTTTTATTTTACTCGAAAAAGCTTTAGTAAGAAAGTCGCATTAGCGAACTTCCAACTTCACTGACGACTAGGGAATTGGCAGATATTTGGCAGATATTACTTTATTCATGGTGTTGACAATTCAGTGAAGAATTAATAATAATGTTAAAAAAATGCATAAAACGACTCACGATGCTGACTTCAGATCCAGTGTAGAAAGATCGATTTTTCGAGGGCTGAAAGCTGTTATTGACCTAAAAGCAGCCTTTTCTTCAAATAAGGAAATAAAAATATGTATTTTCTCTCCAACTGTGCATATGGTTACACTGAGAGAAATTTAGTTTAGATAAAACCTATTAAAGGTTAGGTTAGGGCGGCGATGCTGGGGGATCATGGAAAACCCACCCGCATCCACTTGAGCCGCTAGGACTCCTTGTGCTACCGCAAGGCAAGGGATTCACCCGGATGGAAAACCCACCCGCATCCTTGTGCTACGGCAAGGCAAGGGATTCACCGAAGTGTCCCTCCCTTCCTGTCTACCTGGGGTGCATACATGCCTATCCTTCCTGTGGCGGCCCATGGTCCCAGCCTGCTTTCTTGATGAAGGCTACCAGTCCTCGTGGAGAGATCTCTGAGAGATCGCTGAGGTCCGAAAGTTCTACGGACCCAAAGTGTTTAATTCTGCTGCGCCTGAGTGCCGGGCAGTGGCATAGGAGGTGCGTGACTGATTCTACTTCCTCTTCATCCCTGCAGCTCCTGCAGTAGTCATCGTGGGGTACTGCAAGCCGAGCCGCGTGATTGCTATTATCCAGTGCCCTGTAATAGCCTTTACCGCTATGCTACAGTCTGGTCTGCTGAGAGCGATGAGTCTCGCCGATCTTTTCCGAGAGCATGTCGGCCAGATCAGACGCGAGGTTCTACAGGTCTGGAGATTACTCCATTTCCTAATGGCTGCCAGGTCGAAAAACTCCATGCACTTTAGCCTGCAAGTAGCCAAGGGGATGCCTACTAGTTCTTACTCCGGAAGCAGCGCAGTAACTCTCGTGATCCCTATGAACGGGTACCCATATGAGGTAGATGTCATGCTGTTCAGCCAACTCGTTGAGAGATCTGCGACAGTCATTGACTGTCCTAGAGTTGGATGAGAATCCGTCAAGTGCCTTGAGCGCTGCCTGACTGTCCGAGGAAATACATATTGTACCCCTATTGCCCATAAGTGCTGGGGATTCAAGTACTTCCCCAACGGCTATTACTTCAGTCTGAAAAACACTGCAGTGGTCAGGGAGACAGAAGGACTCCTTTAGGCCCAGATGCTCACAAAAGAAACCACCTCCCACCTGGCCGTTAAGTTTTGATCCATCTGTGTAGATATGAAGGGAGCCTTCTGGTCACGGGGTCCGGGCATCCCATTCTTCCCTCGAAGGGATGACGATTTTGTAGTTTATGGTGGGGACGCAGTAGTCCGTACCCGCTTCTGGAATGAAGTGATGCAGGTCCAGTCTGGTGTAACCAAAACTATTCCTGTTCCAAAGATTCGCTTCACGCAGTCGTATTGTCGCAAGTGTGGCTATCTTGACCACCATCAGCTCCACTGGTAGGTCAAGGATGAAGTCTAGAGCGTCACTAGACGTAGTATACTGCCTGTAATACAGACTTCCACCATGCGCTGCGTCCTCCTGAGCCTTTGCATGCATAAATAGTTGTCCAGGGATGGCCACCAGAGCACAACTCCATAAAATAATATTGGTCTGATGATCGCCGTGTATAATCATCTGACTATCTTTGGGGACATTCCCCATTTGAGGCCAACCGCCTTGCGCCAGATATAGAGCGTTATTGCCGCCTTATTGCTCCTGTTTGCGGTGTTCAGCTTCCAGTCCAGTTTCCTGTCTAATGTGATGTACTTCGCACAGTTGGAGTTGGAGGTTTTCCTAGGAGCTTCGGAAGCCTAAGCTTCGGTATTTTGTACTTCCTGGTAAACAGAACGAGCTCTGCCTTGGACGGGTTGACTTCCAGTCCGTTCCTGTTCGCCCAGGCTGACAGAACTGCAAGCTTTTCCGTCATTAGGTCGCATAACGTTTGATCTTACAGCCGCCACCCTTTAGGGATCGCAGTAGGTTATTAACCGCCACGTTCCAAAGTTGTGGTGAGAGTACACCTCCTTGCGGGGTGCCCCCTTGACGTATCTTCGAATAGACGAACCTCCAAGCGTCGCCTTGACACTCCTGTTGACCAGGATCTGCCGTATTAGGTGAACTGATCGGTCGTCTATTTCAAGTCCGGTCAGTGCATCGATTATTGAGCATGGCAGAAAGATGTCTATGTCCAGAAATGCAATTAGTGCATATTCCTTAAGGTTCTCATAAGGTTCTAAAATGATCTCATGCAGGGCTGTTTCTGTCGATCGGTCCTTCCTGTAGGCATGCTGTGTACTTGAGATGTCGCTTAGGTTAATGGTTAGTTGGAGGTGGAGACTTGGGAGTCTCTCCATAGTCTTAAGAAGGAAGGATGAGAGGCTTATAGGTCTTGGGGGTGCAGTGGGAGGGTTTGCCCGCCATGGGTATAAATACAACCTTCGTACATAGCCACGCCTCTGGCAACATACCAGTAGTGAAGACTGTGCTGAAAATCTTCTTGTTCCATTGCCTTAAAGTTGAGCCGATAAAGTGCCGTCCGGGCCCGGAGATTTGAAGGGTTTGAAACTGTCTATTGCCCATTCAAGATTCTTATCACTTAGGAGGTAATTGAGTGAGCCCTGATAGCCCTGGCTGCGCATCACCTGGGTTGTTCCT
Source organism: Drosophila monieri (assembly GCA_035047585.1). Lineage (NCBI taxonomy): Eukaryota > Metazoa > Arthropoda > Insecta > Diptera > Drosophilidae > Drosophila > Drosophila monieri. Next base: position 18,292,016 of record JAWNPJ010000001.1, read on the forward strand.
TCCACTGAGCAACCTAGGAATTGTGCGTTAATAATGGTCCCTAGGGAATCCTGGCTTAATGTCGTCCACCGCCCATCTGGGTTATTAATATAACCTACGTTGGGCGCTGTAGTAGAGAGAATCTTTCTTAGGCTAGAAAGTCTCCTGGAAACTGGCCCAGGCTACCCTTTTTGCCTTACGCAATTCATTGTTATACAGCCTGAGTTCAGCTTTATAGGCCCCCCTTGCCTCGTCCGTGTTGGTGCGGTACGCGAGGTTAAAGGCCCTATGTGCATATTTCTTGAAGGGAGCTAACGCCGAGGTCCACTATGGAGGCTTCTTCGATCTGCTGCTAACTATTCTTCTTTTGTGGCAGGCCTTTGGTACGCCTTGGCACATGCCACAGTAAGCTTTTCTACCATGGCGTTAAGCCCCCCGTAGGTCTCGACAATCTCTGAAGGTGGTTCCCCCAAGGATCTATCTAGTATCTTTTTATAGAGCTCCCAGTTTGCCTTCCTACGATTGCGTACTGCTTGCTAGGTGAAGTTTTTGACATTTACCGCTTTCTCAACGTATCGGTGGTCTGGAAAGGAGTATTTATCTAGGACCCTCCAGCTGGTGACTGCATCAGCCTACGAGACTAGGGTAATGTCAAGAACTTCTCTTCTGTTCTTGACGATAAAGGTGGGTTCTGAACCTCTGCTACCCACAAGAAGCTTAGAGCTGAGAATAAAATCGAAGATTGACTCACCCCTCTCGTTTGTGTCACTGTTACCCCACTGAAGGTGTTGAACGTTGACGTCGCATCCTATTAGTAGGTTGATCTCTCCTTTCGCTATTTTCCACAAGCCGCTTGAGTGTGGGGGAGGTACTATATGATCGTGATCCATATACGCCGAACATACTCTAAGAGGGCCGCCTGGGCCTTCTATCGCTGCGGCTACATGATCTTCGTTGCTGAAATTTGGTAGAAATTATATCTTTAGGTTCTTTTTTGCGAGAATACAAGCTCGCTTTTTACCTATTACATCGGCTGTGCAAAGCCTCAACTCCGACGCTCCCAAACCAAGAATCCTGTCTCCATGGATCCAGGGTTCCTGGATGAGGGCCACGTCAGCTCCACTCTCTGCGAGATTGATCAGGAGGGCGGCAGATGCCTCCTCACTGTGGTGGAGATTTATTTGCAGGAGTGTCAGAGACATCCATTGGATTATCCACTACAGTAGCCTCTGCCTCGGTGTCAGCCTAGCAGTAAGTCCTCCTCCATGCCGACACCTCCAAGAGCCCTTGCCAAGTCACTCTCCTACAAGGTGTACCCTTCCAGAATGTCGTCCTCTACATCCGACAGTCCTTCAGGGCGAACCTCTTCGGTCGGTTCCTCCAAGTCTGGCTCCTGTGCGTCTATCTCCAAGTCGATGCCTCCTGACTTCGCAATTGACTTATAAACCCTCACTGCTACGTGCTCGAAGCCGTACTTTATAGGGCTCCTGATCCTCTCCAGGATCTTCGCGGTTTCCTAATTTAGTGTGAGGACAACCTGTCTCATAATCCCCACTGCTTCCTCCCCCTTGGCGACAATCCGCCGTGGGGAGTGTGGGGTTGCACATCCTCAGCATGGCCAGTATAATTGCAGGGTCCCCCGGCTTCTCTGTCACTGTCTTCTCTTCTACTGCCTCCAAAATGGCTCCTGGGTAAACCTCTCCCAGCGACGCAATCATTCGCTTGTAGAGGCTTACTGATCTCGCATGTTAGCACGCTATCACCTTGATGCTACCCTGGTACCAGCCTGCGTCTTCGCAGTCTGGTGGAGGTCCTCCGCTTTTGAGCATCTCCTCCATGAAGCGCCCATGTAGCTCATTCACGACCTTCCGCTAAAGCTCCGTGGGGATCAGGCCATCCTTGGAGCCATTGTCAACGATCCCAATGGTGGTCCTGCCCTTTGTTACCTCGGCAAAGGATCGATTTGCCGGTTGTGTCTGCACCTTTTTTTTCTTCGCTAGGAGCGCTCCACCTTTGGTCGACCTCTGCCTCTTCGCACTTTGTGTGATCTCTTTGGCAGAGGCGCCTACTCCTGTCGGCTTTCTGGGATCCAACCTAATACCCGCCTTTGCTGCCTGAAAGTCAGGCAGGATTTCCCTCGCTAACTTTATAATTTCCGCCTGGTCGGGGTTGGATTCCGCCGATGGGTCCGCCGTCATCAAGATGAAGGCAGCTCTCCTTCTATCTTTGTAGGAGCCCTTCCGCTGCAAGGAGTTAGTTGCAGCCGGACCGGGGCTCTCCTCAGAGATAACTTGATCCCATTTTCGGACTTTCTTAGGGAGTTCCGTTCTCCACTTTTTTTGTTTTGCTTATTGTTGCAGTTTAAGTTCATATTTTGGACCCACGAGTAGGCGGGAAGGGCTTCGTCCATCATGACATTGCCCGCTTATCATGATAAGCCTGATTGAAACTGAGGGGTCGGCCGGTCCCCCAGAGTCCGCATATTAACGTCCGTGCACCCCACCAGGCATGCATCCCTCGGCATATGCTGTTCCACCTTGAATTGGGGTAATTTGAGGAAGGGAGTGTTCTTCTCCCCGCCCGACTAAGATTCGCCGGCGCCCACGGCAGAGACATGACCTTACCGGGACCTGTTACCAGTCGCCCTCACGTGGAGAGCATAGTCGCACTACTAGCGGTGTTCACAGTTACGGCATATGAGGATTCACGTGTTTCTCCCCCTGTAGTACCCGTTGGCTGACGGCCACTTTAAAACTTTAATAAATATATATTAAAGTCCAAGCTTCGAAGTCATGTTGTATATAGTTTTTACTCAAAACTAAATCAGACTTAAATAATCAGACTTAATAAGGATAAAATTATTAAAAATGTATTCCATATTTAGAAAATTCAATTTAGGTTGGGGACATGTTATTTTATGGAGAAAAAAAAAAAGGTACGAGCTAGTGACGATGGCTTGTGGAAGGACTCTGGGGGTTTATGTCCACTTCACTAAATTTAAGATTTTCTTTGCCGCGACATGGCCAAAGCTCATGTGTTCCGGGGACGATGGAAATTTATCCCAGACATTTAATTTTTCGATGCCTCAACTGATAACTGTTTTCAAATTTGGGATTAAGGGGCACAACCTAAAAAAATATAATTCTCCTGAGGTTAGGGTGCACCGATCTGGACTGTTCACATATTTTAAATACCCATGGAACCTGCCCTTCAAAAACATGGGTGAATTGGGACGGCTGGCCAACCAGGAGATGTCCAGATAAAAGCGCAGCAGTGTATATTCCTCGCGGGTGGAAATGGGATTTTTAAGTCCTCCTGGCACTGAGAAAAATATTTCCTTTTCACTAGTATCTCTTTTCACTGCTTTTAACATTGTGGAATATCCACGAGGCCAGAGGCCATGTCTCTCACGACTGTGCAGCTGCAGCGGAAATGTCCCCGATCTAAGCTATCCTCCATATAAAAGAACAACCCGCTTATATTTCCTGACCAATACCCTACTCAGGATAGCCTAATCTTCAAGCTTTACCGGCAACACCGATGCTTGCTAGCCTATTGTTACGTATTGTTTAAATCTAAACACCTAAAATACTACAAGGTGATAACCTTCCACTCTGAGAACGGCTGCAATGATTTTTATTTAACGGTTAATTGAACCAACTACTGCAGTCATTTTTTTCATATTCTTGTTTACTTTTTCCCATTTCTTTTCAAGTTGCTTTAGACCACTTGTAAGACTTTTGTAAAATAAAAAAAAGATTTATAGCCTAATTAAAGAATGTTTTATAAATAATTATTTCGCATGGAAAATATTTGCTGTGTTTTCAGTCTTTATATCAAATCTCTTTATAAGGTGTCTAAAAAAGAGTACAATTTAAAAACATCAAAAAAAGTTGTGCTGTTAACAGATAATTAACATATAAGTTCATGGAAATTCTGGTACCGTTCGCGATGTACCGTTACAAATCATAAATTTTTTTTTATTTTATTTTTTTTTTTTCTTTATGGAGTCTGGTCACACTAACCAAAGAATTGTGTACAAAATAATTTTTGTGTGATTATTAATTTGGAAAACAAGGCAAGTTTAATTGCTGGTCTTGTGAAAATATCAATAACTTGTTTGGATGCTGTCTTGCACAGTGTCGGCAACTGAACAACAACAAAAACTTACCTGTTCTGCGATTAAATTGCATTCTTGCACGGTGGGCAGCACATCACGCACTACGTGGTGCGCAGCCGCACACGAGGGGAACTAAGCAAAGTTTTGCTGATTTTCAATGGATGAAAGTCATTTTTCTAACTCGCAGCTTAGAAATAAGCAAATTGACTATGAAAAAATGTACCATGTTGCTGGAAAAACACCCTCGGAGATCAGGGAAGATATCCGTGCTCAACGTTCACTATGCTATGAGACTCAGAACATCAGTGCAGTAACAACAACACTAACATTTACTAGTGCTATTGTTAATACAGTATTTTCCACGGCAACTACAACTGCAGCGCAATGCTCACCTGACACTGCTTCTTCAATATTCAGCGGACATGCTTCAATTGCTTCTCCAACTTTCGATGGGAATGGTACAATTTCCTCTACACAACTTAGTGATGCTGCTACCAAATTGAAGATTGGCCAAAGAAATCTTTTGAAAAAGAGGAAGAAACCACTATCACCCACTATCAACTCTAAAAAGGTGCACAGAGAATTGAAGTTTGGATCACCCACAGAATCAACCAGCCAGGAAAGCTCCAGCAATAGGTTTGCCTTATTAGACATGGAAGTGGACCTAAATGGTGACACACAGGCTGAGCAAAGAACAAGCAACGCAGAGGAAAACCCTATTAGCTCTCCTATTGCAGATCAATTAAATATATCTATCGATAATATTGATAGAAATGATTTAGGCAATAGATCTCAACAGAATGATTCAAATGGCGTTTTTAATCCTCAAGATACTGCAAAACCACCGCAAATAGTTTTGAGCATTACTAACCTTAATGATCTATTTGATCTCATTTCGGAGGTTACTAGCTTGGATAACGTATCAGTTAAAGTTAATCAAGGAGCTACGGCTAGAATATTTCCCAAAGACTCATCAACTTATAGAGCTATTGTCGACCACAAGGCATTCCTGCCTTGTGTAGGAATTAATGCTATATATGATATAGTAACACTTTGTCGTCAACGAGTGAAAATTTAAAGGATGCGGAAATCATCAGAAATTGCTCAATGCACACGATGCCAAGAATTTGGCCACACAGCGAAGTACTGTCGACGGCACCCCAATTGTGCTCGATGTGGCGAAGACCATTTTACAAAGGAATGTATAAGACCCCAAGATCAACCGCCTATCTGTATACACTGTGGAGGCAATCATTCGCCAAGCTACAAAGGTTGTCAGTGGTACCAAAATTACATTAGACGATCTATGGGTTCTACAAAGAAGCAAACAACAAGGACACAACAGCCAACGCGACAACAACCAACACAGCAAATGCCTATCAATTCTACAACCAATAGTGGAGGCTTATCTTATGCCTCAATAGTAAGAAATGAAAATGAACCAGCTCAACGCCGACTACATAATCTCCAAGCGCAGTCACAATTACACAAAACGAAGGAAAATCTACAACAACAATATGCGACTGATGTTCAGACCATATTAGCACAGCAGCAACAGCAATTTATGAAATGGCAACAGCAACTACAACAGCAGCAGCAGCAGCAATTCCTCTTGTGGCTAAAGCAGCAGCAGCAAGAACAACAAATGCAAAACAAGCTGAACAGTCAACGACTTGAACGTCTCGAAAATATGGTTTTTGAAATGGCCAACTCGATCAAGCAATGGACTGGAGATAAATCAATTCTTCAGGTCCAAAAGAACGCTTCAGCCTCACAATGAACACACTCAAAATTCTTATCTGGAATGTCAATGGCATTTTAGGTAAGGCCAGAGAAATTGAGCTATTCGCGCACACCAACAACGTGGATATCATACTCTTAAGTGAAATAAGGCTCAATCGAGGAAAAATTGTCAAAATTTATGGATATACCTTCTATCCAGCATATAAACCAGCACGGCACAATCACGGCATCGGTGGAGCGGCGGTATTGATAAGAAGCTCACTCAGCCATTTCCCACAAAGTGTCATTGAAACACAAACCATTCAAATGTCCTCCATTAAAGTTGCCACAGGTTTGGGTTACATGGAAGTAAGCGCTATATACTGTCCCCCAAGGCACAAACTTGAAGAAAGGCATTTCACTAACATACTCGCTTCCTATGGTCAGAGGTATCTGGTCGGTGGTGACTGGAATGCAAGACATTGGTTGTGGGGCGACACATATAATTCACCGAGAGGACGTGAGCTAGCTGAATCCATTTTAGTTAAAGGGGCTAAAATTCTTGCCACTGGGTCACCAACCAGATACCCATATGTACCTGGTCACACAGCTACTTGCATAGACTTTGCATTATACCATGGGATATTGGATTCTCAAATAAATATTGGCCAAAACTGGGATTTGGACTCGGATCACATAGCTCTAGTTGTAAATCTTCAAACAAATGGTGTTCAGATTAGACCAAGCCCACGCTTAATTACAAGTCGTACTGATCTGACTACTTTCAAACAACATCTTGAAAGCTCCTTCCAGCTAAACTCTGTTCTTAACTCTAGTGAAGACATCGAGAATGCAGTTGACATTCTTACTGATAATATATACAGAGCTGCTGCTGCTTCAACCCCACCAGAACCTGATCCTCATCCTATAAGCTATGGCATTGCTCTTACAAGGGAAGCCAGAGAGCTAATTTAAAGAAAAAGGCGCCTTCGACGAAGAGCAATCCGTTCTCAAGATCCTTTGGACCGAAATAGATGGCACCAGGCAGAGAGACAACTACGAACTGTTTTAGGGGAACTCCGTAGCGATTTCTTCGAGCAAAAATTGTCTTCCATGGACTACACCGTTGACGCAAACTACTCACTATGGAAGTGCACAAAATCGCTTAAACGACAACCTTTTAGACAGGTTCCAGTCCGATGTCCTGATGGTGAACTTGCAAAAAATGAATTAGAGCAGGCCAATGCTTTTGGTCAGCATCTAGAAGATCGCTTCACTCCTTTTAGCTTTGCTTCAGCAGAACAAATTAGAGAGACCCACCAGAGTTTGGAGGCTCCATTGCAGATGTCATGGCCAATAAAGCCCATAAGGGTTGAGGAAATATCCGATGTCATACAATCCTTGCCCAAAAATAAAACCCCGGGTATCGATAGAATTTGTCACGCTACGTTAAAAGCATTGCCTACAAGAGCGATCCTTTTCTTAGCATTAATTTTTAATGCTATTATTAGGATCCAAGTGTTTCCAAAGCAGTGGAAATTGGCTGCGATTATGATGATCCACAAGCCAGGAAAACCAGAGGATGATCCTGAGTCATACCGCCCAATTAGTCTCTTGCCCTCCTTGTCTAAACTGTGGGAGAGACTTATTGCAAATCGCGTTAAAGTGATTATAACTGAAAAGAGTATCCTGCCTGATCATGAATTTGGATTTCGAGGAGGACACCGCACCGTGGAACAGGTCCACAGACTGGTACATCATATATTGCAGGCCTTTGACGACAAGGAATATTCCAACGCAGTTTTCATAGACATGCAGCAAGCCTTCGATAAGGTGTGGCATGATGGCTTATTGCTCAAAATTAAAAGTTTTTTTAACTGCTCCCTACTATGGACTATTACAGTCATACCTCGAAGGACGAGAATTCAAAGTCAAGGTCAGAAATACATTCTCGGATAACTTTCTTATGAGAGCAGGAGTTCCACAGGGGAGTGTGCTTGGACCGTTGCTTTATTCATTATATACTGCAGATATACCCAGCCCTAACCGTCAACATATGGTTGCTCCATCCAAAGCACTAATTGCCACCTATGCAGATGACATTGCAGTCATTTACAACAACAGCTGTCATAGAGAAGCTGCTAATGGATTGCAGGAGTATCTTGTTACTCTTGCAGCTTGGTGCAAAAGGTGGAATCTAAAAATCAATCCACAGAAATCAACGAACGTATGTTTTACCCTGAAAAGGCTAAGAATGAATACCCCTCAAATCCAGCTAGAGGGAGTTACCCTGGAACAGCCGAATGAAGCCAAATATCTTGGCATCACTCTAGACAAACGTCTTACTTTTGGCCCACATCTGAAGTCCACTGTTAAAAAGTCCAATATAAGGATTCAGCAACTGCAATGGCTCATAAATAGAAAGAGCACCATGTCACTCAGATGTAAAAGGGCTGTATATGTCCATTGCATTTTGCCAATTTGGCTTTATGGCATACAAATTTGGGGGATCGCCGCCAAATCGAACTACAAACGCATCCAGGTGTTACAAAATCGAATGCTTAGAAGCATAACAGGCTGTCCCTGGTACGTGCGCGGCTCCACTCTACATAGAGATTTAAGCATACATACTGTGAATGAACAGATCGGAAGACACACAAGCCGATATAGCGACAGACTTCTAAGACATCGCAGCCTACTTGCAAGGAATCTACTTCCAGCTAGACCATTGAGGCGTCTGAAACGGCTAGGTTTTGCCAAAACAATTCGAAACGAATAATGTTAGATAACTATAAGTTAGATATTTAAATTTTGTAATCCTCATTAGTATTTTGGTTTGGTCTATTTTTAAGTTTCCTTCCATGTGATGTTAAGGTACTTCCTTGTTGTACAGATTCTTCACTTAATTAAAAAAAAAAAAAAAAAAAACAAATCATAAATATGTCTGTAAAATAAATAGTATAATAGTTATATTTGAAAATGATTCTTTATATCGGGAACTAAATGATTCTATTGTGACATAAAATCCTTTTCCTTCAAATAAGTCGACACATTTCGTAGGTTTTCGCAATTTTAATGCTGAAGCCAAACAAGGCTTCTATTTTTTGTACCATTTGCGATGCCTTGTTTTCTACATATAGATTCCAAAATAATAGCCTTCAAGTTTTCTATTTTAAACTTAAATAGGCCAGGTTAAATGCCATGATCGAAAAAAATAAAAATTTAAATATATTAATATGTCACATATTATATGAGTTAACACCTAAATTGTCAAATACTAACTAATACTAAATTAGTTAATAAAACGTTAAGTCCAGTCACATGCCCATAAGTTCTTAATAGCAACAGAGCTTACGCAACCACATTGAGTGCACCGTGCACCGGACGCAATATGATGCCGTGGCACCAATAAGGGTCACACGGATCGAAAGACACATGCGCTGAGTAAGCATTTATTATGCTTGCGATCGTGGGAAAGCCAAAAGAAAGAAAACACCAAAATATTTGGCAAGCTCACTGAACCCAATGGCAAGTACATCTACCAACAACATAATGTACTTGCATTGACCAATTAGGAGCAAAGACATGGACTTTAGTTACAGCAACAACACCAGCTACCAATGACATCGAGGGACGCCAGCAGCAGCAGCAACCGGGACTGAGATCGCGGCAGCGACACATAGGTTTAGTTATAAATTATAAGAATCATAATTGTCAGTTCTAATTCGACACTCAAATAAACGAAACATAAAAGATTAATTCTTTTTTTAAAAGAATACTAATATAATCTTTTTAACTGGCGCCCGAGCAGGGACCTGGCGAAAAACCGCGAAAGGAGTCTCGTTCAGATCGGTAAAAAAATCCCGACGTTTGGCTTTATTTTCGATTATAAAGAAAACGCCAAACATCGCGATTCGGAAGTGTACAAGTGCCGTTAAAAAAAAAAACGCTACAACGCACTCCTAACGGAATTGTACCTAGTGGAAAAGCCAGGCTCCAAATTTCATCGCCGTGATCAGTACTTCAGTACCCGTTAGAGGGAACGTGATCCAGGAATAGAGGAGGCTCCGTAGTAGACCCATACACAAGAGGAATCGTTGCTGCGTGGGACAAAAAGGAATCAGCCGAACCTATCGTCACGATAGCACGCCGAAAAGATTTTAATGTAAGCTAGTTAAGAAATATTTAGATAAAAAAAAAATTATAAAAAAGGAAACAAGGAAAATTTATAAGAAACTTTGATCCTAAAATACGAAAAAAATTTATAACTCGAGCCGAAATTAAGAGGAAAACCTTACCAAGAATACAAAAAAAAATCAAAAAGAGAGATATTTAGAATTTTAAGAAGGATATTAATAATAATTTTGAAAAAAAAAAATTCCAACAAAACTCACAAATTAAAAATATAAACCCCAATTATACAAAACTCTAATGAGGATTTAAAGCTAGAATTTTTAGAAAAAATTTTACAATTCGTTCGATATCCGACTTATTAACCCCTATAGGACCCATTTACGATCATCCATTAAAACTCCATTAAAATTACGGAACAAGACTTAGTAGATAGGATGGGAAATCTTGCAGGACCTTCATCATCTGTAAGGGCGAGTGCAAAACTACTTACGGAAAAAGACGTGGAGGAGAAAACTAAGGATATACTTCAAGAAAACTTATCTGGGTTGGTTAAGGAAATCCTTAATCCAAACAAAGACTTTTCTAATTTTTGAGACCAAATAATTAAAAGGGAATTAGCCCATAATATTGACGAGCTAGATAAATTACCAGACATAGTACGAACGCTTAGGGATTTTTCTGGAAACAAGATCGAATACTCGTCTTGGAAAAAAAGCGTAGAAAGGGTTCTAAAAATTTACGACAGTAAAAAAGGGTCCCCAAAATATTACGGCATAATTTAAGCAAATAGAAACAAAATCGTCGGACAAGCAGATGCTGTCCTAGAATCCTATAACACACCTTTGGATTGGGAGGCAATATCAAAGTGCCAGCACACTTTGCTGATAGGCGGGATCTAAAAACACTCGAATATCAGTTGTATGCACTTAACCAAGGCAGCAATTCGATAGTCGAATTCTATCAAGCTGTATATCAACAACTTTCCCTGATTTTGAATCAAATTGGGAATCTCGAAGCATCTCAGGAAACTATTCAGGCCTTAACAGCAGTGTATAGAGAGAAAGCACTGGAAACATTTGTAAGAGGCCTAAACGGCAGTTTTTCCCAACTTTTGGCTATTAAAAAACCTCACGACTTAGGCCATGCATTACATCTTTGCAACCTAGTAGAAAATCAGAACACTAGGAATGGCCAAACCCCAAGAACCGTATATTCCGGAAGAAATAATGTAGTACCCACTAGGGGTTATCCGCCTCAAGCGCTACCCCGAACGACCAAACACAATTTTCAACCAAATCTGTACTACTATCCAAACCAAGTACAGAAACCAGCAATCCCACCAAGGACATTCGAAACAACACTAACCCGACATAACCACCCCATCCAAATCCATACAAATCAATCAGGAGCACAAGCCTCCTTCAACCCTAACCCACCTCCCAGACCCCAACAAAAGCCAACACCCATGGATGTAGATCAATCCATTCGTTCACGTCACGTTAACTATATGAATAGACCTCATGATAACAATTTCGTAGGGAAACGACCACTAAGCAACGCAAACGTTCAAAACGCTAATAAGATGCAACGCCAATTCAACATACAATCAGAGGTGGACGAAGAACAAGAATATTTTCAGGCAGTGGAAGAGAATGGAATAAATGAACTAGAGGAAGAAGCTTCATGACAAGCGGAATCCGAGCAACAAGAATCCATTGATATGTCAGAATTATATTTTTTAGAATAAACCGTTCCTCCTTACCCTATTTCAAAGTAACTATGGGGAACGGCAAAACTCTGAAATTCCCAATCGACACGGGCTCAAATCAAAATTACATTCAAGCACAACTAGTACCAAACCCAAAACCCAATAGTAACATTTTTACAGTAAACTCAGTAGGAGGAAACAATGAAATAACACAACATACAATAGTTAAACTTCCCAACATATCGGAAACCCCTCTAAAATTCTTTCTATTAGATACACTGAAAACATTTCATGGAATTCTAGGTAATGACTCTATGAAGAAACTAGGAGCAATAATAGACGTTAAAAACGATGTTCTGATATTAGAAAAAAATAGGAAAATTAAAATTCACCAACTAGCAGCTCAAGCCGTAAACAAGATCGGCCCAATAGACGAGCATATGACAGAAACTCAAAAAGAAATAATTAAAAGTTTTACCGACACCCATAAAAACCTTTTCGCTGACCCCGAAACCAAACTCACTTACACAACCAGAGTCGTAGGAGAAATTAGAACTTCCTCCGATACCCCAGTTTACGGAAAACACTACCCATATCCAGCATCGCTTAGACAAGAAGTAGAAAAGCAAATCCAAGAAATGCTACAAGATGGCATTATTAGACCCTCACGGTCACCCTATAATGCACCAGTTTGGGTAGTCCCGAAGAAAACAGACCCTAATGAAAAACAAAAATACAGGTTAGTTATTGATTATAGGAAGCTCAACGAGGTCAAAATATCCGATCGATACCCCATCCCCGAAATAGGAGAAATAATCGCACAATTAGGAAACAATAGATTTTTCTCAGTACTAGACCTAAAAAGTGGATTTCACCATATACCACTTAAAGAGTCAGACATGGAAAAAACTGCTTTCGCAGTGAATGGAGGGAAATATGAATTTACCAGATTACCATTCGGATTAAAAAATTCACCAGCCATATTCCAAAGAGCATTAGACGACATTTTAAGGGAACACATAGGGAAAATCTGCTATGTGTACGTCGACGACATCATCGTTTTCAGCAAAACAGAAAACGATCATGCCGAAAAACCTAAACAAAGTATTCCTAACCCTACAAAAAGCCAATATGAGGATTCAAATTGACAAATGCCACTTTTTCAAGAAAGAGGTAGACTTTCTGGGATATACGATCTCAGAGGATGGAGTTAAGCCCAACATCGAAAAAATCAAGGCAATTAAAAACTTCCCAATACCAAAAACACTAAAAGAACTTCGATCATTTTTAGGAATGACAAGCTATTATAGGAGATTTATTAAGGATTATGCGAAGATAGCCAAACCTCTAACTGTTCTCCTCAGAGGAGAAGAGGGACGGGTATCCAAATACAAGTCAAGCAGAATAGCCATTAACTTATACAAAGAAGCAGCGGGTGCATTCGAAAAACTTAAAAACACGCTTATATCTAGAGATGTAACATTAGCGTATCCAGACTTCACGAAGGAATTCCAACTGACTACAGACGCATCAAATTTTGCCATAGGTGCCGTGTTAGAACAGAATCACAGACCAATAACATTCATAACCCGTACCCTCTCAAAAACGGAAGAAAACTACGCAACGAACGAAAGGGAAATGTTAGCTATCGTATGGGCCCTCCAAAGCTTAAGGTATTATCTGTTCGGATATTCGAAAGTGACAATTTATACCGACCACCAACCCCTGACGTTTTCGAATAGTGCAAATAATCACAATTCCAAGCTTAAACGCTGGAGAGATATTATCGGGGAATATAGCCCCGAGATTAAATACAAGCCCGGTGTAGCTAATGTGGTAGCAGACGCCCTATCCAGAGCTCGACCAGAAATTAATTCAATCCATTCAGACTCTACAATTCACAGCGACGAAAGTTCTTCACATAACCTAATATTTTCAGTAGAAGCCCCGATAAACGTATTTAAAAACCAACTTTTTTTTTAAAAAGAAAACACTGATTCGTATAATCTCGAAACTCTATTCCCAACTTTCTATCGTCATATAATAAAAAATAATTCTTACACGGAACAAGAAATCATAAATATACTCCGCGTCCGACTAGATCCCAGAATTATCAACGGTATCTACACTTCAGAAGAAATAATGGCCAAAATTCAAGCTATTTACCCTACACACTTCAAGTCTTACAAAGTTAGGTTTACTAGTAATCAGGTTGAAGATGTAACCTCAGAAACAACCCAGAACCAGATCATTATATTAGAGCATAAAAGGGCACACAGGGACGCGAAAGAAAACAAAATACAGATATTTAAGAAATATTTCTTCCCACAAGCTCAAAGAAAAATCCATGCAATAGTCCAATCTTGTCAAACCTGTAGAGAATCAAAATACGAAAGACACCCACCAAAAGGGGCAATCCAACCAACTCCCATCACTAAGTACCCAGGAGAAATCATCCACATAGACATTTACATTACAGAAAAAAATAATATTTTAACTGGTCTCGACAAGTTCTCTAAATACGCCCAAATCAAGATATTAAAGTCAAGAGCCTCCGAGGATATCAAAACTCCTCTGAGAGAAATGCTGATAGCTTTCGGCATGCCCAAGTGGGTAGTAATGGATAACGAACGCGCCATAAACTCTGCTGCGATTCGATTCCTTTTAAAATATCAACTTAAAATAGCAGTCCATACAACAGCCCCATACGCTTCAACAAGCAACGGCCAAGTAGAACGATTTCACTCAACTCTTTCTGAAATCATGAGATGCATTTAAAAAGATAACGGAAGTATAACATTCGAAGTCTTAATTTTTAAATCAGTAGAAGAATACAATAGGTCTATTCATTCAGTAATAAAGGAAAAACCAGTTGAGGTGTTTTTCAGAAGCCCCACTCCGAACACTACAGAAGATATAGAAAAACAGCGTACCGAAATCAGGGAAAAAATAAAGAAAAAACAAGTCGCCGACTTAGAATATCATAACCAGGATAAAGAACAGCCAAAACAATACGAGACAGGAGATATAATTCATGTAAAAATTGACAAAAGACTAGGTAGCAAACTTACCCCACGCTATAGAAAAGAAACAGTAAAGAAAAATAATAACACTACAATTAAAACTCAATCCGGGAAAGTAATGCCCAAGAATAACATTAGAAACTAACTTTCAGACTATTCATACCAACTTGCCTAGGTCTGTCCACAGTTTTCGACTATTCCAACTCACAGGTGATTTCACTTGAAACTGGACGTGCGGCCAAACAAGAGGGAACATTTAAAATCATCCATACATTTGACATTAAAGAATACCACAACACATTTGACCAACTTCAACAGGGACTAAACAACCTCACTCCATCATATCATCTGTACCCTTACTTGTCTTACGAATTATCTCAAATAAAACAAAACCTTCTCAAATTAAGAACGAACAATAGACAAAAAAGAGCAATATAAATCTTAGGATCGGCATGGAAATGGTTGGCAGGATCAGCGGATTTTTTTTATAGAAAAAATTTTTAATAAAGAACATAACCTATTCATTAACATTGAAAAACTATTCGAATTTTCAAAAGTCAAACTTGCATCAAATAATAACGACCTTCTGTATATCATAATTATCCCAATAATAAGTAATGAAACCTGTAGAACTCTATTAGTCAAAGCAGTAATAAAAGCTCAAGTAATAAATGACATAAAATTCGAAAACTTGTTAGAATGTAAGAAAGAACCATTTGCGATATCGAAACCATGTGAATCGCATAACGATAGAACAATTTGTGTTAAGGATAAACTCTTAAACTTAAGCAACGACACTTGTGTGAGCGTTTTATTAAACTTAAGACCACCGGAATGCAAGGCAATCAATAGTCAACACGTGCCCGATTTTGAGGAATTACTACCGGGTACACTGATGCTGAACGAATGGAATGGTGTCATTAGACGGAAAGAACCTTAATCTCCAAGGATCATTCATCATCCAGTACAGAAACTCCACAGTACAAATTGGTACAAACATATACAGAACAGAAGAACTCACTGTAGTGGAGCCAGAAACCCCGCTTTTCCAACTCTCAGAAGCAAACCCTAAAATTAAGGAAGTCCTCTCCCTTTAACTAATCAAGGAACTAAATATAAATAACACCAAGATCCTGAACAAAATTAAAGAAGAGAAGGCAATCGAGGCATCCGTGAATTATACGTCAGCCACTATCCTGCTCATAATGATCATAAGTCTGATCACAATGCTAGTTAGAAGGTGCAAACTAAAAGAAGCTGCCCCAAAAACAACAAAAGCACCGGCGGATTCATCCTCACCAAACCCAGTGCTCTTCTACGTTGCGAACGAGGACGCCCGCGTTTAAGGGGGGAAGAGTTAACACCTAAATTGTCAAATACTAACTAATACTAAATTAGTTAATAAAACGTTAAGTCCAGTCACATGCCCATAAGTTCTTAATAGCAACAGAGCTTACGCAACCACATTGAGTGCACCGTGCACCGGATGCAATATGATGCCGTGGCACCAATAAGGGTCACACGGATCGAAAGACACATGCGCTGAGTAAGCATTTATTATGCTTGCGATCGTGGGAAAGCCAAAAGAAAGAAACACCAAAATATTTGGCAAGCTCACTGAACCCAATGGCAAGTACATCTACCAACAACATAATGTACTTGCATTGACCAATTAGGAGCAAAGACATGGACTTTAGTTACAGCAACAACACCAGCTACCAATGACATCGAGGGACGCCAGCAGCAGCAGCAACCGGGACTGAGATCGCGGCAGCGACACATAGGTTTAGTTATAAATTATAAGAATCATAATTGTCAGTTCTAATTCGACACTCAAATAAACGAAACATAAAAGATTAATTCTTTTTTTAAAAGAATACTAATATAATCTTTTTAACTTATGTGTCATATATTTTTCCACTTTATACCGTATGAATGAACCGTTCGTGACCTTAGAAGTGCCCATATGCAAAAACACTGTACTTTTTTTCGCTATCTAAAGCAGCAGAGAAAAAAATACTCGAAATTGGTTTTTGGTTAAGCATAGAACAACTTGCTCAACAGACACTGGAGAGCGGAGGATCTCCGCTGACTTTTTTCAAATAGTTTCCAAATAATAGTTATTCGTGGACCTACTCAGGAGGTGATCAAGAATATAGAGTTGACTCACGTCGAGACATATGTTTTCCGACGTATTTCGATGCGCTGAATCCGTTGTCAGAATTTGGCCAATGGGTCCTGGTTTCGCCCTAACCTCAAAAAATACCCTAAAATCGTTAAAATGGTCACTGTTGAATTATCAAAATTGAATCTAACCGCATATTGATAATTTTCTAAGATCCTTTAATTTAAATAAATTATTCTATAAGCTTTTCTATTGAAAATCCATATAAAACATTAAATCTATCGAACCTAACCTCAAAAACACATCTAAGATTCCAAACAAACAGATTATACCATACACAGCGCAATAAAAAATAGGTAAGCTCATGAAAGTTACTACTTAGGTGATTCTATGATTGCTGATTACAAATCCGGTGTTAGTTTATCAAAATGCAAAATGGTGGATCCAATATGGCGGACATTATTATTAAAATTTTTTCGGATTTGCTTGAAAATCGGTACTCGGGGGTTTTCGGGGTTAGATTCAGCGCATCGAAATACGTCGGAAAACATATGTCTCGACCCCAGATCAAGACACTTTTTTTTTTTGTGTGGCTGTGCAATTAAACAGAAGTTCAATTTAGATATATCAGTACCGACCATACATAACACTTCTCTAACAGTTGAAACTGGCGATGAACCGGAATCAACAGAACAAACTGACATTGACCAAATATAACCAAAGGAAAGTTCCTAAAATAGAAGATTTAAAACTGAAAATAGAAGAGAAAGATTTAAATATTCTTACTATTCCAGCTGTACTAATGCCAGATCTAGATAATTCTACAGATTCTGATGATAGTTCAAGCATAATAGAGGATAACATAAGCAACAATAATACAATGGCACATTCCAATATGGAATTTATTAATATAGCATCCAAGCTTATACCAGTTTCGGATGGTAAAGCTGAAAATTTAACAAGTTGTATTGATTAACAAATAATAGAATCTATAAAAGGCGAGCACGAACAATTAGCAGGTTCCATAATAAGAACAAAGCTAAAAGGTGTCGCCAGAAATCTAATCGAAATGAAACAACAATTTCTGAGTTGATTTCCAGACTAAAGGGCAACGTCAAAGGCGAAACTGTATATCAAACAAACTCAAACAGCGCAATAAATCTGCCAACCAGTACACACAAGAGGTTGAGCAGATGACGAAAGCTTTACAAGGTGCATATATAACAGACGGACTACCTCTAGAGTTAGCCAGAAGTTATTCCACTCAGCATGCAGTCAAAGCAATGACTAAAAATTGTACAATCGATAAGGTAAAACTTATTATGCAAGCTGGTACCTTCAATACTATGAACGATGCCGTATCAAAATTTTTAAATAGTTGCACAGAAGCAACTGGACAATCAAACCCTGTCCTATACAACAAGAACTATCCACAGCGCGGCTCAAATCGCGGACGTGGAAATTATAGAGGCAACTTTCGTGGTTATTATAACAACAATAACTACCAAAATAACAATGGAGGACGACGAAAATATAGAGGAGACTATAGAGGCCGGTGTAACTCGAATCGAGGCCACAACAACAACAACAACAATTACCAAAACAATGTCAGAGTTGCCCAAAATACATCGGGAAACTCCCAAGACCCTTTAAATGTTCAGCAGTAAAAGATGCATATAGCTACTGGAAAATAACTTGTCTTTCTAATAGACACAGGTGCAGACATATCCATTTTAAAAGAAACTTCTGATATCTCTCACGACATCCAAATAATTATATTATAGACATAAAAGGAATAAGTCAAGAAATAACCAAATCCAAAGGTCTAGTTTCTATTGAAATGAAGACGACTAAATATATAATTCCACACGATTTTCATATCGTGACTTTTCAATTCCCTATTTCATGTGATGGAATATTAGGAATCGATTTTATTAAAAAATACAACTGTCAGTTAGACTTTAAGCCATCTGAAGATTGGCTTATAATTAGACCCAATAACTTAAAATTTCCAATTAATGTACCAATAGCTCACAGTTCTGGCAACAATTCAATACTTTTGACAGCAAGATCCCATGTTATTCGAAAAATACAACTTAATTCAAAAGAAGACAGTGTATTAATTCCAAATCAAGAAATTCAGCATGGTATTTACATTGCAAATACCATAGCAACATCCAATAACGCTTTCATAAGGTTACTTAATACAACAAATTACGCCAAGTAGTCAGTACAGATAATCTAACATATGAATCATTTTCGAACTACGACGTTGTCAAAACCAATCTAGAAAATAGAAAAAATGTGTATTGTATCAACTTTCAAACTTCCCTCCACAGTTAAAGTTGCAGCTTTCTAGCTTATGCACCCAATATAGCGACGTATTCGGATTGGAAACCGAAACAATAACTACAAACAACTTCTATAAGCAAAAACTGAGATTAAAGGATGATGAACCAGTGTACATAAAAAATTATCGAAGCCCACATAGTCAGGTAAATGAAATACAAAAGCAAGTAGGAAAGTTGATCTCCGAGGGGATTGTTGAACCATCCGTATCCGAATATAAAAACCCATTGTTACTTGTTCCTAAGAAACCATACCCCGGGTCAAAAGAAAAGAAATGGCGGTTAGTGATTGACTATCGCCAGATTAATAAAAAATTACTATCTGATAAATTTCCACTACCTAGCATTGATGATATCCTGGACCAACTAGGTCGAGCAAAATACTTTTCTTGCCTTGACTTAATGTCTGGATTCCATCAAATTGAACTAGAAAAATGTTCCAGAGATATAACGTCTTTTTCAATGAGCAAGGGCTCATATCGCTTCCCGCGATTACCTTTTGGATTAAAAATAGCTCCTAACTCATTTCAGAGAATGATGACTATAGCATTTTCTGGACTAGAACCTTCTCAAGCATTCCTTTACATGGATGACTTAATAGTGATCGGTTGTTCCGAAAAACATATGCTTAATGAAGGAAATATAAAGAAAAATGTTAATTTTTTATGCATGAAGTGACTTTTTAGGTCATAAATGCACTGATAAAGGAATACTTCCAGATGAGAAGAAATATGATGTTATTATGAACTACCCAGTGCCGCACGACGCGGTCAGCGCTAGACGTTTCGTAGCATTTTGTAACTATTATAGACGCTTTTTAAAAAACTTCGCCGACTATTCAAGGCACATAACAAGATTATGTAAAAAGAATTTCCCTTTTCAATGGATGGATAAATGTCAGAATGCATTCCAATATTTAAAAACCAAACTTATGGAACCTACTTTGACACAATACCCAGATTTTACTAAAAAATTCTGTATAATCACAGATGCAAGTAAGCAAGTGTGTGGAGCGGATTTAACTCAAAACCATAGTGGTCTCCAACTTCCCATTGCATACGCATCAAGAGCATTTACAAAAGGAGAGAGTAATAAGTGTACTACTGAGCAGGAACTAGCTGCAATTCATTGGTAATATTCACAATATTACATTTTCGAACATATATTTATGGGAAACATTTTATAATTCGATTTATTTTGATACATTTTATAAACAGACCACAGACCTCTAATATATATACTTTCAATGATCAACCCAAGTTCTAAACTGACACGTATGAGGCTCGAATTAGAAGAATATGACTTTACAGTCGAATTTTTAAAAGGAAAAGATAATCATGTAGCTGATGCGTTATCAAGAATAACCATTCAAGAGCTAGAGAATATTACACGACATATAATAAAAGTCACTACTAGATACCAAAGTAGACAAAAATTCCGCGCGGAAAATAAAGAAATAAAATTGCCTAAGCAATCTATTGGAAAAGCTTCTAAGCCAACGTATATGAAGTCATCAAAAATGACGAAGTACGTACAGTAGGGAAATTGCAGATTAAAAATATGCTATGTTTATTTAAACATGGTAGGAAAATAATCGCAAGATATGATGTTAGCGATTTATATACTAATGGGATTATTAACTTAGGCCAATTCTTCCAAAGGCTTGAAATGCAAGCCGGTATAAATAAAATCGGCCAACTAAAACTGGCACCGTGGGAAAATATCTTTGATCAAATATCAATCGCTACTTTCAAAAATATGGGCAATAAAATATTAAAATCTTTAAGAGTAGCGCTACTCAACCCGGTGACCCAAATAAAAAGTTTAAAAAAAAAAGAAGCAATATTGTCTACATTTCATGATGATCCAATTCAAGGAGGTCATACTGGCATATCAAAAACTTTGGCCAAAGTAAAAAGACACTATTACTGGAAAAGTATGTCTAAAGATATAACTGAGTACGTAAGAAAATGTCAAAAATGTCAGAAAGCGAAAATTATATCGCAAACAAAGACCCCATTAACAATAACTGATACACCTATAAATGTTTTCGACAGGGTGATGGTGGACACTATTGGTCCATTACCAAAATCTGAAAATGGCAATGAATATATAGTCACGTTAATTTGTGACTTAACAAAATATCTAGTGGCCATACCAGTTGCAAATAAAAACGCAAATACTGTCGCTAAAGCAATTTTTGAATCATTTATTCTGAAGTACGGTCCAATGAAGACGTTCATTACGGACATGGGAACAGAATACAAGAATTCAATTATAAATGACCTGTGCAAATATTTGAACATCAAAAACATAACATCTACTGCACACCACCGACTTACACAAAAAACAAAAAAAAACCAAATACAAAATGATTAAATAAAAATTATTATTTTTAAAATAACTTCATATTATTACGTTATTTTCCAAAAGGAAGGAGATGTAGTATGCACACATATTGTATAGCCACTGTACCAAGAGTACTGAAAGGGTACACACTGTACCACTTTATTGCAGTGTAAACATAACTTAAATGGTTAAAACATAAACCTATCGCTATGCACAACAAGTGTTAGCGCCGGCAAAATTGTAACACGAACGGACCTCATGTGCATATACCTCGCGCTCCCGCCTAAGAGAGCATAGCATATATACATAAGCATATACATACATAGGCTTAGAGACTTAGCCTTACATAGAATTAAAAGAATAATGTAAAATAAGAAACGATCGAAGCGTTGGAGCGGCACCATTGCTGCTCCAAAAACTGTTAAAAACAAACCAATAAAACCATCTTAAAATCACAGCTCCATTATAATATCCTTTGATTATTTCAATCACATCACTGTCCCGTCTGTCTATCCTGTCCTGTCTGTCTGTCCTGTCTGTCTTGTCTGTCTGTCTGTCTGCTTGTCTGTCCTGTCTGTCCTGTCTGTCTGTCCTGTCTTTCTGACCCGTCTGTCTGTCCTGTCTGTCCCGTCTGTCTGTCCTGTCTGTCTGTCCTGTCTGTTTGTCTGTCCTGACTGTCAATTGAGCGTATTTCAATTGTAGTGGCGATGAACTCCAGCGGCGCCGTCACAGGAGAACCCACTCCATCTCGGAGTGCGATTTTAAAATGCAAGGCAAAGGGTATCCTCCAGGATTTGAAGAGGATCCAAGGCGCCCTGCAGCCAATGTCAAAGGTGAAAGATGCTATGCTCCATTTTCGTCACGGCCAGTTGGTCGCCATATACGAGGATTTTAAGGCCATCCCTGGGGAGCTGTAGCGACGATGCATGCCGAAATCGAGCACGAGACGTCGTTGCGCTCTGCTCGAATTGCTGCCCATTCCAGCGGAGTTTTCAGTATCCAGGTGGACCCAGCGCTCAGTCGGAGTTTTCAAGCCTTGCCTCCTCTTCCTCTTCCTACTTTCAGCGGAGGATATTCAGAGTGGGCTGAGTTTCATTCGGTCTTCTCGACGATCGTAGGCTGCAATCCTTATATAATTAAGGTGGAAAATTTTCAGAGGTTGCGATCTTGTCTACGGGTCTCCGCTTTAGAGGCAGTCCGTTCCTTGCAAGTCTCCGAGGAGAATTATGATGTCGCAGTGCAGCTTTTGGAGAAACGATTTAATAACCGTCGAATGATATTTCAGGCTCATGTGAACGAGATTCTGGGCCTCAATATATTGGAAGGTGGCTCAGTGGCAGCGCTGCGAGGGCTGTCCGATAAGTTCAATCCCCATATGCGAGCCTTAAAGAAATTGGGGACGACAGTTCATATCACCGGCTGCATCATGTTCCAGGTACTTCTTCAAAGGTTGGATCCAGCTACTCAGGCCAAGTGGGAGGAAGGTCAAAATGCCTCGAACTCGGATCTCATCCCTACTTGGGAGTCGATGGCAGAGTTTTTGGAACAGTGTTGCAGGACTTTGGAGGTTATGGATGTGGCCTTGGCCGCTTACGCGCCGGGCACTCAGGTGGGAAGACGTACAGTCGCAAATAACAGTAGAGCGTTCTTTATTATTACTAATTCACCTGCCTCTGCCTGATAGCCGCCTTGGCGAGGCTAGGTGACTAGGTCTATGTCGGAAATGTCTCCAAACTGGCCATCACATGCGTGAGTGCCTCGCTGATAATTGTCGCAGTTGTGGGAGGAGGCATCACAGTCTTTTGCATTTTTTGGAGTTACAGTCTTCCAGCAGTCAGCCTTCGGCTGTGCCGTCTACGTCAGCCGCAGCCGAGTGCGCCGAGCCAATAGGCGCTTCACCATCCACGGCTAATGCACTAGTTGCCCAGGGTCGCAGCGGTGAGATAGCCTTACTGGCCACAGCGAACATTCTCATTCGGAGTCGATCTGGAGTTTTTGTTCCTTGTCGGGGTCTTTTGGATTCAGGATCGCAGGTGCACGTGATTACGTCCCGACTGGCTAGTCAGCTGCAGCTTCGTAGAAGCAAATCGTACGTGGCAGTGTCGGGCATTGGCGATACTGGCTTCGCGACAGACGGATCCTATTGCTTTAAATATTCGGCCCTTGTCAACGCTGTAATCGCCACCAACGTCACGGACCTCCAGCCTTGTTTTAGCTTGGATGTCTCCAACTGGAATATTCCGTCCAACCTCACTTTGGTTGATCCCCAGTTCTTTCGACCGCAGCGGATCGATTTACTTATCGGAGCCAGTCTATTCTATTATCTGCTGTGTGTTGGTCAAATCCAGCTCTCAGCTGGCCTACCGGTGCTGCAGAAGACCCGGCTTGGATGGGCTGTGTGTGGCAGTGGTTCACATCTGGAGAGAAAGTCGTTCGTAGCCACAGCCCGCAAGGACGTTGTGAAGAGCCCAAGACAGCTGGATGAGCGCTTAGAGTGTCTGCTCCGTAAATTTTGGGAAATCGAAGACTGCTCCGAGCCCATTGTGAAGTGGACTAAAGAGGAATTGGATTGCGAGACGCATTTTGTGAAGTATTCTGCTCGGCTCGAGTCAGGCGCCTACTCGGTGAAGCTGCCGTTGAAGGGCAGCTCTGAGTTGCTAGGTGAATCGAACTCACGAGCCGTGAGGCGATTTCTCTCCCTCGAAAGGAAGCTTTGCCGTCAGCCTCAATTGAAGGATCAGTATGCTGCGTTCATAAAGGAGTATTTAGATTTGGGGCATATGTCTCCAGTCCCGCCTAGTCCACGACCTGTCAGACAGTATTTCCTACCACATCACTGCGGTTTGAAAGAGGACAGTTCAACAACCAAGCTCAGGGTTGTTTTTGATGGTTCGGCTGCCACTACGTCTGGGTATTCGTTGAATGACGTTTTGATGTCTGGTCCAGTTATCCAACCAAAGCTGCTGCACATTCTTCTAAGGTTTCGTTGCCATCGAGTGGCCATTACATGAGATATTTGCAAAATGTACCGATGCGGTGCATTCTTTAGCGGAATTCCACCCAAGATGAGTTGCAGGTTTTTAAACTGGATACGGTCGCTTATGAGACAAAGCCGGCCTCATTTTTATCAGTTCGAGCAATGCATCAGTTGGCAGAGGATGAGCAGTCTATGTTTCCAAAGGGTGCCGAAATTCTGCGTCGCGATTTTTATGTTGATGATCTTATTCCCGGAGGTGACTCCTATATGGAGGCTACCAACATAATGCAGCAAACATCGGGGATCCTCGCCAAGGGCCATTTTCGGTTGAGAAAGTGGTGCTCCAATTTTTCTGAAGTGCTCTCTGACGTGCCGGAACGAGAGAGTCATTCCTAAGGTTTGATGATGGCAGCAACTTTACGAAGTCTCTTGGCCTCGCTTGGGATCCTTCTACTTATCGCATGCTATTTTCGTTTGAAGGGCTTCAGTCAACCGCAGGCGCATCATCCTCTCATCAATCGCCCGGCTTTATGATCCGATAGGGATTGTTCGACCTGTCATTATAAAGGCGAAGATCTTTCTTTAGAAGCTATGCCGTGAGAAGTTGTCCTGGGATGAAAGTCTACCTCAAGCTCTTTACTCCGATTGGGACATGATTTTTTCCAGCTTCGCCATGGCGCAGCGTGCTGAATTACCTAGATGGTCACTATCATCACAGTCTGAAGTGGAGATTCATGGATTTTGTGACGCCAGCATCGAGGCTTGCATTTATGTCGTATCGATGGGTACAAGGTCAGAAAGTCATTTACTCTGCTCAAAGTCCCGAGTCGCACTTCTAAAAACAGTTACGTTACCGAAACTGGAGTTATCTGGAGCAGAGTTGCTGGCTCGGCTAGTGTCGGAAGTAGCTCAGTTGAAGGTCTACGATGGGAGGTATTTCTGCTGGTGCGACTCTGCTGTGGCGTTGTCCTGAATCGGGAGGAGCCCGCTCGCTTTAATTTTTTCGTCGCCAATCGAGTTTCAACAATCCAGGAATTGACCAGAACAATGGAATGGCGTTATCTTCCTACGTCTTTGAACCCGGCAGACATCCTCTCGCGTGGTGCTCTTCCCAAGGAGTTAGTTACTGACAACCTGTGGTCCCATGGTCCTGCAATTTCTTCTTGGACTTCAAGATCAGTGGCCAGTAGCGGTTCCATCTGAAAACCCGACTCTGGAGCTAAGGGCAAGGGTTCTGCTAATCAAATCTCTGTACGTTGACGAAACAGCTGGTTCCAAGATCGTCAACTCGTTTCCAGCTCTGCAGCGGGTGTTCGCTTATGTGCACAAGTTCTCACAGCGAGTCCGTCACAAGGGTGTCACTGCTAGCGACATCAAGGCTGGAACCCACCTACTATTGCGACTGGTGCAGCGTATGAATTTTTGGGATGACATAAAGGCGCTTCAGAATGGAAAGGAAATTTCGTCGGCCAGCATACTTGCCACATCCTCTCCTTTTTTGGACTAGTTTGGCCTGTTGCGTGTGGACGGTCGTTTAAGAAATTCTACATTGGATTTTGATAGTCGTCATCCAATTATATTGCCTAGAAGACATCCAGTTACTCGGGCTATAATTGTTGATTTCCATGAGCGTAATCTACACACGGGGCCTCGTGCTCTGCTGGCTATTATTCGATCCCAATACTGGCCATTCGGGGGAGGAAAACGGTGACGAAGGCATTGCACAAGTGTATCCGATGCTTCCGCACCAAGCTTCGGTTGCTGGAGCACATTATGGTTGATCTCCCGGAGCAAAGAGTCAGCGGTTGCCAAGTTTTCGGAGTGACTGGTGTGGATTTTTGCGTCCCATTTTACTATAAGCCAGAAGTTCGCTATAAAGCTCCCGTAAAATGTTACGTGAGTGTTTTCATTTGCTTTGCTACTAAAGCCGTGCACTTAGAGCTTGTAAAGGATCATCAATTGTTTTATTATATCTTTATTGTTGGAGCTCAAAATGATAGACAGCCGGCAGCGTGTGTCTTTCCTGCAGCAGTCTTTCTGGGCCCGATGGAAGGAGTAGTATTTAAGCCTTCTTCAGCAGCGCTCCAAATGGCGAGCGTCCGGCCTTGCCTTGGCTATTAACGATATGGTGCTAGTCAAGAACGAGAACCTACCCCCCATGAAGTGGCCGTTGGCTAGAATTATGGATCTAGCCCCTGGTCGGGATGGAGTGCCTAGAGTGGCGGTAGTTAGAACCGCTGCTGGAACTACCAAGCGCGCAGTGACCAAGCTTTGCCTATTGCCCCTTAAGAATGAAGTTGAAGGACAGGCCTCAATTGGGGGAGTATGTCGGGTCAGGCAGCAGCCACGGCATAAATTGAATCCATATAAATGTAATATATATATATAAATGTAATAATTATAGCTTAGCATATATTCATTATCTCATCGCTGTTGTTGGTCACAAGCCGACTCTTCTCGGCCGCTCGTCTTTATTTTTCTTTGTCATTAAGTTAACGAGCTTTCGTCCGGCCTATGCTCAAAGGCGGATCCACTTATACACTTTATCTCAGTGCATACGCATTCTAAATCGGAGCTTTCTCGAACTCCATTTCATATGCGGACAAATAATCATTTTATAACGTTGTGAAATAAATAATTCCGTTTTATGTTATTTTGGAAAAAAGGAAAAGGTCATTGAAAAGGAATGACCAAACAACCGGGTTCGAGCCGAGTTCGAGAATTCAACTATTTGTGTTATTTTGTTTTTTGACTCATTAATTTTTGTTTTTACTAACTTTTATTATAAAAACACCTGGTTTTTTCGAAACACCAAGGGTAATTTGTACAGTGGTATTATTTGGACAATAATTGTCCCGGAAGGCTCGGAAGGCTGGCGCGATCCTATCACATTCAATCAGTTCAATAAAAGACATACAAGTAAAAAGTTTAACTAATAAATAAAAAATGAAGAGGTATTTATTAATAAATAAAATATAATTTTTTTATAATTTATGTATTTTTCTTCTGTACGAGAAGAATTTTTTACGCTAAATCAAGAAAAATCGTTCTCAAAATCGAACTTCAGGAAAAAACATTCGTACTAAAATTAAGATTTTGTTTCTTTAATTAAGTAAAGTAGTTCTTATTCTTATTTTTGTTTTTTTTTTTTTTTTTTTTTGTTTTTTTTTTTTTTTTTTTTTTTTTTATTCTCATATTATTATTCTTACTCATATTATTCTTTTAATCTTATATTATATTATATTATATTCTTATTTTAAATATTCTTTTTCGGCAGCGGAACAATAACAATAGAAGATATAAGCACGTGTCGGACCAGAATATATTTAATGAATCATTTTTATACATATTTGCATTTATTCGTCACCAAAATTGATATCAGATATTTTGTGAGTGGCATGCGGATTCGCCACCGTTATTTTACCTCGTCAAGAGGTTTTTTTATATGATATTTGAAAAGGATAAATTATATTTCATCAGATATGCATCGTCCTCAGATCGTAGCTTTGCCTGATTAAATCGGATGATTAGCGTTTATCCGATTAACATTTGATCTCAAAAAGAATCAAAAAGTCGTCCGGCTTGGTTGCGTATATATAAAACGAACAAAACTTTTATTTAATACTTATAGTGACTGCAAAAACGAACTATCGATACATATTAAGTGCTAGAGGTTACAATGCTGTTACGATAGTTTCAACACCCTTCCTCAATGTATGCTCTCATTTTATATTTTAATACAAACTTAACTTTTTAGTATGCTCACAATGTTTTTATTTCTGAAGGTTATTTGATAATACATTTGCAATCATCTGTTTAGTTGAAAGATACTTCAAAATAATCTGCCCTTCCTTAACTACATCTCTTACAAAGTAATACTTAATATCTATGTGTTTTGATCTTGAATGGTGTACTGGATTCTTTGCAAATTGTTGAGCGCTTAAATTGTCAGTATGCATAACTGTTAATGTTTTAGATTCTGCGCAAATCAACATTATTTAAAGAAGTTTTGGTTGGTTTGAAATATCGTTGGATCTCCAAAATAAGTCGTCTCAATGAAATCGCTTCCTTGCATGCGGATGATAAAACCATGTATTCGGCGCCCCCCCCATTCGGCGTCCACGTAACCGGCTAAAAGCATTGCTTATTTTGTAATGCACTTGTTAAGAGGAGCCCAATAATTTTTGTGTTACTCCAATGAGTTCCGTTTTAAAACTGTTTTTATTTATTTCCATTCTCTTATAAGAAAGATACATGAAAATCTTAAATCTATTTAAAAATACTTATCAACGAACTCTACGCTGACATGCTATGTGACCCTTTTCTAAGTGCTTCAAGTGCACCACATATGTACATATGTACTTAGGCTGCAGGGGATCGGTCTCAAATCATGCCTATCTCTTATTTCCATGGCTCCGATCCCTTGAGACTCTATCTTTGGATTCTAATCGTGTTCAATGCTTGAACATTCTGCAAAGGGCCACAAAAACTGGTGTACATTTTATATTTTTTAGAATTAGTATGCATGTATGTATATGTGTATTTTGGCTTTTGTATTATTATGATAACAATATATAGTTCACTGTATATTTTTAACTCATATGTTGAAATATTTTAACATTGCTTAAGATATTAGCTCTCATGTTCAACATAATGTTTGAACATCCTGCAAGGGGCCACAAAAGAGCCTTAATTATATCTATATATATTTTTATTCGATTATTTAGTGGACTGTAATTTTTATTTATTTTATTTCTTATTGGTATTAGATCTATCACTTAATTATCGTATCAAATTATTATATTATATAATAAACATATAAAATCAACTTTTTTTTTTTTTACACATTTGGCATAGGGGTTGGCAATGCAATAGCCAACAATTGTCTTTTCAACTTTAATTTTCTAAAATAGGATATAATCAGTACAATAATGATTAGTATTACTAAAATTAAAGAGCTATGACCTGACCCATGATGAAAATCGATATTTTTTAGTTCTAAATTTTGTGCTTTCAAATGTTCTATTTGTTTGGCCAGGTGAGCTATTTCGGCTGTATGATTAATAACAGGAGGCTTTAGAGGGTCCCAAGCAATTCTCGGAATTTCCTTTATTTCTCCTATATAAGCCGAAGCTGTTGGCTCTTGACTTTCAGTTTCAATAATATGCTGAGCAATTAGAATTTTATCATCGGTCCGAGCTGTACATTCTGAACTGATTGTCAATATGCCTTGCTCCGGCAAATCAATGATCTGAATTTTGGATTGGCCACATTGGAGCCTCAACTTAGTGTTTTCCTCAACTTTAAACAACCAACTACTTCTTTTTTCTAGTTCTGCCCAAAAGGAAATTGATGATAAGACAGGTTTGTAAATGCAATTGAAAGGTCTATTAGGTTTAAGGGGTCCTAGCTGACAACTATTATCATTGCCATTGCTCCATGGCCAGCTGCCGTCACAAACTCTTTTGCTTGTTTTCCACTTTTGGCATTTACTAATTGTAGCCTCCGTCATTAGGTGGTATGAATCTATCTCAAAGTTGTACACCAAATATTCCGAGTCAATTTGAGCTAGAATAGTTTGATTTTCTGCTCTAACTGGAACAGGAATAACCCTGAACAGTTTAGACGCATGCCGACCAAACAGAGGAATTTTCGCATTGATGATCAGTTTTTTGTCTACGAATAACCCTCTTGCAGTAAGTAAGGTATACACATCCTTTAATTCTGTACCTGATCTTTTCCCTGGAAGAATCAAATTTTCAGATAGAACGTCCTTAATTCTAGCTATTTCAGTTTTAAGCTGACTCGGACGTAATATATTGGTGTTAAGCCTTCCATGGTTAATATCAATTAACAGGCTTATGATGCCTGCTTGAATTTTTTCGCATTCCTCGATCAAACTACTCAATTCCTTTGTTACCATAAAGAATTTAATAGACTCTTTGTATACGTAATATGACTCTTGCAGTATTACAGTCATATTTTCTATTCTTTTGTTCATACTTCTGAAGTTTGCATTGACTTCTTCCGTAGTTTTCTTTAGAATATTGGTAGTAGATTCGACTAACGAAGTTTGTTTGTTGCTTAACTCTTTTAAATTTTCTTGGTTGCTTAACAAATTTTTCATATTTTCTTCCATTTGAACCCGATCATCTTCATCCATTACTCCAAACAAAATATGGTATAAAGATCCTATAAATTCAAACGGTGCCCGCTTTTGCCTCGATTTATTGTGAGTCATGAAGAGTTTATTATTTTCCTCCAACTCTAAAATCTGTTTGAGTGTGTTGTCTAAAATAAGGTAGCACTGATCTTCAAACCCATGAAGTTTTTCACAAACTGATCTCATTTTGGTGATTATGTTTTTTCCTTTATGGATCATCTCGAAATATGCTTCCATATCGTAGAATATTACTAAATTCCATGAGGATGAAACCACTTCTATGTCTCCCATCGGATCTAAATATACGGACGAGGATTTGGAAATTTCTTCAAAACCATATTTTGAATCTCTGATTGCTGGTGCTGCGTTCGTTAGCTGACAGCATAATGAAAGCATTATTATGGCCAGCATCACTCCCAGCTTAGACAATCTAACACTACTTCTCGCTTTGGGCGGGTAGGATCTATTTTGACGTGCTTCTGCGTCATCTAGATCATTTACACCAGCTAGGGGGCAAATTTTATTTAAAGGTCTGGTTACAAAATTCTCTTGCACCCTAAGCTTAACAACTCTGACTTTTTCGTCCTTTCCTTTATGGACTTCTTCAACCTTTCCTAGAGGCCACCTTGCTGGATGGCAACTATCATCTTTTAATATAACAATTTGACCTTTTTTTATATTTGAAGAATTTCTTTTCCATTTGTATCTTTGTTGCAAAGTATTTAAATAATCATCCTTCCATTTATTCCAAAAATCTCTTTTTATTTTCTGAAGGAATCTCCATCTATCTAAATTATTAATTTTCCCAGTTTCGTCGTTGGGTTCGATTGCATCTAATAGCGGTCTTCCAATTAAAAAATGACCAGGAGTTAGCACCTCATTATCGTCTACATCCTCGCTGGATGAGTACAAAGGCCTTGAATTTAAAACTGCTTCTATTTGGCAAAGTAATGTAGACATTTCTTCATATGTTAGTACATTGTCCCCAATTACTCGTTTTAAATGGTACTTCATTGATTTTACTCCTGCTTCCCATATTCCTCCGAAATGGGGGCTTGCCGGGGGAATAAAATGCCACTCAATTCTTTCCTTCTGTAATTGCGCTGCTATTTTACTATTTTCCCTAATGGCCTTTTCTAACTCCTCGTCTAATTTTCTTGACGCTCCTATAAAATTTGTTCCATTGTCTGAATATATGTTTGCACATTTTCCCCTTCTAGCAAGAAACCGCTTAAATGCGGCTAGAAAGGCATCAGACGTTAAGTCACTAACCACTTCTAAGTGGATAGCCTTTGTGGCCATGCAAACAAATACCGCAATATATCCTTTAAATGTTTTTTGACCGCGGTTTTTGGAGCATCTTATTAGGTATGGCCCTGCATAATCGATCCCCGTATTCAAGAAAGGATACGATATGTTTACTCTGTAATCAGGTAGATTTCCCATTATTTGTTCTACGGTGTTTTTGCGATACCTTGAACATTTTACACATTCTCGTAGTTGCTTTTTTAATAAATTTTTCAACCCAAATACCCAATATTTGCGTTGAACATAGTTTTTCATTAAATTTATACCTCCATGAAGCGTGTTTTTATGAGCATCCCTTATTATCAAAGTCGAAATGCTACCTTTGTCTAAAATTATAGGATGCTTGACTTCAAATGCCGCTTTAGAGTTTTGCAGTCTTCCACCTACCCGAAGTATTCCATTAGTATCTAAAAACGGGTTGAGTCCTATTATTTTGCTGCTAATTTCAATCTCTTTATTTTTTCTAAGGTACTGTATTTCTTTGTTAAATTGCCTCTCCTGATGTTTTTTAATTATGATTATTTCAGCTTCTTTTAACTCTTTTGCTGTTAAAAACTTTGTGTTAGAATTCGTTCTTGTTTTTATCTTTAAAAATCGATTTACGTAAGCTATCACTCGTGTTAATTTATGCATGCAAGAGAACTTTTGCATCAAGTCGTAAATCGCGTCATCTTTGGTTTCTATTAGCGTACTTAATATTAAGGATTCCTCCATGATTAGCGGCTGTGGCCACTGACTTTTTGGCTCAGTCAACCATTTTGGCCCTCTCCACCAAAGATTGCAATTTACCAATTGATTTGCGCTAATTCCTCTTGACGCCAGATCTGCTGGATTATCTTCGGATCTTATATGATTCCATTCAGCATTTTTTAATGACCGAATTTCATCTGTTCTACGCCTGATAAATTTTATCTTATTTAACCCATTTTTAATCCAGGCTAACGTTATGGTTGAATCACTCCATGCATATAGTTCTACTTTGTAATTTTTCATGGTTTCCATTATGCGCATCATTAACTTACTAAGCAAGTGTGCTGCGCATAATTCTAGTTTTGGAATAGTTTTTCTATTTTTTATCGGATTCACCCTACTTTTGCTAGCGATTATGATCACCTCCGATCCTACCTTCGCATATACTACTGCCGCATAAGCCTTTTCCGAAGCGTCTGCAAAGCCATGAATTTGAATACATAATTCGACTTTAAAATTAATCCATCTAGGGACCCTTATTTGCTCCAACGCCTCTAACCCTGATTTATATTCTTCCCATTCCTTACGATCTTCATTACCTAGCTCTTGATCCCAATTGATTCCTGCTGTCCACAATTTTTGCATGAAGATTTTTCCCACAATTGTTACCGGTCCCAACCAACCTAATGGATCGAATATTTTTGATAATGTGGACAAGACGAATCTTTTCGTTAATATTTTAGGTTTAGTACAACATACTGTAAATTTAAACTCGTCCTTGCAAGGGTCCCATTGTAGCCCTAAGGTTTTTATAAATTCATCTTCTCTGATGCTAACTATTTTATTATCTCCTGAATTTTCTACCATTTCTAATATTTTTGCTTTATTTGAAACCCACTTTCTCAAATTAAACCCAGAGTTCGATAGCTCCTTAGAGATTAATTCAACTATGGTTATGGCATCTTCTATTGAATTTGCTCCTGTCATGAGGTCGTCCATATAAAAATCATTTTTTATTATTTCCCCAATCATTTTGTTTTCACAATTTTCACCTATATCTGCTAATACTCTAGTTGCTAAATATGGGGCGGAAGCGGTACCATAAGTAACCGTAGTTAGTTTGTAAGTATTAACTTTCGTTTTTGGGTCATCCCTCCACAATATATATTGATATTTTTGATCGTTATTTTTTATTTTAATTTGTCGGTACATTTTTTCAATGTCCGATGACACCACATATTCCCACTTACGCCAATTTATGATAATATCAAAAATATCTTTTTGAACTCTTGGTCCAACCCACATAATATCATTTAGGCTTTTCTTATTACTGGTTTTAGCTGAAGCATCAAAAACTACTCTTAATTTTGTTGTGAGACTGGATTCTCTGATAACAGCTTGGTGAGGAAGGTAATACTTTCCTTCATCATTTACTTCGACCATATGTCCTAAGTCCAAATATTCTTTCATAAATTTTGAATATTCAACTCGAAGTTTTTCATTTTTTTGTAATCTTTTTTCTAAGTTCATGAACCGAGCCATTGCTTGATTCTTTGAGTCTCCTAATGTTATGTCTTCTTTAAATGGTATAGCGACAATATATTTTCCATTCGAATCTTTTGTTGTATATTTTTTAAAATTTTTTTCACATATTTCTGTCTCTAAATCATTGTTATCCTCTTCTTCTACCTCCCAATATCGGTCCATATGTTTTAGCTCGATACTGGTTGCTACAATTGATTTACTTCCCCTGGATTTTGTGCAACCTGACACTGTCCATCCAAAGATTGTTTTTTGCCCAAGAAGCATACCTTTTTTGGTTATCTCCGGTAGTAAAATTTGTGGATATAAATCCGCACCAATAACAAGGTCAATTCGACCAGGTTTATCGAAATTGGGATCCGCCAAGTAGAATTCTTTCCAATCCGACTTATTTATAATAATTTTATTTGTGGGGAGACATTTCATAAGTTTTGGTAAAATAATGGCGTTTGTGTTAAATTCTTTTGAATATTTACCATTATTTTTAAGGGTCAATTTTAATTTGTGATTTGAAACACAGGCACCTGTTGGTGATACTCCACTTATTTCAGTGTGCGCTTTTATTTTTGGCAACTTAAGTTTTTGTGCCGCTTCTTCAGAAATCAGAGTGCTTTGTGACCCATTGTCAATCAATGCTCTAAATTTTCCGAATTCACCATCTTGACCTTTAATCTGAACATACGCCGTGGCCAACAGCGCTGGTTCAGAGGTCATGCATGTATTTACATTCTCTTTTTTAAAATGCAACATGCTATGATGTGAAAATCTTTGACAATACGAGCATACTAGCTCGCTTGTACATTTGATGGTTGAGCTGTGCTTTAAACATCTGTAGCACAAATTCAATTTTTTAACTACGTCCATTCTTTCCTGTGGACTTAATGCTTTAAATTTATAGCAAACAATTAATTGATGCCCGGGCATTTTGCACATCAGGCATGTTTGGCTATTTGGGTTATTTTTTATTATTTTTTTTGTTGTTGATTCATTACCAAATGATGTCAATGAACTAAGTCGTTGATCTAAAAATTCTATGACATCTTTTAAATTTTGGATTTCATTCGACTTTTTTACTTGGCCCTCATATTGTTGTAGAGCCTCAATATTAAATTTCTTTATAATTATATGCGCAAAAATGCAATCTGATTCTTCGGTCAGATTTGCTTTAAGACGCATCATATAAATTGATTCATTTATAGAATCAATTGTATTTTTTAAAAGCCTATATGAGTCCAAATTTATTTTTGGAAGTTCAATGAGGCGATTCAGCTGATCTGAAAATATTTTTCTATTATTTTCATACCGCTTTACAAGTAACTCCCAGGCTGCATCATAATTGTTGCCTGAGCCCAGCAATAAATGGGAAACCACATTTCGTGCTTCCCCTTTTAGAGCACTTTTAAGGTAGCTTAGCTTCAAGGATGGACTTAAATCCATCCTGGAATGCACAAGTTCCTTAAATAGTTCATAAAAATGGTCCCAATCTTTGGAATTTCCAAAGAAATTGGGGACCTCAATTTTTGGTAGGGTAGGTAGTTCTTCCATTCTAGCGCCACCTTCTACTTTACCTATTTCGTTTTTGTTGATTTTATTCATCATTAGCTCAATGTGTATCTCAACATCGTCTTTGAGCTCTATTATTTTCGACTTATATTTGTTATTTAGCCTTTCATTATTTATTTGATCGGACATTGTTTCTACTCTGCTGAGCAACATTTTTAATTTTTTAATTCTTATGGGAAAGGTTTCAGCTTTCCTTTCCTGAATTTCTATGTATGTTGTCTCGAGGTAATCCTCGAGGTGCTTTAAAGCCTCCTCAAGCCTAGAAAAAAGCTCATCCTGGCCACAAATTTTTTTAATTTTGTCCTTGGCGGACTTAAACTTTGACAGCATGCTATCGAAATGATTTTTTGTAAAATAATCATGTTCCACAGCCCCAAGTTGAACCAACTGATTGTGGTTCGTACAGGCCTTTAGCTCAATATTTTTTAGTATTTCTCTATCCTCTTCTACATAGGTGTTTTTTGCTAGTATAGCATCTATTTGCTGGGTGAGGCGCACCTGGTCCTCAATAATTGCTATTTTTTCTTTAGTCGACATTATATTTTTTTTTTATATATATATTTTTTTTTTTCAATTAAAATTAAATTTAAAATATAAAACTAAATGGTTAAAAAGAAACCGAAACTTGCCGATGACTAAATGTAATTGCTGCTGTTGTTTTGCTGCTGCTGCCAATCCTGCTGTTGCTCTGGTTGTTGTTGTCGCTGCTGCTGCTCTGGCTGTTGATGTTGCTGCTGCTACGGCTCTGGCTGTTGATGTTGCTACTGTTTGTTGTTGTTTTTGCTGCTGCTGTTGTTGTTGCTGCTGCTGCTGTTGTTGTTGCTGCTGCTGCGGCTCTGGCTATTGGTGTTGTTGCTGTTTGTTGTTGTTTTTGCTGCTGCTGTTGTTGTTACTGCTGCTGCGGCTCTGGTTATTGGTGTTGTTGTTGCTGCTGTTGTTGTTGTTGTTGTTTTTGTTTTTGTCTGTTGTTTTTTATTTATTTTTGTTGATGTTGTTTTTTTTTTTTTTTCACAATCACATTTATTTATTTTTTAACTTTTCCGATGTAGGGCCTCGGATACGCCAACAAACACACAATTTTTTATATATTTATTTTTTGTATAAATATTTTTATATATATTTTTTTTTATTTCGGTATTGTTCCGAAAAAAAAAAAATACTTTATAGAAAAGTACAAATTTCTATTTATTTATGCACATTGGCATTTATTTGGTTTTATTTTCTGTGTTCCTTACCTCTTGGGGGGAAACGACAGAAGACTACGATTTTTAAACTGGGCTCTTTTTTACCCAGATCGTAGCCTTATTTTTTAGCTACCCTGGGCTGAGAATTTGTGTTTTTCTATAGCCACTTATAGGTGCCAGTTTTTTAAACCTGAGTCTCTTACCACAGGGGGGAAAACGTCAGGGTGTCTCAAAGGACCAAATGTTAAGAGGAGCCCAATAATTTTTGTGTTACTCCAATGAGTTCCGTTTTAAAACTGTTTTTATTTATTTCCATTCTCTTATAAGAAAGATACATGAAAATCTTAAATCTATTTAAAAATACTTATCAACGAACTCTACGCTGACATGCTATGTGACCCTTTTCTAAGTGCTTCAAGTGCACCACATATGTACATATGTACTTAGGCTGCAGGGGATCGGTCTCAAATCATGCCTATCTCTTATTTCCATGGCTCCGATCCCTTGAGACTCTATCTTTGGATTCTAATCGTGTTCAATGCTTGAACATTCTGCAAAGGGCCACAAAAACTGGTGTACATTTTATATTTTTTAGAATTAGTATGCATGTATGTATATGTGTATTTTGGCTTTTGTATTATTATGATAACAATATATAGTTCACTGTATATTTTTAACTCATATGTTGAAATATTTTAACATTGCTTAAGATATTAGCTCTCATGTTCAACATAATGTTTGAACAGCACTTTAAGGTCTTTTGTCGATGCCAAATATCTGAGTACATGATTTACTCCTGTCCAATGCTCAATATGGGGATCCTTATTGAGCTGCGTCAATTTAGATACGGAATGTAAAATGTCTGGCCTTGATAATAGCGCCAACCACATGAGTTTTTCGATGGCCGCTTGATATGTCTTCTCGTTGACTCCTTCGCATCCCTCTTTGTCACATGTGCTGTCGCAGCTTCTCTATAATCCCCAATGCCGTCCCGCTAAAGCAGATTTTCAATATATATGGTTTGACTCTGCATTATCTCGCCCAATTCGCCTTCTCGCTGAACTTCCATTCCAAGAAACATGTGAAACTGTCCGTCATCGACAAATTCGAAAGACTGAGGTAACTTTAATGCTCATGAGATCATCTTTATCTTGACAAGCTATGATCAGGTCGTCCACGTATACAAGAATAAGTCCATGCGGTCCACTTGAATTCATGTTCGGACATGGCTTGTTTTTACATAGGTTAAAACCAATGCCACGCAGAACTCCATCCAGTTTACAGTACCACTCTGCCAGACTGTTTAAGGCCATAAATTGCCTTCTTTAGCAATAGCACGCCGTCCGCATAATCTTTGTCCAGAAATCCGCATGGTTGTTTCATGTAAACAGTGTCTGTTAAATTGTTATTTAGAGCAATTGGCACTTAGCCATTGGCATCGCTCTTCACAGTAAAAACCCATTTGCAGCCTATTGCGCATTATGTCTTGAGAAGATTACCGGTACCTGTAGCTTACCGGAATAAATACGTCGCAGTTAATGGCTGCTCCTAAAACACAGAATTGCTTTCGCGGGCGTCCAGGTTTACTGTGCGAATTAGTTTAGGTCTGTCAGGACCCACTCGTTTTCCGACCTGGGGGTCGTCCTTATTCCCTCCGGTGATGAAATCGTCGCTGCTGTAATCATTTTTTATGTCAACCTTGTCTTGGTCGTATGAGCTTTCGTCGTCCGAACTGCCGTATCCGTGCGAACCGGGGCTGCCTCTGCCATCTGAGCCTACATCGTTGCTGCAGTTGTCCCTCTCATCCTCCAGTTTGACGTCTGATACACCACCGCCTTGTGGTAGGTCAAACACCACGAGTCCAGCACCCTTTGACATGCTCTCAGCTCGCTCGTCGAAAAGGACATCTCTCTTTTCGATAAATTGGTCTTTTCGATAAAGGGCCACTTCGTGTGTGGCATACTTATATTCAATATGCATGCTTTAAAGGAGGTGTTTCGTGGTAAATTGCAACCTTCAATTCCACGAACCATTTTTTTTCACAATATCAGCCAGACTGCGATAATTAATGTGACCTTATTGCATGTGCCATAAAATATCATCGGCATTGGAATAACACCGATTGGACATTTCTTCGAATGTATATAGATTTTCATTTTTATACCCTTGCAGAGGGTATTATAATTTTGGTCAAAAGTGTGCAACGCAGTGAAGGAGACATCTCCGACCCCATAAAGTATATATATTCTTGATCAGGATCACCTCCTGAGTCGATATAAGCATTTCCGTCTGTCTGTAGCTTTAAAACTAGTCTCTCAGTTTTAAAGCTATCGACTTCAAACTTTGCACACACCCTTCTTTTCTTTGCAGGCGTATATAAGTCAGAACGGCCGGGATCGGTCAACTATATTCTATAGCTGCCATATAACTGATTGATCGGAAATGCCATAACTTTGTTGTTTTTGATGTTAGTAAGATGGGACTTTATATGCGTCCCATTTTGGGCAAACTAATTTGATCTGCCAAATTTCATAAGGATCGTCCGACTATATAAGATCCGATATATATCTAATAAAATAAGCTGCCACTTAACTGCAAGGGTATATCAACTTCGGCTTCGTCCGAAGTTAGCTTTCCATTCTTGTTATACCCTTGCAGAGGGTATTATAATTTTGGTCAAAAGTGTGCAACGCAGTGAAGGAGACATCTCCGACCCTATAAAGTATATATATTCTTGATCAGGATCACCTCCTGAGTCGATATAAGCATGTCCGTCTGTCCGTCTGTCTGTCTGTTTCTACGCAAACTAGTCTCTCAGTTTTAAAGCTATCGACTTCAAACTTTGCACACATCCTTCTTTCCTTTGCAGGCAGTATATAAGTCGGAACGGCCGGGATCGGTCAACTATATCCTATAGCTGCCATATAACTGATTGATCGGAAATGCCATAACTTTGTTGTTTTTAAAGTTAGAAGACTGGGACTTTGTATGGATTCTACTTTCGGCAAACTAATTTGATCTGCCGAGTTTAATAAGGATCGGCCGACTATATAAGATCCGATATATATCTAATAATATAAGCTGCCACATATCTGCAAGGGTATATCAACTTCGGCTCCGCCCGAAGTTAGCTTTCCATTCTTGTTTTTTACTTGCAATATACACTCCCCGTTCTGAATAATCTTTGCTTTTCGTTAAAGTGCACCAAATCGCTTTTAGAAACGTTTGGCTTACGGACATAAAGTTTCCCTTCATTGTAGGAACAAATAGAACATCGTTTAGTACAATTGTGTATCGATCTGTCTTTAGCTTGACTACTCCTTTTCCCTCCGCCTGCATAATTCCGTCTCCAGCTAATCCAATCGACTCGGTATGCTTCTCTAGGGTTGTAAATAAGTCTTCATTACAGCACATGTGGCTTGTAGCTTCTCCATTTTGTGCGACCAAAGCTATCCACATCCAAAGCTGCACTGCCCAATAAGCTGCACTGCTTTTGACCAGTTAGAACTTGCTCCTTTTTTCCAACCGACACTCGGCCTTTACATGTCCACGCTTGCTACAGTTATAACATATGTCATTCTTCCAATCTTTTTGGAAAACTGGCTTTGCAGTGTTTGCAACGAAGCCTGTGCGTGCATGTCGCTCGTTCCAGATTAAGATCAGCTCTCTCCCTCTTCTTTGATCTTGATTCGAACTACCTCGAATTCCGGCAGTGTGTCGCGCGTCTCGATGACGACTACAAAATGTTCGTACTCCTTGGGAGGGCTCGATAGAAGAATTATTGATCGCAGCTCCTTACTTATGTAAATTCCCACCGACAAGAGCTGATCTGAAACTTCGCTAAGCGCATGAAGGTGACTGGAAACATTTTGGCCGTCCTCCATCTTTAAACTCAGCAACGTTTTGTAGAGTGATACTTTTCTACTCGGTTGATGCACTTCCTTCAGTTTTGTCCAAGCCTTGAATGATGTCGTACAAGTTTTCATGTAACTTAGCTGCTATGTTTTAACGCTGAGGGTAATCAAGGCCAGAGCCTTACTGTCCCATCTTGGCCAATCGTGGTTTTCACCAGCATCTTCCCGTTTCAACTCGCCTGACGCCACATTCCATAGCTCCGCGTGAACCAGTACGCTGCGCATCTGAATATGACAAGAATCATAATTCTTTTCTTCCAATTTGTCGATTTGGTATAGCGAACTCATGTTGAAGCTTTCCGTATAGCGATCCAATTCCTATTTCAAAGAAACTGACTGCTTGCATTCGTAACGCAATGGCCGCTGCTATTTCACAACTTCTTGAAATATTTTTTACTTAAGCATCACGTGGCCCATACTTGTATATGTATGTGTGTGCCCTAGGCCCATAACCTCTTGGTTTCATTCCCGCTTGAGTAAAAATAGAAAAATAATATTTTTCTTTTTTTGCCTCAACCGACCAAATCCGGAAAAATTTTTATTGCATTTGGAGATAACCCTTGAGATGACGCAACATTAAATATATCGCTTATATCTGGCAAAATTCGTTAACCCAAGATATACTCCTAAAAGTGGCGCTACCAATGATGTGCAGCCACCTGTCGAGCTTGGCGTTACGTACACATGTGTGTGTATTTGATTGGAAATTTTCCTTTTGGAGTCTGTGCATATATTTGTGCAATACCCCAAAAAATATCGAGTATATCTTTTCTGTTTTAGTTTTTTAAATAAATAAAGTCCAAATACATCAAGGTCTTTAAGTAAAAAAGAAATTGGCTCAACTGGACTAGAACACAGGGCCCTCCGGGCCAGAAATCTCAACCTCAACCTCACTATGCTAACCTCGAACTTTGTTGTTTGATGTCAGTTGTTGTCAGTGTCCTATGTCTTAATGACAAGACTCAGAAATTCACAATTTTAGGAACAAAAGGGTTTATAAGCATATGAGAAAATAATATATAAATAAAGCACTGCATTACTTTTTACATTACACATTTGGCTTGAAAATTACAACAGGCACGTGCCGTGTAAGAACTGTATTAATGTATAATTTCTTATACATATATTGTATTTTTTCGTCACCAAAATTGATATCAGGCATTTTGGTCATTGCATGCACGTTCGTCACCGTTGTTTTACCTCGTCAAAGTGACGTTAGGTAATTTTATTTGATATTGTAACGTATCGTACAAACGATGTGTCTCGTTTACACGATGCATGATATTGCTTCTTCGCTGAACGACAATGTCTCGCGATTTAGTTGGATCGCCAACAATAATTGCAGCAACATCATTAATGGTGGGTGCATTGAATC
Source organism: Drosophila monieri (assembly GCA_035047585.1). Taxonomy (NCBI): domain Eukaryota; kingdom Metazoa; phylum Arthropoda; class Insecta; order Diptera; family Drosophilidae; genus Drosophila; species Drosophila monieri. The sequence continues at coordinate 18,334,240 of JAWNPJ010000001.1, forward strand.
TTCGCACATATTAACCTGTTGGGGGACAATCTGCTCCATGACAAATTTCAGCGTATCCGAGGGCATTCGATCCAACGCTGTTTCGAACATATTAACCACAGCATTCAATAATTCGTCTCTTTAACTGTTGTTTTCCCTGTATATTGCACCGCACATTCAGCTGATCCACCATCGACGAAATGAAATACATTTGCAGAAATTGATGTGGTTCATCTTTTGTTGGCACCACTGAACCATGCAAAATTTATATTTTTTCTTGTATCTGTAAATGCCAACAATCATTTATTAAAGAATACGGTGTAATTTCTGATCATGAGATGGTGTAGTGTGTGGTGTATATGTACTTGTTATGTGTTGCAATTCATTGTGTTGGTGTGAGTGATTAGTTATGTGTGTTGTATCTTTTACCTTTCATGTCGGCATGAAGCCACTTTTTTGAGTAATATTAGCACCAAAGGAAGTCATGCGAAAGCTGTTATTGTATTCAAGGATATGTTGCTGGAATTTGCTGGCTTGCATGTCTTGTGCGGCAGCCGATGTTCGCACGTCGTCCTCTAGGCATATTGTACCATGGACAGAGTGGTGAATTTAACCTCAAATGCACGATCCACATAGTTTACACAGTTCAACTTACCACCTGCAAATGTATGCTGTTAAAATTGAATACAAATTTGCACAATAGATGTGATTGATTTGATGGTTTCCAATTGTAATGTTAGTAAACGAATAACTTAATTTTTATAATCTTTTTTCACAATGTCACAGTAAACCCAATACCGGTTTGTCACATGAAATTAACTGAGCAGAGAACAGAACAGATTTTCCCGCTTTTCGGTTGAATTTTTTTGCAGAATTTGCATTGCTATAAACCTCACGGAGTCCGAGACCGTTCCAACGAATGCAAAAAAAAAAACCGTGGTAATAGATAAAAGGAAGAAAATAAATTTAAATAATTCAAGAGGCCTGGCTTATATTGGGCCAGGTCGGGTTGTGGATGACGCCATTGGCACAATGGGCAAAAAGATGTGTTCAAGTGGATGCATATTTTGTTCAATGTAAATTGATGTAGCACCTGCATATCCCCCTGTAAGTCCTATTCCTCGCAGCAATTAAATATAGTACATTCGATCCCGCGATATGAAGTTGCGAGCTCTTCTTAATGAGTAGAACTGGACAATTATGTATTCACATCCTAACTCCCACTGTAAGAATATTGAACATTCTTAAATGTTTATTACTAGGTGCCAATTCGACCTAATAACGAATAAATCGAACTAAGGAACACACGTGGGGCACAAAATATTACTGTTGGGCTAAGCAGTCACAACAAAACCGATTGGAATATTTATAATTTTGTTTAGCTGCAGCGGCATTGATTTGTGTCTTTCTGTCTCCCATCTTTGCATGCACTTTGTTGCTATTTTGTAGCGCATGCGCTTTTGGGAGCTTTGGTAGAGCTTCTGCGCCCAAGCTTAGTTTATTGCACTTGTTTTCGGCATATGTTTTGAGCAGCTGGGTTTTTGGTTAAATTGAACCCCAGAAATAAAAATTGAAATTAAAACAGAAAGCCGTGTATTTATTCGGCCGCCATTAAGAACTCTTAATATCGTATTATTTGGTGACCCAAATATGTTTTGAGCAGCTGGGTTTTTGGTTAAATTGAACCCCAGAAATAAAAATTGAAATTAAAACAGAAAGCCGTGTATTTATTCGGCCGCTATTAAGAACTCTTAATATCGTATTATTTGGTGACCCTCACCAGCTTCAATCAGTTTAAGTGCCCCGGGAAACTAAAAGAAAAAAAAAAACAAACTAAAAAGAAAAAATTTGTTTTCGCTTGCATCACTCGCGCTGGATAATTACGAAATGGAGTCTGGAGCTGAAACTATTAGATCTGCTACCGCATCCCGGGAAAGGATGTTGAGAAGAAGAGCAGAGGTCACCTGCCAGGAGATGGAAGCGCTGCATCATAAGATGAAGGCTGCAGCGCAAAATGAGTATTGCACCATTATGACGCTGGAGTCAGTAAAGAAGCGTTTGCGTGATCGGTTCACCATGCTTCAAGAAGAGTTGGAAATTTCAGCGGGATCGGTAGTGCACTGTACTGGAGATTCTCGCAGCTGGCGACTGATGTGCATGTGGACATTCAGGTGGAGGTTGCCAAGCGCTCCATAAGAATCGCTGCCCACTCCACACTTCTCGACGGTGCCAGTGTCTCACCAGCGCCATACAAGCCAGTCCCTTCCTTGCCACCGTTGCCGATGCCAACATTCAGCGGTGGCTATGCCGAGTGGCCGGATTTCTGCGCCCTTTTTAAGACCACGATTGACAGCCATTCTCACCTAACAAAAATGGAAAAGCTCCGGTGGCTCATTTCATGCCTGCGAGAGTCAGCCTTGGAGACGGTGAGAGCGGTGGAAATTACTGATGCGAACTACGATGTGGCCCTTGACATATTGCGCAATCGTTTCAGTAATCGGTGGTTAATATTCCAGTCACACATTAATGAGATCCTGCAGCTTCGTGTGGTCGAGCCAGGATCTGTTGCTACTTTGCGGGAGTTATCGGATCGGTTCAATGGTCATATGCGGGCTCTCATGAGTTCCGGATCAGCTGCCGAGATCCAAGGATGCTTGCTTATCCAAATTATCCTCCAGAAGCTGGATCCTGCCACAAAAGCCAAGTGGGAGGACACTCTCGCCGGAACCACCGACAGCCTTCCATCGTGGGAGTCAAAGAGTTTATGGATCGTTCCACCGAATTTATAGATCGACGTGACTGCCCGAGCCCAGAAATAACACAGGATTGCTTCGTTCACAAAATGTACCCTCCCCTCAGTCACCGGTCACCGTTCCGGGTTGGTGTCGATACACACGCCCCCCAAAGCTTTCGCCCAGCAGGACGTATGGTCTCGGTGCCTGGCGCCGGTTCGGCTCACGGTTTCCTCCGTTTGGACTCACGTGCTCCAGTTGCGGGGCCTGTGTTGCCCCTCTCGTGCCGGTGACGCTGCTCCTGATGTCCCTCTCTTGCGTGTCGCCGCTGCTTGGTCGTCGTCGTCGTCGACGCTGCTTCCGTTGTCGCTGCTCTCGTTGTCGCCGCTCCTGTTGTCCTCTCGTCGCTGTCGCTGCTCCTCTTCCGTGGGTGCGTGGATCGCTATTACCCTTGGCTCACTGGGACTGCCCTTTCGCCGTGGCCGGCACCTGATCCGTGTTGGCGGACCAATAGGCTCACCTCCAAGGCGTACGCCGGGCAGGATATGCTTCTTAGTGCCTGGCGGCCGGATCAGGGCACGAAGGGCCTACCTACCCCACAGGATACGCCCCCGGTTGCGTCTGCCACTTGCCTCCAAACACCGGCGTGCATACGCACCGCAGGATTTATGGACGACCAGAGGTTTGGCGTCACGCTTCCTTTGACTCCAGGCAATACGCTGTGCATACGCTCCAGCGCCTGGATCAGGAATCTCTTGATTTTACCGGGACGTTCCTGTTTGGTTTTACTGATGGGCTTGAGTTCCCGAGCTGGCTATCCCTCGCTTTACAGGATCACACCTGGTCACAACGGGCAGGAATCTGTAAGGCGTACGCCAGACCGATCCGATGCCTTTGCTATAACACCAGGATACCTGTCGTGTCCGGGAGTAACTCAACGAACTCTATTTACCCTTGGGCTTCAGTTCCGCCGCGGATCCTGGATCCTTTTCCCACTTGCTCCTTGATTTATCCTTTGCCGATGACTCGCGTACAGCCGCCGGACTTACCCACAGGGGGTCCTTGAGCCAATGATCGTAGATCCTTGCGCACTCGCTTTAATTCTCGCACTTGAGACTGTCGGACTTACCCACGGGGTGTCCTTCAGCCTATACTCCTAATTCCTCCAAGGAAACTTTCTCACTTGAATGTTAGACTTACCCACGGGGGTCTTTCACTCAACTCTGCCAGCTTCCCTAGAAGACTCGGTCCCGATTTACTCCAGGGGCCCTCCTTATATAGCTCCAAAGGCGCCCGTTAATCCTTGCAACTCTTTCTTCCTGCCGTTAATCCTTCGGTTTTCTATTCCCGCCGTTAATCCCAATTCATCCCTTTCCAATTAGTCGCACCGGCGGCTCCCGTTCACACCCCCTTTTCCCCCTTTGGCCACCGGCCTGCATCGTTATTATGCCGCGGCAACGACTTTCTTCCAGGAGCTCCCCCCACGCTCCCCCTTTGGCCACCGGCCCGCATTGTTATTATGCCGGGCATTGGCTCTTTTACCGGCGCTTCCCCCGCGCTCCCCTTTTGGTCGCTCCCATCGCATTTCTCTCCTTCCGGGCTTTCTAAACACCTCGGCCACCGCAGCCGCTATGTTCCCCGCCCCCTTCTCTTTCTCCTACATCCGCGTACGGCTGTCGCGCAGGCCCGACCGGAACCGATACGTTCCACGTTGTCTCCGCTTCCTTCTGCATCCGCGCACGGCCGCGCGATCCCTTTCCCCGCTGCTGCCCCCTTCTTGCCACCTGTCTTGGCGTGTGGGAGATTTAATCTCCTCACAAAATATATACTTTGTCTCCGTAGTCGGAGACGATTCTTTCTTACGGTGCTATGTTTCCAGTATTGTTGACAAAGAGCTGAGGTCTATTGATCGAGTCGAACTTTCATGTAGGTCCACAAACAGTAGTGAGTCCATTGGGAAAGCGTATTTATATCGTAAATACGCGAAAGTCTGCAGTCAAACAGTTTAGTCTACAAATGCAAGCATGGTCTGATGACTCAAAAGAGGACGCTTTTCGCGATTCTTTAAGTGGACCAGAGCGGTTTTGCAAGTGTCCTCCCAGACAAACTATTCTGTTCGCATCAATGAATGGGTTGAATGGATCAGTGAATCACTTTACCAGATTTTCATGCCCTTTCGTGTTGGCTTATTGATGGAAGCTATCAAAAAGCTGGTTGCGTTATATTTTGGTGACCATTGTTGTTGCGATCTTTAGAAGGATGTCGTGGATTATTGGAAAAATAAAAGGCCAGGTGAGAACTTATTGTTGTTGTATCCTATCGCCTGATATACAAGGATATGGAAGACCTGCAACATAAAGTCAAGGCTGCAGTGCAAAAGGAGGATTTCGCCATCATGGAAATTTAAATTATGCTTTGATCCCTTTTATATATGGTCCTACCACACGAGTAGGGATTTTCGGCTGATATGGACACACTACGAAACTACTTGTTTCATGATACGATCGGTCGACAAAGTTTTTTAAAGCTAAAGAATTTATACATATATTTTTAATGCTAAAGAATTTGTCGCATTTTTTTTTTTATAAACTTTACTTTAACGCCAAATAAGCAAAAGCCAACAGAAGCCTGAATTTCATAATAAATTTTGAAATACTCTGATATCTGCATAGACGTCTGACATTTGCATAGACGTCCCCACATACATACACACTCTATAAAAGGCTTGAACGCAACCTTGTGTAGAACATCGCTTAAAGTGAACAGATCCTAACATGGAAACGCAAATAATGCAACTAAATATATCGTCAACTTGAACAACCACACATCTAAAAATTCTAAAATGCCTACGGAGCAAGATACCACGTTTTAATATACGCCAAAAAAAGTCGCCTTAATAACGGTGTCCAAAACTGGGTACAATGCTCACATGCAAGCTATGGTTTCACTGTGCTTGCGCTGGATTTGCTTGCGATACTAACATAACAGAGCGTCCGTGGAAATGAACATTCTGTAAGGAAGAGGAAACTATAGCTTCAAATCTGCGCACACTGACCAGACACATCTGGACACCTATCATCCATAAATTCGATCCAACGACTCTAGTTGGCTGATCCGACAAGCATCCCCAGCAACAGCAATCTAATGTTTGCAATGCTCGATAAGACGCGTGAAGGTGACAGAAAGTACACCTTTCTTGCCCAGCAATAGGGAGTAAGCATTCCCAGAGATTGGACAAACTACTGCGCAACTAGCCGTAAGACAAATCTTGCCAAAAAAGCTTCGCAATAGCCGGCTTTTCGAACGCAGAAAATATGCTATTGCTTCAAAAATGTTTAAAGGGAAAAGCGTACGAATTGGTGCGTGATAAGCTATTGATACAAAAACCAGTCCCAGAAGCTATCAATACGCAAAAAAAAAGTTTTGGACGATCCGTAAACAGGATCCGTAAAATAAACGTGCACAAAGACAAGCTGAAGTCACTAATAGACTTCGCTATAATAGTCCGCAAAGCCTGCCTCACTATGGAAGTGTAATGCGCGTGTTGCAACTTTAATGCAATTGCCTAAAAGTAGGGCCTACCAAACCAAGCTTAAGGATAAAGGAATCTTAAAGTTCCTTATCTATTCCCCATCAATTATCTACCAATTTTTGTATCAAAAGTTTATCGGAACAAGCTTTAGAATACGCAGCGGCCAAGTTCTTTTCTCTTGTGGTTGTCAAAGTAAACGCATTGTTCGCGAAATAAAAATTATATTATTTATTTACCCCAGGAACAAAAATTTAAAACCCTGGAGGTGGGAAAATTGTATATATATTTATATCTGCAGAGAATAAGTGAGATGCGCTCCCTAACTAAATTGTGAAGTGAATTGACAGTATTATAAAATAACAATTTAAGGTAATTGTTACGCTATTAAGAGTTTTTAATAGCGGCCGAATAAACCCACGATTTTCTGTTTTAATTTCAATTTTTATTTCTGGGGTTCAATTTAACCAAAAACCCAGCTGCTCAAAACAAATGCCGAAAACAAGTGGAATAAACTAAGCTTGGGCGCAGAAGCTCTACCAAAGCTCCCAAAAGCGCATGTGCTACAAAATAGCAACAAAGTGCATGCGAAGATGGGAGACAGAAAGACACAAATCAATGCCGCTGCAGCTAAACAAAATTATAAATATTCCAATCGGTTTTGTTGTGACTGCTTAGCCTAACATCCTTCCCCCTATTAAAGGCTGGACCTTCAATAACAATTCTAGAAGGGCAGACACATATTTGCAATATACATTTCTCGGGTTGCGCCGCTGCCTTCAAGACGACTTAATTAGTCTCATTCGTCCCTTCTAGGAATCCCGCAAGGCAAACAAGGCACACCAACTTCTTCCAAATCCTTGACCATGCATTGCTCCCCCTAATAAACCAATGTGAGAATCGAGTTCTCGTATCGAGCGCATGAGGGCCGGAACGTTGATTCTGCTCTGCTTCACCTTCTGCAAAGGGCAATCCAGCCTTCCCGCTTACATACGAACCAGGCGATTCATGGGCATCAGTTGATGTGAACAGTCGGCGGCCAGAAACTGCCAAACTGTTTTCCCGTGATAGTCCATTGCGTCCAGAAACCACCCAGCCAAATACCGTATTTTGGGCAATTGGAAGGCAGTTACCTAAATGGATTTGGCCAACTAACAACAGGTTGAAGAACAGGCTGGCTCCAATAAGCAAGTCCACCCGCTGCGGTTTGTTGAAGTTGGGATCAGCCAGAGCTAAGTTGTCAGGAATCTTCCACATCGCAATATCGATGTTACGGCTGGACTGACAGTCTGCAATGTGGGAAACGACAACAGCCTGTTGGTTCGAGGAATACGTGGTTAGGCGAGACTTCACGCATACATTAACGGCAGCTCCATCCGTAGCAAACTCAGCGCCGCCGTGACCGGCGACCGCTACACAGCATTTGGAGCGACGAAGCTGCAGCTGACTTGCCAGCCGCGACAAGATAAGATGAACTTGTGAACCAGAATCCATTATCACTCGGCAAGGCAGGAAGGCACCAGATCGACCACGGATGAAGATATTGGCGGTTGGCAGAAGCACTAATTCAGAATGGCGAACCTGAGTAGCAACGGCAACTGCATCGCGGGAAACCAAGTTTCGTGCTGGTGGGACAGTGGTAGGGCTGGGCCGCTGCCCACAATGGTGCAACAAAGAATGATGTCGGCGATTGCACGTTGGATAACGGGAAGCTGAACATCTGCGTGCATAATGGCCATCCTTCAGACATACCAAACAGTGGGCCAGCCGTCGGACTTCGTCGTACCGTTCACTGATCGGCAAGGCAATAAACCTTGGACATGAAGGAAGCGCGTGCGCCAAAACACCGCACAGGGTACATGGTTCAGGACGGGCGTTAATAAGCATGCACGAAGATCGGTTATTGGAAGATCTACCTCGACCCACTTGATGGTGGATACGCCGCCAAAGAAAAATCAACGCTCTCGAGCGTCCGGCACCTTTGTTCTAAGAATCGTGTGTGGGGAGATTAAATCTCCCACACGCCAAGACAGGTGGCAAGAAGGGGGCAGCAGCGGGGAAAGGGATCGCGCGGCCGTGCGCGGATGCAGGAGAAAGCGGAGACAACGTGGAACGTAACGGTTCTGGTCGGGCCTGCGCGACAGCCGTACGCGGATGTAGGAGAAAGAGAAGGGGGGCGGGGAACATAGCGGCCGCGGTGTTTATAAAGCACGGAAGGAGAGAAATGCGATGGGAGCGACCAAAAGAGGAGCGCGGGGGAAGCGCCGGTAAAAGAGCCAATGCCCGGCATAATAACAATGCGGGCCGGAGCCCAAAGGCGGAGCGCGGGGGAAGCGCCGGTAGAAGAGCCAATGCCCGGCATAATAGCAATGCGCCCGGGTTGCTCCCCCTTGGTGGCCAAAGGGGAGCGCCTGGAAGAAAGCCGCTGCCGTGGCATAATAACGATGCGGGCCGGTGGCCAAAGGGGGAAAAGGGGGTGTGAACGGGAGCCGCCGGTGCGACTAATTGGAAAGGGATGAATTGGGATTAACGGCGGGAATAGAAAGCCGAAGGATTAACGGCAGGAAGAAAGAGTTGCAAGGATTAACGGGCGCCTTTGGAGCTATATAAGGAGGGCCCCTGGAGTAAATCGGGACCGAGTCTTCTAGGGAAGCTGGCAGAGTTGAGTGAAAGACCCCCCGTGGGTAAGTCTAACATTCAAGTGAGAAAGTTTCCTTGGAGGAATTAGGAGTATAGGCTGAAGGACCCCCCGTGGGTAAGTCCGACAGTCTCAAGTGCGAGAATTAAAGCGAGTGCGCAAGGATCTACGATCATTGGCTCAAGGACCCCCTGTGAGTAAGTCCGGCGGCTGTACGCGAGTCATCGGCAAAGGATAAATCAAGGAGCAAGTGGGAAAAGGATCCAGGATCCGCGGCGGAACTGAAGCCCAAGGGTAAATAGAGTCGGGTTGAGTTACTCCCGGACACGACAGGTATCCTGGTGTTATAGCAAAGGCGTCGGATCGGTCTGGCGTACGCCTTACAGATTCCTGCCCGTTGTGACCAGGTGTGATCCTGTAAAGCGAGGAATAGCCAGCTCGGGAACTCAAGCCCATCAGTAAAACCAAACAGGAACGTCCCGGTAAAATCAAGAGATTCCTGATCCAGGCGCTGGAGCGTATGCACAGCGTATTGCCTGGAGTCAAAGGAAGCGCGACGCCAAACCTCTGGTCGTCCATAAATCCTGCGGTGCGTATGCACGCCGGTGTTTGGAGGCGAGTGGCAGAAGCAACCGGGGGCGTATCCTGTGGGGTAGGTAGGCCCTTCGTGCCCTGATCCGGCCGCCAGGCACTAAGAAGCATATCCTGCCCGGCGTACGCCTGGGAGGTGAGCCTATTGCTCCGCCAACTCGGATCAGGTGCCGGCCACGGCGAAAGGGCAGTCCCAGTGAGCCAAGGGTAATAGCGATCCACGCACCCACGGAAGAGGAGCAGCGACAGCAACGAGAGGACAACAGGAGCGGCGACAACGAGAGCAGCGACAACGGAAGCGCAGCGTCGACGACGACGACGACCAAGCAGCGGCGACACGCAAGAGAGGGACATCAGGAGCAGCGTCACCGGCACGAGAGGGCCAACACAGGCCCCGCAACTGGAGCACGTGAGTCCAAACGGAGGAAACCGTGAGCCGAACCGGCGCCAGGCACCGAGACCATACGTCCTGCTGGGCGAAAGCTTTGGGGGGGCGTGTGTATCGGCACCAACCCGGAACGGTGACCGGTGACCGAGGGGAGGACGAGCGGTCGATCGGCTGAGCCGAGCAGCCGGTGAGATTCACCCCTTTTATAAACTTTATGCAAATATCGAGTAAATAAAGGGTAAATTTTGTGAAGGAAGCAATTCTGTGTTATTTCTGGGCTCGGGCGGTCACGTCGAATCTATAAATTCGGTGGAACGATCCATAAACTCTTTGAGCCAGCCGCGGCATTTGTTGCGAGCACCGATCAATTAAGAAAAGTTCGTTACACCTGGCGCCCAAACTACGTGACTGTTTTCGAGGCTAGAAATAGAAATGGTCTCCCAGCAGAAGGAACGGTTGAAAACATGAGGGCACTAGTTGCAAAGTGGGTCGACGAGACTAAGGACGACGATGTGTTAGCGTTCACACGGGGATTTGAGGAAAGGAGCACATAGAGGTCCACGCCGAGACAAAGAGCAGTGAGCGAATCAGAGAAGCTCATTCAAAGTCTGGCGGTTCCAGAGATGAAAAGTATAAGGAGCATGGAGCAAGTGCGGAAGCCGGTCCTGGTGCAAGTGGACTACGCAAAAGTGGCCAGACAAGTCCGGGAGTGGTCATTCCGATTCGACGGAACAGGAGATCCACTAGAATTCGTGGACCGAGTGGCATGGTCCGCCAGAACGTACGGGTTGGACATAAACACGATCCCGCGGGCGATGCCGGAATTACTCCAGGACAGAGCACAGAGGTGGTTCATAATGAACGATGAGGAATGGCTAACTTGGAAAGCGTTCAGAAGGAGCTTCGAGTCATTTTTTCTGCCGAAAGGTTACTTTAAAAAATTGGCATACCAGGTTTGGCAGCGGAAGCAGAAACGAGGAGAACCTTTCAAGGAGTATATGGTGGACCTTCAGACTCTAATGAAGCCACTAGGGAAATCCACGAAGGAGGTAATAGAAAGACTGGTGGAAAACTGCGCACCACGCATGAAAATGTTCATGAGGCCATATGCATGCGCGTCGCTGGAAGAAGTAATGGGCCTAGCCGAGGAGTTTGAGGAGTTAGCCCAAGAAGAAGAGGCGTTTAACAGGCAAGCCTCCATTGAACCACACTGGGATCGCAAACAGCCGGCGACCGAAAATAAATGGCAGAAGGATGAACTGAATCAGGACCCGCCAGAGCGACAGAGCCCCCCAGGACAAGGATGGAGGCAGAAATGGCAGGCAGAAGGGCAGAGGCATATGGTACAGCAACAGCCGAGTCAGCAATGGGTTGCAAGCCCCAGACAGCAACAACCGAATCTTCACTGGGCTGGGGGCCCGAGGCAACAAACGTACCAGCAATGGGTTACAAGCCACGAACAGCAACAGCCAAATCAGCAATGGACAGCAACGCCGAGACAAGGACATGTCGAGAACCCGGCGCAGGCATGCAACAGGTGTGGAGGCATGGGCCATTGGGCGAGTGGGTGCCGGAACCCCAGAATTTCGTTCTGCAGAATGTGCGGAGCAAAAGGGGTAAGGAGCACAGAGTGCTGCCAATGATCGGGAAACGCGCAGCGATCTCAGCCGTAGAGAGGAAGGCAGAGATCGCGAGGTGCTGCCTCTCAAAACTAGTTGGAGGATTATCAGGAGACGATCAGCAATTGTCGGCGGTCGTCAAGGTCGGAGGAGCAGAAGTTAAGGCCATGATAGACACCGGGGCAATGGCTAGCTTTATTTCTGAGAAGCTAGCGGAGAACCCGGAAATCGCCGGTGAGCGAAAATCAACAAGGAGACTGATAAGTTGGCCAATGGGAGCCATACGGAAACTCGAACGGTACTCCGGACGACGGTAAGCTTTGGCAAAATGGAAAACAAACTGAATATGTTGGTGTTGCCAGGCATGGGAGACAGCGCGGTGCTAGGATGGGATTTCCTCGCAGGATTTGGCACAACAATAACATGCGCAGGCCACCAAGTCACGATCCCGAGAAGAGAACGATGGGGGGGATTCCTGGAGGATAGGCTGTCGATAGAAGTGACAGGATCATCGGAGGAATGGGAGAGCAAGCGGGACAAAATATTCATTGACGAGGAGCTAGTAGCGTTCACAAACCAAAAGGGTTGTTCGAACGTTACGCAGCACAGGATCACTATGAAGGACGACATCCCCATAAAACAATGGTACTATCCGAAGAACCCCAAAATACAGGGGGAGATCAATGCGAAGGTAGAAGAGCTGCTGGAAAAAGGATGCATCGAGCCTTCGAATAGTGCTTATAGCTCACCCATTGTTATGGTAAAGAAGAAAACGGGTCAATGGAGAATGTGCGTGGATTTCCGACGGAAGTGGAAGGTGATGCCGTTCGGCTTACATTCATCATCGGCAACTTTCCAAAGGGCTTTGGACCTGGTTATAGGCCCGGATATGGCGCCGCACGCGTTTGCGTATCAAGATGACATCATCGTGATCGGACGCACAAGGGAGGAGCATATGGCAAACTTGAAGGAAGTGTTCCGAAGACTGATGGCGGCAAATTTAAGAATAAACACGGAAAAGTGCCACTTCTTCAGGGAAGAGCTACTGTACCTGGGCCACCGAATAACAAGCCAGGGAATTGGCATGGATCCCGGAAAAGTCGCGGCGATTACGGAATTGAAACCCCCAACAAACGTAAAGGGGGGTACGTCAGTTCATTGGTATGGCATCGTGGTATCGGCGATTCGTCCCAGACTTTGCAGGGGTCGCGAAACCGTTAAACGATCTCCTACGAAAAGGGACAAAGTGGGAGTGGACGGCCAGACACCAAGAGGCGTTTGAGAATCTAAAGTCACGATTGGCAGAGGATCCAGTGCTGGCATGCCCGGATTTCTCAAAGAAATTTGTGTTGCAAACAGACGCTAGCGACTACGGCGTGGGTGCAGTGCTGACGCAGGACACGGATGAGGGCGAGCGAGTGGTCGCTTTCGCCAGTCGGACACTGATAGGAGCGGAAAAAAATTACTCGGCGACGGAGAAAGAATGCCTAGCCATAATATGGGCAATTCGGCAGATGAGACCATACCTGGAGGGGTACCAGTTCGACGTGATCACGGACCATATGGCACTAAAATGGTTAAATAATATAGAGAGCCCACTGGGAAGGATTGCAAGATGGGTATTTGAGCTGCAACAATACGATTATGTTATCAACTACAGGAAAGGGAAGCTGAATGTGGTTGCAGATGCACTATCCCGCCAGCCGATGATGGAAAAGCTGAGGAGTGCCCCAACACCCGAAGGCGTCGAATGCATGTGGATAAGCGCACTGAAGAGGAAAATAGGAGAAAACCCACAGAAATATCCAGAGTACATAGAAGAGGCAGGCCTGATTTACCGGAAGGCCTGATTTACATCATGGAAGTTGTGTGTGCCGATCAACATGAGACAGCAGGTGCTAAGGGAGAACCACGACGCACCGACAGCGGGACACCTAGGAGGAAGCAAAACAATTGCGCGAATAGTAGCAAGGTACTTCTGGCCAGGGATGCAAAGGGACATAAGAAAGTATGTCAGACAGTGCGAAACGTGCATGCGGTACAAACCAAATCAAATGCAGGCTGCAGGGAAAATGCTGACACAGATCCCAGAGGAACCATGGGCGACGGTATGTGCAGATTTCGTAGGACCATTGCCAAGGTCCAAGCATGGAAACACCATGTTATTGGTTTTGATTGATCGATTTTCAAAATGGACGGAGATGGTTCCGATGCGAAAAGCAACCACGGAGGCGCTGCAGAAGGCAATCCGCGAAAGAATTATTGCTAGATACGGAGTGCCAAAGGTGATGATAACGGATAATGGGGTCCAGTTCACCAGTAGGAGTTTCAAAAAATTTCTCGAGGAGCTCGGAGTTCGGCATCAATTCACCGCACCATACACGCCGCAGGAAAATCCAACGGAAAGGGCGAACCGAACGGTCAAGACAGGCGAGGATCAGAGGACATGGGACGAGCACTGGCCTGAGTTGATGCTGGCAGTGAACTCAAGCGTGTCCGACTCGACGGGATACTAGCCATGTTTCATAACCCAAGGCAGAGAGCCGAGAATGCCGAAGGCGTTGTACGATAAAGAAGCATTGGGGACGGGAGCATCAGTAACCACGCCCTCAGAGAACGCAAAGAAGCTACAAGAAGTGTTTGAGCTGGTACGGAGGAACATGGAGAGAGCGGCGCAGGAGCAAGCTAGGCACTACAATCTGAGGAGGCGGCAGTGGAGCCCAAAAATTGGTGACATAGTATGGGCAAAAGAGCACCATCTATCAAAAGCATCTGAAGGGTTCGCGGCGAAATTAGCGCCAAGATACGCCAATTCATATCGCCAGTGATTGTTGTGCTACGTCGCAGCGGTACAAAGAAAGAAAGAAGGGCACACATAAGTGAGCTAAAAGCCCAAAAAGAGGAGTCGGCGCCACAGGCGTAAACAAAGAAGTAAACAAAAAAAAAATATATATATAAAAAGGAAAATAAACAAAAAAAAATGGAATTTAAAAAAAAAAATGGAATATAAAAAGAAAAACAAATGGAATAAAAAAAAAGGAATATAAAAAGAAAAAAATGGAAGTAAAAAAAATATATATATATAGAGAAAGAAAAAACATATAATATTATACACAAAAAAAACAAAAAAAAAAATAAATAAAAAATAAAAAATAATAATACATAAACAAAAAAAAAAAAAACGTAAAAAGATATGCACACGAAAAAATTTTGAGTCATTATGAAGAGGAACAACCTGTCCGTTTCCCGAAGAAGGGGGGAGGTGGATAAGTCAAAACAAGCACACGGGACGGAGGAAAAAAAATTATAGAAAAAAAACCCAAAGATGAAGAAGCTGGAGCCACGTCACTTCTGTCGTTCCCGAAGAAGGGGGGAAGTGTGAGGAGATTAAATCTCCCACACGCCAAGACAGGTGGCAAGAAGGGGGCAGCAGCGGGGAAAGGGATCGCGCGGCCGTGCGCGGATGCAGGAGGAAGCGGAGACAACGTGTAACGTAACGGTTCCGGTCGGGCCTGCGCGACAGCCGTACGCGGATGTAGGAGATAGAGAAGGGGGGCGGGGAACATAGCGGCCGCGGTGGCCGAGGTGTTTAGAAAGCACGGAAGGAGGGGAGCGCGGTAAAAGAGCCAATGCCCGGCATAATAACAATGCGGGCCGGCGGCCAAGGGGGAGCGCGGGGGGAGCTCCTGGAAGAAAGCCGCTGCCGCGGCATAATAACGATGCAGGCCGGTGGCCAAAGGGGGAAAAGGGGGTGTGAACGGAAGCCGCCGGTGCGACTAATTGGAAAGTGGGATTAACGGCGGGAATAGAAAGCCGAAGGATTAACGGCAGGAAGAGAAGAGTTGCAAGGATTATCGGGCGCCTTTGGAGCTATATAAGGAGGGCCCCTGGAGTAAATCGGGACCGAGTCTTCTAGGGAAGCTGGCAGAGTTGAGTGAAAGACCCCCCGTGGGTAAGTCTAACATTCAAGTGAGAAAGTTTCCTTGGAGGAATTAGGAGTATAGGCTGAAGGACCCCCCGTGGGTAAGTCCGACAGTCTCAAGTGCGAGAATTAAAGCGAGTGCGCAAGGATCTACGATCATTGGCTCAAGGACCCCCTGTGAGTAAGTCCGGCGGCTGTACGCGAGTCATCGGCAAAGGATAAATCAAGGAGCAAGTGGGAAAAGGATCCAGGATCCGCGGCGGAACTGAAGCCCAAGGGTAAATAGAGTCGGGTTGAGTTACTCCCGGACCCGACAGGTATCCTGGTATTATAGCAAAGGCGTCGGATCGGTCTGGCGTACGCCTTACAGATTCCTGCCCGTTGTGACCAGGTGTGATCCTGTAAAGCGAGGAATAGCCAGCTCGGGAACTCAAGCCCATCAGTAAAACCAAACAGGAACGTCCCGGTAAAATCAAGAGATTCCTGATCCAGGCGCTGGAGCGTATGCACAGCGTATTGCCTGGAGTCAAAGGAAGCGCGACGCCAAGTGAGCCAAGGGTAATAGTGATCCACGCACCCACGGAAGAGGAGCAGCGACAGCGACGAGAGGACAACAGGAGCGGCGACAACGAGAGCAGCGACAACGGAAGCAGCGTCGACGACGACGACGACCAAGCAGCGGCGACACGCAAGAGAGGGACATCAGGAGCAGCGTCACCGGCACGAGAGGGGCAACACAGGCCCCGCAACTGGAGCACGTGAGTCCAAACGGAGGAAACCGTGAGCCGAACCGGCGCCAGGCACCGAGACCATACGTCCTGCTGGGCGAAAGCTTTGGGGGGCGTGTGTATCGGCACCAATCCGGAACGGTGACCGGTGACCGAGGGGAGGACGAGCGGTCGATCGGCTGAGCCGAGCAGCCGGTGAGATTCACCCCTTTTATAAACTTTATGCAAATATCGAGTAAATAAAGGGTAAATTTTGTGAACGAAGCAATCCTGTGTTATTTCTGGGCTCGGGCGGTCACGTCGAATCTATAAATTCGGTAGAACGATCCATAAACTCTTTGAGCTAGCCGCGGCATTTGTTGCGAGCACCGATCAATTAAGAAAAGTGCGTTACAATTTTCTTCATCAGCATCTACAGCCAAGATATAGCCATTTCTTCTATCCGTCTATCCATACCAATGTATCGGTCGTAGAGACTATAGATAGAGCTATAACATTGTTAATGAAGACATACGAATAAAACGCAGTTTCGAGCTCTTGCCACGTCCCCAACATCATACATAAATGGCATATTTCAGACGTCTTAGTTGAGGAATGTATTTTGAAAAAGTTTTAATAACAAACTATTTTAATGCTTAAATGATAAAAAAAAAAAATACAGCAGAATCAAACGATTTTTGGAGGCAACCGCTGTGATTCCGCTATGATTCAGTTGACATTCCTCTGCAATAATGTTTTGGGAAAGTGTTAGGTCAGAAAGGAGGCTGGAAATTTTAATTGTAAAGTTGTCAAAATGCTTTTATTTTGTTTGGAACCCAAATTTGGAATGTTTTATTAATTAACATAAGTCAATTAGCAAAAAAAAATTAGTTTTTATTTTAAATAATGAAGATACACTTCAAAACCAATGGTTTTTCAACGATAAAATTGAAAAAACAGGAAAATCACATACTTGAAATTTAATCGTACAAGGTGATAACCCTGAAAAACGATTTTCAAAAACCTTAAGTCTTGTGTCACTGGTGAAATTTTCGACCGAAATAGTTTCAACTTAGTCAATTCCCCTAGAGATTTCTTCATTTTTCTTAATCCTAGACATTAAAATGTAGCAGAAAACATTTTTATACCCTTGCAGAGGGTATTATAATTTGGGTCAAAAGTGTGCAACGCAGTGAAGGAGACATCTCCGACCCTATAAAGTATATATATTCTTGATCAGGATCACCTCCTGAGTCGATATAAGCATGTCCGTCTGTCCGTCTGTCTGTCTGTTTCTACGCAAACTAGTCTCTCAGTTTTAAAGCTATCGACTTCAAACTTTGCACACATCCTTCTTTCCTTTGCAGGCAGTATATAAGTCGGAACGGCCGGGATCGGTCAACTATATCCTATAGCTGCCATATAACTGATTGATCGGAAATGCCATAACTTTGTTGTTTTTTAAAGTTAGAAGGATGGGACTTGCTGTGGACTCCTCTTTTAGCAGACTTATTCGATCTGCCAAATTTCATAGGGATCGGCCGACTATATCCTATAGCTGCCATATAACTGATTGATCCGAAATGCCATATCTCTGTTGTTTTTTAAGTTAGAAGACTGGGACTTTGTATGGATTCTACTTTCGGCAAATTAATTTGATCTGCCGAGTTTTATAAGGATCGGCCGACTATATAAGATCCGATATATATCTAATAATATCTGCAAGGGTATATCAACTTCGGCTCCGCCCGAAGTTAGCTTTCCATTCTTGTTTTAAATCTGTTTAAAAAAGTCAATTAATGTGTGAATGAAAAAGGTGAGAGCCGGTTATCGCATATTCGGGAAGCTTGTTTATAGCTGTCCATTTTTTAAGAGTCAGGCTTAAATTTTCACTGCCCATCTTGACGGATTCGCCATCACTTTCTCAGATACTAACCATTCCAGAAGAGCGTTTTGGAGAATGGGATGGTTCAGACCTTATTTAAATTAAACAAGGGCCAGAATTTCGAAAACTGACTCAGCTTCAAAATATAGGTGTGCTATTGGTATGTTACTTTTGACTTTTCTTTCAATCTTTCACGTTCACTGACTGGTCAGGGCTTCTATCCTCATGCTACCACTTGAAGTCGGTTTCCGATTGAATAGTCGAACGGATTCACACCACCATTTTTTTGCGACATCACTACAGCGCACAGTGGTTGGACTTATATGGAGCCGCGGCCAAACATATTTCTAGTGGTGATATCGCAATGAAATTTTGTCCAAAATATATAAAAATATTCTAAGCACACTGTAAAAAAATCGTATCGTATAGCTTCAGTACAAACGAATAAAATAATTTTTTTAAATAATATATATATTTATACCCTTGCAGAGGGTATTATAATTTTGGTCAAAAGTGTGCAACGCAGTGAAGGAGACATCTCCGACCCTATAAAGTATATATATTCTTGATCAGGATCACCTCCTGAGTCGATATAAGCATGTCCGTCTGTCCGTCGGTCCGTCTGTCCGTCTGTCTGTCTGTCTGTCTGTTTCTACGCAAACTAGTCTCTCAGTTTTACAGCTATCGACTTCAAACTTTGCACACATCCTTCTTTCCTTTGCAGGCAGTATATAAGTCGGAACAGCCGGGATCGGTCAACTATATCCTATAGCTGCCATATAACTGATTGATCGGAAATGCCATAACTTCGTTGTTTTTTAAGTTAGAAAACTGAGACTTTGTACGGATTCTACTTTCGGCAAACTAATTTGATCTGCCGAGTTTTATAAGGATCGGCCGACTATATCCTATAGCTGCCATATAACTGATTGATCGGAAATGCCATATCTCTGTTGTTTTTTAAGTTAGAAGACTGGGACTTGCTGGGGACTCCTCTTTTAGCAGACTGATTCGATCTGCCAAATTTCATAAGGATCGGCCGACTATATCCTATAGCTGCCATATAACTGATTGATCGGAAATGCCATATCTCTGTTGTTTTTTAAGTTAGAAGACTGGGACTTTGTATGGATTCTACTTTCGGCAAACTAATTTGATCTGCTGAGTTTAATAAGGATCGGCTGACTATATAAGATCCGATATATATCTAATAATATAAGCTGCCACATATCTGCAAGGGTATATCAACTTCGGCTCCGCCCGAAGTTAGCTTTCCATTCTTGTTTTTTTTTGACTTTTCATAAAATAATTTTTTTGCAAGACTAAATTAAATATTTGACCTCTTAATACAAACGTTGGTTAAATAATCAAATCAAATTAAAAGTAAAACAATCATAAATTCACATATAACACATATTTTATTCATCGAGTAAGAAATGCACACCGCTTAATAATTTTGTTTTTTTGTGCATTGTAAATTCCTTGCCCACTTATAAATGGGTCTGAGTTTAACAGCAATCTATTTAATAAATCCCTATTTGTGTCTACTCGAGACATTTTTCAAGTGTGAAACTCTCGGAATTTTTGTATATCCTTGTTTTTAGATTCGGCAGCTTCTTCCGACAACTCTCCTATCGAAACAAGGGCATAACTTATAATTTCAGAACCGTGGACTAGACCTTTGTGAACGGATGGTGGAAGGTAATACCATGGATTCAATTTAATAAGCAGTTTTGTGGTGTCAAGTGCAAAGCATCCACATTTTTCCGCATTGATTTTATAGCCAGATGCTATGCATTGCAGTAATGTTGTACACCTAATTAAAACATTCTCATCCAATCCTGTAATATCAGCAGACAATTTCGTATCGCTAAAAAATGTTTTTGCCGTATTACCATCATTAGAAGTTCCACTACCTCCACTCCTTGGTTGGTCGACATGTAATCCCATTTGGCCGCGAAAGTCTGCTTGAATTTGGAGTTTTCCTATCCCTAAATAATTTTGTATCTTCTGGGGTACATATTCGCCAAGTTTTTAAATTCAATCTATATGCTAAATGCAAGAAATATTCAAAAAACCGAATATACGAATGCAATGGAGACAACCCAAATTTTCATTCAACCAATCAGATTGATATTGGAGAATTGACGATTTCATACGTTTGTAATTTACCCAAAACTTTACAATCCTTTTACAAACGTATTCAATTCGTTTTGACATTTCACTCTTGTCAACAATATAGCCGTTTTTAATAATATTCGCTTCTATACCTTCAATCAATTTCGTTCGCCTTTCAATGGCGCTACCCTCATCGCTGCACCATAAATTAAAAACATATAAACGTGAGAATACACACTTATAAGAGGAACCTATTGAAGTTTAAAGCAAGGGAATATACAAAAAGAAATCAAAATTTCATTAATAAATGAAAAATTTTTAATAAAAACAAACTCAAAAGACGAAGACAGAGCAACAGCACAACAAGCACACGAGCTAAAATCAATTTTTTAAGTGCAAAAATGACCCTGAAAAAGTTAAGATGGTGTTAGAATTTTTACGATTTTAAGCACATCTGCAAATTTCTGAAAAAAAATTTTACACATTTATTACCTTTAGAGCCAGGCAAACACATTGGTATATAACTTAATTGAGAATTTTTGTGGGATCACTACTAAAACTTTAGCTAAACATAAAAAATACGTTCAAAATATAGACAAAAACAAAAATGGAAAGCTAACTTCGGGCGGAGCCGAAGTTGATATACCCTTGCAGATATGTGGCAGCTTATATTATTAGATATATATCGGATCTTATATAGTCGGCCGATCCTTATAAAACTTGGCAGATCAAATTAGTTTGCCGAAAGTAGAATCCATACAAAGTCCCAGTCTTCTAACTTAAAAAACAACAGAGATATGGCATTTCCGATCAATCAGTTATATGGCAGCTATAGGATATAGTCGGCCGATCCTTATGAAATCTGGCAGATCGAATAAGTCTGCTAAAAGAAGAGTCCACAGCAAGTCCCATCCTTCTAACTTTAAAAACAACAAAGTTATGGCATTTCCGATCAATCAGTTATATGGCAGCTATAGGATGTAGTTGACCGATCCCGGCCGTTCCGACTTATATACTGCCTGCAAAGGAAAGAAGGATGTGTGCAAAGTTTGAAGTCGATAGCTTTAAAACTGAGAGACTAGTTTGCGTAGAAACAGACAGACAGACGGACATGCTTATATCGACTCAGGAGGTGATCCTGATCAAGAATATATATACTTTATAGGGTCGGAGGTGTCTCCTTCACTGCGTTGCACACTTTTGACCAAAATTATAATACCCTCTGCAAGGGTATAAACATGTATTAGTTGAATGGAATATAACAAGAACAGTTTAAAGAGTACGCTTTTTTATAATATCTCAAATTATAGAAAATACCTTCAACTTCAAAATACATTAAAAATATTTTAAATTGGAATACGTAATAAATTAACTGACCACTTCAAAGTTCGGTTTTGTGGTGAAATATTCGCGATGCGCGCAAGCTGCGCTGTGCAAATGAACACCTGTTCACAACTTCAAGTCTATTTTTAACAAGAATGGAAAGCTAACTTCGGGCGGAGCCGAAGTTGATATACCCCTTGCAGATATGTGGCAGTTTATATTATTAGATATATATCGGATCTTATATAGTCGGCCGATCCTTATGAATTTCGGCAGATCGAATAAGTCTGCTAAAAGAAGAGTCCACAGCAAGTCCCATCCTTCTAACTTAAAAAACAACAGAGATATGGCATTTCCGATTAATCAGTTATATGGCAGCTATAGGATATAGTCGGCCGATCCTTATGAAATTCGGCAGATCGAATAAGTCTGCTAGAAGAGGAGTCCACAGCAAGTCCCATCCTTCTAACTTAAAAAACAACGAAGTTATGGCATTTCCGATCAATCAGTTATATGGCAGCTATAGGATATAGTTGACCGATCCCGGCCGTTCCGACTTATATACTGCCTGCAAAGGAAAGAAGGATGTGTGCAAAGTTTGAAGTCGATAGCTTTAAAACTGAGAGACTAGTTTGCGTAGAAACAGACAGACAGACGGACAGACGGACCGACGGACAGACGGACAGACGGACATGCTTATATCGACTCAGGAGGTGATCCTGATCAAGAATATATATACTTTATAGGGTCGGAGATGTCTCCTTCACTGCGTTGCACACTTTTGACCAAAATTATAATACCCTCTGCAAGGGTATAAAAAGAACCGTTAGATTTACAGAAAAATATAGTTTGCCACGAAGAAGCTTGGACATTTTAGAGACGATTTGTTAAATTTTCGTACATTTTTGTTATGACTTTTTTATTTTTGGCCTATGGGCGCAACCACTGTGCAGCGTATATCGTGGTCTTGTCTTGTGAATTTGTTTGATCTATTCCAAGAAAGTTGATTTACGATTCCTCCGTACGCATCAAGTGTTAAGTAAGAATTTAGTTAATGGAATTTACTTTTGACCTAGAAACAAGTAATACTCGAGCCAGTATGTGTTCATAATTTTTAGTTGGAACGCTTATGATCGACATCGCTAACAGAAACTTTGAAAAGGCACATGAAAGGCATGCGACGAAGAAGGGCCTTCCAGAATTAACAATGGAGGGTTTTTGTTTCTTGGTGGTAACGCTGTTACATTCAGTCCCAGTGAATGGGTGCAGCAGTATATGAACTTGCACAAATTTGGCTTATTTTAGAATTACACTTCCCAACCGTGTGTGACGGTTTCACAGATAATTTAAACAAAGAGAAGCTGACTTTACAATCTAAAACCTTTCTATTACTTAATGGCAGGCCAACGGACTACACTGGACCAGAAATTGGTCTAGTGTGTTTACAATAACTGAAAGCGGGGACAGCCAAAGAACTTGTATTGAGTTTCGATTCGAGAATCGACGCCACCAGTGCAACGAGGCGAAGCAATGCCATGTCTGCGAAAAGGCTGTGCGCCGGTGGCCGGTCACGCCTGGGTCCATTGAGGAACCTTGTGAATATGCTACAGGTAAAGTGTTTGAGAGGCTGATGGCTCTCAGTAGTCATTGAGGAGGCTGGAGGGCTGTCATTCAATTAGTTTGGATTCCGGAACGGAAGATCGACAGTTGGCGACATAGCACCGGTTGCTAGCATAACTAAAAAGCTTTAGCGGGATCCAGATGTCATCCTGAACATCCGAAACGCATTCAATATGGCGGATTGGGGCAAAAAACAGGCCAGTATAACGTGGACAGCACCTTAATGAAGTTAGTCTAAAGCTACTTCAGCAGCAGAGTTCTGGTTGTCGACACCGACACGGGCACGGGGACCCATGACATTACGACGGGCGTTCCACAAGAATCGGTATTAGGACTCCTGATGTGATCCTAAAGCTGCAGCTCTCTACGGGATGTGACGTCGTTGTCTTTGCTGATGACATAGCGCTGATAGATACTGGCAAGAGGCAGAGAGGGAGGCTAATAGAGCCTCCGGAATGATCAAGAAGTGGCTTCAAAAAGCAGGGCTTAGTCTAGCACCCCAAAAAATGGTCTGCAGTCGTAAGGTGCTAGAGACGGGATAGGTGGTTGTCGGGGGCAAGCTTATTAAATACCTCGGGATGTTGATTGATGCCTGGCACTCCTTCCTGGAACCTGAAATATGTACAAGACAAGACGGTGGCCTCAATCAGGACCCGAATCAGAACAGAGGAAGACTGCTTATGAGCGTCGCTTCGACAAAAATCCTATACACAGCATCCATTTGGGCAGAGGCTGTACATATGCGGCCTATATATTACGAGCTATCCGGGTAGCGAGTGGCCTCAAAACGGCGAAGCCATCCTTGACCGTGGAATTGCACGACGAAAGGTGACATCTCCTTGAGGAAGGAGCTATGCCTGACAAGGCGCTAAAGCAGTATGCTAGGGAGAGCACGCTCGCGGCCTGGCAGGCATGCTGGCTGTCATGCTGGCTGGACTGCTGTCGATTTGCGCGGGATTTTAGTTTTCTAAAATCGGACCACAGAGGCAATTCCTTGTAGTCGATGATATTGTATCCACGCGAGACCTCAACAACGATGCAAACGGCTGGAAAACCAGATTTGGTTTGCAAAGGTAGATATTTGTAATCGTACATTTTTTTAATCTAGCAACATTTTTTATACCCTTGCAGAGTGTATTATAATTTTGGTCAAAAGTGTGCAACGCAGTGAAGGAGACATTTCCCACCCTATAAAGTGTATATATTCTTGATCAGGATCACCTCCTGAGTTGATATAAGCATGTCCGTCTATTCGTCTGTCTGTTTCTACGCAAACTAGTTGTCGGGTGCAGCAGCCACAGCATACTAAAATATCATCACTAAAATAATTATAGTTTGTCATTTCATATTTGTCATATTTATCGCTATTGTTGGTCGCATGCCGAATCTTCTCGGCCACTCGGCTTCAACGGGCTTTATCTTTAGAATTCAGCTAGCGAGCTTTCGCTCGGCCTATGTTCTAAGGCGGGGGCTCGCTTGCCCTTTATCTCACTGCATACGCATCATAAATTGGAGCTTTGTCTTACTCCAATTTCATATGCGAAATAAATAAACAATATTGATTACGTTCCGAAAATACATATTTCGTGTTGTTATTTAGAAAAAAGGTCATTGAAAAATCTCAATGACCAAACACTAGTCTCTCAGTTTTAAAGCTATCGACTTCAAACTTTGCCCTTCTTGCCTTTGCAGGCAGTATATAAGTCCGAACGGCCGGGATCGGCCGACGATATTCTATAGCTGCCTTATAACTAATTGATCGGAAATGGCGTAACTTTGTTATACCCTTGCAGAGGGTATTATAATTTTGGTCAAAAGTGTGCAACGCAGTGAAAGAGACATCTCCGACCCTATAAAGTATATATATTCTTGATCGGGATCACATCCTGAGTCGATATAAGCATGTCCGTCTGCCCGTCTGTCCGTCGGTTCGTCGGTCCGTCTGTCTGTCTGTTTGTACGCAAACTAGTCTCTCAGTTTTAAAGCTATCGACTTCAAACTTTGCACACATCCTTCTTTCCTTTGCGGGCAGTATATAAGTCGGAACGGCCGGGATCGGTCAACTATATCTTATAGCTGCCATATAACTGATTGATTGGAAATGCCATAACTTTGTTGTTTTTTAAGTTAAAAGGATGGGATCTATGCACTTTGAATAAATTATATTCGATATGCCAAATTTCATATGGATCAGCCAACTATATAAGATCCGATATATATTTAATAATAAAAGCTGCCACATATCTGCAAGGGTATATCAACTTCGCCTCCGCCCGAATTTAGCTTTCCCTCATGTTTATACCCTTGCAGAGGGTATTATAATTTTGGTCAAAAGTGTGCAACGCAGTGAAGGAGACATCTCCGACCCTATAAAGTATATATATTCTTGATCAGGATCACCTCCTGAGTCGATATAAGCATGTCCGTCTGTCCGTCGGTCCGTCGGTCCGTCTGTCTGTCTGTTTCTACGCAAACTAGTCTCTCAGTTTTAAAGCTATCGACTTCAAACTTTGCACACATCCTTCTTTCCTTTGCAGGCAGTATATAAGTCGGAACGGCCGGGATCGGTCAACTATATCCTATAGCTGCCATATAACTGATTGATCGGAAATGCCATAACTTTGTTGTTTTTAAAGTTAGAAGGATGGGACTTGCTGTGGACTCCTCTTTTAGCAGACTTATTTGATCTGCCAAATTTCATAAGGATCGGCCGACTATATCCTATAGCTGCCATATAACTGATTGATCGGAAATGCCATATCTCTGTTGTTTTTTAAGTTAGAAGACTGGGACTTTGTATGGATTCTACTTTCGGCAAACTAATTTGATCTGCCGAGTTTAATAAGGATCGGCCGACTATATAAGATCCGATATATATCTAATAATATAAGCTGCCACATATCTGCAAGGGTATATCAACTTCGGCTCCGCCCGAAGTTAGCTTTCCATTCTTGTTTTTTTTTTTAAGTTAGAAGGATTGGACATTCTACGGATTCTACTGTCGGCAAACTAATTCGATTTTCCAAATTTTATAAGGATCGGCCGACTATATTCTATAGCTATCATATAAATGATAGTTCGGAAATGCCATAACTTTGTTGTTGGGAACATTGGGAAATAAAAGACAAACACCGCGACCCGGAATTGCACTGTAACTATCCAAACAATAACATAGATCTCTTCTATATATGTTCAAAAGGAAAGTTATAAAGGAATGGAGATGCCCATGTGGATCCTCAATCAAGAGAAATCGTGGATTAAAAAGTAAACAGCTGAATCTATCGTCACGAGAGCACGTCAAGATTATTTTAATGTAAGTTAGTTCATACATTGATGAAATTAAGAATGTATCAGATGAAAGTTTGTATAAGAACCTTTAGAGGAAAGATAACCCTAAAAGTTTAGGGCTAAAACCAATTACGTAAATTTATATTAAAGAAAAACTATTTTATAGGAAAAGAAAAAAAAGTTTTTTAATGTAAAACGCTGAAAAATAATTTCTTTATAAGCTCTGAGCATTAATTGCCCTAGTAACTTAAAAAAAAAAAGAAAAACAAAAGATCCATTGGTGATTACGCACAAAAGACTTAGTAGATAAGATAGGAAACATTGGACGTCTTTCTCTTTTATAAAGACGAAAGCGAAACTATAAGCTGAAAAGGATGTAGAGAAAAAAATTATAAACATACTCCAGGATAACTTGTCTAGTTTGGTAAAAAAATCAATAATCCAAACAATGATGTTTCTCCTTACTCGTACCAATTAATTATAAGGGAACTATCACTCAACATAAGCGAGATAAATTACCAGAGTGCTAAAATTTGAGACTTTTCGGGGAGAAGACCAAATACTCGTTCTGGAAGAAAAAATATTTTATGGACATCGCTAGATTGGCATATAGCTCGTTTATAGATTGGGAGGTTATATCAAAATGTTTAACAGCACATTTTGCTGAAAGGCAAGATCTGAAGACATTAGAATATCACTTTTATGGACTTAACCACGGCAGAAACTCGATAGTCGAATTTTAAAAGGCTGCATATCAAAAATTTCTTTAATTTTAAGCCAAATTGCGTATCTCGAAATATTTCAGTAAACTATGCAGGCGTTAACAGCACTATATAAAGAAAAATAACTAGATACATTCGTAAGAGGCGTGAACGACAGCCTTCCCAAATTTTTGTTTTAAAAAGCCCCACGACCTCGGCCATGCACCACATCTTTGAAGCTTAAAAGAAAACCAGAACATTAGGAATGGCAATACTCCAATACTCCTTGAAGAAATAATTTAGTACCTACTATGTACTAAATTTTAAGCTAGGTACCACACTACCTCAAGTCGCACCCCGATCGACCAAACAAAGTTTTAAACGAAATTTTCACTATCATTCAAACCAAGTATAGAAACTCTCAGTGCTACCAATGTTATTTGATACACCCAATAAATATATTTAGACGACATTTTACGGGCACACATAGGAAGTATTTGGTATACGTAAGTTGACGACTTCATCGTATGCAGAAAAACTGAAAATGACTTGCCAAAAACCTCCAATATGAGGAAAAAATAGACTAGTGCGAATTTCCAAAAAATAAGTAAGCGTTTACACCAATGTCAAAAATATGAAAACAGTTAAGAACTTCCCGGTACCAAAAACCCTATAGGACCTTCGAACAATTTCAGGAATAAGAAACTATTATAAAGATTAAGGAATTACTAAGGATTCCGCATATTCCATCCTCCTAGGGGGAGAATAGGAACGCGTATCTAAATAAAATTAAAGATGAATAGCCATTAACCTTGAAAAATAAGCAGTAGGTGCACTTAGGTGCAGTACAAAGTGCGATACAAAGTAAGTATGACTTCCTGAATCTAGCGCCCCTAGGGACGCCATCTATATGTCCACTGATGCATAAGAATCTAAAAAAATTATATATTTTTATACCCTTGCAGAGGGTATTATAATTTTGGTCAAAAGTGTGCAACGCAGTGAAGGAGACATCTCCGACCCTATAAAGTGTATATATTCTTGATCAGGATCACCTCCTGAGTCGATATAAGCATGTCCGTCTGTCCGTCGGTCCGTCTGTCTGTCTGTTTCTACGCAAACTAGTCTCTCAGTTTTAAAGCTATCGACTTCAAACTTTGCACACATCCTTCTTTCCTTTGCAGGCAGTATATAAGTCGGAACGGCCGGGATCGGTCAACTATATCCTATAGCTGCCATATAACTGATTGATCGGAAATGCCATAACTTCGTTGTTTTTTAAGTTAGAAGGATGGGACTTTGTATGGATTCTACTTTCGGCAAACTAATTTGATCTGCCGAGTTTTATAAGGATCGGCCGACTATATAAGATCCGATATATATCTAATTATATAAGCTGCCACATATCTGCAAGGGTATATCAACTTCGGCTCCGCCCGAAGTTAGCTTTCCATTCTTGTTTTATTGATATTTTCATGATCGATTTAATTGAAGAAAGAAAAGTTATTGCGTTTCAAGTGTCAGTATATTTGTGGTAACAGTGGGAAAATCTGACCAAAGAAAGATTTACGGGCAACATAGGAACCTCTTTTTAAAAAAGCTTTTACCGAAACGATTCAATTAATAAAACAAGAAAGGAATGCTAACTTCGGGCGAAGCCGAAGTTGATATACCCTTGCAGCTAAGTGGCAGCTTATATTATTAGATATATATCAGATCTTATATAGTCAGCCGATCCTTATGAAATTTGGCAGATCTGATAAGTTTGCCCAAAATAGAATCCACAGACCCATCCTTTTAACTTAAAAACAACAAAGTATGGCATTTCCGATCAATCAGTTATATGGCAGCTATAAAATATAGTTGACCGATCCCGGCCGTTCCGACTTATATACTGCCTGCAAAGGATAGAAGGATGTGTGTAAAGTTTGAAGTCGATAGCTTTAAAACTGAGAGACTAGTACGGTACAGACGTACCGACGGACCGACGGACAGACGGACATGCTTATATCGACTCAGGAGGTGATCCTTATCAAGAATATGTATACCTTATAGGGTCGGAGATGTCTCCTTCAATTCGTTGCACACTTTTGAACAAAATTATAATACCCTATGCAAGGGTATAACAAGCTTATGGTGACAATTGCCTATCCCGTAGGAGAGTGCACGAGTGGTTTTTAAGCACGTTTTAAAAGTGACTGTAAGGACATAAATGACGATCAATATGTGGCCAATAGAAATTCGTGATCACCAAAAATTCCATCAAAACTGTACGAGAATTCACAAAAAATCTGTCGAAATCAAAACAACTGACCTATCGCACTTCGCTCGAACAGTTTGGCCTACGAAAGGTATGTGCACGGTATGCTCCGCACAAATTTACTAACGAAAAAAAATCGTTCAGAATCCAACATTCGAAGGACATCATTAAATCACATTCTAACCATTAAACACTCCCCGTATTCAACTGATATGGCACCGTGCGACTTCTTCCTTTACGGAAAAATGAATTTGCCTATGAAAGAAAAAGCGTAGAAGCCGTTCAAAGGGCTTGCACCAGCATACTAACGGTCATACCAGCCAACGAGCTAAAACAATCGTAAATTCAAATACATTATTCAAACAGAAGGAGACTTTTTTGAAGACGGAAGCAAACGATCAACCCTTTAAACGAATTCTTGGTCTATCACATAAAGGAACGAATTTTATCCTGTACAGCACGACACCCACTGCAACAATAATGAAGACCAACTCGGCGGGAAGTGTCCCCACGACAGCATTTCCCTTTCGGTTGTTTCTCCTGTTTTCGAGAGGGTGGGAAATATGAGTGTTATTGGTCTATGGTTCTGTTCTTAGACTTACGGCGAAATTTGATGAATCCTTTGAAGTTGAAATTGTTTTGTGAAGTCTGGGTACACTTATGTTAGTGTCCTAGAGGCAAGGGTGCTTTTAAGTTTTCACCTGCAAAGTAAACTAGAGTTAAAACTGCAGAATAAATTGTTTCTCGGTAAAATCGATTTATTTTATTCAAAATAGTCCTTCTGCATCAATACCCCTTTTTGCACAGTCGTATGCCAGTGCAAGCCTTATAAAAGGGCTCTTCGTCTTCGGCAAATGCATTTTTCCGAAAAGAAAGCTGTCGCACGGTGCCATATCAGGTGTGTTTTATGCGATTATTTTATTTCACAATTAATTCCGTAAATAAGGGTGAAAAAAAACCAGAGCAAGTCCTCACACGGCGACCCTTAGCCTTCAGTCCGCGTCGGCGAGAGGGCGGTTGGTGATCCTCTGCGACCAGGCCCTTTGCCCTTCTCTATGTTCTCCTGCTCCCACTGCCACTTCGACCGCTCATGCTAAACCATCGACCATCGCTGCTAAAACGTTTGCTTGACTAACGAGAAAAGCCGCCATTGCCGTAAGCACGTTAGACCATGCTGATCCGGGGTTCGCGGTGCTGGTGGGGCAATGAGCAATGACTCCCGGGCACCTGTTGACAGGCGGGCCCAGGAGTCAACGCACCACCTCGCCGTCGCTTGGATCCTGACTGAGGGCGCCCAGGGGCCTCGACTTCAACGAGGACATGAAAGTCGGAATGGTTTAACGTGAGCACCTGCCACGTTGGCTTAATCCCACGGCCCCCTTGCGCTTGGGATATGAAACAATGCGTCAATCAGCGCCCCTTTGGAATCATGTTCCGCAGGATACCGAATGGAAGTCAATCTGTTCAGGTCATGACTTAATCTTCGGTTAAGGATAGAGGCCTATCTAAACCTCTTCCGATCAGTGGGATCACGGCACCCGGTTGTATAACGCAACTCCACGTCGAGCCCAAAGACTCTACCCGCATTTGGGTAATAAACCACAAACACCACTTAGCGCCCTAAGGGGCCTCAACCATAGCCAGGACGGAACAAGTTCCGTGGGCGCTGGCTCTCGTGGTACCAGAAATTATCACAGCCTCCGGTCAGGCGCCGTGCCAGAAGGACACTACCGATTTTGACTCCAGAACAGTCACGGGTCGGTGGCCCCGGATAAAAAGTGCATAGCTGCTTGGAATAGATTATGAAGTGGCCGAGGCCAAATATTAACGTGTTCCAGTCTTATGCACCATGTTCATGGACATGGCTTTCTCACTGCTCGGAGGCGAAGACTATTCCTTCCCCTACCGCAAACCGCGGCAATCGCTGCTGTCCAATGACCAGACCGCTCGAAGGCTGCCAGCTATGTTCCCAACAACCCCTAAGGGCTTGTGACATGGCGGATATGAAAGCACCATTTCCGTATATCCTCATCACCCGTGGTACCAGAAAAGTCCACTGGTCAGGCTCGTGAAACTCAACGAAGCACTCCCAGTTTTTGCTACCATGAAGCTCGGGGACTGATTACCCCGGCGGCGGGCAAAAACCCGGCGAACCTTTCCATACGCCTATTCACTCGATCCTGATTCACAGACCATTCACCCCTAACACATCCCGGCATCTACAAATCAACGCATTCTTCGACCACTGAATACGGCTCTCGCAAACACATTCAACCTATCAACCCTATCGCTCGTGGAGAGCACTTGCCTAAAGTCAAAGTCCCCCCCAGCCTGAATCACACCCAAACCCCCAAGATCTCGAAGATCAAAAGACCACCATATATGTTGCGGACAGCTTTCCTGCTCAGGCCCCATTCACTTCTCAAAACTCGGCGCAATTTCCCAACCGTACTGACCAATCGGCCCTTCAGATGGGTAAGGTGTGGTTCGAAGCGTAACCAACGGTCACGCCCAGGTACTTCACCTGTTTCGTATATCTTATGCTGGAGCCGTCAAGCCTGATAGTCGGGGGCCAAATCCCACCCGGACCTTGATCGGACAAGCTGCCTTTCAGCAGCATTGACACGGTCTTGTCCATTGCCAAGCTGACACTCACACTGCTGGCCCACTGGCCAACAATGCGCAAGCACTCTGCGGCGCTTGCCTCAATCCTGGTACGCGATCGGCCCTCAACCATGATGAGCAAATCGTCCGCATACGCACAACCCTTGCATATCTGCTCTAGCTGCCACAACAGAGGGGGCGACGGCAACATGGGCGGCGATGGTAGCGGCAACGGCTCCTTGGGTCCAGGCCAGCACCATTCAGCCCTCCAGGGCACGAGTAGGTCAGCTCAGCGGCGACTTCCTCGGCGAGCTCCTTTGATCCGCAACGAGAACAGTCTGTCGCTCCTCTGCGGTCAAACCCACGCTGCCCACCTACTCCTAGATGCTTGGCAGAATTGATACCTGCCTCTCATAGTCCGCCCATGTGAGGAGCCTGCGTCGGTATGCACACCAATACGCATCCGCAGTTCGACTGCCTCGTCCTCGATTCGCTGCCGAAGTGCCGCAAAGTGGACGACTCGCTCCGTTATCACCGAATTTTTTACATTTCTTTATTAAGCGGAACATGTAAACAACACTCGCACTCGCACACACAATCGAACTTCGTTCGATTGGTACTTTAATAAAAGGCTTGATTTTGCGGTAGAGGTCTGCGAGAAGGTGAGCGGCACATAACTTTGATTTGCAATCAAAAACGCGACTTTAAAACCTTCTGCAGATTTGCAACGAATATAGACGCAGGCTCTCATAGATGCGTCGGAAAAGGCGTGAATTTGAATTGGTGACATCGGCTCACTCATCATAAATCGCGGAACTGAGATATCTTCTAACTGTGACAAGGCAAGCTGAATTGCCGGATTCAGTTTACTCGGGACCCGAAGCAGTTTTATAACTTTGTTAACTCAAAGCGCATATGCATATGCGTACACTTATCAGGCAGTGGCCAATCTCTTTGCACAGATTTTTCAAACAACGTATTTACCCAGAATCATTCCAGCTCAGCCTTAAACTTATAATATCCAGTCAGCCAACCTTATATCTTTCCCTTTTTTTAATAAAAGTAGTATGTTATCGGATCTTCTTAAGGTTAAGACCGTGTTGTCGCCAGGACCCGATGGAGTACCAGGTTGTGTCTTGAAGAACCCAACGTGTCTTCTTTAAAGATGTTACCTCGCGTTTAGTCCGCGTAACATCGGCTAACACCTTGGGTGGCCCAAGGAAGCCATCTTGGATCAGTACTTTTTACACTGTTTATTAACGACTTGCCACTTGCCTTAACTGATTCACTTGTACTTATGTGCGCTGTTGACGATAAGCTTTGTCTTCAGTATAGATTCACTAGTGCCCAATCTAGACTTCAGTCCGATTTGGATAAATTTCAAAATTGATGTTTAGTAAATAACCTAAACTATAATGGATTGAAATGTAATCTGGATCGAAATATCATTTTATCGATCTAGTCCTCACCAGGCTACGTACTTTCTCTATGGGTACGCCTTAGAACGATTTACTCAGTTTAGCTATCTGGGTGTCCTATTAGATTTGAACCTTAAATTTACCGACCATATATCAACCATGGTTAATAAAGTAATGAGTCTGCTTGGTTTTAATAAGAGATGGTGAAAAGAATTTAATGACCTGTATATAACAAAAACTTTATATACGTCATTGGTCCGTCCGATTGTTGATTATGGATCGTGTGTCGAGAGTCCTCAATATGGAGTACACCGTGATCACATAGAATCTGTACGAAAAAACATCCTGATATTCGCCCTTAGAGGACTAAACTTGTGTAACATGTAACGGTATGTGTCAATGAAAGGCCCCGTCTTCTCTGGGGAACGCTATAAAGTCCGGCTTTCGCTCGTCGGCATCGGGGGTGGTGGTCTTGTTTCGGACGGGTCAGAGAAGTTAAATTTTAAAATTCTAAAGTCGAGAATTGAGGATGCTTATTGAATCGGTAGAAATCTAGGGAAGCTTCAAATTTTATTGAAGAGATTAGAGAAGAATACAAGCGAGAAGGAGTAAACGAGATGGGACCACTTGTGTAGATGTGGGCGCGATTGAAACTCTATCTCGGAATTCTTATCGTATTCAATGCATGAACATTCTGCAAAGGGACACAAAAAAGGTTTACATATGTACATGGGTATTATGTTTTTTAGATACTTTATATTGTCATTTGATAATGGTAGATAGCGGACTGTGTATGTATATGTGTATTTTTTTTTTTGAATTTAAAAATATCTTTTTTTAATATTAGAATATTATTATTATAATTCTTCAATAACAATATGTACAAATATTTGTACTACTAAAATTCCGAGTAGTACAAATAAAACAAGAATGGAAAGCTAACTTCGGGCGGAGCCGAAGTTGATATACCCTTGCAGATATGAGGCAGCTTATATTATTAGATATATACCGGATCTTATATAGTCGGCCGATCCTTATAAAACTCGGCAGATCAAATTAGTTTGCCGAAAGTAGAATTCATACAAAGTCTCAGTCTTCTAACTTAAAAAACAACAGAGATATGGCATTTCCGATCAATCAGTTATATGGCAGCTATAGGATATAGTCAGCCGATCCTTATGAAATTTAGCAGATCGAATAAGTCTGCTAAAAGAGGAATCCACAGCAAGTCCCATCCTTCTAACTTAAAAAACAACAAAGTGATGGCATTTCCGATCAATCAGTTATATGGCAGCTATAGGATATAGTTGACCGATCCCGGCCGTTCCGACTTATATACTGCCTGCAAAGGAAAGAAGGATGTGTGCAAAGTTTGAAGTCGATAGCTGTAAAACTGAGAGACTAGTTTCGGTAGAAACAGACAGACAGACGGACATGCTTATATCGACTC
Source organism: Drosophila monieri (assembly GCA_035047585.1). Classification (NCBI taxonomy): domain Eukaryota; kingdom Metazoa; phylum Arthropoda; class Insecta; order Diptera; family Drosophilidae; genus Drosophila; species Drosophila monieri. The sequence goes on from JAWNPJ010000001.1 coordinate 18,369,012, forward strand.
AGGAGGTGATCCTGATCAAGAATATATATACTTTATAGGGTCGGAGATGTCTCCTTCACTGCGTTGCACACTTTTGACCAAAATTATAATACCCTCTGCTATGGTATAAAAATAGTAAATAAATAAAAACGTTATCTTAGTTGTATTCGGCTAAATTTCAAAGAACAGTGTTCACTGAGATTAGTTTATCTTATATATCTTTTTTCACCGAAACGAAAAAGGGAGGCTGTAAATTATTAAAGCACTACGATAAAAGGACAAAAATGCGTGCACTCGCTTTCACTTTATAAATTCGATTATATTCAATAACTAACTTAAGCCTAGCTTATCTATTGCGGCGAAGCGGGGCGAATTCACGAGAGAGCGCAAGTGTGCTTTTCTTGCGCTCCTGACTCCTGAAATTCAAACATCAAATTCTATATTAATTCTACATTTCTACCGCGATGAGCGGTACCCTTAGTCGCCTGTCAACAGGTGCCCGGGAGTCAACGCCTCGCCGTCGCTTGGGTCCTGACTGAGGGCGCCCAGGGGACTCGAGTTCAGGACGGCCTCGACTCCAACGAAGACGGTCTGCAGCTCCTCTGCGGTCAACTTCGCGCTGCCCACCGCTCGTAGGAGTAGGTGCTTTGCAAACTTTACACCTGCCTCCCATAGTCCGCCCATGTGCGGAGCCCGCGGCGGTATGAATGCAAATACGCATCCTTTTTTTGATGCGTATTGCCGTAGCTCGTCCGCTTCGTCTTCTATTTGGTGCCGCAGTGCTGCGAAGTGGCCACTCGCTTCTACGAAGTTCGTCGCGTTGTTGCAGTGCACGATTTGCCAATGCCAATAAAAAGGAATCAGTTGACAAATTGGAAACTACTTCTAAATGTACTGCTTTGGACGCAAAACAAACAAACAGGGAATTGTAGGACTTGTATGGTGGCCTACCACGAATTTTCAATGTCGTCTCAATAGGGCCACAGAAATCCACGCCACATATGGAGAATGGGCGGAGAGCACGGACTCGATCTAAGGGTAAATCTCCCATGATTTGAGTCATCAGATGAGGCTTGCATTTAAAACAGCGTATGCATGACCGTACTATCTGACTGCAGACTTCCTGTCCATTTAGGAAGTCTGCATTTAGACATTTACTATCCAAACGCGCTGTCACAAGAGACTCACCAGTGCTCGTGGACCCACATGAAAATTCGACTCGTGCAAGTATCGGACGTAGCTCTGAACAAATTGAGAGCGCTTCGTCAACAATACTGGAAACTTGGCATCGTACGAAATAGGAGCATAAGCTAGTCGCCCCCCGACCCGCAACAACGAAAAGGTAAGCCCAGCTTGAGAGGCTTCATGGACAAACGGATTTAGCTTCTGTAGGCTTGGGCAAACAACCAGATTTTTCCAAATATTTTTAATTTCCTCTTGATACTCGTGCTCTTGGACTATCTGGACAATTTTGTTAAAAGCTTCTTGATATTCGACAGGTGAAGGTACACTATCAGAAGGAACTACTAATTTTTTACACTTCTTTATAATGCGGACCATGTAAACGAACACTCGCAGAAGTTTTAAGTGAGAGGAAAATCCTTCTATCACTTCCAACAAATATGAGGTGGAGACCATTGCGGTCAGTCCGACCGCATTTTTCTTTGCTTCCATCTGCAAAATCTCTGGTGACGGATCAAACAGGGGACTCGTTGGCCACTTATCTTCCGGCTCCGTTAAAAACAATGGACCTGTGAACCAGATCGATTCTACCGTTTCCTTTACGTCTCCGCCTCTAGACACAATATCTGCCGGGTTCTGTTTAGTTGGTACATGCCGCCACGTGCTATCCTCTGACCACTCTTGAATCTCAACAACTCTATTTGATACGAACGTTGACAACGACGAATGATGGGAACGAATCCAATGAAGACAAACTTTTAAATCTGACCAGTATACACTTCGTTCGATCGGTGCTTTGATAAGAGGTTTTATTTTGCGGCAGAGGTCTGCAAGAAGGTGAGCGGCACATAACTCAAGACGAGGGAGCGTCTTTGTCTTGAGCGGCGCTAATTTAGACTTTGAGATTTTAATACCTTCTGCAGATTTGCAACGAATATAGACGCAGTCTCCATAGGCTCTCGATGCGTCAAAGAAGGCATGAATTTCAATTGGTGACATCGACTCACTCATCACAAATCTCGGTATTGAGATATCTTCTAGCTGTGACAAGGCAAGCTGAATTTTGTTCCACGCGGTTTCCAAATGCAGTGGAATCGACTCATCCCAATCTAGCTTATTAATCCAAAGTTCCTGCAACAGGATCTTTCCTTTAATAAGGATTGGGCTTAATAAGCCAAGGGGGTCGAAGAGCTTTGATGTCACCGACAGAATATTCCGCTTAGTCGCCCTTTGACCCATGACTGACATATCAATTTCGAATTTAAACACGTCATCTTAAGGAACCCGAACGATTCCTAGTGTTTTCGTCAGCTCTGAGTCGAAAGTGTTATTGACTTAACAGTATGCAGTATGCAGTGACTTAACAGGATGCAGTAACTTCAGGCGAGTTTGAAAACCACTTACTCAATTCAAACCCAGCGTTTTGAAGAACCTGAGTTACTTCAGACTTAATTGTCTTTAGCTCCTCCACGCAACCAGCACCCGTTAACATGTCGTCGACGTAAAAGTCAGACCCAATAACTTTAGCAGCTCGAGGAAATGTATTTTTCGCGGATTCAGTCAACCTCTTCAAACACCTTATGGCCAGGAATGGGGCTAGTGCAGTGCCATAAGTAACGGTGTTGAGTTTGCACAATTTCAAGGACTCAGATGGGTTTTTTCTCCACACTATCAACTGGTATCGTCGATCTGCTTCATTTACCATTACTTGACGATACATCTTTTTTATGTCGGCTACCAGAGCGAATTTGTTTAGCCGAAACCTGGGAAGTGTTGAGTAACTCATTTAAACACTTCTGTGTGGATGTCTTACAGGACGCATCAAAAACGACTCGTAGTTTGGTCGTTGTACTTTGAGGCCGTAAGACACACTGGTGGGGTATAACGTAGTGTGGAGAAGCAAAACATCACTGCTTGCAGGGGACATATGGCCTAGGGATTCGTATTCTTCCATAAATTCCAAATACATATTCTGTAAGTTCGGATCTCGAGATAATCTTCTCTCGAGCGACAAAAAACGGCGTTTGGCTATCTCGACTGAGTTCTTGATCAGGATCACCTCCTGAGTCGATATAAGAATGACCGTCGGTCCATCGGTCGGTCGATCCGTCGATCCGTCGGTCCGTCGATCCGTCTGTTTGTATTTTTCTATGCATACTAGTCTCTCAGTTTTAAAACTATCGACTTCAAACTTTGCACACATCCTTCTTTCCTTTGCAGGCAGTATATAAGTCGGAACGGCCGGGATCGGTCAACTATATCCTATAGCTGCCATATAACTGATTGATCGGAAATGCCATAACTTCGTTGTTTTTTAAGTTAGAAAACTGAGACTTTGTACGGATTCTACTTTCGGCAAACTAATTTGATCTGCCGAGTTTTATAAGGATCGGCCGACTATATCCTATAGCTGCCATATAACTGATTGATCGGAAATGCCATAACTTCGTTGTTTTTTAAGTTAGAAGGATGGGACTTGCTGTGGACTCCTCTTTTAGCAGACTTATTCGATCTGCCAAATTTCATAAGGATCAGCCGACTATATCCTATAGCTGCCATATAACTGATTGATCGGAAATGCCATATCTCTGTTGTTTTTTAAGTTAGAAGACTGGGACTTTGTATGGATTCTACTTTCGGCAAACCAATTTGATCTGCCGAGTTTTATAAGGATCGGCCGACTATATAAGATCCGATATATATCTAATAATATAAGCTGCCACATATCTGCAAGGGTATATCAACTTCGGCTCCGCCCGAAGTTAGCTTTCCATTCTTGTTTTTTTTATTATTTTTTTTTTTATCGTCATATGTAAAATGTCTCAGAAAAAATAGTTATTTTACTTATTTTCGTTATTACACTATGTTAAATGTAAACGGAAAACAAAATACATTTTTTTTTTTTTTTTTTTTTTTGATTGGTGGCCACCAGAGAATTTATGAATAAAATTTCTTTAATCTATCTTTATGAACTGTTTGATTTTTACTCTTTTCGTTTGAGATTGTTATGTTATCTCGTTCTCCTATATTTTCTACCTTATAGGGTCCTGTATACTTAAAGTCTAGTTTATGCCCTACTTCGTTTTTTAGTAAAACTTTATCTCCTACTTCTAATTTTAAATCATTTGATTTTTTATCGTAGGTTTCTTTTTTTTTTTGCTTGTTTATTTTGAAAATGCCGGAGCTCTTAGAGTACAATGATACAATATTGTATTTACGTAAATGTATTTAACAGATACACGGAAGCTATATCTCTGACCCCAAAAAGTATATATATTCTTGATCGGCATCAACAGCCGGGTCGTTATAGACATGTCCGTCTATATGTATGAACGCGTGGATCAGTCTCTAAGATTTAGATAAGATATCAGATAAGATATCAGATAAGACATAAAGCTAAAAGATTTTTTAGGAAGACTTGTATGAAAATTGCCACATCCCCCTTTCGTCACCAACAATAAATCCAAAATGAATAAATGCCGAATAAATTTAAAATGAATAACTATTCCAATGACTAATTTATAACTACAAAACAAAGTCCAGCCAAATCAGGCTCCTCTGATTTTTAAAAAAATTTTAGGCTTTCGTTCTGCTTCCCTAGTAGATCGTTTGAATTATTTATTCTAAGACAAAAAAAAAGTATCCCTTAGACATTTTTTTTGAAGATTCTATACTCTGAAAGTTAAATTAAATTTTGTATAGAAATATGAGTACCTGTTACTATATAGTCGGAAAACTGGATAGCCGTTCTTTCTTGTTTTTGAAATGCTTGTTTTTCGTTCACAAGTTATGTTGGATCGAGATGGTTGTGTTATCAATCGACGCATATTCAAGTAGAATGTGAATAAAGAAAAATATTTTATCTTAAATTTAGTGAATTAACATTTTGCTTAAGAAGTAAGCAACCTAAGTCTTGCGATGTAGAGTTTACGTCGGGAAGATGTCAAGATGGCAAGGGCAAGCCCACGCGTACTAGTGAAGCCGTACAATAATGCAGCGCCAAGGATCCTTATTGGACTTGATCATGCGCACCTAGGAATAAGCCTAGGCCGACCAGAAGCTTTGGTACAGGAGGACCATACACAGCAGCTACCAAACTAAAATGGGTAGAATATGGATCAGTGAGGCGAGTCCACTGATGGTGCGACCGTGCTTTCTAGCCGTTACCCAAGATGACGCTCTGGAGAAGATAGTCAGCGATTATTTCTAAATAGAAAGCTTCGGAGTGAAGCCAGCGCACCGGTCGCAGCCAGCGACGATGAATGGGCACTTGGCATCTTGAAGAGAACGACTAAACGGATAGGCCAACGATACCAGACTGGGTTATGGAAGGATGACGAGATTAGACTGCCAGACAGTTACAACATGGCACTACAGCGACTGGTCAACATCGAAAGGAGAATGAAACGCGACAAGAACTTCGCGTGGGCCTTCTATGTAATTACGGACGACTACGTCAAGAAGGGATACGCACGACGAGTAGGGCAGCAGGAGGTCACTTATGGTAACAGTGACAAGTTGTGGTACCGCACTTCGGGGTCGAGAAACAAGCCTGGGAAGATCCATTTAGTCTTCGATGCAGCAGCCAAAGTAAACCCTGAATTCGGCACTACTGAAAAGCCCTCAGAACTTCAAGTCATTCCCGGCTGTCCTCTTCCACTTTAGGGAAGGAGCCATGGGAGTCTATGCGGACATGATGGAGAGACTCCACCAGGTAATGAGACGAACGAAAGGATCCGGAGATCTACGAGATGATAATGATGAAGTTTGGACCAGCTTGTTCGCCATGCTCAGCGTAGCACGTGAAGACTGTAAATGCTACAAGGCACGTGCACCCTGATCACCGGGCGGTCCTGGCGGTCCATAAATGAGTACCGCGACGTGGACAATTATGTAGACAGCTTCGCAGACGAGCACGAAGCTATTGCCGTCTCAAAAGAAAAACGAGAAATACGTGCAAATGACGGGTTTTATCTGTGTCTCAACGAGATCGTCGGGTGGACCGAATCCGAGCAGAAAGAATTGGGCATGTATTGGCATCCGGCTACAAATGACTTCAGATTCAACGTCAGGTACCATCGGGATCCCTGCAGTATGATGACCGGGGAATGCATCCTTACCAAGAGGGAGTTCTTCAGCTTAGAGATGTCCACTTTTGATCCGATGGGGTTCTTGAGCTGCTACATGGTAACCGCAAAGCTACTTACGGCATTCGAGAGTTGTCGGCAAGACATGAGGTACGTGAGAGAGTTCCGATGCCCACGCTACTACTTTGGTACTAGACGAGTACGAGCACTACAGCTGCACGTTTTCGTGGATTCCAGGCAGTTGGCGTTCGCTGCGATGGCGTATTGGCGGGCCAGCGAATTTCGTATGTTCCAAAACGAAATGTGCTTCGATGAGGACTATGTCAGTCATAAGATTAGAACTACTGGCGGCTGGGCTAGGAGCATGATTGATGAATTTTGTGATATAGGAACATAGTGTGAAAATGAGAAGAGTCGAACTCCGGACGGATCCCAAAACAGTACTGCGCTGGATAAGCAGCACCGCCCGATGGTACCAACTGCCGAAAATGTGGCAGACGACGCAACCAGACCACAACGCCATGTGGACCTCTCTCAAGGGTCACGATGGCTACGCGGGCGTACGATTCTACAGAATCTAGAAGAGAATTGGCCAAAACGCTCCTCGAGTAGTAGTGGCCGCACGAGAGTCACCGACGAGGAAGATATGCCATGTGAGCTTGCGTTAGTAACTGCAAACGGATTTGTTATATCATTCCAGAGATTCTCGAACTACAACCAGCTGGTAAGAACCACGGCTTGTGTTCTTAGATTCGTCCGACGATGTCGCGGAAGTATAACGCCAGTATAGCGACAGTGAGAAGCATGGATTCACGGCAAACGAATGCGGTGAATGGAAAGATGCAACTACCACGAGAAGATGGGGCATCAGAACCAAGATGCGACCATATAGAGACCAAGAATTTGTTGATCGAGGTGGAGAACAGAGTCAATTCTCGCCCACTAACGCATCTGCCAGTCACAGTGGATCAGGAGGCTCCACTGACTCCTAACGACTTGCTGAAAGGAGTACCCAGGCTGTCGGATCTACCCGGAGTCAATTGACGGCCGTTGGAGAGGTGCACCACAAAGAAGCAGTGGCCAGGATGGCCAGAGTGAATAGAGCCACTTCTGGAAGCAATGGGTACACGTACCTGTCTACTCACTTACGAGAAATGTTGCGAAATTTTGTGTAGTCTCTCAGTTCTAAAGCTATCGACTTCAAACATAGCATACATCCTTCTTTCCTTTGCACGCAGCATATAAAGTGGTAGGGATTGGCCGACTCTATCCTATAGCTTCCATATAACTGAATGATAGGAAATGGCCCAAAGTTTGTATTTTTAAAGGTGATTGGGGCTTTTTCCAACTTTTTTTTTTAGAAAATTGTTGCAATAGAGAAATTCTCATAAGGATGTACCTATATTCAATCAAATAAATATATAATATTTAATATAAGCTGCTACTTTACTGGAAAAAAAAAGTGTTTTTAGCTTTATTTCGTATTGCAGACTAACTATTAAGGCCACATGCCCTATGGAACTAAAAAACTTTCCAATGGACAGACAGTCGTGCCCGCTCGTTATCGGAAGTTGTAAGTGTCTTTAGATAAATTTTAATATTAAATAACATTCTATTTTTTAGATGGATATACAAAAAAACAATTGGTTTATGAATGGCAAAATAATAATGATGCGGTAACATTTGTTCCTGGTATGACCCTTAATCAATTTGATCTTATTAACATGATGTATAGAAATTCAACATCTGCTCGACGTGAAGGTGACTTTTCGGTTTTACACGTTGCTTTTAATCTTAAACGTCATACTGGATATTTTCTTATTCAAGTAAGCTTATGTTCAATATATATTTAATAAATAAAACCAGTATTAGCTACTAGAAAAATTAAGGGGACCAATCGGCCAATATTTCTATACGCGATTCTCGTAGAGTACGTAAGGGTATATTCGTGTGAATGTATGCAACAAAGAGAAGGAATCATCACCGACCGTACACAGTGTATAAATTCTTGATCAGCATCAACAGCCAAGTCGATATAGACATGTCCGTCTGTATGTATGAACGCGTGGTTCTCAGAGACTATAAAAGATAGAGCTAGACGATTTTGCACGAAGACCCCTGTGAAAATTTTTGCCACATCCCCCTCTTGCAATCAAAAATAAATCTTGATGTAGCGTGAGGTCAGAAAAGTTTTTTTTTAAAAGTCGAGTCGATATAGCCATGTCCGTTTGTTCGTCTGTCCGTCTATCTGTATGAACGCGTGGATCTCAGAGACTTAAATAGATAGATCTATGAGATTATGCATGTAAACTTCTATAATATCCACGCATGTCGAGTGTGTTTCAAATGTCTGTAACGTTAACGTTCAAGAAATTATTATGAAAAAAATTTAAGGCCAAACTATTAGTATAGGTTGTTTATATCTGAAATACGAATTGCATCTTAAAGAATTGCGGATCTTAGAGACTATATGATATCGAGCTACATAAACATACAATTTATCACATTAATTCTAATTAATTATTTGCCTTATATGACCAATGTTGGAATCGAATTTTTGCAAAAAGCGAACGAGGCGGGAATGTTTATTTATTGATTGTAACAATTATCTGTTATTTTTAAAATTAATTACAATTAGGAATAAGACTAAAATTATTCATTACATCCAGGGATAATTCAGGGGGTAGTAAATGCTCGAAAAAGGTTATACTTTTTACAAATAACACGAAAAGGATCATGTTCCGCAAAATTCGATCTACAAATTGGTAACCAAAGGGATCGGAAGTACTTGGTTACCCTGTTTGGAACAGAAAATAATATTCTTTCCAGTAACAAATTCGAATCAACTTGATGAAGAATGATCCTATGAAGAATCATGACCCCAGCACAAGTACGACGAACTTGCAATGTAGGTAGAACAATTAATTTTAGCCGACATCGATATGGAGGAAGGCGACCATCTGAGTCCTAGTTTAAATTTTTTAATGCAAACAAAAGAATGCAAATAAAAGAAACTGCTTTTGCACAGATTCAATACTCATTTTATAAACCGTGTATTTCGGAACGCATGAACCAAACGCATGAACAAGGATATTTCAAGGATAGGTCGAACCAAAGAGACATACAAAGTGTTGAAGGGTGAATGGATCATCAAACTCTTTTTACCAGCGCTTGATAAAAGCAAGTACTCCTCTGGCTTTATTACTTATTACTGAATTATTTTCATTAAACAACAGCTTGTGGTCGAAAAGGATTCCAAGATCATTTATTAAGGAAACACGATCTAAAGTGAATTTCCCAAGTGAAATTATTAGAGCACCACAAGGCGACTTCACGATGGTCCAATTGCAGATGTCTATGAAGGAAGTGGTCAGAGAAAGAAAAACAGAGCTTGACATCATTAGCGTACATAAGTGTAGTAGCATAGCTTACGACACTAGGTAAGTCGTTAAGGAAAAGGATTAACAGAAGAGGTCCTAATTGACTGCCTTGCGGAACCTGCCTTGTGATGTGATTTTCTTGAACAAACCACGCGGCGTACGATTCGATAGATATGAAGTCATCCACTGTGTAATTTTTTTGTCATTCCATCGCTTGGGAAGGCATGACAGGTCCAAAAATAAATTGAATAGGGTAGTCAGAGGATAGCAAATAATATCAGAGCAGTATCTAAGAATACAGCTAGGTACGTTATCAGAACCAGCAGAAAATGAGAAATCCATGGTTGAGGGTATGGAGAATTAAGATCATATGAATCGGACGAATAGGATGATTGAAAATGAAGCAAAGAGATTAGCAATACCTTCTTCAGAAGAATTTTAAATATTTTTATAAGTTAGGGAAGGGGGAAAATGACTGGACTTACGTTTCATATTACTAAAAGAATAGAAGAAGCCCGGATCATTTCGGAAGTTTACCTTACAATTCGCGATATAACGTTTACACACGGGATCCAGGATATCAGGGGAAGGCTTAAATCACCCATAATTAGGATAATATTAAAGTCATTGAATAGCGATAAGACAAACTTAATAGCCTCAAGGTGGTGAAAATATACAGTAACATCAACCAATGGAGGTATATAGGAACAGTTCAGGAAAATAAGAGACGGACTAGCATAAATTTTCACAGCAATGAACTTCCAAACTGATTCGGAAAAGTGATTAATTCAGCTGAGTATTCATAACTTACAGCAATGAGGACATAGCCGGCGAAAGATGGTCGATCCATTCAAAACACAGTGAACTTAGGAACAAATATTTCATAATCGGAGACAGAGGAATTAAGCCATGTTTTGGTAAGCTCAATAGCATCACAATTAAAAGATGCACTCTTAGTAAAAAGTTGGCTAAATTTACCCAGAATACTACAAACGGTTTGGGAGCAGCAAGAAAATACATTATTGTTCAGTTTTTTGGAGCATAATCGGCATGGTTGGGATTTAGAGGGTGTTTGGGTAGAAATTCATGAATATTATTGTGCTCAGGCCAAGCTGTCGGATCAAGTGTTTTTTCAAGGTAGGATTTTGGTATTACTATTTTGAAAGAAGATATACTTTAAAATTAAACTTAAAAATGGCTAATTTATTGGGAGCCACCTTAAGGTGATGTAGGAAGTGACTCCTGACATTATCCACAGTGGCATCCAGCATAAGGCGGGATACAAATATGGCTTTACGGGGTGTAATAACTCTAAGCGTAAGCCCAGAAGATTTTAATTCAGGCGCCACACCAGTAAGATGCCTAGAAGACGGTACAACAGGAGAAGTCTGCAGGTTTTCCAACGATGGAAGTTTCAAGACGATAGGTGGACCAAGAATTATTAACGATTCGATCGTTAATTATTTTATTAACAGATTGTTATTAGGAATTTTTCTCCTTGGAGATTCGCTTAATAGCTTAAGACCAAGAAATTGTGTCTCAAGCGTAAGGAATTGCTCATTAAGTGCAGAAAAACGAAAACCATTTCTTGTCATGCTTCATGAAGCTCCGAATCTCTGTCTCAATCTCTCTACAAGCAATACATGACCATGTCAGGCCAATGTTCTTTGTGATAAGATCACTTATCCATTCATTATGACAACCACCAACACATTTAATATGTGAGCAGTTGTCGCAAAGCCAGCAGGACAGGTAAGAGTGACCGGTAATGGATCCTCCAAACTCGCATTTTTAGCAGTGCAAATTAGACTCATGACTGACGTAGATATAATCACTGTAGTGCGAGCGAGAAGAGTTTAATTAGAAGGACGTAACAAAAGAGATATGCGAGGTTGGATTCCGTGACGAATAACAGCTTCAGATTAACAACGATGTAACGGGTTAAGCGTCCAGAGAGTGTAACTCAGGAAGAAATATGTTTATTTATATTTTTTTTGAGGTACAGAGGACTGAGTTTGCCAGAAATCTTTCACCTCGAAACATCTATGTTAAAGCTGGACTGTCAGTTCGTAATCCAATCCGTGGAAAGAGCGTTGATAGAACTAGAAAATAGAAAAAGTGCAACAAAAAATGATGGCAAATGCTCGTTGGGTATTGGGAATCTGAGTATCCGCGAGCAAAATGGCCATCCTCTAGGATCTTATTGCACATCAATATTGCACCAGGCTCACAAGCCTGGAGGATTAAGCGTCGATTACTAAAAAGATTATGTAAAAGATAAAATGTCATTTCATAAATAGGGTCTGCAATCTCCAGCGGTCTCATAGTCTCCAAAGCTGATTCCCGTAGATAAGAAATGAGCCACCGTAGATTCTCCATATTGAACTTTCCAAGGGTTGGCGGAATGTTGTCCCTACGGTTATGTCTAAGTCTGAGACGTTCTTGCTCCTGTCAGCTAATGTTTAACTTAAATATTATAATCTAATAATAAACATAATCTAATTATTATTTTTCTGATCGAAATGAATCAGTAATTCTTTATATTTTTTCATTGTAAGGTGTTTATTTGTTATCTTTTTCTTCTTCTAATAACATAACCGGTCACAAAAAATTTACTCTTGTCAAATATATGTCTGTAAAAAATTTATCCACCTCAGTTATTAGTATCTTATTTTTTGTAAAAACTAGCATGTAAATTAATCTGAATCAATATATGAACATCTTTTGGAGCTTACTTGTCAGGACAGAAGGTTAATTTCAGTCTGAATTTTATTATCTATGTTTATTCTCGGCTTCTATTAACTGCAATTGTCCTAACTTTAGTTTTTCCCTGTCGTCGAAATGTGCGAATATTTAATTCAATTAATTTTTTTCACTTATTAACAATAGTTTTGTAAACTAATAATATCTTATATGTTAAGAGTTTAGGTAAATTTTTATAATATATAAGGAATTTAAGAATAGTTTGTATAAAGTTAACCTATAGTTATTAATAAGTTTTAAATATGTATTATATATATTACTCTCGTAGACGCAGCCACCACACTTAGACCGTACTCGGTCCCTTGGATTACGTAGGCCGAATCTAGTTCCCCTTGTTTGCAGAAAGGACTCGTGGTCCAGCCGTTCCCCACCCAGAGACTTTGGTAAATTTGTCTTTCCTATTTGAATCTATCTCCGACATTATTGAGATGTCGGTGAGGAACCTATCACATAGGTGTTTTAGTCGGAAAAACAACAGGGCTGGGCAGTGACTGAAAATGCTCAACGGTTTCTTCCTCTTCTTCGTCCCTGCAGCTTCGGCAGTAGTCGTTGTGGGGTGAATTCAATCGCCTAGCATGTGTTCCCAATAGCCAGTGCCCCCGTGATTACTCTTATAGCCGTGCCGATGTGGGTTCAGTCCATCCTAAGTAATTGGGATGTTCTTTTCATTTAGATTATGGGCCTGAGTTGTGAGCCAACTGGCAGCTAGGGACGGAGTCCCAGCCATTGGTTTTTTCTCTTATTGGTACACCGATACCCTCCAGTTCACCCTGGAGCGGTGTGGTGGTGCCTATGCGAGCCAATTCGTCTGCTATGCAGTTGCCCGTTATGTCCCTGTGTCCGTGGACCCAGATGAAGTTTATGTCATATTGGTTTGCCATCTCGTGGAGAGATGATCTGCAGTCTGAGACTGTTTTTAACCTGCTGGTGACCGAGGTGATCGATTTTATAGCCATTTGGCTGTCACTGTATATATTGACTTCTCTTTGTGTAAAGTTGTGTATGTTTAGGTATTTTAATGCTTCCCATCACCTCGGCCTGGAAGACGCTGCAGTGATTGGGTAGTCCTAAAAAGGCCCTGATGCCTAGTTGTTCGAAGTATATTCCTCCTCCTAATTTGTTGTATAGCTTGGAGCCATCGGTGTAGAAGCTTAGTGCGTTCTCTGGCCTGGGGTCTGGTCCCCCCATTCCTCTCTATTAGGAATGAGGGCCCGGAAGGGTGTTTGTGCAAACTCCGTGGGAGTGCAGTAGTCTGTACTGTTGGGGATAAGTGGGTCGATTAGTAGAATGGTGGCGTGGCCCGTATTAGAGGGACTCCATTGCTTGGTTTCCCTTAGCCGGATTGCCGATACTTTCTCTTGCTCCATTCCAGCTAGTCCTGGGTTAGGTATGCTAAGTATGGCATTTAGGGCTTCGTTCGGGGTAGATCGTAATGCTGATGCATAGTGCTGCTTCTCGCAGGATTTTTTTCAAGCTTCTTAAGGGTGCTTTTCTTTTTTTAAGGGCCGCCCGACTAGGGCGGTCTAGATCCAGCTTACAATATAGGGAGACATGCTCCACTTGAGTCCTATGGCTTTTTTGCAGGTAAAGAGGGCTACAGCGGCCTTTTTTGACCTTTTTTCTATGTTAGAGTTTCAGTTTAGCTTCCTATCCAATATTACCCCTAGGTAGATGGCACTGTTGCTGAACGAAGGCATATGGTTGTTTAGTCTTAGGGACGAGGGACGGGATTTTGTATTTCCTGCTGAAAAGAACCAGCTCAGTTTTCTGCGCATTTACATTCAGGACATTTTTGCTTGTCCATTCGAATAGGGTTTGCAATTTCGCGCTCATGAGATCATGAGCTCATGAGATTGCAGCCTCCCTCTTCCATCTTACATGGAATCGAGCTGACAGCTATGTTCCATAGGAGAAGGGGGAGGACTCCTCATTGTGATGTGCCTCTGCTAACCGAAGTCACTTTTTTGCATTTTACCAGCTGATCGATGAGCCTCACTAGGTGGTCATCTATCCAAAGTCAGTTGTCAGGGCGCTGATTATAATATTCGGGAGAACGTTATTAAACGCCCCTTCTATACCCAGAATGGCCACTAGGGCGAATTCCTTCTGAGAGAATGCTTTCTCTAATTTGGAAATGAACGCGTCGAGGGCAGTCTCGGTGGATTGACCCCTTTTGCAGGCATGTTGTGCGTTAGAGATTTGGGTGGGGCTAAGTGTGGATCTTAGGTGGAGGCCTATGATTCTTTCTAGCGTCTTTAGCAGGAATGATGATAGGCTGATTGGTTTAAAATCTTATGGGTCGTATGTGATGGCTTTCCCGCCTGAAGACGTTCTGCGATTGGAGCCACTGCTGTGGTAGTTTGCCTAATGTAAGTGATCTGTTAAAGATATTTGAGAGCCAGTTTGCGGCAATGTCTTTTGCTAATTGGATTTATGCAGATATTATATAGTCGGCCGATTTGTAAGGCTTGAAACTGTGAATTTCCCAGTGTAGGGTTTTCTTGTCAATACCCAGTTTGAAGTTTGTGGGAGGGACACTTGTATTGGGCGGAGCGTCCTCTTCTGGGGTGCAACCTGGAGATTCCTCGCTTGTACTGGTCCAAGTGCCATCTTCTTCTTTGAGATAGCCTAGAGTTTAGCTGATTGGGATGGGATTTTCCTAAGGCTCGCTTGGGTTGTGTTTTCAATGTCTGAGCAGAAAGCGTTCCATGAGGAGCGTTTTGCTATTCGGATATACATATACATTTATATACCGTTTTCATCAGGAGCACCTGAACGTTTTTCCCGGAACAAAATGGCGTTTTTATAGCCGGTACTCGTCGAGTACAAAGTTACATTGTATTCATATGAAACAGGGAAAAGGAATAATATTCGACTTCATAAAGTATTTACTTTCTTGATCAGGATCAATAGCTGAGCAGATATAGACCTGCCCGTCTCTCCGCCTGTCTGAATGAACGCAATAAGTTTTTGCATGTAGATATCCACAAAACCCACTGGCATATTTCTGGGGCACCACTATAGGAAATTATTTTTAATAAATTTTTAAGTCTAAATATTTTTATTCCTAATCTGTACCTGGAAAACTTTAGTCTATATAGAAAACTAATATGTATACCTTGTTGCTTTTTTTTATCTTAGAGACTACCTAGAAACTTTATATGAGATAGAGCTATCCAATCCGGCATTTCCGATCAATCAGTTATATAGCAGCCCGGCCGTTCCGACTTATATACTGCCTGCAAAGGAAAGAAGGATGTGTGCAAAGTTTGAAGTCGATAGCTTCAAAACTGAGAGACTAGTTTGCGTAGAAACAGACAGACAGACGGACAGACGGACAGACGGACATGCTTATATCGACTCAGGAGGTGATCCTGATCAAGAATATATGTACTTTATAAGGCTTTTTTAAATTAATTAAAATACCCTCTGCAAGGTATAAAAAGTATGCAACAACGAGAAAGGAAAGCAAACTTCCATCGGAGCCGAAGTAGATTTACCCTTGCTGCTATGTGGCAGCTAATATTATTATATATTTATCGAATCGTAAATAGTCGGCCGATCCTTAGAAGAATTTCACTATCAAATCAATTTTCTAAAAATGTTGGAAACTGCACTAATAAGAATAAGCTTTGGTTGGAAGACATTTTTAAGGTGGTGGGCAAACGTTCTGGCTCTGTCTGCATCGCTGCGCGCCCAGTCGCCTGTGGGATTTCTAATAGGCATCACAGTTTTTTTCGGTGAGCTCAGAGTTGGGTGAGCTCTCCAAAGTGAGTGTTTTATACAAGAATTGACAATGGCTTTATGTAGCGGCGGTGGATATATGCTTCTGCTTCCTCTAAAGCTTTAGTAAGGTGGCGTGAGGCATGTCTTAAGCTTTTCTTACTAGATTGCGATCTGTGGAGTTGCCACTCTCGACGTAAGCGTCGCTTTTTGAGGACGAGCTCTTCGATTTGTAGACTTGTCTTCTTTTGGTTGCATTGTATGTTTGTAATTTGGGGTGTTGAAGCTCGAGCTGCAGAGACGAGTACAGACTCCAGTGAATTAACAAAGCTGTCTACGTTGGCTTCATCGTTGAGGTGAGGACTTAGGTCGATGTGTGAGCTAATATACTTTCTGTACTTAACCCAGTTGGTTTTCTGTGAGGCAATTTTAATGATTGTTCCAATGTTCCTGGATGTCGGAGTAGAATAATCAGGAGAGGCGAGTGATCAGATGAAAGGCATTCGGCGCTTTCATCATTTCATTTATTGTGAAGCGAGGGGGGCAGTATAGGGCGGCTAGTGTAAGTTGGTTGCCAGTATTCAGTTGTATGTTTATAGATTTGGACTGTAGGTAGTTTTTTTCAAGGGTAGAACAAATATTTTTTGGTATACCCTTGTAAATACCCTTGTATATACCCGATAAATATATACATTTTTATCGACTATTTTTAATCGTTTTTCGCTTGTTTATTTCATTTTTCATATAATGGGTAATAATAAATATAAATTTATTCTACGACCCCGGATGATCTGAAGAAAATATTAAATGTTAGAGTGAAAAGCATTCACTGGTCAGAGAAACGCTAAGAAGCTCAGTTAGTTCCTTAGTAAAAAAAACCAGCTAGAGAGGAGGCTTCAGGTCTTAAATAAGACAATATTTAAAGCAAATGTGTTTCAATACAAGAAAGAGCAATTAGATGGGGAAGATGAGTTTGGAACCAAGTTGGAAGAATTGGCAATAACGTCCAAAGCCAGGGTGATGAAGTTGTTAAATGGCTTCAATGCATCCGAAGTCTCCCTTCCAGTTACTTCAATTACTTAAAAATTTCCCCCAAAATTATTCGGAACCCAAACATTTTTTAAGGCTCTTCGCGAAAAAGATGTCAACATTCCTGTTATCGGGAAATTTAATCATTTAATATCTTGCCTCTCTGATGAAGCCTTAGGTACTATCAAGGCATTCGAGGTCACCGAGAGTAATTGTGACAAAGCTATCGCTAGTTTAAAAAGAGTCTATGATAACAAATGTCTCATCTTTGCGAACCAAATAAGTAAATTTTTCCGCCTTCTGAAAATTTCCCAGCCGTCTGCGTCATCGTTGAGGGGTCTCATCGACACTGTGTCAACAATTTATGGATCATTATTGTCCATGGGAGATGATACTAAAATTGCAAACTTAATGATTATTCATTTCGTTTTGAGTAGAGTGGATCCAGTGACCAGGGAAAAATGAGAAGAGTCACTGGATTATGAGGAATTGCCGCTGTGGTCCGATTTAAAAAAAAATACTAAATCGTAGGTACTAGCACATGTCCGCTGAAGAGACTGAAAAACCAAAACAGGAGAAAACTGGGTTTCTTTCAGCAATCAACTTAATAGAAGTTCGTTGGCTTGCTCCTCTACCAACAACTAACAAACAAACAAACTTGCAGTTATTGTAACACGGAAGAGCACGGAAATGAGCCCACGTGCAGTCTGTACGCTTGCCTTTCTGTAATGCAAAGCTTCTAGTTTATAAGGCTAGCTTCGCTTTGCTTAAATTGTCTGCTAAAAAGGTCACACGGCTGCGAAGTCTATGTATAAAAAATGACAAATTTTTCAAGATGAAAATATTTTCTACGTACATGTTTTGAAGCGTCATCCCTAAAAAGGGTTCTGTAAGCGACGTCGATCGTAAGTGCTCTAAGAAAAAATGAGAGTATATACTGTCCTGCGCATTTCTTGACTCTGGGTCGCAAATTACATTTATTACCGAAGATCTTGATCAACGCTTACAGATTTTTTTGGAGGAATCGTGTATCAACTTACATGGAATTGGTTAAGCTAATTCTCAAGTCAAAAAAAAGATACATACGGTGGTAAAGTTAAGAATAATTAGTAGTGAGATTCCGTTCGACTTTTGGATTCTAAAAACAATTTCAGGCTATCACCCTGACTGGTAAGTTAACGTGAAAGATTGATAACTATTGGAATTAGAAGATCTATATTTTAACAAACGTCTCTAGCCTGAAGTGCCAAGAAAAATTACAAGAATCAAACGGCAACAATTTGAAAAAAAAATCTGATCGTTGAAAGAACTACCATTATTTAAAAGAGTTTGTCGCCTGAACACTACCAAAAAATACTAGAGTACTGCCTTCAGGTCGATTTGTAGTCAGACTGCCATATAACTGCCGGACACACGCATTTTGGGAAATTCCCTCGATATAACCAAACGGCTTTTTTTGGTCGTTCAAGAGAAGATTGTCTCGAGATCCGAACTTAAAGAATAAGAATTGAAAGTTGGAAGAATTGGCAATAACGTCCAAAGCCAGGGTGATGAAGTTGTTAAATGGCTTCAATGCATCCGAAGTCTCCCTTCCAGTTACTTCAATTACTTAAAAATTTCCCCCAAAATTATTCGGAACCCAAACATTTTTTAAGGCTCTTCGCGAAAAAGATGTCAACATTCCTGTTATCGGGAAATTTAATCATTTAATATCTTGCCTCTCTGATGAAGCCTTAGGTACTATCAAGGCATTCGAGGTCACCGAGAGTAATTGTGACAAAGCTATCGCTAGTTTAAAAAGAGTCTATGATAACAAATGTCTCATCTTTGCGAACCAAATAAGTAAATTTTTCCGCCTTCTGAAAATTTCCCAGCCGTCTGCGTCATCGTTGAGGGGTCTCATCGACACTGTGTCAACAATTTATGGATCATTATTGTCCATGGGAGATGATACTAAAATTGCAAACTTAATGATTATTCATTTCGTTTTGAGTAGAGTGGATCCAGTGACCAGGGAAAAATGAGAAGAGTCACTAGATTATGAGGAATTGCCGCTGTGGTCCGATTTAAAAAAAAATACTAAATCGTAGGTACTAGCACATGTCCGCTGAAGAGACTGAAAAACCAAAACAGGAGAAAACTGGGTTTCTTTCAGCAATCAACTTAATAGAAGTTCGTTGGCTTGCTCCTCTACCAACAACTAACAAACAAACAAACTTGCAGTTATTGTAACACGGAAGAGCACGGAAATGAGCCCACGTGCAGTCTGTACGCTTGCCTTTCTGTAATGCAAAGCTTCTAGTTTATAAGGCTAGCTTCGCTTTGCTTAAATTGTCTGCTAAAAAGGTCACACGGCTGCGAAGTCTATGTATAAAAATTGACAAATTTTTCAAGATGAAAATATTTTCTACGTACATGTTTTGAAGCGTCATCCCTAAAAAGGGTTCTGTAAGCGACGTCGATCGTAAGTGCTCTAAGAAAAAATGAGAGTATATACTGTCCTGCGCATTTCTTGACTCTGGGTCGCAAATTACATTTATTACCGAAGATCTTGATCAACGCTTACAGATTTTTTTGGAGGAATCGTGTATCAACTTACATGGAATTGGTTAAGCTAATTCTCAAGTCAAAAAAAAGATACATACGGTGGTAAAGTTAAGAATAATTAGTAGTGAGATTCCGTTCGACTTTTGGATTCTAAAAACAATTTCAGGCTATCACCCTGACTGGTAAGTTAACGTGAAAGATTGATAACTATTGGAATTAGAAGATCTATATTTTAACAAACGTCTCTAGCCTGAAGTGCCAAAAAATTACAAGAATCAAACGGCAACAATTTGAAAAAAAATCTGATCGTTGAAAGAACTACCATTATTTAAAAAGAGTTTGTCGCCTGAACACTACCAAAAAATACTAGAGTACTGCCTTCAGGTCGATTTGTAGTCAGACTGCCATATAACTGCCGGACACACGCATTTTGGGAAATTCCCTCGATATAACCAAACGGCTTTTTTTAGTCGTTCAAGAGAAGATTGTCTCGAGATCCGAACTTAAAGAAATTGTGTTTGAAATTTAGACATAGGCCATTAGGCACCCCGATAGCAATGATGTTTTTACTACTCCACACTTTGTAATATATCATTATGGTGTCTTACGGCCTCAAAGCATATCGAACAAATTTTGAGACGTTTTTGATGCGTCCTGTAATACATCAGAAAGTAATAACATAGGTGTACATAAAAAATATATATATCGCAAAGTGATGGTTAATAAAGCAATTGATAGGGTGGAAAAATTACCAATCAGAATCCTTGAAATTGTGAAAGCTCAATACTGTTGCATGTGACACTGCATCAGCTCTATTTCTGGCCATAAGGTGTTTAAAGTCGTGGTGTGAATACGTGAGATACTTACATTCCCTCGAGCTACTAGAGTTATTGGGTTTGACTTTAACTTCGACGATTTTCTAACTGGTGCTTGTTGCATTGAGGAGCTAAAGATAAAGTAACTCAGGTTCATCAAATCCCAGCTGTGTGTGATTAATTTATTAACAATGTGATATTAAAAATTAAAATGAGATTACTAAAAGCACGATATAAGCAAGATATATTCTTTATTAATCTAATATCATTATGTTTAGTCGTTATTCTAAATTATCTTTACATGCTTTTCTAATTATTAAAATTTTATTTTTTAATCTATAAATATAATCATGAACAATTTAAATGTCTCTATTTAAATGTAGATATCGGTAATATCGGAGCTATTCGGAGCCATTGGCTTATTGAGCTCAATAGGATAGGTTAAGCTTAGACGTCTGTCGTATTTTTCACCCGAAGAAATCTTACACACTTAGACCATGTTCGGTCCACTGTGTTACAGTATAGGCTTGGGTGAATTTCTGTGACCTGTGTGTTTTTCTGAAAGATTATAGGGACGGGCTGTAGCAAAAGAGATTTTCTACTGTTTCCTCTTCATTCTCGACCCTGCAGTTGTGGTAGTAGTCTTTGTGGGGTTAATTCATTTGCCGAGCATTTGTTCCCACTAGGCAGTTCCCCATGATGACTCTGATGTGGGTCCTATCCATACTTAATGACTGGGATGTTCTTTCCTTTGAGAGTTGGCGGGCCAACCGGCAATTTGAGGCGGAGTCCCAGCTGAGCTGGTTCTTTTTATTGAAAGCAACATTAAATTAAGGTTTGTGTGAGGTTATTGGTATACCAGTTCCCTACATTTTAGATTAGAGCGGCGTGGT
Organism: Drosophila monieri; assembly: GCA_035047585.1. Classification (NCBI taxonomy): domain Eukaryota; kingdom Metazoa; phylum Arthropoda; class Insecta; order Diptera; family Drosophilidae; genus Drosophila; species Drosophila monieri. Next base: position 18,390,410 of record JAWNPJ010000001.1, read on the forward strand.
AGTGACTATGCGAGCTAGTTCGTCTGCTTTGCAGTTGCCTGATATGTCCCTAGATCTGGGACCCAGTTGGGGCTGATTTCATATTGTTGGTTTGTTTTCTAATTTTTAACTTTCTTTTATAGAAACTTATTGCATTCTCCGGGCTATAGGTTTGGGGAGTTCCATTCCCGCCTTTCGGGAATGATGATGGTGCAGAAATAAGTTTTATATGTTCCCTAGAAGTACAGTGATAAGTGATAAATGTAATAAAAGATGTTGGCACAAGTCCCAACAATGTTCTTGTCTTGTTCACATCTTCATCAGCAGTGTGCTCGGAAGTTTTTTAATATTCGAGAGGGCTTTTGAGCTTTTATACCTAGATTGAGGTTGTAATCTCTTACTGTTAAATGTAGGAGAGAACGAGACCTTCGAATACATATCTTCCCCATCGCTTAAATTAAGACTCTCCTAAGTTTTACAATTCGTTTTATATATATAAGTGTTTGGAATTCAATTATGGTAGATTATGGTACATTTGAAGTCTGATATTTCTTCTTTATTTTTATGTTGAAGCTATGTAAATTTTTTAAATGAAATCTTTTATATTTCGGTTCATGTTTGTGTCTTAGAGACTTATAGCTATTTATATATCCATCATTTCTAGTTTCTTCAAACTTTTCTCTTGTTTTATTGAAAGATGTAATTTAGTGTTCCTTATATTTTAGAATGAATATTTAGAATAATTTTTTTGTCACAATTTGCATATTCAATATTCATTAGCGTATTTTGTATTGTTGGGTGATAGCTGTTATTATAATATTCGGTAGTTTTACTAACTTTATCTTTGTTTGATAGATCTTTGTTTTCAAGGTATCTATTTCTAATCTTTTCCGTTAGAGTGCTATGGAATCTTTTAACGTCTGCATTGCCAGTGTGACTATTCGGTTTCAAAAAATAAACTTCTATATTCTCATTTCTTAAATATTCTTTTTCTAGCGCATTTTTTCGATTATAGTTTGATTATTGCGATCCTCAAGATAGAAGGCAGTGGAAAATTATGAAAATCGGTCAAAAAAAGTTAGAAAATTATATTTTGAATATGTATAGATTGTATAGATATAGGTGAAGACACTATATATAGCCGAAGAATTAACAATTTTCTGTGTGCGTTCAATCTTAATGAGTGATAAACAAACAAAAGGTATTGTCTTCATTAGAGGGATTTTATCCAAACATTTGCAAAAAGTAGTTTGGTTTGGGAGAAATTTGCGTAAATGCAAAACCCTTTTGATTCACTCAATTGGACATAGCGGGTACATTGGTGTCAACAGACGAAATAATTTCTTTATATACACAGATTCTGCTCCAAAATATGTGTCGATTGGTTTTTCAACCATCCTGATTTGACATTTCTTTGAAAAGGTATTCCTGAAAAACGATTTTTAAAGAAATTCCCATATACAAAAATTTTAAGTTTTTAAAAATTTTTTTTTCAAAATTAAATTTTTACTCCGAAAAAAGTACCGTCCGCGTTTGCTTTAATTTGTCTTTTAAAATTTTGAAAAAATTTAGTATCTACTAAAATATAAGCAACGTTTGTTCAACTATTTTTATACCCTTGTAGAGGGTATTATAATTTTGGTCAAAAGTGTGCAACGCAGTGAAGGAGACATCTCCGACCCTATGAAGTATATATATTCTTGATCAGGATCACCTCCTGAGTCGATATAAGCATGTCCGTCTGTCCGTCTGTCTGTCTGTTTCTACGCAAACTAGTCTCTCAGTTTTAAAGCTATCGACTTCAAACTTTGCACACATCCTTCTTTCCTTTGCAGGCAGTATATAAGTCGGAACGGCCGGGATCGGTCAACTATATCCTATAGCTGCCATATAACTGATTGATCGGAAATGCCATAACTTTGTTGTTTTTTAAGTTAGAAGGATGGGACTTGCTGTGGACTCCTCTTTTAGCAGACTTATTTGATCTGCCAAATTTCATAAGGATCGGCCGACCATATCCTATAGCTGCCATATAACTGATTGATCGGAAATGCCATAACTTTGTTGTTTTTTAAGTAAGAAGGATGGGACTTGCTGTGGACTCCTCTTTTAGCAGACTTATTCGATCTGCCAAATTTCATAAGGATCGGCCGACCATATCCTATAGCTGCCATATAACTGATTGATCGGAAATGCCATAACTTTGTTGTTTTTTAAGTAAGAAGGATGGGACTTGCTGTGGACTCCTCTTTTAGCAGACTTATTCGATCTGCCAAATTTCATAAGGATCGGCCGACTATATCCTATAGCTGTCATATAACTGATTGATCGGAAATGCCATATCTCTGTTGTTTTTTAAGTTAGAAGACTGGGACTTTGTATGGATTCTACTTTCGGCAAACTAATTTGATCTGCCGAGTTTTATAAGATTTAAAGAATCTTAAATTTAAAAAACGCGTAAATTTACAACCAATGCAACTACCTTCACATGCCATATTTTGTTAGAATGGTTTTTCAAATATATTTTACACTTGCTTTAAGATCAAGTGTCTAAATTGTAAGAAAAAACAAGAATGGAAAGCTAACTTCGGGCGGAGCCGAAGTTGATATACCCTTGCAGATATGTGGCAGCTTATATTATTAGATATATATCGGATCTTATATAGTCGGCCGATCCTTATTAAACTCGGCAGATCAAATTAATTTGCCGAAAGTAGAATCCATACAAAGTCCCAGTCTTCTAACTTAAAAAACAACAGAGATATGGCATTTCCGATCAATCAGTTATGTGGCAGCTATAGGATATAGTCGGCCGATCCTTATGAAATTTGGCAGATCGAATAAGTCTGCTAAAAGAGGAGTCCACAGCAAGTCCCATCCTTCTAACTTTAAAAACAACAAAGTTATGGCATTTCCGATCAATCAGTTATATGGCAGCTATAGGATATAGTCGGCCGATCCTTATAAAACTCGGCAGATCAAATTAGTTTACCGAAAGTAGAATCCGTACAAAGTCTCAGTTTTCTAACTTAAAAAACAACGAAGTTATGGCATTTCCGATCAATCAGTTATATGGCAGCTATAGGATATAGTTGACCGATCCCAGCCGTTCCGACTTATATACTGCCAGCAAAGGAAAGAAGGATGTGTGCAAAGTTTGAAGTCGATAGCTTCAAAACTGAGAGACTAGTTTGCGTAGAAACAGACAGACAGACGGACAGTCGGACATGCTTATATCGACTCAGGAGGTGATCCTGATCAAGAATATATATACTTTATAGGGTCGGAGATGTCTCCTTCACTGCGTTGCACACTTTTGACCAAAATTATAATACCCTCTGCAAGGGTATAAAAATACCATGAAAAGAAATTTTTTTTTAATTTTAATTTTTTTTTGGGGTTTAGAGGGCTTTTGAGCTTTTATATCTAAATCGAAGTTTTAATCTCTTACTGTTAAATGTAGGCAAAGCGCTGGCTTCGGCTTTTTGGGCGGTAGCCGGGAGTGGATCCATAGGGTCCTTGCTACTCGCTCGCAGTTATCATTCGATTATTTAAAAGAAAATTCGCGTGCGCGGTATAGTACGTACAGAAGAGATGGAGAAATAAGAGAAGGTATTTGCAATGATTACGATAGAATAAGTTAATGAAGCCGTAGTCGCTGAACTGGTGGAATTTTTACAGCTGACGTAAAGCTGGGAAAATGTTTTGCCACAACCGTTGCCCACCCTACTATAATCACCGGTTCCGCATTGATTAATATTTCATTTTAAACGTTATAAAATTTATTCATAGTAGTTTAGATGAATTGGGTCAATTTTTTTATTTATTTATGTTTATAAAATGTAAGTGATTCTTGATGAAAGTGCTTTTGGAGGGTAAAATTACAACAACCTTGGGGTTGAGAGTTGAGCCGCACAAAAAGGGGAGAAAAAATTATAAAATTGAGAGTTCTGTAAGGATTAAACAGAAAGCAACGAGTGTTGCTGTTGCCTTTAACTAAATAACTACTTGTATGTCCTCGCGGGTTGGGTGAGCAGCGACCGCTGTCCCACAAGGACACCACCACCTGCGAGCGCTGTCCAGAAATCCATAGTGCCCTCAGCGCAATGGAATTTTGACAATGCAAAGCATTTTTTTATTTTAGATGTAATGTGCTTCCAATTAAATGATATTCTGCATTGCGCCTCGCGCACTTTTCAGCCTTGAGATGAGTGCTAATCACTCAAAGCTTGAACGTTGGAGCAGCGTTGGGGGCTAATTGTCAAGAGGAAAAATCGAGGCTCACAATTTGGCAGGAGTCGCCCAGTGTTCCGCTGGAGCCGGTTGAGGTGGCGTTGCGCTTTAGCGTCGGTCCTTTATCGTAGCGAATGGTCATGGAGTTTTAGTTTCCTGGGATGAGCACGTAGCCTAGAGATTCGTAAAGCTTGATCAGCTTATCCTTGCAGTCCAACGACATTTTGTAGCAGCCAAATTCTTCGGCCAGCAGGGAGACTGTCACCACGATCAGCTTGCCAACTTGTTTGCCGCGGTAGGTATCGTTGACCACTACATCCTCCAGGCGACCACGCACAGCACAATTATGAATAAACTTGCGTTCAATCACCAAGGAGGCAGCTCCGATAATCTCATTCTTCCGCGTGTCCTCAATGACGGTTACAAAGTAATCCCCACTGGGCTTCATCTGCGAAACGCGGGTCAGTTTCCCACATGCGTGAGTTGGGAGAGTAGTTGCAGGAATCTACGGTCGTAGTCCGTATCCTTCAGAGGCCTCACCTTTATCCATGGCTCTCCGGGATTGGCTGCCGAAATGAAGGGCTTGAACTTGGCTGGGCTGCGATGAAAGTCAAGCTTTATCAGCAGGCTGGGATCATACAGTTACATCTCCTCCATGATTTTATCAAATGCTAGATAGCAGTAATGAAGCACCTGTGAACACTATCTTTCTAATTTGCCGCAAAAATAACGCCGAAGCTTAGGCGGAGTTTTCCGGCAGCTTTTATCACCAAAGTTTCGTAGTCGAAAACGCAAGCCGAGCTTTTCACGCAAACCCCAGAAAGCTGAGTGCTAATTGGCAGTCGTGGAGAGGCGAAATGAACTCTTGAAAGGAAAATAAAAATGCAGTTTCAACGCTGAAATGACCCTGAAGGTGGTGGCGAATGAATGTGATAATAATATAATATAATATGAGAATAATTCATAAGGCAGTGGGGGTTCTCTGCAATATTTCTTCTATATATTATATTTGCACATTTTACTCATTACTTCTAATTTCATTTTTAATGGCAAATGATTTAAATTAAAATGTAATCTATAATCAATTTTGGAATAAAATAATTTGGATTAATATATTTTCGAATTTTTTGATCTTGGTCTTGATCTTGATCCAATTTTGGAATAATATATATTGCACCACACATTCAGCTGATCCATCATCGACGAATTGCAGAAATTTATGCGGTTCCTCTGGTGTTACCACCATTGAACCATGCAAATGATATATTTATACCCTTGCAGAGGGTATTATAATTTTGGTCAAAAGTGTGCAACGCAGTGAAGGAGACATCTCCGACCCTATAAAGTATATATATTCTTGATCAGGATCACCTCCTGAGTCGATATAAGCATGTCCGTCTGTCCGTCTGTCTGTCTGTTTCTACGCAAACTAGTCTCTCAGTTTTGAAGCTATCGACTTCAAACTTTGCACACATCCTTCTTTCCTTTGCAGGCAGTATATAAGTCGGAACGGCCGGGATCGGTCAACTATATCCTATAGCTGCCATATAACTGATTGATCGGAAATGCCATAACTTTGTTGTTTTTAAATTTAGAAGGATGGGACTTGCTGTGGACTCCTCTTTAGCAGACTTATTTGATCTGCCAAGTTTTATAAGGATCGGCCGACTATATCCTATAGCTGCCATATAACTGATTGATCGGAAATGCCATATCTCTGTTGTTTTTTAAGTTAGAAGACTGGGACTTTGTATGGATTCTACTTTCGGCAAACTAATTTGATCTGCCGAGTTTAATAAGGATCGGCCGACTATATAAGATCCGATATATATCTAATAATATAAGCTGCCACATATCTGCAAGGGTATATCAACTTCGGCTCCGCCCGAAGTTAGCTTTCCATTCTTGTTTTCCTTGTATCTGTAATTGCAAACAATCATTTATTGAAGAATACGGTGTTACTTCTTATCGTGTGATGGTGTAGTGTGTGGTGTATATGTACTTGTTATGTGTTAACACATAATTAACACACTAACACATAATTGCAATTGCAATTCATTGTGTTGGTGTAAGTGATTGGTTATGTGTGTTGTATCTTTTACTTTTCGTGTCGGTATGAAGCCGCCTTATTGAATGAGATTAGCTAGAAAAGAAGTCATGCGAAAGCAGTTTTTGTATTCAAGGATGTGTCAAGAAAAAAAAATGGCTGAAATTTACTGGCCTGCATGTCTTGTGCGGCAGCCGATGTTCGCATGTCGTAGGCATTTTGGACTATGGACAGAGTGGTGAATTTAACCTCAAATGCACGATCCACATACTTTACAAAGTTCGACTTACCACCTGCAAATGCCTGCTGTTAAAATTGAAAATAAATTTTCACAATAGACGTGGTTGATTTGATGGTTTCCAATTGAAAGGTTAGGAAATGAATAACTTATTTTTTATAATCTTTTTTTCACAAATTTCACAGTGAACCCAATACCGGTTTGTCACATGAAATTAACTGAGCAGAGAGCAATGAGGAGGTGTCCAACAATGTATCACGCACCGGCGCCTACTATTTATCAGGGTTGGCGCTGTATGTAAAAAAAGATTTTCCCGCTTTTCGGTAGAAATTTTATTCTAGGTTTGATTTGTTTAAAAATTTAATTATTACAATGGTGGGTCTCACCGGAGTTGATTCCTCCGCCAGATCCTCGCTGTTCCTTCGGTTCTTTGATGCCGTCATTGCCGTCGATCTCGTATGGCTGCGGCTCCGCTCCGACTCCTGCCCTTTCGTTGTGGCCGACACCTAATCCGTGTTGGTCGCCTATTGGCATACCTCCCAGGCATAGGCCGGTCAGGGTACGCTTTCTTGGAGCCTGGCAGCCTGATCATGGCACGAAGGGCGTTCTAAGCCCTCAAGACACACCCCCGTTGTTCGCTATGACGGTTGCGTTCGCTACTTGTCGCCAAACACCGCCATGCATATGATCTGCAGGATTTATGGCCAACCAGAGGTTGGGTTTCGCGCTTCCTTCACTGATGGTGATCGCTGTGCGTACGCCCCAGCGAGTCTGGATCAGGAGACTCCTGACTTGACCGGGGTGTTCCTGAGTTGTTTCTATTTGAGCTTGAGTTCCCGAGCTGGTTACCCCTCGCTTTACAGGATCACACCTGGTCGTCGCGGGTAGGAATCTATAAGGCGTACGCCAGACCGTTCCGTCTGAATTGCACCAGGTTTCCAGTCGTGTCCGGGAAATGAACCAACCCGACTCGATTTACCCTGGGCTTCAGATACGCCGAGAATCACGGATCCTTTCACACTCGCCCCTTGTTCTATACTCGTATGTTCTATCGTCACACAGGGAGTCCTTGGGCCACGGATCACAGATCCTTCCGCACTCGATCTAATTCTCGCATTTGAGACTATCGGACTTACCCACGTGCGGTTCTTCAGCCTGTTACTCCTAATTCCTCCAAGGAAACCTTGCTGCTTGAGTGTCGGACTCTCCAAAGAGTCTTCCAACTCCACACTTCCAGCATCCCTAGAAGACTGGGTGCCAATTTGCTCCAGTGATCTCGCTTTCCGCTGTTAATCCTTTTTTCCAGAAAGTACGCTACGCTCCCATTGGCGGGTTCCCTTTCTTAGCCCCTCAATTTGACCCTCCAGGGTCCTAGACCCTCATTTTCGCTACGCGTCGCACCGGATCCCTTACAGGGATCCCCCCTCCTTGACCATCCTGACAGCATTTCTCCTCATCTGTACTTTCTAAACATAGCCATTGTTTTTTTTTAAAGTTAGAAGGCTGGAATTTTCTATTGATTCTTGTTTCGCCAAACTAAATTGATGAACCAAGTTTCATAAGGATCGGCCGACTAAATCCTATAGCTTTCATATAACTGATTGATCGGAAATGCCATAACCTTGTTGTTTTTATACCCTTGCAGAGGGTATTATAATTTTGGTCAAAAGTGTGCAACGCAGTAAAGGAGACATCTCCGACCCTATAAAGTATATATATTCTTGATCAGGATCACCTCCTGAGTCGATATAAGCATGTCCGTCTGTCTGTCTGTTTCTACGCAAACTAGTCTCTCAGTTTTAAAGCTATCGACTTCAAACTTTGCACACATCCTTCTTTCCTTTGCAGGCAGTATATAAGTCGGAACGGCCGGGATCGGTCAACTATATCCTATAGCTGCCATATAACTGATTGATCGGAAATGCCATATCTCTGTTGTTTTTTAAGTTAGAAGACTGGGACTTGCTGTGGATTAAATATCATGCGGGGGATGCTTCCAGCGGGTGGGATGCCTGTTTCTTTAAAGCATCCAGATAAGTGTGTATCCAGCATCATACCATAGATAGAGATTCCTCACATTTACTAGTCTTCTGTCTTAAGATAGCCTAGGGTTGTGGCTATGATATGATTTATATTAGCCTTTTCTAAGCTGTGTATTCTATGTCCGAGCAGAAAGAGTCCAGATCATCGCACGGGGTATAAGGTAAGTCACACAAGCTCAACGTAACGAGTTTGGCGCCGTCGTAGACCTCCCCAAGTTCTCATACTGTCAACTTGTAGAGCTCTACCGACCTCTCATTGTCACATGCCATAACCTTGACGCTGCCCTGGAATCACCTCACGTCTTCACAGACAGGTGTCGGGCCCGGTTTCCTAGCGAGGACTACAAAACACTTAGTGGCTAGGGCGACTACCACCCACCTCCACTTCAGTGCCATCGAGTGTCACCTTAGTTCGACCTTAGGTCAGGCTAGCTGACCTGGATTGACCCCAAATACTTATCAAAGGAAAAATCCTATTGCAGGAGCTGTGGTTCAACAAGCTAGGCACCAGACGATTTCATTGCATTTGGAAACAGCGTGAAACAAAATACGATTGCTTAACGCAACTGCAAGGTTTTAAGGTTACCTTGTCGGCTGCAAAGCTTAAAGTAGCACAGCTCAAGAAAGAGACGCTCTCCCGCATGGTCGATACTGCTAATCTGACGGGTCTGACAAAATTCATATCTTGTTCATTTTTTTTGGCATTTTTTGAGCAAGTCCTCTGTCAATAGTCCTATATTCACATTTTTAAATATTTTATTATCGATATACAAGCTATGGTAATGAAGCAAACTTTTGATATTTTCTGACCACATATAACTTCGCCTTATATTGTTTTTGATTGCTCTGTGAAAATTACAATTATGTACATTTCTTTTAGTAGTAGATGTAGTAGATAGTTCAGTAAGAGTAGTGGCAATAACCAACTATACGCTTTACCGGAATATAAATTTTGTTATCTTTATCAAAATGATTGACATAATATCGTCAATGTCAAAATCAACGACACTCTACTCAACGTTTCAAACGTTACGTACATCCGCAGTATATAGGTCGGAACGGCCAGGATCGGTTGACAAATATCACTCTCTTCCTTCACTTCATAGCGAACGGTCGTGATTATTTTTTGCGCTTGCGATAAATTTTATTCTTGTCAAACGCGGGTTTGAAACCTTAATTTAAACACTTGTTTTTTAATACTAATATTGTGTCTTAATATTAAAGTTATACCCGTATATCGCTACGCGCTTGTGCAGGGTCATATTTGGGTGAGCATTTAATAAAATTATATCGCAATCCAAATATAGCTCTGCTTCTTTTTCATTCTCTGCCTTTTGAATTTTTGCTGTTAATTCTACTTATCTTTTGCTCGCATTTCTTTACACTTGCACTCTCCCGTAGCTCTCTCTTTACTAACTCCCTCCTCTACCTACCTTTTATTAACCTTAGTTGGTACAGTGGTTGAAGGCTAATTTGTTTAAAATAAAAAAAAATAATAGAAATTTTAAAAAAATTATAAATTCATTTTTGCTAATTTGTAATATTTTTAAAATGGAATACAATGTTGTCTGCTCATTAAAATCGTGCAATAAGCCTATATCTTCGTCCCAGGCCAGCGATTTAATACCTACTAAAATTCTTTTAAGGCTCTGCCAACTTTATTTGATCCGAAATATATCTTATAATATAAACTGCTACTTAACTGCAAGGGTATATCAACTTTGGCTCCTCCCGAAGTTAGCTTACCTTTCTTGTTTTTAAATAAAAATAGCATTCGGAAATGTCCTCATATCAAATACAAAATTAAAGAAAATATTTAAAAATGTAAAACATGTATATTTTGGATGTAATAAACTATTTCTCGACAGATTGGCAGAATCGACCACTGTGCCCCGTCTTGAGTTATGTGCTGCTCACCTTCACGCAGATCTCTGCCACATGATCAAGCCTCTTATAAAAGTACCGATCGAACGAAATGCATTCGGTCGAGTTACTCTTAACCATTGAGAATTCATTTCCACCCATCGTCATTATAACCATTCGTACTAAATAGAGTTGTGCTAAATGTACTACCCAGACAGATCGAGCAGATATAGTTCCAAGAGGTGGAGACGTGAAGGAGACTGTGTGATCGATCTGCTTAACAGGTTCTTCATTTCCAGGAATGGAAAGATAAGTGCCCAACGAGCCCTTGATCTGTCACCAAAGCATCTAAAGATGGAAGCGAAATAAAATGCGGTTGGATTAATCGCAATAGACTCATATAGGCGGTCGTGCCTCACAGTTATCAAGGGTTGTTTCGACTAATTGTGGAAACCAAACAATGAACCGTTGCTTCTCCTAGCGGAGTCCCAAATTGCTAAGAGCCTAATTTGCCGTAAACGCCGAGGATTTTAATTCTTCGCTACTCCGAAAAGCCCACAAAAGGGTAAAAAGGGTGGGGGAAGGGTGGGCGTGTTAATACATCCTGAGATGATGCACCTATCCCCGGAATTGGCGAATGTGTGTGGAATAAAAACATTCAAAACAAGTAAAAAATTTAAATTAATTTCGTTCACCCATTGAATACAACGATACTTTTAAGAAAATTGTCGAGATAGCTTAAGGACACGAGTATCAGGAAGAAATTGAAAATGTCCGAAATGCTTTGTTATTGGCTTCGAATGCAAGCCTCGTCTGGTAACTCAAATTATGGGACACTTACCCTTAGATCAAATCGGCGCTCTCAGCACATTTTCAATATGTTGGTTTTTGTGGCCCTATTGATACGACATTGAAAATTCGTGGAAATACACCCTATAAATATCATATGGCTTTGTTTGTTTGTATTGCGTCCAAGGCAGCTCATTTGAATAGCAGAAGTAGTTTCCCGCCTTTTAACTGATTCCTTTTTATTGGCTTTTAAAAGGTTCGTTGGGCATCGAGGACGTCCCTTTGGAGCCCATGGGGGCTCCCTCAACAATGCCCGAGCCACATGAGCAGGATTCCATCCCGTCGGACTTTGAACTCCCATCCGAGGAGAGCGCGGTCGAAGAGGGCTTGGAGTCATCGATGGAGCCCAGCCAACCACTATAAACAAGTCATAATATGGGCGAGCTAGATAAATTACCAGACATAGTTCGGACGCTTAGGGACTTTTCCGGAAACAAGACCGGATACTCGTCTTGGAAGAGAAGCAAATAAAGGGTTATCAAAATGTATGACAGTAAAAAATGGTCCTCAAAATATTACGGCATAATATTAGCCATTATGAACAAAATCGCCGGAATAGCAGACGCTGTTCTAGAATTCTATAGCGCATTTTTTGGCCTTAACAGCACTGTATAGAGAGAAAGCACTGGATACATTTGTAAGATGCCTGAACGGAAGTCTCCCCCAACTATTGGCTATTAAAGAACCTCACGACTTAAGTATGCTAAGAATACACACTAGGAACACTAGGAATGGTCAAACCCCAAGAACCGTATACTCTGGAAGAAATTATGCCTCAAGCGCTTCCCCGAACGACCAAACACAATTTTCAACACAATCTGTACTACTATCCACACCAAGTACAGAAACCCGCAATTCCACAAAGGACATTCGAAACAACATTAACCCGACCCAACCCACCCAACCAAACCCATACAAAGCAATCAGGTTCCTTCAACCCCAACCCACATTACAGACCCCAACCAAAGTCAACACCCATGGACGTAGATTAATCTATTCGCTCACGTTACGTTAACATATGTATAGACCGCATGATAAAAATTTCGTAGGGAAGTTGGCAACGCAAACGTTCAGAACACTAATAAAATGCAACACCAGTTCAATATAAAATCAGAGGTGGATGAAGAACAAGAATATATTCAGACAGCGAATCAGAATGGAAAAAATTAGCTAGAGGAAGAAGCTTCATGGCAAGCGGAAACCGAGCAACAAGAATCCATTGATATGTCAGAATTATATTTCTTAGAATAAACCGTTCCTCCTTACCCGATTTCAAGGTAACTATGGGGAACGGCAAAGCTCTGAAATTTTTAATCGACTTGGGCTCAAATCAAAATTACATTTAAGCAAAAATAGTACCAAACCCAAAACACAATAGTAACAATTTTACAGTAAAGGAGTTAAACTTCCCAACATATCGGACACCCCACTAAAATTCGTTCTAATAGACTTCGCAATAATAGACGTTAAAAATGATGTTCTGATATTGGAAAAAATAGAAAAATTAAAATTCACCAAGTAGCAGCTCAAGCCGTAATCAAAATAAACTAAACTAACTTACACAACCAGAGTTGTAGGAGAATTTAGAACTTCCTCGGACACCACAGTTTACGGAAAAAACTATATATATAAAACTATATTCGCAGTGAATATAGGGAAATATGAATTTACCAGATTACCATTCGGATTAAAAAATTCACCAGCCATGTTCCAAAGAGCATTATATGACATTTTACGGGAGCACATAGGAAAAATCTGATATGTGTACGTCAACGACATCATCGTTTTCAGCAAAACAACGTTTTCATGCCGAAAACCTTAACAAAGTGCTTCTAACCCTACAAAAAGCCAATATGAGGATTCAAATTGACAAATGCCACCTTTTCAAGAAAGAGGTCGACTTTCTGCGGAATACGACCTCAGAGGATGGAGTTAAAACCAACATCGAAAAAATCAAGGCAATTAAAAACTTCCAAACCAAATACACTAAAAGAACATCGATCATTTTTAGGAATGACAAGTGATTAAGAGAGATTTATTAAGGATTACGCGAAGATAGCCAAACCTCTAACTGTCCTCCTAAGAGGAGAAGAAGGACGTGTATCCAAATACAAGTCAAGCAGAATAGCCTTAACTTAGACAAAGAAGCAGCGGATGCATTCGAAAAAGTTAAAAAAACGCTTATCTCTAGAGATGTAACATTAGCGTACCCAGACTTAACGAACGAATTCCAACTTACTACAGACGCATCAAATTTTGGCATTGGTGGCGTCTTAGAACAGAATCACAGACCTATAGAATTCATATCTCGTACCCTCTCAAAAACGTAAGAAAACTACGCAACGAACGAAAGGGAAATGTTAGCTATCGTATGGGCCCTCCAAAGCTTAAGAAATTATCTGTACGGATATTCGAAAGTGACATTTTATATAAACCACCGACCCCTGACCTTTTCAAATAGTGCAAATATTCACAATGCCAAGCTTAAACGCTGGAAAGATATTATCGGCGAATATAGCCCTCAGATTAAATCAAAGTCCGGTGTAGCTAATGTGGTAGCAGACGCCCTATCCAGAGCTCGACCACAATTTAATTCAATCCAGCCGTTGGAGCCGTTAACAACGACCCCAATGATGATCCTGCCCTTCGTTATTTCAGCGAAGGATCCGTTCGCCGATTGTGTCTGCACCTTTTTTTTCTTCGCTAGGGGCGCTCCACCATCGGTCGACCTCTGCCTCTTCGTACTTTGTGCGATCTCTTTGGCAGAGGCACCTACTCCTGTGGGCTTCTTGGGATCCAGTCTAATACCCACCTTTGCTGGCTGGGAGTCAGGCAGGATTTCTCTCGCCCACTTGATAATCTCAACCTGATCGGGGTTGGATTCCGCCGATGGGCCCGCCCTCATCAAAATGAAGGCCGCTCTCCTATCCTTATAGATGCCCTTCCGCACTGCACCCGGACATGCATCCCTCGGCATATCCTGTTCCACCTTGGATTGGGGTAATTTGAAGAAAGGGAGTGTTCTCTCCCCGCCCGACTACTATTCGCCATCGCTCTCGGCAGAGACATGACCTTACCGGGACCTGTTACCAGCAGCCCTCACGTGAAGAGTATAGTCGCACTACCAGTGGTGTACACAGCTACAGCACATGAAGACTCATGCGTAGGTCCCCTTGTAGTACCCGTTGGCTGACGACATAATTCGACACTTAAATAAATGAAACATAAAAAGATAAATTTATTTTTTTTTTTAAAAGAAAAGCAATTTAATCTTTTTAACTTATATTATAGGTATATATATTATATATAGTATATATAATATACCTACATTCCACAACTCAGGGCTGCAATCCTCATATCAGTAAGGTGCGAAAACTGCAAAAGTTGCGATCTTCGGGATTCCGCTATGGAGGCAAATTGTTCCTTGGAAATTTCCGAGGAGAATTATGATGTCGCTCTGTATCTTTTGGAGACACGATTTAATAACCGTCGGTTAATATTTCAGGCTCATGTGGACGAGATTTTGGACCTCAATTTATTAGAAGGTGGCTAAGTGGCAGCGCTTCAAGGGCGGTCAGATAAATTCAATGTCCATATGCGCCTTGATAAATTTGGGGACGACAGTTCAGATCGCCGACTGCATCATTGTCCAGGTGCTCCTTCAAAGGTTGGACCCAGCTACTCAGGCCAAGTGGGAGGAATGCCTCGAACTCGGACCTCATCCTTACTTAGAGTCGATCACGGAATTTTTGGAGCAGCGATGCAGGACTCTGTATGCTATGGATATGGACATGGCCGCTTACGCGCCGGAAACTCAGGTGGGACGACGTAGAGTCGCAAATAACAGTAGATCGTCCTTTATCATCACTAATTCACATTCCACTCCCTGTATATTATGTGGTGGGTGGTCCCATGTAGTGTCTGCATGCCCCATATTTCTGTTAAGGCCCCCTGAGATGGGGCCTTGGCGAGGCTAGATGACTCGGTCTTTGCGGGAAATGTCTCCAAACTGACCATCACCTGCGTGAGTGCCTCGCTGCTAATTGTCGCAGTTGTGGGAGGAAGCATCACAGTCTGCTGTTTTTTTTGGAATTGCAGACATCTACGTCAGCCACAACCGAGTGCGCCGAGCCAATAGGCGCTTAACCATCCACTGTTAATGCACTAGTTGTCCTAGGTTGCAGCAGTGAGATTACTGGCTTACTGGCTACAGCGAACACTCTCGTTCGAAGTCGTGCTGAGATTTTTGTTCCTTGCCGAGCTCTATTGGATTCAGGATCGCAGGTGTACGTGATTACTTCCCGTTTGGCTAGTCAGCTGCAGATTCGTAGACGCATATTTTACATGACAGTGTCTGGAATTGGCGACACTGGCTTCGCGACAAACGGATTCTCTGTTGATGTGCTCCTACTGTCCTGCGCTCCTGCTCTGAATATTCGGCTCAGGCCTCCAGCCTATTTTTAGCTTGGATGTCTTCAGTTGGAATATTCCGACCAACTTCACCTCGGATGATCCAAAGATTCCTCCGTACGCAACGTATCTATTTACTTATTGGAGCCAGTTTATTCTATGAGCTGCTGTGTGATGGGAAAATCCAGCTCTCAGCTGGCCTACCATTGCTACAGAAAACTCTACATGGATGGGTTATGTGTGGGGCGGTTCACATCTGGAGAGAAGGACGTTCGTGGCTACAGCCCGCAATGACGTTGTGAAGAGCCCAAGCCAGCTGGATGAGCGTTTGGAGTGTCGGCTCCGAAAATTTTGGGAAATCGAAGACTGCACCGAGCCCATTGTGAAGTGGACGAAGGAGGAGTTGGATTGCGAGTCGCATTTCATGCAACATTCTTCTTGACTGGAGTCAGACGCCTACTCTGTGAGGCTTCCGTTGAAAGCCCGCTCTGAGTTACTAGGTGAATCCTACTCGCAAGCTGTGCGGCGATTTCTCTCCCTCGCCGCTTTGCCGTCAGCCTCAATTGAAGGATCAGTATGCTGCGTTCATAAAAGAGTATTTTGAATTGGGGCTTATGTCTCTAGTCCTGGCTGATGCACGACTTGCCTACCGCATCAGTGCCGGATCTAGATTTACTGGCGTCAGGGGCAAAGCGAATTGGGCGCTAGGAGGGCGAAAATTGCCCTCCTCCTTCTCTGTTACATGAACGCGGTAATTTATTTTTCCAACATAAATACTTTCGACAACTTTTTGGTGCGTTGTTTTTTTCCGGCAATTTTTTTAACTGAGCGCCACTTGGTTTTCTTCGTCTCATGTTGGAGTTTTCCTTGCTTATAAATAAATATAAATCACGAATATGTAGAAATTTTTTATTTTAGATATATTGATATTTTTAAAAAATTCAACTCACATGAAGAAAATTCAAGTAAAAATACACTGATTATTGTAAAGAAATCAATGTCTGAATATTATATACTCTATCATGTTTTCATGTTTTCAAGAAAAAAAGGAAACATGGGTAATATTCGATGAATAACGTAAAAGGCACCAGTACCCCGATGAAACACTGTACAAGAAAATTACTACCTTGATCGAAATGGATGTGTTCTTAGATTTTTGGCCACTCACATATATACACATATATGGCGCAGATATGCCCTACGCGCTTATAACCTAATAACTCGCAATTTCTTAAAGAAAGACATTTCTGGAAATTACTCTTAGACGTTTCGAGGGCGCCGTTTCCTTGTGATCACTTATGTATCTACTAACGCTCAGCATTTGTATTAGGGCGTGTGTTGACATGCGTAGCGCCTCGGGAAAATATGAATTCTCGAAACATACAGGGTTAGCCGAGCTCGATTTAGCGCCCCTCGGGACTTGGCACCGGGGAGCTTTCACCTTTCGCCCCTCCTAGATCCCCCTCTGTACCGCATCACTGTGTTTTGAAAGAGGACAGATCAACAACCAAGCTCAGGTTTGTTTTTGATGGATCTGCTGCCACCACCTTTGGGCATTCGTTGAATGATGGGATGATGTCTAGTTTAGTTATCCAACCAAAGCTACTGCACATTCTTCTAAAGTTCTTCTAAATTTGTAAAATGTACCGATACGTCAGAGTTTTCCTGAGGACAGCTATCTGCTGTGCATTCGTTGCCGGAATTCTATCCAAAATGAGTTGCGGATTTTCAAACTGGATACTGTTACTTATGGGACAAAACAGGACTCATTTTTATCAGTTTGAGAAACGCATCAGTTGGCAAAGGATAAGAAGTCTATGTTTCCAAAGAGTGGTCCATTTCTTAGAACTATGAACTATTCTGAAGTGCTGTCTGACGTGCCGGAAGAAGATCGGGAGTCATTTCTAAGGTTTGATGTTGGCAGCAATTTTACGAAGACTCTGGGCCTCGCTTGTGATCCTGCTACTGATCGCTTCCTTTTTTCATTTTAAGGGCTTCAGTCCATCTCAAAGCCTACATCATCCATTCCTCAATCGCCCGTCTGTATGATCCAATACGACTTATTGAACCTGTCGTTACGAAGGCAAAGGTCTTTCTTCAGAAGCTTTGCTGCGAGAAGTTGTCTTGGGATGAAAGTCTTCCTCAAGTTCTTTACTTCGATTGGAAGATGATTTGTTGAAGCTTCACCAAGGCGCAGCGTGCTGAATTCCCTAGATGGTCATTATCATCACAGTCTGAAGTGGAAATTCATGGATTTTGTGACGCCAGCATCGAGGCGTATGGCGGTGCTTGTATTTATGTCGTATCCAACGATACAAGGTCAGAGAGTCATCTACTCTGCTCAAAGTCCCGAGTCGCACCTCTAAAAACGGGAAGAAGTTCAGCTTAAGGTTTACGATGGGAAGTACGTTGCAGGTTCGACTCTGCTGTGGCGCTGTCCTGGATTCGAGAGGAGCCCACTCGTTTTAATGTTTTCGTCGCCAATCAGGTTTCAACAATCCAGGAGTGGATCAGAACGATGTAGCTATAGCGATATGTTCCTACGTCCCTGAACCCGGCAGACATCATGTCGCGTGGTGCTCTTTCCAAGGAGTTAATTGATGATAGCCTGTGGTCACTTCTTCTTGGACCTCAAGATCATTGGCCACCAGCGGTTCCATCTGAAAGACCTACTCTGGAGCTGAGGGCAATGATTCTCCTAATACCTTATCCGTACGTTGACGTGACAGCTGGTTCCAAGTACGTTAATTCATGTCCAGCACTGCAACGGGTTTTCTTTTATGTGCACAAGTTCTCACAGTTCTCAACTATAAGGGTACCTCTGCTAACGACATCAAGACTGGAACCCACCTACTATTGCGACTAGTGCAGCTTGTGCATTTTTGAGATGACATTAAGGCGCTTCGGAATGTAAGGGAGATCTCGTCAGCCAGCATACTTGCATCATACTCTCGTTTTTTGGACAAGCTTGGCGGTTAAAAAATTCGAAGTTGGATATTGATAGTCGTCATCCAATTATATTGCCTAGAAGCCATCCAGTCACACTGGCTATTGTTGATTTCCAAGAGCGGAGTCTATACATCTCGTGCTCTGTTAGCTATTATTCGATCCCAATTCTGGCCAATTGTGGGGGGAAAACGGTGACGACGGCATTGTACAAATGTATCTGCTGCTTCCGCTCTAAATCTCGGATTTCTGGACCACATAATCAAAGTAAAGAGTCAGCGATTGCCAGGTCTTTGGAGGTACTGGTGTAATGTTAAATGTTACATGAGTGTTTTTTTTTTTTGTTTGATACCAAAGCCATTCTAGATGCATGGCTTTAAAACAGTTTATATGCCCTCGACGAAAGTCGCAGCACATTTGGTCTGACACTTTGGTCTGAGCTGCTCCAACTTTTCATAAGCGATGAGCATCAACGAACGCTGCTGGGATTTTGCGGGATTGAGTCCATCGAGGGGCATTTTATTCCTCCTCAATCTTCGCATTTTGGTGGACCCTGCGAAGCGGCTGTCAAAACTGCAAAGCATCATTTTTACTGGGCTGCTGGATCCTCAGTTCTTGGATTTGAGAAGCTGGTGCTGTCAAAAACTGAAGATCCAGCAGACCTGGATGACCTAACGCCATCCCATTTTTTAACTGGTGGTCCGTCTGTCAGTTTTTTCGAGCCTGAAGCAGATTTTCAACCGTATGGACAGCTGGCAGCGTGGGTCTATTCTGTAGCAGTCTTTCTGGGCCCGATGGAAGAAGGAGTATATAAGCCATCTTCAGCAGCGATCTAAATGGCGAGCGTCCGGCCCTACCTTGGCGATTAACGAATTCTCCCCCGATGAAGAATTCCGTTGGCAAGAATTCAGGATCTAGTCCCTGGTCGAAATGGAGTGCCTCGAGTTGCGGTGATTAGAACCGCATCTAGAACTACCAGTGGTTAAGCTTTGCCTATTGCCCCTTAAGGTTGAAGTTAAAGGACAGGCCTCCCCTGGGGGGAAAATGTCGGGTCAGGCAGCAGGCTCTCCATAGATTCACTAAATAGATTCATAACGTGCTTTATCTTTAGCGTAAGGCTAGCGAGCTTTCGCTCAGCCTAAATTCTAAGGCGGGCTTTTTCTATCTCGCCTATTATCTCATTGCATACGCATCATAAATTGGATCTATTTGTCCCGCTCCTTTTTATATGCACGCAAAATAAACAATATTATAACTGGTCATTGAGATTTTTTAATGACCTTTTTTCCAAATAATAATTCGAAATTATTTATTTTCAGAACGTTATAATATTGTTTATTTATGTCCGCATATGCAATGGAGTGAGGCAAAAGCTCCGATTTATGATGCGTATGCACTTTGAAATAAAGGGCAAGAGTGCGCCCGCCGTAAAACATAGACCGAGCGAAAGCTCGCTAGCTTAATGATATATATAAAGCCCGTTGAAGCCGAGCGACCGAGAAGAGTCGGCTTGCGAAAACCAATAGCGATAAGATAAATAAACATATGACAAGCTACAAATATTATATTTTAGTGATCTAATCTATGCCGTGGCTGCTGCCTGAAATAACTTTGTACGTATTATAATACATTATATTTTATTACATTATTATCATATTTTATTATTATATTATATTTACCACTAATAGGTATATAAAATCCTAAAGTGAATATTTTTTAATCGGTTAAAGATTTCTACCTTAAAATAATTCTACTAACGATAAATTCGCTACTTGTTTTTCTCTTTAACCCAATTCATCTAAATTACTATGAATAAAATTTTATAACGTTTAAAATGAAATATTAATCTATTTCCGGTGGGAGTGATGGAAATGGCGAGTGAATTTTTTTAGCCGTTTACTTGGGATTCGTTTACGCGGAACCAGTGCTCATAGTAGGGTGGGCAACGGTTGTGGCAAAACATTTGTCCAGCTTTACATCAACTGCAACAATTCCACCAGTTTAGCGACCACGGTCTCATTAACTTATACTGTCGTTATCATTGCAAATACTTTTTCTTATTTCTCCATCTCCTTTCTGTACGTACTAACCGCGCACGCGAATTTTCTTTTAAATAATCGATTGATAACAGCGAGCGAGTAGCACAAGGACCCTATGGATCCACTCCCATCTACCGACCAAAAAGCCGGAACCAGCGCGTGCAACTTCCTTGCAGCTACACTACCATCTGCCCGCTACCCATACATGGTTACATGTTACAGTTATGGGAGAATATGAATGATATTAAATCCGTGAGACTTTCTTGCAAAGTAAATAGAATGGCTAGTAATCTTTTTTGTTTCGTCTCCAGAAGTGCTTGCTGCTAGAAAGATTTTTTTTGTTGGTTGTTGTAACATCTGGCTATTGAAAGAGTCGTTGGTTTCATTGTTGATAATGATTGATTTGAAGTACCGGTTATTTTAGATAACCGGTTAACGGTCATTTTTTGGGCTTGATGATTTTTTAGTTCTTTGTTCAAAGGGCAGCCTCGGTAGTTGTGATTACCCCCGATGTTGCTGAGCTTTCTTGCTGAAAAGTCATCCTTACTGGTTGGAATGTGCATATACACAGGCGACGCAGACAGCCTTTTAGAATGCACTGTAAGTGCAGTTAGTTCGTGTGTGGATGTATTCCTAGCCGTTTGCCCTTTTCGTTCAGTTTTTCAATAAGATCATTGACAGGGATTGTTGATTCGATTCTTTTAATGACCACCTGTAGATCCGTGTGTGAGTCGCTACTAATTTTATAGCCACAAACAGGCGACGCGCCACTGACACCTATGCTGAGCATCGAAATTCTAATGAAAACATTAACTTGTTTAAAATAAGTATCGTTTCAGAAAAAGCTTATCGTATTTACCGACAAATAAATGAGAGGCAAGCCGCTGCTTATGCTAACGCTGGACATTAACATATACGCTGGATATACAACAGCTGATCGGATAATTTTTAATTCTTCAGACTGCACACTTTTGAGTGTTATTGTCGTTACTTGCGTGGATAACCATCAAACATAATTTAAAATAAAATAAAATACATTTTATTTTTTATACGGCAATTTTTTTTAGAAGAAATTTAAATTAATTTTTGTTATTGTAAAGATAAAGACACATCAATGTTTAAAGACATAGATGTTTTTTATATTTTTAAGCAAACACCACAAACATCGATGTTTTCTCATAGAAAATAAACAACCTAGATTTAATAAGCTTTATAATTTTATAGGTGTACGTTCCATACATTCTTGTAGTAGTTATGTCATGGGTTTCATCGAGAAGCTACCAGCGACCGGGTGGATCATTGTGTTACAGCAGTATTAACTCTTTCAACTATAAGTTTAGACTTCCGGACGGTTTTGCCTAAAGTAAAATATGCCACTGCATTGGATTGGTTTTTATTAATGAGCTTTGTATATAGCATTGCTACGCTATAAGTATTTGCTGGAGAACACTATTTCACTATTTCAAGGTGGCTAGCAGTGAAATTCCACAGCCTGAACAGTGGGAACATATTACTGGTAAGTCATCAAAAGGCGACTTTAAAGTTTTTTTTCATGCAATATATAGTGCTAAAGAAACAGAATATAAAGAATAAATAATTTCCTAAAGAAGAATTATTTAGAAACTAAATAATTTCCCTAGCTTTAACAGATAAAGGATCTGAAAAAATTCTAAATATTATATATATGTGAGTTCCATATAAGCCAAATAATATTTAAACATACAAATTAATTTTTTTCTTTAACCTAGGCTCCCGTGCTTAGGGAATCTTCCTTATACTCTTTTACCACGGATTATAACACCCAAAAACGACACCCTGCTATGTCTCGCAAAAAACAAATGTGGCTTTGCTTGAAAAACGATTATACTTTTCGTAAACTAAGAGCACACAACGCTGCTACTGAAAATAGGCAATGTCAAACTTGCTGGATATGTCAAAGGCGTATCTCTTATTGTTCGTATTATTGTTTTCCAACGTCTTTTGCATTATTCATCTTTTTATACTGGTTATCCTATGGAATGTACAAAAAAGAATTTTCGTAGTCCACAATTAAATCATAAAGAAAACGTAAAAGTTATTCAATATTATAAAATAATTACTTTTATTAATTTATTTTCAATTGTTATTAATTCTGTTAAAATTAATTATTCTTTTGAATTATTGAGCCTTTTCAATAACTTAAATTTTGTAATTTATAAGCACAATAATAATAAGACCTGCAAAATTAAGTTCAATATAATTATATACATTTTATTGAAATTGTAATGCGGCTGCATGACCCGACACTCTCCCCGTTAGAAGGCAAGCTTTCAACAGCATCTTGAAGGGGCAACATTCATATTTAGTTGACTGCCCGCCTTGTATCTCCTGACTCTGTCCGTAAGTAAGACCTTTACGATATCATTTGCGGAGATTCTTTTACCAGAGGTATGCCATAAGTTCTGCTCAAGGTTAAGTACTTTTCCTTTTACATGATCCAGAAGCTTTGCTAAAGCAAGACGACTCGCTACCACGAGCTATCATCCAATCACTACCAGAATGCCGACAAACTCGACTTTGGAATTGTCACAAGAAATAAGATCGTCCATGTAAAAATCTCGACGCGAGTTCTAGTTGTCGTAGTGGACCCATCAAACATCACCCAAAATTTGGTCGTTGTCATGTCTTTCTCAGCAGACAGTGATGCGGTAGAAAAACTCTTTTTCAAGCTCCAACTTAAAGGGACATATGACCTGAGTGACGATACCCAGCCTCCATAAACGACCCATCCGAGACGACTTTTCTGCTCGCAGCTTGTAGAATAATTCAGGTCCAATAGCCAAGTCAAATCGCTAAAGCCGGAGCAAGTGCGAATCCACCTTTATGTTGGCGAGAATCTACCAAGCGCTGACTTCTTAGGCAAAACCGAGTACCAAGGCGATAAACCTATGGGGTATATATGGGGACATCGGGGAATATGGGGATATAGGAGTGTATCATGTGTGAATGGCCATCAAAGACCATGCACGTGGCAATCGAGGAATTAGTTATAGCCCATGCTGAGTTACCTGGATTAAACGGATCCTACCGTTTGGGCATACCAGATCAATTCATGCAATTCATGCTTTTAGAAGTCCCGCAACTCTGCTTGAGGAAAGTAAAGATGGAATTCCACATATAGTTATTCTCCGTAAGCTCCAACCAGCGCACAGTCTCCAAGGCCAACTCACACAGACAGGGCCTTATCCGCTGAAGCTTTTCCACCCGACCTATAAATGGGCCTTTGTCCACCATAGTGGAGAACAGCGGCACGAACGGTAATTATACCCTTGCAGAGGGTATTATAATTTTGGTCAAAAGTGTGCAACGCAGTTAAGGAGACATCTCCGACCTTATAAAGTATATATATTCTTGATCAGGATCACCTCCTGAGTCGATATAAGCATGTCCGTCTGTCCGTCTGTCTGTTCTTTTCTACGCAAACTAGTCTCTCAGTTTTACAGCTATCGACTTCAAACTTTGCACACATCCTTCTTTCCTTTGCAGGCAGTATATAAGTCGGAACGGCCGGGATCGGTCAACTATATCCTATAGCTGCCATATAACTGATTGATCGGAAATGCCATATCTCTGTTGTTTTTAAAGTTATAAGGTTGGGACTTGCTGTGGACTCCTCTTTTAGCAGACTTATTCGATCTGCTAAATTTCATAAGGATCGGCCGACTATATCTTATAGCTGCCATATAACTGATTGATCGGAAATGCCATATTTCTGTTGTTTTTTAAGTTAGAAGACTGGGACTTTGTATGGACTCTACTTTCGGCAAACTAATTTGATCTGCCGAGTTTTATAAGGATCGGCCGACTATATAAGATCCGATATACATCTAATAATATAAGCTGCCACATATCTGCAAGGGTATATCAACTTCGGCTCCGCCCGAAGTTAGCTTTCCATTCTTGTTTTTAAATAGTTTGTGACTTGGCTAAAACCTTAAATACGTATAGGATAAAGTATAGTAATTGGTATTTTACCGATAATGAATGCCGAATGGCAAACGCTTGTCGAATAAACCACATTGATATTATACGTGTTTTAAAATCCACGCATATACATTTGAGTCAATTTGTTCTTTGAGACTTGAGTAGTTCTATACTATAGGCCAACTATATACAATCCGATATATATCTAATAATATATGTTGCAATTCATCTAATTAATTGCAAGGGTATATAAACCTCGGCTGCATCCGATGTTAGCTTTCCCTTCTTGTTATTTAAATAAATAAATCCTTTTTGAGTGATATACAACAGCTGATCGGATAATTTTTAATTCTTCAGACTGCACACTTTTGAGTGTTATTGTCGTTACTTGCGTGGATAACCATCAAACATAATTTAAAATAAAATAAAATACATTTTATTTTTTATACGGCAATTTGTTTTAGAAGAAATTTAAATTAATTTTTGTTATTGTACAGATTAAGATACATCAATGTTTGAAGACATAGATGTTTTTTATATTTTTAAGCAAACACCACAAACATCGATGTTTTCTCATAGAAAATAATCAACCTAGATTTAATAAGCTTTATAATTTTATAGGTGTACGTTCCATGCATTCTTGTAGTGGTTATGTCATGGGTTTCATTTTGGATACATCGAGAAGCTACCAGCGACCGGGTGGGTCTTTGTGTTACAGCAGTATTAACCCTTTCAACTATTAGTTTAGACTCCCGGACGGATTTGCCAAAAGTAAAATATGCCACTGCATTGGATTGGTTTTTATTAATGAGCTTTATATATATCATTGCTACGCTATTAGAATTTGCTGGAGTACACTATTTCACTAAGATGGCTAGCAGTGAAATTCCACAGCCTGAACAGTGGGAACATATTACTGGTAAGTCATCAAAAGGCGACTTTGAAGCTTTTTTTCATGCAATATATAGTGCTAAAGAAACAGAATATAAAGAATGAATATAAGCTAAAACTAAATGATTTCCCTAGCTTCAACTGATAAAGGATCTGAAAAATTCAAACATTATATATATGTGAGTTCCATATAAGCCAAATAATATTTAAACATACAAATTAATTTTTTTTCTTTAACCTAGGCTCCCGTGCTTAGGGAATCTTCCTTATACTCTTTTACCACGGATTATAACACCCAAAAACGACACCCTGCTATGTCTCGCAAAAAACAAATGTGGCTTTGCTTGAAAAACGATGATACTTTTCGTAAACTAAGGGCACACAACGCTGCTACTGAAAATATTCAATGTCAAACTGCTAGATATGTTAATAGCGTATCTCTTATTGATCGTATTGCACGAGTAGCTTTTCCAACGTCTTTTGCATTATTCATCTTTTTATACTGGTTATCCTATGGAATGTACAAAAAAGAATTTTCGTGGTCCACAATAAAATCATAAAGCAAACGTACAAGTTATTTAATACTAAAAAATAATTACTATTATTCATGTTGTCGGGTCAAGCAGCTGCCTGAAG
This sequence comes from Drosophila monieri, assembly GCA_035047585.1. Classification (NCBI taxonomy): domain Eukaryota; kingdom Metazoa; phylum Arthropoda; class Insecta; order Diptera; family Drosophilidae; genus Drosophila; species Drosophila monieri. The sequence goes on from JAWNPJ010000001.1 coordinate 18,416,546, forward strand.
ATTTAACAATAATTTATTGATATCGTGACGTCACTCTCTTTTATCTTTAGGTCCCTATTTGTGTCGCCCGATCTCATGCATTCGATCGGCCACCTGCATCTGTTTTCAGGCGCTTTCGTTGTCTCGCTCTCTCGCGGTATCTCTTGGTCGCTCCGCAGCATCAAGCGTTGAGACGTGCTCCCGCGTCTTTACTTCTCAGATCGGTCTTCAACCCTACGCACATATTTGTATATCATCAAAAATCAACAAATCGAAAAATAGATTACGTTTATGTAAATAAATAAAACGGAACTTGTTATTTATTAAAGGCTAGATTCTGAACATTAATTAAAGCTCCCGAAAACGCTCGGTAACTCACCATTGGTGACCCCCGACGTGATTGTGATTGGAAAAATAATTAGTTAATTAGTTTTTTTCCATTGAAACTGTGCTGCGCGGCTTAAAATATAAAATAAATTAAAACATTAAAAAACATTATTCGGTTTGTGATTTGTGCGTAAAATATAAACATCTATTGGTATACATACGCATATTGCATCCGTTGTTTGCAGAGTACTACAATCGCTCATATACATATTACCCCGTTATATAGCAGTGGCACAGTGGGTTGTGAGCTGACAATAAATAAACGAAGTAAATTAAGCCCTTTGTTGCGAAAATGAATCCGTTCTTCCAGTGTGCCTCTCCTGGAAGGAAGTTATATTTGAGTCAAGTGCAGTCATCCCATTTGAGGATCTTCAAGGATTTCTGTCCTTCTTGAAAGCAGTAGAGACAATTAGCAGTAGAGCGCGTCAACTTCAACGATGCGACGAGGGAGACACGATTCATCCTGGACCAGGAGATTATGCGGCGCTCCAGTTTGTTGTCACCAATTTTGATGCGTCGTTTGGCAGAACTTTCCAGGCTTAGCCGCCACTGCCGCTTCCCACTTTTAATGGAGGTTATGCGGAGTGACTTTAATTCCGGCCACTGTACTCGACCATGGCGGACCCAAACCCATTTAAAGGTCGGATGGAGAAGCTTCAGCGGTTGCGGTTCTGCCTTCGTGAGTCTGCCTTGTAGACTGTGCGATCGTTGGAGCTGACGGACAAAAACTATGACATCGCCTTGGAGCTGCTAAACAAAAGGTTTAGTAATCGCAGCGTTATTTTTGAAGCTAATGTTAATGAGATACTGCATCTGAGGGCCGTAGAATCCGCATCAGCGACGAGGCTTTGCGAGCTTTCAGATACATTTAATTTGCATATGCGAGTCGTGGCAAGCATGTGCACAACGAACCAGTTTGGCTGCATCATAATCCAAGCGATGTTGCAGAAGGATGATGATGCCACGCAGTCTAAGTGGAAGGAAATGCAGGCTGACTCGGATTCCTTGGATTCCATTCAAAAGTGGGAGTCCATCGCCAGTTTCTTTAAGCAGAGATGCCGGACTTTGGAGACCATGGATTTGCCGACAACATCATAGCCACCAAACCTTGCGGTAGGGCGACGTTGACCCTTTCGTCCTGGTAACTCTGCATTTGGGACTAAAAAATTTTCCGCTTGCATGCCTAAAGATCATTTAGGCGAAGTAAGGCGACTGGATTTAGGCAGTATTTGGTCACCTATCTCGGCATTGCAATGCTTTAAGCTACCGTGCGTGATGACACTGGCATCATAATCTGCTACATTTTGGTGGTAACTCGCTAGCTGGTATTAAAGGCCAACACCCCTCTCCCGATGTTTTCGCATCTAGCGACGCTGTTTCTCGTTCAGCGTCTGCTGCCGTCAATTCTTTCATCGCTCACGATCGTTTTGGTGTTGTGGTACTGCTAGCCACTGCCAATATTAGGGTATATCTGCCAATATCGATTAGGCCAAAGCCAATCGAGTGTTTGGATCAGACACCACAACAACCGAAAGATGATGCACTGAGGAGGTTTGTTTGTATATATATGTTTGTATGGAGGATTGTAGAAGCCTCCACAAATCTGGTCCGACAACGTTCCAATTTCGTTGGTGCCAAAAATCAATTAAAAAATCAAGAAAGACGAGGGCGGAGTCCGGAGCTACAGGGCGGACAGTCAACAAATTTTGCCTGCTGCCCATTCATGATGCTGTTGAAAGCTCATCTTCCAACGGAGGGAGTATGTCGGGTCAAGAAGCCGCCGGAAGGTTTGGCTATAATTTATTGAACTCGTGACGTCACTCTCTTTTATCTTTATGTCCCTATTCGTGTTGCCAGCTCTCGTGCATTTGATCGGCCACCTGCATCTGCGTCATGCGCATGCGGTATATCTTGGTCGGTCCGCAGCATCAAGCGTTGAGCCGTGCTCCCACGTCTTTACTTCTTAGATCGGTCTTCAACCCTACGCACAGGTCCCATATTTGTGTATAAACAAAAATCATCAAATCGAAAAATAAGTATATTGCGTTTATATAACGCAAACAAAAAATCAAATAGAAATCAAACAGAACTTGTTGTTTATTAAAGCTCCCGAAAACGCTCAGTAACTCAACAAAAAAATTATTGAGTTGGTATTAATTATATAACAATTAATTATTCTGTTGACCTATTGAGCCTTTTCAATTACTTACATTTTGTAAGTTATAATCCCAATAATAATAAGACCTGCAAAATTGAGTTCAATTAAAATATATACATTTTATTAAAATTGTAATGCGGCTGCATGACCCGACATTCTCCCCGTTAGAGGGCGAGCTTTTAACACATCTTGAAGGGGCAACATTCACATTTAGTTGACTGCCCGCCTTGTCGCTCCTGACTCTGTTCGTAAGTACGACCTTTACGATATCATTTGCAGCAATTCTTTTACCAGAGGTATGCCATAAGATCTGCAACAGGGTTAAGTACTTTTTCTTTCACATGATCCAGAAGCTTTGCTAAAGCAAGACGACTCGCTACCACGAGCTATCATCCAATCGCTACAAGCTATGTCCAGAATGCCGACAACCTCAACTTTGGAATTGTCACAAGAAATAAGATCGTCCATGTAAAAATCTCGACACGGGTTCTAGTTGTCGTAGTGGACCCATCAAACATCACCCAAAATTTGGTCGTTGTCATGTCTTTCTCAGCAGACAGTGATGCGGTAGACAATCTCTTTTTCAAGCTCCAACTTAAAGGGACATATGACCTGAGTGACGATACCCAGCCTCCATAACCGACCCATCCGAGACGACTTTTGTGCTCGCAGCTTGTAGAATAACCCAGGTCCAAGAGAATCTACCAAGCGCTGACGTCTAAGGCGAAACTGTTATAAGGGTGATGTTAAAGGCTAAAATCACAGATAATTGCGCAGAATAGACGGAACATTGGAATTTCAGACAAACTTGCACAGAAAATCCCTCAATGGAGAATCCAGCATCATCGGATACGGACACCTGAGATGTGACTTTGTAAGGCTGCAGCTTATTCACTTGTCTAGATTTAAATAAATGCCAGGGAGTCAGAACCGAGTAGCAGGGCATAGAAGTCAGAGCGGCTTCGGACTAGAATATTGGCAGTGGCTAACAGCACTTTATCACCAAAGCTAACCCTAGCGAAATTAAATGACATCGTGCTTGGTTTAGAAACCTCGGCAGCGTTGGGTTGCCTAGGATGCCAGTTGGAGCGGTGCCATCGAAAATCGGTCGGTTCTCTTCTTGTTATTTAAATAAATAAATCCTTTTTGAGTGATATACAACAGCTGATCAGATAATTTTTAATTCTTAAGACTGCACACTTTTGAGTGTTACTTGCGAAGATAACCGTCAACCATAATTTAAAACAAAATAAAATACATTTTATTTTTTTTACGGCAATTTGTTTTATAGAAATTTATATTAATTTTTGTTATTGTAAAGATAAAGATACATCAATGTTTGAAGACATAGATGTTTTTTATATTTTTAAGCAAACACCAAAAACATCGATGTTTTCCTAGATTTACGACTTTTAAGACCTAGATTTAAAAAGCTTTATAATTTTATAGGTGTACGTTCCATGCATTCTTGTAGTGGTTATGTCATGGGTTTCATTTTGGATACATTGAGAAGCTATCAGAGACCGGGTGGGTCTTTGTGTTACAGCAGTATTAACTCTTTCAACTATTAGTTTAGACTCCCGGACGGATTTGCCAAAAGTAAAATATGCTATTGCATTGGATTGGTTTTTATTAATGAGCTTTATATATCATAGCTACGCTGTTAGAATTTGCTGGAGTACACTATTTCACTAAGATGGCTAGCAGTGAAATTCCACAGCCTGAACAGTGGGAACATATTACTGGTAAGTCATCAAAAGGCGACTTTGAAGCTTTTTTTCATGCAATATATAGTGCTAAAGAAACAGAATATAAAGAATGAATATAAGCTAAAACTAAATGATTTCCCTAGCTTCAACTGATAAAGGATCTGAAAAATTCAAACATTATATATATGTGAGTTCCATATAAGCCAAATAATATTTAAACATACAAATTAATTTTTTTTCTTTAACCTAGGCTCCCGTGCTTAGGGAATCTTCCTTATACTCTTTTACCACGGATTATAACACCCAAAAACGACACCCTGCTATGTCTCGCAAAAAACAAATGTGGCTTTGCTTGAAAAACGATGATACTTTTCGTAAACTAAGGGCACACAACGCTGCTACTGAAAATATTCAATGTCAAACTGCTAGATATGTTAATAGCGTATCTCTTATTGATCGTATTGCACGAGTAGCTTTTCCAACGTCTTTTGCATTATTCATCTTTTTATACTGGTTATCCTATGGAATGTACAAAAAAGAATTTTCGTGGTCCACAATAAAATCATAAAGCAAACGTACAAGTTATTTAATATTAAAAAATAATTACTATTATTCATGTTGTCGGGTCAAGCAGCTGCCTGAAGATTTAACAATAATTTATTGATATCGTGACGTCACTCTCTTTTATCTTTAGGTCCCTATTTGTGTCGCCCGATCTCATGCATTCGATCGGCCACCTGCATCTGTTTTCAGGCGCTTTCGTTGTCTCGCTCTCTCGCGGTATCTCTTGGTCGCTCCGCAGCATCAAGCGTTGAGACGTGCTCCCGCGTCTTTACTTCTCAGATCGGTCTTCAACCCTACGCACATATTTGTATATCATCAAAAATCAACAAATCGAAAAATAGATTACGTTTATGTAAATAAATAAAACGGAACTTGTTATTTATTAAAGGCTAGATTCTGAACATTAATTAAAGCTCCCGAAAACGCTCGGTAACTCACCATTGGTGACCCCCGTCGTGATTGTGATTGGAAAAATAATTAGTTAATTAGTTTTTTTCCATTGAAACTGTGCTGCGCGGCTTAAAATATAAAATAAATTAAAACATTAAAAAACATTATTCGGTTTGTGATTTGTGCGTAAAATATAAGCATCTATTGGTATACATACGCATATTGCATCCGTTGTTTGCAGAGTACTACAATCGCTCATATACATATTACCCCGTTATATAGCAGTGGCACAGTGGGTTGTGAGCTGACAATAAATAAACGAAGTAAATTAAGCCCTTTGTTGCGAAAATGAATCCGTTCTTCCAGTGTGCCTCTCCTGGAAGGAAGTTGTATTTGAGTCAAAGTGCAGTCATCCTATTTGAGGATCTTCAAGGATTTCTGTCCTTCTTGAAAGCAGTAGAGACAATTAGCAGTAGAGCGCGTCAACTTCAACGATTCGACGAGGGAGACACGATTCATCCTGGACCAGGAGATTATGCGGCGCTCCAGTTTGTTGTCACCAATTTTGATGCGTCGTTTGGCAGAACTTTCCAGGCTTAGCCGCCACTGCCGCTTCCCACTTTTAATGGAGGTTATGCGGAGTGACTTTAATTCCGGCCACTGTACTCGACCATGGTACTCGACCAAACCCATTTAAAGGTCGGATGGAGAAGCTTCAGCGGTTGCGGTTCTGCCTTCGTGAGTCTGCCTTGTAGACTGTGCGATCGTTGGAGCTGACGGACAAAAACTATGACATCGCCTTGGAGCTGCTAAACAAAAGGTTTAGTAATCGCAGCGTTATTTTTGAAGCTAATGTTAATGAGATACTGCATCTGAGGGCCGTAGAATCCGCATCAGCGACGAGGCTTTGCGAGCCGACAACATCATAGCCACCAAACCCTGCGGTAAGGCGAGGTTGACCCTTTCGTCCGGGTAACTCTGCATTTGGGATTAAAAAATGTTCCGCTTGCATGCCTAAAGATCATTTAGGCGAAGTAAGGCGACTGGATTTATGCAGTATTTGGTCACCTATCTCGGCATTGCAATGCTTTAAGCTGCCGTGCGTGATGACACTGGCATCATAATCTGCTACATTTTGGTGGTAACTCAAACATTATATATATGTGAGTTCCATATAAGCCAAATAATATTTAAACATACAAATTAATTTTTTTTCTTTAACCTAGGCTCCCGTGCTTAGGGAATCTTCCTTATACTCTTTTACCACGGATTATAACACCCAAAAACGACACCCTGCTATGTCTCGCAAAAAACAAATGTGGCTTTGCTTGAAAAACGATGATACTTTTCGTAAACTAAGGGCACACAACGCTGCTACTGAAAATATTCAATGTCAAACTGCTAGATATGTTAATAGCGTATCTCTTATTGATCGTATTGCACGAGTAGCTTTTCCAATGTCTTTTGCATTATTCATCTTTTTATACTGGTTATCCTATGGAATGTACAAAAAAGAATTTTCGTGGTCCACAATAAAATCATAAAGCAAACGTACAAGTTATTTAATATTAAAAAATAATTACTATTGTTCATGTTGTCGGGTCAAGCAGCTGCCTGAAGATTTAACAATAATTTATTGATATCGTGACGTCACTCTCTTTAATCTTTAGGTCCCTATTTGTGTCGCCCGATCTCATGCATTCGATCGGCCACCTGCATCTGTTTTCAGGCGCTTTCGTTGTCTCGCTCTCTCGCGGTATCTCTTGGTCGCTCCGCAGCATCAAGCGTTGAGACGTGCTCCCGCGTCTTTACTTCTCAGATCGGTCTTCAACCCTACGCACATATTTGTATATCATCAAAAATCAACAAATCGAAAAATAGATTACGTTTATGTAAATAAATAAAACGGAACTTGTTATTTATTAAAGGCTAGATTCTGAACATTAATTAAAGCTCCCGAAAACGCTCGGTAACTCACCATTGGTGACCCCCGACGTGATTGTGATTGGAAAAATAATTAGTTAATTGGTTTTTTTCCATTGAAACTGTGCTGCGCGGCTTAAAATATAAAATAAATTAAAACATTAAAAAACATTATTCGGTTTGTGATTTGTGCGTAAAATATAAGCATCTATTGGTATACATACGCATATTGCATCCGTTGTTTGCAGAGTACTACAATCGCTCATATACATATTACCCCGTTATATAGCAGTGGCACAGTGGGTTGTGAGCTGACAATAAATAAACGAAGTAAATTAAGCCCTTTGTTGCGAAAATGAATCCGTTCTTCCAGTGTGCCTCTCCTGGAAGGAAGTTGTATTTGAGTCAAAGTGCAGTCATCCTATTTGAGGATCTTCAAGGATTTCTGTCCTTCTTGAAAGCAGTAGAGACAATTAGCAGTAGAGCGCGTCAACTTCAACGATTCGACGAGGGAGACGCTCCAGTTTGTTGTCACCAATTTTGATGCGTCGTTTGGCAGAACTTTCCAGGCTTAGCCGCCACTGCCGCTTCCCACTTTTAATGGAGGTTATGCGGAGTGACTTTAATTCCGGCCACTGTACTCGACCATGGTACTCGACCAAACCCATTTAAAGGTCGGATGGAGAAGCATCAGCGGTTGCGGTTCTGCCTTCGTGAGTCTGCCTTGTAGACTGTGCGATCGTTGGAGCTGACGGACAAAAACTATGACATCGCCTTGGAGCTGCTAAACAAAAGGTTTAGTAATCGCAGCGTTATTTTTGAAGCTAATGTTAATGAGATACTGCATCTGAGGGCCGTAGAATCCGCATCAGCGACGAGGCTTTGCGAGCCGACAACATCATAGCCACCAAACCCTGCGGTAAGGCGAGGTTGACCCTTTCGTCCTGGTAACTCTGCATTTGGGATTAAAAAATTTTCCGCTTGCATGCCTAAAGATCATTTAGGCGAAGTAAGGCGACTGGATTTATGCAGTATTTGGTCACCTATCTCGGCATTGCAATGCTTTAAGCTGCCGTGCGTGATGACACTGGCATCATAATCTGCTACATTTTGGTGGTAACTCGATAGCTGGTATTCAAGGCCAACACCCCTCTCCCGATGTTTTCGCATCTAGCGACGCTGTTTCTCGTTCAGCGTCTGCTGCCGTCAATTCTTTCATCGCTCACGATCGTTTTGGTGTTGTGGTAATGCTAGCCACTGCCAATATTCTAGTCCGGAACCGCTCCGGAGTTCTACTACCCTGCCGTGCGCTGCCGACGGCGAACCAGCTGCAGATCCGGAAGATAAGTCTGTATCCGGTATAGGTGATGCAGGTGGCTTTTCTGTACAAGTCAGCTTGCAATTCCAATGCTCTGACTACTCGGCGCAATTTAATGCGATCGTAGCCTCCAACATCACTGACCTTCAGCGCAATTTTCCTCCAGCGCAATGGACGTCAGCTCTTGGAAAATTTCCGCCAATGTGAAGCGAGCGGATCCTCATTTTCACCAGCCTGAATTTTCACCAAGTTGAATTGCTAATCGGAGCTGGATTGTTTTACGAGATGCTTTGTGTAGAACAAATTCATCTGTGTTCTGGTTTGCCCTCAATCCAAAAAAATCGGCTCGGTTGGGTTGTTTGTGGAGGCAGAGGCTATGATAATGGTAAGGTCTTTATGGCAGCTAAGGGGTCGAGTCTGGTCTATCCACAAGGGCCTTTAGATGAGCGGCTCGATCAACTTCTTCGACAGTTCGGGAAGTCGGAGCACTCACTGCACAGTAATAGCGTCTCGGAGGCGTGGACGGACTCCGGCAGCCTTCTGGTGCTTGCGCCCGCCAAGCGGGATCGAGAGCGACGGAAATTCCTCGCCACCAGCTCCACAGACAACACCACCATAAGCGTCCAAGTGCCAATGTCTCCGTCGTCCTCCGTGGCGGATTCCACATTTGAGCTCACCATAAACATGACGGGGAACATGGAGGACATGATCGTAAAGCAACTCTCAACGAGGAGGAGGCCTTTGCCGACATGGAGGCCCATAGTGACGCCACATTGCATGAGAAGAGCGAGATGCCCACAGAGGAGCTGCTGGCCAAGTATGGCGGTATGGCGTCTCACCGGCAGTCAGTAGCTCTAACCGCTCAAGGCGCGCGCACCGTGCCAACAAGCGCCAACTACAGGAGCTAGACATGGAGACCGCGCACACGTCTCTATCAACGTCCAGCAGCGCCTCTCAACTGGAAAAGCCAATCGAGTGTTTGGATCAGACACCACAACAACCGAAAGATGATGCACTGAGGAGGTTTGTTTGTATATATATGTTTGTATGGAGGATTGTAGAAGCCTCCACAAATCTGGTCCGACAACGTTCCAATTTCGTTGGTGCCAAAAATCAATTAAAAAATCAAGAAAGACGAGGGCGGAGTCCGGAGCTACAGGGCGGACAGTCAACAAATTTTGCCTGCTGCCCATTCATGATGCTGTTGAAAGCTCATCTTCCAACGGAGGGAGTATGTCGGGTCAAGAAGCCGCCGGAAGGTTTGGCTATAATTTATTGAACTCGTGACGTCACTCTCTTTTATCTTTATGTCCCTATTCGTGTTGCCAGCTCTCGTGCATTTGATCGGCCACCTGCATCTGCGTCATGCGCATGCGGTATATCTTGGTCGGTCCGCAGCATCAAGCGTTGAGCCGTGCTCCCACGTCTTTACTTCTTAGATCAGTCTTCAACCCTACGCACAGGTCCCATATTTGTGTATAAACAAAAATCATCAAATCGAAAAATAAGTATATTGCGTTTATATAACGCAAACAAAAAATCAAATAGAAATCAAACAGAACAAAAAAATTATTGAGTTGGTATTAATTATATAACAATTAATTATTCTGTTGACCTATTGAGCCTTTTCAATTACTTACATTTTGTAAGTTATAATCCCAATAATAATAAGACCTGCAAAATTGAGTTCAATTAAAATATATACATTTTATTGAAATTGTAATGCGGCTGCATGACCCGACATTCTCCCTGTTAGAGGGCGAGCTTTTAACACATCTTGAAGGGGCAACATTCACATTTAGTTGACTGCCCGCCTTGTAGCTCCTGACTCTGTTCGTAAGTACGACCTTTACGATATCATTTGCAGCAATTCTTTTACCAGAGGTATGTCATAAGATCTGCAACAGGGTTAAGTACTTTTTCTTTCACATGATCCAGAAGCTTTGCTAAAGCAAGACGACTCGCTACCACGAGCTATCATCCAATCACTACCAGAATGCCGACAAACTCGACTTTGGAATTGTCACAAGAAATAAGATCGTCCATGTAAAAATCTCGACACGAGTTCTAGTTGTCGTAGTGAACCCATCAAACATCACCCAAAATTTTGTCGTTGTCATGTCTTTCTCAGCAGACAGTGATGCGGTAGAAAATCTCTTTTTCAAGCTCCAACTTAAAGGGACATATGACCTGAGTGACGATACCGACTCCATAAACGACCCATCCGAGACGACTTTTCTGCTCGCAGCTTGTAGAATAATTCAGGTCCAATAGCCAAGTCAAATCGCTAAAGCCGGTGAATTTGAGAATCCACCTTTATGTTGGCGAGAATCTACCAAGAGCTGATGTCTAAGGCGAAACTTTTGTAAGGGTGATGTTAAAGGCTAAAATCACAGATTGTCGCCGCTTGGCCGATCACGGGGAATGCCTTCAAACAAACACTCTAGTGCTGGACACTCGTTGGAGTTGTGGTTAGTGTTGTTGTGTTTTATTCTGGAAGAGGTACATTAAATACTACTACAATTACTTAGTCGGCTAACCTACCGCAATTTCTCTTCCTTCTCAATGTGATGGCGCAAATCGGTTTAAATCCGCCAAAATCTTCTTGTTTACTTATTATTTAGTGGGACCGAACAACATGAACTTAAAATCCCAAAGCTACACTTACATATACAACTTGACTAACTATCGATAACCCTAATCCGTTCCGCGACATCCCCACCCCCGTGAAGCAGCCGCATTCACCACATCCAGGACAACTAACTTCGAAGCGGGACGCATTATCGTCTTGGCTCGATCGTTAGTCCGCACTGCCGCTCGACGAGGTACTCCATCTCTCCCGGTGAACACCTCTTCCACGACGCCTCGTTTCCACTCCCTTCGTGGTGTGGCTGGATCGCAGATGAACACCAGGTCTCCTCGGCGAATTGGCTCGACGTGCTTGCACCATCTCTCCCTGCGCACAAGTCTAGGCAGGTACTCATGCACCCATCTCTTCCAGAATCTATCCCGCATCATCCTCGCTATGCGCCACTGCTTCCTGGTAGCGCATCTCACGGACTCCTGTCCGTCATCCTTGGGAAGATCTGGGACATCGGGTGCTCCCTTCAGCAAGTCGTTTTGTGTCAGTGGAGCCTCCTGGTCCACCGTCACTGGTAGATGAGTGAGCGGACGAGAGTTTACTATGTTCTCCGCCTTAATCAGCAGGTTCTCCAGTACGTGCTCCTTGGGCGCAAGTTCCTTCATCGTGTGCGCCAACACCTTCTTCACGCACTGCACCATCCTTTCCCATGCGCCACCCTCAGCTGGGTTCGCCGGGCAATTGAAGATCCATTCGACTCCTCTAGACGACAGCTCGCCCTGCATCTGTACAGGCTCGAACACTTCGCTGAACCTCTTGGCTTCGCGGTCGGCTCCAACGAAGTTCTTTCCATTGTCGCTCCTAATCCTGACGACGGGTCCACGTCGGCTCATAAAGTTCCTCATAGCGATTATGCAGGAATCGGTGGACAGATCGTGAGCCATCTCCAAGTGGATAGCTCTTGTGGTTAGACACGTAAACAGTGCCACCCACCTCTTCTCCGTGCGTCGTCCAACCGTCACAAATAGCGGTCCAAAATAGTCCAATCCGGTGAACTTAAAGGGCCATCCGTTGGCCTCCAGCCGGTCCTCTGGCAGGGAACCCATCTTGGGCTGAGTTGGTCGTGCCCTTCGCAGCTTGCAAACGTTGCATTTGCTCACCACCCTCCGTAGCAGCCTCCGTAAGTTCGTAATCCAGAACTTCTGCCGGATCGCTCCGATAGTTGCCTCCGTGTTTTGGTGGCACATCCTCTCGTGGTGATGCTGCACGATCATCTTTGCCAATGCCTCCTCGTGACACAGTATGATCGGCCGACGTGCGCTGTATGGAAAACACGTCGCGTCGTCGATCCTTCCGCTGGCTCGCATTACTCCGTCCTCGTCGAAGTATGGGGACAGTCCACGCAATCGACTGCCCTTGGCGGCCTTTCCTTCGTTGTCCTCAGCAAACGCTTCTCGCTGCGATTGTCGTACCAGTGCGCGCTCAGCTTCAGCGCACTCCATCGACGTCAGTCCGTGATCCTCTCCATCGTATCGTAGTCCACGGCACCGTCGAATAAATCTTAGCACCCATGCGGTGCTCCTCAACAGTCGATTGTACTTCGAGAATCTCTGCAGGGATATGAAGTTTACCATGACCAAGGCAAACCCACATTTCATTTCCTCTTCGTCGGGCGTCGGAGGGATCCACCCGTCGCTCGATCTTGGCCAGCTTTCCTCTGGTCCTCGTAGAAATGGTGGACCGCTTAGCCATCGCGAACCGGTGCTCAGGTCCACGGCCTTGCGCGGCCTCGTCGCGTCGTCTGCCACGTTTTCGCCAGACGGAATCCATCTCCACTGGGACGCCTCCGTGGACTCCAAGATCTCTGCCACCCAGTTACCGACGAACTGCTTGTATCTCCGGTGGTTGCTGCTTATCCAGTGCAACACAGTCTTAGAATCCGTCCATAATACGCAGCTGCTGATCGCCATACCGTGCTCTTGCTTGACGGTGTCCATCAGTCTCGTGCCCAATACTGCTGCTTGAAGTTCCAGTCGCGGGATCGACATAGTCCTCTTCGGAGCGCATTTCGTCTTGGAGCTTATGAAATGCGCCTGCACGTCTCCGTTCTCGTAAGTGGCCCGCCAATAGGCCGCTGCTGCGAACGCCGACTGACTGGAGTCCACAAAGATGTGCAGCTGTAGCATCCGCACGCGTTCACCGACGGAGTAGTAGCGTGGACATCGGAACTCTTCGATTTTCCTCATTCCTTGCCGCCAATCCTCAAATGCTGCGGCCAAATCAAATCCTGCATCTGTGTAAATATCTCTCACCCGTGTCGAAACGGCAATAGCTTCTTCTTCACTGGTGAAACTGTCGACGTAGTCGTCCACCTAGTGGTACTCCTTGATAGCCAGGGCTGCTCGCGGATCCGTGCTGCTGTACTGCGAGGCATTCACGGTCTTCACATAGTCCGCCGAACATGGTGAACAAGCTGCTCCGAACGTCATCACTTGCATCTCGTATACGTCCGGCTCCCGCTGGTCATCTCCGTTCCTCCACAGGAACCTCTGGGATCCTCTATCCTGTGGCTGCATCAGTACCTGATGAAACATCTCCTTGATGTCTGCACAAACCCCAACTGCTCCTTCCCGAAAATGGAAGAGCACTGCTGGGAGTGGCTTGTAGCGCTGTGGGCCTTTCATTAGCGCTGAGTTGAGGGACACGCCGTTCACCTTGGCAGCCGCGTCGAAGACCAGCCGGATTTTTCCAGGTTTGTTCGGGTTTTCCACCCCGGAGTGCGGCAGGTACCATAACTTGCCTTTCTGGAACCTCTGGACTTCCTGGGGCTCCAGTCGTCGTGCATACTCCTTCCTGACGTAATCATCCATTATTCCCTTATAGGCCCGCGCGAAGTCCACATCGCGCCTCATTTTTCCCTCGATGTTGACGAGTCTCTTGAGCGCCATATTGTAGCTCTCCGGCAGTCTCACCTCGTCGTCTCTCCATAGCAGCCCGGTTTCGTATCGTCGACCTACTCGCTTAGTCGTCTCCTTCAGGATTCTCAGGGCCCGTGCGTCGCCGCCATCTGCGACTGACGGCGCCAGCTCCACTCCGCCAGCTGCGACTGGCTGTGCCGGCTTTACTCCGAAATTCTCGATCTCGAAATAATCGCTGACCATCTTCTCCAGAAGATTATCCTGGGACACGGCTAGGAGGCACGATCTCTGAGGCGGTGAGCTCACCTTTTCGCTCACCGGTCCATACACCACCCATCCAAGTGCGGTGGCTGCTGCAAATGGTCCTCCAGATCCATAGCTTCTTGTTCTGAAGGGTATTCCGAGATGCGCATGATCCAGTCCAATTAGGATCCTCGGCGTCGCATTGTTGTACGGCTTCACAGGCAGGCGCGCATTCGCCTTCACTGCCTTCACATCATCCCGACGCAGGCTCTGCATCGGAAGGTTCAAATTGGCTACTCCATACACGTTCTTCAGCCCATGGCGCTTTGGCTTGCCCGCTGCACTGATCTGCAGGCTGACCACTCTCGTGTGCTCTTTGGTAGATTTCCCACCAAACCATTGCACGTTCAGTTGGCGACTCTCGCCTTTCAGGTTCAGGCTGCTGATGAGTTCGTCGTCGATGAGCGTGACAGACGATCCTTCATCCAGCAGTGCATAGGTGTCGACCTGCGTATTCTCTCCGTACAGCGTCACGGGTAGAATTCGGAATAGTAGGTGGCATCCAATTGGATCAACGCAGCTCAGGTTCCGGTGCGTCAATTCCTGGCGGTCACATGTCGATCGCCTTTCATCCTGCTCACGCCCCGCGTCTATAACTGCGGCTGACGTAGGACGGCTCCTCTCGTTGGAATCCATTGGTCGTGGCATTCCTCTCCCTTTGCTGCTGTCTCTGAACAGCCGTCGGTCTTGACTGCATCTCTGGTCCCTCCTGCGGCCTCCCTCTGCGACGTACGGCCGTCTGGGATGTCCAGGTGACTCGTGGAGAAGGTAGTGATGTCTCATTTGGCATCCGTAGACGTTGCATCCGCGGTTCTTCCTGTAGAACCGGGACATGTGTCCGGCTCGAGATACGAAAAAAATATCCTCAACTTCCTCGCGGACTCGATCCGCGTCGTTGTAGAAACGCTGTTGAATTCCTTGCAGTCCCTGATCTGGTTTGTCCCTCGCATATAGGGCAACATCTGGGGCGGTCGGCATACCGCTCCTCCTCGCGAACACTATTCGCGTGCAGGATCCTTCGCTTCGGCTCCAGCGTCCGTACCAGTGCACACCAGTCTTGCGAATTCATGAAGGCATTCGCTCAGGTGCACCACTGTCGGATACGGCTGTATCGTGTCCGCGTGCTTCGCCCAGTCTAACCTCTTGCTTAGCGGCAACTTAGCGATCAGCTGTTCCATTAGGGTTGGGTTCCCTAGGTGCTGACTGCAGATCGTGGTTGACTGCAGGAACGCTGCCAGGTTGCTCACCTTCGTCGCGAACGGCACGATCCTTGCGATGTTGGCCTCCTAAATTGGCTGCACATCACGCACGCTATCCGGTTGGCTACGGATGAGTAGCTCCGGACGTCCATACCGGAATCGAAGCTGCTCCATAACAGATTCTACGTTACTGGGATGGATGAACAACGACTTCAGTGTCTCGCGGGCCTCGCCCTTCAGGGCTTTCGATAGCCTCTGGTTGTTTTCCAATTGTGTGCACTGGTAGGCTGCCGTTGTCTCCGTGAACGCGCACAGGAATATCGGCCATTCCTCTGCCTGACCATCGAAATCGGAAAGATCAGGCAATATACGTGGCTTCCATCCAGGTATGCTCGCCGTTGCCACTCCATATGACAGGGGCGATGGTGCAGATACCTCCAAGTTGTGTGTCGGCTCCCGTGGCGGATGAACATAACCTAATCCAGGTTGCGCCGTGGCGGTCACACAAAATGGCGGATAATAGCCCACTGTTGTTGTTGGTGTGTATGTCCGTGCGACAGGTTGCCCGTTTGCACAATGGCCGCCGAGCGTCGGCGCCAAATTTCCACTCAATTGTGGCGGCAAATTTGCACTCAATTGTGCCGGCAACTGCAACGATGACGTCACTCCAAGCTCCGTTTGCAGGTTTTCACTCATCTGCCTGGGCAGGATTCCACTATAACTCTGCATTTGCGCTGCTCCCTGGCGTGGCAGCATTCCACTCAAACATGGCGGTGTATTCGCCGCACCGCTCACTCCAACGCCGCGTGCCCCGATTCCAACGGGATCCCTGGCGGCCTCTGCTTGTCCTCCACTTGCCCTTGCCTTTTCCAGCTCCGACTCGAGACGTGCGATCCTTTACATTAGGGCCGCCACTTGAACAGTTGTGGAGTTCGTAATCTGCCCCGTTGCTTCGGGCTGCAGGTTACTTGCCGCTTTCCTGGCGGCTGTTCCACTTTGCTTCGAAGTCTGTGGCCGCTGCCGATCACCAGCCACACTCGCAGAGCTTGCCGGTGTGCAAGTTGCTGTGGCCGTGGTGGTCGCAGTTGCGGTAACACCCGAGGCTTCCAACCTGGGGCTCCGCCGGGGCGAATGCTTCGTGGGCATCATCTTGCAGAGTGCGAATAAAAGATAATGTCGCCGCTTGGCCGATCACGGGGAATGCCTTCAAACAAACACTCTAGTGCTGGACAATCGTTGGAGTTGTGGTTAGTGTTGTTGTGTTTTATTCTGGAAGAGTTACATTAAATACTACTACAATTACTTAGTCGGCTAACCTACCGCAGTTTCTCTTCCCTCTCAATGTGATGGCGCAAATCGGTCTAAATCCGCCAAAATCTTCTTGTTTACTTATTATTTAGTGGGACCGAACAACATGAACTTAAAATCCCAAAGCTACACTTACATATACAACTTGACTAACTATCGATAACCCTAATCCGTTCCGCGACACAGATAATTGCGCAGAATAGACGGAACATTGGAATTTCAGACAAACTTGCACAGAAAATCCCTCAATGGAGAATCCAGCATCATCGGATACGGACACCTGAGATGTGACTTTGTAAGGCTGCAGCTTATTCACTTGTCTTGATTTAAGTAAATGCCAGGGAGTCAGAGCCGAGTAGCAGGGCATAGAAGTCAGAGCGGTTTCGGACTAGAATATTGGAAAATTTCATAACAGCACTTTATCACCAAAGCTAACCCTAGCGAAATTAAATGACATCGTGGTGGTTTTAGAAACCTCGGCAGCGTTGGGTTGCCTGGGATGCCAGTTGGAGCGGTGCCATCGACAATCGGTCGGTCCGACAATCGAGAGGCTATAAACCTTTGGGGTAAATATGGAGCAGGAGTGGATCATGTGTGAATGGCCATCAAAGGCCATGCTCGTGGCAGTCGAGGAATTAGTTATAACCCATGCTGAGTTACCTGGATTAAACGGTCTACGTTTTCCTACCTAAGCCATTTGGGCATACCAGATCATGGAACAATTCATGCTTTTAGAAGTCCCGCAACTCTGCTTGAGGAAAGTAAAGATGAAATTCCACATATAGTTATTGTCCGTTAGCTCCAACCAGCGCACAGTCTCCAAGGCCGACTCACACAGACAGGGCCTCATCCGCTGAAGCTTCTCCACCCGACCTACAAATAGGCTTTTGTCCACCATAGTGGAGAACAGCGGCACGAACGGTAATTTTTAAATAGTTTATGACCTGGCTAAAACCTTAAATACGTATAGGATAAAGTATTGTAATTGGTATTTTACAATGAATGCCGAATGGAAAACGCTTGTAGAATAAACCACATTGATATTATACGTGTTTCAAAATTCATGCATATACATTTGAGTCAATTTGTTCTTTGAGACTTAAGTAGTTCTACTAGATCACTTTCATATTAGTTTCTCAAAAACCAAGCCATTTATAAGGCTATTTTATACACTCGCTGAGGGTATTTTCATTTTGGTCAACAGTGTGCAACGCAGTGAAAAACTTGCACACATCCTTTTTTTATGTGCTGGCAGTATATAAGTCGAAACGGGCGGAATCGGTCGACTATATCTTATAGCTGCCATATAACTGATTGATCGGAAATTATACAACCTTACTATTTTTGAAGATGCTTAGGGCTGTTTCCAACATTATTAGAAAATTATTTGATAGTTTATTCCTTATAAGGATCGGCCAACTATAAACGATCAGATATATATCTAATATTAAAAGCTGTTTCTAAGCTGCAAGGGTATATAAACTACGGCTCCGCCCAAAGTAAGCTTTATTTTCTTGTTTAAGTTAGCGGGATGGGACTTTCTATGGAGTCTATTTTGGGCAAATTAATCCGATCTACCAAATTTCATAAGGATCGGCCGACTAAGTCCTGTAGCTGTCATGTAATTAAGTAATCGAAAATTCGATAACTTTGGTGTTTTAAAATATGCTTGGGGCATTCGTATTAAAACAATTGATCTGATAGTAAAATTCTTCTAAGGATCGGTCAACTATACAATCCGATATATATCTTCTAACATAAGCTACTGAATTGCTAGGGTATATAAACTTCGCCTCCATCCGATGTTAGCTTACTCTTCTTGTTATTTAAATAAATAAATCCTTTTTGAGTGATATACAACAGCTGATCGGATAGTTTTTAATTCTTCAGACTGCACACTTTTGAGTGTTACTTGCGTAGATAACCGTCAACCATAATTTAAAACAAAATAAAATACATTTTATTTTTTATACGGCAATTTGTTTTATAGAAATTTATATTAATTTTTGTTATTCTAAAGATAAAGATACATCAATGTTTGAAGACATAGATGTTTTTAATATTTTTAACCAAACACCAAAAACATCGATGTTTTCTCATAGAAAATAAACTACCTAGATTTAATAAGCTTTATAATTTTATAGGCGTACGTTCCATGCATTCTTGTAGTCAAGAGGCTACCAGCGACCGGGTGGGTCTTTGTGTTACAAAAAAATCTCAAAAAAATTTGGCTTTGCTTAAAAAAACGATGATACTTTTCGTAAACTAAGAGCACACAACGCTGCTACTGAATATAGTCAATGTCAAACTTGCTAGATATGTCAAAGGCGTATCTCTTATTGATCGTATTATACGAATAGCTTTTCCAACGTATTTTGCATTATTCAACTTTCTATACTGGTTATCCACATGGTCCACAAAGAAATCAAAAAGCATACGTACAAATTATTTAATATTATAAAATAATTATTAGAATTCATTTTGTGGGGTCAAGCAGCCGCCGGAAGGTTTGGCAATAATTTATTGATCTCGTGATGTCACTCTCTTTTATCTTTAGGTCCCTATTCGCGTCGCCCGCTCTCGTGCATTCGATCGGCCACCTACTTCTGCCGTCATGCGCTTTCGTTGTCCCGCTCTCGCGCGGTATCTCTTGGTCGCTCGGCAGCATCAAGCGTTGAGCCGCACTCCCGTGTCTTTTATTTGCAAAAATCATCAAGTTAGAAAAAATAAATTGCGTTTATTTATAAATAAAACATAACATAACTAGAACTCGCGTGGTTTTTTTTTTTACGTTTTTTTTTTTTAATTTTTACGTGGACGATCTTATATCTGGTGACAATTCCAAAGAGGAGTGATAAGTTACCGAGCATTTTCGGAAACTTTAATTAATGTTTAGAATCCAGCTTTTAAAAAACAACGTTTCCGAAAATGCTCGGAATGTTGGCACAGATAATTGCGCAGAATAGACTGAGCATTGGAATTTCAGACAGATTTGCACAGAAAATCCATCAATGGAGAACCCAGCATCACCGGATACGGACACCTGAGATGTGACTTTGTAAGGCTGCAGCAAGTTCACTTGTCTTGATTTAACTAAATGCCAAGAAGCCAGAACTGAGTAGCAGGGCAATAGAATTCAGAGCGGTTTCGGACTAGAATATTGGCAGTGGCTAACAGCACTTTATCCCCAAAGCTACCCTTAGCGAAATGAAATAACGTTAAATGAGAGATTTCGCTGCTGGTTTTGGAAACCTCGGCAGCGTTAGGTTGCCCTGGGAAGTCAGCTGGCGATAAACCCAAAAATATGGGTCATGAGTGAATGACCATCAAAGACCATTCACGTGGCAGTCGAGGAATTTGGGTATTCCAGCCGTTTAGTATACCAGATCATAAAACATTTCATGCTCTTAGAGGTCCCTCATTACTGCTCGAGGAAACTAAAGACAGAATCCCGCATATAGTTCTTTTCCGTTAGGTCCAACCAGCGCAAAGTCTCCGAGGCCGATTCACAAAGACAGGACCTCATTCGCTGAATCTTCTCCACCCGACCTATAAATAGGATTTTGTCCACCATAGTGAAGAACAGAGGGCCCGCCAACCGGACGCACGGTAATAGATCCGAGAGTAAACGAAAGTGTACAGCATTAAAAAAGGATGTATTGCTCAGATAAAGCAATACTCCATTGATACATAGAAGTTTTAAAATTGGAAGTAGAGCAAATCCAAACGATGGGGTGAAGATCATTATATACTGAACATAATACACAATCAAGATACGAGTAGAGGACAAAAGATAGTAGTCTCTCTACTAGGAACGTTTAACTTTATGCCTGTTTTTAGATTTTGGCATCAGCTATCATAAAACTTTGTAGGAAACGACACCCAAAATTGTTTTACGGTTTATTAATGAAGGTAAGTAAAATTTTAAGTCTACTATGGTAGGAAGGAAGAAAAAGATTTGATTCCGATTTTGGTTGACGCTTAGCAAAAAAAATGGTTAAGTAAGATACGCATTTAAAATCTTTTAAGGATCTAGCTGAGTGATTATTAGAAAATGATTAATTTTCTGATTCATTAAAACTTCAACGGCGTCTGACGGCGAAAGAGGGTCAAATAGCGTATGCCGAATCAGGACATAAAACAGAGATTCCTACGGAAAAATATGTATATAAAAGGCCGAGAACCAAAACAATCGGTTATCAAACTTTGCACACATCTTCTACTTTGGAGAAGAGCTTTGTCGGATGCTATTAAATAATCTAAAAGTTTCGAAAGGGATGTTGCCTCGAGCATTGACAGAGCTACGGGTCATAAAGACCTTCACAAGGTTATAAAGTCGTTGGGGCCAACGTTGCAGTCTAAAATCTGTTGCCAGAATCGAGACATGATTCCTGCTTTTAATGTGGAGTGTTTCTTAAATGCTTGAGTGAATGCTACTTGGTTGTGGAAAATTATGTTATGACGGGCTATGAACCACATCAACCAATAACATATAATATTTTCAAGCAAGACAGAAGCGAGATCGGATGGAGACTATTTATTTCGTAGGGTTTTTTACTTGGCTTGGGAATTGAAATAGTGATGGAGGAACTCCACGTGCGTGGATAAGAACCCTAAGAACCTAAGAACCTAAGAAATGTCAAGCAGTTTTTGCTTGAGGGAAATTTGGATATGTTTGAACATCGGGTAGCAGATTCTAACCGCACCTGAGCATTTTCCTTTAGCAGTAGCCACTCCAGATTCAAGTTCTATTAGTATAAAGTTCTGGTCTAAGAGTTGGGTGAAAAGGGATAGCCTGGTAAATTAGTTTTTGTTAAATATATTGGGCTGGACTAAAAAATTTTTTTTAGTCCTTGGCATAGTTGCACCAAGAGAGGGCAATCTCTTTGGCAATACACTGTGAGAACAGGTCAAGAGGCTAGAGCTCGACTTTAAAAATTTAATGGGAGGGGGAGGTACCCCTGCCAATAGCTTCATGTCAGACCAAACTTTCTTTCTTATGGATGATGGAGAGGAACGAGCTACACTTGGCCTAAAGGACTGCTTTTTTTTAAATTTAGCATTGGTTTTTTTTATAATTAATAAGGTAGAGTGAGAGGTACATGATTTGTAAGAATGAAAGAGGCACTGTTTTTTATCTCTTAGCTGCTGAGGAGTATTCTTCTACTGTGGGACTTTGTAGAAACCTTTTTGTTTTAGGAATGCCATAGTTGGCGTCCACTCTTATGCATTTGGTCACGTTCCAGTTTGTGACTATGGTCTCTAGTTTCCTTTCAAAGATATTCCAGTTAGCCTAATCAGTCTGATGTTTTGGTTGGGGTGGGGTGAGATCCGAGCTAAAACGCAAGGTAGATCACGTTTTTATTGGAAATTGGTCACTTTAGTGAAGGTAATCTAAGGTAGCTCAGTTTAACAGGTTGTAATGGCCTGGTAATAACCGATACCATCTGTCAATTTTGTCTCCTGTGAGGGAAATTAAAAAAAAAAACTGTAAATAGGTATTGGAAGTTATGTAGCCCTGTGATTTTTGGAGAGTTGGGAATCCCAGCCATCTTCACGTCTTCTAAAAGCAACGTTTGGAAGTTCTCTAAATTGGAATATAAATGGCCAACATGAAACAAAGTTTATTTCTTTCATTAACTTTGCCTAGTACCATTGCCTAGTTCTTGTCCTTCTTGACTTTCTCAAAGAAAACTCAAAAACTCTTACAAAACAAGAAGAGTAAAATCGTATCGTAAGTAAGTTGAAACAGTTGGGTGATTCAACGGCATTCAAATATCGGTTTTGTTGATGCATAACTTAATAATCTAATGTTCCAGCCTGATCCCCATACGATTCAAAGAAAGAGAATGTAACCAAGTTCATCAGCAATGGAAGGCCTTTCGGCGCGGATAGACTTCATGTTAGTGTCTCTAACTTAAACATAATGATTTTTAAAATATGCTTTCAATAATCGCAAGAGCCCAGAATCGCAAACGATGCCATTACTGTAAGAATCCCCTTCTTTAAATATTAGTTTACGAAACGAAAACGATTTAAATCCTTTAATCGCCAGTACCGCGATCTTTTCAAAAATAATAAACCTATTATAATGTTGAACATGAACAGCAGTCTTGTAATTCTAGTGAATATGGGTAATTAATAGCTTGCAATTGATTGGCTGTTGGGGATCTTCACTAGAAATCTGCAACATCGAAGGTCCCAGGCTGGGTGGGTAAAGACAGCCCGAGATAAACAACAGACAGGACAGAGAGACAGGACAGACAGACAGGACAGACAGAGAGAAGAGACAGACAGGACAGACAGACAGAACGGACAGACAGAGAGGGCAGACAGACAGGACAGACTAACAGGTCAGACAGACAGGTCAGACAGACAGACAGGACAGACAGACAGACAGACAGGACAGACAGGACAGACTGGACAGACAGGACAGACAGGACAGACAGGACAGACAGGACAGACAGGACAGACAGACAGGACAGACTGGACAGACAGACTGGACAGACAGACTGGACAGACAGACAGGACAGACAGACAGGACAGACAGACAGGACAGACAGTCAGACAGGACAGCCAGACTAGACAGACAAGACAGGACAGATGGGACAGACAGAGAGGACCAACAGAGCTACCGGACAGACAAGACAGACAGAAAGGACAGACAGAAAGGACAGACAGACACAAAGGACAAACAGACAGGACAGACACACAGAACAGACAGAGCTGACAGACAGACAGGACAGACAGAAAGGACGGACAGTAAGGACAGACAGGACAGACATGACAGACATGACAGACAGGACAGACAGACAGGACAGACAGACAGGACAGACAGGACAGAGAGACAGACAGACAGACAGGACAGACAGACAGGACAGAAAGACAGGACACACAGACAGGTCACAATAACAGGACAGACAGACAGGACACACAGACAGGTCACACAGACAGGACAGACAGGACAGACAGGAAAGACAAGACAGACAAGACAGACAAGACAGACAAGACAGACAAGACAGACAAGACAGACAAGACAGACAAGACAGACAAGACAGACAAGACAGACAAGACAGACAAGACAGTCAAGACAGACAAGACAGACAAGACAGACAAGACAGACAAGACAGACAAGACAGACAAGACAGACAAGACAGACAAGACAGACAAGACAGACAAGACAGACAAGACAGACGGGACAGGACAGTCAGACAGGACAGACTAACAGTCAGACAGACAGGTCAGACAGACAGACAGGACAGACAGACAGACAGACAGGACAGACAGACAGGACAGGACAGACAGGAAAGAACAGACAGACAGACAGGAGAGAGAGACAGGACAGACAGACAGGACAGTCAGACAGGACAGACAGACAGGTCACAATAACAGGACAGACAGACAGGACACACAGACAGGTCACACAGACAGGACAGACAGGACAGACAGGAAAGACAAGACAGACAAGAGAGACAAGATAGACAAGGCAGATAAGACAGACAAGACAGACAAGACAGACAAGACAGACAAGACAGACAAGACAGACAAGACAGACAAGACAGACAAGACAGACAAGACAGACAAGACAGACAAGACAGACAAGACAGACAAGACAGACAAGACAGACAAGACAGACAAGACAGACAAGACAGACAAGACAGACAAGACAGACAAGACAGACAAGACAGACAAGACAGACAAGACAGACAAGACAGACAAGACAGACAAGACAGACAAGACAGACAAGACAGACAAGACAGACAAGACAGACAAGACAGACAAGACAGACAAGACAGACAAGACAGTCTGTCCGGACAGACAAGACAGACAGACAGGACAGACAAGACAGACAAGACAGACAAGACAGACAAGACAGACAAGACAGACAAGACAGACAAGACAGACAAGACAGACAAGACAGACAAGACAGACAAGACAGACAAGACAGACAAGACAGACAAGACAGACAAGACAGACAAGACAGACAAGACAGACAAGACAGACAAGACAGACAAGACAGACAAGACAGACAAGACAGACAAGACAGACAAGACAGACAAGACAGACAGGACAGACTAGACAGACAAGACAGACAAGACAGACAAGACAGACAAGACAGACAAGACAGACAAGACAGACAAGACAGACAAGACAGACAAGACAGACAAGACAGACAAGACAGACAAGACAGACAAGACAGACAAGACAGACAAGACAGACAAGACAGACAAGACAGACAAGACAGACAAGACAGACAAGACAGACAAGACAGACAAGACAGACAAGACAGACAAGACAGACAAGACAGACAAGACAGACAAGACAGACAAGACAGACAAGACAGACAAGACAGACAAGACAGACAAGACAGACAAGACAGACAAGACAGACAGACAGACAAGACAGACAAGACAGACAAGACAGACAAGACAGACAAGACAGACAAGACAGACAAGACAGACAAGACAGACAAGACAGACAAGACAGACAAGACAGACAAGACAGACAAGACAGACAAGACAGACAAGACAGACAAGACAGACAAGACAGACAAGACAGACAAGACAGACAAGACAGACAAGACAGACAAGACAGACAAGACAGACAAGACAGACAAGACAGACAAGACAGACAAGACAGACAAGACAGACAAGACAGACAAGACAGACAAGACAGACAAGACAGACAAGACAGACAAGACAGACAAGACAGACAAGACAGACAAGACAGACAAGACAGACAAGACAGACAAGACAGACAAGACAGACAAGACAGACAAGACAGACAAGACAGACAAGACAGACAAGACAGACAAGACAGACAAGACAGACAAGACAGACAAGACAGACAAGACAGACAAGACAGACAAGACAGACAAGACAGACAAGACAGACAAGACAGACAAGACAGACAAGACAGACAAGACAGACAAGACAGACAAGACAGACAAGACAGACAAGACAGACAAGACAGACAAGACAGACAAGACAGACAAGACAGACAAGACAGACAAGACAGACAAGACAGACAAGACAGACAAGACAGACAAGACAGACAAGACAGACAAGACAGACAAGACAGACAAGACAGACAAGACAGACAGACAGACAAGACAGACAAGACAGACAAGACAGACAAGACAGACAAGACAGACAAGACAGACAAGACAGACAAGACAGACAAGACAGACAAGACAGACAAGACAGACAAGACAGACAAGACAGACAAGACAGACAAGACAGACAAGACAGACAAGACAGACAAGACAGACAAGACAGACAAGACAGACAAGACAGACAAGACAGACAAGACAGACAAGACAGACAAGACAGACAAGACAGACAAGACAGACTGTAGAAGACAGACAGACAGACAAGACAGACAAGACAGACAAGACAGACAAGACAGACAAGACAGACAAGACAGACAAGACAGACAAGACAGACAAGACAGACAAGACAGACAAGACAGACAAGACAGCGACAGACAGACAAGACAGACAGACAAGACAGACAAGACAGACAAGACAGACAAGACAGACAAGACAGACAAGACAGACAAGACAGACAAGACAGACAAGACAGACAAGACAGACAAGACAGACAAGACAGACAAGACAGACAAGACAGACAAGACAGACAAGACAGACAAGACAGACAAGACAGACAAGACAGACAAGACAGACAAGACAGACAAGACAGACAAGACAGACAAGACAGACAAGACAGACAAGACAGACAAGACAGACAAGACAGACAAGACAGACAAGACAGACAAGACAGACAAGACAGACAAGACAGACAAGACAGACAAGACAGACAAGACAGACAAGACAGACAAGACAGACAAGACAGACAAGACAGACAAGACAGACAAGACAGACAAGACAGACAAGACAGACAAGACAGACAAGACAGACAAGACAGACAAGACAGACAAGACAGACAAGACAGACAAGACAGACAAGACAGACAAGACAGACAAGACAGACAAGACAGACAAGACAGACAAGACAGACAAGACAGACAAGACAGACAAGACAGACAAGACAGACAAGACAGACAAGACAGACAAGACAGACAAGACAGACAAGACAGACAAGACAGACAAGACAGACAAGACAGACAAGACAGACAAGACAGACAAGACAGACAAGACAGACAAGACAGACAAGACAGACAAGACAGACAAGACAGACAAGACAGACAAGACAGACAAGACAGACAAGACAGACAAGACAGACAAGACAGACAAGACAGACAAGACAGACAAGACAGACAAGACAGACAAGACAGACAAGACAGACAAGACAGACAAGACAGACAAGACAGACAAGACAGACAAGACAGACAAGACAGACAAGACAGACAAGACAGACAAGACAGACAAGACAGACAAGACAGACAAGACAGACAAGACAGACAAGACAGACAAGACAGACAAGACAGACAAGACAGACAAGACAGACAAGACAGACAAGACAGACAAGACAGACAAGACAGACAAGACAGACAAGACAGACAAGACAGACAAGACAGACAAGACAGACAAGACAGACAAGACAGACAAGACAGACAAGACAGACAAGACAGACAAGACAGACAAGACAGACAAGACAGACAAGACAGACAAGACAGACAAGACAGACAAGACAGACAAGACAGACAAGAGAGGCAAGACAGACAAGACAGACAAGACAGACAAGACAGGCAAGACAGACAAGACAGGCAAGACAGTCTGTCCGGAGAGACAAGACAGACAGACAGGACAGACAAGACAGACAGGACAGACAAGACAGACAAGACAGACAAGACAGTCTGTCCGGACAGACAAGACAGACAAGACAGACAGACAGACAAGACAGACAAGACAGACAAGACAGACAAGACAGACAAGACAGACAAGACAGACAAGACAGACAAGACAGACAAGACAGACAAGACAGACAAGACAGACAAGACAGACAAGACAGACAAGACAGACAAGACAGAAAGACAAGACAGACAAGACAGACAAGACAGACAAGACAGACAAGACAGACAAGACAGACAAGACAGACAAGACAGACAAGACAGACAAGACAGACAAGACAGACAAGACAGACAAGACAGACAAGACAGACAAAGACAGACAAGACAGACAAGACAGACAAGACAGACAAGACAGACAAGACAGACAAGACAGACAAGACAGACAAGACAGACAAGACAGACAAGACAGACAAGACAGACAAGACAGACAAGACAGACAAGACAGACAAGACAGACAAGACAGACAAGACAGACAGACAGACAAGACAGACAGACAGACAAGACAGACAAGACAGACAAGACAGACAAGACAGACAAGACAGACAGAGACAAGACAGAAGACAGACAAGACAGACAAGACAGACAAGACAGACAAGACAGACAAGACAGACAAGACAGACAAGACAGACAAGACAGACAAGACAGACAAGACAGACAAGACAGACAAGACAGACAAGACAGACAAGACAGACAAGACAGACAAGACAGACAAGACAGACAAGACAGACAAGACAGACAAGACAGACAAGACAGACAAGACAGACAAGACAGACAAGACAGACAAGACAGACAAGACAGACAAGACAGACAAGACAGACAAGACAGACAAGACAGACAAGACAGACAAGACAGACAAGACAGACAAGACAGACAAGACAGACAAGACAGACAAGACAGACAAGACAGACAAGACAGACAAGACAGACAAGACAGACAAGACAGACAAGACAGACAAGACAGACAAGACAGACAAGACAGACAAGACAGACAAGACAGACAAGACAGACAAGACAGACAAGACAGACAAGACAGACAAGACAGACAAGACAGACAAGACAGACAAGACAGACAAGACAGACAAGACAGACAAGACAGACAAGACAGACAAGACAGACAAGACAGACAAGACAGACAAGACAGACAAGACAGACAAGACAGACAAGACAGACAAGACAGACAAGACAGACAAGACAGACAAGACAGACAAGACAGACAAGACAGACAAGACAGACAAGACAGACAAGACAGACAAGACAGACAAGACAGACAAGACAGACAAGACAGACAAGACAGACAAGACAGACAAGACAGACAAGACAGACAAGACAGACAAGACAGACAAGACAGACAAGACAGACAAGACAGACAAGACAGACAAGACAGACAAGACAGACAAGACAGACAAGACAGACAAGACAGACAAGACAGACAAGACAGACAAGACAGACAAGACAGACAAGACAGACAAGACAGACAAGACAGACAAGACAGACAAGACAGACAAGACAGACAAGACAGACAAGACAGACAAGACAGACAAGACAGACAAGACAGACAAGACAGACAAGACAGACAAGACAGACAAGACAGACAAGACAGACAAGACAGACAAGACAGACAAGACAGACAAGACAGACAAGACAGACAAGACAGACAAGACAGACAAGACAGACAAGACAGACAAGACAGACAAGACAGACAAGACAGACAAGACAGACAAGACAGACAAGACAGACAAGACAGACAAGACAGACAAGACAGACAAGACAGACAAGACAGACAAGACAGACAAGACAGACAAGACAGACAAGACAGACAAGACAGACAAGACAGACAAGACAGACAAGACAGACAAGACAGACAAGACAGACAAGACAGACAAGACAGACAAGACAGACAAGACAGACAAGACAGACAAGACAGACAAGACAGACAAGACAGACAAGACAGACAAGACAGACAAGACAGACAAGACAGACAAGACAGACAAGACAGACAAGACAGACAAGACAGACAAGACAGACAAGACAGACAAGACAGACAAGACAGACAAGACAGACAAGACAGACAAGACAGACAAGACAGACAAGACAGACAAGACAGACAAGACAGACAAGACAGACAAGACAGACAAGACAGACAAGACAGACAAGACAGACAAGACAGACAAGACAGACAAGACAGACAAGACAGACAAGACAGACAAGACAGACAAGACAGACAAGACAGACAAGACAGACAAGACAGACAAGACAGACAAGACAGACAAGACAGACAAGACAGACAAGACAGACAAGACAGACAAGACAGACAAGACAGACAAGACAGACAAGACAGACAAGACAGACAAGACAGACAAGACAGACAAGACAGACAAGACAGACAAGACAGACAAGACAGACAAGACAGACAAGACAGACAAGACAGACAAGACAGACAAGACAGACAAGACAGACAAGACAGACAAGACAGACAAGACAGACAAGACAGACAAGACAGACAAGACAGACAAGACAGACAAGACAGACAAGACAGACAAGACAGACAAGACAGACAAGACAGACAAGACAGACAAGACAGACAAGACAGACAAGACAGACAAGACAGACAAGACAGACAAGACAGACAAGACAGACAAGACAGACAAGACAGACAAGACAGACAAGACAGACAAGACAGACAGACAGACAGACAGACAGACAGGACAGACAGGACAGACAGACAGACAGGACAGACAGGAAAGAACAGACAGACAGGACAGACAGACAGAGAAGAAGACAGGACAGTCAGACAGGACAGACAGACAGGACAGACAGACAGACAGACAGACAGACAGGACAGACAGAAAAGAACAGACAGACAGACAGAAGAGAGACAGGACAGACAGACAGGAAAGACAGGACAGACAGACAGGTCAGAAACAGGACAGACAGACAGACACACAGACAGGTCACACAGACAGGACAGACAAGACAGACAAGACAGACAAGACAGACAAGACAGACAAGACAGACAAGACAGACAAGACAGACAAGACAGACAAGACAGACAAGACAGACAAGATAGACAAGACAGACAAGACAGACAAGACAGACAAGATAGACAAGACAGACAAGACAGACAAGACAGACAAGACAGACAAGACAGACAAGACAGACAAGACAGACAAGACAGACAAGACAGAAAAGACAGACAAGACAGACAAGACAGACAAGACAGACAAGACAGACAAGACAGACAAGACAGACAAGACAGACAAGACAGACAAGACAGACAAGACAGACAAGACAGACAAGACAGACAAGACAGACAAGACAGACAAGACAGACAAGACAGACAAGACAGACAAGACAGACAAGACAGACAAGACAGACAAGACAGACAAGACAGACAAGACAGACAAGACAGACAAGACAGACAAGACAGACAAGACAGAAAACAACAAGACAGACAAGACAGACAAGACAGACAAGACAGACAAGACAGACAAGACAGACAAGACAGACAAGACAGACAAGACAAACAAGACAGACAAGACAGACAAGACAGACAAGACAGACAAGACAGACAAGACAGACAAGACAGACAAGACAGACAAGACAGACAAGACAGACAAGACAGACAAGACAGACAAGACAGACAAGACAGACAAGACAGACAAGACAGACAAGACAGACAAGACAGACAAGACAGACAAGACAGACAAGACAGACAAGACAGACAAGACAGACAAGACAGACAAGACAGACAAGACAGACAAAACAGACAAGACAGACAAAACAGACAAAACAGACAAGGCAGACAAGACAGACAAGACAGACAAACAGTCTGTCCGGACAGACAAGACAGACAGACAGGACAGACAAGACAGACAAGAAGCGCAGACAGACAAGACAGACAGACAGAAGACAGACAAGACAGACAAGACAGACAAGACAGACAAGACAGACAAGACAGACAAGACAGACAAGACAGACAAGACAGACAAGACAGACAAGACAGACAAGACAGACAAGACAGACAAGACAGACAAGACAGACAAGACAGACAAGACAGACAAGACAGACAAGACAGACAAGACAGACAAGACAGACAAGACAGACAAGACAGACAAGACAGACAAGACAGACAAGACAGACAAGACAGACAAGACAGACAAGACAGACAAGACAGACAAGACAGACAAGACAGACAAGACAGACAAGACAGACAAGACAGACAAGACAGACAAGACAGACAAGACAGACAAGACAGACAAGACAGACAAGACAGACAAGACAGACAAGACAGACAAGACAGACAAGACAGACAAGACAGACAAGACAGACAAGACAGACAAGACAGACAAGACAGACAAGACAGACAAGACAGACAAGACAGACAAGACAGACAAGACAGACAAGACAGACAAGACAGACAAGACAGACAAGACAGACAAGACAGACAAGACAGACAAGACAGACAAGAAGACAAGACAGACAAGACAGACAAGACAGTGTCGGACAGACAAGACAGACAGACAGGACAGACAAGACAGACAAGACAGACAAGACAGACAAGACAGTTGTAAGACAGACAAGAAGACAGACAAAACAGACAAGAAGACAGACAAGACAGACAAGACAGACAAGACAGACAAGACAGACAAGACAGACAAGACAGACAAGACAGACAAGACAGACAAGACAGACAAGACAGACAAGACAGACAAGACAGACAAGACAGACAAGACAGACAAGACAGACAAGACAGACAAGACAGACAAGACAGACAAGACAGACAAGACAGACAAGACAGACAAGACAGACAAGACAGACAAGACAGACAAGACAGACAAGACAGACAAGACAGACAAGACAGACAAGACAGACAAGACAGACAAGACAGACAAGACAGACAAGACAGACAAGACAGACAAGACAGACAAGACAGACAAGACAGCAAGACAGACAAGACAGACAAGACAGACAAGACAGACAAGACAGACAAGACAGACAAGACAGACAAGACAGACAAGACAGACAAGACAGACAAGACAGACAAGACAGACAAGACAGACAAGACAGACAAGACAGTCAAGACAGACAAGACAGACAAGACTGAAGAGACAGACAAGACAGACAAGACAGACTGTCCAGACAGACAAACAGACAGACAAGACAGACAAACAACAAGACAGACAAGACAGACAAACAGACAAGACAGACAAGACAGACAAACAGACAAGACAGAAAGACAGACAAGACAGACAAGACAGTGCGGACAGACAAGACAGACAAAAAAAGACAGACAAGACAGACAAGACAGACAAACAGGCAGACAAGAAAAGCAAAAGAAAAGAAAAAGAAAGAAAGACAGACAAGACAGACAAGAGAAAGAGACAAGAAGAAAGAACAAAACAAACAGAAAAAGAAAGACAGAAAGAAGACAAGACAGAAAGAAGACAAGAAGACAAGACAGACAAGACAGACAAGACAGACAAGACAGACAAGAAGACAAGACAGACAAGAAGACAAGACAGACAAGACAGACAAGACAGACAAGACAGACAAGAGACAAGACAGACAAGACAGACAAGACAGACAAGACAGACAAGACAGACAAGACAGACAAGAAGACAAGACAGACAAGACAGAAAGACATTGTCAAGACAGACAAGACAGACAGAAGACAGACAAGACAGACAAGACAGACAGACAGACAGACAGACAAGACAGACAAAGACAGACAAGACAGACAAGACAGACAAGACAGACAAGACAGACAAGACAGACAAGACAGACAAGACAGACAAGACAGACAAGACAGACAAGACAGACAAGACAGACAAGACAGACAGACAGACAGACAGAAGACAGACAGACAGACAAGACAGACAAGACAGACAGACAGACAGACAGACAGACAGACAAGACAGACAGACAGACAGACAGAAGACAGACAAGACAGACAGACAGACAAGACAGACAGACAGACAAGACAGACAAGACAGACAAGACAGACAAGACAGACAAGACAGACAAGACAGACAAGACAGACAAGACAGACAAGACAGACAAGACAGACAAGACAGACAAGACAGACAAGACAGACAAGACAGACAAGACAGACAAGACAGACAAGACAGACAAGACAGACAAGACAGACAAGACAGACAAGACAGACAAGACAGACAAGACAGACAAGACAGACAAGACAGACAAGACAGACAAGACAGACAAGACAGACAAGACAGACAAGACAGACAAGACAGACAAGACAGACAAGACAGACAAGACAGACAAGACAGACAAGACAGACAAGAGCAAGAGAAAGAAAAGAAAGCAAAGCAAAAGAAAAAAAACAAGAAGCAAAAGACAAGACAGAAAGACAGACAAGAAGAAAGAAGAAAGAAGACAAAAGACAAGACAGACAAGACAGACAAGACAGACAAGAAGACAAGAAGACAAGAAGACAAGAAGACAAGAAGCAAGAAGAAGAAGACAAGAAGACAAAAGACAAGAAGAAAGAAGACAAGACAGACAAAAGAAGAAGACAAAAGAAAGAGAGACAAAAGACAAAAGAAGAAGAAAGAAAAAAAGACAAGAAGAAGAGAAAAAGAAAAGACAAGAAGAAAAAAAGAGAAGAGCAAGAAGACAAGAAGACAAAAGAGAAAAAGAAGACAAGAAGAAAGAAGACAAGACAGAAAAAGAAAGAAGAAAGAAGCAAGACAGACAAGAAGACAAGAAGAAAGAGAAAGAAGACAAGAAGCAAGACAGACAAGAAGACAAGACAGCAAACAGACAAGAGACAAGAAGCAAGAGACAAAAGAAAGAGCAAGAGCAAGAAGAAAAAGACAAGAAGACAAAAGAAAAGCAAGAAAAGAAACAAAAGACAACAGAAGAGCAAAAGCAAGCAGCAAGAAACAAAAAAAGCAAACAGCAAGAAGAAAGAAGAGCAAGAAGACAAAAGAAAGAAAAAAGAAAAAGACAAAAGAAAGACAAAAGAAAGACAAAGACAGAAAAAGAAAAAGAAGACAGACAAAAGAAAAGACAAGACAGACAAGACAGACAAGACAGACAGAAAGACAGAAAAAACAGAAAAAACAAGACAGACAAGACAGAGCAGACAAAAGACAAGACAGACAAAAGACAAACAGACAAAAGCAAGCAAAAGAAGACAAAGACAGACAAGAAGACAAACAGACAAGACAGAAAACAGACAAGACAGACAAGACAGACAAAAGACAAGAAGAAAGAAGACAAAAGAAAACAGACAAGACAGACAAGACAGACAAGAAGACAAGACAGACAAGACAGACAAGACAGACAAGACAGACAAGACAGACAAGACAGACAAGACAGACAAGAAGACAAAAGGACAGACAAAAAAAAAAAAAAAAGAAAACAAAACAAACAGAACAAAGAAGAAAGAAAAAAAGACAAGAAGAAAAAACAAAAGACAAGAAGACAAAAAAAAGCAAAAAGAAGCAAAGACAGACAGAAGAGAAAGCAAAGCAAAAGACAAGAAGCAAAAGACAAGACAGCAGAAGCGAGAAAGACAGAAGAAGCAGACAAAAGAAAACAAAGACAAAAGCAAGAAGAAAGAGAAAGAGAAAGAGAAAAGGAAAAAAAAAAAAGAAAGGAAAAAAAAGAAAAAAAGAAAGAAAGAGACAAAGAAAAGAAAGACAAAACAAGAAGACAAGAAGAAAGAGAAAGACAGAAAGAAGACAAAAAAAAAAAAGCAAACAAAACAGACAAAAGACAAAAGACAAAAGAGAAAAGCAGAGCAAGACAGACAAACAGAAAAAGACAAAAGCAAAAGACAAACAGACAAAAGACAAAAGCAAGAAGACAAAAAAAACAGACAAGAAGACAAAAGACAAGAAGACAAAAAAGAAGAAAAGAAAAGGAGACAAGAAGACAGAAGACAGACAAGACAGACAAGACAGAAAAAGAAGACAGACAAGAAGACAAGAAGACAAGACAGACAAGAAGAAACAGACAAAACAAGAAACAAGACAGACAAAAAAGAACAAAAGACAAGACAGAAGAAGACAAAAGAAAGAAGAAAGAAGACAAGAAGACAAGAAGACAAGAAGACAAGACAGACAAAAGACAAACAGACAAAAGACAAGAAGACAAGAAGACAAAAGAAAGACAGACAAAAAAGAAAAGAAGACAAGACAGACAAGAAGACAAGACAGACAAGAAGACAAGACAGACAAACAGACAAGAAGACAAGACAGACAAGACAGACAAGAAGACAAGAAGACAAGACAGACAAAAGACAAGACAGACAAGACAGCAAGACAGACAAGACAGACAAAAGACAGACAAGAAGACAAGACAGACAAGATAGACAAGACAGACAAGACAGACAAGACAGAGACAGAAAAGAAGACAAAGAGACAAGACAGACAAGACAGACAAGACAGACAAGACAGACAAAAGAAAGACAGAAAGAAGAAAGAAGAAAAGACAAGACAGACAAACAGACAAAAGCAAGACAGACAAAGAAAGACAGACAAGAAGAAAGACAGAAGAAGAAGAAGAGACAGACAAGAAGAAAAGACAAAAGACAAAAGACAAAAGAAGACAGACAAGACAGACAAAAGACAAGACAGACAAGAAGACAAACAGACAAGACAGACAAGAAGACAAAAACAAACAAACAGACAAGACAGACAAGAAGACAAGAAGCAAGAAGACAAGAAGACAAGAAGACAAACAGACAAGAAGAAAGACAGAAAGAAGACAAGAAGCAAAAGACAAGAAGAAAAGACAAGACAGCAAGAAGACAAGAAGACAAGAAGACAAGACAGACAAAAGACAAGACAGACAAGAAGAAAGAAGACAAGACAGACAAGACAGACAAGACAGACAAGAAGACAAGACAGACAAGACAGACAAGACAGACAAGACAGAAAGACAGACAAGACAGAAAGACAGACAAGAAGACAAGACAGACAAGACAGACAAGAAGACAAGACAGACAAGAAGACAAACAGACAAGACAGACAAGACAGACAAGACAGACAAGACAGACAAGACAGACAAGACAGACAAGACAGACAAGACAGACAAGACAGACAAGACAGACAAGACAGACAAGACAGACAAGACAGACAAGACAGACAAGACAGACAAGACAGACAAGACAGACAAGACAGACAAGACAGACAAGACAGACAAGACAGACAAGACAGACAAGACAGACAAGACAGACAAGACAGACAAGACAGACAAGACAGACAAGACAGACAAGACAGACAAGACAGACAAGACAGACAGACAGACAAGACAGACAAGACAGACAAGACAGACAAGACAGACAAGACAGACAAGACAGACAAGACAGACAAGACAGACAAGACAGACAAGACAGACAAGACAGACAAGACAGACAAGACAGACAAGACAGACAAGACAGACAAGACAGACAAGACAGACAAGACAGACAAGACAGACAAGACAGACAAGACAGACAAGACAGACAAGACAGACAAGACAGACAAGACAGACAAGACAGACAAGACAGACAAGACAGACAAGACAGACAAGACAGACAAGACAGACAAGACAGACAAGACAGACAAGACAGACAAGACAGAC
This sequence comes from Drosophila monieri, assembly GCA_035047585.1. NCBI lineage: Eukaryota > Metazoa > Arthropoda > Insecta > Diptera > Drosophilidae > Drosophila > Drosophila monieri. Next base: position 18,453,687 of record JAWNPJ010000001.1, read on the forward strand.
AAACAAAAGACAGACAAACAGACAAGACAGACAAGAAGACAAGACAGACAAGACAGACAAGACAGACAAGAAGACAAGACAGACAAGACAGACAGACAGACAAGACAGACAAGACAGACAGACAGACAGACAGACAAGACAGACAAGACAGACAAGACAGACAAGACAGACAAGACAGACAAGACAGACAAGACAGACAAGACAGACAAGACAACAGACAGACAAGACAGACAGACAAACAGACAGACAAGACAGACAAGACAGACAAGACAGACAAGACAGACAAGACAGACAAGACAGACAAGACAGACAAGACAGACAAGACAGACAAGACAGACAAGACAGACAAGACAGACAAGACAGACAAGACAGACAAGACAGACAAGACAGACAAGACAGACAAGACAGACAAGACAGAAGACAGACAAGACAGACAAGACAGACAAGACAGACAAGACAGACAAGACAGACAAGACAGACAAGACAGACAAGACAGACAAGACAGACAAGACAGACAAGACAGACAAGACAGACAAGACAGACAAGACAGACAAGACAGACAAGACAGACAAGACAGACAAGACAGACAAGACAGACAAGACAGACAAGACAGACAAGACAGACAAGACAGACAAGACAGACAAGACAGACAAGACAGACAAGACAGACAAGACAGACAAGACAGACAAGACAGACAAGACAGACAAGACAGACAAGACAGACAAGACAGACAAACAGACAGGACAGACAAGACAGACAAGACAGACAAGACAGACAAGACAGACAAGACAGACAAGACAGACAAGACAGACAAGACAGACAAGACAGACAAGACAGACAAGACAGACAAGACAGACAAGACAGACAAGACAGACAAGACAGACAAGACAGACAAGACAGACAAGACAGACAAGACAGACAAGACAGACAAGACAGACAAGACAGACAAGACAGACAAGACAGACAAGACAGACAAGACAGACAAGACAGACAAGACAGACAAGACAGACAAGACAGACAAGACAGACAAGACAGACAAGACAGACAAGACAGACAAGACAGACAAGACAGACAGACAGACAAGACAGACAAGACAGACAAGACAGACAAGACAGACAAGACAGACAAGACAGACAAGACAGACAAGACAGACAAGACAGACAAGACAGACAAGACAGACAAGACAGACAAGACAGACAAGACAGACAAGACAGACAAGACAGACAAGACAGACAAGACAGACAAGACAGACAAGACAGACAAGACAGACAAGACAGACAAGACAGACAAGACAGACAAGACAGACAAGACAGACAAGACAGACAAGACAGACAAGACAGACAAGACAGACAAGACAGACAAGACAGACAAGACAGACAAGACAGACAAGACAGACAAGACAGACAAGACAGACAAGACAGACAGAGACAGACAAGACAGAAGACAGACAAGACGAGACAAGACAGACAAGACAGACAAGACAGACAAGACAGACAGACAGACAGACAAGACAGACAAGACAGACAAGACAGACAAGACAGACAAGACAGACAAGACAGACAAGACAGACAAGACAGACAAGACAGACAACGACAGACAAGACAGACAGACAGACAAGACAGACAAGACAGACAAGACAGACAAGACAGACAGACAGACAAGACAGACAAAAGAAAAGACAGACAGGACAGACAACAAACAGAAACAGACAAACAGACAGGACAGAAAGACAGACAGACAGACAGACAGACAAAACAGACAGACAGACAGGACAGACAGACAGACAGAAGACAGACAAGACAGACAAGACAGACAAGACAGGAAAGACAGACAAGACAGACAAGACAGACAAGACAGACAAGACAGACAAGACAGACAAGACAGACAAGACAGACAAGACAGACAAGACAGACAAGACAGACAAGACAGACAAGACAGACAAGACAGACAAGACAGACAAGACAGACAAGACAGACAAGACAGACAAGACAGACAAGACAGACAAGAAGACAAGAAGACAAGAAGAAGAAGACAAGAAGAAGAAGACAAGAAGACAAGAAGAAAGAAGAAGAGAAAAAGAAAAGAAAGAAGACAAGAAGAAAGAAGAAAGACAGAAAGAAGAAAGAAGACAAGAAGACAAGAAGAAGAAGAAGAAGAAAGAAGCAAGAAGAAGAAGAAAAAGAAAAAGAAAAGAAAGAAGAAAGAAGAAGAAGAAAGAGAAAGAGAAAGAAGAAGAGAAGAGAAAGAAAAAGAAAGAAGAAAGAAGACAAGACAGACAAGAAGAAAGAAGACAAGAAGACAAGAAGCAAGAAGACAAAAGAAAGACAGACAAGAAGACAAGACAGACAAGAAGAAAGAAGACAAGACAGAAAGACAGACAAGACAGAAAAAGACAAGACAGACAAGAAGACAAGAAGACAAGAAGAAAGAAAGACAGAAGACAAGAAGACAAAAGAAAGAAGAAGAGAAAAGACAAGAAGCAAAAGAAAGAAGAAGAAGAAGAGAAGAAGAAAGAGAAAGAGAGAGAAAGAGAGAGAAAGAAGAAAGAAGAAAAGAAGAAGAAAGAAGAAGAAGACAAAAGACAAGAAGAAAGAAGACAAGAAGAAAGAAGAAAGAAGAAAGAAGACAAGAAGACAAGAAGACAAGAAGACAAGAAGAAAGAAGACAAGAAGAAAGAAGAAAGAAGAAAGAAGAAAGAAGAAAGAAGAAAGAAGAAACAGACAGAAGACAAGAAGACAAGAGAAAGAGAAAGAGAAAAAGACAAGAAGAAGAGAAAAAGACAAGAAGACAAGAAGCAAGAAGAAAAAGAAGAAAAGAAAAAGAAAAAAGAAGAAAAAAAAAGAGAAGAAGCAAGAGAGAAGAAAGAAAAAGAAAGAAAAAGAAAGAAAAGACAGAAAGAAGAGAAAAAGAAGAAGAAGAAGAAAGAGCAAGAAGACAAGAAGACAAGAAGACAAGAAGACAAGACAGACAAGAAGAGAAGAAAGAAGAAAGAAGAAAGAGACAAGAAGAAAGAAGACAAAAGAAGAAGAAAGAAGACAAGAAGACAAGACAGAAGAAGACAAGACAGACAAGACAGACAAGACAGACAAGAAGACAAGACAGACAAGACAGACAAGAAGACAGAAGACAGACAGACAAGAGACAGACAAGAAGACAAGACAGACAAGAAGAAAGAAGCAGACAGAAGAAGAAAGACAGACAAGACAGAAAGAAGACAAGAAGACAAGAAGACAAGACAGACAAGACAGACAAGACAGACAAGACAGACAAGACAGACAAGACAGACAAGACAGACAAGACAGACAAGACAGACAAGACAGACAACATGACATGACAGACAAGACAGACAAGACAGACAAGACAGACAAGACAGACAAGACAGACAAGACAGACAAGACAGACAAGAAGAAGACAGACAGAAGAAAGAAGACAAGACAGACAAGACAGACAGAAGACAAGACAGACAAGACAGACAAGACAGACAGAAGACAAGAAGACAAGAAGACAAGACAGACAAGACAGACAAGAAGACAGAAGACAAGACAGACAAAGACAGAAGAAAGACAGACAAGAAGAAAGACAGACAAGAAGAAGAAGAAAGAAGACAAGACAGACAAGAAGACAGAAGACAAGAAGACAAGAAGAGAAGACAAGACAGACAAGAAGAAAGAAGAAAGAAGACAAGAAGACAAGACAGACAAGACAGACAAGAAGACAAGAAGACAAGAAGACAAGAAGACAAGAAGCAAGAAGACAAGAAGACAAGAAGACAAGACAGACAAGACAGACAAGAAGACAAGAAGACAAGAAGACAAAAGACAAGAAGACAAGAAGACAAGACAGACAAGAAGACAAGAAGACAAGACAGACAAGACAGACAAAAGACAAGACAGACAAGAAGAAAGAAGAAAGAAGACAAGAAGACAAGACAGACAAGAAGACAAGAAGAAAGACAGACAAAAGACAAGACAGACAAGACAGAAAGAAGAAGAAGACAAGAAGAAGAAGACAAGACAGACAAGAAGACAAGACAGACAAGACAGACAAGACAGACAAGAAGACAAGACAGAAGAACAGAAAAAGAAAGAAGACAAGAAGACAAGACAGACAAGACAGACAAGAAGAAAGACAGAAAGACAGACAAGACAGAAAGAAGACAAGACAGACAAGAAGACAAGACAGACAAGAAGACAAGACAGAAAGAAGAAAGAAGACAAGAAAAAGAAGACAAAGACAGACAAGACAGACAAGACAGACAGACAGACAAGAAGACAAGACAGACAAGAAGAAAGACAAAAGAAGAAAAAGAAAGAAAAGAAAAAGAAAAGACAGACAAAAAGAAGAAGAAGAAAGAAAAGAGAAGAAAAACAAGACAGACAAGAGAAAGAAGACAAGAAGACAAGACAGACAAGAAGACAAGAAGAAAGAAGACAAAAGAAAGAGAAAGACAAGAAGACAAGAAGACAAGAAGACAAGAAGACAAGAAGACAAGAAGCAAGAAGACAAAAGCAAGAAGCAAGACAGACAAGAAGACAAGAAGACAAGACAGACAAGACAGAAGACAGACAAGAAGACAAGACAGACAAGACAGACAAGACAGACAAGAAGACAAGAAGACAAGACAGAAGAAGACAAGAAGCAAGAAGACAAGAAGACAAGACAGACAAGAAGACAAGAAGACAAGAAGAAAGAAGACAAGAAGACAAGAAGACAAGACAGACAAGACAGACAAGACAGACAAGACAGACAAGACAGACAAGAAGACAAGAAGACAAGAAGACAAGACAGACAAGACAGACAAGACAGACAAGACAGACAAGACAGACAAGAAGACAAGAAGACAAGACAGACAAGACAGACAAAAGACAAGACAGACAAGACAGACAAGACAGACAAGACAGACAAGAAGACAAGACAGACAAGACAGACAAGAAGAAAGACAGAAAGACAGACAAGACAGACAAGAAGACAAGAAGACAAGAAGACAAGAAGACAAGACAGACAAGACAGACAAGACAGACAAGACAGACAAGACAGACAAGACAGACAAGACAGACAAGACAGACAAGACAGACAAGAAGACAAGACAGACAAGACAGACAAGAAGACAAGACAGACAAGACAGACAAGACAGACAAGACAGACAAGACAGACAAGACAGACAAGACAGACAGACAGACAAGACAGACAAGACAGACAAGACAGACAAGACAGACAAGACAGACAAGACAGACAAGACAGACAAGACAGACAAGACAGACAAGACAGACAAGACAGACAAGACAGACAAGACAGACAAGACAGACAAGACAGACAAGACAGACAAGACAGACAAGACAGACAAGACAGACAAGACAGACAACAAGACAGACAAGACAGACAAGACAGACAAGACAGACAAGACAGACAAGACAGACAAGACAGACAAGACAGACAAGACAGACAAGACAGACAAGACAGACAAGACAGACAAGACAGACAGACAGACAAGACAGACAAGACAGACAAGACAGACAAGACAGACAAGACAGACAAGAAGACAAAAGACAAGACAGACAAGACAGACAAGAAGACAAGACAGACAAGACAGACAAGACAGACAAGACAGACAAGACAGACAAGACAGACAGACAGACAAGACAGACAGACAGAAAGACAGACAAGACAGACAAGAAGACAAGAAGACAAGACAGAAAACAGACAAGACAGACAAGACAGAAAGAAGACAAGACAGACAAGACAGACAAGACAGACAAAAGAAAGACAGACAAGACAGACAAGACAGACAAGACAGACAAGAAGACAGACAGCAAGACAGACAAGACAGACAAGACAGAAAGACAGACAAACAGACAAAAGAAAGACAGAAAGAAGACAAGAAGACAAGACAGACAAGACAGACAAGACAGACAAGACAGACAAGACAGACAAGACAGACAAAAGACAAGACAGACAAACAGACAAGACAGACAAGAAGACAAGACAGACAAGACAGACAAGACAGACAAGACAGACAAGACAGACAAGACAGACAAGACAGACAAGACAGACAAGACAGACAAGACAGACAAGACAGACAAGACAGACAAGACAGACAAGACAGACAAGACAGACAAGACAGACAAGAAGACAAGACAGACAAGACAGACAAGACAGACAAGACAGACAAGACAGACAAGAAGACAAGACAGACAAGACAGACAAGAAGACAAGACAGACAAGACAGACAAGAAGACAAGACAGACAAGAGACAAGACAGACAAGACAGACAAGACAGACAAGACAGACAAGAAGACAAGAAGACAAGACAGACAAGAAGACAAGACAGACAAGACAGAAAGACAGACAAGAAGAAGAAGACAAACAAAGACAGAAAAAGACAAGACAAAAGAAGACAAGACAGACAAGAAGACAAGAAGACAAGACAGACAAGAAGACAAGACAGACAAGACAGACAAGACAGACAAGAAGACAAGAAGACAAGACAGAAGAAGACAAGAAGACAAGAAGACAAGAAGACAAGAAGACAAGAAGACAAGAAGACAAGAAGACAAGACAGACAAGACAGACAAGACAGACAAGAAGACAAGACAGACAAGACAGAAGAAGAAAGAAGACAAGACAGACAAGACAGACAAGAAGACAAGACAGACAAGACAGACAAGAAGACAAGAAGACAAGAAGACAAGACAGACAAGACAGAAAGAGAAAACAGAAGACAGACAAGAGACAAGAAGACAAGACAGACAGAAGACAAGACAGACAAGACAGCAAGACAGACAAGACAGAAAGACAGACAAGACAGACAAGACAGACAAGACAGACAAGACAGACAAGACAGACAAGACAGACAAGACAGACAAGAAGACAAGACAGACAAGAAGACAAGACAGACAAGACAGACAAGACAGACAAGACAGACAAGACAGACAAGAAGACAAGACAGACAAGACAGACAAACAGACAAGACAGACAAGACAGACAAGACAGAAAGAAACAAGACAGACAAGACAGACAAGACAGACAAGACAGACAAGACAGACAAGACAGACAAGACAGACAAGACAGACAAGACAGACAAGACAGACAAGACAGACAAGACAGACAAGACAGACAAGACAGACAAGACAGACAAGACAGACAAGACAGACAAGACAGACAAGACAGAAAGACAGACAAGACAGACAAGACAGACAAGACAGACAAGACAGACAAGACAGACAAGACAGACAAGAAGACAAGACAGACAAGACAGACAAGAAGACAAGACAGACAAGAAGACAAGACAGACAAGACAGACAAGACAGACAAGACAGACAAGACAGACAAGAAGACAAGACAGACAAGACAGACAAGACAGACAAGAAGACAAGAACACAAGACAGACAAGACAGACAAGACAGACAAGACAGACAAGACAGACAAGACAGACAAGAAGACAAGACAGACAAGAAGACAAGACAGACAAGACAGACAAGACAGACAAGACAGACAAGAAGAAAGACAGACAAGAAGAAAGACAGACAAGAAGAAGACAGACAAGACAGACAAGACAGACAAGACAGACAAGAAGACAAGACAGACAAGACAGACAAGACAGACAAGACAGACAAGACAGACAAGACAGACAAGACAGACAAGACAGACAAGACAGACAGACAGACAGAAGACAGACAGACAAAAAAACAAGAAAAAGACAACAAAACAAGACAGACAGACAGAAAAAAACAAAAAGACAGACAGAAAGAAGACAAGAAAAAAAAAAAAAGAGACAGACAAAAAGACAGAAAGACAGACAAGACAGAAGACAGACAAGACAGACAAGACAGACAAGACAGACAAGACAGACAAGACAGACAAGACAGACAAGACAGACAAGACAGACAAGAAGACAGACAGACAGACAGACAAGACAGACAAGACAGACAAGACAGACAAGACAGACAAGACAGACAAGACAGACAAGACAGACAAGACAGACAAGACAGACAAGACAGACAAGACAGACAAGACAGACAAGACAGACAAGACAGACAAGACAGACAAGACAGACAAGACAGACAAGACAGACAAGACAGACAAGACAGACAAGACAGACAAGACAGACAAGACAGACAAGACAGACAAGACAGACAAGACAGACAAGACAGACAAGACAGACAAGACAGACAAGACAGACAAGACAGACAAGACAGACAAGACAGACAAGACAGACAAGACAGACAAGACAGACAGACAGAAAGACAGACAAGACAGACAAGACAGACAAGACAGACAAGACAGACAAGACAGACAGACAGACAAGACAGACAAGACAGACAAGACAGACAAGACAGACAAGACAGACAAGACAGACAAGACAGACAAGACAGACAAGACAGACAAGACAGACAAGACAGACAAGACAGACAAGACAGACAAGACAGACAAGACAGACAAGACAGACAAGACAGACAAGACAGACAAGACAGACAAGACAGACAAGACAGACAAGACAGACAAGAAGACAAGACAGACAAGACAGACAAGACAGACAAGAAGACAAGACAGACAAGAAGACAAGACAGACAAGAAGACAAGACAGACAAGACAGACAAGAAGACAAGACAGACAAAGAAGACAAAGAAGACAAGACAGACAAGAAGACAGAAGACAAGAAGACAAGAAGACAAGACAGAAAAGAAAAAGAAGAAGAAAGAAGAAAGAAAAGAAACAAACAGAAAAAAGAAGAAAAGACAACAAGAAGACAAGAAGAAAGAAGAAAGAAGCGAAGAAGACAAGAAAAGACAGAAAGAAGACAAGAAGAAGAAGACAAGACAGACAAGACAGAAAAGAGAAGAGAGAAAAAGCAGAGAAACAGACAGAGACAAAAGAAAGAGAAAGAAGAAGAAGGAAGACAAGAAGCAAGAAGACAAGAAGACAAGACAGAAAGAAACAAGAAGACAAGAAGACAGACAGACAAGACAGACAAAGAAAGAAGAGAGACAAGAAGAAGAGACAAGAAGAAAGAAACAAGAAGCAAGAAGAAGAAGAAGAAGCAAGAAGACAAGACAGAAAGACAGACAAGAAGACAAGAAGACAAGACAGACAAGACAGACAAGACAGACAAGAAGACAAGAAGACAAGAAGCAAGACAGACAAGACAGACAAGACAGACAAGACAGACAAGACAGACAAGACAGACAAGACAGACAAGACAGACAAGACAGACAAGACAGACAAGAAGACAAGAAGACAAGAGACAAGAAGACAAGAAGACAAGAAGACAAGAAGAAAGAAGAAAGACAGACAAGAAGAAGAAGAAAGAGACAAGAAGAAAGAAGACAAGAAGACAAGACAGACAAGAAGACAAGAAGAAAGACAGACAAGAAGACAAGAAGAAAGACAGACAAGAAGACAAGACAGACAAGAAGACAAGACAGACAAGAAGAAGAAGAAAGAAGACAAGACAGACAAGACAGACAAGAAGACAAGAAGACAAGACAGACAAGACAGACAAGACAGACAAGAAGACAAGACAGACAAGACAGACAAGACAGAAAGAAGACAAGACAGACAAGAAGACAAGACAGACAAGACAGACAAGACAGACAAGAAGACAAGACAGACAAGACAGACAAGACAGACAAGACAGACAAGACAGACAAGACAGACAAGACAGACAAGACAGACAAGACAGACAAGACAGACAAGACAGACAAGAAGACAAGACAGACAAGAAGACAAGACAGAAAAAGACAAGACAGACAAGACAGACAAGACAGACAAGACAGACAAGACAGACAAGACAGACAAGAAGACAAGACAGACAAGAAGACAAGAAGAAGAAGACAAGAAGACAAGAAGACAAGAAGACAAGACAGACAAGAAGACAAGAAGACAAGAAGACAAGAAGACAAGAAGACAAGACAGACAAGAAGAAAGAAGACAAGAAGACAAGAAGACAAGAAGACAAGACAGACAAGAAGACAAGAAGACAAGAAGACAAGAAGACAAGAAGACAAGACAGACAAACAGACAAGACAGACAAGAAGACAAGAAGAAAGACAGAAAGAAGCAAGACAGACAAGAAGACAAGAAGACAAGACAGACAAGACAGACAAGAAGACAAGAAGACAAGACAGACAAGAAGACAAGAAGACAAGAAGACAAGAAGACAAAAGACAAGACAGAAAGACAGACAAGACAGACAAGACAGACAAGACAGACAAGACAGACAAGACAGACAAGACAGACAAGAAGAAAGAAGACAAGAAGACAAGACAGACAAGAAGACAAGACAGCAAGACAGACAAGACAGACAAGAAGACAAGACAGACAAGACAGACAAGACAGACAAGACAGACAAGAAGACAAGACAGACAAGACAGACAAGACAGACAAGACAGACAAAAGACAAGAAGAAAGACAGACAAGAAGACAAACAGAAAGACAGACAAGACAGACAAGAAGAAAGACAGACAAGACAGACAAGACAGACAAGAAGACAAGACAGACAAACAGACAAGACAGACAAGACAGACAAGACAGACAAGACAGAAAGAAGAAAGAAGACAAGACAGACAAGACAGACAAGACAGACAAGACAGACAAGACAGACAAGACAGACAAGACAGACAAGACAGACAAGACAGACAAGACAGACAAGACAGACAAGACAGACAAGACAGACAAGACAGACAAGACAGACAAGACAGACAAGACAGACAAGACAGACAAGACAGACAAGACAGACAAGACAGACAAGACAGACAAGACAGACAAGACAGACAAGACAGACAAGACAGACAAGACAGACAAGACAGACAAGACAGACAAGACAGACAAGACAGACAAGACAGACAAGACAGACAAGACAGACAAGACAGACAAGACAGACAAGACAGACAAGACAGACAAGACAGACAAGACAGACAAGACAGACAAGACAGACAAGACAGACAAGACAGACAAGACAGACAAGACAGACAAGACAGACAAGACAGACAAGACAGACAAGACAGACAAGACAGACAAGACAGACAAGACAGACAAGACAGACAAGACAGACAAGACAGACAAGACAGACAAGACAGACAAGACAGACAAGACAGACAAGACAGACAAGACAGACAAGACAGACAAGACAGACAAGACAGACAAGACAGACAAGACAGACAAGACAGACAAGACAGACAAGACAGACAAGACAGACAAGACAGACAAGACAGACAAGACAGACAAGACAGACAAGACAGACAAGACAGACAAGACAGACAAGACAGACAAGACAGACAAGACAGACAAGACAGACAAGACAGACAAGACAGACAAGACAGACAAGACAGACAAGACAGACAAGACAGACAAGACAGACAAGACAGACAAGACAGACAAGACAGACAAGACAGACAAGACAGACAAGACAGACAAGACAGACAAGACAGACAAGACAGACAAGACAGACAAGACAGACAAGACAGACAAGACAGACAAGACAGACAAGACAGACAAGACAGACAAGACAGACAAGACAGACAAGACAGACAAGACAGACAAGACAGACAAGACAGACAAGACAGACAAGACAGACAAGACAGACAAGACAGACAAGACAGACAGGACAGACAGACAAGACAGACAAGACAGACAAGACAGACAAGACAGACAAGACAGACAAGACAGACAAAGGACAGACAAGACAGACAAGACAGACAAGACAGACAAGACAGACAAGACAGACAAGACAGACAAGACAGACAAGACAGACAAGACAGACAAGACAGACAAGACAGACAAGACAGACAAGACAGACAAGACAGACAAGACAGACAAGACAGACAAGACAGACAAGACAGACAAGACAGACAAGACAGACAAGACAGACAAGACAGACAAGACAGACAAGACAGACAAGACAGAAAGACAGACAAGACAGAAAGACAGACAAGACAGACAAGACAGACAACAAGACAGACAAGACAGACAAGACAGACAAGACAGACAAGACAGACAAGACAGACAAGACAGACAAGACAGACAAGACAGACAAGACAGACAAGACAGACAAGACAGACAAGACAGACAAGACAGACAAGACAGACAAGACAGACAAGACAGACAAGACAGACAAGACAGACAAGACAGACAAGACAGACAAGACAGACAAGACAGACAAGACAGACAAGACAGACAAGACAGACAAGACAGACAAGACAGACAAGACAGACAAGACAGACAAGACAGACAAGACAGACAAGACAGACAAGACAGACAAGACAGACAGACAGACAAGACAGACAAGACAGACAAGACAGACAAGACAGACAAGACAGACAAGACAGACAAGACAGACAAGACAGACAAGACAGACAAGACAGACAGACAGGACAGACAAGACAGACAAGACAGACAAGACAGACAAGACAGACAAGACAGACAAGACAGACAAGACAGACAAGACAGACAAGACAGACAAGACAGACAAGACAGACAAGACAGACAAACAGACAGGACAGACGACAGTACAGACAGTACAGACAGAGAGGACAGAAAGGACAGACAGACAGGACAGACAGACAAGACAGACAAGACAGACAAGACAGACAAGACAGACAAGACAGACAAGACAGACAAGACAGACAGACAGGACAGACAAGACAGACAAGACAGACAAGACAGACAAGACAGACAAGACAGACAAGACAGACAAGACAGACAAGACAGAAAAGACAGACAGGACAGACAGAGACAGACAAGACAGACAAGACAGACAAGACAGACAAGACAGACAGGACAGACAGACAGGAAAGACAGACAAGACAGACAAGACAGACAAGACAGACAAGACAGACAAGACAGACAGACAGGACAAGACAGACAAGACAGACAGACAGACAAGACAGACAAGACAGACAAGACAGACAAGACAGACAAGACAGACAGACAGACAGACAAGACAGACAAGACAGACAAGACAGACAGACAGACAGACAGAGACAGACAAGACAGACAAGACAGGACAAGACAGACAAGACAGACAGACAGACAAGACAGAAAGACAGACAAGACAGACAAGACAGACAGGACAGACAGACAGACAGGACAGACAAGACAGACAAGACAGACAAGACAGACAAGACAGACAAGACAGACAAGACAGACAAGACAGACAAGACAGACAAGACAGACAAGACAGACAGACAGACAAGACAGACAGACAGACAAGACAGACAAGACAGACAAGACAGACAAGACAGACAAGACAGGACAAGACAGACAAGACAGACAGACAGGAAGACAGAAAGGACAGACAGACAGACAGACAGGACAGACAGAAGAAGACAGAAAGACAGACAGGAAGACAGACAGGAAGACAGACAGACAGACAGACAGAAGACAGACAAGACAGACAGAAGAGACAGACAAGACAGACAAGACAGACAAGACAGACAAGACAGACAAGACAGACAAGACAGACAAGACAGACAAGACAGACAAGACAGACAAGACAGACAAGACAGACAAGACAGACAAGACAGACAAGACAGACAAGACAGACAAGACAGACAAGACAGACAAGACAGACAAGACAGACAAGACAGACAAGACAGACAAGACAGACAAGACAGACAAGACAGACAAGACAGACAGACAGACAAGACAGACAAGACAGACAAGACAGACAAGACAGACAAGACAGACAAGACAGACAAGACAGACAAGACAGACAAGACAGACAAGACAGACAAGACAGACAAGACAGACAAGACAGACAAGACAGACAAGACAGACAAGACAGACAAGACAGACAAGACAGACAAGACAGACAAGACAGACAAGACAGACAAGACAGACAAGACAGACAAGACAGACAAGACAGACAAGACAGACAAGACAGACAAGACAGACAAGACAGACAAGACAGACAAGACAGACAAGACAGACAAGACAGACAAGACAGACAAGACAGACAAGACAGACAAGACAGACAAGACAGACAAGACAGACAAGACAGACAAGACAGACAAGACAGACAAGACAGACAAGACAGACAAGACAGACAAGACAGACAAGACAGACAAGACAGACAAGACAGACAAGACAGACAAGACAGACAAGACAGACAAGACAGACAAGACAGACAAGACAGACAAGACAGACAAGACAGACAAGACAGACAAGACAGACAAGACAGACAAGACAGACAAGACAGACAAGACAGACAAGACAGACAAGACAGACAAGACAGACAAGACAGACAAGACAGACAAGACAGACAAGACAGACAAGACAGACAAGACAGACAAGACAGACAAGACAGACAAGACAGACAAGACAGACAAGACAGACAAGACAGACAAGACAGACAAGACAGACAAGACAGACAAGACAGACAAGACAGACAAGACAGACAAGACAGACAAGACAGACAAGACAGACAAGACAGACAAGACAGACAAGACAGACAAGACAGACAAGACAGACAGACAGACAAGACAGACAAGACAGACAAGACAGACAAGACAGACAAGACAGAAAGACAGACAAGACAGACAAGACAGACAAGACAGACAGACAGACAAAGACAGACAAGACAGACAAGACAGACAAGACAGACAAGACAGACAAGACAGACAAGACAGACAAGACAGACAGACAGAAAGACAGACAAGACAGAAAGACAGACAAGACAGACAGACAGACAAGACAGACAAGACAGAAAGACAGACAAGACAGAAAAGACAGACAAGACAGACAAGACAGAAAGACAGACAAGACAGAAAGACAGACAAGACAGACAGACAGACAGAAGACAGACAGACAAGACAGACAGACAGACAGACAGACAAGACAGACAAGACAGACAGACAGACAAGACAGACAGACAGGACAAGACAGACAGGACAGACAGACAGACAGACAGACAAGACAGACAGACAGACAGACAGACAAGACAGACAGACAGACAGACAGACAAGACAGACAAGACAGGACAGACAGACAAGACAGACAGACAGAAAGACAGACAAGACAGACAGACAGAAGACAGACAAGACAGACAGACAGACAGACAGGACAGACAGACAAGACAGACAGACAGACAAGACAGACAAGACAGACAAGACAGACAAGACAGACAGAAGACAGACAGACAGACAGACAGAAGACAGACAAGACAGACAAGACAGACAAGACAGACAAGACAGACAAGACAGACAGACAGACAGACAGACAAGACAGACAGACAGACAAGACAGACAAGACAGACAGACAGGACAAGACAGACAGGACAGACAGACAGAAGACAGACAAGACAGACAAGACAGACAAGACAGACAAGACAGACAAGACAGACAAGACAGACAAGACAGACAAGACAGACAAGACAGACAAGACAGACAAGACAGACAAGACAGACAAGACAGACAAGACAGACAAGACAGACAAGACAGACAAGACAGACAAGACAGACAAGACAGACAAGACAGACAAGACAGCAAGACAGACAAGACAGACAAGACAGACAAGACAGACAAGACAGACAAGACAGACAAGACAGACAAGACAGAAAAGACAGACAAGACAGACAAGACAGACAAGACAGACAAGACAGACAAGACAGACAAGACAGACAAGACAGACAAGACAGACAAGACAGACAAGACAGACAAGACAGACAAGACAGACAAGACAGACAGACAGACAAGACAGACAAGACAGACAAAGGACAGACAGACAAGACAGACAGACAAGACAGACAAGACAGACAGACAGAAAGACAGACAGAAGACAAGACAGAAGACAGAAAGACAGACAGACAGAAGACAGACAAGAAGACAGACAGACAAGACAGACAAGACAGACAAGACAGACAAGACAGACAGACAGACAAGAAGACAGACAGACAAGACAGAAAGACAGACAAGACAGACAAGACAGACAGACAGACAAGACAGACAAGGACAGACAAGACAGACAAGACAGACAAGACAGACAAAGACAGACAGACAAGACAGACAGACAGACAAGACAGACAAGACAGACAAGACAGACAAGACAGACAAGACAGACAAGACAGACAGAAGACAAGACAGACAAGACAGACAAGACAGACAAGACAGAAAGACAGACAAGACAGACAAGAAGACAAGACAAAAGACAGACAAGACAGACAGACAGACAAGACAGACAAGACAGACAAGACAGACAAGACAGAAGACAGAAGACAGAAGACAGAAGACAGAAGACAGAAAGACAGAAGACAGACAGACAGAAAGACAGACAAGACAGAAGACAGACAGACAGACAAGACAGACAAGACAGACAGACAGAAAGACAGAAAGAAGACAGACAGACAGACAGACAAGACAGACAAGACAGAAAGACAGACAAGACAGACAAGACAGACAAGACAGACAAGACAGACAGACAGACAAGACAGACAGACAGACAGACAGACAAAGACAGACAGACAGACAGAAGACAGACAGACAGAAGACAGACAGACAGACAGACAGACAGACAGACAGACAAGACAGACAGGACAGACAGACAGACAGACAGACAGACAGACAGACAGAAGACAGACAAGACAGAAGACAGAAAGACAGACAGACAGACAGACAGGACAGACAGACAGGACAGACAGACAGACAAGACAGCAAGACAGAAGACAGACAGACAGACAGACAAAAGACAGAAAGACAGACAAAGACAGACAGAAGACAGAAAGACAGACAGAAGACAGACAGACAAGACAGAAAAGACAGACAGACAAGACAGACAAGACAGACAGAGACAGACAAGAAGACAGACAGACAGAGACAGACAAAGACAGACAGACAGAAAGAAGACAGACAGAAAGACAGACAGAAGAAGACAGACAAGAAGACAGAGACAGACAGCAGACAGACAGAAAGACAGACAAGACAGACAGACAGAAAGACAGACAACAAAAGACAGACAAGACAGACAAGACAGACAAGACAGACAAGACAGACAAGACAGACAGACAGAAAGACAGAAAGACAGAAAGAAGACAAGACAGACAGACAGACAAGACAGACAAGACAGACAAGACAGACAAGCAGAAAGACAGAAAGACAGACAAGACAGACAAGACAGACAAGACAGACAAGAAGCAAGACAGACAAGACAGACAAACAGACAAGAGACAGACAAGACAGAAGACAGACAAGACAGACAAAAGACAAGACAGACAAGACAGACAAGAAGAAAGACAGAAAGACAGAAAGACAGACAAGACAGACAAGACAGACAAGACAGAAAGACAGAAGACAGAAAGAAGACAAGCAACAAGACAGACAAGACAGACAGACAGAAAGACAGACAGACAGACAAGAAGAAAGACAGACAAAAGACAGAAAGAAGACAGACAGACAAGACAGACAAGACAGACAAGACAGACAAGACAGACAAGACAGACAAGACAGACAAGACAGAAAGAGACAAGACAGACAAGACAGAAGAAGACAAGACAGACAAGACAGACAAGAAGACAGAAGACAGACAGACAGAAGACAAGACAGACAAGACAGACAAGACAGACAGAAGACAAGACAGACAAGAAGAAAGACAGACAGACAGAAAGACAGAAGACAGAAAGAACAACAGACAGAAGACAGACAGACAGACAGACAAAGACAGACAGGACAGACAGACAGAAGACAGACAAAGAAGACAAGACAGACAAGACAGACAGACAGAAGACAGACAAGACAGACAAGAGACAGACAGACAGAAGAAGAAAGAAGAAAGAAGACAGACAGAAAGACAGCAAGACAGAAAGACAGACAAGACAGACAGACAGACAAGACAGAAAACAAACAGAAGAAAAAAGACAGACAAGACAGACAAGACAGAAGAAGAAAGAAGAAAGACAGACAAGAAGAAAGACAGACAAGAAGAAGAGAAAGAAGAAGAAAAAGAAGACAGAAGAAAGAAGAAAGAAGACAAGAAGACAGACAGACAGAAGACAAGAAGAAGAAGAGAAGAAGAAGAAAGAAGACAGAGAAGAGAAGAAGACAAGAAGACAGAAGAAAGAGAGAGAAGAAGACAGAAGAAAGAAAGAGAA
The DNA here is from genome assembly GCA_035047585.1 of Drosophila monieri. NCBI lineage: Eukaryota > Metazoa > Arthropoda > Insecta > Diptera > Drosophilidae > Drosophila > Drosophila monieri. The sequence goes on from JAWNPJ010000001.1 coordinate 18,471,763, forward strand.
GAAAGAAAGAGAGAAAGAGAGACAGAAAGAAAAAAGAAAGAAGAGAAAGAAGACAGAAGAAGAGAAGAAGACAGAGAAGAGAAAGAAGAAGAAAAGAAGGAGAGAAAAGAGAGAGAGAGACAAGAGAAGAAGAAAGAGACAAAGAAGAGAAGACAAGAGAGAGAAGACAAGAAGAAGAGCAAAAGACAAAAGACAAGAAGACAAGAAGAAGAAGACAAGAAGCAAGAACAAAAGACAAGAAGACAAGAAGACAAGAAGACAAGAGAGAAAGAGAAGAGAGAAGACAAAAGAAGAAGAAAGAAGACAAAAGAAAGAAGACAAGAAGAAAGAAGAAAAAGAAAGAGAAAGAAGAGAAAGAGAGAAAAGAGAAAGAGCAAGAGAAAGAGAAAGAAAAGACAAGAAGACAAGAAGAAAGAAGAAGAGAAGAGAAGACAGACAAGAAGACAAGAAGACAAGAAGACAGACAGAAAGAAGAAGAGAAGAGAAGAGAAGAGAAAAGAGAGACAGAGAAGAGAAAGAGAAAAGAAAGAGAGAGAAAGAGAGAAAGAAAGAAGAAAGAAAAGAGCAAAAAGAAAGACAAGAAAGAGACAAAAAAGAAAAAAAGAAAAAGCAAGAAGAAGAGAAAGAGAAAGAGAAAGAAGAAGAGAGAGAAGAGAAAAAGAGACAAGAAGAAAGACAGAAGAGAGAAGAGAAGAAAGAAGACAAGAAGACAAGAAGAAAGAGAAGAGAGAGAAGAAGACAGAAGAAAAAGACAAGAAGAAAGAGCAAAAAGAGACAAGAAGCAAGAAGAAAGAAGACAAGAAGCAAGAAAAGAAGACAAGAAGAAAGAGAAAAAACAAGAAGCAAGAAGCAAGAAGACAAGAAGAAAGAAGAAAAGACAAGAGACAAAAGCAAAAGAAAGAAGCAAGAAGACAAGAAGAAAGAGAAAGAAAGAGAAAACAGAGAAGAAAGAGACAAAAAGAAACAAGAAGACAAGAGAAAGACAGACAAGAAGACAAGACAGACAAGAAGACAAGACAGACAAGAGAAAGAGACAAGAAGACAAGAAGACAAGACAGACAAGAAGACAAGAAGACAAGAAGAAAGAAGACAAGAAGAAAGAGACAAGAAGACAAGAAGACAAGAGAAAAAGAAAGAGAAAGACAGACAAGAAGACAAGACAGACAAGAAGACAAGAAGACAAGAAGACAAGAAGACAAGAAGACAAGACAGACAAGAAGACAAGAAGACAAGAAGAAAGAGAAAGAGAAGAAGACAAGAAGAAAGAAGAAGAAGACAAGAAGACAAGAAGAAAGAAGACAAGACAGAAAGAAGACAAGAAGAAGAGACAGAAGAGAAGAAGAGACAGAAGACAAAGAAAGAAGAAAAAGAAGACAGAGAAGAGAAAGAAAGAAGACAGAAGAAGAGACAGACAGACAGACAGAAAGGAAGACAAGACAGACAGCAGAAGAAGCACAGAAGAAAGAAGAGAAGACAGAAGACAGACAGACAGGAAAGACAGACAAAAGACAGAAGACAAGACAGAAGAAGAAAAGACAGAAGAAGAAAACAGAAGACAGACAAGACAGAGAGACAGACAAGACAGACAGACAGACAGACAGACAGACAGACAAGACAGACAGCAGACAGACAGACAGACAGACAGGACAGACAAGACAGACAGACAGACAGACAGGACAGACAGGGACAGACAGAAGACAGACAGACAGGACAGACAGACAGACAGACAGAAGGACAGAAAGACAGAAGACAGACAGACAGACAGACAGGAAAGACAGAAGGACAACAGAAGAGACAACAAGACAGACAAGACAGACAAGACAGACAAGACAGACAGACAGGACAGACAGACAAGACAGAAGAACAAAAGACAGACAAGACAGACAGAAAGGAAGACAGACAAGACAGACAAGACAGGACAAGACAGACAAGACAGACAAGACAGACAGACAGACAAGAAGACAAGACAGACAAGACAGACAAGACAACAAGACAGAAAGACAGAAGAGACAGACAGACAGACAGACAGAAGAAGACAGACAGACAGGAAGAAAGAGGAGAAAGAAGACAGACAGAAGAAGAAGAAGACAGACAGAAGAACAGAAGAAGACAGACAGACAGAAGACAAGAGAGACAAGAAGACAAGACAGACAAGACAGAAAGACAGACAGAAGACAAGACAGACAAGACAGACAAGACAGACAAGACAGACAAGACAGACAAGACAGACAAGACAGAAAGACAGACAAGACAGACAAGACAGACAAGACAGACAAGACAGACAAGACAGACAAGACAGACAAGACAGACAGACAGACAGACAGACAAGACAGACAGACAGACAAGACAGACAAGACAGACAAGAAGACAAGACAGACAAGACAGACAAGACAGACAAGACAGACAAGACAGACAAGACAGACAAGACAGACAAGACAGACAAGACAGAAAGACAGACAAGACAGACAGACAGACAGACAGACAAGACAGACAAGACAGAAGAAGCAAAAAAAGACAAGACAGACAAGAAGACAAGAAGACAAGAAGACAAGAAGACAAGAAGACAAGAAGAAGAAGAAGAAGAAGAAGAAGAAGACAAGAAGACAAGAAGCAAGAAGAAGAGAAAAAGACAAAAGAAGAAGCAAAAGAAAGAAGACAAGAAGACAAGAAGACAAGAAGACAAGAAGACAAGAAGACAAGAAGAAAGACAAGAAGACAAGAAGAAGAAGAAGAAGAAAGAGACAAGAAGAAGAGAAGAAGCAAGAAAAGAAGACAAGAAGACAAGAAGACAAGAAGAAAGAAGAGAGACAAGAAGACAAGAAGCAAGAAGAAAGAGAGAAGAAGAAGAAAGAAGAAAGAAGAAGAAGACAGAAGACAAGAAGAAAGAAGACAAAAGACAAGAAGAAAGAAGAGAAGACAAGAAGACAAGACAGAAGAAGACAAGAAGAAAGAAGACAAGAAGAAAGAAAAGAAGACAAGACAGAAAGAAGACAAGAAGAAGAAAGAAGACAAGAAGAAGAAGACAGAAGAAAGAAGACAAGAAGACAAGAAGAAAGAAGACAAGAAGACAAGAAGAGAAGAAGAACAAGAAGACAAGAAGAAAAAAGAAGAAGAAGACAAGAAGAAAGAAGAAGAAGACAAGAAGAAAGAAGACAGAAGACAAGAAGAAAGAAAAAGAAGAAGAAGAAAGAAGAAAGAAGAAAGAAGAAGAAAGAAGACAGAAGAAAGAAAAGAACAGAAAGAAGAAAGACAGAAAGAGACAAGAAGACAAGAAGAAGAGAAACAGAAAGAGAAGAAGAAGACAGAAGAGAAGAAGAAGAAGAAAGAAGAAGAAGACAAGACAGAAGAGAAGAAGAAAGAGACAAGAAGACAAGAACAACAGAAACAAGAAGACAAGAAGACAAGAAGACAAAAGAAGACAGACAGACAACAGACAGACAAAGACAGACAAGACAGACAAAGAAGACAAAGACAAGAAAGACAAAAAAAGAAGAAGAAAGAAGAAAAGACAGAAAGAAGAAAAAGACAAAGAAAAAGCAAGAAGACAAGAAAAAAGAAAAGAAAAAAAAAAAAGAAAGAAGAAAAGAAGAAGAAAAAGAGAAGAAAGAAAAAAAAAAAAAAAAAAAAAAGAAAAAAGAAGAAAAAAAGAAAGAAAGAAAGAAAGAAAGAAAAAGAGAAGAAAGAAGAAGAAGAGAAAAGAGAAAAAAAGAAAAAAAAGAAGAAAGAAAGAAAGAAAGAAAGAAAGAAAGAAAAAAGAAAAAAAAAAAAGAAAAAAAGAGAAAAAAAAAAAAAAAAAAGCAAGAAAAAGAAAGAAAAAAAAAAAAAAAAAGAGAGAGAGAAGAGAAGAGAAAGAAGAAGAAAGAAAAAGAGAGAAAGAAGAGCAAGAGAAAAAAAAAAAAGAAGAAAGAAAAAAAGACAAGAGAAGAGAAGAGACAAGAAGAGAAGAAGAAAGACAAAAGAAAGAGCAAAAGACAAAAGACAGAAGACAAGAAGACAAGAAGACAAGACAGACAAGAAGACAAGAAGACAAGAAGAAGAGACAAAAGAGAGAAAAGAAAGAAGACAAGAGAGAAGAAAAAGAAAAGAAAGAACAAGACAGAAAGAAAGAGAAAGAAAAGAAGAAAGAAAAGAGACAAGAAGAAAGAAGACAAGAAGACAAAGAAAACAAGAAAAGAGAAGAGAAAAGCAGACAGAGAAAGAAGAAAGAAGAAAAGAAAAAAGAAGAAGAGAAAAAAGAAGAAAGAAGAAAAAGAAAGAGAAAGAAGAAGAAAGAAGAGAGCAGAGCAAGAGAGAAGAGACAAGACAGAAAAAGAAAGAGAGAAGACACAGAAGACAGAAGCAAGAAGAGAAGAGAGACAGAGAAAAAGAAGAAGAGACAGAAAGAGAAAAGAGAAAAGAAAAAGAAAGAGAAGAAAGAAGCAGACAGAGAAAAGAAAGAAGAAGAAAAAGGAAGAAGAAAGAGAAGAAGAGACAAGAAAAAAAAGAAAAAGAAAGAAAAAAGAAAAAGAAAAAAAAAAAGAAAAAGAAAGAAAAGACAAGAAGAAAAGAAAAAGAAAAGAAAGAAGAAGAGCAAAGAAAGAGAAAAGAAAGAGACAAGAAGACAAGAAGACAAACACAAGAAGAAAGAAGAAAAGACAAGAAGACAAGAAGACAAGACAGACAAGAAGCAAGAAGCAGAGACAAGAAGAAAGAAGCAAGAGAAAAAAGAACAAGAGACAAAAGACAAGAGCAAAAAAGAAGACAAGAAGACAAGACAGACAAAAAAGACAGACAAGACAGACAAGAAGAAAGAAGACAAGAAGACAAGACAGACAAGAAGAAAGAAGACAAGAAGAAAGAAGACAAGAAGACAAGAAGACAAGAAGACAAGAAGACAAGAAGAAGAAAAAGAAGACAAGAAGAAAGAAGAAGAAGACAAGACAGACAAGAAGACAAGACAGACAAGACAGACAAGACAGACAAGACAGACAAGACAGACAAGAAGACAAGAAGACAAGAAGACAAGAAGACAAGAAGACAAAAACAAGAAGACAAGAAGACAAGAAGACAAGAAGACAAGAAGACAAGACAGACAAGAAGACAAGAAGACAAAAGACAAGAAGAAAGAAGACAAGAAGAAAGAAGACAAGAAGACAAGAAGACAAGAAGACAAGACAGACAAGAAGACAAGAAGAAAGAAGACAAGAAGAGAAGACAAAAGACAAGAAGACAAGAAGACAAGAAGACAAGAAGACAAGAAGACAAGAAGAAAGAAGACAAGAAGAAAAGACAAGAGACAAGAAGACAAGAAGAAAGAGAAAAGAAGAGACAAGAAGAAAAGACAAGACAGCAAGAAGAAGAGACAAGAAGACAAGAGAAAGAAGACAAGAAGACAAGAAGACAAGACAGACAAGAAGACAAGAAGAAAGACAGACAAGACAGACAAGACAGACAAGAAGACAAGACAGACAAGACAGAAAGAAGACAAAAGAAAGAAGACAAGAAACAAGAAGACAAGAAGACAAGAAGAAAGACAGAAAGAAGACAAGAAGACAAGAAGACAAGAAGACAAGAAGAAGAAACAAGAAGACAAGACAGACAAGAAGACAAGAAGACAAGACAGACAAGAAGACAAGAAGACAAGACAGACAAGAAGACAAGAAGACAAAAGAAGAAGAAGAAGACAAGAAGAAAAAGACAAGAAGACAAGAAGACAAGAAGACAAGAAGACAAGATAGACAAGAAGACAAGAAGACAAGAAGACAAGACAGACAAGACAGACAAGACAGACAAGAAGAAAGACAGACAAGAAGACAAGAAGACAAGAAGCAAGAAGACAAGAGAAAGAAGACAAGAAGACAAGACAGACAAGAAGACAAGAAGACAAGAAGACAAGAAGACAAGAAGAAGAAGAAAGAAGACAAGAAGACAAGAAGACAAGACAGACAAGAAGACAAGAAGACAAGAAGACAAGACAGACAAGACAGACAAGAAGACAAGAAGACAAGAAGACAAGAAGACAAGAAGACAAGAAGACAAGAAGACAAGAGACAAGACAGACAAGAAGACAAGAAGACAAGAAGACAAGAAGACAAGAAGACAAGACAGACAAGAAGACAAGACAGACAAGAAGACAAGACAGACAAGACAGACAAGAAGACAAGAAGACAAGACAGACAAGAAGACAAGACAGACAAGAAGACAAGACAGACAAGATAGACAAGACAGACAAGACAGACAAGAAGACAAGAAGACAAGACAGACAAGACAGACAAGACAGACAAGACAGACAAGACAGACAAGACAGACAAGACAGACAAGAAGACAAGACAGACAAGACAGACAAGACAGACAAGACAGACAAGACAGACAAGACAGACAAGACAGACAAGACAGACAAGACAGACAAGACAGACAAGACAGACAAGACAGACAAGACAGACAAGACAGACAAGACAGACAAGACAGACAAGACAGACAAGACAGACAAGACAGACAAGACAGACAAGACAGACAAGACAGACAAGACAGACAAGACAGACAAGACAGACAAGACAGACAAGACAGACAAGACAGACAAGACAGACAAGACAGACAAGACAGACAAGACAGACAAGACAGACAAGACAGATAAGACAGATAAGACAGTCTGTCCGGACAGACAAGACAGACAAGACAGGACAGACAGGACAGACACACTGGACTGACAGACAGGACAGACAGACAGTCATGACAGACAGACAGGAAAGACAGTCAGGACAGACAGACAGACAGGACAGACAGACAGACAGGACAGACAGACAGGACAGACAGACAGGACAGACAGACAGGACAGACAGGACAGAACAGACAGACAGGACAGACAGACAGGAGAGAGAGACAGGTCAGACAGACAGGACAGCCAGACAGGACAGACAGGCAGGACAGACAGGACAGACAGAAAGGACAGACAGACAGGACAGACAGACAGGACAGACAGACATGACAGACAGACAGACAGAGACAGACAAGACAGGACAAGACAGACAAGACAGACAAGACAGACAAGACAGGACAGTCAGACAGGACAGACAGACAGGACAGACAGACAGGACAGACAGACAGGACAGACAGACAGACAGAACAGACAGGACAGAACAGACAGACAGAGAGAGAGACAGGACAGACAGACAGGACAAGACAGACAGGACAGATAGGAAAGACAGGAAAGACAGGACAGACAGGACAGACAGGACAGACAAGACAGACAAGACAGACAGGACAGACAGACAGGACAGACAGGACAGACAAGACAGACAGGACAGACAAGACAGAAGACAGAGGACAGACAGACTGGACAGTCAGACAGACAGTCAGACAAGACAGACAGGACAGACAGGACAGACAAGACAGACAGGACAGACAGACAGGACAGTCAGACAGGACAGACAGACAGACAGACAGACAGGACAGACAGACAGGACAGACAGGACAGACAGACAGGACAGACAGGACAGACAAGACAGACAGGACAGACAGACAGACAGGACAGACAGACTGGACAGTCAGACAGGACAGTCAGACAGGACAGACAGACAGGACAGACAGAGAGGACAGACAGACAGGACAGACAGACAGGACAGACAGGACAGACAGGACAGACAGGACAGACAGGACAGACAAGACAGACACAGACAGACAAGACAGGACAGGACAGACAGACAGACAGACAGACATGACAGACAGACAGGACAGACAGTCAGGACAGACAGACACACAGGACAGACAGACAGAAAAAAGACAGACAGTCAGGACAGACAGGACAGACAGACAGACAGACAGACAGGACAGACAGACTGGACAGACAGACAGACAGTAGACAGACAGTCAGACAGGACAGACAGACAGACAGACAGACAGACAGGACAGACAGACAGGACGGACAGACAGGAGAGAGAGACAGACAGACACACTGACTGACAGACAGGACAGACAGACAGACAGTCATGCCAGACAGACAGGACAGACAGTCAGGACAGACAGACAGACAAGACAGACAGGACAGACACACTGGACTGAAAGACAGGACAGACAGACAGACAGGACAGACAGGACAGACAGACTGGACAGAAAGACAGAGAGAAGACAGAAGACAGACAAGACAGACAGACAGACAAGTGACAAGACAGACAGACAGACAGAAGACAGACAGGACAGACAGACAGACAGGACAGAACAGACAGAAGACAGACAGACAGAAGCGACAGACAGAAGCAGACAGACAGACAGACAGAAAGAAAGGACAGACAGACAGACAGACAGAGACAGACAACAGGACAAAGAAACAAGAAGACAGACAGAAGACAGAAGACAGAAATAACAGACAGCAGAAGACAGAAGGACAGACAGAAGACAGACAGACAGACAAGCAACAGAGAACAGACAGACAGAAGCAGAAGAAGACAGACAGACAGGACAGACAGACAGACAGACAGGACAGATAGGAAAGACAGGAAAGACAGGACAGAAAGACAGACAAGACAGACAAGACAAAGCAGACAAAGACAACAAGAAGACAAGACAGAAAGACAGACAAGACACAGACAGACAAGACAGACAGGACAGACAGAAAGACAGACAAGACAGACAGGAAGATAAGACAGATAAGACAGAAAACAGGACAGACAAGACAGACAAGACAGACAAGACAGACAAGACAGACAAGACAGACAAGACAGATAAGACAGATAAGACAGTCTGTCCGGACAGACAAGACAGACAAGACAGGACAGACACACGATGACAGACAGACAGACAGACAGTCATGAAGACAGACAGGAAAGACAGTCAGACAGACAGAAGACAGACAGACAGTAGAAGGACAGACAGACAGGACAGACAGACAGGACAGACAGACAGGACAGACAGGACAGACAGGACAGAACAGACAGACAGGACAGACAGACAGGAGAGAGAGACAGGTCAGACAGACAGGACAGCCAGACAGGACAGACAGGACAGACAGGCAGGACAGACAGGACAGACAGAAAGGACAGACAGACAGGACAGACAGACAGGACAGACAGACATGACAGACAGACAGACAGTCATGACAGACAGACAGGACAGACAGTCAGGACAGACAGACAGACAGGACAGGACAGTCAGACAGGACAGACAGACAGGACAGACAGACAGGACAGACAGACAGGACAGGACAGACAGGACAGAACAGACAGGACAGAACAGACAGACAGGAGAGAGAGACAGGACAGACAGACAGAACAGACAGACAGGACAGATAGGAAAGACAAGACAAAAAGAAGACAGGACAGACAGGACAGAAGACAGACAGGACAGACAGACAGGACAGACAGACAGACAGACAGACAGACAGACAGGACAGACAGACAGACAGACAGACGGACAGACAGACGAAGTAGACAGGACAGCAGACAGACAGACAGACAGACACAGACAGACAGACAGGACAGACAGACTGGACAGTCAGACAGACAGTCAGACAAGACAGACAGACAGACAGACAGACAGACAGACAGGACAGACAGACAGGACAGACATGACAGACAGGACAGACAGACAGACAGGACAGACAGACAGACAGACAGACAGACTGACAGTCAGAAGACAGCAGACAGGACAGACAGACAGACAGACAGAAGGACAGACAGAAGACAGACAGACAGGACAGACAGGACAGACAGGACAGACAGGACAGACAGGACAGACAGGACAGACAGACAGAACAGACAGACAGACAGGACAGGACAGACAGACAGACAGACAGTCATACAGACAGACAAAACAGTCAGACAGACAGACACACAGACAGACAGACAGACAGACAACAGACAGACAGACAGTCAGGACAGACAGGACAGACAGACAGACAGACAGACAGGACAGACAGACTGGACAGACAGACAGGACAGTCAGACAGGAAAGACAGACAGGACAGACAGACAGGACAGGACAGACAGACAGGACGGACAGACAGGAGAGAGAGACAGGACAGACACACTGGACTGACAGACAGGACAGACAGACAGACAGTCATGACAGACAGACAGGACAGACAGTCAGGACAGACAGACAGACAGGACAGACAGGCAGGACAGACACACTGGACTGAAAGACAGGACAGACAGACAGACAGGACAGACAGGACAGACAGACTGGACAGAAAGACAGGAGAGAGAGACAGGACAGACAGACAAGACAGACAGGACAGACACACTGGACTGACAGACAGGACAGACAGACAGACAGTCATGACAGACAGACAGGACAGACAGTCAGGACAGACAGACAGGACAGGACAGTCAGACAGGACAGACAGACAGGACAGACAGACAGGACAGACAGACAGACAGGACAGGACAGGACAGACAGGACAGAACAGACAGACAGGACAGACAGACAGGAGAGAGAGACACGACAGACAGACAGGACAGACAGACAGGACAGACAGGAAAGAAAGGACAGACAGGACAGACAGGACAGACAGACAGGACAGACAGGACAGACAGTACAGACAGACAGACAGGACAGACAGACTGGACAGTCAGACAGGACAGTCAGACAGGACAGACAGGACAGACAGGACAGACAGGACAGACAGTACAGACAGACAGACAGGACAGACAGACTGGAAGCAGACAGGAAGTAGACAGACAGACAGAAGGACAGACAGACAGACAGACAGGACAGACAGACAGACAGACAGACAGAAGGACAGACAGGACAGACAGACAGACAGACAGACAGACGGACAGCAGACAGACAGTCAGAAGACAGAGAGACAGGACAGACAAGAGACAGACAGACAGACAGACAGACAGGACAGACAGACAGGACAGACAGACAGACAGGACAGGACAGACAAGACAGAAGACAGACAGACAAAGACAGAAGAAGACAGACAGCAGGACAGACAGACAGACAGACAGAAGACAGACAGAAGGCAGACAGGACAGACAGTCAGGACAGACAGGACAGACAGGACAGACAGACAGACAGACAGACAGGACAGACAGACTGGACAGACAGACAGGACAGTCAGACAGAACAGACAGACAGGACAGACAGACAGACAGGACAGACAGACAGACGGACAGACAAAGAAGACAGACAGACAATGGTGACAGACAGACAGACAGAAGACAGACATGACAGACAGAAGACAGACAGCAGGACAGACAGACAGACAGGACAGACAAGACAGACAGGACAGACAGGACAGACAGACAGGACAAACAGACAAGACAGACAAGACAGACAAGACAGACAAGACAGACAAGACAGACAAGACAGACAAGACAGACAAGACAGACAAGACAGACAAGACAGACAAGACAGACAAGACAGGAGACAGACAAGACAGACAAGACAGACAGACAGGACAGACAGACAGACAGAAGACAGACAGACAGACAGACAGACAAGACAAACAGACAGGACAGACAGACTGACATAGACAGGACAGTCAGACAGGACAGACAGGACAGACAGGAAAGACAAGACAGACAAGACAGACAAGACAGACAAGACAGACAAGACAGACAAGACCGACAAGACAGACAAGACAGACAAGACAGACAAGACAGACAAGACAGACAAGACAGACAAGACAGACAAGACAGACAAGACAGACAAGACAGACAAGACAGACAAGACAGACAAGACAGACAAGACAGACAAGACAGACAAGACAGACAAGACAGAAGAGAAGAAGAAGAAGACAAGAAGACAAGAAGACAAGACAGACAAGACAGACAAGACAGACAAGAAGACAAGACAGACAAGACAGACAAACAGACAAAAGACAAGAAGACAAGAAGACAAGACAGACAAGACAGACAGACAGAAAGACGACAAGACTGCAAGACTGACAAGACTGACAAGACTGACAAGACTGACAAGACTGACAAGACAGACAAGACAGACAAAAGGGGACAGACAAGACAGACAAGACAGACAAGACAAGACAGACAGACAGACAAAGACAGACAGACAGACAGACAGACATAGACAGACAGACAGACAGACAGACAGGCAGTCAGACAGACAGACAGACAGACAGGACAGACAGACAGACAAGACAGACAAGACAGACAAGACAGACAAGACAGACAAGACAGACAAGAAGACAAGACAGACAAGACAGACAAGACAGACAAGACAGACAAGAAGACAAGACAGACAAGAAGACAAGACAGACAAGACAGACAAGACAGACAAGACAGACAAGACAGACAAGACAGACAAGACAGACAAGACAGACAAGACAGACAAGACAGACAAGACAGACAAGACAGACAAGACAGACAAGACAGACAAGACAGACAAGACAGACAAGACAGACAAGACAGACAAGACAGACAAGACAGACAAGACAGACAAGACAGACAAGACAGACAAGACAGACAAGACAGACAAGACAGACAAGACAGACAAGACAGACAAGACAGACAAGACAGACAAGACAGACAAGACAGACAAGACAGACAAGACAGACAAGACAGACAAGAAGACAAGAAGACAAGACAGACAAGACAGACAAGACAAAAGACAGACAAGACAGGAGACAGACAAGACAGACAAGACAGACAGAAGACAGACAGAAGAAGGACAGACAGACAGACAGAAGAGACAGAAGACAGAAAGAAAAGAAGAAAGACAAAAGACAAGACAGACAAAAACAAAAGACAAGAAGACAAGAGAAAGAGAAAGAGACAAGAAGAAAGAAGACAAAAGAAAGAAGACAAGAAGACAAAAGAAGAGACAAAAGACAAAAGAAAGAAGACAAAAGAAAAAAAGACAGACAAGAAGACAAGAAGACAAAAGAAGAAGACAAGAAGAAAGAAACAAGAAGACAAGAAGACAAGAAGACAAGAAGACAAGAAGACAAGACAGAAAGAAGACAAAAGCAAAAGACAAGAAGAAAGAAGACAAAAGACAAGAAGAAAGAGACAAAAGACAAGACAGACAAGAAGAAAGAAGACAAGAGCAAAAGACAAGACAGAAGAAGAAGAAGAAGACAGAAAGAAGACAAGAGACAAGACAGACAAGAAGACAAGAAGCAAAAGAAAGACAGAAAGACAGAAAGACAACAAGAAGAAGAAGACAAAAGAAGAAGCAAACAGACAAGACAGACAAGAAGACAAGAAGCAAGACAGACAAGACAGACAAGACAGACAAGAAGACAAGAACAAGAGCAGAAGACAGACAGACAAGAAGACAGACAGAAAGACGACAAGACTGACAAGACGACAAGACTGACAAGACTGACAAGACTGACAAGACTGACAAGACTGACAAGACAGACAAGACAGACAAGACAGACAAGACAAGACAACAAGAAACAAACAAAGACAGACAGAAAAGACAGACAGCAGACACACAGACAGACAGACAGACAGACAGAACAGACAGACAGGACAGACAGGACAGACAGACAGACAGACAGACAAGACAGACAAGACAGACAAGACAGACAAGACAGACAAGACAGACAAGACAGACAAGACAGACAAGACAGACAAGACAGACAAGACAGACAAGACAGACAAGAAGACAAGACAGACAAGACAGACAAGACAGACAAGACAGACAAGACAGACAAGACAGACAAGACAGACAAGACAGACAAGACAGACAAGACAGACAAGACAGACAAGACAGACAAGACAGACAAGACAGACAAGACAGACAAGACAGACAAGACAGACAAGACAGACAAGACAGACAAGACAGACAAGACAGACAAGACAGACAAGACAGACAAGACAGAAAGACAGACAAGACAGACAAGACCGACAAGACAGACAAGACAGACAAGACAGACAAGACAGACAAGACAGACAAGACAGACAAGACAGACAAGACAGACAAGACAGACAAGACAGACAAGACAGACAAGACAGAAAGACAGACAAGACAGACAAGACAGACAAGACAGACAAGACAGACAAGACAGACAAGACAGACAAGACAGACAAGACAGACAAGACAGACAAGACAGACAAGACAGACAAGACAGACAAGACAGACAAGATAGACAAGACAGACAAGACAGACAAGACAGACAAGACAGACAAGACAGACAAGACAGACAAGACAGACAAGACAGACAAGACTGACAAGACTGACAAGACAGACAAGACAGACAAGACAGACAAGACAGACAAGACAGACAGGACAGACAAGACAGACAAGACAGACAGACAGGACAGACAGGACAGACAGGACAGACAGGACAGACAAGACAGACAGGACAGACAAGACAGACAAGACAGACAAGACAGACAAGGACAGACAAGACAGACAAGACAGACAGGACAGACAAGACAGACAAGACAGACAAGACAGACAAGACAGACAAGACAGACAAGACAGACAAGACAGACAAGACAGACAAGACAGACAAGACAGACAAGACAGACAAGACAGACAAGACAGACAAGACAGACAAGACAGACAAGACAGACAAGACAGACAAGACAGACAAGACAGACAAGACAGACAAGACAGACAAGACAGACAAGACAGACAAAGACAGACAGAAGACAGACAAGACAGACAAGACAGACAAGACAGACAAGACAGACAAGACAGACAAGACAGACAAGACAGACAAGACAGACAAGACAGACAAGACAGACAAGACAGACAAGACAGACAAGACAGACAAGACAGACAAGACAGACAAGACAGACAAGACAGACAAGACAGACAAGACAGACAAGACAGACAAGACAGACAAGACAGACAAGACAGACAAGACAGACAAGACAGACAAGACAGACAAGACAGACAAGACAGACAAGACAGACAAGACAGACAAGACAGACAGACAGACAGACAAGACAGACAAGACAGACAAGACAGACAAGACAGACAAGACAGACAAGACAGACAAGACAGACAAGACAGACAAGACAGACAAGACAGACAAGACAGACAAGACAGACAAGACAGACAAGACAGACAAGACAGACAGACAGACAGGACAGACAAGACAGACAAGACAGACAAGACAGACAAGACAGACAAGACAGACAAGACAGACAAGACAGACAAGACAGACAAGACAGACAAGACAGACAAGACAGACAAGACAGACAAGACAGACAAGACAGACAAGACAGACAAGACAGACAAGACAGACAAGACAGACAAGACAGACAAGACAGACAAGACAGACAAGACAGACAAGACAGACAAGACAGACAAGACAGACAAGACAGACAAGACAGACAAGACAGACAAGACAGACAAGACAGACAAGACAGACAAGACAGACAAGACAGACAAGACAGACAAGACAGACAAGACAGACAAGACAGACAAGACAGACAAGACAGACAAGACAGACAAGACAGACAAGACAGACAAGACAGACAAGACAGACAAGACAGACAAGACAGACAAGACAGACAAGACAGACAAGACAGACAAGACAGACAAGACAGACAAGACAGACAAGACAGACAAGACAGACAAGACAGACAAGACAGACAAGACAGACAAGACAGACAAGACAGACAAGACAGACAAGACAGACAAGACAGACAAGACAGACAAGACAGACAAGACAGACAAGACAGACAAGACAGACAAGACAGACAAGACAGACAAGACAGACAAGACAGACAAGACAGACAAGACAGACAAGACAGACAAGACAGACAAGACAGACAAGACAGACAAGACAGACAAGACAGACAAGACAGACAAGACAGACAAGACAGACAAGACAGACAAGACAGACAAGACAGACAAGACAGTCTGTCCGGACAGACAAGACAGACAAGACAGACAGACAGGACAGACAGGACAGACACACTGGACTGACAGACAGGACAGACAGACAGTCATGACAGACAGACAGGAAAGACAGTCAGGACAGACAGACAGACAGGACAGGACAGTCAGACAGGACAGACAGACAGGACAGACAGACAGGACAGACAGACAGGACAGACAGGACAGAACAGACAGACAGGACAGACAGACAGGAGAGAGAGACAGGACAGACAGACAGGACAGACAGACAGGACAGACAGGACAGACAGACAGGACAGACAGACAGACAGACAGGACAGACAGACAGGACAGACAGACAGGACAGACAGACAGGACAGACAGACAGACAGAAAGGACAGACAGACAGGACAGACAGACAGGACAGACAGACATGACAGACAGACAGACAGACATGACAGACAGACAGGACAGACAGACAGGACAGACAGACAGACAGGACAGGACAGACAGACAGGACAGACAGACAGGACAGACAGACAGGACAGACAGACAGGACAGGACAGACAGGACAGAACAGACAGGACAGAACAGACAGACAGGAGAGACAGACAGGACAGACAGACAGGACAGACAGACAGGACAGACAGGAAAGACAGGACAGACAGGACAGACAGACAGACAGGACAGACAGGACAGACAGACAGGACAGACAGACAGGACAGACAGGACAGACAGGACAGACAGACAGACAGACAGACTGGACAGACAGACAGGACAGACAGACAGGACAGACAGACAGGACAGACAGGACAGACAGTACAGACAGACAGACTGGACAGACAGACTGGACAGTCAGACAGGACAGACAGACAGGACAGACAGACAGGACAGACAGACAGGACAGACAGGACAGACAGACAGGACAGACAGGACAGACAGGACAGACAGACAGACAGACAGGACAGACAGACAGACAGACAGACAGGACAGACAGACAGGACAGACAGACAGGACAGACAGACAGGACAGACAGACAGGACAGACAGGACAGACAGGACAGACAGGACAGACAGGACAGACAGGACAGACAGACAGAACAGACAGACAGACAGGACAGGACAGACAGACAGGACAGACAGTCATGACAGACAGTCAGGACAGACAGACACACAGGACAGACAGACAGACATGACAGGCAGACAGGCAGACAGGACAGACAGTCAGGACAGACAGGACAGACAGGACAGACAGGACAGACAGGACAGACAGACAGACAGGACAGACAGACAGGACAGACAGACAGGACAGTCAGACAGGACAGACAGACAGGACAGACAGACAGGACAGGACAGACAGACAGGACAGACAGACAGAGACAGACAGACAGGACAGACACACAGGACTGACAGACAGGACAGACAGACAGACAGTCATGACAGACAGACAGGACAGACAGACAGGACAGACAGACAGAGAGGACAGACAGGCAGGACAGACAGGACAGACAGACTGGACTGACAGACAGGACAGACAGACAGACAGGACAGACAGACTGGACAGACAGACAGGAGAGACAGACAGGACAGACAGACAGAGACAGACAGGACAGACACACTGGACAGACAGACAGGACAGACAGACAGACAGACATGACAGACAGACAGGACAGACAGACAGGACAGACAGACAGGACAGGACAGTCAGACAGGACAGACAGACAGGACAGACAGACAGGACAGACAGACAGCACAGACAGGACAGACAGACAGGACAGACAGACAGACAGGACAGACAGACAGGACAGACAGACACGACAGACAGACAGGACAGACAGACAGGACAGACAGGACAGAAAGGACAGACAGGACAGACAGGACAGACAGGACAGACAGGACAGACAGACAGGACAGACAGACAGACAGGACAGACAGGACAGACAGGACAGACAGGACAGACAGACAGACAGACAGACAGGACAGACAGACTGGACAGACAGACAGGACAGACAGACAGGACAGACAGGACAGACAGACAGACAGACAGACAGGACAGACAGACAGGACAGACAGACAGGACAGACAGACAGGACAGACAGACAGGACAGACAGACAGGACAGACAGGACAGACAGACAGGACAGACAGGACAGACAGGACAGACAGGACAGACAGGACAGACAGACAGACAGGACAGACAGACAGGACAGTCAGACAGGACAGACAGACAGGACAGACAGACAGGACAGACAGACAGGACAGACAGACAGGACAGACAGACAGGACAGACAGACAGGACAGACAGGACAGACAGACAGGACAGACAGACAGACAGGACAGACAGACAGACATGACAGGCAGACAGGACAGACAGTCAGGACAGACAGGACAGACAGGACAGACAGACAGACAGACAGACAGGACAGACAGACTGGACAGACAGACAGGACAGACAGACAGAACAGACAGACAGACAGACAGACAGACAGGACAGGACGGACAGACAGGACAGACAGACAGACAGACAGACAGGACAGACACACTGGACTGACAGACAGGACAGACAGACAGACAGTCATGACAGACAGACAGGACAGACAGTCAGGACAGACAGACAGACAGGACAGACAGACAGGACAGACAGACAGGACAGACAGTCAGGACAGACAGACAGACAGACAGGACAGACAGACAGACATGACAGACAGACAGGACAGACAGTCAGGACAGACAGGACAGACAGGACAGACAGACAGACAGACAGACAGGACAGACAGACTGGACAGACAGACAGGACAGTCAGACAGAACAGACAGACAGGACAGACAGACAGGACAGGACAGACAGACAGGACGGACAGACAGGAGAGAGAGACAGGACAGACACACTGGACTGACAGACAGGACAGACAGACAGACAGTCATGACAGACAGACAGGACAGACAGTCAGGACAGACAGACAGACAGGACAGACAGACAGGACAGGCAGGACAGACAGGACAGACAGACAGGACAGACAGACAGACAAGACAGACAAGACAGACAAGACAGACAAGACAGACAAGACAGACAAGACAGACAAGACAGACAAGACAGTCTGTCCGGACAGACAAGACAGACAGACAAGACAGACAGACAGGACAGACAGGACAGACAGGACAGACAGGACAGACAGACAGGACAGACAGACAGACACGACAGACAGACAGGACAGTCAGACAGACAGGACAGACAGACAGACATGACAGGCAGACAGGACAGACAGACAGACATGACAGGCAGACAGGACAGACAGTCAGGACAGACAGGACAGACAGGACAGACACTACAGACAGACAGACAGGACAGACAGACTGGACAGACAGACAGGACAGTCAGACAGGACAGACAGGACAGACAGGACAGACACGACAGACAGACAGACAGGACAGACAGACAGGAAAGACAGACAGGACAGACAGACAGGACAGACAGACAGGACAGACAGACAGGACAGACAGACAGGACCGACAGAACAGACAGAACAGACAGACAGGACAGACAGGACAGACAGGACAAGACAGACAAGACAGACAAGACAGACAAGACAGACAGGACAGACAGACAGGACAGACAGACAGGACAGACAGACAGGACAGACAGACAGGACAGACAGACAGACAGGACAGAAAGACAGACAGACAGGACAGACAGACAGGCAGGACAGACAGACAGACAGGACAGACAGACAGGACAGACAGACAGGACAGACAGACAGGACAGACAGACAGGACAGACAGACAGGACAGACAGACAAGACAGACAGACAGGACAGACAGACAGGACAGACGGACAGACAGGACAGAAAGACAGACAGGACAGACAGACAGGACAGACAGACAGGACAGACAGACAGGACAGACAGGACAGACAGACAGGACAGACAGACAGGACAGACAGACAGGACAGACAGGACAGACAGACAGGACAGACAGACAGGACAGACAGACAGGACAGACAGGACAGACAGACAGACAGGACAGACAGACAGGACAGACAGACAGGACAGACAGACAGGACAGACAGACAGGACAGACAGACAGGACAGACAGACAGGACAGACAGACAGGACAGACAGACAGGACAGACAGACAGGACAGACAGACAGGACAGACAGACTGGACAGACAGACAGGACAGACAGACAGGACAGACAGGACAGACAGGACAGACAGACAGACAGAGAGACAGGGCAGACAGACAGACAGACAGACAGACAGGACAGATAGACAGACCGACAGACAGACAAAACAGACGACAGGAAAGACAGACAGGACAGACAGACAGGACAGACAGACAGGACAGACAGACAGGACAGACAGACAGGACAGACAGACAGACAGACAGACAGGACAGACAGACAGGACAGACAGACAGACAGACAGGACAGACAGGACAGACAGGACAGACAGACAGACAGGACAGACAGGACAGACAGGACAGACAGGACAGACAGACAGGACAGACAGGACAGACAGGACAGACAGACAGGACAGACAGGACAGACAGGACAGACAGACAGGACAGACAGACAGGACAGACAGACAGGACAGACAGGACAGACAGGACAGACAGACAGGACAGACAGACAGACAGGACAGACAGACAGGACAGACAGACAAGACAGACAGACAGGACAGACAGACAGGACAGACAGACAGGACAGACAGACAGGACAGACAGACAGGACAGACAGAAAGGACAGACAGACAGGACAGACAGACAGGACAGACAGACTGGACAGACAGACAGGACAAACAGACAGACAGGACAGACAGACAGGACAGAACAGACAGGACAGACAGACAGGACAGACAGACAGACAGGACAGACAGACAGGACAGACAGACAGGACAGACAGACAGACAGACAGGACAGACAGACAGACAGACAGACAGACAGACAGGACAGACAGACAGACAGACAGACAGGACAGACAGACAGGACAGACAGGACAGACAGACAGGACAGACAGACAGGACAGACAGACAGGACAGACAGACAGGACAGACAGACAGGACAGACAGACAGGACAGACAGACAGGACAGACAGGACAGACAGACAGACAGGACAGGACAGACAGACAGGACAGACAGGACAGACAGGACAGACAGACAGGACAGACAGACAGACAGGACAGACAGGACAGACAGACAGGACAGACAGACAGGACAGACAGACAGGACAGACAGACAGGACAGACAGACAGGACAGACAGACAGGACAGACAGACAGGACAGACAGACAGGACAGACAGACAGGACAGACAGACAGGACAGAAACGACAGACAGACAGGACAGACAGGACAGACAGGACAGACAGACAGGACAGACAGGACAGACAGACAGGACAGACAGGACAGGACAGACAGACAGACAGGACAGACAGACAGGACAGACAGACAGGACAGACAGGACAGACAGGACAGACAGGACAGACAGGACAGACAGACAGACAGGACAGGACAGACAGACAGGACAGACAGGACAGACAGGACAGACAGGACAGACAGGACAGACAGGACAGACAGGACAGACAGACAGGACAGACAGGACAGACAGACAGGACAGACAGACAGGACAGACAGACAGGACAGACAGACAGGACAGACAGGACAGACAGACAGGACAGACAGACAGACAGGACAGACAGACAGACAGGACAGACAGACAGGACAGACAGACAGGACAGACAGACAGGACAGACAGACAGGACAGACAGACAGGACAGACAGACAGGACAGACAGACAGGACAGACAGACAAGACAGACAGGACAGAAACAGGACAGACAGACAGGACAGACAGACAGGACAGACAGACAGGACAGACAGACAGGACAGACAGACAGGACAGACAGACAGGACAGACAGACAGGACAGACAGACAGGACAGACAGACAGGACAGGACAGACAGACAGACAGACAGGACAGACAGACAGGACAGACAGACAGGACAGACAGACAGGACAGACAGACAGGACAGACAGACAGGACAGACAGACAGGACAGACAGACAGGACAGACAGACAGGACAGACAGACAGGACAGACAGACAGGACAGACAGGACAGACAGACAGACAGACAGGACAGACAAGACAGACAGACAGACAGACAGACAGGACAGACAGACAGGACAGACAGACAGGACAGACAGACAGGACAGACAGGACAGACAGGACAGACAGACAGGACAGACAGACAGGACAGACAGGACAGACAGACAGACAGGACAGACAGACAGGACAGACAGACAGGACAGACAGACAAGACAGACAGACAGACAGACAGACAGACAGGACAGACAGACAGACAGGACCGACAGGACAGACAGACAGACAGGAAAGACAGACAGGACAGACAGACAGGACAGACAGACAGGACAGACAGACAGACGGACAGACAGACAAGAAACAGACAGACAGGACAGACAGACAGAGGACAGACAGACAGGACAGACAGACAGGACAGACAGACTGGACAGACAGGACAGACAGACAGGACAGACAGACAGACAGGACAGACAGACAGGACAGACAGACAGGACAGACAGACAGGACAGACAGGACAGACAGACAGGACAGACAGACAGGACAGACAGACAGGACAGACAGACAGGACAGACAGACAGGACAGACAGACAGGACAGACAGACAGGACAGACAGACAGGACAGACAGACAGGACAGACAGACAGGACAGACAGACAGGACAGACAGGACAGACAGGACAGACAGACAGAAAGACAGACAGACAGGACAGACAGACAGGACAGACAGACAGGACAGACAGACAGGACAGACAGACAGACAGGACAGACAGACAGGACAGACAGACAGGACAGACAGACAGGACAGACAGACAGGACAGACAGACAGGACAGACAGACAGGACAGACAGACAGGACAGACAGACAGGACAGACAGACAGGACAGACAGACAGGACAGACAGACAGGAAGACAGACAGACAGGACAGACAGACAGGACAGACAGACAGGACAGACAGACAGGACAGACAGGACAGATAGACAGGACAGACAGACAGGACAGACAGACAGACAGACAGGACAGACAGACAGACAGACAGGACAGACAGACAGGAAGACAGACAGACAGGACAGACAGACAGGACAGACAGACAGGACAGACAGACAGGACAGACAGACAGGACAGACAAGACAGACAGGACAGACAGACAGGACAGACAGACAGGACAGACAGACAGGACAGACAGACAGGACAGACAGACAGGACAGACAGACAGGACAGACAGACAGGACAGACAGACAGGACAGACAGACAGGACAGACAGACAGGACAGACAGACAGGACAGACAGACAGGACAGACAGACAGGACAGACAGACAGGACAAACAGACAGACAGGACAGACAGACAGGACAGACAGACAGGACAGACAGACAGGACAGACAGGACAGACAGACAGGACAGACAGACAGGACAGACAGACAGACAGACAGGACAGACAGACAGACAGACAGACAGACAGACAGACAGACAGGACAGACAGACAGGACAGACAGGACAGACAGGACAGACAGGACAGACAGACAGGACAGACAGACAGGACAGACAGGACAGACAGACAGGACAGACAGACAGGACAGACAGACAGGACAGACAGACAGGACAGACAGACAGGACAGACAGACAGGACAGACAGACAGGACAGACAGACAGGACAGACAGACAGGACAGACAGACAGGACAGACAGACAGACAGGACAGACAGGACAGACAGACAGACAGGACAGACAGACAGGACAGACAGACAGGACAGACAGACAGGACAGACAGACAGGACAGACAGACAGGACAGACAGACAGGACAGACAGACAGGACAGACAGATTGAACAGACAGACAGGCAGGAAACAGGCAGGACAGACAGGACAGACAGACAGGACAGACAGACAGGACAGACAGACAGACAGACAGACAGACAGGACAGACAGACAGACGACAGACAGACAGGACAGACAGACAGGACAGACAGACAGGACAGACAGACAGGACAGACAGACAGGACAGACAGACAGGACAGACAGACAGGACAGACAGACAGACAGACAGACAGGACAGACAGACAGGACAGACAGACAGACAGACAGACAGACAGGACAGACAGGACAGACAGGACAGACAGGACAGACAGGACAGACAGGACAGACAGGACAGACAGACAGGACAGACAGGACAGACAGACAGGACAGACAGGACAGACAGACAGGACAGACAGGACAGACAGACAGGACAGACAGACAGGACAGACAGACAGGACAGACAGACAGGACAGACAGACAGGACAGACAGGACAGACAGACAGGACAGACAGACAGGACAGACAGACAGGACAGACAGACAGGACAGACAGACAGGACAGACAGACAGGACAGACAGACAGGACAGACAGACAGGACAGACAGGACAGACAGGACAGACAGACAGACAGACAGACAGGACAGACAGACAGGCAGACAGACAGACAGGACAGACAGACAGACGACAGACAGACAAGACAGACAGACAGGACAGACAGACAGGACAGACAGACAGGACAGACAGACAGGACAGACAGACAGGACAGACAGACAGGACAGACAGACAGACAGACAGACAGACAGGACAGACAGACAGGACAGACAGACAGACAGACAGGACAGACAGGACAGACAGGACAGACAGGACAGACAGGACAGACAGGACAGACAGGACAGACAGGACAGACAGGACAGACAGGACAGACAGGACAGACAGGACAGACAGACAGGACAGACAGGACAGACAGACAGGACAGACAGGACAGACAGACAGGACAGACAGGACAGACAGGACAGACAGACAGGACAGACAGACAGACAGACAGACAGGACAGACAGACAGGACAGACAGACAGGACAGACAGACAGGACAGACAGACAGGACAGACAGACAGGACAGACAGACAGGACAGACAGGACAGACAGGACAGACAGACAGGACAGACAGACAGGACAGACAGACAGGACAGACAGACAGGACAGACAGACAGGACAGACAGACAGGACAGACAGTCAGGACAGACAGACAGACAGGACAGACAGACAGGACAGACAGACAGACAGACAGGACAGACAGACAGACAGACAGGGCAGACAGACAGGACAGACAGACAGGACAGACAGACAGGACAGACAGACAGGACAGACAGACAGGACAGACAGGACAGACAGACAGGACAGACAGGACAGACAGACAGGACAGACAGACAGGACAGACAGACAGGACAGACAGACAGGACAGACAGACAGGACAGACAGACAGGACAGACAGACAGGACAGACAGACAGACAGGACAGACAGACAGGACAGACAGACAGGACAGACAGACAGGACAGACAGACAGGACAGACAGACAGGACAGACAGACAGGACAGACAGACAGGACAAACAGACAGACAGACAGGCAGGACAGACAGACAGGACAGACAGACAGGACAGACAGACAGGACAGACAGACAGGACAGACAGACAAGACAGACAGGACAGATGAACAGGACAGACAGACAGACAGACAGACAGGACAGACAGACAGGACAGACAGACAGGACAGACAGACAGGACAGACAGACAGGACAGACAGACAGGACAGACAGACAGGACAGACAGACAGACAGACAGACAGACAGGACAGACAGACAGGACAGACAGACAGGACAGACAGACAGGACAGACAGACAGGACAGACAGACAGGACAGACAGACAGGACAGACAGACAGACAGGACAGACAGGACAGACAGACAGGACAGACAGACAGGACAGACAGGACAGACAGACAGACAGGACAGACAGACAGACAGACAGACAGGACAGACAGACAGGACAGACAGACAGGACAGACAGACAGGACAGACAGACAGGACAGACAGACAGGACAGACAGACAGGACAGACAGACAGGACAGACAGACAGGACAGACAGGAGAGACGGACAGGACAGACAGACAGGACAGACAGACAGGACAGACAGACAGGACAGACAGACAGGACAGACAGACAGGACAGACAGACAGACAGACAGACAGGACAGACAGGACAGACAGGACAGACAGACAGACAGGACAGACAGACAGGACAGACAGACAGGACAGACAGACAGGACAGACAGACAGGACAGACAGACAGGACAGACAGACAGGACAGACAGACAGACAGACAGACAGGACAGACAGACAGGACAGACAGACAGGACAGACAGACAGGACAGACAGACAGGACAGACAGACAGACAGGACAGACAGACAGGACAGACAGACAGGACAGACAGACAGGACAGACAGACAGACAGACAGGACAGACAGACAGACAGACAGGACAGACAGACAGACAGACAGACAGACAGGACAGACAGACAGACAGACAGACAGGACAGACAGACAGGACAGACAGGACAGACAGACAGGACAGACAGACAGGACAGACAGACAGGACAGACAGACAGGACAGACAGACAGGACAGACAGACAGGACAGACAGACAGGACAGACAGACAGGACAGACAGGACAGACAGACAGACAGACAGGACAGACAGACAGGACAGACAGACAGGACAGACAGACAGGACAGACAGACAGGACAGACAGACAGGACAGACAGGACAGACAGACAGGACAGACAGACAGGACAGACAGACAGGACAGACAGACAGGACAGACAGACAGGACAGACAGACAGGACAGACAGACAGGACAGACAGACAGGACAGACAGGACAGACAGGACAGACAGACAGGACAGACAGACAGGACAGACAGACAGACAGACAGACAGACAGGACAGACAGACAGAGACAGACAGACAAGACAGACAGACAGGACAGACAGACAGGACAGACAGACAGGACAGACAGACAGGACAGACAGACAGGACAGACAGACAGGACAGACAGACAGACAGACAGACAGACAGGACAGACAGACAGGACAGACAGACAGACAGACAGGACAGACAGGACAGACAGGACAGACAGGACAGACAGGACAGACAGGACAGACAGGACAGACAGACAGACAGGACAGACAGGACAGACAGGACAGACAGGACAGACAGGACAGACAGGACAGACAGACAGGACAGACAGGACAGACAGACAGGACAGACAGGACAGACAGGACAGACAGACAGGACAGACAGGACAGACAGGACAGACAGACAGGACAGACAGACAGACAGGACAGACAGGACAGACAGACAGGACAGACAGACAGGACAGACAGACAGGACAGACAGACAGGACAGACAGACAGGACAGACAGACAGACAGACAGACAGGACAGACAGACAGGACAGACAGACAGGACAGATGGACAGGACAGGACAGACAGACAGGACAGACAGACAGGACAGACAGACAGGACAGACAGACAGGACAGACAGACAGACAGGACAGACAGACAGGACAGACAGACAGACAGACAGGACAGACAGACAGACAGACAGGACAGACAGACAGGACAGACAGACAGGACAGACAGACAGGACAGACAGACAGGACAGACAGACAGGACAGACAGGACAGACAGACAGGACAGACAGGACAGACAGACAGGACAGACAGACAGGACAGACAGACAGGACAGACAGACAGGACAGACAGACAGGACAGACAGACAGGACAGACAGACAGGACAGACAGACAGACAGGACAGACAGACAGGACAGACAGACAGGACAGACAGACAGGACAGACAGACAGGACAGACAGACAGGACAGACAGACAGGACAGACAGACAGGACAGACAGACAGGACAGACAGACAGGACAGACAGACAGGACAGACAGACAGGACAGACAGACAGGACAGACAGACAGGACAGACAGACAAGACAGACAGGACAGAAAACAGGACAGACAGACAGGACAGACAGACAGGACAGACAGACAGGACAGACAGACAGGACAGACAGACAGGACAGACAGACAGGACAGACAGACAGGACAGACAGACAGGACAGACAGACAGGACAGACAGACAGGACAGACAGACAGGACAGACAGACAGGACAGACAGACAGGACAGACAGACAGGACAGACAGACAGGACAGACAGACAGGACAGACAGACAGACAGGACAGACAGACAGGACAGACAGACAGGACAGACAGGACAGGACAGACAGACAGGACAGACAGACAGACAGGACAGACAGGACAGACAGACAGACAGACAGACAGACAGGACAGACAGACAGGACAGACAGACAGGACAGACAGACAGGACAGACAGACAGGACAGACAGACAAGACAGACAGGACAGAAGAACAGGACAGACAGACAGGACAGACAGACAGGACAGACAGACAGGACAGACAGACAGGACAGACAGACAGGACAGACAGACAGGACAGACAGACAGGACAGACAGGACAGACAGGACAGACAGACAGGACAGACAGACAGGACAGACAGACAGGACAGACAGACAGGACAGACAGACAGGACAGACAGACAGGACAGACAGACAGGACAGACAGACAGGACAGACAGACAGGACAGACAGACAGGACAGACAGACAGGACAGACAGACAGGACAGACAGAGGACAGACAGACAGACAGGACAGACAGACAGGACAGACAGACAGACAGACAGACAGGACAGACAGACAGACAGACAGGACAGACAGACAGACAGACAGGACAGACAGACAGACAGACAGACAGACAGGACCGACAGACAGACAGACAGACAGGACAGACAGACAGGACAGACAGGACAGACAGACAGGACAGACAGACAGGACAGACAGACAGACAGGACAGACAGACAGACAGACAGACAGGACAGACAGACAGGACAGACAGACAGGACAGACAGACAGGACAGACAGACAGGACAGACAGACAGGACAGACAGACAGACAGACAGACAGGACAGACAGGACAGACAGGACAGACAGGACAGACAGGACAGACAGACAGGACAGACAGACAGGACAGACAGACAGGACAGACAGACAGACAGGACAGATAGACAGGACAGACAGACAGGACAGACAGGACAGACAGACAGACAGACAGACAGACAGACAGACAGACAGGACAGACAGACAGACAGACAGACAGGACAGACAGGACAGACAGACAGGACAGACAGACAGGACAGACAGACAGGACAGACAGGACAGACAGACAGGACAGACAGACAGGACAGACAGAGACAGACAGGACAGACAGACAGGACAGACAGGACAGACAGACAGACAGACAGACAGGACAGACAGGACAGACAGACAGGACAGACAGACAGGACAGACAGGACAGACAGGACAGACAGGACAGACAGACAGACAGGACAGACAGACAGACAGACAGACAGACAGACAGACAGACAGACAGGACAGACAGAAAGACAGACAGACAGACAGACAGACAGACAGACAGACAGACAGGACAGACAGACAGACAGGACAGACAGGACAGACAGACAGACAGGACAGACAGACAGGACAGACAGACAGGACAGACAGACAGAGGACAGACAGACAAGAACAGACAGACAGGACAGACAGACAGCGAGGACAGACAGACAGGACAGACAGACAGGACAGACAGACAGGACAGACAGGACAGACAGACAGGACAGACAGACAGGACAGACAGACAGGACAGACAGACAGGACAGACAGGACAGACAGGACAGACAGACAGGATAGACAGACAGACAGGACAGACAGACAGGACAGACAGACAGGACAGACAGACAGGACAGACAGGACAGACAGACAGACAGGACAGACAGACAGGACAGACAGACAGGACAGACAGACAGACAGACAGACAGGACAGACAGACAGGACAGACAGACAGGACAGACAGACAGGACAGACAGACAGGACAGACAGACAGGACAGACAGACAGGACAGACAGACAGGACAGACAGACAGGACAGACAGACAGGACAGACAGACAGGACAGACAGACAGGACAGACAGACAGGACAGACA
The DNA here is from genome assembly GCA_035047585.1 of Drosophila monieri. NCBI lineage: Eukaryota > Metazoa > Arthropoda > Insecta > Diptera > Drosophilidae > Drosophila > Drosophila monieri. Next base: position 18,501,551 of record JAWNPJ010000001.1, read on the forward strand.
GACAGGACAGACAGACAGGACAGACAGACAGGACAGACAGACAGGACAGACAGACAGGACAGACAGACAAAACAGACAGACAGGACAGACAGACAGGACAGACAGACAGGACAGACAGACAGGACAGACAGACAGATAGGACAGACAGACAGGACAGACAGACAGGACAGACAGACAGACAGACAGGACAGACAGACAGACAGACAGACAGACAGACAGGACAGACAGACAGGACAGACAGGACAGACAGACAGGACAGACAGACAGGACAGACAGACAGGACAGACAGACAGGACAGACAGACAGGACAGACAGACAGGACAGACAGACAGGACAGACAGACAGACAGGACAGACAGGACAGACAGACAGACAGGACAGACAGACAGGACAGACAGACAGGACAGACAGACAGGACAGACAGACAGGACAGACAGACAGGACAGACAGACAGGACAGACAGGACAGACAGGACAGACAGACAGGACAGACAGGACAGACAGGACAGACAGACAGGACAGACAGACAGACAGGACAGACAGACAGGACAGACAGACAGGACAGACAGACAGGACAGACAGACAGGACAGACAGGACAGACAGGACAGACAGACAGACAGACAGACAGGACAGACAGACAGGACAGACAGACAGGACAGACAGACAGGACAGACAGACAGGACAGACAGGACAGACAGACAGACAGGACAGACAGGACAGACAGGACAGACAGACAGGACAGACAGACAGGACAGACAGACAGACAGACAGACAGACAGGACAGACAGACAGACAGACAGGACAGACAGACAGGACACACAGACAGGACAGACAGGACAGACAGACAGGACAGACAGACAGGACAGACAGGACAGACAGGACAGACAGACAGGACAGACAGACAGGACAGACAGACAGGACAGACAGGACACACAGGACAGACAGACAGGACAGACAGACAGACAGGACAGACAGACAGACAGACAGACAGGACAGACAGACAGGACAGACAGGACAGACAGGACAGACAGGACAGACAGGACAGACAGGACAGACAGACAGACAGGACAGACAGACAGGACAGACAGGACAGACAGACAGGACAGACAGACAGGACAGACAGACAGGACAGACAGACAGGACAGACAGACAGGACAGACAGACAGGACAGACAGACAGGACAGACAGACAGGACAGACAGACAGGACAGACAGACAGACAGGACAGACAGACAGGACAGACAGACAGACAGACATGACAGACAGACAGACAGACAGACAGACAGACAGACAGACAGACAGGACAGACAGACAGACAGACAGACAGACAGGACAGACAGACAGACAGACAGGACAGACAGACAGGACAGACAGACAGGACAGACAGACAGGACAGACAGACAGGACAGACAGACAGGACAGACAGGACAGACAGGACAGACAGACAGGACAGACAGACAGGACAGACAGACAGGACAGACAGACAGGACAGACAGACAGGACAGACAGGACAGAAAGACAGGACAGACAGACAGGACAGACAGACAGGACAGACAGACAGGACAGACAGACAGGACAGACAGACAGGACAGACAGACAGGACAGACAGACAGGACAGACAGACAGGACAGACAGACAGGACAGGACAGACAGGACAGACAGACAGGACAGACAGACAGGACAGACAGACAGGACAGACAGACAGGACAGACAGACAGGACAGACAGGACAGACAGGACAGACAGACAGGACAGACAGACAGGACAGACAGAAAGGACAGACAGACAGGACAGACAGACAGGACAGACAGACAGGACAGACAGGACAGACAGGACAGACAGGACAGACAGAACAGACAGACAGGACAGACAGGACAGACAGGACAGACAGACAGGACAGACAGACAGGACAGACAGACAGGACAGACAGACAGGACAGACAGACAGGACAGACAGACAGGACAGACAGACAGAACAGACAGACAGGACAGACAGACAGGACAGACAGACAGGACAGACAGACAGGACAGACAGGACAGACAGACAGAACAGACAGACAGGACAGACAGACAGGACAGAGAGACAGGACAGACAGGACAGACAGACAGGACAGACAGACAGGACAGACAGACAGGACAGACAGACAGGACAGACAGACAGGACAGACAGACAGGACAGACAGACAGACAGACAGACAGGACAGACAGGACAGACAGACAGGACAGACAGACAGGACAGACAGACAGGACAGACAGACAGACAGGACAGACAGGACAGACAGACAGGACAGACAGACAGACAGACAGACAGACAAGACAGACAGACAGGACAGACAGACAGACAGACAGGACAGGACAGACAGACAGAAAGACAGGAAAGACAGGAAAGACAGACAGGACAGACAGACAAGACAGACAGACAGACGGACAGACAGAGAGGACAAACAGACAGACAGACAGGACAGACAGACAGACAGACAGGACAGACAGACAGACAGACAGACAGACAGGACAGACAGACAGACAGGACAGACAGGACAGACAGGACAGACAGACAGGACAGACAGACAGGACAGACAGACAGGACAGACAGACAGGACAGACAGACAGGACAGACAGACAGGACAGACAGACAGGACAGACAGACAGGACAGACAGACAGGACAGACAGACAGGACAGACAGACAGGACAGACAGACAGGACAGACAGACAGGACAGACAGACAGGACAGACAGGACAGACAGGACAGACAGGACAGACAGACAGGACAGACAGACAGGACAGACAGACAGGACAGACAGACAGGACAGACATGACAAACAGACAAGCAGACAGGCAGGACAGACAGGACAGACAGACAGGACAGACAGACAGGACAGACAGACAGGACAGACAGACAGACAGGACAGATAGACAGGACAGACAGACAGACAGACAGGACAGACAGACAGGACAGACAGACAGACAGGACAGACAGGACAGACAGACAGACAGGACAGACAGACAGGACAGACAGACAGGACAGACAGGACAGGACAGACAGGACAGACAGGACAGACAGACAGGACAGACAGACAGGACAGACAGACAGGACAGACAGACAGGACAGACAGACAGGACAGACAGACAGGACAGACAGACAGGACAGACAGACAGGACAGACAGACAGGACAGACAGACAGGACAGACAGACAGGACAGACAGACAGGACAGACAGACAGGACAGACAGACAGGACAGACAGACAGGACAGACAGACAGGACAGACAGGACAGACAGACAGGACAGACAGACAGGACAGACAGACAGGACAGACAGACAGGACAGACAGACAGGACAGACAGACAGGACAGACAGACAGACAGACAGACAGGACAGACAGACAGGACAGACAGACAGGACAGACAGACAGGACAGACAGGACAGACAGACAGGACAGACAGACAGACAGGACAGACAGACAGGACAGACAGACAGACAGACAGACAGGACAGACAGGACAGACAGGACAGACAGGACAGACAGACAGACAGGACAGACAGACAGGACAGACAGACAGGACAGACAGACAGGACAGACAGACAGGACTGACAGACAGGACAGACAGACAGGACAGACAGACAGGACAGACAGACAGGACAGACAGACAGGACAGACAGACAGGACAGACAGACAGGACAGACAGACAGGACAGACAGACAGGACAGACAGACAGACAGGACAGACAGGACAGACAGGACAGACAGACAGGACAGACAGACAGGACAGACAGACAGGACAGACAGACAGACAGACAGACAGACAGGACAGACAGACAGACAGACAGGACAGACAGACAGACAGACAGACAGACAGACAGGACAGACAGACAGACAGACAGACAGGACAGACAGACAGGACAGACAGGACAGACAGGACAGACAGACAGACAGGACAGACAGGACAGACAGGACAGACAGGACAGACAGACAGGACAGACAGACAGGACAGACAGACAGACAGACAGACAGACAGGACAGACAGACAGGACAGACAGACAGGACAGACAGACAGGACAGACAGACAGGACAGACAGGACAGACAGACAGACAGACAGACAGGACAGACAGACAGGACAGACAGACAGGACAGACAGACAGACAGACAGGACAGACAGACAGGACAGACAGACAGACAGGACAGACAGACAGACAGGACAGACAGACAGGACAGACAGACAGGACAGACAGACAGGACAGACAGGACAGACAGGACAGACAGGACAGACAGACAGGACAGACAGACAGGACAGACAGACAGGACAGACAGACAGGACAGACAGACAGGACAGACAGACAGGACAGACAGACAGGACAGACAGACAGGACAGACAGACAGGACAGACAGACAGGACAGACAGACAGGACAGACAGGACAGACAGGACAGACAGGACAGACAGGACAGACAGGACAGACAGACAGGACAGACAGACAGGACAGACAGACAGGACAGACAGACAGGACAGACAGACAGGACAGACAGACAGGACAGACAGACAGGACAGACAGACAGGACAGACAGACAGGACAGACAGACAGGACAGACAGGACACACAGGACAGACAGACAGGATAGACAGACAGACAGGACAGACAGACAGACAGGACAGACAGACAGGACAGACAGACAGACAGGACAGACAGGACAGACAGGACAGACAGGACAGACAGGACAGACAGGACAGACAGGACAGACAGGACAGACAGGACAGACAGGACAGACAGACAGGACAGACAGACAGGACAGACAGACAGGACAGACAGACAGGACAGACAGACAGGACAGACAGACAGGACAGACAGACAGACAGGACAGACAGGACAGACAGGACAGACAGGACAGACAGACAGGACAGACAGACAGGACAGACAGACAGGACAGACAGACAGGACAGACAGACAGGACAGACAGACAGGACAGACAGACAGGACAGACAGACAGGACAGACAGACAGACAGGACAGACAGACAGGACAGACAGACAGGACAGACAGACAGGACAGACAGACAGGACAGACAGACAGGACAGACAGGACAGACAGACAGGACAGACAGACAGGACAGACAGACAGGACAGACAGACAGGACAGACAGACAGGACAGACAGACAGGACAGACAGACAGGACAGACAGACAGGACAGACAGACAGGACAGACAGACAGGACAGACAGACAGGACAGACAGACAGGACAGACAGACAGGACAGACAGACAGGACAGACAGACAGGACAGACAGGACAGACAGGACAGACAGACAGGATAGACAGACAGACAGGACAGACAGACTGGACAGACAGACAGACAGGACAGACAGGACAGACAGGACAGACAGGACAGACAGACAGGACAGACAGACAGGACAGACAGACAGGACAGACAGACAGGACAGACAGACAGGACAGACAGACAGGACAGACAGACAGGACAGACAGACAGGACAGACAGACAGGACAGACAGACAGGACAGACAGACAGGACAGACAGACAGGACAGACAGACAGGACAGACAGACAGACAGACAGACAGGACAGACAGGACAGACAGGACAGACAGGACAGACAGGACAGACAGGACAGACAGGACAGACAGACAGGACAGACAGACAGGACAGACAGACAGGACAGACAGACAGGACAGACAGACAGGACAGACAGACAGGACAGACAGACAGACAGGACAGACAGACAGGACAGACAGACAGGACAGACAGACAGGACAGACAGACAGGACAGACAGACAGGACAGACAGACAGGACAGACAGACAGGACAGACAGACAGGACAGACAGACAGGACAGACAGACAGGACAGACAGACAGGACAGACAGACAGGACAGACAGACAGGACAGACAGACAGGACAGACAGACAGGACAGACAGACAGGACAGACAGACAGGACAGACAGACAGGACAGACAGACTGGACAGACAGACAGGACAGACAGACAGACAGACAGACAGGACAGACAGACAGGACAGACAGACAGGACAGACAGACAGGACAGACAGGACACACAGGACAGACAGACAGGACAGACAGACAGGACAGACAGACAGGACAGACAGACAGGACAGACAGACAGGACAGACAGACAGGACAGACAGACTGGACAGACAGACAGGACAGACAGACAGACAGACAGGCAGGACAGACAGACAGGACAGACGGACAGGACAGACAGACAGGACAGACAGGACACACAGGACAGACAGACAGGATAGACAGACAGACAGGACAGACAGACAGGACAGACAGACAGACAGGACAGACAGGACAGACAGGACAGACAGACAGGACAGACAGACAGGACAGACAGACAGGACAGACAGACAGGACAGACAGACAGGACAGACAGACAGGACAGACAGACAGGACAGACAGACAGGACAGACAGACAGGACAGACAGACAGGACAGACAGATCGGACAGACAGACAGACAGGACAGACAGGACAGACAGACAGGACAGACAGACAGGACACACAGACAGGACAGACAGACAGACAGACAGACAGACAGGACAGACAGACAGACAGACAGGGCAGACAGACAGACAGACAGACAGACAGACAGGACAGACAGACAGACAGACAGACAGGACAGACAGACAGGACAGACAGGACAGACAGACAGGACAGACAGACAGGACAGACAGGACAGACAGACAGACAGACAGACAGACAGACAGGACAGACAGACAGGACAGACAGATAGGACAGACAGACAGACAGGACAGACAGGACAGACAGACAGGACAGACAGACAGGACAGACAGACAGGACAGACAGACAGACAGGACAGACAGACAGACAGACAGGACAGACAGACAGAAACAGGACAGACAGACAGGACAGACAGACAGGACAGACAGACAGGACAGACAGGACAACAGGACAGACAGACAGGATAGACAGACAGACAGGACAGACAGACAGGACAGACAGACAGACAGGACAGACAGGACAGACAGGACAGACAGACAGGACAGACAGACAGGACAGACAGACAGGACAGACAGACAGGACAGACAGACAGGACAGACAGACAGGACAGACAGACAGGACAGACAGACAGGACAGACAGACAGGACAGACAGACAGGACAGACAGACAGGACAGACAGATAGGACAGACAGTAAGGACAGACAGACAGACAGGACAGACAGGACAGACAGGACAGACAGACAGGACAGACAGACAGGACACACAGACAGGACAGACAGACAGACAGACAGACAGACAGACAGGACAGACAGACAGACAGACAGGACAGACAGACAGACAGACAGACAGACAGACAGGACAGACAGACAGACAGACAGACAGGACAGACAGACAGGACAGACAGACAGACAGGACAGACAGACAGGACAGACAGGACAGACAGACAGGACAGACAGACAGGACAGACAGACAGGACAGACAGACAGGACAGACAGACAGGACAGACAGGACAGACAGACAGGACAGACAGACAGGACAGACAGGACAGACAGACAGGACAGACAGACAGGACAGACAGACAGGACAGACAGACAGGACAGACAGACAGGACAGACAGACAGGACAGACAGACAGGACAGACACACAGGACAGACAGACAGGACAGACAGACAGGACAGACAGACAGGACAGACAGACAGGACAGACAGGACAGACAGGACAGACAGACAGGACAGTCAGACAGGACAGACAGACAGGACAGACAGACAGGACAGACAGACAGGACAGACAGACAGGACAGACAGACAGACAGACAGACAGGACAGACAGACAGGACAGACAGACAGGACAGACAGACAGGACAGACAGGACAGACAGGACAGACAGGACAGACAGGACAGACAGACAGGACAGACAGACTGGACAGACAGACAGACAGGACAGACAGGACAGACAGGACAGACAGGACAGACAGACAGGACAGACAGACAGGACAGACAGACAGGACAGACAGACAGGACAGACAGACAGGACAGACAGACAGGACAGACAGACAGGACAGACAGACAGGACAGACAGACAGGACAGACAGACAGGACAGACAGACAGGACAGACAGACAGGACAGACAGACGGACAGACAGACAGACAGGACAGACAGACAGGACAGACAGACAGGACAGACAGACAGGACACACAGACAGGACAGACAGACAGACAGACAGACAGACAGGACAGACAGACAGACAGACAGGACAGACAGACAGACAGACAGACAGACAGACAGACAGACAGACAGGACAGACAGACAGGACAGACAGACAGACAGGACAGACAGACAGGACAGACAGACAGGACAGACAGGACAGACAGACAGACAGACAGACAGACAGACAGACAGACAGGACAGACAGACAGGACAGACAGACAGGACAGACAGACAGGACAGACAGACAGGACAGACAGACAGACACGACAGACAGACAGACAGGACAGACAGACAGGACAGACAGACAGGACAGACAGACAGGACAGACAGACAGGACAGACAGACAGGACAGACAGACAGGACAGACAGACAGGACAGACAGACAGGACAGACAGACAGGACAGACAGACAGGACAGACAGACAGACACGACAGACAGACAGACAGGACAGACAGACAGGACAGACAGACAGGACAAACAGACAGGACAGACAGACAGGACAGACAGACAGGACAGACAGACAGGACAGACAGACAGGACAGACAGACAGGACAGACAGACAGGACAGACAGACAGGACAAACAGACAGGACAGACAGACAGGACAGACAGACAGGACAGACAGATAGGACAGACAGACAGGACAGACAGACAGACAGACAGACAGACAGACAGGACAGAGGACAGACAGGACAGACAGACAGGACAGACAGACAGGACACACAGACAGGACAGACAGACAGACAGACAGACAGGACAGACAGACAGGACAGACAGACAGGACAGACAGACAGACAGACAGACAGACAGACAGACAGACAGACAGACAGACAGATAGACAGACAGACAGACAGGACAGACAGACAGAAGACAGACAGACAGGACAGACAGACAGGACAGACAGACAGGACAGACAGACAGGACAGACAGACGGACAGACAGACAGGACAGACAGACAGGACAGACAGACAGACAGACAGACAGACAGACAGGACAGACAGACAGACAGACAGACAGGACGACAGACAGGACAGACAGACAGGACAGACAGACAGGACAGACAGACAGGACAGACAGACAGGACAGACAGACAGGACAGACAGACAGGACTGACAGACAGGACAGACAGATTGGACAGACAGACAGACAGGACAGACAGACAGGACAGACAGACAGGACACACAGACAGGACAGACAGACAGACAGGACAGACAGACAGACAGGACAGACAGGACTGACAGGACAGACAGACAGACAGACAGACAGGACAGACAGACAGACAGACAGACAGGACAGACAGACAGGACAGACAGACAGGACAGACAGACAGACAGGACAGACAGACAGGACAGACAGACAGGACAGACAGGACAGACAGACAGACAGGACAGACAGGACAGACAGACAGACAGACAGACAGGACAGACAGACAGGACAGACAGACAGGACAGACAGACAGGACAGACAGACAGGACAGACAGACAGGACAGACAGACAGACAGACAGACAGGACAGACAGGACAGACAGGACAGACAGACAGGACAGACAGACAGGACAGACAGACAGGACAGACAGACAGGACAGACAGACAGGACAGACAGACAGGACAGACAGGACAGACAGACAGGACAGACAGACAGGACAGACAGACAGGACAGACAGACAGGACAGACAGACAGGACAGACAGACAGGACAGACAGACAGGACAGACAAACAGGACAGACAGACAGGACAGACAGACAGGACAGACAGACAGGACAGACAGACAGGACAGACAGGACAGACAGACAGGACAGTCAGACAGGACAGACAGACAGGACAGACAGAATGGACAGACAGACTGGACAGACAGACAGGACAGACAGACAGACAGACAGACAGACAGGCAGGACAGACAGACAGGACAGACGGACAGGACAGACAGACAGGACAGACAGGACAGACAGGACAGACAGACAGGATAGACAGACAGACAGGACAGACAGACAGGACAGACAGACAGACAGACAGACAGGACAGACAGACAGGACAGACAGACAGGACAGACAGACAGGACAGACAGACAGGACTAACAGACAGGACAGACAGACGGACAGAAAGACAAGACAGGACAGACAGGACAGGACAAGACAGGACAGACAGACAGGACAGACAGACAGGGGGACACAGAACAGACAGACAGACAGACAGACAGACAGACAGACAGACAGGACAGACAGACAGACAGAGACAGGGCAGACAGGACAGACAGACAAGGACAGAAAGGGACAGACGCGACAGACAGGACAGACAAGACGACAGGACAGCACAGAAACAGACAGGACAGACAGGACAGACAGACAGACAGATGACAGACAGACATGACAGACAGACAGACGGACTGAGATCAAGGACAGACAGACAGGACAGACAGACAGACAGACAGACAGACAGGAAGACAGACAGGACCGGAGACAGACCGGGACAGGAGCAGATCAGGACAAGACAGACTGGACAGACAGGAACGATAATGGACAGCACACACGAAGGACACACACAGGACAGACGGACAGACAGACAGACACGACACACAAGACAGACAGGACAGACAGACAGCAGACAGACAGACAGGACAGACAGGACAGACAAGACAGGACAGACAGGACAGACGGACAGACAAGGACAGACAGACAAGTACAGACAGACAGGACAGATCACAGTACAGCACAGGCGCGACAAGCACGGCGTATCAGTACGCGTTTACCGCACGCCGCACGCACGCGGTCGTGTGTATGCACGGCGACGGCATGGGGAAGGTAATGTGAAAGTGGTTGAGGGGATGGGGTTTTTGTAGGTGTAAGGGGCAAGATGGGAGAGGGTAATGAGTTTTTTGTGGTGTGGGGTGTTGGTTTTTTTTTTTTTTTTTTTTTTTTTTTTTTTTATTTTATTGTATATGGTACAGTGACAGACATTGCGACGGACAGACATGAACAAATGTTTAATTCGCTTTGTCAATGCTATACACAATGGATGCAATACTGTAAATGTAAGAAGGCACGCAGTTAACGTATGCGCAGTTTATAGCGTATGAAAGCAGATAGTCAAGGACAAGATGTTGGTAGTAGTGTATAAGATGTGTAGGTACAGTTTATGGCGTTATGTTATGTATGTAGTAGTATGTATTAAGATACACGTGTATGTATTGAGGGCGGATAAGTTAGGCAAAGATGTTATTATGGTATAGTAAGGAGGGATACTGACTAGACAGACAGACAGGCAAGAACAAGACAGCACAGAGACAGCAGAATAAGACAGACCCAAATCGCTGTTATTGTATTTTTTTTTGTACGTTTGTTATATGTTATGTGCAGTTTAGAGGTTTACGTGTTGTTTGTAAAGGTATAGTTAGGGTTTAGGGTGGTTAGGGTGTGTAGGTTTAGTTAGGGTGGTTAGTGGGGGTACAGGATCAGCGCGTGGCGCAGACAGCACAGACGAGACACGGTCATGTCAGACAGGTTGCCCATGTACGCGGGGGGGGGTGGGGGGGTGGTGTAGGGGGGGGGGGGGTGGGTAGGGAAGGGGGTATGGGGGTGGGTATGGGTGGGTAGGTAGGGGGTGTGTGGGGTAGGGGTATTAGTATGTGGGTATAGGGTAGGGTAGTATGGAATATGGGGTAGTAGGGGGTGTGGGCAGGACGGAGACAGCACAGACAGCACGAGGTCAGCACGTGTCGTGGCGGGTTTGTGGTGGTGGGGGTAAAAAGTATAGTGGAGGGTGTTGGTAAGTTATATGGGTATGTATGTAGGGTAGGGTTATATGTGTTAGTTGGTGTAGTGTATGTGTGGAAGATTTGTAGGTATGTGGAGGGTGTATGTATATGGGTGTGTATGTGGGTGGATGTGGGGGTTTAAGTTGTGTGGGGGTTGTGGTAGTTATGTGGGTGGGGTGTAGTAGGTATGGGGCGTAGGTAGGATAGCAGGCATCGGGATCAGCAATACCGCAATAGCGACTAGGACAGACAACAGATAGACAAGAAAGAGACGACAAAGACAGACAGACAGACAGACAGACAGACAGAAGACAAGACCAGACAATACAGACAAGACAAGGACGACAGGACAAGACAGGACAGAAATAAGAACACAGACAGGAAGACATGATAGGACAGACAGAAAGAACAGACAGCAGGACAGACAGACAAGGGACGAGATCATAAGATCAAGGATCAAGACAAGGACAACAGACAAGGACAGACAAGACAGATAAGACAAGACAGACAAGAACAGACAGGACAGACAAGACAGGGAAAGACAAGAGACAAAAAGACAAGACAGACAAGACAGACAGGACAAGACAAGACAAGAACAAGACAAGACAGACATGACCAAGACAAGACAAACAGACAGCGACAGACAGACAAGACATGACAGATCAGCAGATCAAGATCAGGGTAACAAGGACATAAGATACACAGACAGCAGCAGAAGGACAGCAAGACAGACAGGCACCAAGACAGGAGACGGAGCAGACAGAAGAAAGGAAGAAGACATAGACAGGACAGACAAAGATCAAAGATCAAGGAACAGATCAGGACAGAGAAGGAGATAAAGAAAACCACAAGACAGGACAAGACAAACAGACAGACCCGGGGCGGCAAACACAGACAGACAAAGAAGCAGACAGACAGGAACAGACAGAGAACCAAGACAAACAAATAGAAAGGGGAAAAACACAGACAGACAGACAGACAGACAGACGGGACAGACAAGACAGACAAACAGACAGACAGACAGACGGGACAGACAGGACAGACAGACAGGACAGACAGACAGACACACAGACAGGACAGACAGACAGACAGGACAGACAGGACAGATACACAGGACAGACAACAGACAACAGACAGACAACAACAGACAACACAGACAGACAGACAGAGACAGACAGACAGACAGACAGGACCGACAGACAGACAACAGGAAGACAGGAAAGACAGACAGACAGACAGACAGGACAGACAGACAGGACAACAGAGGACAAACAGACAGACAGACAGGACAGACAGACAGGACAGACAGACAGACAGACAGACAGGACAGACAGACAGACAGGACAGACAGGACAGACAGACAGGACAGACAGACAGGACAGACAGACAGGACAGACAGACAGGACAGCAGACAGGACAGACAGACAGGACAGACAGACAGGACAGACAGACAGGACAGACACACAGGACAGACAGACAGGACAGACAGACAGGACAGACAGACAGGACAGACAGACAGGACAGATAGACAGGACAGACAGACAGGACAGACAGGACAGGACAGACAGGATAGACAGACAGGACAGACAGACAGGACAGACAGACAGGACAGACAGACAGACAGACAATGGACAGACAAGAAAACAGATAGAAGACAACAGGACAGACAGGACAGACAGACAGACACACAGACAGGACAGACAGACAGACAGGACAGACAGGACTGATACACAGGGCAGTCAGACAGACAGACAGACAGACAGAAAGACAGACAGACAGACAGGACAGACAGACAGACAGACAGACAGACAGACAGACAGGACAGGACCGACAGACAGAAATACAGGTAAGACAGGAAAGACAGACAGACAGACAGATAGACAGACAGACAATGGACAGACAGAAACAACAGACAGACAGACAGGACAGACAGACAGGACAGACAGACAAACAGACAGGACAGACAGACAGACAGACAGACAGGACAGACAGGACAGACAGACAGACAGACAGACAGGACAGACAGACAGGACAGACAGACAGGACAGACAGACAGGACAGACAGACAGGACAGACAGACAGGACAGACAGACAGGACAGACAGACAGGACAGACACACAGGACAGACAGACAGGACAGACAGACAGGACAGACAGGACAGACAAACAAAGACAGAAGACAGACAGACAGACAGACAGACAGGACAGACAGACAGGACAGACAGACAGACAAAAGACAGACAGACAAACAGACAGACAGACAGACAGACAGACAGACAGACAGACAGACAGACAGACAGACAGACAGACAAAGACAGACAACAGACAGACAGACAGACAGACAGACTACAGGAAGACAACAGGAAAGACAGACAGCAACAGAAGACAACAGACAGAGAACACCAGACAGGACAGACAAAGACAAACAACAAGACAGACAGAGACACACAGACAGACAGACAGACAGACAGAAGGAACAGAAGGACAGACAGACAGAGACAGACAGACAGACAGACAGACAGGACAGACAGACAGGACAGACAGACAGCAAAAAAGACAGCAAGGACAGACAGACAGACAGACAGACAGACAGACAGACAGTAGCAGACAGACAGACAGCAGACAAGAAGAAAGACAGACAGACAGACAGACAGACAGACAGACAAAAGACAGACAGGAGGACAGACAGACAGAACAGACAGACAGACAGACAGGACAGACAGACAGACAGACAGACAGACAGAAGACAAAGACAGACAGACAGACAGAAGACAGACAGAAGGACAGACAGACAGGACAGACAGACAGACAGACAGAAGACAGACAGACAGACAGACAACAGACAGAAAACAGGTAGACAGAAGACAGACAGGACAGACAGACAGACAGACAGACAAGACAGACAAAGAAAGTACAGAAGGACAGACAGAAGACAGAAGACAGACAGACAGACAGACAGACAGAAGACAGACAGACAGACAGACAGACAGACAGACAGACAGACAGACAGAAGACAGACAGACAGACAGACAAGACAGCAGAAGCAGACAAAGACAGACAGACAGACAGACAGAAGCAACAGGACAGACAGACAGGACAGACAACAGACAGACAGACAGACAGACAGACAGACAGACAGACAGACAGACAGACAACACAGACAACAACAGACACAGAAGCACAGACAGAAACAAGACAAGAAAAAACAGACAAGACAAAAAAGCAGACAGAAGAAGCACAGACAGACAGACAGACAGACAGATAGACAGACAGACAGACAGAGAGACAGACAGGACAGACAGACAGACAACAACAGAACAGACAGACAGAAAAAAAAAGAAAAGAAAAAAAACAGGCACAACAAAACAACAAACAGAGAGACCAGAGCAGACAGACAGACAGACAGAGACAACAGACAGCGAAGAAGGACAGACAGACAGAGAAGACAGAAGACAGCAAGGACAACAGACAGACAGACAGACAGCAGACAGACAGAAGAGACAGACAGACAGACAGACAGACAAGAAGACAGACAGACAGACAGACAGACAGACAGACAGACAGACAAGACAGACAACAGACAGAAGACAGACAGACAGAGACAGAAGCAGAGACAAAGAACAGACAGACAGACAGGAGACAGACAGCAGACAGACAGACAGACAGACAGACAGAAGACAGAAGACAGACCGACAGACAAAAAGAGACAGACAGAAGACAGACAGACAGACAGACAATGGACAGACAGAAGACAGACAGACAGACAGACAGGACAGACAGACAGGACAGACAGACAGACAGACAGACAGACAGACAGACAGACAGACAGACAGACAGACAGACAGGACAGACAGAAGGACAGACAGCAGGACAGACAGCAGACAGACAGAAGACAGACAGAAGACAGAAGACAGACAGACAGACAGGACAGACAGACAGACAGACACACAGACAGACAGACAGACAGACAACAGAAAGAGACAGACAGACAACAGACAAAGACAGACAGACAGACAAC